>OY997268.1:275518678-276916178 GCA_963921465.1 Triticum timopheevii | reverse complement strand
ATGTCAACGTGCAATTAGTTTTTGCCATAACAGAAGAAGTCCGGAGTTGTAATAAGTTATTAAAAATAAAAAAGAGGTGCAATGCTCGTTAATTTGCGTCAAGCCTTTCGGAATAGTGTAAACTGCACTGCGCGTAGCTCCGTGCAATCTACCATATTCCTAAAGGCTTGAAGCTAAGCAACGTGAGCATTGAGCCTCTTCTTCATCGTCTCTGCACTCAGGGCTTATAAACCGCTCCTAGTCCCTCTCTCTTGGCGAGGTGGGACTAAAAAATAGCTTACTAAGAAACTGTAGTACTGGTCACCCTTTAGTACCGGTTGGAGCCACCACCCGGTACTAAAGGTGGTGCGCTGCCTGCACAAAATTTAATTAGTGTCATTTAGCTCAAAACAAATCATTAAATGCATGAAAAATATCAAATGAAGGTAGAAATGGTTGAAAGTTGATGGTGTCGCTTTGAATGATGCATACTGAATGCACAAAAAGTCTGGAGTTGTAATAAGTTTAAAAAAATGAAATTCCTTTGTAACAGATGAGTTTAATTTCGTCAGAAACCTGAATACTTCGAAAGAGATTGTCCAGTTTGTAAACGAAGTGCATCCAGTTTTTGCCGTAACCCTCACTACTTTTTTGAACAATCTATGTGGGTGAAATGATGATACCATGCCAAGTTTCAACTTTTTCAGAATTCATTTGTAGTGCTTTTCAATTTCCAGGTCATTTAGTTCTCAAAACAAATCATTGAATGCATGAAAAATAGCAAATGAAGGCAGAAATGGTCGAAAGTTGATGGCGTCGCTTTGAATGGTGCATACTGAACGCAAAAAATATAAGAGCATTTACATCATGATCTTATATTTCTTTACAGTCTAAACTGTCAATATGATCTTATAACATCAAAAATACTTTGATCATCAATGATCTTTGTGTGTACAATCTGAATTGTCAATATGAGTCATCAACGATTTATAAACCGCTGAAGACTCATATTGTGGCCACAAATTCTACACATAGAGTTCAATGAAGACCAAGTGCTTGTGATAGTTTGAGAAATAACATATTTAAGGTGGTAAAAGGCTTGTTAGGGGAGCGAGGTGGGACTAAAAACAGCTTGCCATAACCTCATTAGTACTGCTTCGTGGTACGAACCGGCACTAAATGGTGATGGTGGGGCCATAGCCTGACCGCAGGCTGACACAGCCCCTTTAGTACCGGTTCGTGGCATGAACCGGTACTAAAGGTTAGCCACGAACCGGTGTTATTGATCTCCGCCATGAACCGGTGCTATTGTACACATTAGTGCCGGCTGAAATTCAAACCGGCACTATTGTGCTTCACATTTGACCCTTTTTCTACTAGTCTACTAGCAACCCACAGGTACCAATCTGAGGTTTTGGTACAAAGATTGGATACAAGAGATGAACTAGGGTTTAAGAGGAGATGGTGCTGGTGAAGATGTTGATGGAGATTGTCCCCCTCCCGATGAGAAGATCGTTGGTGATGACAATGGTGATGATTTCCCCCTCCCAGAGGGAAGTTTCCCCGGCAGAACAGCTCAGCCGGAGCCCTAGATTGGTTCTGCCAAGGTTCCGCCTCGTGGCTGTGGAGTTTCATCCCGAAAGCTTGCTTATGATTTTTTCCAGGGTAAAAGACTTCATATAGCAGAAGGTGGGCACCGGAGTGCTGCCAGGTGGCCCACGAGGCAGGGGGGCGCGCCCAGAGGGGTAGGGCGCGCTCCCCACCCTCGTGGGTGGTGGGTGGCCCCCCTCAGGTATTTCTTCTGCTGAATATTTTTTATTAATTCCCAAAATGACTTTCGTGGAGTTTCAGGACTTTTGGAGCATTGCAAAATAGGTCTCCAATATTTGCTCCTTTTCCAGCCAGAATCCTAGCTACTGGCATTGTCCCTCTTCATGTAAACCTTGTAAAATAAGAGAGAATAGCCATAAGTATTGTGACAAACGTGAAATAACAGCCCATAATGCAATAAATATCGATATAAAAGAATGATGCAAAATGGACGTATCACCACCAACTGTGAATCTCCTCGAATGATCAACTTCTTAATTCCCAGTTGTGCTGCAATTCTGAGCCGGCAAGGAGCCCTTCATATTATGTTGTACTGTTGTTTGCTTCTCCCCTCCAAAATGCATCTGGACGACGTACTTCAAGTGCTCCCCCGAGGGGGCGACAAGAAGCACGCCAGCCCCCGCACCTTGGAGGGAAAAAGCACCATCAAAATACGTAATCCATTCTTGGGGGGATTCCTTGCCGGGGATAACTGTCTCTATCACTTCCTCATCTGGGGTTGGCGTCCATTCTACAATAAACTCGGCCAACACCCTGCTCTGGGCAGTTGAGGTCCTCTCAAACTTCAAACAAAAGTTGGATAGCTACAGAGCCCACTCCACTATTCTGCCGGTAGCCTCTGGGTTTCAGAGTATCCGTTGCAACGGGAAACGAGTAATAACTATAATCTCATGGGCTTGGAAGTAATGGCGCAGTTTCCTTGAGGCCATGATGAGGCCAAAGATCAACTTTTGCACGCTAGAGTACCTCGACCTATCTTCCTGTAACAAGGAGCTGATGAAGTACACTAAGTGCTGCACCACTTTCTTCCTTGCCGTGTCCGTGGGGTTGTCATCATTGTCGTTCTTGATGCTGTTCTAATCCTTATCTGGCCCTGCCGGCCTCTCCTCACTCTCTTTATCATCCAGTTCTCGCTATGCTACCAAGGTTGCACTGACCATTTGGTTTGTTGCCGCAAAGTATAGCAACAACGGCTCCTGGGGTTTGGGTGCAACCAGGGTAGGCATAGAGGACAGGTAGGTCTTCAACTCCTGCAATGCAGCATCCACTTCAGGGGTCCACTTCATGGGTATTGCCTTCTCCAAAATCTTGAAGAATGGCAGGGCACGCTCGGCAGACCTGGAGATGAATCTGCTTAGCGCGGCAACACATCTCGTCAGGCACCTCACATCTTTGACTGTCCTTGGCACTTGGATCTACTCGATGGCCCTGATCTTGTCGGGATTGGCTTCGATCCCCCTGTGGGACACAAAGTATCCAAGCAGCTTGCCGGAGGGGATGCCAAACACACACTTCTCCGGGTTTAGCTTCAAGTTGATCTTGCGCAGATTTGCAAACGTCTCCTCCAAATCCTTAATGAGGGTTGCTCTGTCCTTGGTTTTGACCACAATGTCATCCATATAAGCCTAAATGTTTCTGTGCAGGTGAGGTTCAAAACCAATCTAGACTGCCCTTGCAAAGGTGGACCCTGCACTCTTTAATCCGAACGGCATGCAGAGAAAGCAATACGTACCTCATGGGGTGATGAATGATGTCTTCTCCTCGTCCTACTTTGACATGAAGATCTGGTGGTACCCAGAATAGGCGTCCAGAAATGAGAGAAAATCACAACCTGAAGTGGAATCCACTATCTGAGCAATATGCGGCAAGGGGAGCGGGTTCTTTGGGCAAGCCTTGTTGAGGTCTGTGAAGTCAATACATAGCCTCCACTTCCCGTTCGCCTTCCGAACCACCACTAGGTTCGCTAGCCAAGTGGGATGTAGCACTCCTCTGACCAAACCAGCTGCCTCAAGCTTCTTGATTTCTTCTGCAATAAACTGCTGCCTCTCCAAGGCCTGCTTCCAACTTTCTGCTTAACAATTCTGGCGTGTGCGCAGACAACAAGGTGGTGCTCGATAACCTCCCTGGGAACACCGGGGATATCAAATGGTTGCCAAGCAAACACATCGATATTCGCCCGCGGGAAGGCAATGAGAACGCTTTCCTATTTGTCATCGAGGGCAGCGCTGATGGTGAAAGTACCACCAACGCTAGGCAGCCCTGCCTGGCCTTTTTCACTTGTGGAGCACCAACCTTGGATATTTTGCTGTCGGAACACTCCGGCACGTTGTCAACGGGTGCCTTGCACTCGGAGGGGGCACGCTTCCCGGACACTTTGCCGGAGGTCCTACAATCCTATTTCTTCCCTTTGTTTTCCTTGGCAGGAACTGTTGTCATCGCTTCCTCTGTCGTGACCGCATCCCGGTACATCTTGTCCACACAAATGATTGCATCTTTCTCATCTGACAGGATGGTGAGGACTCCCAGTGGCCCAGTTGTTGGTGTCAAAACCGGCGGATCTCGGGTAGGGGGTCCCGAACTCTGCGTCTAGGCAGATGGTAACAGGAGACAAGGGACACGATGTTTTTACCCAGGTTCGGGCCCTCTCGATGGAGGTAAAACCCTACTCCTGCTTGATTGATATTGATGATATGGGTAGTACAAGAGTGGATCTACCACGAGATCAAGGAGGCTAAACCCTAGAAGCTAGCCTATGGTATGATTGTTGTAATGGTTGTTCGTCCTACGGACTAAAAACCCTACGGTTTATATAGACACCGGAGAGGGCTAGGGTTACACAGAGTCGGTTACAATGGTAGGAGATCTACATATCCGTATCGCCAAGCTTGCCTTCCACGCCAAGGAAAGTCCCATCCGGACACAGGACGAATTCTTCAATCTTGTATCTTCATAGTCTTGGAGTTCGGCCGATGATGATAGTCCGGCTATCCGGACACCCCCTAGTCCAAGACTCCCTCAGTAGCCCCTGAACCAGGCTTCAATGACGATGAGTCCGGCGTGCATATTGTTCGGCATTGCAAGGCGGATTCCTCCTCCGAATAATTCATAGAAGATTGTGAACACCAGGATAGTGTCCGGCTCTGCAAAATAAATTCCACATTCCACCGTAGAGAGAATAATATGTACACAAGTTCAATCTGCTGACGTTTTTCGTGGCATGACGTCACACCACCACCAAGCCTTTACTTGAATCGTTTTTTATTATACCACCTCAGCGCGTTTAGCGAAGCGGTTTCCTTGGCACGTCTTGTCGAAGCAGAGATCGTGTTCCCCTTATTCTGGGATTCCCATCAATACGAACGTGGGTAACCCAACCGTGCCCGTTGCCACGCCCCCTCTATCGGAGGCGAATCCCGAACGGTCACGGGGACGGCTCTTGGTATTCTCCATCTTTATATTGGGACCACGTTTCTTTTCTTCAATCCTCAATCGAATCTACTCCTCGCCCCGAGTTCCAACACCCAGAGCCCCAGATTCGAGCGCTTCGGACCTTCAACAATGTCCGGCTCCGACCTACAGGGCCGGTGGATGCCCTCCTCCGTCACGGAAGAGGACGTGCTAAAGCTGCGAGAAGCCAAGTACCTGACTTACGAGATTTCACATAGGTTGCCCGCCAAAGGGCAAGTCATTCCCACCCCCGAGCCCAGCGAAAACGTCGTGTTTGTGTCCCACCTCCGTCGGGGTTTAGGCTTCCCGATGGATCCTTTCGTGAGAGGGCTCATGTTTTACTATGGGTTGGAATTCCACGACTTGGCTCCGGAGTCCATCCTCCATATCTCATCATTCATTGTCGTCTGCGAAGCCTTCCTCCGCATTACCCCTCACTTCGGCTTGTGGCTTAAGACCTTCGACGTGGAGCCAAAGATGATCGAGGGGCGTCAAGTAGAGTGCGGCGGGGCGGTTGTAAGCAGAAGGGCCGACGCTCCATGGCCCGAGGGCTCTTTCCAGGAGGAGCTCGGCTTGTGGCAGCAGGAGTGGTTCTACATAACCGCTCCCAGGGGCAGCAGGCAGAAGCCGCCGCCCATCTTCCACTCGGGCCCTCCACAGTGGCTGATGTCATGGGTCAGCCAAGGGCTCAACTGGGGGCCGTCAACGGACGTACCCCTATTGCAGGGCCGGATTCGAGACCTCCAGGAGAGGGAGATCAATCTGGTCGTAGTGATGCAGGTTATGCTGATTCGGCGCCTCCTGCCCTGCAAGCGTCGCCCCCTCCGTCTGTGGGAGTTCAATCCCGAGGGGCCGCGAGCTCTCCAACACTTCATGGGTACGACACCCGTGGAGATGTATAAATTGTTCTTCGGATCACAAGAGATGTGTCCGGAATTGACCGAGGATTCCGGCCTAAGCTGCAATCGCTCGGATGCTCAGGTAGGTGGCCCTACGTCTGGACACACCGTTTGTTTGCGCCTTCTTGAATTTTCCTTTTAACCCATCATCTCTTGAATAGGAGTGGATAGCGCAAGCGAAACTGATACGGTGTTCAGCCCCCCTCCCGGAGACCGTGCCGGATCCCGTGCTGGTCAGGATGCTGAAGGTTGCGCCTTCAAAGGAAGGCGAAGGGGGGAACAGGGACACTACCGCCTCTACCAAGGAGGCTTTGGAGAAAGGGGGAATCGAGAATCCCTCCTTCCAAGGGGAGAAGAGGACCGCTTCCGAAAACCCGGAGGTCAAGGCCTCGAAGCGGGGGAAGAGATCTTCACCAGAGGGTCCTGCGTCCGGGGAGGCCCCAGCTGCACTATCTCCCCTAAGGAATCAGCCCTCCAGCGAGCCGTAAGTAGAAAAAGGGGGGTTCTATAATAAGAGATATCCCTATGTTTGCTTCTGAGGATAACCGAAGTTTTTACCTTGTAGTTCGAATCTCCGTCCTTCTCAGATGAGCTCGTCTTCGGGGGACCTTTGTCCGGAGATGGTGGAGAGCGAGACGCCTCCATCCGCCGCACCATCAGGTAGGGCGGATGAACCTGAGGTGTCATCGCAGAGGGTATCCCCGAGTCCGGCGGGGCCGGAGAGTTCGGCACCGGCTAGTGTGCGGGCGGGGGAGCTGAAGGATCTGCTTGAGAGGGCGTCTATCTCAGAAGGTCACCGTACGTTGATGAGTATGGTGATTGGAAGAATTTCGTCCGCCGAAGGCGGGTTGCATGATGCCGTCAGAAGCTTGCTGGCGGGGTTTGAGGTACGTAAAAATGACATACCTGTTGACAGTTTTACACATAAAGTGCGCCCTGTGTAGATAGTAGCCCCTGGGACTCGGTAGGCTGTCGAGAGCGACAACGTGCCGAGGATCAAAATCGCATGTATTGATTTTCGCCTTTCCTATACAGGTGGCGGATAGTCCGGTGGCCAGCCGGACTGATGGGGTTGCTGAACTAAAGCGGCAACTCAACGTTGCGGATGCGGACATCGCGCTGGTCAATAAGCGACTTGACGAGTCACAAGGTAGGTTTTTTCTCCGTGGTCACCTAGTAAGGGAGCCGAAGCCCACTCCTTACAACATGTATGCTCAATGCAGATGGTGCCGCTGCTGTGGAGAGCCTTCGGGCAGAACTTGCTCGAGCCAAGGAGCAGGCCAGAAGGAGTGATGCGGCTGCCTCGAGGGCGGCCGAAGAGCTAGAAGCCGAAAGGGCTGCTCACTGCCGAAGCAGGGAGGAGATGGCCGAAATGGCCGTGCAGTTGAAAGATGTTACCGACCGCAATGAGGTTCTTGAAAAATAACGCCGAGCGGAGCAAGAAGGCCTGAGGAAGGCCACCGCCGAAGCCAAGGATGCCCGTTCTGCAATGAGGGCTATAAAGGAGGAGCTGCGCCAGGCCGGAGATATTGTGGCTGGCAAGCCCTTTCTGCTGGGCAGGAGTTTTATGGATCCGAAGTACGCTCAGCTTGGCCAACTGTGGGGTCCGGAGGATCCTTATATGGACTTAGCGGCGAGTGCGGCAGATGCTGTTGTGCACTTCCGAAGTCAAAAGGACCACGAGACGGAAGAGCTTTTTTGGTCTCAATTCCATAGTCTGGAGCGTTCACTTCCGTTGACCAATAGGTTGGCTGAGTGGGCTGAGCTGAATAGATTGTCCGGACTTGCCATGACGGATATCGTGGCTCATGTCTGGCCGGATAGGCCCAAGCCGAAGAGTTATTTTGGCTTATTGCAGCAATTCCTTGGGGCGGTGCCGCATATCAAGGCGATGAAGCGGTTGGCCTGCATAGAGGGTGCCCGAATGGCCCTCGCCCGTGTGAATACATACTGGACGGAGATGGATGCCACCGCTGTTGTGACCCAGGGTTCGGACGAGAGCCGGTTACCCGCCGAGCACTATTTTGGGGAAGTTCTGCGTGGTGCTCGTGTAATAGAGTCGCAGTGCTCAAAAAATGTCATGTTCAAATGAACTTTATGGTTTGTAAAATGATGTTTACAATATAAGCGCTTTTTGTACTTGTGCATTCAAGTATTGAAATATCTCCTGTGCGGCCGTTAATGTATACTTGTGTATAACCTGAAAGATGGCAGTCTTCGACTTCAGCCCCCACACACATAGTGCGGGGGTGTTTGCGAAATAGCGCATTTTCACACTTAATCCAACGTCTTGGTCCTGTGAAGGAGGTGGTAGCGTAGCAAACGAGGCAACTGAACTATAATGCTTTATCACTTTCACTTAGCCATAGGAGTTCGAAGGAGGGGCTACGATATAGCCCCTAGGGGCACCGCGCTCTCCGTATTTGGGGCGTGTGTGTGCCTGACCGGGAAGCGGTCCTTCGTCAAAGCGGAGGAATTCTAAACATTCTAGAGGTCGATCGAGTGGTTGACCAGTCTCTCGCTACATCATGATAGTCATTTTTCGGTTTTCTCTACTAAGGTGCTCACCCGGCCGAACCGGGGCACAATCGCAGTAGTTCTCCTGGTGCCGTGTTAGCCGATGATACGGAATGTAAGGCAGCAACACAGGAGCCGGGCAAACCCAACATTTGACCAAAGACATGATTCGGAGCTGATGCATATAAGGCCTAACTCGAGACGCCGAACACTCCCTGAGGTGTTCGGTCTTTATGATGACGGACAGATCAACGCCCTAAGCCCCTAGTGTCCAGGTACACGCAAGGTCCTCTGATGCGGCCGATGCCAAAACGTCAGCCTCCTCTCTGGTTAGATGAGAAACCAGGGGATGTATAGCAACAAGAGACAGTAAAAAAGGTTTACGCAGGGTCTTAATCTGAAAAGAATCCTTGCAACAGGTCCCTACTGCACGTCGGCGCCTGTGTCTCCGTTGTGCTGTATCCTGGACGGGTGTAACATGCTGTTCATCTGTAAAAGAGAGGAACTTAGTTTGAAAAGGAATCGTGTAAAAAATGTATTTAAAACAAAGCATGAATAAATGAATAAAGTTGAGCTTTTATTGGCTCCTTATTGCTCATACGCACAGCCCCTTGTAAAGGGGTGTGTGGCTAGGGAGCCCCTAGCTTATTTATGCTGGACTCGTCTAGCCGTGTCCGGGGTCTTGAACGACCTTTTAATGAGATGATGCCGCGTGGACCGGGCATTTTAAGTGTAAGAGACGCGTAGTGTGGTATTGCGTTAAAGCGGACAAAAGCTTCACGTCCCAATAGTGCTTGATGGCTACTTTTGAATGGGGCAACATGAAAGATTAGCTTTTCGTTCGGAAGTTGTCTGGTGACCCGAACACAACTTCTAGTACTAAGGAGCCTGTGCACATGGCGTAAGGGCCTGGCGTCACTCCTTTAAAGGAAGTGCAGCTATGTCGAATTTTAGTAAGGTCTACCCCCAACTTGCGGATTGTGTCCGGATATAGCAGGTTTAAATCGCTGCCGCCATCCATTAGGACTTGTGTAAATTGTAGTCCGTCGATTATAGGATCCAATATCAGGGCAGTCCATCCTGAGTTCCGAATACTTCTGGAATAGTCCAGGTGGTCGAAAGTAATTGGTTTTGACATCCAATCTCGAGGTTCCGCTGGGGTGGATCGTGCGACCCCTTCCGTATTATCACATGAAGTGAGTTTACTGTTTTGACTTCTTGTGGGAAAGTCTTTTGTTTTTTGGCGCTCTACTGGTGGGGTTCGTCGTCATCCTCGCTTGGCGCGTCGAGCCCCTTGTGGTCAGCGTTGAGTCGGCCGGACTGTTTGAAAACCCAACAATCTCGGTGTGTGTGGTTTGCAGGCTTCCCGGAAGTACTGTGGATTTGACATATCTGATCCAAAATTTTGTTGAGGTTGGATAGCTCGTCACTGTTATCCTTAAGAGGCAGTTTTTTATTGTTCGGCCGCGAGCTTTTGAATCCGGCGTTTACCGCCATATTCTTTGGGCTTTTTTCTTTATTTCGGCGCTGGTCCTTTCTGCGACGTGATTTTCCGTTTCCATCTCTGATCTCGGATGTGCTCGGGTCGCTGGTGCTGCATCTTGCTAGCCAGCTGTCTTCCCCCGCGCAAAAGTGGGTCATGAGGCTTGTTAGCGCGGCCATTGTTCTCGGCTTCTCTTGGCCGAGGTGTCCGGCGAGCGATTCGTCTCGGAGATTATGTTTAAAAGCTGCTAAGGCTTCGGCGTCCGGACAGTCGACTATTTGGTTCTTTTTGGTAAGGAACCTGTTCCAGAATTTGCGCGCTGACTCTCCGGGCTGTTGAGTTATGTGACTTAAATCGTCTGCATCCGGAGGGCGGACATAAGTCCCCTGAAAATTTGCTCTGAACGCGTCCTCGAGCTCTTCCCAACTTCCAATGGTATTTTCTGGGAGGCTTTTGAGCCAATGCCGGGCTGGCCCTTTGAGCTTGAGGGGTAGATATTTTATGGTGTGGAGATCATCTCCTCTAGCCATGTGTATGTGCAAGATGTAATCCTCAATCCATACTCCGGGGTCTGTTGTTCCGTCGTATGCCTCTATGTTTACGGGCTTGAACCCCGCTGGGAATTCATGATCCAGCACCTCATCGGTGAAACATAGTGGGTGTGCGGCGCCCTTGTATTTGGGTGTGCTGTTATCTTCGAACACTCGGCGTGTTGTGTTCCTTCCTGGGGCCCTCTTCTTTGCCCCATAAATGGACCTGACCGCGCCATCCATTTTGCGAGGATCTTTATGCGTGTCATGTGCCGGCTTATGTGCGGCGCCGCTTGCTGCTCTTGGCCTGTCGTCGGGTCGCCTATCCGGCCAGGCGGCCTCTTTGCTTTTTGATTGTGGGGGCTCTACGGCCTCCTCATCGAATTCTAGCAGCAGCTTGCGCTTCGGGTAGCTCTTTGTTTGGTGGCTATTGCCATATTTGTCCGCGGTCTTGAGTACTTTGCTCCATCTCATTCTGAGTATGTCTTCCGCTGTTTTGAGCTTCCATTTCTCCTTCTTCAAACTTCTTGCAGTGGCGACAAGCCTTTTTCGAAGGTTCTTATGCTCCGGTGGTGTGTCCGGTGTGAGATCTTCTGGATTGTTGTTTTCGCCGAGGATGAGTTGATTATCCGATTCATCCTGTTCGGATGGTTTCTTGGTTGCATGTTCGTCGCCCACTGGTTTGCCCTGCTCTATGGCTGGGTCATTATGGGCGCTGTTGTTATCGAGGCGGGACTTGGGGCGGTGCTTGCGTCGCCGTTTTGGTTGTTTTTCGGGGGAATTATCCTTCGCTGCGTCCCATTGTTCCTCGTTATCGCTCCCTTTTGGGATGTCCACCATATATACATCATGAGTTGAGGTGGGCTTCCAGTGCTCGGTAGGCGCTGGTTCTTGATCGTCTCCGGCATCGTCGTCCATACCGTCGATGTCTTCGGAGTCGTAGTCTAGCATCTCGGTTAGATCGTCGATAGTGGCTACAAAGTGGGTGGTGGGTGGGCTTTGAATTTCTTCGTCGTCCGCGTCCCAACCATCCTGACCGCAGTCCGGCCAGGGCTCTCCTGATAGCGAGAGATACTTTAGCGAATTCAGGATGTCGCCAAAGGCTGAGTGCTAAAAGATGTCCGCAGCGTTGAACTCCATGATCGGCGCCCAATCGGATTCGATTGGCAGGGGCGCGGGAGGTTCGGAGTCCGGCAAGGTGTCCGGCACCTCGGAGTCACGAGCATTGCAAAGGACAAGGTCGGTATTCGGCTCCATCGCCGTAGAAGTTGCAGCTCTCGAGGCGGTGTCCAGCCACCTGTCCTCGATCTGCGCGGTCGGCTCCGAACTATGGGTCGGAGTGGATTCGTGTGCGGCCTCCAAGGTACTGTCCGGCGGCAGAGCTAAATCATGCCCATCGTGACAATGCGGCACGCTCGGCTGTGGCTCGAATCCATCGAAGATTAAGTCTCCGCGGATGTCAGCCGTGAAGTTTAGGCTTCCAAATCTGACCTGATGGCCAGGGGCGTAGCTTTCGATCTGCTCCAGATGGCCATGTGAATTGGCCCGCAGTGCAAAGCCGCCGAACACGAAGATCTGTCCGGGGAGAAAATTCTTACCCTGGACTGTGTTGTTGTTGATTGAAGAAGCCATCAAGCCTATTGGTGACGACACAGAGGAACTCTCAATGAAAGCACCAATGTCGGTGTCAAAACCGGCGGATCTCGGGTAGGGGGTCCCGAACTGTGCGTCTAGGCGAATGGTAACAGGAGACAAGGGACACGAAGTTTTTACCCAGGTTCGTGCCCTCTCGATGGAGGTAAAACCCTACTCCTGCTTGATTGATATTGATGATATGGGTAGTACAAGAGTGGATCTACCACGAGATCAAGGAGGCTAAACCCTAGAAGCTAGCCTATGGTATGATTGTTGTAATGGTTGTTCGTCCTACGGACTAAAAACCCTCCGGTTTATATAGACATCGGAGAGGGCTAGGGTTACACAGAGTCGGTTACAATGGTAGGAGATCTACATATCCGTATCGCCAAGCTTGCCTTCCACGCCAAGGAAAGTCCCATCCGGACACGGGATGAATTCTTCAATCTTGTATCTTCATAGTCTTGGAGTCCGGCCGATGATGATAGTCCGGCTATCCGGACACCCCCCTAGTCCAGGACTCCCTCACCAGTCATCTTCAGGGTGTTGTAGGCATAGTGGGATGCTGCCATGAATTTAGCCAAGGCCGGGAGTCCAAGGATCCCATTGTACAGCAGGGGGAGATCAACTACGTCAAACACAATCTTCTCAGTCCGGTAGTTAAGCTCTCCCCCAAATGTTACTGGCAACGTAATCTTCCCTTTAGGATGACTCCTGCCGGGGTTGACTCCTTGAAACGTGTTTGTAACCTCTAGCTCTTCTTCTGCTATCTGAAGCCTACTGATAACTGCTGGGGAGATTGATAACCCACAAGTATAGGGGATCGCAACAGTTTTCGAGGGTAGAGTATTCAACCCAAATTTATTGATTCAACATAAGGGGAGCCAAAGAATATTCTCAAGTATTAGCAGTTGAGTTGTCAATTCAACCACACCTGGATAACTTAGTATCTGCAGCAAAGTATTTAGTAGCACAGTAGTATGGAAGTAACGGTAACAGTGGCAAAAGTAACAGTAGCAGTTTTGTAGTAATTGTAACAGTAGCAACGGTAAAGTAAATAAGCAAAGCACAATATGTGAAAAGCTCGTAGGCATTGGATTAGTGATGGATAATTATGTCGGATGCGATTCCTCATGTAATAGTTATAACATAGGGTGACAGAACTAGCTCCAGTTCATCAATGTAATGTAGGCATGTATTCCGAATATAGTCATACGTGCTTATGGAAAAGAACTTGCATGACATCTTTTGCCCTACCCTCCCGTGGCAGCAGGGTCCTAGTGGAAACTAAGGGATATTAAGGCCTCCTTTTAGTAGAGTAGCGAACCAAAGCATTAACACATAGTGAATACATGAACTCCTCAAACTACGGTCATCACCGAGAAGTATCCCGATTATTGTCACTTTGGGGTTGTCGGGTCGTAACACATAATAGGTGACTATAGACTTGCACGATAGGATCAAGAACTCACATATATTCATGAAAAGATAATAGGTTCAGATCTGAAATCATGGCAGTCGGGCCCTAGTGACAAGCATTAAGCATAGCAAAGTCATATCAACATCAATCTCAGAACATAGTGGATACTAGGGATCAAATCCTAACAAAACTAACTTGATTACATGGTAAATCTCATCCAACCCATCACCGTCCAGCAAGCCTACGATGGAATTACTCACGCACGGCGGAGCATTATGAAATTGGTGATGGAGGATGGTTGATGATGATGACGGCGATGAATTCCCCTCTCCAGAGCCCCGAACGGATTCCAGATCAGTCCTCCCGAGAGAGATTAGGGCTTGGCGGCGGCTCCGTATCGTAAAACGCGATGAAACTTTCTCTCTTATTTTTTTCTCCGCGAAAGCAAATATATGGAGTTGGAGTTGAGGTCGGTGGACGTCCAGGGGGCCCATGAGGCAGGGGCACGCCCTAGGGGAGGGGGCGCGCCCCCACCCTCGTGGACAGGGTGTGGTCCCCCTGACGCTGATTCTTTTGCCAGTATTTTTTATTAATTCTGAAAAGTTGCTCCGTGGATTTTCAGGTCATTCCGTGAACTTTTATTTTGGCACAAAAATAACACAATGGCAGTTCTGCTGAAAACAACATTAGTCCGAGTTAGTTCCATCAAATCATGCAAGTTAGAGTCCAAAACAAGGGCAAAAGTGTTCGAAAAAGTAGATACGATGGAGACGTATCAACTCCCCCAAGCTTAAACCTTTGCTTGTTCTCAAGCAATTCAGTTGACAAACTGAAAGTGATAAAGAAAAACTTTTACAAACTCTGTTTGCTCTTGTTGTTGTAAATATGTAAAGCCAGCATTCAAGTTTTTAGCAAAGATTATGAACTAACCATATTCACAATAACACTTAGGTCTCATGTTTGCTCATATCAATGGCATAATCAACTAGCGAGCAATAATAATAAAACTCGGATGATAACACTTTCTCAAAACAATCATAATATGATATAACAAGATGGCATCTCGCTAGCCCTTTCTAAGACCGCAAAACATAAATGCAGAGCACCTTTAAAGATCAAGGACTGACTAAACATTGTAATTCATGGTAAAGGAGATCCAGTCATAGTCATACCCAATATAAACTAATAGTAATGCATGCAAATGATAGCGGTGTTCTCCAGCGGGTGCTTTTTAATAAGAGGGTGATGACTCAACATAAAAGTAAATAGATAGGCCCTTCGTAGAGGGAAGCAGGGATTTGTAGAGGTGCCGGAGCTCGATTTTAAAATAGAGATGAATAGCATTTTGAGAGGTATACTTTCACTATCAACATAACAACTATGAGATCTTGATATCTTCCATGCTACACACATTATAGACGGTTCCCAAACAGGATGGTAAAGTTTATACTCCCCCACCACCAACAAACATCAATCCCTGGCTTGCCCGAAACAACGGGTGCCTCCAACTAGCAACAATCCTGGGGGAGTTTTGTTAATTATTTTGATTTGATTTGAGCATGGGACTTGGCATCCCGGTGACCAGACATTTTCTCATGAATGAGGAGTGGAGTCCACTCCTCTTGAGAATAACCCACCTAGCATGGAAGATACAGACAGCCCAAGTTGATACATGAGCTGCTCGAGCATACAAAACAGAATTTCATTTGAAGGTTTGGAGTTGGGCACATACAAATTTACTTGGAACGGCAGGTAAATACCACATATAGGAAGGTATGGTGGACTCATATGGACTAACTTTGGGGTTTATGGAGTTTGGATGCACAAGCAGTATTCCCGCTTAGTACAAGTGAAGGCTAGCAAAAGACTGGGAAGCGACCAACTGAGAGAGTGACAACAGTCATGAACATGCATTAAAACTAATCAACACTGAGTGCAAGCATGAGTAGGATATAATCCACCATGAACATAAATATCGTGAAGGCTATGTTGATTCTATTTCAACAACATGCTTGAACATGTGCCAAGTCGAGTCACTCGAATCATTCAAAGGAGGATACCACCCTATCATACCACATCACAACCATTTTAATAGCATGTTGGCACGCAAGGTAAACCATTATAAACTCATAGCTAATTAAGCATGGCATAAGCAACTATAATCTCCAATTGTAATTGCAAACATGTTTATTCATAATAGGCTGAATCAGGAATGATGAACTAATCATATTTACAAAAACAAGAGAGGTCGAGTTCATACCAGCTCCTCTCATCTCGATCAGTCCATCATATATCATCATTATTGCCTTTCACTCGCACGACCGAACGGTGTGTATAATAATAATAGTGCACGTGCATTGGACTAAGCTGGAATCTGCAAGCATTCAATTCAAGGGAGAAGACAAAGTAATATGGGTTCTAGGTTAAATCAACAATTATGCATATTAGAGCCACTTAAACATTTTTATTATGGTCTTCTCCTCTCGACCCCCAAAGGAAAGAAAAGAAATAAAACTATTTACACGGGAAAGCTCCCAACAAGCAAAAGAAGAACGAGAAATCCTTTTGGGTTTTCTTTTAATTACTACTACTACAACATAGAAATTAAACTAACTATTTTTTTGGTTTTTCTTAAGGTTTATCTAACACACAAGAAGAAAGCTAGAAAAAGAAATTAACCTAGAATGGATAGTACAATGAAAAAGTATGAGCTTCCCATCAATGTTGTACTCCTTGGCTTCTGTGCTTCAATAATGGCCATCTCCACGTGTCGAGCGAATACGAGGAGCCGGAGCATTTTTTTTATTTGCCACCCCGGCCCTGCGGGCGAACTGTCTATTTGAAGAGACGGGGATCCTCAGATTCAAATCTCACCTTCTTCCCTTGAGCAAGCATCCAACAGAGCGCATCCGGAAAAAACCATTCCAGCATGGCCAGTCGTCGTGGCTCCTCTTCTCGCCCCCTTAGCTCTAAGCCAGGTGATTGGGAAGAGTGTTCTGTTCCCCATAGCCATTTAGTAGAGTTGCAGACCCAAGGGTTTCTTCCACCGGCGTTCATGGTCCCCGTCCAAGCCGGACTTGCCACCTATAATGGCGGGGAGCAAGTGGAGAGATCTCCTAACCCATCCCAGGGGAGCGAGTATGCCTCATCCCATATTTGCTAAGAGGCGTCGGGTTTCCAATCCACCCATTCCTTCGCGGGCTCCTGGAGTTCTATGGCCTCCAGTTCCACAACTTCACCCCTGCCTCCATGCTGCACATCGCAGGATACGTTGCCCTTTGTGAATTATTTCTGGGCTGCGAGGCTCACTTCGAGTTATGGAAGAAGTTATTCTGCCTCGTCCCTCGCAATCAGGGGGAATCCATATGTCAAGTGGGCGAAGCCGAAATATGGCGCGTCGCCGAGACCGGATACCTATCCGGTACTCCCAAGAAGGCATCTGAAACCTGGCCCTCGGAGTGGTTTTATGTTGATGACGTTCCCCTTCCGGACCCAATCCAGACGGGCCTCCCTGAGTTTAATAACGCTCCATTGAAGAAACGCCAAAGTTGGCACCCTCGGAGCCCCCAGGAGGAAGATACCAGGGAAGTCGACTTCCTGATGAGCAGGATAAAGACACTGTCCAAATTAGGACTGACAATAGTCGAGGTTATATCAATATGCATAATGCGGGGGGTGCAGCCACTTCAATATGGGGGGAAGCCCATGTGGCACTTCAACGGGGAAGACGATGCTACCTACTATGGACGACTATCCCGGACTGCTACCTGCGTTGTGTGTAAGCAAAGCCAAAGCCTTACACTCTGAAGAGGACTCCTTTCTTATACCATGCCTTATGCATAAAATATCGTATTTTTATAGAGACGACCCTCAGAACGCAGCACTGAGCCCCTGGGGGCTCGTCAGCAAAGGGCGTCCGGGCCAGGCAGGCTTAAGAGGAAGGCGGTCAGGGCAGAATCGCCATTACAGAGGTATAGTTAAAACCTGCTCTGTGATTATCGTGTTTGAAATGTAACAGCGTCCTTTGTATCCCAGCAGAAAGAGGAGTCGCCAGACTATATCCGGAGATCCAGTCGGTCACTCCTCTACCAGCCGGATTCCAGAATCGGCTTCGAGAGAGGAGGTCAATGCGGGGCCGATGCCGAATTGTCCTCCGACAGAGGATGCGGATATGCTCTCCACCACAAATTCCGAAGTAGAGAGTGTCATGAATCACCGGTGCCGACGGGCCGTACTTCGCAATGGCATCTTTTCCGAAGAGGCATTCAATGCTTTCAATTCGGGAGACGCATACATCCGAGCTGCCCAAGGCGGGCTCGCCCGAGCGACGGACCAATATGAGAAAGATATATGGGTAAGAAAATTTGATAAGCATGTATAGCAGTAGCCCCTGAGACTTGAAACGCTTGGAACAACTGATTTAAGGATTATTTTACACACAATTTCTTGTAGAGAAAAATACCCATTTGTCTCGAGAGCTGGAGGAGTGCAAGACCCAGCTGAGGGCCGTGGTTGCCAAACTAGAGGAATTCCAGAAGGCCTCATCTGGTAACATTTGTCTCAATAGAGAAATTTTAAGGGAATATACTAGTTAGTAATTGGCTTGCTTTATAAGTCTAACAGAAAATTCTGCAGACAATCCCGGGGAAGAATCCGGAGATTGTAAGAGATAGCAAGTCGCATCTCCAAAGACAGCTAAAGGCTGGCGAGCGTGTGCTTACGCAGGTTAGGCAGGAGAAAAACAATCTCCAAGATGCCAACGTCCGGCTGGGCGTCGAATTAGCAGATGTTCGAGCTCAGCTGGTGGACTCCGTGAAGGAGAACCGGAGGCTTTGTCGCGGCATTTATGGTAAGTGCCTAAATGTACTACAGTACACTTCGGCGAGGAAGAATTTTAAAAGAGATTATATCTATAGGTATGCTGACGGGCCGTCCTGAAGATGAGAAGCCTGGGTCCGCAGGCGATTTACTGCAAGATCTCTCACAGCTGCATGAACGAGTTCGGCAGTTGATGCAGGGTATTGCCCAGGCCTTATGGCCATCCACTTCCCTACCAAGAGGCATGGGACAACTCTTGGATATGCTCCAAGGAGCACGGCGGCGCTTCCGGTTGTGGAAGGTATCGGCCTGCCGACAAGGTGCAAGGGAAGCCTGGACCATGGTGAAGACGCGCAAAGTATTCCCAACAGGATTGCAAGCTAGATAGCCTATTGGATGGTATAGAGGAAGAATATAGCCAGTCCAAGTGACTATGTAATTCAATGGACATATGTAGTCCCTAGCCGGATTAAAAATCTTTTGTCATGGCGGACCTTTTTGCTTCAGCCCCCGGATCCGACAGTCCGGGGTGTATCCGAATACCCGCTCAGTTATGCAAAACCGGGGTATGCATGGAAACCAGGCGTAGGGGTCATAAGTGCTTGAACAGACAAGTACCCAACTAGTTATGTTATATTACATGGGTAGTAAGAAACATCTTCCAGGGAGAATAGTTCTATTAGGGGTTCTTTCCCTGGGTACGCATGCATCGATGTACATGTCCGAACTGCGAACAAAAACGCAGGATACAAAACATCTGGGGATTCACGTTGTAATAAACGAAAGAAACATCTTTTGTTCACCGACCGAATATTCCCATAAGAACGCTAGCTTTTGGCTTCACCCAGTCTGAGGTACACATCCGGCTGAACCGGCAGTAACAATTGTAGAGGTGCTCCCCTTATGCCCTAGCCGAATTAACGGGAACATAGGGCATAAACACAAGAGCCAGGCAAGCCAGCATGGCCACATGTTAAGTCATATCAATGCATATAATGGTGAAGAAAAGGCACATATGGAAAAAGAACGCATATGTGATAGGCAAGAAGCCATAAAAGTAATTATATTTAGCTTCCGTATAGGAAGCCCCTAGGTATGGTGAACACACATAGTGCGGCCGGAGTGATCCGGACATCCGCACTGTATTGAATACTTTGTGTGAAGAAGGAAAAAAGGGCGAGAAAGGAAAAAAGGGAGGAACATAATTAAAAGAGCGGGGGTAAGGAGACGAAGACTGAGTTCGGCACTAGGCGTAGAATCTCTGGAGTCTGGCCGTGTTCCATGGGTTCGGCTCAAGTCTGTTATCGGATGCATTACGCAGGCGGTACGCTCCTCCGGTGAGAACTTTATAAATAATGAAGGGACCCTCCCACTTAGGTTTGAGCTTTTCCTTCTTCTTCTCCGGCAGGCGTAGAACGAGTTCCCCGACATTATAAGTTTTGGCCCGCACTTCTCTGCTTTGATACCTTCGAGCCTGCTGCTGATAGAATGCGGAACGGGCTTTCGCAACGTCGCGCTCCTCCTCCAGGGCATCTAAGTTGTCCTTCCAATCTAACTCGGCTTCCTTCTCTTCGTACATGCGCACGTGAGGTGAGTCGTGGATTATGTCGCAGTGTAGTACTGCTTCTGCGCCGTACACCATAAAAATGGTGTGTATCCGGTGGTGTGATTCGGCGTGGTCCGCAGCCCCCAGAGTACGGAGTCCAGCTCCTCGACCCAGTGCGTGTCCGACCTGGCCGTTTGTTTGGGGATGGTAAATGGAGGTGTAATCGAGCTTAATGCCCATGTTGCCGCACCAAGTCTTCACTTCATCGGCTGTGAAGTTTGAGCCATTGTCAGTGAGGATGCTGTGGGGGATGCCGTAGCGGTGTACGACCCCTGATATGAAGTCTATCACGGGTCCGGATTCGGCCGTTTTAACTAGTTTGGTTCTATCCATTTGGTGAAGTTGTCCGCCATGACCAAAAAGTATTTTTTGCTTATGGATTCCCCCTTTATGAGGTCCGACCATATCCAGCCCCCAGATCGCGAAGGGCCAAGTTATGGGGATTGTTTGGAGAGTGGTAGGGGGCATATGGCTCTGATTGGTGAAGAGATGGCAACCGATGCAATGTTGGACAAAGTCCTGTGCATCTGCTCGGGCTATCGGCCAATAAAAATCTGTACGGAAGGTCTTGCTGACAAGTGCCCGAGCCGCAGCGTGGTGCCCGCCTAGTCCGGCATGGATTTCGGCCAAGAGCTGCTGCCCTTCCTCTTCGGAGATGCATCTCTGGAGCACTCCAGTGGCGCTTTTCTTATAGAGTTCTCCCTCATGGACTTTGTAGGCCTTGGAACGCCGCACAATACAACGTGCTTCATTTTGGTCCTCAGGGAGCTCCTGCCTATTTAGTTAGGCCAAGAAAGGCTCGGTCCACGGGGCGATTACAACCATGATTTCATGGGCCGAAGGTGTTGTTTCGGTGGCGGAGCCGCCGATTACATTAGATGGTTCGGCATCTGGGGTTGTATTCTGAGCCAGACTGGTGTTGCTGGACTCCCCTTCCCATACCACGGATGGCTTGAACAGCCTTTCCAAAAATATATTAGGTGGGATGGGGTCGCATTTAGCACCGATGCGGGCGAGGATATCCGCCGCTTGATTGTTTTCTTGGGCCACATGGTGGAATTCGAGCCCCTCAAACCGAGCTGACATTTTGAGGACGGTGTTACGGTAGGCCGCCATTTTCGGATCCTTGGCATCAAAATCTCCGTTTATTTTTGATATAGCGAGGTTTGAGTCCCCACACACTTCTAGGCGTTGAATGCCCATAGAGACTGCCATCCGAAGACCATGCAACAGGGCCTCGTATTCGGCTGCACTGTTGGAATCTCTGTATAATATTTGGAGTACGTATTGGACCGTGTCTCCGGTGGGGGATATCAGAACTACACCCGCTCCCAATCCGGCTAGCATTTTAGAGCCGTCGAAGTGCATGATCCAATTGGAGTATGCGCCGTACTCTTTAGGGAATACAGCTTCTGTCCATTCGGCGACGAAGTCAGCCAGTACTTGCGACTTAATGGCTCGTAGTGGTTTGTATGTTATGTCGAACGGAAGGAGCTTGATAGCCCATTTAGCAATTCGCCCCGTGGCGTCACGGTTGTTTATTATGTCGTTGAGTGGTACCTCGGAGGCCACCGTAATCGAACACTCTTGAAAGTAGTGTCGTAGCTTCCGGGATGCCATGAAGACCGCATATGCTATCTTTTGATAGTGTGGGTATCGGGATTTGCATGGAGTGAGGACAGCGGACACATAATATACCAGCTTTTGGAGCGGAAACTTGTACCCATCTACTTCTCGTTCGACGACGAGCACTGTGCTTACAACCTGATGTGTTGCAGCTATGTATAATAGCATAGGTTCGCCAGTATTTGGCGCGGTCAGGGCTGGATTGCTGGCCAATAGGGTCTTTATTTCATCCAGTTCGGCTGCGGCTGCATCCGTCCACACGAAGTGTTCGGTGTGTCGAAGAAGGCGGTAAAGAGGTAGTGCCTTTTCCCCTAATCGGGAGATAAAGCGGCTTAAGGCAGCCACACATCCAACGAGTTTCTAGATATGCTTGAGGTCTGTTGGGATAGCCAATTGCGACAGAGCTCGGATTTTTGCCAGATTTGCTTCCTCTATTCGAAACGATGAAGCCGAGCAACTTCCTGGAGGGTACGCCGAAAACACATTTTTTCGGGTTGAGCTTGATGTCGTTTGTCGAGGTTGTCGAATGTAAGTCTCATGTCATCTGTTAAGGTTTCGACGTGTCTTGTATTTATGACCACGTCGTCCACATATGCCTCCACTGTCTTGCCGATTTGGTTCTCCAGGCATGTTTGAATCATGCGTTGATAGGTTGCGCTGGCATTTTTGAGTCCGAAAGGCATATTGTTGAAACAGAAGGGACCATATGGCGTTATGAAGGCCGTTGCGGCTTGGTCGGACTTTGCCATCTTTATTTGATGGTATCCGGAGTATGCGTCGAGGAAACATAGTGAGTCGTGTCATGCGGTAGCGTTGATGATTTGTTCGATGTGAGGGAGGGGGAAGGGATCCTTCAGGAAAGCCTTGTTGAGGTCTTTGAAATCGACGCATAGGCACCAGGATTTGTCCTTCTTTGGCACCATTACCAGATTTGCCAGCCAATCTGGATGCTTTATATCTCTGATGAATCCGGCCTCAAGTAGCTTGGCTAGCTCTTCTTCCATGGCTTGCCGTTTAGGCTCTGAGAAGCGCCTAAGAGTCTGTCTGACTGGCTTGTATCCTTTCAATATATTGAGGCTGTGTTCAGCCAGCCTGCGTGGCATGCCCGACATGTCTGATGACTTGAGAAAATGTCCCAATTCTCACGTAGGAAGTCTCATAGTGCGGCGTCCATTTTGGGGCTCAACTGTGTCCCGATGGAAGTTGTCTTCGTGGGGTCCGTTGGATGGACCTGGAATTTGACTATCTCGTCTGCGGGCTTGAATGAGGTGGACTTGGGTCGTTTGTCGAGTATCACATCATCCCTGTCCACTATCACGCGCAGTGTTGTTAGTTCTTCGGCCGCTAGGGCTTCGGATAATGCTTCCAGGGCTAGTGCGGCAGTTTTATTTTCGGCGCGGAGTGATGATTCCGTTGAGTCCGGGCATTTTAAGCTTCATGTATCCGTAATGGGGTATAGCTTGAAAGCTCGTGAATGCGTCCCGCCCTAAAAGGGCATGGTATCCGCTGCTGAACGCGGCCACTTGGACCGTGATTTCTTCGGACCTATAATTCTCCGGGGTGCCGAATACAACATCGAGTGTGATTTTTCCCGCACACAGTGCCTCCCGACTAGGGATGATTCCCCTAAAGGTCGTGCCGCTTTGCTCAATGCGTCTTTTATCAATTTCCATCTTGTTGAGCGTTTCTTCATAGATCAGGTTTAATCCGCTTCCGCTGTCCATGAGTACTTTAGTGAGCCGAAAGCCATCCACGACTGGGCTAAGGACCAGAGCGGCTGGTGCCCGGACTGTCTGGAAGTGAGGTTCGTCACTGGCACTGAAGGTTATAGCAGTGTCGCTCCACGGATTTATTTTTGCCACGTGGCAGATTTCAGTGAAATTTCGATGAGTTCACTTACTCCTATTATTTGAGGAGAAAGTCTCGAAGACTGTCAATACCGCATTGTTTTCTTAGGCGAGATGTTGCTCTGCCTTATGGTTTACAAGAAGATCCTCGCCGCTTTTTGCTACCTGCTGGAGTATCCAACATGCTCTAAGGCTATGCGTCAGCGTGATACCTGGCGTGTTGTGAATTTTGCACGGCCCATTAAGCCATTCTTCCATTACGGTTCCACGCCCTGGAGTGGGCTTTGGTTTTTTGGGAACTGGATCGGGTAACTTACGAGAGTTTGCCCTTTTAGCTCGGACAAAGGGTTTAGTGAGAGCCGGATTATCCCAAAATTCTGTTTGGGTTTTCCAGGTGCTTTCCATCGCGCAGTACTTCTGTACTTTGGCTGCTAAGTCAGCAAAGTGTACTATATCACGGCGACTTATAGCATTAAGGATCCCTTTGTTCATGCAGTTTTTGTAGAAAAGTGAGATTGTGTCCTCCTCACGACAGTCCTTGACCCTGTTTAGCACAAGGTGGATTCTGGCCCAGTAGCGATGTACCGTCTCTTGGGGCTCTTGTCTGATATGGGAAAGATGGCATAAGTCTGGGTGGGTGGGCGTAGTTAAGTCCGAATTCTGACCCGATTTGACATCCAGGGGAAGAGCAGCTTCCGGGCTCGCCGACTCGGACTCCGGGATGTTGCCCAATTTTTCTAGCCCGTTACCCGATTCTAAGTCTGGGGTCTGGGTCATGTCCTCTCGCGAGCGGGTATCCGGCTCAGAGAGCTCGGTAATCCGGACATAGTTTGTCCTCAAGGTAGAGGGATAATCCATGTGTGTCTCTTCCACTACCGCTAACTCATGGGTGACCGGTGGGGATTTGATATCCCTTTGGTCGGGTTTAAACCCAATCCGATCGTAGTCTGTAGCGATTCCTAGAACGGCGATGCGATCCAAGAGCTCATTAAGGAAGGAGAGCTCCATTGGATCCATCTGTTCGGCGAGTTCGGAATTAACGTGGAGTCCGTTTTTGATGACCCGAGAGGTCATCGTCGGCGCGACAGCCGATCGGGCAGCCATGACGAAGCCGCCTAGTCGGAGAGTTTGGCCTACCGCCAGTGCTCCCCCAGAGGTGATGTTGTCCTTGACAACGAGACGAGCCATTGAGCCTTGCAGCAATGACACAGAGGAACTCTCAATGAAAGCACCAATGTCGGTATCAAAACCGGCGGATCTCGGGTAGGGGGTCCCGATCCGTGCGTCTAAGGCTAATGGTAACAGGAGGCAAGGGGCATGATGTTTTACCCAGGTTTGGGCCCTCTCAATGGAGGTAAAACCCTACTTCCTGCTTGATTGATCTTGATGATATGAGTATTACAAGAGTAGATCTACCACGAGATCATAGAGGCTAAACCCTAGAAGCTAGCTTATGATGATTATGATTGTCCTGCTACGGACTAAACCCTCCTGTTTATATAGACACCGGAAGGGGCTAGGGCTTACACAGAGTCGGTTACAAAGAAGGAGATCTAATACCCGGATCGCCAAGCTTGTCTTCCACGCAAAGGAGAGTCCCATCCGGAAACGGGACGAAGTCTTGTGTCTTGTATCTTCTCGGTCCAACAGTCCAGTCAAAGTATATAGTCCGGCTGTCCGGATACCCCCTAATCCAGGACTCCCTCAGCCGGGGAGGAAGCTAGAAGATGAGGCAGCGGTCTGCTAACACAAGACAAAGGCGTAGATGCCATCGTACTCCAACTTGGAGGCCCGCCACCCACCTTCTTTGTCCTCTCTGACCCTCCATCACCAGCCACCGAAAGTGGCAGCCCCGAGAAGTACAAAGAGCTGGCTTGGGAAGCCACCGCCAAGAACTACCCCCAGCAAATCGCTCTGCCGGGAAGGAGGCCAGGTGCAGATGGTGGTGCTGCCGGCGTCGCAGAGGGACGGTGTGTCTGACACCTAGTCGGACCCGTCATCCTCCGGCCTGCTACCCCTATCGTCACTGCCGCTGTCCTCCTTGCCGCCGTCACTCGAGGAGGAGCTCTCGTCATCGGTCGAGCTCTCCGCACAACACACTAGCCTGTGTCCCAAATGCCCGAAGACCTTGATGAAGAGCAGGTCACCCTCCCCTAGTTTGAAGTAGAGAACGTGCCCCTTCATTAAGAAGTGGGCGCGTGCAAAGGTTTTCCAACCCCGACGAAGGAGCATTTCATGAGCGACGAGGAACTTTGTGTTTGCCCACATGTCGCCATTGCAACACCCCTCCATGTGAAGCCTCAGCTTCGATGGCCGGTCGATCTCCAACAACCCTGCAAACGCCTCGGGGAGACGGAGACAGCTACGCGGCGGCTCGCGCAATTGCAAGATGAATTCCAACGCCGTGTCTCCAACATGGCCGCTCGACGAAGCAGGAGGAGATGGAGGCGGAGAAGGTGACACCCCTGACGCCCCCCTTCCACGCCCACCTCTGCCTTGATCGCCCCATCGACCGCGACCCCGTATGGCGCCTCCGCCTTGAGCCTCTAGTTCTTCCTTGATTGCCGCAGCTATCTGGCAGGAAGAAGATCTGGTCGCCTTTACAGAGCGACGACCACGACCGTGCCCTCTCGACATGGTGATAGATGTGGGAAGGGGAAAGGAGAAGACGCGAGAGGATGCCTCTCCTCCTCGCCATGGTCCCCTTTTTATAGCCAAACAAAGGAGACTGAAGGCTGGCTTTGCGCCACTAAAGAGCCCTTTCAAATCCTGCTCATTAAGCCATCAACAATGAACGAGGCCGTCGACCGCCCTACCCGCGCCAATCAAAGGCGCATGGGTATAGGCCATGGCATGCGTTCCCATATCCCATGCATCTGTCACCTACCCTGCGCCATGCATGCGGCGTACGTGGCAAAAAAGGCAGGCATGGGAGGAAACGTGGAATGACGGCTCCAAGATTAAGGAAGGCAAGGAGAGTAAATGAGAAGCGGCCCCGCGATTTCCTCCTCTTTTCTGGGGCGGGTGCAGGCCGCCTCTTTACTATTCACCATGGGGTGACGCAAGCATGCTGCGATCACTCCACACACGACCCTCCATGTCATGCACTCGAGGCGGGGCGTGGGGAAGCACAACTGCCAGAAAAATCATGGTGGTTCGCCTCTGCCACGCTCACCCGCACACTGCTTTGGGCCTGGCCCAACCACGCCTTGCGCTCATGTGTGGCCCAGGCCCGGGGGCTCCTATTGATGTACAAAAGTATGGGTGCTTCTGTACACCTTACTTGTGCATGGACGGTCGCAGCCACCCCCACAGCAAGCCTGGCGGGGTAGAGGAAGATAGCGGGAGGCAAGACAGGCACAGAGAACATCAAGACACATGCTCATAATGGCGAGCAGCAAGGGGCAAGCAGGGCAACTCCGGGCAACAAGCCTTGCCGAGGCGATCTGCGAGGCCCCTGGCAAGCCCCTTGCCGGGGCAGCTTGCGAAGAGACCAGCAAGGCCACTACCCTTGGGGTTGAGAGCTCTGACACCATCGACAATATTAAAGACCAAGATTTGAAGAGTATATGCCTGGTAGCATGCGGCTCCTCATGAAGATTGGGAACGCACAGATCCACATGGGATCAGAAGACGAAGACCCCCGGCAAGACCCTTGCCAGGGACCACCCCAAGGCCCCCGGCAAGCCTTGCCGAGGATGATCACTAGACCGTGGCTAGGCTCGCGCTCGACAAGGTTTTGCCACCTCACCACCACTCCAACGAGACGATAAGCATGCCAGCTAAGTAGACACCTGCGTGGCGGCATGCAGATATTCGTGGAAGCCTACCACTTTGCCAACACAGCAGCTGGTTAGCCAGTGTGGCGCGGCATGCCCCATTGGCCCGGACGCGTGGCGAGGCAAGGAGAAGCGGCGAAGGACGGGATGGCCTATGTTGCCATCCCCGATAAAGGGAGAGGACACGTAGGCATCGCATTAAAAGTGTTTGTCCTGCGTTAATCGAGTGATAAGCTTGTATAGCTATAGCTTGCCACCTCCTATGTGCCACTGTGGCAACCCCTTTGCGTATAAAAGGAGGCCCAAAGCACACAGAGAGAGGATTTGGACTTTTGGACAAAGCACGCATCGTAGCTAGTTCAAAAGCTCAAGAACACTCATAAACCAGTGAAGCGGGACTAGGGTATTACGCATCCTCGCGGCCCGAACTTGGATAAAAATCCTCTGTGTGCTAACGACTCGACCTGCTCTTCGTGCAACTAATCCCCCGCCGAATGTAGAAGGGATCCTGGTGACCCCATAGGCGATCGATTTCCCCGACAGTAGTTGTTGGAGTCAAGTTATAGTTGCATGCTTCTTTATATGTAGTCTCACAGTTTGATGTACACTAACACTTCCTATGTTCATTGTTGGACTAGCACATAGGCGCAAGAGGAAACAAACATTGGGGATAATGCTTGATAGGTTAACTAAATCTAGAGGAGGAAGAATGGAGATCCGTTTTGAGGCAGGTTTAAAAATGCCACATGATGCTACAGAGTCGGCCAAGTTAGTATCAGAGGCAGCGGTTGCCATTAGGTGTCATGCACGTATCCTCCCAACATGGATTCAGTACAGGAATGACAAAGATGATACCCAGTTCAACACCTTCCTCAACCATTTATTTGTAAGTATGGTTATGTATGGAAACTAGTAATACCGTCTTGCTCTGTCCCATACTTTCTAGGTTGCTGATAGTGAGACTCCCATAATTTTCAACAGATGAGGTTCAAGTTGGATAGCCAAGATGATGCAAACATACAAGCTTGCACCCATGTTTTCAAGTCTACTCTGCGACAGTATTGGTATAACTTGAGGAAAAATCACTTTGAAGGCAAGGCTAACAGTGAACTTGCCAAAACATCTCTAGTGGAAAATATATCGGATGAAGACTGGAGAGGCCTCGTTAAACACTGGTCTGGTCCAAAGTATCAAGTACGTAATATTTATGTGATCAGATCATATGTTGAACTCCTATTTATGAGTGTGCCTCACAAATCTATCTTCTTGTAGGTGAACTGTTCAAAGAAAACAAGGCCAATCGTACGAAAGTGAAATTCCAATAGACGACAGGATCTCGTAGCTAATTGCACACTGCGAGGCTCTTGTAATTAGTTATCGTTTCACTCTTTTCGATGTGCCATATTATTAGATCTATATTGACTTGTTCCAAATGCGTAGGAAAGACTACAGGGACCAAAAAGTACCCGAACCAAATGCTGTGGAAATATTCAAGGACTGTCACACCAACAAGATGAAGGGCATGACTACACCAGTCAAAGCCACTGTTGTAAGTCCTTAATCCTCATGCCTTTTAACTACTACTTACTTTGACTCATGCATTGAACTGCACGGTTTGCAGCCAATGTCTATTACTCTTTTCAATTTTATACACAATTGTCTTAGCGTATCATTGCAACTTACACGGCTTAAAAGAGAGGAGTGATGTTCCTTTGATCTTGACCTCTAATCTAGTTCAGTGCTGGATTTGCTCACACAACGTTACAATTGCCTGTTTGTCTGTTCTCGGTTGTTTTGTGATATGAATGATGTCATACTATGTTTACCATATTATACACTTTGTCTCTTTATCCTTAGATGTCAATACAATGTGAAGAAACAGACAATACATTAGCCATGGTACATGGTCATATGTTTGGAACCTGGTTTTATTATGTACTTTGTAGTAAAATACAACTAATATTTTACACGGGTTCACCAGAATAAGTTCTGTATATAGAACAAAGCTATTTTGTTTGGTTTTGCTGCCTCCTTATTATCTTCTGTTCTGGTACTACTAATGTAAAAACTCAACTTTTCAGCAAGCTATGCAAAAAATGGTGGAACCGCCACCTTCTGAAGGTGACGAGGCAACTATAACCACAATGTCACCTCTTGCTGCAGTGGGTCAATACCTATCCACTAACAGTGCCAAAAGCACGTTCCTGCGCAATACTGGCTAGTTGTTAAGGCAATCTTGTCCAAACTGCCTCATGATCAAGATATGAAAGCTCAAAACAATGTTATATTTGTGCTCCAGACACAAGTCTATTCCCTAACAGAGACCCTTTGTGAAACAAGGACAGCCATTGTTCGATTGCGTCAAGATATGCATGGTTTTGAAACCAGACTATCAGACATTTGCTATGCTGTTCAGGAGCCTAGGAGAAATGAAGGTGAAGGTTATGGTGCTCCCTCGGGTAGTATAGCATGAAAATGTAACAGTCAGGTCAAATGAAATGAGCTTCTGAACTTCTGGTGGTGCATTTATCTGCCAGACTATTAACTTCTATGCAAACCTTCCTTTTGTTTTATGGTTGTAATTTGTTTTGTTGCAATACAAAATTTGTTCTTAACGTGCAACCACCAACTGTCGGATTACGGGTTCCGCAAACCCTTGAAAGGTTCAAACTCTGGGGCGCGTGCGGAGATCTCAACCTACCCAGCCTGCCTACTCACAATCCTCCTAGCCTAGCGCGTCGGGCTTAAAGAGACAAGGAGACACAACAGTTTATCCTGGTTTGGGCCACCTTGTGGTGTAATATACTACTCCAGCGTTTTGGTGGAATTCCTCGAAGGGCTGAGGATGAACTAGTACAATGGATGAACTGGCCTCAAGAGGAGAGGTGTTCTTGAGCTCAAGAGAGCTGGTGAGGTGGTCCGATGGAAATGGATCCGATCCCTATCTATGGTGGTGGCTAAGTCCTATTTATAGTGGCCTTGGTCCTCTTCCCAAATGTAGGCGGGAAGGGATCCCACAACGACCAGATTTGAAAGGGGACAAGTAGGACATCCTATCCTGACTAAAGTAGCATTTGCCTACGAAAAGCCTCTAGTCGTGACGCTATGGTGGGCTCGGTGATGACCTCCGTCCTGCCGTCCTGGCGGTCTTGGTCTTGTTGCACCAGAATGGAAACCTTTGGCTGATTCCTCGGGACTCGGCACCTACGACTTGCCTCCCTTGCACCAAAGAGGAAACGGGCGCTCTGCGGCCGCTGGCGCCCGCTTGGCCTTGGTCGTCATGGCTCACGTTAGCTGAGCCTCCTGAGGTGCACCTTGCATAGAACTCTCCACTCCTCGGGAGCCAGCCCGAGGAGGCCGATCCCCATGGGGGTCTTGGTGTCGTCCGCCTCGCGAGGCTTGTCCCCTCGTGATGGTCTTGAGTCATTGATGTTGAAGCTGGACCGTACCAGGCCATCGAAGGGGCCACGCGGTGGGCCGCACGCAGGCAACTCTGGTTACCCCCATATCCAAAACTCCGACACAGGCTAACTAAAACAGCAAGCCATTTTTGTATAGTGTAGGGTGTTCCCTATATTTGCACTGGTGGCGAACTTTGATGCCTAGTGGATGTAATCTGTGCAATCGCCTTAATAGCCTAGCGTTAGTTTCGGTCTTATTTATTTCCTAGTCTTCTTTTTCCCTGGTTTGCTAGTGGCCACAACAACCATGGGCCATATACGGACCATGGTAACCTTGATATTGCTATAGGCCATAGGATCCATGGGCCTCCTACGGTTTGTTGGACAAATGGGCCTCCAACGGGCCGTAGAATTGGTGGGCCTCGGGACGTCAGATAAATGGTTCCACATGGGCCGTAAACATGCGTAATTGGTATCGGGCCAGCACGGTAACGAGCTGTTAACAGGCTAGAAGATAGCAAAGGCTTAATTTTGTCACAGTCATAGCGGGTCGCTAATGGGCCAGAATATAAGACGGGCTGGAAACGGCGCAACGGGTTAACAGGCCACAAACGGGCCGATTCTAACCATGGGCCGAATTTGGCCCATTAGGGGAACAGGCCAGTAATGAGCCGAAAGTAATCGAGGGCCGGAAAGGAGCCCAAGAACGTATGGGCTATCAGTAGGCCAAAAGCTAGCAAGGGATGGAAACAGGACATGTGAATAATGGGCCATTAATGGGTACAAAGAAATTTACTGTTCATTACGGGCCAGAGTCACCGTGGGCCACTAAAGGGCCTAAAGATACGAAAGGCCTCATATGGGCCGAAAGACGTCATGGGCCATACATGGGACGAAAGTGAAATGGGCTGGTGTTATATTCGACGAACCACATGACACTGTTGGGCCCATTTCATGAAGGCCCTAATGGGCAGTGAGTTACCGAGCCGTAAAATGGGCTATATGCGAACAGACCGTTAACAGGCTTTTCATGGGCTGGCCCGCTAACTTTTGACCAAGTCACACGGGCCGGCCTTTGTAAGCTAAATGGGCCAGTGTTGAGCTGTTGCACGTGTCAACATATCATAGGCACCTATCTGACCTAGTGATGAGCTGACACGTGTTTCCTTCGGCCAATGAGAATTTTACACGTGGAAAATCCCCATTGGTCCAGGCTGTTAACGGGTTGCAGATCCAAAACCGGACCCGATAGCTTAACGGTGACCCGTTACGGTGGATGCCACATGTCGGTTACCCATGACGAAAGCACTTCCATGAAGCATCATTTATCGCCATGAAAGTGAACACTTCTGTGATGATAATTGGTATTGTCATGGAACACTTCTACGATAGCACATGTATGACAATCTTGATTCTGTCATAAAATCGTCATGGATGTACATACATGACAGAAAATGTGACCTACTGTGACAAACACGTATCATCACTGAAGTGTATTTTTTTGTAGTGGCTTAAAACATCCCGGAAGAATTTTGACCCGGGCAGAGAAAAGCCTCTAAGGAGATGGTCTGTAAAAACCACAACCTCTCCTTCACCGGGTTTGGGGATGTCATCCCCTTGGCCGGCTCGCCAGCTAATTTCTTCCTAAGCCGGCAGAATGCCTTGTTCTGTGAAATCCTTAAGTACAAGATCGGAGACCTGGGAGGGCACCAGTTTCTAATTGTGCTCTTTGACATGCTGAATCGCCTAAACAAGATTAAGAATTGCAGAATTATGAATGGCAGGTTATTTATGAAGTGAGAGCTAGATACATCAATTGCGTGGTAAGACGGCAATATGAGTTGCCATTAAAACTAGATGGCATCATTTTCAAATAATGGATAAGCCGCCCAACATGTGAGCCGGTTTGACAACAGAAGCAGTTTCTAACTATCCGACGAGTTACAATACAATGATGAGCCGCCGACAATATTAAGGCAGCTTAACTGAGTTGGAGATTGCTAAGTTTGCTACTAAGTATGGGACCAACAGGTTTCTATTGAAGCATCTATTATTGAATATCTGCAGACACTTCAAAAAGAGAAAATAATTGCTAAACCTAAACTGAAGCCTTGAAGCAGTGGTAGCTCAAACTTATGGGTTCCTAAGGATACCTGAGTACTATAGATGCGAAAATGGTGCCACCACTCAGGTCACTCTGTTTCTATGGAAAGGTTCGCTAAAACGACATCTATGCTAGTAATGGTGATGAAAGGGGCGATGCGCTCTGATGAACTACCATGGAAAAGGTAAGGATCTACGAAAAAGAGTATGGTGTACCTAAAGGTTACAGAAGCCGGTGAAGACGCCGAACTGAGCTCCGGTGGAGGCTGAAGGGCACTGCAGTCCTGGATGGGTTCGTCGGGGGCGGACGAACAGCAACAGCGGAGCGGAGAAGGGCTTCGGCTTGAGGAAGAAGAGGAAGTAGTAGAGGCAAAGTGAAAGTAAAAAAATAAGGCCCCCCTGGTTATATTTATAGGGTGAAGAGCTAATGAATAAATGGCAGGCGCGAAAAATGAGGGGGCATAGTAACTTTTGGAGCCAGAGATGCCTTGATTCTCCGGATAAACATATATGCATAAAGATTCTGTCATCATGGATTTTGCAGGGTTTTCAGATATGATGTCATCCAAGAATAGATGTGAAAACACCAAGTTTGAAAGTGTTATAAGCCAACAATACATGGCCCGGAGAAGGCACTGATATGAGCAGAAGATAAGCCGCCTGGTTAAGTGAGATTAGCATGAATAAATTTAAATCAATCTAGGGCCTAATGTTGGGGATATAATCCGACGACATAACCCGCCATGGTTAGGTTGGGTCATTCAAGTGGGGCTGAGGAACAAGGATTCAAGATGGGTTGAGGCGCCTAGTTCAAGACCCATTAGGGGGCTCATAGAGTGGGCTGGCTTAGGGCCCAGCATCCGAAGATGGTGGCTCATGGCCCTGAAGACCAAGTTGTCAGGAGTTTCCTTGCTTAAGAGACAATTTAGGAACATACCAAATCACATGTCATAGTACAAACCGGACTCCTGTAAGCCCTGGGTCTCGGCCTTTATATAAAGGCGGGTCTCAGGGACAGATAGGACTAACTTACAATCGATCAATAGCTAGGTCAAGCAATCTGCTCCCTTGTATTGATCTCCAAAGCAATAAGCAAAATAAGTAGGAAGTAGGCTATTACCTCGATCGTGAGGGACCGAACCTGGGGAAACTCGTGTCTCTCGATTCCGCTCAACCCCGACAAGCTAACCTCCTAGTTGCGATGGCCTCACGACTAAGTCTTCACACTAGGACATCTGCTATGATAAAACCATGAGAGTTGGTGCCCACTGTGGATTTATGAACAAAATTTCTCGGTGGACACCAAATCTTTTACTCATTACATTGGGTTGCTCAAACAGATGCATGTCCTTTGGGTTCAAAACAATGGTGGGAATTATAACTATTCTCCTCATGTCTCGCAAGGATTTCTGGATCATCTTGGCTGGATCCAATGTCTCGGGTATCACATTCGTACCAAAAAATTGACGGTCATCTGTCGTGACCAGTATAAAGGGTTACGACCTTATGACAATATATCCAGATACTTAGCTGATGGTCGTTTTTGGAGAAGAATCATGTTCATGGTAGGCTACCCTTTAAATGATTCCCATCTATGAGGGCACACGCTTCAAGACCGTTGTTCAACATTATGATCTCTCATTCTGTTGGAATATCCATGTGGATAGTAGTGAAGGAAATATGCCCTAGAGGCAATAATAAAGTTATTATTTATTTCCTCATATCATGATAAATGTTTATTATTCATGCTAGAATTGTATTAACTGGAAACATGATACATGTGTGAATACATAGACAAACATATAGTCACTAGTATGCCTCTACTTGACTAGCTCATTAATCAAAGATGGTTATGTTTCTTAACCATAGACATGTGTTGTCATTTGATTAATGGGATCACAACATTAGGAGAATGATGTGATTGACATGACCCATCCCGTTAGCCTAGCACTTGATCGTTTAGTATACTGCTATTGCTTTCTTCATGACTTATACAAAGTTCCTGCAACTATGAGATTATGCAACTCCCATTTACCGGAGGAACACTTTGTGTGCTACCAAATGTCACAACGTAACTGCATGATTATAAAGGTGCTCTATAGGTGTCTCCGAAGGTACATGTTGGGTTGGCATAATTCGAGATTAGGTTTTGCACTCCGATTGTCGGAGAGGTATCTCTGGGCCCTCTCGGTAATACTCATCACCTAAGCCTTGCAAGCATTGTAACTAATAAGTTAGTTATGAGATGATGTATTATGGAACGAGTAAAGAGACTTGCCGGTAACGAGATTGAACTAGGTATTGGATACCGACGATCAAATCTCGGGCAAGTAACATACCGATGACAAAGGGAACAACGTATGTTGTTATGTGATTTGACCGATAAAGATCTTCGTAGAATATGTAGGAACCAATATGGGCATCCAGGTCCCGCTATTGGTTATTGACCGAGAATGGTTCTAGGTCATGTCTACATAGTTCTGGAACCCGTAGGGTCCGCACGCTTAACGTTACGATGACAGTTTTATTATGAGTTTATAAGTTTTGATGTACCGAAGTTTGTTCGGAGTCCCGGATGTGATCACGGACATGACGAGGAGTCTCGAAATGGTCGAGACATAAAGATTGATATATTGGAAGCCTATGTTTGGACATCGGAATGGTTCCGGGTGAAATCGGAATTTTACAGGAGTACCGGGAGGTTACCGGAACCCCCCGGGGGATTATTGGGCCTACATGGGCCTCGAGGGAGAAGAGGGAAGGATCCAGGAGGGGGCCGCGCGCCCCTCCCCTTCCTAGTCCGAATAGGACAAGGGAAGGGGGGTGGCACCCCCCCTTTCCTTCCTCTCTTCCTCCTCTTTCCCCCCTTCTCCTACTCCTACTTGGAAAGAAGGGAGTCCTACTCCCGGTGGGAGTAGGACTCCCCCCTTGGCGCGCCCTCCTTGGCTGGCCACCTCCTCCCCCCTGGCTCCTTTATATACGGGGGCGGGGGGCACCCCATAGACACACAAGTTGATCTACGGATCGTTCCTTAGCCGTGTGCGGTGCCCCCTTCCACCATATTCCACCTCGATCATATCGTCGCGGAGTTTAGGCGAAGCCCTGCGCCGGTAGAACATCATCATCGTCACCATGCCATCATGCTGACGGAACTCATCTCCGGAGCTTCACTGGATCGGAGGCTGGAGATCGTCATCGAGCTGAACGTGTGCTGAACTTGGAGGCTCCGTACATTCGGTGCTTGGATCGGTCGGATTGTGAAGACGTACGACTACATCAACCGCGTTGTGCTAACGCTTCCACTTATGGTCTACGAGGGTACGTAGATGACACTCTCCCCTCTCGTTGCTATGCCATCACCATGATCTTGCGTGTGCGTAGGAAATTTTTTGAAATTACTACGTTCCCCAACAGTGGCATTAGAGCCTAGGTTTTATGCGTTGATGTTATATGCACGAGTAGAACACAAGTGAGTTGTGGGCGATACAAGTCATACTGCTTACCAGCATGTCATACTTTGGTTCGGCGGTATTGTTGGATGAAGCGGCCCGGTCCGACATTACGCGTATGCTTACGCGAGACTGGTTCTACCGACGTGCTTTGCACACAGGTGGCTGGTGGGTGTCAGTTTCTCCAACTTTAGTTGAACCGAGTGTGGCTACGCCCGGTCCTTGCGAAGGTTAAAACAGCACCAACTTGACGAACTATCGTTGTGGTTTTTGATGCGTAGGTAAGAACGGTTCTTGCTCAGCCCGTAGCAGCCACGTAAAACTTGCAATAACAAAGTAGAGGACGTCTAACTTGTTTTTGCAGGGCCAAGACGTGATGCTATATTTTATTGTATGAGATGATCATCTTTTGTAACCGAAGTTATCGGCAACTGGCAGGAGCCATATGGTTGTCGCTTTATTGTATGAAATGCAAACGCCCTGTAATTGCTTTACTTTATCACTAAGCGGTAGCGATAGTCGTAGAAGCAATAGATGGCGTAAACGACAACGATGCTACAATGGAGATCAAGGTGTCACGCCAGTGACGATGGTGATCACAACGGTGCTTCGGAGATGGAGATCACAAGCACAAGATGATGATGGCCATAGCATATCACTTATATTGATTACATGTGATGTTTATCCTTTATGCATCTTATCTTGCTTTGATTGACGGTAGCATTTTAAGATGATCTCTCACTAAAATTATCAAGAAGTGTTCTCCCTGAGTATGCACCGTTGCCAAAGTTCGTCGTGCCCAGACACCACGTGATGATCGGGTGTGATAAGCTCTACGTCCATCTACAACGGGTGCAAGCCAGTTTTGCACACGCGGAATACTCAGGTTAAACTTGACGAGCCTAGCATATGCAGATATGGCCTCGGAACACGGAGACCGAAAGGTCGAGCGTGAATCATATAGTAGATATGATCAACATAGTGATGTTCACCATTGAAAACTACTCCATCTCACGTGATGATCGGTTATGGTTTAGTTGATTTGGATCACGTAATCACTTAGATGACTAGAGAGATGTCTGTCTAAGTGGGAGTCCTTAAGTAATATGATTAATTGAACTTAAATTTATATTGAACTTAGTACCTGATAGTATTTTGCTTGTCTATGTTTGTTTGTAGATAGATGGCTCGTGCTGTTGTTCCGTTGAATTTTAATGCGTTCCTTGAGAAAGCAAAGTTGAAAGATGATGGTAGCAATTACACGGACTAGGTCCGTAACCTGAGGATTATCCTCATTGCTGCACAAAAGAGTTACGTCCTGGAAGCACCGCTGGGTGCCAGGCCTGCTGCTGATGCAACTAACGACGTTAAGAACGTCTGGCAGAGCAAAGCTGATGACTACTCTATAGTTCAGTGTGTCATGCTTTACGGCTTAGAACCGGGCCTTCAACGACGTTTTGAACGTCATGGAGCATATGAGATGTTCCAGGAGTTGAAGTTAATATTTCAAGCAAATGCCCGGATTGAGAGATATGAAGTCTCCAATAAGTTCTACAGCTGCAAGATGGAGGAGAATAGTTCTGTCAGTGAGCATATACTCAAAATGTCTGGGTATAATAATCACTTGATTCAACTGGGAGTTAATCTTTCGGATGATAGCGTCATTGACAGCATTCTCCAATCACTGCCACCAAGCTACAAGAGCTTTGTGATGAACTATAATATGCAAGGGATGAACAAGACTATTCCTGAGCTCTTCGCAATGCTAAAAGCTGCGGAGGTAGAAATCAAGAAGGAGCATCAAGTGTTGATGGTCAACAAGACCACTAGTTTCAAGAAAAAGGGCAAAGGGAAGAAGAAGGGGAACTTCAAACAGCAAACAAGTTGCTGCTCAAGAGAAGAAACCCAAGTCTGGACCTAAGCCTGAAACTGAGTGCTTCTACTGCAAGCAGACTGGTCACTGGAAGCGGAACTACCCCAAGTATTTGGCGGATAAGAAGGATGGCAAAGTAAACAAAGGTATATGTGATATACATGTTATTGATGTGTACCTAACTAGAGCTCATAGTAGCACCTGGGTATTTGATACTGGTTCTGTTGCTAATATTTGCAACTCGAAACAGGGACTACGGAATAAGCGAGCACTGGCCAAGGACGAGGTGACGATGCGCGTGGGAAACGGTTCCAAAGTCGATGTGATCGCGGTCGTCACGCTACCTCTACATCTACCTTCGGGATTAGTATTAGACCTAAATAATTGTTATTTGGTGCCAGCGTTGAGCATGAACATTATATCTGGATCTTGTTTGATGCGAGACGGTTATTCATTTAAATCAGAGAATAATGGTTGTTCTATTTATATGAGTAATATCTTTTATGGTCATGCACCCTTGAAGAGTGGTCTATTTTTATTAAATCTCGATAGTAGTGATACACATATTCATAGTGTTGAAACCAAAAGATGCAGAGTTGATAACGATAGTGCAACTTACTTGTGGCACTGCCGTTTGGGTCATATCGGTGTAAAGCGCATGAAGAAACTCCATACTGATGGACTTTTGGAATCACTTGGTACTTGCGAACCATGCCTTATGGGCAAGATGACTAAAACGCCGTTCTCCGGAACTATGGAGCGAGCAACTGATTTGTTGGAAATCATACATACTGATGTTTGTGGTCCAATGAATGTTGAGGCTCACGGCAGGTATCGTTATTTTCTCACCTTCACAGATGATTTGAGCAGATAAGGGTATATCTACTTGATGAAACACAAGTCTGAAACATTTGAAAAGTTCAAAGAATTTCAGAGTGAAGTGGAAAATCATCGTAACAAGAAAATAAAGTTTCTACGATCTGATCGTGGAGGAGAATAATTGAGTTACGAGTTTGGCCTACACTTGAAACAATGTGGAATAGTTTCGCAACTCACGCCACCTAGAACACCACAATGAAATGGTGTGTCCGAACGTCGTAATCGTACTTTACTTGATATTGTGCGATCTATGATGTCTCTTACTGATTTACCGCTATCGTTTTGGGGTTATGCTTTAGAGATGGCCGCATTCACGTTAAATAGGGCACCATCAAAATCCGTTGAGACGACGCCTTATGAACTGTGGTTTGGCAAGAAACCAAAGTTGCCGTTTCTTAAAGTTTGGGGCTGCGATGCTTATGTGAAGAAACTTCAACCAGATAAGCTTGAACCCAAATCGGAGAAATGTGTCTTCATAGGATACCCAAAAGAGACAGTTGGGTACACCTTCTATCATAGATCCGAAGGCAAGACATTCGTTGCTAAGAATGGATCCTTTCTAGAGAAGGAGTTTCTCTCGAAAGAAGTGAGTGGGAGGAAAGTAGAACTTGATGAGATAACTGTATCTACTCCCTTATTGGAAAGTAGTTCATCACAAGAACCGGTTCCTGTGACAACTGCACCAATTAGTGAGGAAGCTAATGATAATGATCATGAAACTTCAGATCAAGTTTCTACTGAACCTCGTAGGTCTACCAGAGTAAGATCCGCACCAGAGTGGTACGGTAATCCTATTCTGGAAGTCATGTTACTTGAACATGATGAACCTACGAACTATGAGGAAGTGATGATGAGCCCAGATTCCGCAAAATGGCTAGAAGCCATGAAATCTGAGATGGGATCCATGTATGAAAACAAAGTATGGACTTTGGTTGACTTGCCCGATGATCGGCAAGCCATTGAGAATAAATGGATCTTTAAGAAGAAGGCTGACGCTGATGATAATGTAACTGTCTATAAAGCTCGACTTGTTGCAAAAGGTTTTCGACAAGTTCAAGGGGTTGACTACGATGAGACTTTCTCACCCGTAGCGATGCTTAAGTCTGTCCGAATCATGTTAGCTACTGCTGCATTTCATGATTATGAAGTTTGGCAAATGGATGTCAAGACTGCATTCTTGAATGGATTTCTAGAAGAAGAGTTGTATATCATGCAGCCGGAAGGTTTTGTCGATCCAAAAGGTGCTGACAAAGTGTGCAAGCTCCAGCGTTCCATTTATGGACTGGTGCAAGCATCTCGGAGTTGGAATAAATGCTTTGATAGTGTGATCAAAGCATATGGTTTTATACAGACTTTTGGAGAAGCCTGTATTTAGAAGAAAGTGAGTGAGAGCTCTGTAGCATTTCTAATTTTATATGTAGATGACATATTATTAATTGGAAATGATATAGAATTTCTGGATAGCATAAAGGGATACTTGAATAAAAGTTTTTCAATGAAAGACCTCGGTGAAGCTGCTTACATATTGGGCATCAAGATCTATAGAGATAGATCAAGACGCTTAATAGGACTTTCACAAAGCACATACCTTGACAAAATTTTGAAAAAGTTCAAAATGGATCAGGCAAAGAAAGGATTCTTGCCTGTGCTACAAGGTGTGAAGTTGAGTCAAACTCAATGCCCGACCACAGCAGAAGAAAGAGAGAAAATGAAAAATGTTCCCTATGCTTCAGCCATAGGCTCTATCATGTATGCAATGCTGTGTACCAGACCTGACGTATGCTTAGCAATAAGCTTGGCAGGAAGGTACCAAAGTAATCCAGGAGTGGATCACTGGACAGCGGTCAAGAACATCCTGAAATACCTGAAAAGGACTAAGGATATGTTTCTCGTATATGGAGGTGACAAAGAGCTAGTCGTAAATGGTTACGTCGATGCAAGCTTTGACACTGATCCGGACGATTCGAAATCGCAAACCGGATACGTGTTTTTATTAAACGGTGGAGCTGTAAGTTGGTGCAGTTCTAAACAAAGCGTCGTGGCGGGATCTACATGTGAAGCGGAGTACATAGCTGCTTCGGAAGCAGCAAATGAAGGAGTCTGGATGAAGGAGTTCATTTCCGATCTAGGTGTCATACCTAGTGCATCGGGACCAATGAAGATCTTCTGTGACAATACTGGTGCAATTGCCTTGGCAAAGGAATCCAGATTTCACAAGAGGACCAAGCACATCAAGAGACGCTTCAATTCCATTCGGGACCAAGTCCAAGTGGGAGACATAGAGATTGGCAAGATACATACGGATCTGAATGTTGCAGACCCGTTGACTAAGCCTCTCTCACGAGCAAAACATGATCAGCACCAAGACTCCATGGGTGTTAGAATCATTACTATGTAATCTAGATTATTGACTCTAGTGCAAGTGGGAGACTGAAGGAAATATGCCCTAGAGGCAATAATAAAGTTATTATTTATTTCCTCATATCATGATAAATGTTTATTATTCATGCTAGAATTGTATTAACCCGAAACATGATACATGTGTGAATACATAGACAAACATATAGTCACTAGTATGCCTCTACTTGACTAGCTCATTAATCAAATATGGTTATGTTTCCTAACCATAGACATGTGTTGTCATTTGATTAATGGGATCACATCATTAGGAGAATGATGTGATTGACATGACCCATCCCGTTAGCCTAGCACTTGATCGTTTAGTATACTCCTATTGCTTTCTTCATGACTTATACAAAGTTCCTGCAACTATGAGATTATGCAACTCCCGTTTACCGGAGGAACACTTTGTGTGCTACCAAACGTCACAACCTAACTGGGTGATTATAAAGGTACTCTACAGGTGTCTCCGAAGGTACATGTTGGGTTGGCATAATTCGAGATTAGGTTTTGTCACTCCGATTGTCAGAGAGGTATCTCTCGGCCCTCTCGGTAATACTCATCACCTAAGCCTTGCAAGCATTGTCACTAATAAGTTAGTTATGAGATGATGTATTATGGAACGAGTAAAGAGACTTGCCGGTAACGAGATTGAACTAGGTACTGGATACCGATGATCAAATCTCGGGCAAGTAACATACTGATGACAAAGGGAACAACGTATGTCGTTATGCGGTTTGACCGGTAAAGATCTTCATAGAATATGTAGGAACCAATATGGGCATCCAGGTCCCGCTATTGGTTATTGACCGAGAATGGTTCTAGGTCATGTCTACATAGTTCTCGAACCCGTAGGGTCCGCACGCTTAACATTACGATGACAGTTTTATTATGAGTTTATAAGTTTTGATGTACCAAAGTTTGTTCGGAGTCCCGGATGTGATCACAGACATGACGAGGAGTCTCGAAATGGTCGAGACATAAAGATTAATATATTGGAAGCCTATGTTTGGACATCGGAATGGTTCCGGGTGAAATCGGCATTTTACCGGAGTACCGGGAGGTTACCGGAACCCCCCGGGGGGTTATTGGGCCTACATGGGCCTCGAGGGAGAAGAGGGAAGGAGCCAGGAGGGTGCCGCGCGCCCCTCCCCTTCCTAGTCTGAATAGGACAAGGGAAGGGTGCGGCGCCCCCCTTTCCTTCCTCTCTTCCTCCTCTTTCCCCCCTTCTCCTATTCCTACTTGGAAAGAAGGGAGTCCTACTCCCGGTGGGAGTAGGACTCCCCCCTTGGCGCGCCCTCCTTGGCCGGCCACCTCCTCCCCCCTGGCTCCTATATATACGGGGGCGGGGGGCACCCCATAGACACACAAGTTGATCTACGGATCGTTCCTTAGCCGTGTGCGGTGCCCCCTTCCACCATATTCCACCTCGGTCATATCGTCGCGGAGTTTAGGCGAAGCCCTGCGCCGGTAGAACATCATCATCGTCACCACGCCGTCGTGCTGACGGAACTCATCTCCGGAGCTTCGCTGGATCGGAGGCCGGAGATCGTCATCGAGCTGAACGTGTGCTGAACTCGGAGGCTCCGTACGTTCGGTGCTTGGATCGGTCGGATCGTGAAGACGTACGACTACATCAACCGCGTTGTGCTAACGCTTCCGCTTACGGTCTATGAGGGTACATAGACGACACTCTCCCCTCTCGTTGCTATGCCATCACCATGATCTTGCGTGTGCGTAGGAAATTTTTTGAAATTACTACGTTCTCCAACAAGTAGGTCGTGTGATGCTTTAACACGGTTGCTAGAGTCAAACTGCTGACCTGCTAAGGAATCTTTGATGTTGAAGTTGTTCGCCATTTAGCTCTTTTCTTCATTGGAGACTTGCTATTCACTTGATGTTGTAGGAGCATCACTTGAAGCTTTGTAAGCATCACTTGACTTGTTGTGAAGCTCTTCCTTATCCTTGAGTGACATCTCATGAGCAACAATTCTACAAATGGCGTTTGTGGGCTTGAGATCTTTGTAATTGGGCATCATTTGGATCAATGTGCTCACGATATCATATTTTCCATCCAAGGCTCTAAGGATCTTCTTGATGACGAATTTGGTAGTCATCCCTTCACTTCCTAAGCTGGCAATCTCATTTGTGATGAGAGCAAGCCTAGAGGACATTTCGGAGGCTCCTTCACCATCCTTCATATTGAACTTGTCAAGTTGACTTTAAAGCACATCCAACTGGGATTTCTTGACGGACTCGATACCTTCGTGCATATCAACAAAAGTATCCCAAATTTACTTTGCATTCTCAAGGCGGCTGATTTTGTTGAATTCTTCGGGACACAATCCATTGAAGAGAATATTGCAAGCTTGAGCATTGCATTGCAACATCTTCAATTCTTCCACAATCGCTTCACACTCTGGTTCTTTACCATCCTCAAAGAAATCACCTTGCAAGCCAACACAAACAACAGCCCAAACGACGGGGTCATTACCAAGAATATGCATTTTCATATGATGCTTCCAACTAGCAGAATTTGTACCATCAAAATAAGGACCTCTATGGTGATAGTTACCCTAACTATACGCCATACTCTCCTAGGTTGGGAAACCAAGGCTATGATCACCAAAACTATGGAAATCAAGGCTAATGGAGAGCAAAGCTATGGTACCACTTGTAGGATGAAAAGTATGTCTAGAGGGGGAGATTATACTACTTGACCAAATAAAAATGTATCGTGGGTGGACACGATCACATATGGGGCCATCGGCCCCTTTCTGGTTTGCCAAAGGGGAAGGTCACATTGCACAAAGAGTGGAGGCCATGAAACAACACGACGGTGGTGACACTGGTGGTTTTTACCCAGGTTCGGGCCACTTTGAGGCGTTAAACCCTAGTCCTGATTTGGTGGATTGGATGGAGGAACCCAATGAACGTGCAATGCTCAAGCCTGGTAAGGTCGCCTCGGGGAGAGCAGCTACGCGCGTACAAGTGTGCCAGGGTCTGAATCCTTTGCTAGGTTGCCTTGGACCTCCTTTTATAGCTTAAGGGGTGACGAAAGTGGCAAAACATTCTTTATCCAATGATTACATAGCTAACAATGCTATCATACCTAACTCTGGCAGTTAGGACAAAGTGCATTAAATGCACTTGTAGGTGCCATTCTGAGGATGCAGCCTGGTAAGCCTGCCGTGATGCTTAATCATCTTATGCTTATCTGCTAGACATGCCTCTGGACGGGTGTCATCTGAGGATAATCCATCTTCCAAATGGCTGCCCCGTGCTTAGTGGAAGCCACATAATCACTTGGGGGCTCGACACCGCACTGATAACTAATTTGTGGTGCGATGGAGCGATGGCTACTTGGTGGGAAGATTCACCCTTGGCGGACCCGAGAAGCCTGTCAGGGAAATCTTGGACTTGCCCCTGGGGTGGCTCGACCCGGCCAGGCTCTCCCTCCTGGCAAGGGAGGCCTTCCGAAGGTGATGCTCTATTGTCTTGTTTGTCTTGGTCTTCTTGATCCGCCCTTTAATCTCACAAAGAGCTGCTTCTCTGGCTTGGCCTTGCTTTCGATGTTGGTGTAGCTATTCCTTTCCCGAGCTTTGGCTGTCGGGGCGGAGGTCTTTCTTCCGTGCACAAGTCAGGGGAAACATACACCCGTGCACAAGTTCGACGGGAAGAAAACCACATCTTCCTGCGGAGGTCTTTCGACGGGATACTACAGCGGAGAGGAAGAAGAAGACGGCGGAGGAGCTGGAGAGGAAGCGGCAGGAAGACGTGGTTTTCTTCCTGTCGAACATGAATGGTAACAGTCTGATCGTGAAGTATGCATATATGTGGGGGAGGGCAATCCTGAAAGGGCATGGAATGCCTGTGGTCATGCCGGAGGAGGACAAGGTCCCGTTGGACTCGTACCGCTTTTTCTGTGCGTACTTCTTCTGCGGCCTGACCTTCCCCTTCTCTGATTTCTTCATCGCCATGATGACGGTGTATGGATTCGACCTCCTGGATTTCACGCCCAATGCACTGGCGTGTATGGCAATCTTCTCCCATCTATGCGAGAATTTCATCGGTGTTGCCCCCAGTGTGGACTTGTTTAGGCACTTCTTCATCCTGCGGGTTGTAGACAAATCTCACTGCTCACGGAATATAAGTTGGATTCCCCTAGGCAAGAAGGAGGACTGGGATTGCCTCCCCGGCCAGCAACACAGCAGATGGGAAGGGTGGAGGGTGGATTGGTTTTGACTTCAAGACAAAGATGGTTCAAAATTCTGCACGGTGCAGACTAAATGCATCATACACGGTAGCGACTAGAGCAAGCCAGGCCTCACCGATGACAGGCTCCGCCCGGTGTTAAACATGATTGATTGCCTCAAAGCTGCCGGGCTAACCATCAAACAAGTGGGGACCAACTTCCTCATGCACTGCATCGCACCACTATAGAAGAGGGACAGATTCGCCTGGGAGTACAGGAATTCTGCCGATAGGATGTGCCTTTATCCAGGCCCCATAAACAATTTGTCAATATACGGCCACGGCTAGCTGTACGAATAGCTGTTTGCCAGCCTTGGGCCATTCTATTTGTAGGCAAGGGTGGTTCCACTGCATCTCAACTCCGCGCGACACCAAATTCTGAAATGGATGCCTGACTATAGTGCTCATGGGGTAGCGTCCAATTGAGAACTGCCAACATTGGATGCAGAGATAGAATGGGTCTCTAGTTTGGAAGAAAGAGCTTCCAGGGCGGAGAATGATCTAGTTAAGCACACCTCCCCGGCAGAGGCAGTGTTTATCACAAAATGGATTGGAGAGGATAGAGCACTCAAAGTTGTTGGAGTGAGGAGGCCTGGAAAGGAAGAGGAGGAGGAGGAGGAGGACGTCGAAGGTGGACGCTCTTTTGGTGTGGGGTGCGATGAGCACGACACGGAAGAGCTTTCCGGGCTAGATCTTGTAGGGGCTGCGACAGTGAAGGCCAGCGAGGAAAGTGGTGTTGAAGAGGCGGAGCAGCCCGAGGAGGAGGAGGAATGGCTCATGCTAGGTCCCCAAGCCCCAGGGCCTAATCCAGACCGACTCTGATGCGGAGCATCCTACGGTCATCCCCACGGACCTACCATCGTCTCACCAAGCACCAAGAGGACCCATGACAAGAGCACGAGCTAGAGCTCTCGAGACCGAGGTGACTTATCTCCTTAGTGATATCTCATATGATCCTCTCGAGAGATGGCTACTACCTAAGTCCGAAATGTTGTGAATGATTAGGTACCAAGAGGACCCTCCTGAGGATGCACATGAAGATGGTCAATCCACCAAGTCCAAGGAAGAGCAGAACCAACGGAAGAAGGCAAGGACAGCTTCCAGGCACCGGACATCCGGCCATGGCCCCGGACATCCGGCCCCTAGAGATCTAACCCTCAGCCACGGGCCTGCAGCAGAAGCTACAGGGCCCGGACATCCGGCGTCCAGCCCGGACATCCGGCCCTCCGCACCGGAAATCCGGCCACCAGCCCGGACATCCGAACATACCGTCCAGGGAGCACAGAAGGCTGCCCCGACAGCCCGGACATCCGGCCGTCACCCCGGACATCCGGCTCCTCCCGAAGCCCCGGACATCAGGCCCCTCCGCTCGGACATCCGGCCCCGTCCATCCAGAGAGCAGCAAGGCCAACTCCACCAGCCCGGACATCCGGCCCCTCGCGAGCGCCCACAACTCGGCCCAACGCCCGGACATCCGGTCCCCTCCTGCCTGCGTGCAGCGCATCCGGGCCGAAGCCCATGTATCCCTTTGCCCCTTAGACTATATATACTCCATCTCCACCTACGTTTTAGGGTTAGCATTGGATTAGCTCATTTGAGATAGAGCTTTGCTCATCCATACAGATCTCCTCCTCGTGAGAGACCATGGCCTCTTCGGAGAAGATCCACCTGGATTCAAGACCCCTTTTCGGGAAGATCCCTCGTGGATTCAAGACCGCCTCTCGGAGATGAACTACCGCCACTTGTATCGTCCTTTGTTGGATTTGGATCTTGTACCCATTTGTGTTTCGAGGATCTAACACATGTGTGACTTTGTTCTTGTAGGTGAGTGATTCCTCGTGTTTTTCTCTCGTTCCCCTCCATGTGTTCTTCGTGTTCCTTGTAGGTATCCGCTCCAAACGTGAAAGATCGGCCTCTGGGGTTCTACCCTAAATCAGACTCCCTCGCAAGCAGACCAGTCAGGGAAAAACATCTCCTACCTCCTCGTCAGTCATCAAGAGGGTGAAGAAGACCACCTCCAAGGGCAACAAGTGAGAGGTGGAACGACGCCACTCTACTCGCCTGTCGGAGGCCGAAACTCCACCCGGTAAGCGACGTGTGGTTACTGGGGTTGATCCTAGCCCTCCGTCGAGCGCAGCTTCTTTGCACATCTTGATCCCGCCAAGGACCTCGGCCCCACCAGCGAACTCAAGGCTTCCGGGAAGTTATGTTCCTCCATCTCTTAAGAGGGGTAAGGCGACCCCACCACCCACGAGGTACACATTGTGCTCCATGCTCATAGACCCAGAGTAAGGAGAACAACTAATCTTTCTTGTTGAGGTACTACGTAGTTGATAATTGTTGATTTAACCTTGTATTGCTGTCTTTGACAGATATGAAGAACCCCTCGCCCAACGGGTCAAGTGAACTAGGCGCACGACAGCGCCGGGGCCCTCAGCGAGCACGGGCCTGGCGGGGGATAGGACAGGAGATCCCACGCTCATGCCCCAGGCTAGCCCTCGATGTGAAGGTGTTGGGCAAGTTTCTCCCTCCTGGGGAGATGCATAAGAACATGCTTCGTCCTCCATGAAGGGAGGAGAGGAGATTCATTAGAGCGGGGTTCACCAAGAAGGGACTACCCCAACCAAAATTCAAGCAGAGATATCACCGGCAAGGGCCTCCACTGAGGGGTCTGCTCATACTAAGGTCATGGCTGCTGAGGGAGTGAACATGGACCGAACACTGGCAACCGATGTTGCCAGGGAAAACGATGCTCCTCCGCAGCAAACTCCACCGGGTAATCCATTTACTATTGCCTTCTTGAATTGATTTGCTTTCTGGTCTCTGGCTTATCAATTTTTGGTATTTGATCACCATTGTCTATTGATTTTGTTTGCAGTCCTGAAAACTAATGAACCAGAGCTCTTGGAGGAGGTGGCTAGCTTTGGGAAGCATGTCGCCGAGGAGACCACCAGGATCACTGCCGTGGAAGACCAAGATCAGAATGCCGAGGCTATATAGGAATACCCCGAAGGAACAGAGAAAATCCCCGGCAGCACATCCGGGCAAGACGCAGTCATTGAGGAGAAAATCCGTCTTCAATCCATGGGACATCTTCCCTTGCTTGGGACACATGCCGCATTTCATCAGCCATCCTAAAGCAAGCTGGCATTGGTCCTTGCTCAGTCCAGACAAGCCGCTCCAAGCTCATCTGTTACAGTGGATGCGGATTTTGATGAGGAAATAAGATGCATACTTGCGCCACTGTCTCAGAGAGTTGAAGAGGCTGGTGACCCTGCTGATTGCACCAAAGACTTCGCTTTCCTGGAATCCATGGCTGCCGGGATCAAAGACATACAACACAAGTATAATCTCAAGGCACACGCAGTCAAGGAGCAATGTGATTCTGCTGAGATGGGCAAGAAGTTGGCGGACAATGGTAACGAGCTGCGTGAATGGTACAAGAAGTAGTCCCACTCCCTTATGCGGCAAGAGTAGGTGTTGGCCATGGCCAAGGAGGATGTCACTGCCCGAGAGGTCCGTTTGATGGAGCGCGAAGTGCTTCTGAATGCCAAGGAGAAGGGCACCTCCTCCCGGGAAGGGAATCTCGAAGCTACTCTTCGCGGTAAGGATAAAGAGTTGGAGAGCCTTGTACAACAACGCATCAAAGACTTGGAGGACAACCGAAAAGTGGCCCTTGATGCACACTCTTCTACCCAATTGAAGATGGTTACCTATGAGCATGTTGCTGTATCTGTTGCCAAGACTGATCTTAATCATAAGGTGGGCAAGCTGACCAAGGACCTTGTCGGGAGCAACAAGGAGATCATAATGATGCCTTCATTACCTTATTCCAAAAAAGTAGTCCCCTAAGTCAGTTGGTGAGTCTAGGCCAATATCCCTCACTAGTGTTGGTTTGAAGTTCCTCACTAAACTAGCTGCTAATAGGTTTCAGGAGGAAATCACCAAGTGTGTGTATAAGAACCAATATGGTTTCATCAAGTCTAGGACAACTCAGGAGTGTTTTGCTTGGACTTTTGAGTATATCCATTAGTGCAATCAGTCAAAGAAACCCATTCTTTTGCTTAAGCTAGATTTTCAAAAGGCTTTTGATTATATCCAGCATGAGGCAATTTCAAAGATTCTAGTTGCAAAGGGTTTTGACAATAAATGGATCACATGGATTCAGCAACTTCTGTCCTCTGGAACTTCTTCAGTTTTGTTAAATGAAGTGCCTGGGAAACATTTTAAATGCAAGTGTGGTGTAAAACAAGGAGACCCTATTTCTCCTTTGCTCTTTGTTGTTGCTGCAGATCTTTTGCAAACTATGATAAATAATCCGCTGCACCAGGGTTTGTTAAGTCTGCCTTTGCTAGCACATGACCATGGTTACCCAGTGGTGCAATATGCTGATGATACATTGCTATTCTTGATTGCAGAAGGCTCTCAATTGGAGGCTCTTAAAATAATGCTAAGTTCTTTTTCCATGGCAAATGGTTTGCAGATAAATTATCACAAGTCCTCCATGTATCCTATCAATGTGAATGCTGTTGTTGCTACTAGCTTAGCTGCCCAATTTGGCTGTCAGTTGGGTTCAATGCCCTTTACATATTTGGGTTTGCCAGTGGGCACTACCAGACCCAGAATCAATGATCTTTCACCCCTAGTGGACTGAATGGAGAGGAGACTCACTACTAGCTCTTGGTTTTTGCCCCAAGGAAGCAGGCTACAACTGGTTAATTTAGTCATATCTTCTCTGCCTATTTATTTTCTTTGTAGCATGTCAATCCCTCAGGGTATCTTGAAGCAGCTGGAAAGAATTCAGAGACAGTGTTTATGGAGAAAATATGGTCAGGAGAATGGTCATTGCTTGGCTGCCTGGCCATTGGTTTGCAGGCCCAAACACAAGGGTGGTCTTGGAATTCTCAACCTGGGTCTACAAAATGAAGCTCTGCTCCTGAAACATCTCAATAAATTTTATAAGAGAGTGGATGTGCCATGGGTTCACTTGGTTTGGGATTCATATTATTCTCAACAAGTTCATCATGACACAATCATTTGTATATCTTTTTGGTGGAGAGATATTTGCAAGCTCATGGATAAATTTAGGGTAGTCTCATCTCTTACTGTTCGCAAAGGTGACACTGTGCTCTTTTTGGTCTGAGCATTGGCAGATTGGCAACAATTGCACTCCTCTTCAGGACAGATTTCCAAGGCTATTTTCTTTTTGCCTGCATAAAAACTTCTCTATCATAGAAGTTTTTTAGAGTGAATTTTCAGCAGATGTTCTATTTGCCTCTGTCTGAATTAGCATTTCAAGAGCTTAATCAGCTGACTTCCTTGATGGCAAATGTCAACCTGGATGGAGAGAATTTAGGTTCTTGGGTCTGGAGGCATAGTAAGAGGTTAGAATACTCTGCCAAGAAATATTATGACTTTGTGCATCAATCAGTTTTTGAAAACCCCATTCTGAGCTGGGTCTGAGAAGTTGTTGTACCATGTAGATCAAAATGTTTGCCTAGCTTGTCATAATGGATAGGGTTAACACTAAAGACATGATACACCGCAGGCATTGGAAAATTAATGATGTGCCTGAATGTGTCCTTTGCCCGACTGGTGCACTTAAGGACATGAACCACCTTTTCTTTCAGTGTAACTTTAGTGTGCGCGTATGGAATTATCTTCAGGTTGATTGGATGAGAAATGAGATGGTTCAAATTGCTTTGCATGCCAGGAAGGATTTCAATAAGACAATTTTCACTGAAGTGGTTTTTCTTGCACGGTGGAATATTTGGAAAGTCAGGAATGATAAGGCTTTTAGACATATCAGACCAACTTTCAGGCTCTGGAGGAATGGTTTCATTCATGATATTACATTCCTCACCCACAGGATCAAAACAAGATACAGAGATGCACTTCTTAAGTGGATTGACTTCCTGCCTCCTTGATGAGATTCTTGGTTTTAGTCTTTAGGTATAGCCCTTTTCTCTTTTTAGCTTTGTATAGTGTTTCTTTTCTATTATTCCTGATCTTGCGGAACCTTTTGTACTCTATTTTCTTATGATTAATAAAATGTTGTGGAGTGTAAGCCCTGCAGTCTTCAAGGTCAAAAAAAACAAGGGACAATTGCATTTTTACCCCTAGTTGGTTCCTACCCACGGGTTTTGCCCTTACTTTTTGAGCTTGCTTAGTTTTGCCCTTACTTTTTCCATCGAGGTCCCTTGAATGCCCTTTCAGCGTGTGACCAAAACTTTGAAAATTCATAACTAATTCATACGAACTCAGAAAATGCAGATAAGATATCAAAATGTTCAGATAAACATTACCTTTATGGGCATATCATTTGCACTCAGGATAGAAACATCATTTAAACTACCCGAGGTAATTAATGTTATTAACATTATTAAAAATAAATAGGTATAAACAATATTTTTTTCATGAATAAAAATTACATGCAAATGTAGGTGATGTTTTCTGAACATCCTGATATTGTATTTGCATTTTTCTGAGTTTGTATCAACTTGTTATGAATGTTCTAATGAATTTGACAATTATGTGGAAACTTCATAACAAGTTGATACGAACTCAGGAAAATGCAAATAAGGTATCAGGATGTTCAGAAAACATCACCTACATTTGCATATAATTTTTATTCACGAAAAAAATATTGTTGATACCTATTTATTTTTAATAATGTTAATAACATTAATTACCTCGGGTAGTTTAAATGATAATTTTGTCCTGAATGCAAATGATATGCCCATAAAGGTAATGTTTATTTGTACATTTTGATATCTTATTTGCATTTTTCTGAGTTCGTATGAATTAGTTATGAATTTTCAAAGTCTTGGTCAAACGGTCAAAGGGCATTCGAGGGACCTCGATGGAAAAGTAAGGGCAAAACTGAGCAAGCTCGAAAAGTAAGGGCAAAACCCATGGGTAGGAACCAACTAGGGGTAAAAATGCAATTGTCCCATTTGGCTATGGTGGAAGAGGGATTTGAGTGCAAAGCAACTTGGGAAGGCTAGAAATCAAGGTTCAGATGGTAGGAATAGAATCTCTTGATCTCAACACATGAGTAGGTGGTTATCTCTCCGAAAATGAATGGTGAAAGTGTAGGCATGTTCTGATAGCTCTCTCTTCTAAGAAGAAGGGGTGGAGGGGTATATATAGCCTCCACACAAAATCCAACCGTTACACACTTTTGACTCATCTCGGTGGCACCGATTAGTTAAATTCGGTGGCACCGATCTGTTCAAAAATATGAATGTTGGGAATCTTAGTCGACCGACTGGAACAACTGGGTGGGACCGATGTGCTAGGGCTTAGGGAAAACCTCGTCTCGGTGGCATCGATTGCATCAACTCGGTGGTACTGATGTGAAGCAATATGGCAACAGAGAGTTGGCAAGCCATCTCAGTGAGACCGATTGCAATTATCGGTGAGACCAAATAATTGCAACAAGTAACAGAGAGTTGGCAAGGACATCTCTGTGGGACTGAGATCCTTATCAGTGTGACCGAATCATTTGGGTTTCTGGCAGTGGCTATGTCAAATGAACTATGTGGCTCCTGATCTAAAAAATCGGTGGGTCCAAATTAGAGTTTAGTGTCTGGACATATTTGGATGGAGGAAGTGGTTGAGGGTTTTGGAGCAATGTCACTAAGCTCTTTGAGCAAGTAGACCATTAAGCAACACCTCATCCCCTTTTAATAGTATTGTCTTTCCTATGGACTCAATGTGATCTTGGATCACTAAAATAGAAATGAAGAGTATTGAGCTTTTGCCAATCCTTATTATTATCATTTAGAGGGGTACACATCTCTATCTCATGCTATGCCAATCATTGAACATCCTGAAATATTTATCTTGAATGGATATTAATTCAATGAGATATATGTTGTTATGAATTATGAAAACCACCAAGGGATTAGTTCCACTTTCGGATCTTCTCGATCCTACAACATAGAACGTATGTTGTACTAGAGACTCACACGATGACCTATCATTATGTCCCATAGTTGGGTATGTCTGACTTGGACCTTATCTAGACTCAGATCCAACTTTGCCTGATCGGACCAGATCCTTCTGAGTCCATATTATCCATGTTGGTGCAATATCTGCCTACCTTGTGTTTTGGAGATTGTTGACAGAAACAGGTATGGACTGATTTGTTTGTTAGTGCATACAGAGAAAAAAAATCCATACACAACCGAAGATAATGTTGTCTCCAGTCCTGAGTTCGAGGAACTTCACCAAAGTATATCTGCATTGCAGAAAAGAATGAGCTATAATTGTTGAAGCAATAGAGTCGAGAAGATGGATGTGAAGAAATTGACCCCTCGAAAGTTTTTTGCTGAAGCAAAGCTTTTCATACAGTACCGTCGTCTGAAGAAATTGACTACAGCGATGGAAGTCAAAGGCAAAGTTAAGACGTAGTATTCATTTTGTTCTTCTTCTTCCATTCTTTCGAGTCATACGACCTCCGTACTATTAAGAGGGGTATATGTTCTCGATGCTTAGATCTATTGTGATGCTTAGCCATAACCTATGAAAGATGTGAGAGAAATCTCTTTGTGCTCCGAGCAAATACTTGGCGGCAAGAGATTGTGAGTTAGCATTACTTGCTCCCCAGGTAATGTTGCCGTTGTGCTCAAATCCAAGCGTTGGACTCGTGTTGTTTAGCCATTGGCTGATCCCGATGTCTAACTTGGTCATTTCCCATCAGGGAAGGTTGTGGCTATATATAGCCACCCCGCTCCAACTTTGTCCGTTTGCTACTCCGTTTGAGATTTCTGAGAAGATTGATTTGAGCAACCCCTCTTCGAGTGATTTGAGTTTAAGATCCACCGACTGAAAACCAAGAGCCCAAACTTAGATAGTGGTTTAGCATCACAGTCGTTCTGAGTGAGAGTTCTGGTACCTGTTACTCTTGAGAACTATGCACTCTCTAGCCAGATAGGTTTTGGCTTCGAGTGTAGAAGAGTTGTTGTCTTCACCGAGCCTAATCTTCAGCAACCAACAGTGATTGTGGTTTGCGAAGGTCGACTGAAGGTTTCGAGATCGCCGACAAGGATCTACCACGAGTAAAATCAACCTGAGTCTGATCAGCTCTATGTTGAATGAGAATAGGGTGAAGAGAGTTTATCTTCCGTGTTAAGTCACAGCCCGTCCAACCAGATGTAGCCCTTTGGCAAAAGGGTGAACGGGTCTACCAAATCTCTATGTCACCATCGAGCACCACTTGTTAAATCTCTCTACTACATTTTCTTCAGCAGTTTATATTCTTGCTCTGTGCCGATAGATTACTTGATCATTTTGTTCTGTTGTTGCCATCTTGTGTATATGTGTTCATCTTGTTTCATTCTCATCGCCTATATTCATTCGTTATCATCTTATTCCTCGGATTCTCTTGTGAGATCATTTCATAGTATTTCCTTCAGTGTGTACCATGTTCTGTCTCATTCTACTACATCTATTTGCGTATTGCATTACTCTTATTGATGTTAAGCATGTGATTCATCAAGCTCATACTGTTGTCAATGCCTTCATCGATGAATATGCTTCTGATGAAGAAGATTGATTTAGTTCATTTCCTTCGATTCTCTATTCTGCTGCTGTGATTGGGATAAGTTTCAAACCTTTCGAGAGAAATTTTGAATCTCCCATTCACCCCCTCTGGTTGATTTCAGAGCGGGTTCTAACAATTGGTATCAGAGCAGGTTCTCCATGTCTTTGTTTATTAAAGGTCTAACATCCTTGGAGTTTTGAGTATGTCGTATGCAGGTAGATCCTCGCACTCTGAAATATTTCCTACCTTTGATGGAAATGACTATCTGTACTGGAAGGAACAAATGAGCATTAGAATTCAAGCTATGAACTATGATCTGTGGCAGATTGTGGAAGATGGCTACTCCATTCAGCAACCGAACAATCTCAACACCGATGATAAAGCAAATCTGCAATTGGATGCTTAAGCAAAAGATATCATCTGTAGCACTCTATAAAAAGACATTTTCTTTCAGTTCCAAAGGCTCAACACTGGAAAGCAAATTTGGGATGCTATCAACAGTGCTCATGAAAAAAAATTTGCGAGATCAAATCCTGACATTCAAATGCTTCATGCCATGTTTACTAGATTTGGAAGTCTTTGTAAAGAAAGTGCCATGGAACTCACTGATCGATTGACAAACATTGTCGAAAGACTACATCAGCGAGGAGTAACTGATATCACTGATAGAGCTTCTGAGCGCACTTGATGAATCCTTCGATTCTATTGTGGCAGAAATCAAACAAAGACCATACTATGAAGAACTTCACTATGTTGAGGTCATGACACTGCTGTCAATTCATGAAGAAAAGATGGAACTTGAAAATGCCAAACAAGAATCTTCTTCGGAAAGTGAAAGAGAAATTCTCTCACACTATGGCAGTTTTGAAGAAGAAGAATATGTCAAGAATCAACACACAATCACCAGAGAACTCAAAATGCTTATACAAAGGCTAAGTGATCTCAAGAGGAAAAATCTCTTCCCCACAAATGATGATGAGCTTGACGTGCCAGAATCGTCTAGAAGAGGATTGCCTCCGAAAGATATGAAGTGCTTCAAGTGCAAACTATACGGTCATCTCATTGCTGACTGCCCTAGCTGTGAAGGAAAACCTATCAACAGATGGAAATATTTTCACTGCAGTGGTTTTACGCGAGTAGATCGTCATACTAAGCTCTCGAAGGAAATTGTATCTCCGTCATCTTCTTCAATGATACCAGCCAATGATACATCTCCAACGTATCTATAATTTGTTAGTGTTCCATGCTATTATATTATCATTCTTGGATGTTTTATAATCATTTTATATCATTTTTTGGTACTAACCTATTGACATAGTACCCAGTGCCAATTGTTGTTTTCTGTTGGTTTTTTACAACGCGGGAAATCAATACCAAACGGAGTCCAAGCATAGTGAAACTGTTTGTGGATTTTTTTTCTGGACTAGAAGACACCTGTTGGGCCAAAGAAGTACCAAAGGGGTGCTCCGAGGGGAGCACAACCCACCAGGGCACTCTAGGGGGCCCAGGCGCGCCCAGGTTGGTTGTGCCCACCTCGGTGGCCTCCCGCACCGCCTCTTTGCTCTAGAAATACCATAATATTCCAGAAACCCTAGGGGAATAGACGAAAATCAATTCCAGCCGCCGCAAGTTCCAGAACCACTAGATCCAATCTAGACACCATCACGGAGGGTTCATCATCCTCATTGGTGCCTCTCCGATGATGCATGAGTAGTTCATTGCAGACCTACGGTCTGTAGTTTGTAGCTAGATGGCTTCCTCTCTCTCGTTTGATTCTCAATACAATGGTCTCTTGGAGATCCATGTGATGTAACTCTTTTTGTGGTGTGTTTGTTGGGATCCAATAAACTTTGAGTTTATGATCAGATCTATATTTATATCCATGAAATTTATTTGAGTCTTATTTGATCTCTTATATGCATGATTGCTTATAGCCTCATATTTCTTCTCCGATATTTGTGTTTTTTTGGCCAACTTGATCTATTTGTCTTGCAATGGGAAGAGGTGCTTTGTGATGGGTTCGATCTTACGGTGCTTGATCCCAATGACAGAAGGGGAACCGACACGTATGTATCGTTGCTATTAAGGATAACAAGATGGGGCCTATTTCTACATAAATAGATCTTGTCTACATCATGTCATCGTTCTTATTACATTACTTCATTTTTCCATGAACTTAATTCACTAGATGCATGCTGGATAGTGGTCGATCTGTGGAGTAATAGTAGTAGATACATCCAGGAGTCGGTCTACTAATCTTGGATGTGATGCCTATATAATGATCATTTCCTGGATATTGTCATGATTATTTGAAGTTCTATCAATTGCCCAACAGTAATTTGTTTATCCACTATTTGTTATTTTTCTCGAGAGAAGCCACTAATGAAACCTGCGGCCCCAGGTCTCTTGTTTAATATATTTGCCTTCGCGATCTATTTTCATTTGCTTTTATTTTCATGTCTATTATACCAAAAATACAAAAATACGTTTCTGCAATTTTTAGTAATTTATTTTATCCCGCGTTCCCGCGAGATCTATTTATCCAATCTACTACAATTTTACCTATCCTTTTACCCATGAGGGATTGACAACCCCTCTCTTACATCGGGTTGCGTGTATTTGTTATTTGTGTGTAGGAGCTATTTACATGGTGTTGTGTGGTTCTCCTACTGGTTCTATAACCTTGGTATCATCACCTAGGGAAATACCTACCGTTCCTGTGCTACATCATCCCTTCCTCGTTGGGGAAATACCGACGTATTTCAAGCAAACATCAATCACTAACATGAAAGCTAGAGCTATCATTGAATAAAATATGAAGAGGGTGTCTCGGCTGAATAGAGCATGTGCTGGTCTGACTCTGGACTCCGAGAAGGTGGCTACTGACACCAAATCAGATGATGAAGAATTCTACAAAAGGATTGGGAGAAGCAATGCATATGTTGCCATTGAATCATCAAAGGATTTCAGCAAATCAGATGGTGATAATGATACTTCAAGTAATGATGATTCAAGTGATGATGAACCAGTCGCCTTCTGTCTCATGGCAAAATCATCAAAGTATCAGGTATCTACAAAACAACAAAGATCCATGAACAAATATTACCCGAATATATTTCTTATACCAAGGTGGTCAAGATCGCTAAATCCCAACATGATGAACTTTAAATGCTCGAGACAAATCTCAGAAAAACCGAAGGATTACTGGTCGAAGAGATGGAGAAGAATCAAATGTTGATCGAAGAGCAAGATGCTTTTTCATCAATTGTTGATGATCTTACCAATCGATATGATTCACTTACAGTTGACTACGAGAGCTTATCAGATGAACTCCTTAACGGGAATCAAGAACTCGTGTCACTAAAAGAATCTCATAACAAGATGGTGTTAGAAAAAGCTTCTCTCTTCGTCGAGCAATCTGCTCGACTTCTTAATGATTTTGTACCTCCATGCTTAAAATTTCTAGAATGTAGCAATGCCGATTCTGATGCTAAGACCTCTAATGATGTTAGAGAGAATATTGCTACTACTGAAGTTGGTACTACTAACCCCTCTGCCAAGGATTTTGCTTCTATCTCTAAAGAAAATTGCAGGTTAAAGGGCTTACTTGGGACTGGACTACTAAGGAGCCTAAAAGAGCATCAAACCCTATGTGATGTGCTCAAGAAGTCCATACTGCACAAAAATCTTCAAAAGGAAGGATTAGGTTTCGAAAAGAAACTCAATGTGGGTGGATCTGTTGGACTCCCGAGCAATATCCTCGAACAACTTGGGTTCGTGCAAAGAGTAAAACTCTCGAACCAGAAACTTTAACTGGTTATCTCTCACCCACTCATGTTGATACTGACGAGTCTAGTGACTCAAATTATAAAATCTTCAAATAATAGGATCGCAATGTTTTTGCTCGATATCTTGGAACTAACTGCAGGTCAGGCGTACCCATGAAGCAAATCTAGGAAAAGAAGTGCACTGTTGAAAACTTGTCTGTCACTGTTAACCTAACTGTGCAGGATAACTCTCGGCAAGGAAATGGTTATCATTCTCAGTCTACTCGAGTGCTATTCTCGAATGATTATCATCCTAACCTGCGTCAGAAGGAGTGCAGGCGTACATCTTCAAATCATTACATACATGACTCTGGAAATAACTTCAAAGCCTATTCATATGATTATCATCAAAGTGCACAGGTGTTTCGCAGGCCTCAGCAAAGGAATACCCCCACTCAGTTCAAGCAAATGAGATACTCACCTCCCACGCAAGTGTGGGTTGTGAAGAAGAAGTAATCATCTCATGTTGGAATTTCTCTTAGGGATATCACATGTTTATCATAAGCCCTGAGATCAATTATTGTTGGTGCTTATCTTTCTGTGTTTTCATTCGAAGTGTTTGTGCCTTTGTTTTCCTTCGTTTGGTTTTGGGTTTTGAGTCAGTATCTCCTCTGTGTTTAGTCAGTTCCTTTCTTGTCATAAACATGCAACTTGATTTCAAGATGATTTCACTCCGACGTCATTGGTCGCAAAAGAAATCAACTTCGAAATCTCTTCTGTTTTGGTGCTTGCACTTCCTCAAACCCTTCGACCTTCAGTTCAGTTACCGTGATTTCCGTAGGAAACGGGTGACATGTGCCCATGATCTCATGATGGTGATCTCATCCATTGAATGTGGAGCATCCCATGTTCATCAGCTGTGGATTTCGGAGTAGGCGGTTTCGCCCTCAGGCTACTTAAACCCCCCCCCCTCTAGGTTTCTTTTTCCTTAGTTCATTCTCTATTCATCCTCAAACCTCTCCTCTCGCTCTCCTTCTGAGCCCGTGCTCGAAGGAACATCGATGACGAACCTCGCCGTGCAACTCTGGTGAAGCCCCATCACCGTTGGTCGCGCCAGTGCGGCAACTCCTTCTCTCTCGTGCTGCCGTAGTTGATCTATATTGCCAAGCTAGGGCGTATAGATATGGAACTATCCCTATCCCTCTTCTATTCTAGGGCAGTTCATCTCGCCGCCACTTAACTTATTTTATTTTCTTGCGGTAGATCCTTAGGATTCACTAAGTCATGACTTGTACGGTTTGTAGTAGTTCCTCGCACAAGTCTTTCTGGATCTAGGGTTCTTTAGGTATACATTGAAAGAATAGAGGAGTTGTTATTCTATCTTAAGGCATATTGCAATTATCTCGATGATATCTTGCAACATGTATACCATGGATTTCTTGCTACTTTCGAAAAATTATCTGTTTTGAGTCAAAATGCTTCTGTGCATGTTTGTGAGTTCTTCCTGTTTACTTCAGATCCTTGTTTTTCTCTTAGGAGTGGTCATGGCAAATAGTTCGGAAGAGCGTTCTGGGTCTGAGTAAAAGATTCCACAGCAGCCACGAGAGGCTGATAAAGCAAAGGTGGCTGAAAGGAAATCAGCTAAGCCACCAAAGTTCCAAAGAAGAAGTACATATCAGAAAGTGCTGAAGAAGATGATGATATTCTCTCAGCGCACAGTCAGCCAGAGGATGAACTAGTCAACGACTCCAACACCCTATTCTCTGATGGAAATCCCAAGAAGGGTGATCATGGTAGAGAGAGGAACACCATGGCTGAGATGTACGATCCTGAAACTTACAAGACTCCGCCCGGAGTAGAAATGGCACAAGAAAGAAACAACAGGCTGCAGAAGGGCTAAGAAGTGGTTCAACTATGAAACATCTGAAGGAAATACTAGATTCTATTTGCATTCACTCCTCCCTGGAATGACTGCATAGCAGAGGGGTGCCTTGGACAGGATGATGAAAAAGTTAGGCCAGCATCGCCTCCCAATGCTCATGTTGATTCCTCAAAAACCATTGCTGATTTTCCCGAGGAGATTGCAAAGAGGGAAAAGGCCAAGGACAAGGGTGAGGCAAGAGTTCCAAAGAAGAATCAGGTGGAACAATGAATGTTGAGTTAACTCAACAAGATGTGCAAGAGAAGAAGGAAAGGGCCTCTGCCCAAAAAGAAAAGAATAAGAAGTTTGTTTTCCTCGAGCTTCAAAGAAGAAGTCTATTGCTAGAAAATCAAGGAAGGTTGCATCTACCTCATATGATGACTCCTCTGATGATAATGCCGGCAAAGAAATTCCCATGTATAATCAAAGAGCTCTGCTTGATAATCCTTACCAAACTCCTTCTCCAGCAAAGGTTTCGCCTCCGTTGAGATCTTCACCAAGGCTTGCTTCCGTCCCATCAGATAAACGTTCGAGTTCTGCTGCCCCAGCGGCGAAGAGCAAATTGATAACCGATGAAAAGTTGTTGTCCCTACCAAGAAGGGGAAGCAAATTGTTCCTGCTTCCACAGAGGAATATGACTTTGAGCTTATGTTTGACATCATTGAAGGTGCTTCCTATGATGCAAATCCATCTGAGTTGTGCAGTCTGGGTTTACCTGAAAACGTTACCAAGATGGTAACTAAGCATTTCACTGAGCTAAAAGAAATTACCAAAGAACTGAACCAGATAGTCAAGGACAAGAAACTCCTTGAGAAAATCAGAAAGGATGCAAAATATGAGTCTGAAAGAAAAGATGTGAACAAGGGAATTCTTGAAATCACCAAAGCTCTCACATTCATGAGGAACAACAAGATTGAGTGGCACTCTAAGCTGAAGAAGGATGTTTCTTAGCTCTACGATCAAAGAAATGATGAGCCTAAGCATCAAGCATATCTTGCTCGACAAAGAGAAAGAGAAGAGAAGCCTCAGAGAGCTCAGGCAAGATGCAGCTAGTTGAAGGCTTCCAAGGATCATCGTATCCAATCTATAACAACTGATGCACCTATTGACTCAAGTGTCACATTGCAATAGATACAATCATTCCCTTGTCCCGTGTAAGAAACCGAGCAACAAGTTGTGCATGTCGTAGTCATCATTCCTACGTCAGCTTCACAACAATCTGATGTGGTAGACATGTATCTAGCCAATCCTGATGAAGAGAGTGTCGTGCCCGAGAAAAATGCTCCTAAAGAAAGAGTTGACGAAGAGATTGAGATAGAAAACACAGTTTCATTGCCTTTGAAGAAAGTTCAAGATGAACCCTACGGATCCACCAAGGAGGATGAGAAGGTCGAGGGGGAGCAAGTTGCTTCCCGAGGAAATACCACCCCGGTCCCCTCATCTGGTGCCCCTACCCAGATGGAGGTTGACCCTACACCTGGTTCTTTGGCTTCACAGCCAGAACAGGAAGAGAAGAAATTGGAAGAGCTCAGGGCTCCTTAAGAAAATGAACAAGCAGTTGTACCACCAGCATTGCCGCAGCAGGCTGAAGGTGAACAAGTTGTGACCCAATTGACCGAACAAGTTGTCGTGCCTCCCTCTGATGAGAGTGCACCGAAACAAAAGGACCTAATGCCTGAGAATGAGAAAGTCGTTGAAGGAGTAGGAAATTGAAGGTTAGACAAGTGATCCCCTGCCATCAGCTCCAGAAAAGGCTAACAGGCCACTTGCTCCGTTGAAGCCCGTCGATGAAAATGTGCCAGCTTCTAAACATGTTCAGGCGATGGAAATCGGTGATGAAGAATATCAGAAAAATCATCAGGAATCATTTTCGCTTTTTCCAGCTATGTATGGCCCCAATGGCCCCGCATTCAACGAACATCTTCATTCCTCGAAGCTTGCATTCTTTGGTGTCATCCCTTAGGAAGGAGAAAGGACTTCATTATCACCGAGGTTTTGGACTGAAGAACAAGTTGTCTACTATGCTTGGATCTTGTTCGCAAGCAAAAAAAATTCAATCATAAGATATTGAACTTCGCTGAACTTGAGAAAATGCCCTGGTTCCATCATGCAATTGAGCATATTGAACATGCTCTCCTGAAGGGGTTCATGTGCTTCAATCACAGGTGGAACAAAGAGATTATTCTTCAGTTTTATGCCACACTGTATATCTCATGAGAGCTTGGAAATACCTCAACCAGGACGCTTAAATGGATGACTGGCAGAGAAAGAATCAAATGTTCGCCAGATCATTTTCTAGCCTTGACAAATATTCTGAAATGTGAGTTTGAGAATGATAGAGAGCACAGGCTGTATTTCTAGGAAGTGTCTGAAGCTCAACTCCACGTCCTGATGGATACCACCATGGTAGGTGACGAATGCATTGATGTTGATCCAAAGAAGTTGGCTTATGACAACAAAGTATTATTTCACATTTTGTGCAATACGATCACACCAACAAACAGGCCAAAATCCATCAAAGGCATCATGGGGAAAGCACTTGTGGCCATATCTCAAGGAATCAAGTTTGACATTCCAGATATTTTCATTCAAAACCTCGCATGCGCAGCAGATAGCCCTCAGTCATTGAAGCCTTATACTCCATGGATCATGTTCACAATCGAGCAGCTCACAAATGAGAAATTCTTCTGGGCTTACATGCAAAAAGTATTCATGCCACCTGTTCGTGACACTCTGTGCATTGTGAAGGATAGTGGCAAAGGAATGGAACCTGTTGATACTACTGCAAATGCTTTTGTGTCTGAAAATGCTCTGAAGGTCAAGGAAGCTAGGGTTGAAATCCCTTGTGAGGAAAATCCATCTCTCTATGGGATTTGTATTCGCATGAAGCAGATTCTAGAGAGATGCATTAAGATGTATAGAAAATAAAAGGTGGAAATAATGACTGAGCTGAATCTGATTCATAATCACACTCATCAAATTCTTCTTCATGAGAAGGATGCAAGGAAGTGCTCATGGACTTTGTTGAGAAAGCACTACTCTCGCAAGGATTTAGCTAAAAAGGGCCTCTTCAAGGAGTCTGACTACCTGGACCTGCTTGCTGTTCCGTGCATCCGAAGACAAACTCCAGTGCTCCCACAACGTTCTACTTCAACGGATCTTTTGTTTGGCATTCATGATGATGAAATTTTAGATACTGCAAGTACTCTTCTCTACAAGCTAGATGTTCATAGCTCCAAGTCTTCCACAGCCTAGGCTGCTACTCCTGCTTCTGCCTCGACCATTCCTCACTCTTCTCACACTGATTCGGCGAGTGATTTTAATTTGGATTTTGTCGTGGAATTGTCACGGCAGATGCCCTAGCATGAGGACTTAGGTGTGGGCCATCGCTATGATATTAGCTTGAAGGGGTTAAAATGGGACAAGGGACACATAGAGTTTACCCAGGGTCGGCCCCTCGCAACGAGGTAAAGGCCTACTCCTGCTTTAGGTTGTATTGCTTGGGTTTCAATTACTAGGGAACAAATACGCTTGACCTAGTTCTCGACTTGTTGTTTATTGCCTTAACCCGCCACCGGGTCACCCCTTTATATACACAGGCTGATGCTCGGCGGCTTACAGAGTCCCAGCCGGCTCATACACAACGTGTCCGGCTCGGTGATAGACCTACACTTTCCTTAACATACAAGTTAACATATGGCGGTTTACGCCCATGGGCCTCAAGTCTCTCTGGGTCTTGGGCCTTCAGTAAGGTTGCTTCGTGAACCACCATCTTCAATATCTTCACGGGCCTTCTTGTTATGAACCGCCAGTGGCATGACCCGGCCCCTCCTAGGTGGGTCATAACCAATAGTTATATTCCCAACATTAGGCCCCAGGTTGATGTGAACTTGTTCATATCAATCTTCAACACTTTGAAAAAAATCCTTCATTGTCAGCCCTTACGAAATCTTATAACCCGCCGTGACGTCAGCTCACAGAACCGCCGTAAGCCGCTGTGACGTCACCTCCTATTAATATCACATGAGGCCCAAATCTTTTAATATGTAATCACTTTTAAGGAACCTCCTAAAATCGAGGCGTCTGTGCTATCACATATCCATTTTTCAGCCTCCTCGATTCCCGCGCATGCCACTTACCCTTTTCGCCTTATAAATAGGGCCAGGGGTCCCTTTCACTTTTCCCCCCTTGCCTCCTTGTCTTCAACCTCTTCCTCACGATGCCTTCAGCGCCCGAGCTCCGCTGCCGCTGTCGACCTTCGCCACTGCCTCAATCGCGGCCACTTCATCAACCTGACTAGACCAGAGTTCGTCTGCGCGCCTTCGCTGTTCAACAACCTCGGTAAGTTTTTCTCCTTCCCTTACCGTATATCCCATTAGTGTTTTCTTGAGTTCTTCGTAGTTCATCTATGTTCCTCTTAGTTCATCTCTATCTTCTATGGTTTTGATCCGAAATTAGTGCTCATTCTGTGCGGCATTAGTTTTAGCACTCATTTTTGATATTTAAACACCTCCTCTCTGTGAGAGATTCCATCTGAGCACATGAACTGCTCTACTGCCGCAACTTAGGTTTAGAAATTTTTCCAGTATTTGAACTTCTGTAGATCCAGAATTATAGCATCAACATGTGAAAACTATTTGTCCAACACTTAGCAATTTTTCAACTCATAGATCTGAAAATCAGTAGCTATATGGGTGGCTTAACTTATAAACCATAACCCGCCAGGTACCATTAGTCCCCTATTAAGCCGCCAATGGTTTGCCTTGCATTACTCCAATGCTATCCTCCGGCTTAACACACGGCATGCTTTATCGTGCTTAACCTTGAACCAACGGCCGGCTTAACCATATAGTCTTAAACTGTCGCAATTTTCTTTTCAGATCCTCAACAATGACCAAGACATTCAATGCATGCAACTGGGTACCATCCCGGGTCACCGAGGAAGACTTGAACAACTTTGTTGCAACTGGTGCCTTAGCCAAGAAAGAGGACATCCACTGGCAGGTCCCTTGCCTTGAAAATCCTCCTGAGCCCAGGGAAGGAGAAGTAATTGTTTTCACTGACCACATGATCCGGGGTTTTACCCTGCCCGTCAGAAAGTTCTTCCAGGACGTGCTGCACTTTTTCCAACTTCACCCTCAAGACATCGGGCCTAATTTTGTCCCCAATATTTGCAACTTCCAAGTCTTCTGTGAAGCTTATCTTCAAGAAGAGCCCATTGTTGATCTGTTCAGAGAATTTTATTACTTAAATCATCAGACAGAGTTTACTGATAGGCCCAGTTTGGAACTTGGTGGAGTTTCAATTCAGAACAGGAAAGAAGCCGGTTTCCCCTATTCCAAGCCGACCAGTCATCCCAAGGACTGGAACCAGACTTGGTTCTATTGCCAAAACATCTCTCCAGCAGACGAGAATCCTCTATGGGTTATCATGACCACCGGCTTAGCAACACACATCCACTCCCACCATGGATCAGCACGAAGGAACGAGCCAAGTATGCGCCCACTTTTTCAAAGCTCAGAGCCTTCATGGCTAACGGCTTAATCGACATCGACCTTGTTCGGTGTTGGGTCTCCTCGAGGATCTTGCCATTAAGTCGTCGTCCCGGTTTATTGTACAAGTATACTGGTGACTTGAAAGATCCCCAACGCCACTATGAAATTCAACTATATGATGTAGAAGTCACTGAAGCAACCAAGGCTTTGTTGAACGAAACCTGGGCAAAATGCAGTAAAACAGGACTTAGTCCTTACTGCACCTTCGACAAGCCGCCTTCCGTAAGTGTTGCACATCATGCTTCCAATTTAAATTATGTTTTCATTAACACTATACACTTATGATCGTCTGACCTTCACAGGCCAATTCTCCATTTCGGAAGAAGAAGCCGCAAGATAAGCCGGCCAAGCCGACCCATACCAAGAGCAAGGCCACCAAAGTGCCTGCCAAGAAGAAGAAAATCAATCCCTCCGAGTTAAACTTTGATGATGATGGTGATAATGATGAGTCAGAGGTAGAACTTGACTCTCTTGGCTCATTTTTTGTAAATCTCATTGACAATGACTGTTCTCAGGAGGAAGTATAGGCCAATCATGCGGGTGACGAAGAGGTAATTGTTCTTTCCTCCGGCTCAGAATCTGTGCCAAAACAGAAAACTAGCCAAGGAATCCGGAAAGTAAGGTTTTCTCATCCTTTGGCTTATTTGGATCCCTCCTTTATTTTGAAGAAGCAGAAACATGCAGCTCACTGCACCACCCAGAACAGCGGAAGCGGGATCCTTTCTTCTGGCTTATCGAGCACTCCAGCTCCTCGCAAGCGTCGTCCAGAGGTCTCAACAAACTCCGACTTAACATATCCTAGGATTGGTATTTTCCGACAACCTCTTAATCCTTCTGATTCAAATTATGAGGGAACGTCTCATTCCTCCTCTGGCGACTCAATGGGGACTCATGTCCGGGCGTTCAAACCAGTTCCTGGGTAAGACTGTCAAGTCTTTGCTTTCAATTATATACTCAATTGTTGTGTTAACCTCATATTGTGTTTCATTCACAGAGCTATGGCCAGGCCCAGCAAGAAGATGAAGGTAACAAAAAATACTGAGAACCCCTCTGAGCTAGAGCAGCAGTCGGCAGAGACCTCTCACCATGCCCATGAAGCCACAACCGATGAACCGCCACTGGTCGATCACAACATTGACGTAGACCAGATGGATATTGATCCAGCCGCCAACAAGCCCCCAAGTCCCATTAAACCACCAAGCCCCATTAAGCCTGCTGAAGGAAAGGCTGATGATGTTACCATCACCGTACATGGTTATTCAGTGCCAAGCAACCCCACTGTCTTAGCCAAGCATAGTGCCAGGGAAGAAGTTGTTGTTGCTGACAAAAACAAATGGTCAATCAACTTGGAGAGTTATGCCCAATTCAGCGCCCAAGAGATCCACTCTGGGTACTTGAACCACCTGCACACAAGCCATGACTTTGAAGCCGGCTTGGTAAATTTGATGAAGGAGCGTTTTGAGGTAAACACAACAACTCTCTTCATATGAATACACTTCCATTAGCCACCAAGCTTACTGGACATGATAGAATAGAATGTGATGTAGACTTATCATAGCTTTGTAAATCAAATGTAGTAGCCCCCAAGGGCCGGTTTATACTTTGAAGATAAATCGGGACTTCCAATAATAATATTTCAACTTTGCACATGTAGCCCCCAAGGGCCGGCTTAATCTGTCAAGATGAGCCGGGACTTTGAATAGTAATGATTCAATTTCGCACCTGCAGTCCCCAAGGACTAGCTTAATCTGTCAAGATAAGCTGGGTCTCATTACCATATTTTTCCATAACTATTAAGCATGTAGCCCCCATGAATCGGCTATAGCCACCATACCTTAACCGGGTCATCATAAAACTGTCTTCAAAAAAGAGCGATATGCATTAGCCCCCAAGTGTCAGTAAAATACTTGTATTATGCATGGGACTTTTAAATAAGATGACTTTAACCCGACTATTGTTTATATCCTGCAGGCTCAACTCACTGTCAAAGACTCCCAAGTTGCTGATCTTCAAGAAAACATCAAGTCTCAGCAATCTGAAACCTCCAAGGCTAAAACAGAATTGACCACCGCCTTAGCAGATATACAAAAGTTGAAGAAAGACATCAAGGATGGCCAAGCAGGCTGGGAGATAGAGAAATCAACTATGTTGAAAAGAGCAGAAGATGTCAACGCAACTCTTAAGCCGGTGGCTGAAGAACTCGCCGGTTTAAAACATCAAGTCAATGCCATGACTGCTGCCATCTTCGGTAAGTAACTCCAGCTTAAGTTGATATTACCAAAGCATTGCAAGAATATTTCATCTGGCTTATAGTTTTATTTATTGATACAGGCTCCAGGATCGCCCACCTCGGCTCAGATATGCGCAAAAAGCTGAAAGCCACCCTTGTAGATACTGGCGCACAACAAGCTATTTGCACAGCTGCCCATAAGAAAAAACCGCCAACCCTTATAAAGGACACATTGGAGAAGCTATCCGTGCTGCCCCTGTGAATTGAGGAACTTAAGAAATCAGCTGCTAGAGCCGGTGCGCTCACCGCGCTAACCCGGGTTAAAGCATGGCAAGCAGATCTTGAGCCGGTAGACTTAGCTAATGGCTGCCCAAGCGTGAAAGAGGACGGGTCTCCCTTCAACGCAGCGGACTTTTCTTCAATAGCAAGGGAAATGCGTCCTCTAGCCAGTAAGCTGGCTGAAGATACCAATCTATCACATTATCAGCCGGTTTACGACGCTGACAACAAAAAGGTCAAGGCGCCAATCCATGATTCACAGGACCTTAGTCCTCCAATCCATGAGCACACTTTTGCTCTTGACATTGACCCGTCAACACTTATTAGTGATGAAGCCGTATTCAGAGCTTTGACTGGGATTGACTGGGCAACCTCCGACTTCCAGCCAATGGGTGAAGAGGAGGAGGATGAACTGGCGCTAGATGACCACAACCCTCAACTCGCCAAGGCCAAGAACAGTGAGCCGCGGGCCGGCTTAGCATCTTCCAGCTAAGAAACTTTGCAAAAAACACTTATTCTTTTGCGCCATCTGCTGCCTTGTAATAGGATAGCTTTAAACAATTATCTGTCATGCCATCGTGCATGTTGACATGCACAACACTGTTGAGCTGTTTTGATCTTCTTTGATGATCCAATGTTTATGCTCATACTCATTATCAATTTTGCCTAAGCACCTTGTCATAAACCCTACATACAAACAGAGCACAATTGCCTTGGCGGTTTACCCCAAGGCAGGTCAAAAAACCCCATATAACAAGCTACTGGTGACTATAACGTCCATAACCAGGGCCGGTTTATCAAACCCTCATATAACGATAACAAAATAAATATCATACTTGTGATACTTATGTGTATTGCCGGCTTACTAGGCCATTTGCAATAAGGGCAACAATCCCAATACAGAGCGCAACACTCTGCCGGCTTACAACACCGTAGACAGCAAAGGGCAACATCCCCCAAAATTTGAGAGTACAGGACTCCAATCATATGATCATCATACACTAGCGACTTAACGTCCAAAGCGAGGCCGGGTTAATAAAATGCCGGAATTATCATGGCCTGAATCAAATTTCAACCATATATCAATATGGTGCAAACATAAACCATAAAAAGATCCAAAGGCAAAAGAAAACATAAGATCAAGGCATCCAAAGGCTGCCAAGCATCAACATCAAGTGCTATTCAAGGGCTCCACAGCCACTGAGTTACTCCTTAATTCAAACCTGTAAACCGGGCCTCACATGACCAAATCACCGTTTTAACTTTGACAAGTTTAGGGTCTTGAAAAGATTAACTGTCAATAGTACGGTGAGTCATTCCAGGATTACCTGGTCGGAGTGGTAAGCTTACAAAGGTAGGATAACCCGTATTTTTGGTGAATACACCTTGTGTCTAAGCCTATTACGAGGGACAACAAAGCTTTTGTTCATTTAACAAAAAAAAACCCAAGTAATGTTGTGATCCAGGAATACAAGCCGGATCAGAGGAGTAGTCATAGCTATGCTCAATGAGCAGGAAGCCCCCAAGTATTTGTAATCAAAGCGTACAAGCTGGAACAAAAGGGTCATAGCTATGCTCAATGAACAGGAAGCCCCCAAGTGACCTTATGAAGTAAATAAAGACTTAGATTCTCAGAAATGAAATGACAGAGGCCTTGAATCATCAGGAATGTCAGCTTTATTATACTAATCATAATATATACATTGGTGAAAGTATGTACATCATGAGAGCCAGTGGCTCAGGTGTAATAAGGCCAAAGATGAGCAATATTCCACGGCCGGTGGGTCTCCTCCTCCGACGTGTGTGAGTCCTTGTGGTATCGAACATTGATAAGGTAGTATGATCCATTGTTCAAATTCTTGCTGACCACAAACGGTCCTTCCCAAGGTGGGGATAGCTTGTGCATGTCAGTTTGATCCTGGATGAGCTGGAACACCAAATCTCCTTCTTGAAAAGTTCTGGTTTCAACCCGACGACTGTGATAACGACGTAGATCTTGCTGGTAAATCACCGAACGAGCTGCCGCAAGGTCACGTTCTTCATCCAACAGGTCAATAGCATCCTGACATGCTTTCTCATTATCAGCTTCAACATAAGCCGCCACACGGGGCGAGTCGTGAGGTATGTCACTAGGGAGAACCGCCTCTGCTCCGTAAACCATGAAGAAAGGCGTGTAACCCATAGATCTGTTGGGGGTGGTATTGATACTCCAAAGGACCGAAGGCAGTTCTTCCACCCAACAACCCGGTGTCCTCTGCAAAGGGACCATAAGTCGGGGCTTGATACTTCTCAAGATTTCTTGATTAGCTCGTTCAGCTTGGCCATTAGACTAAGGGTGAGCCACTGAAGATACATCAAGCCGGATATCCTCTTGTTGAAAGAACTCCTTTCATTGCACCCTTAAAAAGATTAGTACCATTATCAGTAATGATACTATGAGGGTATCCAAAATGAAAGATCACCTTTTTGATGAACTGAACTGCCGTGGCTGCATCACATTTGCTGACCGGCTCAGCTTCAACCCACTTTGTAAACTTGTCAACAGCTACCAGGAGATGAGTCTTTATCCTTAGACCTTTTGAAAGGCCCAACCATATCCAGCCCCCAAACCGCAAACGGCTGAGTAATTGGAATCATCCTCAATTCCTGAGCTGGCACATGAACTCATTGTGAAAATTTCTTACAGCCATCACATTTACTGACCAGATCTTCAGCATCCGCATGAGCCGTCAGCCAATAAAACCCATGACGAAAAGCCTTAGCAATGAGAGACAGAGAGCCGGCATGATGACCACAATCTCCTTCATGAATCTCCCTTAGAATTTCACGGACCTCCCGAGGAGAAATACATCGTTGAAACACTGCATCGATGTAGTTCACCATTGACAATAGTCATCGACTTAGACCGCCAGGTTATTTTCCTAGCCAAGGTTTCATCCTCAGGTAACTCGCCCCGGGTCATATAAGCCAAATATGGAACAGCCCAATCAGGGATAACATGGAGAACCACCACCAACTATGCCTCTGGGTCAGGAACTGCCAAGTCCTCCTCTGTAGGCAACTTTACTGATGGGTTATGCAAAACATCAAGGAAAACATTAGGGGGGACTTGCTTACGCTGAGATCCCAGCCGGCTTAAAGCATCAACAGCCTCATTTTTCCTGCGATCAACATGCTCCACTTGATAACCCTTGAAATGACCAGCAATAGCATCAACCTCTCAGCGATAAGCTGCCATGAGTGGATCCTTTGAATCCCAAGTTCCCAATACTTGCTTAGCCACCAAATCCAAGTCGGCAAAGCATCACACCCGGCTTAGATGCATATCTTTAGCCATCAGAAGACCATGGAGTAAGGATTCATACTCAGCTGTATTGTTAGTACAAGGGAACATCAACCTTAAAACATAACAAAACTTATCACCTCGTGGGGAAGTCAATATAATTCTAGCCTCCAAGCCTTCCAATTGCCTCGACCCATCAAAATGAATAGTCCAATATGTATTGTACGACTTATCCTCAAGCATCTGCAGCTCTGCCAATCATTGATGAAATCCACAAGTGCCTGAGATTTTATAGCCGTCTGAGGCACATACTTCAAGACATGGGGTCCAAGCTCAGCTACCCGACCTGTGGCTTCTCGGTTTTGAATAATATCCCCCAAGGGAGCAGAACTAACCAAAGTGATGGGATGACCAATGAAATATTGCTTCAACTTGCGACTGGCCATGAACACGCCGTAAACCAATTTCTGCCAATGTGGGTATCTCTCCTTAGACGCAATGAGCACCTCACTAACATAATAAACTGGCCTTTGAACCGGATACTCCTTGCCTGACTCCTTCCTTTCAATCACAACTGCCACACTAACAGCTCTGTTGTTTGCAGCCACATATAAAAGCAAGGGCTCCTTCTCAATAGGGGCTGCAAGAACCGGTCGCTCAGCCAACTATTTCTTAAGCGCCTCATTAGCAGCATCAGTCTAGAAGAAGTCATCTGTCTTTTTCATCATTTGATACAAAGGGATGGTGTTCTCTCCCAGGCGGCTTATAAACCGTCTCAAGGCCGCGATACGATCCGCCAAACGTTGGACGTCATTGATACACGCTAGCTTATCCAAAGAAGTGATAGCTTTGATCTTCTCCGGTTTAGCTTCAATGCCCCGCTCAGAAACCAGAAAACCCAATAACTTGCCTGCTGGTACGCCAAAGACACACTTGGCCGGGTTAAGCATCATTTTATAAACCCAGAGATTGTCAAAGGTCTCTTTCACATCATCTATCAAAGTCTCCTTCTTCTTGGATTTCACAACAATATCATCCACATAAGCGTGAACATTGCGCCCGATCTGACCATGAAGGCAATTTTGAATACACCGTTGGTAAGTCGCTTGGGCACTCTTGAGCCCAAAAGGCATAGACACATAGCAGAAGGTTCCAAAGGGAGTGATAAAAGTTGTCTTCTCCTGGTCCTTAACTGCCATCTTGATCTGATGATAACCAGAATAAGCATCCAAAAAGCTCAAACGCTCACAACCCGTCGTAGCATCAATAATCTGATAAATACGAGGGAGAACAGAAGGATCAGCCGGACAGGCCTTGTTAAGGTCTGTATAATCCACACACATACGCCAAGTGTCATTTTTCTTAAGTACCAGCACCGAGTTAGCCAACCACTCAGGATGAAAAACTTCAATGATGAACCCTGCTGCCAAGAGCCAAGCCACCTCTTCAATAATTGCCTTGAGCCTTTCCTCGTTAAAACGACGAAGAAACTGCTTGACCGGCTTAAACTTGGGATCCAGATTAAGAGTGTGCTCAGCGAGTTCCCTCAGTACACCTAGCATGTCAGAAGGCTTCCACGCAAAGATGTCCCGGTTCTCACGGAAGAACTCGATGAGCGCACTTTCCTATTTCGGATCCATATTAGCACTGATGCTGAACTGCTTGGATGAGTCGCCAGGCACAAAATCAACGAACTTAGTGTCATCTGCGTTTAAACTTCAACAGGTGGGCATTTCTGTAGTTGCCTTCTTCAAAGGCGTCATATCTGCTGGGTAAACATTGTCTTTATAAAACTTCAACTCTTAAGTGGCACAGGCCGACCCAGCATAAGCATCATCACCCTCTTCACAATACAGAGGAATTCTCCTATTACCATGCATCATGATGGTGCCCTTATGACCCGACATCTTAAAATGCAAATAAACATAACACGGCCGCGCCATAAACTTGGCGTAAGCCGGTCGCCCAAACAAAGCATGATACGGGCTTTTGATCTTAACCACCTCAAATGTCAATTTCTCTGCTCTGGAATCATGGTCATATCCAAAAGCTACCCCCAGTGTTATCTTACCCACTAGATATGCCGACTTACTAGGCACCACCCCATGGAAAACAGTAGAAGACGCCTTAAGATCTTTGTTAGTCAAATTCATACGACTAAAGGTCTCATAGTAAAGGATATTGATACTGCTGCCCCCATCCATGAGCACCTTCGTAAGCTTATACCCTCCAACCTGTGGCGCAACCACTAATGCCAACTGACCTGGATTGTCAACCCAGGGCGGGTGATCCTCACGGGTCCATACAATAGGATGCTCAGACCACCTCAAATAACGAGGCACCACTGGCTCAATAGAGTTCACCGCCGGCTTATGGATTTTATGATCTTGCTTACACAGGCTTGTGGTGAACACATGGTATTGACCACTCTTCAGCTGCCTTGGATTACTTTGATAACCAGACTACTGCTAATGATTCCCTTGGTCAGATTGCTGATTAAAACCACCTTGATTACCTTGGCCTTGAAAGCCAGAGCTTGAGCCGCCACCTCCAAAGCCAGGACCGTGAGAGCCGGAACCTGAACCGCCATGCGGGCCATGATTGTTATGAAAAAAGTTAAAATTTCTATACTCCCTTATGATGAAGCAATCCTTTCACAGATGACTGGCCGACTTATCCTGGGTCCCGTGCTTCGGACAAGGCTGATTTATCATGGCTTCAAGGTTGAACTTTGTCCCTCTAAACCGGGGCGCCTATGTTTTACCCATACGACGCTGGTTAATAGTATGCATGTTGGTGTAAGCCATGAAGTATAAACCGTCGTCCACCTTACGTTTACCATTACTACCTTCACCCGCCGCGTTATGTTGTCCCTTTGCATTGCCACTCTTCTACACATTCCCAGTCTTCTCCTCATCAAACTTAGGGTCTTTAGTGCTATCAGAGTCGGCATACTTGACGAGAGCCGCCATGAGCTCCCCCTTATCATTGCAATTACACTTAAGCCGCCCCAATTTCTGTTTAAGGGAAAAGAAAACGGTAGTTCTTTTCCAACATCAGGACTGCTGAACCGGCATAGATACTGTCCAATGAGTGTATAAAAGCTGAGATCCGGCGTACCCAATTGGTTGTTGACTCACCTTCACCTTGGACGCAAGAAACCAAAATCCAGAATCGACATAGGCCACTTGCACGTGTCTATATAATTTTGAATAAATCGCAACTTCAACTCCGCCCATGACCCAATGGAGTTAGCGGGCAGGCTTTTCAACTAAGTACGAGCCGGCCCATCCAACATCATGGTGAAATACTTAGCACATGTAGCATAACTGACATCCAGCATCTCCATAGCCATCTCATAGCTCTCAATCCAAGCCTCTGGGGGCTGATCCGCCGTGTAGTTAGGCACCTTGTGAGTGTCCTTGAAATTCTTAGGCAAGAGCTCATTGCATAGAGCCGGCACTAAACATGGCACACCCAAGGTTCTAGAGGTCACTCCTGCCTCCACGGACGCTGGCGGATAAACCGGAGATTGTTGTTGAGCCGCCAACTGCGCCTCATGTCGTGCTCTACCCTGGTCCACCAAAGCCTAAGCATCATTACCCGTGCACGGCGGGTCAGGCCTACGAGCCTAATTGCGGTGTCACTCAGTGCTCGACATGGCCAGTTCATCAATGTTCCTGCTATAACTCCGGCTAGGACGGGCTGTTGAATGGATACGATCATGACTATAGGAATAAGCCGCCTGTTGGACTACAACCGTCTGAAGAAGTTCTCTGGCTCACCGTATTTCCATCACCGCTGGCAACTCATCCTGAACCGGGGGAGCCGCCAGTCGAGTAACCGCGGCTATCATGTTGTCCAAAGGATTAGAAAAATGACCTAGGGGCGTCGGAACGTGCTGGGGAGGGGTCAAGTTCAAACGTGGGGGTGTATAGCACGTGGCTGAACCAGTTCTCCAGCCGCCGGCGCCTCAACATCCCAATCCGCACCAGGCGGGTTATGGGTTCCTGCCCCAGGCGTGTTTAAAATGTTCCTCGCCTCGAAAACCGGGGGTAACCGACTCACATGCCTTCTGTTAAAGACAGCGTTTGATGTGTCCCGGTCCAAGCTTAGGCGAAAGCTCTCTTCTTGTAACCGTTCTGCCTCCCTCTGCAAGGCGGCTCGCTCCGTTGCCATCCAGATGTTCTTCGCGTTTAGATCCTCCTTGGCTTGGGCTATCTCGTCACTCAACTTTGCAAAAGTCCGCATTATGCTGAGTTTGGTTCGCCGGGTTTACCTCCGCCATTAACATTGTTGCTGCGGTTGCAGAATTCTGCCCTGGCTGTGTACTGGCCATGAAGATCGCAACCCGGTTTGGCGGCTCATAGGGGTCCGGAATACTGTCACCATCGGAACAACCCCCAATCCCACCATCCTGAACCTGATAGATGGAATTGGTCTCACTAGTTGAGGACTTGTCGCCTGAGTAGACAACCGTTTCACTACCAGATTCAGATCCTCCTTCCAGCTTCGCTCTGTGAACGAAGCCAACAAAGACATGCTTCGGGGCAGCTTGAACCTTGGTGGGTCGCGCGCGCCGAGCCATCTCGACGATGTCGGTGCAGATGTTCGGCTCAGCTTCCGACTCACCAATCTTGCCAATGAAGACATGGATTCCGCCGAAGGGGACCCGGTACCCGTACTTGATTGAGTCGGCCTTGGGGCTCCAGCCCTCGTCATCGATGTAGAGCTTGCCACGACAACTCTTAGTCATCCGGCCCACAACGTATCCCTTGAGCCCTGCGAAGCCACCCTTCAAGAACTCGAAACCACCGTGCGCTTGCCCCATGGTGGGCGCCAACTGTCATGGAATTGTCACGGCAGATGCCCTAGCATGAGGACTTAGGTGTGGAGCCATCGCTACGAGGTTAACTTGAAGGGGTTAAAACGGGACAAGGGACACAGAGAGTTTACCCAGGTTCGGCCCCTTGCAACGAGGTGAAGGCCTACTCCTGCTTTAAGTTGTATTGCTTGGGTTTTGATTACCAGGGAGCGAATACACTTGACCTAGTTCTCGACTTGTTGTTTCTTTCTTTAACCCTCCACCAGGTCACCCCTTTATATACACGGGCTGATGCCCGGCGGCTTACAGAGTCCCGGCCGGCTCATACACAACGTGTCTGGCTCGGTGATAGAACTACACTTTCCTTAACATACAAGTTAACATATGGCGGTTTACGCCCGTGGGCCTCAAGTCTCTCCAGGTCTTGGGCCTTCAGTAAGGTTGCTTCATGAACTGCCATTTTCAATATCTTCACGGGCCTTCTTTTGATGAGCCGCCAGTGGCATGACCCGGCCCCTCCTGGGCGGGTCATACCCAATAGTTATATCCCCAACAGATTCGGAAGACACTCCCTCGGAGTAATTCCTCGTATGTCTTCTCTTTCCTTTTTGACACCTGTTGACAAAAAGGGGGAAAATTACATCGAGCGATAGTTTATCGGGGTTTGTAGGGTGTTTTAATTTGCTCTTTGGTTTTCTCTTGAACAATTTGCTTCATGAATTTATCGCACCACATGTGGTGTTGAAACCTCGAACGCCATGTAACGTTAATAACTCCTGCCTGCAATAGTATTTGCTTCACACTTTATGCCTGCAGGTACCATCGGATGTATTTTTCCTATGAATGATTATCTTTGATTTTTATTTATCTCACAGGGAAACATAGTCAATCCTCGAAGAAGAATAGAAAATCATCATGTGATGATACAAAATTTGGAGAAGTACTACGAGTACTTGATAGCTCAACTGATGTTATCTCTTATTATCTAACTTTGCAGGAAGAAAATTTCAATCTAAACTCTTATGCCTTACGTAAAGGCCATATGACTCGCTAACAAAGTATCTTTCCTCGCTGTTATGCCTCGTATTATCTTCTCTGTTGTAGGGAAACCACATCGGAAGCATATTCTTACTATTTTCTTGCTCTGCATGTATAGTATATCAATCATGCAGGAAAATTATATCTCATGTGGATTCAAATTGTGTTCTCAGAAAACCATCATGATATATCCTTGTCATAAATCACTCAACGCCTATCTTACTGTTCGCACACGAACACGTCACCGTGTACCCTCGACGCCGGGGGTGATGCACCGCAGCTCACATCGAAGGAGACCCGTCCGGAAGCGCAGTACGCAGGCAATCCGGCGGGCGCCTTTGAGGACCCGAAACCCCACATGCCCGAGAGGGACCCTGTCAGGGCACGCAGCGACAATGGGATGCCCTAGGTTGACCTGATCGCCCCTAGGGCCTCGAGGTTCGACACCCTGCAACAAGAAGAACAGACGAAGAACGAGGAAGAAGAAGAACTAGGGTTAAGGAGAAAAGATAAATGATAAAAAGTGATAGATGATTTGATCGATTGTGTGTTGTTCAATCGGCCGTCACCCCTAGGTATATAAGAGGCGGCTGGACTTCCCGTGCAAGGAAAAGGCTTGGATTCATGTCCAAACCCCTAGTCAAATTCAGATAGGTTTTGTCCGAACTTTCCAAAACTGTTCGGTTTAAACTGGCTTCACCTTGCGGGTAATTTTTGAGGTGGTAAACGATCTCGGATGGAAACGATCCCAAAAGAAATCTTGACCATTTCGACGAGACAAAAAAACTTCATGTTGAACATTTTTTGATCAAAGGTCATCTTGGGTCAAATCGGTCACGCAAAACATGCTATTATTCGCGCTACCCATCAAACAAGGTGTCTGGTGGGCGCGCCAGTTTTTGCCTCCTGACAGGGCTGTATTCCGATGGCTCTAACTTTTGCATACAAACTCGGATTGGAATGATTTTTATATCATAATCGATCGCTTCGACGAGACGAAGACAGTCCTTGTAGATCAGTTTTCCATTTGGGGTCGTCTTATGGGCTTAATCGTCCAAACTATACTCTGTATATAAGATCTTAGTACTTTGAGCATAGTTTCGGCCCTCGAGATGAAATCGGATGGCGATAACCCAAACATCAAAGATGTTCATATCAACAATATGGAACTCTTTCATGTAGAACACTTCTCCATTTGAGTCCATCTTAAATAAGTTCTTGACTGTGCCAAAATCTGCTGTCAACACTTACATCTAACCTTCTTCGAAGATTTTGTGACAGGAACCACCTCAGACACCGTCGAGTGCATTGAAAGAACTCAAGTATAAGATCTCTTGTCAATGACACTCATACGAAGAATAATATTGTTCCTCAGGTTCGTCATGATCTGAAGCATAACTTTAGGGGGGCGAATATTTATCTTCGTAATTATCTCTTGTCCTTCATTAATCTATCATTACATTACATTCATTATCTATCATTCGATGTGATCTGTTTTGTCAACAGTCATCCAAAAAGGGGGGATTCTTGGTGCAATATCTGCCTACCTTGTGTTTTAGAGATTGTTGACAGAAATAGGAATGGACTGATTTGTTTGCTAGTGCATACAGAGAGAAAAAAGTCCATACACAACTGAAGATAATGCTGTCTCCGGTGCTGAGTTTGAGGAACTTCACCGAAGCATATCTGTGTTGCAGAAAAGAACGAGCTATAATTGTTGAAGTAGTAGAGTCGAGAAGATGGATGTGAAGAAATCGACCCCTCGAAAGTTTTCTGCTGAAGAAAAGCTTTTGATACAGTACTGTCACCCGAAGAAATTGACTGCAGTGATGGAAGTCGAAGGCAAAGTGAAGACGTAGTATTCTTTTCGTTGGTCTTCTTTCGTTCTTTCGAGTCATAGGACCTTCGTACTATTAACAGGGGTATAGGTTCTCGATGCTTAGATCTATTGTGATGCTTAGCCATAACCATAAAAGATGCGAGAGAAATCTCTTTGTGCTCCGAGCAAATACTTGCCAGCAAGGGAGGATCTTCTTCGCTGCGAGAGATTTGTCTCAGACCGAGGAGTTAGCATTACTTACTCCCCATGTAATGTTACTGTTGTGCTCAAATCTTACCGTTGGACTTGTGTCATTTAGCCATTGGCTGATCCTGATGTCTAATTTGGTCATTTCCCATCAGGGAAGGCTGCAGCTATATATAGCCACCCTGCTCCAACTTTGTCCATTGGCTGCTCCGCTTGAGATTTCTGAGAAGATTGATTTGAGAAACCCCTCTCCGAGTATTTGAGTTTAAGATCCACCGAGAGAAAAACCAAGAGCCCAAACTTAGACAGTGGTTTAGCCTCACAGTATTTCTGAGTGAGAGTTCTGGTACCCATTACTCTTGAGAGCTGCGCACTCTCTAGACGGATAGGTTTTGGCTTCGAGTGTTGAAGAGTTTTTTCTTCACTGAGCCTGATCTTCAGCAACCAAGAGTGATTGTGGTCTGCGAATGTCGGCCAAAGGATTGGAGATTGCCGACAAAGATCTACCACGAGTGAAATCAACCTGAGTGTGGTCAGCTCTGCGTTGAAGGAGAAAAGGGTGAAGAGAGTTTATCTTCTGTGTTAAGTCACAACCCCTCCAACCAAATGTAGCCCTTTGGCAGAAGGGTGAACTGGTCTACTGAATCTCTACGTCACTATCGAGCACCACTCGTTAAATCTCTCTACCGCATTTCCTTCAGTAGTTTATATTCTTGCTTTGTGCCGATAGATTAGTTGATCATTTTGTTCTGTTATTGTCATCTTGTGTATCTAAGTTCATCTTGTTTCATTCTCATCGCCTATATTCATTCATTACCATCTTATTCCTCGGATTATCTTGTGAGATCATTCCATAGTATTTTTTTCAGTGTGTACCATGTTGTATCTCATTCCACTACATCTGTTTGCTTGTTGCATTACTCTTATTGTTGTTAAACCTGTGATTCATCAAGCTCATACTATTGTCAAATCCTTCATCGATGAATATGCTTCTGACGAAGAAGATTGATTTAGTTCATTTCCTTTGATTCTCTATTTTGGTATTATGAGTGGGATAGGTTTCAAACCTTTCGAAAGAAATTTTGAATCTCCCATTCACCCCCCTCTAGTCGATAAACTCTTGGTCCTAAAAATCCGGTTAGCATCCAATGCTTCGTGGCCAGTGGGACCGAGCGATCCACCGTGTCATATGCTAGACCAGTCGGTTGCGCGTCCATACAACCCTTTCGACTAGGGACCTTTTAGGACTGTCATCATACAATGCATAGTCCCACAAAAAAGTCATGTACTTGTTGATACACATTATTGATAATGTTCAATTACTACCTATATCCATAAACACATAGGAAATATCATCATACATGATTGCCTCTAGGACATATCTCCAATAGGTTAGATTTATCTTATATCTTCTTTCATAGCTGCGGATGCTTGCGATAGGGGGTAATCATAAGTGCGTTGCTTATTCAAGTAAGAACCACTCCCTAGAGCCGGTCCACTCACATATCAAATGATCAAAGTAGTGAATGCAAATCAACTAAACATAATAAACGTGAGTAGGCGAGAATTCCCATGTGTCCTTGAGAACGCTTTGCTCATTGTAAGAAGTACTTTCGGCTTCTCATTTGCTACAAAAAGGATTTGGCCACCTTGCTGCACTCCTATTACTATTGTTACTTGCTACTTGTTATGAATTACCTTGCTACAAACTACCTGTCATCACTACTTACAGCACTTGCAAAGAATACCTTGCTGAAAGCCGCTTGCAAATAATTTTAGGGATAAGCATTAAGCACACATTAAGCAAAGTATGATCAACCACATAGGAACGTAGTATCTCACAAGCATTAAAAAAACAAGTAGCACGAATCAAATGAACATTGTAGCAAAAACTCAATAAAAACAAAGAGCAAAAGCGAGACACACACACAAACTTTCTCTCTCTAAGCCTAACGATCTATACAATTCTCCCCCTTCGGCAACAAGTACCAAAAATCTCAAAAAGGTATAGAGCTATGCGTCTCTCTAGGCATGATCCTCCGGAGCTCTTGAAGGGGTCTTCTGGCTTGTGGCTCCGGTGTGCGTAGATGGCGTTGATAGAAGTGCATCCGCAAATGCCTCTGCTGATGTCTGCTGAACTAGTGGTGTAGACACATGAGGTGGCACTGTAGCAGTAGTGGCAAGTGCAAAGTGAGTGGTCCTCGTGTCTGCAACTTGCACGACTGATGACTTGGGTGCCCTAGGCACAGTCTGAAATCTCTCAGTAGTAGGGTCATCATATCCATCCTCGGCATCATCTCTAAGCTTCTCCATAATAGAATGAATCTTTGTGACCTTGACATCAAGATTATACATCTTGTGCTAGTTCTTGGCTAAGTCGTCCATACGTCGCTCAATCCTCAGTGTTGCTTCCAATAGATATGTCATCTGGTCCTGCTTTGTCTTGAGATTTGCAATGGGTGCATTGGGAGTTGTAGCTTCTTTTACTGCTTTTGTTGTAGCTGCCACTGCCTCGGCCTTCTCTTAAGCCTCAACAGATGTGGGTGTGAGGCATCCATCACCACCACATTATCCTCATTTTTTTGCTAAAGGGGTAGGTGCTCACGATCTAGTAGATATGTGCGTGTACCAACTTTCGAGTTGAAAAGCATCTGGATGTGTGGGGCATATCCACAAGATCTCTTCTGGTCAGCAGTTGTCCTCATGGCATCTGATATGTCTCCAACGTATCTATAATTTTTGATTGTTTCATGTTGTTATATTATCAATCTTGGATGTTTTATATTCATTCACTCGCAACTATATATCATTTTTGGGACTAACCTAATGACATAGTGCCCAGTGTCCAGTGCTAGTTGCTGTTTTTTGCTTGTTTTTTACTTCATAGAAATCAATACCAAATGGAGTCCAAATGCCACGAAACTTTTTGGAGAATTTTTTCTGCCTAGGAGGCCCAAGGAAGTGCACCAGAGGAGGCCTGTGTGGCCCACTAGGCACCATGGTGCGCTAGAGGCCCCAAGCGAGCCCTGGTGGGTAGTGGGGCCCACAGGAAGCTTCTCTAGCGACTTTCAGCTCTATAAGTACTTTAAAATCCCAAACCCCTAGGGGAGTCGAGAGAAAATAGTTTCTGCCGCCGCAAGTTCTAGAACCACAAGATCCAATCTAGAGTCCTTTTCCGGCACTCTGCCGGAGGGGTCAACGATCACGGGGGGTTCTTCATCATCCTTGTTGCCCCTCCGATGATTTGTTAGTAGTTTACCACAGACCTACGGGTCTATAACAAGTAGCTAGATGGCTTCTTCTCTATTTTGATCTTCAATACAATGTTCTCCTCGATGTTCTTGGAGATCTATTTGATGTAATGACTTTTTGCGGTGTGTTTGTTGCTCTTCGATGACTTGTGGGTTTATGATCAGTTCTATCCATGAATATTATTTGAGTCTTTGCTGAACTCTTTTATGCAGGATTGTTATAGCCTCGTATTTCTTCTCTGAAATTTTGGTTTGCGTTGGCCAACTAGATTGATTTTTCTTGCCATGGGAGGAGGTGCTTTGTGATGGGTTCGATCTTGCGGTGCTCAATCTCAATGACAGAAAGAGACATGACACGCAAGTATCGTTGCTATTAAGGATAAAAGGATGGGTTTTATTCTTACATGAATAGATCTTGTCTACATCATGACATCATTCTTATTGCATTACTCCATTCTCCATGAACTTAATACACGAGATGCATGATAGACAGTGGTCGAAGTGTGGAGTAATATTAGTAGATGGAGAATCGTTTCGGTCTACTAATCTTGGACGTGATGCCTATATACATGATCATTGCCTTGGGTATCATCATGATTATTTTCTTTTCTATCAATTGCCCAATAGTAATTTCTTTACCCACCGTATGTTATTTTCTCGAGAGAAGCCTCTAGTGAAAACTAGAGGCCCCGGGTCTATTTTCCTATGACATAAAACCAAAAATACCTTGCTGCATTTTTCCTTTATTTATTTCATTTTGTGTCTTTGTTAGTTCTATTTATCAAGTCTCATACAATTTAATCTATCTCAATACCGAGGAGGGATTGACAACCCCTCTTACGTATTGGGTTGGAAGTTTTTGTGGTTTGTGTGCAGGTGTTCTTTACATAGTGTTGCTTGGTTCTCCTACTGGATTGATAACCATGGTTTCATAACTGAGTGAAATACTTACCGTTGATGTGCTGAACCATCCTCTCCTCTTTGGGGAAATACCAACACACATACAAGCAACCAGGAAGAATTTCTGGCCCTGTTGCCGGAGAGACATCATCAACATCTATCAGGTTCCTACACACAAACTCTCATCTCTTTGCAATTACATTATTGTCCATTTGCCTCTCGTTTTCATCTCCCCCACTTCTAAAAGTTTTTGCAGAACTCCAAAAATATTTTTTTGTTTATCTTTCTCTTGTTCGATCTTTTGTTTGCTTGCCCACTTTATCATAATGGATAAATCCTCCCTTGCTACGTGCACCCCTAAGTATGGCAAAGTCATAGCAACATCAATCTCAGAACATAGTGGATACTAGAGATCAAGCCCTGACAAAACTAACTCGATTACATGATGAATGTCATCCAACCCCTCACCGACCAGCAGCCCACGAAGGAATTACTCATTCACGGCGGTGAGCATCATGAAATTGGTGATGGAGGATGGTTGATGATGATGAAGAAGGAAGATCCCCCTCTCTGGAGCCCCGGACAGGCACCAGATATGGCCTCCCGATGAAGAACAGGAGGTGGCGGCAGCTCCCTATCGTAACACGTGATGAAACTTCCTCTCCTATTTTTTTCTCCAAAAATAGGAATTTATTGAGTTGGAATTAGGGTCAGCGGAGCCTCATGGGCCCCACTACCCACCAGGGCACGCCAGAGGGGGGTGGCACGCACTAGTGCCTAGTGGGCAGCTAGGGCCTCCCTCTAGTGGGTCTTGGTTCCAGTATTTTTTATTTATTCCAAAATAATTAACCAGAAAGTTTCGTCCAATTCCGAGAACTTTTATTTCTGCACAAAAACAACACCATGGTAGTTCTGCTGAAAACAGCGTCAGTCGGGGTTAGTTTCATTCAAATCATGCAAATTAGAGTCCAGCACAAGAGCAAAACATTAGGAAAAGTAGATATGATGCAGACGTATCAACTCCCCCAAGCTTAACTCATTGCTTGTCCTCAAGCAATTCAGTTGACAAACTGAAAGTGATAAAGAGAAACTTTTACGGTCCATATATATGCTTAAATAGCACCCCAGGTTTTCAGCAAAGATCATAACTAACCATGCAAACAATAAGTTTTAGAAATTATATCCATTCATATCAATGGCATAATGAATTAGCGAGCAATAATAAGATATCTCAAATGCCCACACTCTGTCAAAACAATTGTCATATAATATGACAATAGTGGTATCTTGCTAGCCCTTTCTGAGACAGCAAAGCAAAAATGCAGAGCACCTCCAAAGTTCAAGTAGTGACTAATCATTGTAATTCATGGTAGAAGAGATCCAGTCATGATGCATTCAACATTAAATATACACAATGCATGATGATGACAATAGTGCTCTTAGGACTAGTGCTTGTTTGAGAAGGTGATGACTCAAAATAAAAGTAAAATAACATAAAAGTAAACCCTTCACAGAGGGAAGCAATTATATGCAAAGGTGCCAAAGCTCGAAGCTTAAATCGGGGATAAATATTTTTGGGAGGTATAACCTTCCGGTCAACATTACTACCAAGAGTTATCAATATCTTCCATGCTAAACACATTAGCGGTGGTTCCCAAGAAATAAAAGTAAGGTTTACTCCCCCTCCACTAGCAAACACAAGCCATGGCTAGCTGAATTCTCGGTTGCCCTCCATACCAACAATAGTCCGGGGCACTTTTGTTCAATTATTTGTAATTTTTATTTTGGGACTGAGCATCCCTATTACCAGCCCCTCTCGTGCAAGGATGAGTGAATAAACACTCATCATGAGAATAGCCCGCTTAGCCTGGAAGATACTGACCACCCCATGTCACTTCGTGAGCGGTCCAGGCACACAAAACAGATGTTCATTTGAATTTTTAGAGGTGGCACATGCAAATTTACTTGGAATGGCAGGGTAATACCGCATATAGGTAGAGATAGTGAACTCATCGGGAATAACTTTGGTTTAAGGATTTTGATGTACAAGAAGTATTCCCGCTTAGTATAGGCGAAGGCTAGCAATTAGATTAAGAAGCAACCAGCTAGAGAGCGAACATGGTCATGATCATGCACTATGAAAAATTAACATTGAGTACTAGCATGAGTAGGATATAAGTACCATGAACATAAATATCGTGGAGGCTATGTTGGTTTTGGTTCAACTACATGCGTGAACATGTCCCAAGTCAAGCCACTTGAAACATTCAAAGGAGGATACCATATCATCATACTACATTACAATTATTTTAATGCATGTTGACATCCAAGATAAATCATTATCCACTCCTAGCTACTTAAGCATGGCATGAGCAACTATAATCTCTAATTGTCATTGCAAGCATGTTTAATCATAATATGCTGAATCATGGATACTGAGTTAAACATATTTAAAAAAACAAAAACAAGTTGAGTTCATACCAGTCTTTCCTTGCATCAGTCACTTCATCATATATTATCATTATTGCATTTCACTTGCACGACCGAATCATATGAAAATGACAATAGTGCAAGATTGCCATGGACTAAGCTGGAATCTGCAAAGTTTTCTTCAGAGGAGAAGACAAAATAATATGTGAGGGAGTCCTGGATTAAGGGGTCCTCGGACAGCCAGACTATATACCTTGGCCGGAATGTTGGACTATGAATATACAAGATTCAATACTTCGTCCCATGTTTGGATGGGACTCTCCTTTGCGTGGAAGGCAAGCTTGGATATTCGAATGTGTAGATTTCCTTCTCTGTAACCGACTCTGTGTAACCCTAGCCCCCTCCGGTGTCTATATAAACCGGAGGGTTTAGTCCGTAGGACAACAACAATCATAATAATAGGGTAGCTTCTAGGGTTTAGCCTCTACGATCTCGTGGTAGATCAACTCTTGTAATACTCATATCATCAAGATCAATCAAGCAGGAAGTAGGGTATTACCTCCATCGAGAGGGCCCGAACCTGGGTAAAACAACGTGTCCCCTGCCTCCTGTTACCATTAGCCTTAGACGAACAGTTAGGGACCCCCTACCCGAGATCAGCCGGTTTTGACACCGACAATATGGGCTCTTTGTTAGATCAACAATAAATCTTATGGGAGCCACTCAACATTTTCATCGTGGTCTTCTTCTTGGTACGACTCAACAAAAAGAAAAGAATTTCAGAAAAACACACTGAAATATTTTTGGAATTTTTAGTTTTTCTTGGAAGAAGCAAATTAAAGAAAGAAAAACAAAAATGAGAAAAACTATTTACATGGGAAAGCTCCCAACAGGCAAAAGAAGAAATGAGAAATCTTTTTGGGTTTTCTTTTAATATTTCAACTAATTAAACTAGAAAAAAAACCAAGAAGAAGCAAGAAATATTTTTGGGTTTTCCCAAAGTTTTTCAAACACACAAGAAGAAAGCAAGAAAATAAAACTAAGATGGAAAATACAATGAAAAGGTATTAACACCGACAACTGGAATGAAATGTGTGAACATGAATATAATGTTGGTGGAAATACATACTTCCCCAAGCTTAGTCTTTTGGCCTAGCTTGGTAATCACCACCCACGGCTCGGATAATAGTCAGAATGACTCGTGGAGGCTCTTGGTGCAACCTCCTTAGCCTGGCGAGAGGCCTCTACCACCGTGTTGAACTCATGCGCGTCGCTCTCATAAATGTAGTATATATCTTTACTCTGATAATCAAAGAGAGCAGGTGCAGGCAAAACTACAGGCACAATGGATTTTTTATTGAACAGCAAATTATAGTTATAATCAGTGGACTTATATTTAATAAACTCATGACATTGTATGGCCGCAAAGTCTAGGTACTGGGTAGGTAAGATAGGATCATTGGGCCAAGGTGATACACCTAGCTTCCTAGCTATAATGGAGGCAGAAATCTTGCCGTAAAAGTGACCACTATCAGCATTACATTGCAACCGCCATGCAACAATTGCTCCAAGATTGTAACATTTTCCTTGTTAGAGCAGTGTGTATGAGGCTCAAGTCAGGAGCACAAATTGTGCTGCAATCTTGCTTGCCCATGATGCATTTGCCATTAAAAAGTGCAAAGTAACGAATTGATGAAAATTGTATAATTTTTATTCGAGCTTGTGTCACTCCTCTATCCTCACCACAATAAAGACTAGTTAAAATGACTCATACTCAGATTTGGGTGGTTCATCAAGCGAACCCCAATATGGAATTTTTCATGCAACACAGAACTCTTCTAGAGGCATCCTGAAGGCATTATCATCAATGCTAAAGGAAACTCTAGAATCACGAGAATGATATTTAAATTTCTTAGTGAACGTTTGTGTGAGGTTGCGATGTTGAATGCACTTATCTGCGATGAAGGGAGAGAGCTCTGTGTTGTGAACATACAGCTCAAATTCTCCCTTTGATACCTGCACCCACCATGAACTCGTTACACGGCCATAGGCACGATTTGATGTCGGCATCTCGCATCGAGCTTGCACTTGGCTCAACATAAGACCGTCGTATCAAGCTCCCACTTGATGATGCCTCCGAGGACCTCCTTCTCGAGCAACTCCTAAAGATGTGCATTTTTTGTACGAACAAATTTTTGGAATTTTTAGATGACAAAATGATATCAATAAAACTTCACAAGATTGATAGCAACTACTCATATGGATGTCTAGAGGCTATATCAAGCATTCAAACTACTTGGAACTCAAACAATTCTACATGCAAGCTCATTTATAGCAGCACCAAGAGTAGCTAAATACTCAAAACACAAATCACTAGAACAAAAACTAAATGGAGAAATGGAGGCGTCACATACCAACTAGCAATCCCCCAAAACAGTTTCGGAAATGGAGCTTCGAGCAAAGAGATTGAGATCCATGGGTTTGAGAGCAAGAAAACACAAGAGAAAGATCTAGGGTGATATTTTTCTGGAGGTAGGTGGTGAAGTGACCTGAATGGATAAGTGAGAGGAGCCTTGTGGGGCCCACTACCCACCAGGGCGCGCCTGGGGTAGCCGGCGTGCCCTGGTGCCTAGTGGGCACCAGGGGCACTCCCCCTGTGGTGTTCTTTGTATAAACAGTTCTTAACTATTCAAGAAAAAAAGTGTCAAAATTTCAGGTCATTCTGAGCACTTTTGTTTTTGGGTACTTTTTTATTGCACGTAAAGTTCAGAAAACAGGATAAACATGGCATTTTATTATGTTTAACTAGAAAAATACAAACAAAGAGTGGGTATAGAAGGTTGTACGTACTAAATTCATCGACCACATTCCTCTAAAAAATAATCCAGCAATAAGGTTGATCAAGTCTTATTAACAACCACTTCTGAATCGCATGAACCCGAAGAACTTTCATAAAGCACTAAGTTACCTCAAGCATCTTCCCAACAATAAGTGTTTCATATTTCTTTTCTACAGTTGATAGAGGGAGTTGAAAACTTCCAATAGTAATTATTCTAGATTTTTCAATAACACTAATACCATTAACTTGAAATTGTTTCCTTGCAAAATGCACCGTATGCTCATTACCATTGATATGAAAAGTGACTTTGCTTTTATTGCAATCAACAACAGCCCGTGCGGTATTCAAAAAGGGTCTACCAAGGATAATCAACATGTTGTCGTCCTCGGGCATCTCAAGTATAATAAAGTCTGTTAAGATAGTAACATTTACAACCACAACAGGGACATGCTCACAAATACTGATAGGTATGGCAGTTGATTTGACAGCCATTTGCAATGGTATTGCAGTATGTGTGAGTTTATTCAAATCAAGTCGTTTATATAAAGAGAAAGGCATAACACTAACACCGGCTCCTAAATCACATAAAGCAGTTTTTATATAGTTTCTTTTAATGGAGCATGGTATAGTCGGTATTCCCGGATCTCCCAATTTCTTAGGTACTCCATCCTTAAAAGAATAATTAGCAAGCATAGTGGAGATTTCAGCTTCAGGTATTTTCCTTTCATTAGTGACAATATCTTTCATATATTTAGCATAAGGGGCCATCTTTAAAATATCAGTCAAACGACTACGCAAAAAGACTGGCCTAAGCATTTCAGTAAAGCGTTCAAATTTTTCATCATCCTTTTTCTTGGATGGTTTAGGTGGAAAGGACATGGGTTTCTGAACCCATGGCTCTCTTTATTTACCATGTTTTCTAGCAACAAATTTTGTGTTATCATATCGTTTATTTTTAAGGTGGGTTATCAAGATCAACAGCAGGTTCTATTTCAACATCATTATCTGGTTCTTTATCGTTGTCTGGTTGAGTATCTGCATGAACATCATCATTATTATTTTCATTATCACTAGGTGAATGTTCATTATTAGATTGAGTTTCAGCATCAGAAATAGAAACATCATTATCATCAGAAGGTTTTCCTACCTCAGGTTCACTAGAAGTATGCAAAGTCTTATCATTTTCTTTTCTTTTTCCTTTTAGATGAACTAGGTGTATCAGCATTGATTATTTGAGATTCTTGTTCAATTATTTTAGGGTGGCCTTCAGGATAAAGTGGCTCTTGAGTCATTGTGCCACCTCTAGTCATTACCCTAACATCATTATCATTCTTGTTATTATTCATTTCATGGAGTAACACACTTTGAGATTTAGCAACTTCTTCTAACTGAGTTTGAACCATAGAAGCATGTTTTCCTACTCCTGTAACATCATTAGTGATTTTAAATAACAAGTCACTCAAGCGAGCAATCATATCAGATTTTTTTTAACCGTTTCATAACATAGGCATTAAAACGATCTTGCTTCATAATATAATTTTCAAATTCATATAAGCATTTACTAGGATGTTTATTGTAAGGAATGTCACCTTCATCAAACTTTAAAAGATAATTTACCTCCACTACCTGTGGTGGTGTGTTAAGACCATGTATTTCTTCAATAGGTGATAAATTGTTAACATCTTCAGCTTTAATACCTTTTTCCTTCATACATTTCTTTACCTCTTGCATATCTTCAGGACTAAGAAATATAATGCCCCTCTTCTTTGGAGTGGGTTTAGGAAATGGTTCAGGAAGTGTCCAATCATCATAATTCTTCAATATATTGTTCAATAATTCTTCAGCTTGTTCAACTGTTCATACCCTGAAAACACAACCAGCACAACTATCTAGGAAGTCCCTACAAGCATCGGTTAGTCCATTATAAAAGATATCAAGTATTTCATTTTTCTTAAGAGGATGATCAGGCAAACATTCAGTAATTGGAGAAGCCTCCCCCAAGCTTGTGGGAGACTCTCTTATTCAATCTGCACAAAGTTAAATAATTCCTGTAAGGCAACTTGTTTCTTATGAGTAGGAAAATATTTTTCGGAGAAGTAATAAATCATATTATGGGGACTAGGCACACAACAAGGAGCAAGAGTATTGTACCATATCTTAGCATCACCCTTAGTTGAGAATGGAAATAACTTAAGAATATAGTAGTAGAAAATTTTCTCATCATGAGCAAAAAGGGTGGCTATATCATTTAGTTTAGTAAGATGCTCCACAAGAGTTTCAAATTCATAGCCATGGAAACATCAGATTCAACCAAAGTAATTGACTCTAATTCGACAGAGAATTCATAATCCTTATCAGTAATAAAGATAGGTGAAGTAGCAAACTTAGGATCATATTTCATTCTAGCATTCAAAGATTTTTCTTTCAACTTGCATAGCAATTTTTAAGATCATGTCTATCTTTACAAGCAAGAAAATCCCTAGAAATCTCTTCATCCATAACATAGCACTCAGGTATCTTAAGCAATTCATATCTAGGAGAGCTAGATATAATAGGTGTTTCATAATTCTTAGTTTCAATGACTTCATCAGTTTTAGTAATTTCATCAGTTTCAACAGTCTCAATTTCTTTAACTCTAGCAAGTTGTTCATCAAGAAATTCTCCTAGTGGCACATTCTTATCAAGAAAGGTACTAGAATCATCATAAGCATCATTCATAGCAAAAGTAGCATCATCAATAACTTGCGACATATCAGAATTAATAGCAGGTAGTGGTGTTCCAAGTCTATTCAAACAGAAGGTGAATCAAATGCAGAGCTAGATGGCAATTCCTTACCTTCCCTCATATTAGAGGGAACGATCATGGTTGTGGTATCTTTCAGATTCTTCATAGTGATCAATAGATATAAATCCCAAGTGACTCCACAAATATAGCTATGATACCTGACAATGGCGCTAAAAAAAGGTCTTGATAACCCACTAATACATCTCCAACGTATCTATAATTTTTGATTGTTACATGTTGTTATATTATCATTCTTGGATGTTTTACAATCATTTTATAGTCATTTTTTGGTACTAACCTATTAACATATGCCCAGTGCCAGTTGTTGTTTTCTACTTGTTTTTTACATCGCAGGAAATCAATACCAAAGGGAGTCCAAACACAGCCAAACTATTTGTGGATTTTTTGGGACCAGAAGACATCCAGTGGGCCAAAGAAGTACCAGAGGGCCGTCCCATGGTGAGCACAAGAAACCAGCGCGGCTGGAGGTCCAGGCGCGCCCTGGTGTGTTGTGCCCACCATGGTGGCCTCCCGCACCGCCTCTTTGCTCTATGAATACCCCAATATTCCAGAAACCCTAGGGGAGTCGACAAAAATCAATTCCAGCCGTTGTAAGTTCCAGAAACACCAGATCCAATCTAGACACCATCTCGGAGGGGTTTATCATGTCCACTGGTGCCTCTCCGATGATGCGCGAGTAGTTCTTTGTAGACCTACGGGTCTGTAGTTAGTAGCTAGATGGCTTCCTCTCTCTCTCTCTTGATTCTCAATACAATGGTCTCTTGGAGATCCATATGATGTAAGTCTTTTTGTGGTGTGTTTGTTGGGATCTGATGAACTTTGAGTTTATGATCAGATCTATGTTTTTATCCATGAAAGTTATTTGAGTCTTCTTTGATCTATTATATGCATGATTGATTATAGCCTCGTATTTCTTCTCCGATATTTGGTTTTTGTTTGGCCAACTTGATCTATTTATCTTGCAATGGGAAGACGTCCTTTGTGATGGTATCGATCCTACGGTGCTTGATCCCAGTGATAGAAGGGGAAATGACACGTATGTATCATTGCTATTAAGGATAACAATATGGGGTCTATTTCTACATAAATTGATCTTATCTACATCATGTCATCATTCTTATTGCATTACTTTGTATTTCCATGAATTTAATACACTAGATGCATGCTGAATAGCGGTCGATGTCTGGAGTAATAGTAGTAGATGCAGGCAGGTGTCGGTCTACTAATCTTGGACATGATGCCTATATAATGATCATTTCCTAGATATCATCATGATTATTTGAAGTTCTATCAATTGCCCAACAGTAATTGTTTTCCCACCGTTTTCTATTTTTATCGAGAGAAGCCCTAGTGAAACGTACGGCCTTCGGGTCTCTTCTTATCACATTTTCCTTCGCGATCTATTTTCCTTTTCTTTTATATTCAGATCTATTAAACCAAAAATACAAAAATACCTTGATGCACTTTATTTTATTTATGATCTATTTATCGTATCTATTACAACTTTATCAGGTCTGCTCGCCAATTTCTGGCACCGTTACCCGAAAGGGATTGACAACCCCTTTAACATGTCGGATTGCGACTATTTGTTATTTGTGTGCATGGGCTGTTTACATTCTGTTGCTTGGTTCTCCTACAGGTTCGATATCCCTGGTCTCATCACTGAGGGAAACACCTACCGTTGTTGTGCTGCATCATCCCTTCGTCTTTGGGGGAATACCGACGTAGTTCAAGAAGACATCAAAAGGAATTTTGGCACAGTTGCTGGGGAGACATCATCAACACCAACCAGGTTCCTAATCACAAATCTCACCTCCTTGCAATTTACATTATTTGCCATTTGCCTCTCATTTTCCTCTCCCCCACTTCACAAAAAATGTCGGTTTATTCACCTTTTTTGTTTGCCTTTTTCTCGTCCGATCTTTATTTGCTTGTGTTGCCATGTGTCTTCTGTTTGCTTGCATCTTTGCTTGCTAAAACTCTATTTATATGGATCCTCATCCACTTGCTAATCTTTTCAAAAGATCCAATTATGATGAACCAATTGCTAGTGAATCGAGTGCACTAGATTATCTTTATGAAGTTTTGCTTGAGATTTATGAATCTGAAAATTGCGATGAAATGTTAAAAGAAGAAATTGATGAAGTGATTCATGATAGCTCCTTGAATAAAAAGCATGATTGTAATGACGTTCTTATAAATTCTATTAATGTCAATTGTGGTAATAATATGCAAAACCCCAAGCTTGGGGATGCTAATACTGCTATGTCCACTACTTATTGCAATGATCTTGATTGGGGGGATAATGTTTCTTATGATCTTGAAAATTTATTTAAACCTCATGATGAATATGCTTGTGATAATATTAAAAGTGGGTTTGGAAGAGTGTCAACTTTAAGTAAAAATAGTCCCACATATTTGGAGGGTGTTCAATCTTATGAATTTTTTGATAAAAGTGGGCTTGGAGAGGTCATGACTTTATTTGACGATAATCCCACTATTTTGGAAGAGTGTCAACTTTGCATGCATGTGGATCCTGAAGAGAAAATTTTATGTGATAGTTATATTTTTGAATTTGAATATGATCCCACATGTAATTATTATGAGAGAGGGAAATATTGTGGTAGAAAATTTCATGTTACTAAATTACCTCATGTTATGTTGAGATTGCTATTGTTTCTTTCTTCTTCCTTGCATATGCTAGTTTTTGCTTGCCTTGATAATTTGCCTATGCATATGGAGTATGTTAGAATTAAATATGTTTGTCACATGTTTGTGATGCTCTCTTTGTGCTTCAATTCTTGTCTTTTAATGTGAGCATCATTAAAATTGTCAAAGCCTAGCTAGGGGCGTAAAACTATAGCGCTCGTTGGGAGGCAACCCAACTTGTATCATTTTGTTTTTGGTTTTGTTGCTGTTTTCAATAAGATACCCAATTATTCCTCTGATTATATGTGTTTGTTCAGTTTAAATTAGTGTTTGTGCCAAGCAAGGCCTTTGGGATGATTTGGGTGAGAGTTGATTTGATCTTGCTGAAAAACAGAAACTTTTATGCTCACGACATTATTTTTCATTTTTATCAGAAGAGTGCTTTTGAGTTTAATATTTTTTCAGAAGTTCACTAAAAAATTATTCACGTCATCCTAGTTTTTCAGAATTTTTGGAGTTACAGAAGTATTCAAAGCAGTCAGATTGCTACAGACTGTTCTGTTTTTGACAGATTCTATTTTCTTTGTGTTGTGTGCTTGTTTTGATGATTCTATGGTTTTTTTTGAAGAGTTGTTGCCATAGAAAAGTTGGAATACAGTAGATATAATACAAAAATAAAATACGTATGGGTTTGCAATAGTACTTGTAGTAGTGGTTTGGTTTGCTTTCTTATACTAACGGATCTCACAAAGGTTTTGTTGAGTTTTGTGTGATTGAAGTTTTCAAGTTTTGAGTGATCTTACGATGGATGAAGGAACAAGGATTAGCAAAAGGCTAAGCTTGGGGATGCTGAGGCACCCCAAGATAATATTCAAGAAGTAGCAAGCAACTAACCTTGAGAATGCTCCCGAGTGGCATCCCCTCTTTCTTCTAACAACCATCGGTATTTTACCTGGAGCTATATTTTTATTGTTCACATATTATGAGTTTTACTTGGAGCATCTTGTGTGATATGAGTCTTTGCTTGGTTTTCTTTGTGTTTTAAATCTTTTAATCCTTGCTGGATGCACCTTATTGAGAGAGCCAAATTTTTTGCTATGCTTGCTCCTATGCTTCACTTAAATTTTTAGAGCCATGGAACTCCTCTAGTGCTTCACTTATATCTTTTTGAGGACGGTGTGCTTTGTTAGTTTTGAAGAAATCCTCTCATGCTTCACTTAAATTTATTTGGGAGTTAGTAAATTTTTTAAGAAATTCTCTCTTGCTTCTCTTAGATTATTTTGAGAGAAAGAAATTTATGCTCATGTTCTTCACTTAAATTTGTTTGAGCTTATTAAAATCATCATTTAAAAATAGTCCCAAAGTTATAGATATCCGAGAAGGATATAATAAAAACTTTCATGAAGATCATTGGACAAAATAAACTTGGTTCTTACTAATGGATTTGAGATATGATGATATGATATGTGAGTCATGTTGATGAGTAATTGTGCTTTAGTAAGAGTATTGGTGTTAAGGTTTGTGATTCCCTATGCAAGCACGAAAGTCAATAGTTATTCAATGAAATTTATATCCGACTTGTGGTGCATTATTCGGTGTTAATTATGCTTAATAATTGGGTACGAGATTTTTCGTTTCTTGGTGGGTCGCTTCTCAATCTTTTTGCCAGCCTTCATTTTTGCACTAAGTATGATCACTACTTGTGCATCCAAAACCCTTTAAACCAGTTTTGCCATATGAGTCCACTACACCTACCTATATGGGGTATTTTCATGCCATTCTAAGCAAATTTGCATGTGCCATCTCTAATTTTCAAAATAAATTTCTCTGTTGTGTGCTCATACCGCTCGCGAGGCGGTGAGGGGTGGCCAATATTTTCCATGCTAGATGTGTTATTCTCACGATGAGTGTTTATTGACTTGTCATTGCATGAGAATACGACAAAGATATTAGGGATACCCAGTCCCGAAATGAAAAAATGAATTTACTTTATGTTGTAAAATAATAAATTCCTTGGAAATTGTTGGTATTGAGGGCACCCGTGGATACGGTTAGCCATGGAAAATGAAAGTATGGTGGAAAAAGGAATAAACTTTATTTTCTGTTTGGGAACTGCCTATGATGTGTCTAGCATGGAAAGTGTTGGGAGCTCTAAGTCGTTTTCGTTGGTCATAAAGGTATGCCTCCCAAAATGTTTTTATCTCTCAATTTTTGCTTTGAGCTCTGGCACCTCTACAAATCCCTACTTCCCTTTGTGAAGAGCATTTCTTTTACTTTATGCAATTTTTATATTGAATTTGAGTCTCCATCTTCTCTTATAAAGAACCAACTAAGGGGCACAATGATCGTATTTGAACATTGGGTATAGCTAATATTCGAGTGTGTTTCATGAATGGATCAATGGTTGACCATAACTTAACAACCCAGATGTAAAACTTCCATATTTGGCTTTGTATCCAACCTTGTCATGTTCAATCCCAAGTGGTTCCATCCTTTTTGTTTCATTTTGGGTTTTGTTCTGTTTCATATTGCTTTGCCTTAATATTTTGTCATATTTCATTTTCCCATTATTTGTTGCATCATGGTCATGTCAATGTGTGGCTTTGTGCTTTATGTCATTTTGCATTCTCATCCTCATCATGTGCTCTGTGTGTTTCATGCATGTTATATTGTTGCATGACCCATGTGTGATCCATGCATCACCACCTCTCCTTCTCTTTTCTTTCTTTTCGCAAGTGCCATTTTGCCCTAGTCCATTAATGTTCATCTTTGCCTCACAAATCATGCACCATGTCCTAAACCTCTCTGCCAAATGTAATCCTATTTGGAGTTGATTTGATTAGGTTCAAAAATGCCTCAAGTTTGAATTATATTCAAACTTGTTTTATTTTTCTACCTCTAAAAATGCCCAACTCAATTTTATCAAATAGTGCAAAATTCCAGGATCATGAGGGTATTTTTATATCTACAAAACTCCTCTTCTAAGTCTCTGGCCTTTTCCATTTGTGTTTTTCTTTCTGAAGAAATTACAAAAGAGAAAAGAAGCAACAACCCAGCAGCAGACCGGACGCAGCGCAGCCACCTGGGCCTCGGCCATCAGGTAGGCCCATCTAGCCGCCCACCAGCAGCCCTGCGCACGCCTCTCCCTGCATTTTCTCACCCTCGCCGGCGCACACCCCCGCTAGCCACCTGCCACGTCGCCCCTCTAGTCCCATCTGCCAGCCTCTGGCTACTGTCCACCCGCACCCACCTTTTTGTCGAGCTTCAGCCGCACTGTGCACATGGCCACAGCGGGGTCACACGATCATGCCCAGCCCCGTCCTCGCCCTTATCTGCATCCCGACCGCGCCAGCTGCTAGCCACCCACTCCCTCTCACTTTTCCCTCTCTAAATAAACCCTAGGGACGCTGCTAGATCGAGATCCAGCCCCGCCCCGAGAGCATCCAGGAGCACGTCGTTGTCGCCGGCGTGCTCCCCGTCGACCTTCGCCTTTGCAAGCATGTCCGTCAAGTCCGCTGTCATCGACTTCATCGACTACTTCCCCTACGGCCTCGAGGGACGCCAAGTCCGACTCCCTCCTCGTCATCTTCCTCTGCTTCGGTCACCATTCGTCTTTGGCCAAGTCCCGTCGTCTCCGACCTCCTATCGAGTAATAAAGTGCACCACCGTGCTTGTGGTGAGCGCTTGATCCTCCCCGACTTTTTTCCCCTCTCTCTAGGCCGCTCCGTCGCCGTGTACATGTAGGCCTGACCGCGTTGCCGTCGGAACTTGCTGCCAGTGAGTACTCCGACATCTTCTACCTAGCTACGCATGTCCGGTAGATCCCCTATGTCGTGCGCGTTCAATCTGTGCGCTCTGACGCCCGCTTAGCGCTCTACTTCGCTGCACTCGCGCTCGTCATCGCTGCCTCTGTAGCTCGTGGCCGGCATTGCCTTCATCATGTTGGGTGCATAGAGTGCCAGGCGGGTGTGCGGTTTCTCCGTGCGCACCCGTTGCACCCCTCTGCTGCTTCTTCTGGTCGCCGGACCAGCTCCAACGAGCCTCCCCGGCCACCCCAGTTTTTCCCCTGTCCGTCCTCGCAGGGTCGCTTCAGAAGAAGAGGGGAACCTCTTCTGTTCGTGCATAGCCCAGTGGCTCGAGCCACTCCATTCCAGACGAGCGACCTGGATTCGATCACCCACGGCTGCACCCCTTTTTTCGTTTATTTCCCTCCACCTGACAACCTGGGCCCGCTCGTCAGCCATACTAACAGGCAGGACCCACCGCCATGGACTCAGCCCCCGTCCTTTTTCTTTTTTTCTTTTATTTATTTTGTCCCAGGGAATATTCTATTTTCAGGTAAGGAATCTTTTCTTTTTGGGCAATGTCCTAATCAGGCCTTTTCCAAATCTGGCTAGTCCATTTCTGGACATTTCCTTTTAAGGAAATTGCCAATTCTGACATATTCCATTTTAGGCAGTATTTGACTTAATGCATTTTGTGGGGGATTTTCCACAGCAACCCCAACATATTATATATGTTTTTGGGCTAGAAAAATAAAAGGAATCTAGTGGTTGCATTAGTTTCTTCATTTGAGCAAGTTTGCACACATGCCATTTCACATGATGTTGGTGTTTTGTCTATTTTTGTGAGTAAATTCAAATAGGCTATGTGTTAACTTTGTATGTAAACATGCTCTGCATCATGCCTACTTGTTGCTAGAATTTGTTCCATGCAATGATATGCCTTGTGGTGAGTTAATAAAGCTTGTAAACATGCTATCATGAATCTATTTTTGCCATGCTAGACATTTTCACTAAAACTGTTATATCACTTGCCATGTTTGCATTGATGCTATCATCATTTCTGTAGATCTTTGGAGCAAGTGTAGTGGGGGAGTTTTGTTAAGTTTATATACTGCTAGCATGCCATGATCTTGTTTGCCATGATATTTTCCTATAGCATGTAGTTTGCTAGCTCTAAACATTGCAACCTGATGTTGTTTCTGCCATGTTCAGTGAATTCTGCCAAGTCTGTAAAACTGGTACCATTTGCATTTTTTTCATGCTGTTTTAACCATGTTATAATGAGTTTTAGAAGTACCTTAGTAATCATGTTTTGTAGTGCTTGACATGTACTTCACTTCCATGCCATTTGTTTTCATGTTTGGGTGCGTACCACATTTAAACTTTGCACACAAGTTGTTATGTTGCTGTTAATGTCAGTTTTGCATTGTTATTGTTTTGCTCACCGTTTGAGTTGTGTGCATCCGTTCCTCGTGTTCTTTTTATCTATTTCAACCAAAATCTTCCAATCTTTCTAGTGGCACGCTTGGTTTACCAAGAGTTTGCCCATGTCCATCTTGTCTTCACCCTTTCCGTCCCGTTGTCGTACCCCTCGTTTCAGGTAGAACCGTAGCTCCATGCATAACGTTCTTCATATGCATTCACGTTAGAGTTGAATGAAGTATATGTTCATTGCCATGCCTTGTTGTTTACTGTATGCTTGTGCTTCTTGTTGGTAGTTCCAGGAGACAATATTGTGTACGAGGACCCTGCTGAGTACATTTATGAGGAGCAAGTTACCGATTCCACTAAGGACATTTCAGGCAAAATGATCATTACCCCCGATATCACTTCTATCTTTGCTTGCTAGTTGTCCGTTCTATCGCTATGTCTTGCTACCTACCACTTGTTTATATAACCTCCCATGTTTCCATGAAAGCCTCTAACCACCCTTCCTAGCAAACCGTTGTTTGATTATGTTACCGCTTTTGCTCAGCCCCTCTTATAGCGTTGCTAGTTGCAGGTGCCGTGTATGTTGTTCCATGTTGGAACATGGATATGTTGGGATATCACAATATCTCTTATTTAATTAAAGCACCTATATACTTGGTAAAGGGTGGATGGTTTGGCCTTTTGCTCAATGTTTCGTTCCACTCTTATCGCCTTAGTTTCTGTCATACCGGTGTTATGTTCCTTGATTTTGCGTTCCTAACATGGTCGGGGTTTATGGGCCCGCCTTGTCTCTTTGCCTAAAGTAAATCTTTCCCGAGGAGATCCAACATTGGTTTTACCATTTTCCTAATAACAACCGAAATCTGCATAGGGAGTAATTAACCTGAGGATTCTTAATCAACCCCCCGGGCCAGTGCTCGACATGAGTGTTGGTCCACCTACCTAGCAGATGGCGGTGCCGCCTCGGGGCAACTCGAGGTCTTTTGGCTATTGTCCACTTCGCATAGACGGATGAGTCTGTAGGTAGAAAGTACGCGACTCTGGACACAGATCTAACTGACCGGCAGATCTCCTTGGCATAGTTTTCCGTTCTCTGAAGGGCTTGTGCACCGGCATTCCAAGAATACTCGGGTTGTCCCGCGATGGAAGATTGTCTCCGTCGATCATGAGCTTGTCATGGGCAAAGTAGGGACACCCCTGCAGGGTTTAAACTTTCGAGAGTCATGCCCACGGTTATGTGGCAGATGGGAGTTTTTAATATCCGATTGTAGTGAACTTGACACTAAACGTGTGTAACCATGATGGTATTGTAACGCCTCGGATTTGATGCGTCAGGTGTCTGCCAGTTATTCGCCGTCATTGCCATGTCATTTGCTTGCGTGTTGCACTTTATCATGTCATCATGTGCATTTCATTTTGCATACGTGTTCGTCTCATGCATCCGAGCATTTTCCCCGTTGTCCGTTTTGCAATCCGGCACTCCTATGTCATCCGGCGGTCCCGTTTGACCTCTTCTCTTGTGCGGGTGTTAAACATTCTCAGAATGGCCCGCGGTTTGCCAAGTGGCCTTGGTATAGCACCGGTAGACCGCCTGTCAAGTTTCGTGCCATTTGGAGGTCGTTTGATACTCCAACGGTTAACCGGGTAACCGCAAAAGGCCTCTTTTGTTGTAGCCCGACACCCCTTCCAAAGTGGCCCAAAACCCACCTAACTCCCCTCCATGCTCTCGGTCGTTCGATCACGATCGCATGGCTGAAAACCGCACCTCATTTGGACTCTCCTAGCTCCCTCTACCTATAAAAACGTCCTCCCCGTCCATTTTCGCGGATGTTTTCCCCCGAAACCCTAGCCCCGCTCCTCTCCGCCTCCGGACACGTCCGGATCAGACCGGACGTGTCCGCCCCGCTCCCCCCAGCCAATCGCCGACCGCCGCGTGGCCTCCGCCGCCAGCCCCGCGCCGCCGGCCCGCGAAGCCCGTCGCGGGCCCGCGCAGGCCCGCCGGCGCCGCCGCGCCCGTTGCCCACCGCCGCCGCCTCCGGACCGCGCGCCCGCGCCTTCGTCGCCGTCCTCCGCCGCCCGGCCGCCGCGCCTGCCGGCCGGCGCCACCTTCCGCGCCCGCCGGCGACCCCAACTCCACGCGCTGCCGCCCCAGGCCTCGTCTCCCCGCGCCACCGTCCCGGCTCCCGCTCGCCATGGCCTCGCCGACTCGAGGTCCGAACGACCCCGCCCTCTACAGATCCGCCGCTGCCGGAGCCCTACATCTCGTCGCCGGCCTCCTCCGGCCGGATCCGGTCGGGAGCCGCCGGATCCGGGGGCCCTCGTCCCATTCCCGGCCTCGCCTCGGCTCGCCGGAGCCCCGCCGTCGCTGGAACCGAAGCAAGCCGCCGCCGCCGGTGCCCTGCTCGTCTTCCTGCTCGGGAGCGAGCCCGAGCGCCTGAACCAGCCGTGTGGGCCATGGCCCCGCGCCTCCAAGGCCCAGCTCCTTCCGATCCAGCCGGCCTGCCTCCTTCTTCTTCCTGGGCCAAGCCCATGGGTGAGCAAACCCCAGATCCCCGCCTGTGCGTACTTTAGTTACCTCGCGCTCACCTATTTTTTCCCTGAAATTGACTAAGTCCCAGATTTTATTGCATAATCATGCCATGTTCATCGCATCACATCTCTGCATCCGTAGCTCCATTTCATGCGTGTAATATGTCAAATTGTTCGCCTCGACAAGAACTTCATTTCATTCCATTGCATCATTTTCATTTGAGTTCATCTTGATGCCCGAAATGTTGTTTGAAGAGTGCATGTTGATGTTAATCTGCTGAAACTGTTATAACTTGCTCATTTGTCATTTTTGCCATGATTGATGTGTGCATCCTATGAGGTTGATGTCTTCATGTGTTTTGATCTATGCCATGCCATCTTTCCAGGGGTGTATGCCATGTATTTTTGTGATCAATGTGGTGACTAGCACAAGCATGCAAACTAGGCTACGTGATATTGCTGATTTTAGTCCCTGTTCTGCTGTTATTTTGATGCCATGTAAACTTGATGCTACAGAGAGATCCATGCATATTTTGAGATACTTCAGTAAGGGTGTTTTGAACATATGGTTATTGTCTATCCATTCATGCCCTTGTTTGCAATTATGGAGTAGTCTAGCATGTCATTTTGGTGCTCTACTTTTGCTTCAAAATGTTTCTTGGCAGATTGTTTACTTGTTATTCAATTTGGCCAAGCTTACTATAGTTGATCCTTGCATGCTATGGACTTGTTCTTGACTTGGTCTATTTCACAAACATGTCTTCTTGATGATGCTATGCTTATCTTGTCATGCAATGACTTGTGGTGAGTGAATCGAGCTTGTTGAGAAGGGTACTTGCTGTTGCTGTTTTCCTGACAGATTCTGTTATATTTTGTTGCTATGTTAACATGTTGCTACTAATCATTCTATGCATAATCTGGAGATGTTCTATAAACATGTTTTTATATAAATGTCTTGCTCTATCCATTCATGCCCTTGGTTGCAATTATAGCATGTTGTTTTGATGCTTGTAAGATGCCTAGTTGCTGTTATGGACAGATTGTTGTTATGACTTGTATAGAGTGTATGTGTTACACCGCTGCTCCGTTTTGAGTGTGCTCTATATGAAACTTGATTGATTTTGCATGTAGCTTCATATTATCATGTTGCATCCTTGTTTTGAGGTGTTTGCTTGATGTTTGTATGCATTTTGCATCGATGCCATGGTTAACTTGTTTTGCTCATATCTTCTAGCCCGTAGCTCCGAATCTAATGAACTTTATATGTAACTTGACTAGAATTTCGTGTAGATCATCTTGGTGCATCTTAACTTGCTGTTTAACAACTTGAACATAATGTTTATTCAGATCTGGACCAATTTCGAAATATGAATATGAGGACTTACCGGAATTGTTATATGTTGTTTCCGGCCTCATTTAAACTTGCCTTGATGTGTTGTTCTTGTTTGCATCATCTCTTGCGATGAGTAGCTTCATGTAGCCTTGTCATGCATCATGCTTGTTGTGCATCATGCCTTGTCCATGTGTGGTGTGTTTACCATGTTGTGTGCTTCTTTTCGATAGTTCCCGTTTCGTTGCGATCGTGAGGATTCGTTCGTCTACGTGTGGTTCGTCTTCGTGGCTTCATCTTCTTCAAGGACTCGTTCTTCTTCCTTGCGGGATTTCAGGCAAGATGATCGCTACCCTAGATCTCACTACTATCATTGCTATGCTAGTTGCTTCGTTCTATCGCTATGCTGCGCTACCTATTACCTGTTTATCAAGCCATCCCATATTGCCATGAACCTCTAACCTTTGACACCTTTCCTATGAAAACCGTTGTTTGGCTATGTTACCGCTTTTTCTCAGCCCCTCTTATAGCGTTGCTAGTTGCAGGTGAAGTTGAAGATTGCTCCATGGTGGACAGGGTTATGTTGGGTATCACAATATCTCTTATATTTAATGCATCTACATACTTGGTAAAGGGTGGAAGGCTCGGCCTTATGCCTGGTGTTTTGTTCCACTCTTGCCGCCCTAGTTTCCGTCATACCGGTGTTATGTTCCCGAATTTTGCGTTCCTAACGCGGTCGGGTGATTTATGGGACCCCCTGACAGTTCACTTTGAATAAAACTTGTCCAGCAAGGCCCAACCTTGGTTTTACCATTTGCCTCACCACCACCTACTTTTCCCTTGGGAGTCGCTCTCTCGAGGGTCATCTTTATTTTAGCCCCCCCGGGCCAATGCTTGTCTAAGTGTTGGTCCAAATCGAGCGATGTCCGGCGCCCCCTGGGCAACCAGGGTCTATGCCAACCCGTCATCTTGCTCATCCGGTGTGCCCTGAGAACGAGATATGTGCAGCTCCTATCGGGATTGTCGGCACAGCGGGCGGCTTTGTTGGTCTTGTTTTACCATTGTCGAAATGTCTTGTAAACCGGGATTCCGAGACTGATCGGGTCTTCCTGGGAGAAGGTCTATTCCTTCGTTGATCGCGAGAGCTTGTCATGGGCTAAGTTGGGACACCCCTGCAGGGTTTAAACTTTCGAGAGCCGTGCCCGCGGTTATGTGGCAGATGGGAATTTGTTAATGTCCGATTGTAGATAACTTGACACCAGATCCGAACTAAAACGCATCAACCGAGTGTGTAGCCGTGATGGTCTCTTCTCGGCGGAGTTCGGGAAGTGAACACGGTTTCTGTGTTATGTTTGACGTAAGCAGGAGTTCAGGATCACTTCTTGATCATTGCTAGCTTCACGACCGTTCCTTTGCTTCTCTTCTCGCTCTTATTTGCGTATGTTAGCCACCATATCATGCTTAGTCGCTGCTGCAACCTCACCATTTTACCCCTTCCTTTCCCATTAAGCTTTGCTAGTCTTGATACCCATGGTAATGGGATTGCTGAGTCCTCGTGGCTCACAGATTACTACAACAACAGTTGCAGGTACAGGTTTTGCGATGATCTTGACGCGAGAGCGATGTTTGCTTGTTTGGAGTTCTTCTTCTGCTTCTTCTTTGATCAGGGGATAGGTTCCAGGTCGGCAGCCTGGGCTAGCAGGGTGGATATTGTTTGAGTTTCTGTTTATGTATCATCCGTAGTCGGATGTTGATCTCTTGTATGATGATGTTGTATTCGTGTGGCATTGTATGCCTTTGGTATGTATCCCCATCTATTATGTAATGTTGATGTAATGATATCCACCTTGCAAAAGCGTCTTCAAGATGCGCTTCTATCCTTGGTGGGGCCTTCGAGTTCCTTTAGGATAGGGTCGCATCTTGGGCGTGACAGGTATCTTTTCAACAAGGGTTCGGGAAGAGAACACGGTGGGGTTATGTTTGAACATAAGTAGTTCAGGATCACTTCTTGATCATTACTAGTTTGCGACCATTGCGTAGCTTCTCATCTTGATCTGGTATTGGTAAGTTAGCCACCATACATATGCTTAGCGCTTGCTGCAACTCCATCACTTAACCATACCTTAACCATTTTAAGCATTATTAGTCTTGATACCGTGGGTGATATGATTGTTGATTCCTCTTGGCTCACAGAATACTACATACATAGTTGCAGGTACCGTTGAGTCTGATGCAGGAGATGCCACTGAGCTCCAGTGGGAGTTTGACGAAGACCGTGGCCATCTCTATGTTACTTATCCAGACGATCAATAGAGGACCTTGTCAGAGTATCCGTGGGCTTAGTAGCAGGGTGGTTTTCCTTTTTATCAAGTCCGTAGTCAGACGGTACAATATGTATGGATGATTGTATTATGATTGTCATATTTATGCTATTCTGGGGAAAGTGATGCCTGGATTCTCTTATTCTTCCTTTTAACTCGGTTGTATGAATCTATGTATCACCTTGCTACGTGTCTAAAATGCAATTTTGCCCCAATCATGAGTTCATCACGTGATTGGGATAGAACTGCATCTTAGGCGTTACAAGTTGGTATTCAAAGCCATATCGACTATAGGAGCCCCTGCTTGATCGAACCACTGACGTATCTATAAGAAAAAACTATTTTGAGTCCTAGTTATATCGGAGAGTAGGACTTCTTTTTACTCCTTATCCCCTTCATCGCTCTGGTAAGGACTAGTGATGTAGGTGTTTTCCTCACTCTTCTACACATTTTCACTCAAAAAAAATTTAGGATCACGCGGGTATTATGGAATCGTGTCGATATCATTGTGATGGGGATTCTGTCTTGGTACCTACTGACATTTATGGGTTGTGGCAGTGTCCCGGGGAGTTGAGCTCCAAGGTGTTTTTGTCACAATGTTTATCGTTTCAGTTCCGGAATACGAGAGGACGCCAACATTGAAATGCTCCCATACTTTTCATGGTGGCAAATAGTGTCGTGACTTATCCCTAGTACTGCAGGAGATATCACAGATGATCTTCCATGACTAGTATCGTTATGTGTTCGAAGGTATGAGGTACACGATTTCCGAAAGTTTCTTGGTTATGTGTTGACAGATGGATATAGTTGGAGCGTAGGGCTTGCTAGTTGTTTGAGATATTTGTGCCTCCCTGTATCCCCAACACTAGATTGCATAACCAGAAAGTTTCGGGAGTTAATAGGTGGGAATTATAGTAGCTCTAGGTTATCTTTCCGACATATATTTGGTATTATATTGGCGAAATCTCTACCATGTATTTGTTCCAGTTGTTACCTTGTTGTTTTAATTCTTCAACCTCGTACCCAAGTGGCTTCTCATTCAAATGGTCATATCATATTAACTTTGGAATGCATTCGTTCAATCTTTCTGTTTGGATGCTTAATGTGAAGACTTCATTGCACCTGTCTAGCCATTGATTCAACTTATCTATCTTTTTAATGGTGGTTCTAACGGATGTCATCTTCTTCAGGGTGGCTCCTGCAACTCGCAATAACCCAGATCAGGGAGAAGGAGAGCAGTCGAACCCTCCACCTCCCCCACTACCTCTGTAGGCATGGCAAGCTTTGATGGCGGCCACCAATGCCAATGCTCAGATACTAATTCAACTCATGCAAGAGTGCAACTAAAACCAAGGCAACTAAGGTCAAGGGCAATTCAACAATCAACCCCAGTTTGCTACGCTCAATCAGTTCCTCGCGAATCAACCAAAGTCGTTTAGCACTTGTGTTGAGGCCATGGACGCTGATGATTGGCTCGTGGACATCAACAAGCATTTTGAATCCAGCAATATCAGACCCGAGGACTACGTCAAGTTTGCTTCCTTCCAGCTCAAGGACCAAGCAGCTGATTGGTATTGGGATTTTCGAGCTCATCACATTCCAACAACTGTTGTCAAGAGCATAATTCCATAATCTCAAGCAAGGCAGCATGACTGTGTACCAATATAACATCAAGTTTCAGAATCTTGCTCGATATGCCAGACAAGACATTCTAGATGAGAAGAGTATGATCAACTACTTCAGGGGGGGCTTAGAGAGGACCTTCAGTTAGCCCTTGTTCTTGTTGAGCCAACTCAGTTTGATTAGTTCTATAGCATGGCCCTAAAACAAGAAGTAGCGCAGCTCAAGTGCGAAGCTTCCAAGAAGAGACTCAGGGATGCAGTCCACTCTTCTTCTTCCTCTCAAGTGGTCTCAAAGCAATAGAAGTTTTGGCTTCCTCCACCTCCTCCATTTCGTCCGCCCTATCAGCAGAAGTAGTCAGGTTGATGTAGGGTAGAATTCTAGATGCTCGATCTTTCACGATTGGAGGGGATCCTATGAAGAACACGAAGAACACGAGGAGAAATCATAAGGGGAAACACGAGAAAATCACTCAAACCAACAAGATCTGGTCACACATATGCTAGATCCTCGAAACACAAAGAGTGATACATGATTCAAAGTCAACAAAGGACGATACAAAAGGTCTTCTCCGAGAGTGTCGGATTTAGGGTTTCGGCAGAACCCTTGAGGTTCGAACACTGTGGTGCGCACGAAGGTTTCCCCCTACCAAATCTCGCCCTCAGCCTCGCCGCGATCTCTCAGCTTAGCTCGATGAATTCACAACACAAGAGACACAAGATTTATACTGGTTCGGGCCGCCGTTGTGATGTAATACCCTACTCGAGTATGCTGCTGGTGGATTGCCTCTTGGGCTGATGATGAACAGTATAAGGGAAGAACAGGCTCCTGAGGAGAGGTGTTCTTGTGCCTGGTGGATGCGAGGATGAACTGTGTTCGTTCCGTCCCCTCCTACTGTGGTGGCTAGTCCTATTTATAGAGGCCCTGGTCCTCTCCACAAATATTGAGCGGGAAGGGATCCAACAATGGCCAATTTGAAAGGGAACAACTAGTACAAGCTATCCTGACCAAAGGTGCTCTTCGCCAGTCAAAGGCGTTGGTGGTGATGCCGTCTTGGGCTCCACGATGACCTCCGTCCTGCCGTCCTGCTGGTCTTGGTCTTGTTGCACTGATATGGAAACCTTTGCCTGATGCCTCGGTACTCCACGCCTGCGCTTTCCCCATTAGCACCAAAGGGGAAACAAGGACACTACGCGCGCTGGCGCCCTCCTGGCCTTGGTCGTCATGGCTTGCATCACGGGAACCTCACGAGGTACCCCTTGCCTTGATCTCTCCACCCCCTCATGAGCCTGCTTGGTGAGGCCGCTCCTGAGGAGGCCTTGTGTCGTCCGCCTCGCGAGGCTTGGCCCCTCGCGAGGGTCTTGAGTGTTGGTTGACGAAGACGGGCCGTACTGGGCCACTGGTGGAGCCACGCCGTGGGCCACAGGCAGGCATGTCTGGAGACCCCCGTTCCCAGAATGCCGACAGTAGCCCCCGGTCCCAAGGTGTGCTCGGACTTGGCTTTGCGGCGCAGCCAAAGGGCTAGTGTGGTGCGCCGCGGGCCCCAACAGCCTGCGGCCTTGGACGACATGTGACGACTGACTGGACGTGGGCGTCTCTGCTTCCCCAAGCTGCCTCAGCAACTGCCCGTCTTGACGTGTCCCTGTGAGGAATCAAGAAACACCCCGCGGGGGCATGTAAAGGGTATGTGTTGTCTCTTGTTGATGTTATCATTATTATGAAATAATGTGAGTACTTGTCCTGTCCCGGCTTGGTTCCCCCTTTCTAACCTCGCGACGACTTGGCGCTCTACGCTGGCAGGTCCCAATTCCCAGGCACGCTGCAGCGGTCGCTGGTATGCCAGGTTACGATGTCGTGGTCAAGGCCAGGAGGTGAGCGGCCTGAGGTCCAGTCAGAGCCCTTGAGGCGCGATGCTCAGGAGGTCCCTGTCGGATTTCGGGTTCCGGCAGACCCTTGAGGTTCGAACACTGGGGTGTGCGCGGAGATTTCGCCCTCTACCTACCTGCCCCTCGCCGACTCGCTAGGATCTAAGCTACGAAAGGAACAACATAAGAGACACAGAGTTTATACTGGTTCAGGACACCATTGTGGTGTAATACCCTACTCTAGTGTGTGGTGTGGTGGATTGCCTCTTGGGCTGTTGATGAGCAATACAAGGAAGAACAGCCTCGCGAGGGTCTGTTCTTGGCTGGGACAATGAACTGCTAGGAGGAGTTCAGCCACCCTTCTCACTCTCTCTCTCTCGATTTAGGTGCCTCTACCCTGGGGGTGGCTAGTCCTATTTATATGCAAAGGCCCTGGGCCTCTTCCCAAATATTGAGCGGGAAGGGCGCCAACAATTGGCCATTTTGAAGGGGAACATCGGGTACACTTATCCTGACTAAAGTTGGTCCTCGCCTGTCAAAGGCTCTGGTGGTGACGCCTGCTTGGGCTCCACAATGACTTCCTTCCTGCCGTTGGGCTGGTCTTGGTCTTATTGCACCGAAATGGATGCCTTTGCTTGATGCTCTCGCATGTGCTTGCTCCCTTTGCACCAAAGAGGAAAGGAGGACACTGCACGGGCTGGCGCCCGACTGGCGCCCTTTGTCGTCATGGCTTGCGTCATGGGCACCTCGCGAGGTACCCCGCCTTGATCTCTCCGCCTCCTCGTGAGCCAACCTGATGAGGCCATGCCTGAGGAAGCTCCTTGTCATCTGCCCTGCGAGGCTTGGCCCCTTGCAAGGGTCTTGAGCTTGTGTTGATGAAGATGGGCCGTGCTGGGCCCCCTTTGAGACACGCCGCAGGCCGCAGGCAGGCAAGTCTAGGGACCCCTGTTCCCAGAACACCGACAGTAGCCCCCGGGCCCAAGGCACGCTTGGACTTGGCCGAGCAGAGAGGCGAAAGGGAAAGTGTGAAGCGCCGCGGGCCCTAACAGCCTGTGGCCTTGGGCGCCGCGTGGCGGTTGATTGGACGTGGGCGTCTCCAGTTCCCCATGACGCCTCGGCAACTGCACGAATTGACAAGTCCCTGCATGAAAAGCGGGTCAAGATTACCTGCGATCGTGGAGGTCGGCGGTTGGCCTCCTCTGGCTTTAAGTATGGCACGGCGCGTGCCCTTCCGGTCTATCTCTTCTTGCTTCTTCTTCTTCCCGGTCCTTGCTCCGTCTTGCTGCAATGGCTCCGATCCGCCGATTCTTTGCGGCAGAGAAGGGAAAGGCTCCCCGAGAGGGTCCTGACCCGCTTCTACCGAAGAAACAGCTAGCCCTCTACCATCAGGGTGAGGGCACCCATCAAGAAGTGTCGAGGCCCTGGTGCGAGCGGCCACCACCAGGGTTCCCGCTCCCCTTGTACGCCCACATCGAGGGTTCTGAAGGAGTCGGTGCCGAACACCATGGGCGGCGCCGCCGTCGGCGCCGGCGGGTCACAAATGTGTGCATCTTTCCCCCGGGAGTCCACGCCGAGGGCTCCTCCCGAGAGTTCGTGCTTTACGCCGCCATGCCTCCTCAGTCTTGGATTCGCCTTCCTCCTTTCTTCGCCTCCGTCATCCCGCAGGGGGAACTCCTGGGGCTCTGGCTGCAGCACGCCGGCTGCAGCACCCTCGCGACCGGGGCAGAGGTCGCGGTCGTTGACCCAGGCGAGGTCTTCATGACTCGAGGCTGGGGCGAGATCGCCCGGGTCTGCAGGACAAGGGGCGCCCTCGCGATCCACCTGGAGTACGATGGTGCTTCGGTGATGTTCTTCAAGGTCTTCGATGCGGAGGGTCGCCGGCTGGAGTGCTACCCCGGGAGAGGCGGTCGGGACCCCGCTACAGCGAGGCAGAGGCCGGCTAACCGCTCCCTTGGCAGCTCCTCAGGCGATGGAGGCGCCGGAGGATCCGGCGACTCCGCCGAGCTCTTCGCGACTCCGGAGACGAGCAACGACAGCTACGAGCCCCCGAGCCTGCGCCGCTCCCGGAGCAGGGCAGGCTCGTCAGGCCGTCGCCGCCTCTGATCTAGATGGGGTTAGCACCGGTGCCGGACGGCCCACTGTTGATGATGGCGTCTTTTGCAGGGGCGCGTGCAGTTAGCGTCCTTTAGGATCTGTTCCCTGCGAGGGATCAAAAACGCGCCCCGTGGGGGCTTGTAAGGTGTTTGTAGCTCCGTTTGTCAATATGATCCTCATCGTGAAGCAGTGCGAGATGCTTATTCCGTCTTAGCTTAGTTCCTTCCTTTCGGACCTCACGAGGGCTTGGCGCTCTGCGCCGACAGGTCCCGGTCCCAAGGCGGCTTCAGCCATCACTGGTATGCCAGGTCGCGATGCCGTGGTCAAGGCCAGGAGGTGAGAGGCCCGGGGTCCAGTAAGAGCCCCTGAGTCGCGATGCTCCGGAGGTCCCCTTTAGCGCTCAAGCAGCCATCGTTCGGTGAGAAAGGAATGCGACGTTGCTAACACGGGATTGCACTGGATGCGGTGACGGTGCTGTGATAGCTAGTGTTTTCGGAGAGTGACTTATCTCAAGAATCAGGGACCGCTCCCTGGTGTATCGCCGGGTCCATGCATCGGCATGCGAGGGGTTGCTTGGCGAGGTGGCGCTATGCGGGGCTGCCGCGGCCAGAGCTTAGCCATTCAGGTTTGTCGGCGTTGCAGGGACGGACCCATGCGCAAGCGTCGTGCCGTTTGGGAGCAGCTCCATCAGTTGGTGTCAGTTGAGCGGGCAACTAGGTCAAGCATGTTAATCGCGGAGGAGTGAATTCATTCAAATAGATGCTGGGAAGGCGAACATCATTGGGTCTGGCCCGAGTGACTTGGGGATGATGCAGCCCGAGGGGCGCCCCCAACAAAGTAGGCTAAGAACATGAAATAAAAGGAATACACGCCGCAGGGATGGACCCATGCGGCCTGGGAATGATGCAGCCCTAAGGGCGCTCCCAGCTGGAAATGAAACTTGAAAGATGTCACCTGATAGTGTTGACGACGAAGGGGTGTTGGTGTAGCAGACTAAGTGGGCTGTGGGAGCCGATCCTCACGAGCCCCCAGGTCCAGGGGCCTCGGGAGGCTCTGGAGGCGCTGGTGGCTCCTCGCGGACCATCTCCATCTCTGCCAGGGCTGCGGAACGCCTGGCCTCTTGAGCCTCAAGGATGCCCCTCATGAGGCGCCGGTACGTGGCAGCCGCGTTCGGCAAGCCATAAGGCATGCGAACATAGCTGTGGGGTGGACCTTCGCAGCGCCCCACTTGCGAGGGCCAGAGGCGCTCCTGAGAGGCGGCTCGGTTGAGCCCTGGTATGTCGATGCAGACGTGCAGCCCACCATCCTCGCCTAGATGGGGGGCCACAGCGGGTAAGCGGCGGCTGCCTCTCATGACTCTTGACTCCTGTAGCTCCTGAATGGCCTTGCTGACGAACTCCTGAGGGTTTGGCCCTCCTTGCCTTGCTCCTTCTTGAGGGAGACGTGCTTCGAAACACACCTCCAACTGGTGCCCAAGCACCTCCCTCTTGACCTTGGCGAGGTCAGCGGCCCTCCAGGGGAGAGCCCCCGAGCCCTGCCTGAGGAGGGCGCCGGGCGCGCTTCCCTATGCGATGGAAGGAGGTTCCCCTTGGGCAGGCGCGGGCCCTGAGGGGCCTGCCTCCTGATGGACCGGGCCGGACGATGTCTTCTTCTTCTTGGGGGCGGTCTTGGGAAGCCTCTTGCTTCCGCGATCCGGGTCTTCCAGTGATGCGGCCTGGAAGGCTCGTTCCAGGGAGCACACCGCGTCTTTCTCTTCGTAGGGCACCGTGATGACTCCGCCACTTCCTGGCATCTTGAGGACGTTGTAGACATGGTGGGTTATGGCCATGAACTTGGCCAACGCTGGGTACCCGAGGATGGCGTTGTATGGCAGGCGAATGTGGGCAACGTCGAAGTCGATGAGCTTGGTGCGGTAGTTGTCGCGCGCCCCGAAGGTGACAAAAAGGCGAACCTGCCCAATCGGGACCGTGGAACCATCGGTGACTCCGGAGAAAGGCTTGGTTGGCTGAAGCTGATTGTAGGGCACTTGGAGATTGTTGAATGTTTCCATGGACAGGACGTTGAGCCCTGCTCCGCCATCAATGAGGGTCCTGGTAACTAGCACATTGCTGATGATTGGGGAACAAAGCATTGGGAGGACTCCGGCTATGGCTGCGCACTTGAGCTGATCCGCTGAGCTGAACGTGATGGTGCACGCCGACCACTTGAGAGGGCGCGTGGCCTCGAGCTTGGGGAGGACTGCATTTACTTCGCGGGCGAACTGCTTGAAGATGCGTTGAGAGGCTGGGGCTTGAGCTCCGCCCAGGATGCAGGCGATCGCACGCGGCTCCTGGAAGCCCCCAGCCCCCTCGTCCTAATGACGGTCCTCATTTCTCCTTGGCTGCGGCGGCAGCGGAGGGAGGCCTGCGTTGCCTTGAGGGCGATCCTCATGAGGCTGATCCCTCCAGGCTCCCTCATGAGGCGGGTCCTGCCAGCGGTCCTCGCGAGGTTGGTCGCGCCACCCTTGGCGAGGGCCATGGTCTTCCTAGTGTCCTGCGTTCCTTCCTCCTCCTCGACCGTAGCCCCAGTCGCTGCGGTCGGGACGTCGGCCGACCCTTCCTTCACGCGCGGCTCGGAGCTCTTGGCATTCATTGGTGTTGTGGGTGTGGAGGTCGTGGTACACGCAGTACCAGCTGCCCTTGGAGGATTTGGGCTGATCTCTGCCCCGCTTGGTGTCTGGTTCTGCCGCGAGCACGGCAGCCCCCTTGCGCTTCACATCCTTGGCCTTGGGTTTCTTCTCTTCTGGGTCTGCAGCAGGCAGCTCGAGGAGGGAGAGACGCCCTTCCTCAGCCCTGGCGCACTTGGTCGCCAAGTTGAAGAGCTCCAGGAAGTGCACAGGTCTTCATGCATCGCCAGCTCCTCCTTCATCTTGACATCGCGCACGCCGTCGGAGAAGGCTGAGATGATGGCCTCCTCAGTCACCTTGGGAATCTTGAGGCGTGCGCTATTGAAGTGCTGGATGTACTTCTGTAGGGTTTGCCCTGGTTGCTGCTTGATACAACGCATGTCGCTCACGGCGGGTGGCCGGTTGCGAGCACCCTAGAAGTTGGCGATGAAGCGGGTGCGCATCTCGTCCCAAGAGGAGATCGTGTCTGGAGCCAGGTTCAGGAGCCAGGTGCGGGCCCCATCCTTGAGCGCCATGGGAAACCAGTTTGCCATGACCTTCTCGTCTCCGTTGGCAGCTTCGATGCCCAGCTCGTAGAGCTGGAGGAACTCTGCGGGGTCAGCCGTACCGTCGTAGCGAGGAGGCAGGTCTGGCTTGAACTTGCTGGGCCATGCGACGCTGCGCAGCTTGATGGTGAAGGCGCGGCAGCCCACTGTGGCCACGGGAGGCCTTGGGTGACGAAGAGCTTGGTCCTGTGGGTCCCCATGCGCTGCAGCTGGGAGCAGCGCGGGGTCTTGACGTGCTGGAGCAGGAACATAGTCGCGACGAGCCGGAGCGGGGCGCGCTTGGGTAGCTTCTCGCGGGCGAGGGACTTCTTGGCAGCTCTGCTCTTGCCGCGCTGGTGCCTGACAGAGTGAGTTCCACCCAGGGGCCACGCGCCTTGGGGCCAGGGCGCCTTCTTGAGGGGGAGGCGGCTGAGGCGCCCCCGGAGCTTCGTCGCCCGTGCAGGGCGTAGTGCGGTGTAGAGGGACGGACGGCGCGGGAGAGCCCCCTGCGGCACGGACGAGCTCGGCGACACGGTCGGTCCATTCTTTGTAGACGTCGTCGACAGGACGGTAGCGCATGAGCTCGTTTGCCGCGATGAGCGCAGCTCGAGCCTCCATGGGTGCGTGGAACGCGCGAGACGAAGAACCAGCTAGGGTGAGCGATGGGGTAGCAGTGCGGCCGTCTTGCCTCACGAAGGGATGCTGGGACGATGCTTGCTGCTCGTTTCCCGCCGGGCCGGTGGCGGCGTTGACGGCAGGTGACGGGGATCGATGAGGGCGCCCGCCGACGGGAGCCGTCTGGGCGACACGGGAGGCGAGGGCGGCTCGGCGCTCGGCGCGGGCCCGACGAGCTTCAGACATGGATGCGATGGTTGGAGAAGAACAGGGCGACGGAAGACGAATTCCAGCGCACCCCTACCTGGCGCGCCAAATGTCGGATTTCGGGTTCTGGCAGACCCTTGAGGTTCGAACACTGGGGTGCGCGCGGAGATTTCGCCCTCTACCTACCTGCCCCTCGCCGACTCGCTAGGATCTAAGCTACGAAAGGAACAACATAAGAGACACAGAGTTTATACTGGTTCAGGCCACCATTGTGGTGTAATACCCTACTCTAGTGTGTGGTGTGGTGGATTGCCTCTTGGGCTGTTGATGAGCAATACAAGGAAGAACAGCCCCGCGAGGGTCTGTTCTTGGCTGGGACGATGAACTGCTAGGAGGAGTTCAGCCGCCCTTCTCACTCTCTCTCTCTCTCTTGATTTAGGTGCCTCTACCATGGGGGTGGCTAGTCCTATTTATAGGCAAAGGCCCTGGGCCTCTTCCCAAATATTGAGCGGGAAGGGCGCCAACAATTGGCTATTTTGAAGGGGAACATCGGGTACACTTATCCTGACTAAAGTTGGTCCTCGCTTGTCAAAGGCTCTGGTGGTGATGCCTGCTTGGGCTCCACAATGACTTCCTTCCTGCCGTTGGGCTGGTCTTGGTCTTGTTGCACCGAAATGGATGCCTTTGCTTGATGCTCTCGCCTGTGCTTGCTCCCTTTGCACCAAAGAGGAAAGGAGGACACTGCGCGGGCTGGCGCCCTACTGGCGCCCTTGGTCGTCATGGCTTGCGTCATGGGCACCTCGCGAGGTACCCCGCCTTGATCTCTCCGCCTCCTCGTGAGCCAGCCTGATGAGGCCATGCTTGAGGAAGCTCCTTGTCGTCCGCCCCACGAGGCTTGCCCCTCGCGAGGGTCTTGAGCTTGTGTTGATGAAGATGGGCCGTGCTGGGCCCCCTTTGAGCCACGCCGCAGGCCGCAGGCAGGCAAGTCTGGGGACCCCCGTTCCCAGAATGCCGACAGTCCCCTTTAGCGCGCAAGAGCCGCTGAGAGGTAAGAAAGGAAGACAAGTTGATGCCACAGGGCTGCATCAAGTGAGAATTTCGCGTCATAACGATCAGTTGTTCCAAGCGCGAAAGTTATCTCGGTAATCTGGAGTCGTTCCCTTGCGTTGCTCCAGACTTGTGCGTCAGTAGCCATGGCGCAGCTAGGTTGGGCCCGTGCGAGCCTCCCCCTTCTTCCCTGCACTCTCCTTAGTGCTCTAAATCCTTAGGTCCCGGCCCTCGAGCGAGCTCAACCGCCGCTGGTATGCCAGGTCGCGATGCCGTGGGCAAGGCCAGGGGGTGAGGGCTGGAGAACCAGTAAGAGCTCCTGAGTCGCAATGCTCAGGAGCCCCCCTTTTAACGTGCAAGCGAATTGCAAGAGAGAGGGAGGGACCCGCGGTGCCGCCCGCTGTAGATCTCATGCGGTTCCTTCAAATCATCACGAGAAAGGCACGGGTTGCCATTATGACTGCCGGCCAGCCACTGGTTGCTCCGAGAGAAGGGTGAGGGCACTGAGGGCCTGGTGAGGTGACGCACGCGGGGCATGCTGTGGGCTAGAGCTCGACCGCTCAGATTTGTCGGTGTTGCAGGGATGGACCCGTGCGCAAGCGCCGTGCCAGCGCGAGTGGCTCCCGTGGTAGGTGGCAATCGAGCAGGTGATAATCACAGGTAGATTAGGCATGAAAGGCAAATCAGCTTAGGTAAATGCAGAATGGATACACGCCACTGGGTCAGACCCAAGCGGCTTGGGGATGATGCAGCCCGAGGGGTGCCCCCCAGCAAGGTAAGCCAAAGACATAAAAAGATATACTTGCCGCAGGGACGGACCCACGCGGCCTGGGAATGATGCAGCCCTAAGGGCGCTCCCAGCTGAAATGAACTCGAGAGATGTCACCTGGTTCCGTTGTAGAGGGGGTGTTGGGGCAGTTGAAGATACGAGGTGAAGGGGCCGACCCTCACGAGCCACGGGGGCCCTGAGCCTCAGGAGGCTCTGGGGGGCAAGGTGGTTCTTTGAGGACAGTCTCCATCTTTGCTAGGTAGCGTGGTGCCTGGCCTCCTGAGCCGCCAGGATGCTCCGCAGGTGACGCTGGTAGGTGGCAGCCGCGTTCGGCAGGCCGAAAGGCATGCGAACGTAGCTGTGCGGCGGACCCTCGCAGCGTCCCACACGCGAAGGCCAGAAGCGCTCCTGAGATGCGGCTCGGTTGAGCCCTGGGACATCGATGTAGGCGCGCAGCCCACCATCCTCGCCTGGATGGGGAGCCACGCCCGGCGAGCGGCGGTCGCCGCGCATGGCCCTCGCTTCCTGAAGCTCCTTAGTGGTCTTGGCAATGAACTCCTGAACGTTGGGCTTTCCATGCCCTCTGTCATCCTGAGGGAAACATGCCATGAAGTACGCCTCCAAGTGGTGCTCGAGCGCCTCCCTCGTGATGTGGGCAAGGTATGAGGCCCTCCAGAAGAGAGCCCCCGAGCCCTGCCCGAGGAGGGCATTGTGCGCGCCTCCCTATGTGATGGAAGGAGGTGCCCCAAGAACGGTTGCTGATCCTGACGCGGCACCACCCGAGGTGCCGACCTCCTTAGGCCCTGTGCAGAGCTGTTGCTCCTTCTTCTTGGGGATGGCCTTAGGAGGGTTCTTGCCCTTGCTCTCCGGATCCTTGATTGCTGCGGCTTGGAAGGCACTCTCGAGGGAGCACACGGCATCTCTCTCTTTGCAGGGGACCGTGATGATTCTGCCGCTTCCTGGCATCTTGAGGAGGTTGTAGTCGTGGTGGGTCACTGCCATGAACTTGGCCATGGCTGGATACCCGAAGATGGCATTGTACTGCAGGAAAATGTGGGCGACGTCGAAGTTGATGAGCTCGGTGCGGTAGTTGTCGCGCTGTCTGAAGGTGACAAGGAGGCGGACCTGCCCTATCGGGGTGGTGGAACCATCGATAACTCCTGATAAGGGCTTGGTGGGCTGAAGCCGATCGTATGGCACTTGAAGGTTGTCGAATATCTCAATGGACAGGACGTTAAGCCCTACGCCGCCATCGATGAGGGTCTTGGTGACTTGCACGTTGCTGATGACGGGTGAACAGAGCATCGGGAGAACACCAGCAGTAGCCGCGCACTTGAGGTTATCTACTGAGCTGAAGATGATGGCGCACTTGGACCACATGAGCGGGCGCGTGGCCTCGAGCCTGGGGAGGGTTGCGTTCATCTCGCGAGCAAACTGCTTGAAGATACGCTGAGAGGCTGGGGCCTGAGCCCCGCCCAAGATGCAAGCGATAGCACGTGGCTCCTGGAAGCCCCCAGCCCCCTCGTCCTGATGATGGTCATCATTCCTTCTTGGCGGCGGCGGCAGCGGAGGAAGGCCTGCGTTACCCTAGGGGCGGTCCTCGCAAGGCTGATCCCTCCAGTTGCCCTCGCGAGGCTGGTCCTGCCAGCGATCCTCACGAGGTCGGCCACGCCACTCCTGGCGAGGGCCACGGTCGTCCCATCGTCCTTCGCCACGTCCTCCTCCTCGGCCGTAGCCCTAGTCATTGCGCTCGGGGCATCGACCAAAGCATCCTTCTCGAACGGCCCTAAGCTCCTGGCAATCGTTAGTGTTGTGGGTGTGGAGGTTGTTGTAGGCGCAGAACGGCCGGCTGCCCTTGGACGACTCTGGTTCGTCCCTGCCGCACTTCGTGTCTGGTTCCGCCGCGAGCGCGGCCACTCCCTTGCGCTTCACGTCCTTGGCCTTGGTCTTCATTTCCGGGTCGGCGGCTAGGAGCTCGAGGAGGGAGAGGCGTCCCTCTTCAGCTCTTGCTCACTTGGTTGCCAGGTTGAACAGCTCCAGGGATGTGCACAACAACTCGTGGATGGCGAGCTCCTCCTTCTTCTTGACGTCACGGACGCCATCGGAGAACGCTGAGATTATGGCCTCGTCCGTCACCTTGGGGATCTTGAGGCGGACGCTGTTGAAGCGCTGGATGTATTTCTGCACGGTCTCCCAGGGCTAATGTCTGATGCGGCGCAGGTCACCCGCGGCCGGGGGGCGGTTGTGAGTTCCCTGGAAGTTGGCGATGAAGCGGCTGCACATCTCGTCCCAGGAGGGGATCGAGCCGGGAGGTAGGTTCAGGAGCCCCGAGCGGGCATCGTCCTTGAGTGCCATGGGAAACCAATTCGCCATGACTTTCTCATCGCCATTGGCCGCCTCGATGCTCAGCTCATAGAGCTGCAAGAACTCTGCGGGGTCGGGGTGCCGTCATAGCGAGGAGGCAGGTCCGGCTTGAACTAGCCCGGCCAGGCGACGCTGCACAGCTCGGGGGTGAAGGCGCGGCAGCTGATGTCTACTACACAACCATCTTCTTGTAGACATTGTTGGGCCTGCAAGTGCACATGTTTGTAGGACAGTAGCAAATTTCCCTAAAGTGGATGACCTAAGGTTTATCAATCCGTGGGAGGCGTAGGATGAAGATGGTCTCTCTCAAACAACCCTGCAACCAAATAACAAAGAGTCTCTTGTGTCCCCAACACATCCAATACAATGGCAAATTGTATAGGTGCACTAGTTCGGCGAAGAGATGGTGATACAAGTGCAATATGGATAGTAGATATAGGTTTTTGTAATCTGAAAATATAAAAACAGCAAGGTAACTAATAATAAAAGTGAGCGTAAACGGTGTTGCAATGATAGGAAACAAGGCATAGGGTTCATACTTTCACTAGTGCAAGTTCTCTCAACAATAATAACATAGATAGATCATATAACAATCCCTCAACATGCAACAAAGAGTCACTCCAAAGCCACTAATAGCGGAGAACAAACGTAGAGATTATGGTAGGGTACAAAACCACCTCAAAGTTATTCTTTCGGATCAATCTATTCAAGAGTTCATACTAGAATAACACCTTAAGACACAAATCAACCAAAACCCTAATGTCACCTAGATACTCCATTGTCACCTCAAGTATCCGTGGGCATGATTATACGATATGCATCACACAATCTCAGATTCATCCAACCAACACAAAGTACTTCAAAGAGTGCCCCAAAGATTCTACCGGAGAGTCAAGAACACGTGTGCCAACCCCTATGCTTAGGTTCATGGGCGGAACCCGCAAGTTGGTCACCAAAACATACATCAAGTGGCACGTGATATCCCATTGTCACCACAGATAAACACGGCAAGACATACATCAAGTGTTCTCAAATCAAAGACTCAATCCGATAAGATAACTTCAAGAGGGAAACTCAATTCATCACAAGAGAGTAGAGGGGGAGAAACATCATAAGATCCAACTATAATAGCAAAGCTCGCGATACATCAAGATCGTGCCATAGAGAGAACACGAGAGAGAGAGAGAGAGAGAGATCAAACACATAGCTACTGGTACATACCCTCAGCCCCGAGGGTGAACTACTCCCTCCTCATCATGGAGAGCGCCGGGATGATGAAGATGGCCACCGGTGATGGGTTCCCCCTCTGGCAGGGTGCCGGAATAGACTCCCGAGAGGTTTTTGGTGGCTACAGAGGCTTGCGGCGGCGGAACTCCCGATCTATCTTGATATTCGATGTTTTTAGGGTACGTAGGCTTATATAGGCGAAAGAAGTCGGTCGGGAGGTGCTCAAGGGGCCCACGAGACCGGGGGCGCCCTAGTAGGGGGGGGGGGGCGCCCTACTATCTCGTGGCCTCCTTGAGGATCTTTTGACGTGAACTCCAAGTCTCCCGGATCATATTCTTCCAAAAAATCAGGCTGCCGAATGTTTCATTCCGTTTGGACTCCATTTGATATTCCTTTTCCTTGAAATACTGAAACAGGCAATAAGACAGCAATATGGGCTGAGCCTCCGGTTAACACTCACGCAATACTAATGGTTATGGAGTTTCAATCGAACATTGAGAAAGATAGGGGCTTATAGTGTTGCCTCCCAACGTATTCACCTTTGGGTGATGTCAACAATAATAGTTCATGCTAACTTACATCCAATTGGACATATATATATCAAGATCACCCCAACACAAAGTGCTTGCCAAAGGATAAAATGAAACAAAGGAAAGGTGAAGATCACCTTGACTCTTGCATAAAATAAAAGACATAAAGTAAAAGATAGGCCCTTCGCAGAGGGAAGCAGAGGTTGTCATGCCCTTTTAGGGCTGGATGCACAAAATCTTAATGTGAATGAACGTCACTTTATATTGCACTTGCATATGGACCTTTATTATGCAGTCCGTCGCTTTTATTTCTTCCATAACAAGATCGTATAAAGCCATTTTATTCACACCAAAATATCATACATATTTAGAGAGCAATTTTTATTGCTTGCACCGATGACAACTTACTTGAAGGATCTTACTCAATCCATAGGTAGGTATGGTGGACTCTCATGGCAAAACTGGGTTGAAGGATATTTGGAAGCACAAGTAGTATCTCTACTTGGTGAAAAGAATTTTGGCTAGCATGAGAGGGAAAGGCAAGATCAACATGTTTGAATGATCCATAAAAATATACTTTAATTGAGATGTCGGAAAACATAAACCATTATGTTGTCTTCCTTGTCCAACATCAACTCTTTAGCATGTCATACTTAATGAGCGCTCCCAATTATAAAAGATGTCTAGGATAGTATATTTATATGTGAAATCTCTCTTCCTTCAATATTCTTTCATGAATTGTTCAAATGACCAATACAACGCTTGCTAACCTTCAATAAATTTAAAACCTCTACTTCTTAGACATGGAGTCATTACTCCCCATGGGATAAGCAAATGAGGCATATATAATTTCAGATTTATGACAATCAACTCATTCAACCATTTACTCATAGGATATAAGTGAAGCACACGAGTAAATGACAAACTACTCCAACAAGATATAAGTGAAGATAAATGAGTTGCTAAATAATTATGTAACTATATGAAGACTCTCTCTCATTTAATAATTTCAGAACTTGGTATTGTATTCAAACAGCAAGCAAAACAAAATAAAATGACATTTCAAGGATAGCACAACTCATGTGAAGAAGCAAAAACTTAGGCTCAACCGAAACTAACCGATAGTTGTTGAAGAAGAAAGGTGGGATGCCTACCGGGGCATCCCCAAGCTTAGATACTTGAGACTTCTTGAAATATTTTCTTGGGGTGCCTTGGGCATCCCCAAGCTTGAGCTTTTGTGTCTCCTTAATTCCTCTCATATCATGGTTTCTCTTTTTATCAAAAACTTCATCCACACAAACTCAACAAGAACTCGTGAGATAGGTTAGTATAAACCAATGCAAAACCTTATCATTTTCTACTGTAACAAATCACTAAAATTATTATTCAACATTGAATACTAAATTACTCTTCATATTTAATACTCCTATCCTCAAATTGAATCATTAAACAAGCAAACATAAGCAAACAATGCAAACATAACAGCAATCTGCCAAAACAGTACAGTCTATAAAGAATGCAAGATTCATTATACTTCCCTAACTCCAAAAATTATGAAACAAATACTATGCTGTAGAAGATTTATCAGATCTCATTATGCAAAAAGTTTCGACATTATATCATGCTCTGACTTTTCTAGGGAATTTTTGCAACAGCGGTAAACTTTATGTTTTCAAACAGCAACATCTATACTAGCAAAATAAGCATGGCAAAGGCTATCCTTGACATTTTTATTCAAAGTAAAGATACAAAACATTATTCTAAATAACAGCAAGAAAATACTAACAAAATAAAATGACGCTCCAAGCAAAACACATATCATGTGGTGAATAAAAATATAGCTCCAAGTAAAGTTACTGATGAACGAAGACGAAAGAGGGGATGCCATCCGGGGCATCCCCAAGCTTAGGCTCTTGGTTGTCCTTGAATATTCCTTGGGGTGCCTTGGGCATCCCCAAGCTTAGGCTCTTGCCACTCCTTATTCCATAGTCCATTGAATCTTTACCCAAAACTTGAAAACTTCACAACACAAAACTCAACAGAAAACTCGTAAGCTCCGTTAGTATAAGAAAATAAAACAACCACTTAGGTACTGTAATGAACTCATTCTAAATTCATAATGGTGTAATATCTACTGTATTCCAACTTCTATATGGTTCATTCCCTCCGATACTACTCATAGATTCATCGAAATAAGCAAAGAACACATAGAAAACAGAATCTGTCAAAAACAGAACAGTCTGTAGTAATCTGTATCAAACGTATACTTCTGGAACTCCAAAAATTCTACCAAATTATGAAGTAATAAGCAATTTGTGTACCAATCCATAGCAAAAAGAATCATATCAATAGCACGTTTCTGTGAATTAACAAAACTAATTTACTGGGTGCAAAATTTCTGATTTTCAGCAGGATCAACACAACTATCACTTTAAGCTATCCTAAAGGTCTTACTTGGCACTTTATTGAAACAAAAGCTATAAAACATGATTAATACAGTAGCTTAATCATGTGTACACACTAAAACAGTAAGGTTAAATATTGGGTTGTCTCCCAACAAGCGCTTTTCTTTAATGCCTTTCTAGCTAGGCATGATGATGACAATGATGCTCACATAAAAGATAAGAATTGAAACATAACGGGAGCATCATGAAGCATATGACTAGCACATTTAAGTTTAACCCACTTCCTATGCATAGGGATTTTGTGAGCAAACAACTTATGGGAACAATAATCAACTAGCATAGGAAGTAAAATAAGCATAGCTTCAAGATTTTAAGCACATAGAGAGGAAACTTGACATTATTGCAATTCCTACAAGCATATATTCCTCCCTCATAATAATTTTCAGTAGCATCATGAATGAATTCAACAATATAACCAGCACCTAAAGTATTCTTTTCATGATCTACAAGCATAGAAAATTTACTACTCTCCACATAATCAAATTTCTTCTCATGAATAGTAGTGGGAGCAAACTCAACAAAATAATTATCGTGTGAGGCATAATCCAATTGAGAACTAAAATCATGATGACAAGTTTCATGGTTATCATTATTCTTAATAGCATACAAGTCATTACAATAATCATCATAGATAGCAACTTTGTTCTCATAATCAATTGGTACTTCTTCCGAAATAGTGGAATCATCACTAAATAAAGTTGACACTCTTCCAAATCCACTTTCATATTCATCACAATAAGATTCAACATCCTCCAAAATAGTGGGATCACTACTTCCTAAAGTTGACACTCTTCCAAACCAACTTTCATTAGTATAATCATCATAAATAGGAGGCATGCTTTCATCATAATAAATATTCTCAACAAAACTTGGGGGACAAAAAATATCATCTTCATCAAACATAGCTTCCCCAAGCTTGTGGCTTTGCATATCATTAGCATTATGGATATTCAAGGAATTCATACTAACAACATTGCAATCATGCTCATCATACAAATATTTAGTACCAAGCATTTTAATGCATTCTTCTTCTAGCACTTGAGCACAATTTTCCTTTCCATCATACTCACGAAAGATATTAAAAAGACGAAGCGTATGCGACAAACTTAACTCCATTTTTTTGTAGTTTTCTTTTATAAACTAAACTAGCGATAAAACAAGAAACAAAAAGATTCGATTGCAAGATCTAAAGATATACCTTCAAGCACTCACCTCCCCGGCAACGGTGCCAGAAAAGAGCTTAGTTGACGGGGTGTGAGTGAGTGCCGCTTACCTAGCCTCCCCGGCAACAGCGCCAGAAAAGAGCTTGATGTCTACTACACAACCTTCTTCTTGTAGACGTTGTTGGGCCTGCAAGTGCACAGGTTTGTAGGACAGTAGCAAATTTCCCTCAAGTGGATGACCTAAGGTTTATCAATCCGTGGGAGGCGTAGGATGAAGATGGTCTCTCTCAAACAACCCTGCAACCAAATAACAAAGAGTCTCCTATGTCCCCAACACACCCAATACAATGGCAAATTGTATAGGTGCACTAGTTCGGCGAAGAGATGGTGATACAAGTGCAGTATGGATAGTAGATATAGGTTTTTGTAATCTGAAAATATAAAACAGCAAGGTAACTAATAATAAAAGTGACCGCAAACGGTATTGCAATGATAGGAAACAAGGCATAGGGTTCATACTTTCACTAGTGCAAGTTCTCTCAACAATAATAACATAGATAGATCATATAACAATCCCTCAACATGCAACAAAGAGTCACTCCAAAGCCACTAATAGCGGAGAACAAACGTAGAGATTATGGTAGGGTACGAAACCACCTCAAAGTTATTCTTTCGGATCAATCTATTCAAGAGTTCATACTAGAAGAACACCTTAAGACACAAATCAACCAAAACCCTAATGTCACCTAGATACTCCCTTGTCACCTCAAGTATCCGTGGGCATGATTATACGATATGCATCACACAATCTCAGATTCATCCAATGAACACAAAGTACTTCAAAGAGTGCCCCAAAGTTTCTACCGGAGAGTCAAGAAAACGTGTGCCAACCCCTATGCATAGGTTCATGGGCGGAACCCACAAGTTGGTCACCAAAACATACATCAAGTGGCACGTGATATCCCATTGTCACCACAGATAAACACGGCAAGACATACATCAAGTGTTCTCAAATCAAAGACTCAATCCGATAAGATAACTTCAAGAGGGAAACTCAATTCATCACAAGAGAGTAGAGGGGGAGAAACATCATAAGATCCAACTATAATAGGAAAGCTCGCGATACATCAAGATCGTGCCATAGAGAGAACACGAGAGAGAGAGAGAGAGAGATCAAACACATAGCTACTGGTACATACCCTCAGCCCCGAGGGTGAACTACTCCCTCCTCGTCATGGAGAGCACCGGTATGATAAAGATGGCCACCGGTGATGGGTTCCCCCTCCGGCAGGGTGCCGGAACAGACTCCCAAGAGGTTTTTGGTGGCTACAGAGGCTTGCGGTGCGGAACTCCCGATCTATCTTGATATTCGATGTTAGGGTAAGTAGACTTATATAGGCGAAAGAAGTCGGTCGGGAGGTGCTCAAGGGGCCCACGAGACAGGGGGTGCCCACTAGGGGGGGCGCGCCCTCCTATCTCGTGGCCTCCTCGAGGATCTTCTGACGTGTACTCCAAGTCTCCCGGATCATATTCTTCCAAAAAATCAGGCTGCCGAAGGTTTCATTCCGTTTGGACTCCGTTTGATATTCCTTTTCCTCGAAATACTCAAACATGCAATAAAACAGCAATATGGGCTGGGCCTCCGGTTAATAGGTTAGTCCCAGAAGTAATATAAAAGTGTATAATAAAGCCCATAATCATTCAAAACAGATAATAAAATAGCATGAGTGCTTCATAAATTATAGATACGTTGGAGACGTATCAGCAGCTTGCTGTGGTCATTGGGGCCCTTTGCTGACGCAGAGCTTGCTCTTGATGGTACCTGCGCACCGCTGCCATTGGCAGTACGCGGTCTTGTCATGCCTGTGCAGGGAGCACAGGGGCGCCTTCTTCAGGCCAAGGGATTTCTTGACAGCTTCCTTCTTCTCGCGCGGGCGTTGGACATGGTGGGTCACGCCCAGGGGCCGCGTGCCTTGGCGCCAGGGCGCCGTCTTGGGGCAGAGGTGGTGGAGACGCTCCATGAGCCACATCGCCCTTACCTGGCGGAGGGCGAGACAACGTGAGGGACGGCGCGGGAGAGCCCCCTGCGGTGCTGACGAGCTCGGTGATGCGAGTGAGCCATTCCTCGTAGAGGTCGTCGACGGGGCGGTAACGCAGGAGCTTGCACGCCATAAGCAGCGCGGCCTACGCGTCCATGGGGGCGCGATGAGCGTGGGACGACGAGCCGGATTGGGTCAGCGGCGGAGTGGCGGTGTGGTCGTCCCGCCGCACCAAGGGGTGCAGCGAGGATGCTTGCTGCTCATTCCCTGCCGGGCTGGTGGCGGCATTGGCAGCAGGCAACGGAGAACGACGGGGAGGTCCGCCGACAGGAGCCGTCTGGGCGACGCATGCGGCGAGTGCGGCCTGGCGCTCAGCGCGGGCTCGGCGTGCGTCAGACATGGATGCGACGAAGCGATGGGACGCGGATCAGCGGAAGGAAGACTTTGGCGCACCCCTACCTGGCGCGCCAAATGTTGGATTTAGGGTTCCAGCAAAACCCTTGAGGTTCGAACACTGGGGTGCGCACGAAGGCTTCCCCCTACCGAATCTCGCCCTCAGCCTCGCCGCAATCTCTAAGCTTAGCTCGATGAACTCACAACACAAGAGACACAAGATTTATACTAGTTCGGGGCACCGTTGTGGTGTAATACCCTACTCCAGTGTGGTGGTGGTGGATTGGCTCTTGGGCTGATGATGAACAGTACAAGGGAAGAACAGCCTCCTAAGGAGAGGTGTTCTTGTGCTTGGTGGATGCGAGGATGAACTGAGTTCATTCCGTCCCCTTCTACTGTGGTGGCTAGTCCTATTTATAGAGGCCCTGGCCCTCTCCCCAAATATTGAGCGGGAAGGGATCCAACAACGGCCAATTTGAAAGGGGACAGCTAGTACAAGCTATCCTGACTAAAGGTGGTCTTCGCCTGTCAAAGGCGCTGGTGGTGACGCCGTCTTGGGCTCCATGATGACCTCCATCCTGTCGTCCTGCTGGTCTTGGTCTTGTTGCACCGATATGGAAACCTTTGCCTGATGCCTCGGTACTCCACGCCTCCGCTTGCCCCCTTAGCACCAAAGGGGAAACAAGGACACTGCACGCTGGTGCCCGCATGGCGCCCGCCTGTCCTTGGTCGTCATGGCTTGCATCACGGGAACCTCATGAGGTACCCCTTGCCTTGATCTCTCCACCCCCTCACGAGCCTGCCTGGTGAGGCCGCTCCTGAGGAGGCCTTGTGTCGTCCGCCTCGCGAGGCTTGGTCCCTCGTGAGGGTCCTGAGTGTTGGTTGACAAAGACGGGCCGTACTGGGTCACTGGTGGAGCCACGCCATGGGCCGCAGGCAGGCTAGTCTGGGGACCCCCGTTCCCAGAACACCGACAGAGAGGAGGTCTTGAAGGGTCTTCCTATGATGGGGTCTTGAATCCACTTGTGGGATCTTCTTTTAAGAGGTCATGAACTCCGATGGACAAGTAACCAAATGGATGAGCAATGCTCTCACACAAATATGAGCTAATCCTTTGCTAACCCTAACTAGGAGGAGGAGGTCTATTTATAGTCTAAGTGCAAAAGGGGGCGGAATGGAATGGTACATGGGCCTCGGGCCCGAAGCTATGCACACTCAGACATTAGATGTCTGGCAGCTAGCGGACGTCCGGTGGCTCGCGAGGGCCCGGACGTCCGGTCGGCTCGGACTTCCGCTAATTACATTCCGTAAACATAGTACCGATGTCTAGAGACGGACGGTCATCCGGTCGCCGGTCGTCCAGTCAATTCATACTTCCGCAGAATCATCTCGGGTGTAGAAATGATAGTCGTCTGGTGCGGGCCGGACGTCCGCTCGCTGGGAAGTGTTGCCGGTCATCCAAAGGGGGCCGGGCATCCGCTCTCTATAGCTCTCATTGGATCGGACTTGCGTCGGCTGGGCCTTCAGGTGCCGGACGCCGGTCCTGGTTGGACGTCCACTGGCTGGAGCGTTAGGCACTGGACGTCTGGTCCTGGGCGAACATCCACTGGTTGGAGCTTCCTCGGTAGCTCTTCTTCTTGTCTTTCGTACTCGGTGTCCTCGCCATCTTGTCCATTGGATGTAGCTGATCCGTGGCCTTCCTCCGAGTACCTAATCACACATAGTGTTTCTGCTTGAGGCAGTAGCCATGTCTCATGTGTAGAGAGCGGGAGTTCAGAGAGGAGCGAGTTCACCTTATCTTCGATAGCCTTTTCTCGAGCTCTTGTCATTGGTCCAAGTGGTGTCGTGGGAGATGTAGATACTTCCATGGGGATGGTCGTGAGATGCTCTGCATCATCTCCTCCCTCCTGGGAAAGATCCGACCTCGGATCGAAAGCTTCATTACCATGGTATGGTGAGAGGTCTCTGACATTCAAGATGTCGCTCACGTTGTACTTGTCGCTTGGGAGGTCGATCTTGTAATCATTGTTGTTGTAGCATGCTATGACCTTGAAGGGTCCATCAGCTCGGGGTAGAAGTTTGGAATTGCATTCATTGGGGAAGCGTTCCTTGCGAAGGTGTAGTCACACAATATCTCCGATGTTGAATATCATGGGTTGCTTGTTGATGTTGAGCTTGGTCGTGAGTCGTTGTACTTGGCGCTCGATGGTGTGCCTTGAAACTCATGCATCTTCTTGAGGTAGCTTGCTCATGCACTCGCGTCCATGTTGGTGCGCTCTTGTAGTGGAAGAGGAAGAATGTCCAATGGGAGAACGGGTTGAAACCATAGATGACCTCGAAGGGGGTCTTGCCGGTTGTGGAGTGTCTTGCACGGTTGTAGGCGTACTTGGCAATGGGTAGGCACTCCTCCCACTCCTTATTGTTCCTCTTGATCAACACGCGTAGTGGGTGGAGCGTGTTCAGTTCGGCACCTCCGTTTGGCCGTCGGTTTGAGGATGGTATGCCGAAGAGAACAAGAGCTTGATTCCGAGCTTGGCGCATAGACTCTTCCAAAAGTAACTCAAGAATTTGACGTCGCGGTCATAGATAATCGTCTTTGGCACATGATGGAGGCGCAAGATTTCCCTACAAAAGAGATTTGCAATATGTGAAGCATCGTCTATCTTGTTGCATGGGATAAAATGAGCCATCTTAGAGAATCGGTCCACAACAACATACACGAAATCCTTTCCATTTTGAGTTCTAGTCAAACCTAGTACAAAGATCATGCTAATTTCTTCCCAAAGTTGATACAGAATAGGAAGTGGCATGTAAAGACCGTGGGATTGAGCTTTTGACTTAGCTTTGCGACATGTCAAACATCGGTTGGTGAAGCGTGAGATGCCGCGGAACATCTTGGGCCAAAAATAGTTCTTGGAGAGCGTGGCGAATCTCTTGTCGCATCCAAAGTGTCCCATTAGTCCTCCTCCGTGAGATTCTTGCAAAAGTAACAAACGAAGAGAAGACTCGGGGATGCAAAGTTTGTTAGCTCTCATAAGATAATCATCCTTGATGTAATAGTGTTCCCAAGATGTATGCGTCAAACACTTGGCATAAGGAATTGCAAAAGTAGGATCATGCGCATACAAGTCTTTGATGTGCTCAAAGCCAATGATACTCAATTCAATTTTAGTGACAAGCATCCATATGCGGGAAAGAGCATCAGCCACAACATTTTCCTTACCTTTGATGTACTTGATGACATAAGGAAATGACTCAATGAATTCGCTCCACTTTGCATGACGCCTGTTCAACTTAGTTTGACCCTTAAGATACTTAAGCGTTTCATGATCTGTATGAATGATAAATTCGTGAGGGCGAAGATAATGTTCCCATTCACGCAAAACTCACACTAAAGCATAGAGCTCTTTTTCATAGATGGGGTAATTGACTTCCGCTCCGGAAAGTTTCTCACTAAAGTATGCTATGGGGCGCTTTTTTTGCGTTAACACACCCCCTATGCCATTAGCACTAGCATCGCAATGAATTTCAAAATGTTTGTCAAAGTTGGGTAATGCAAGCACGGGAGCCTGCGTAAGCAAATTTTTAAGCTCATTAAATGCAGTATCTTGGGATGGTCCCCAAACAAAAGCCGAATTTTTCTTACTCAAAGAATGCAAAGGTGAAGCAATGGTGCTAAAATCCTTCACATATCTACGATAGAAACCGGCTAAACCAAGAAAACTACGCACTTGTTGCAAGTTGGTTGGTTGGGGACAAGTTTTAATTGCATTGATCTTAGATTCAACTACATGAACACCCTTAGAAGACACAACGAAACCCAAGAAAACAAGATTATCAACACCAAAAAGGCATTTGTCCATATTACCATAAATGTGCTCTTTCCTAAGGGTTTGCAACATGGTTCTAAGATGGGTGACATGATCTTCGAGGGATTTGCTAAAGACGAGAATATCGTCAAAGTAGACCACAACAAATACACCAATATAGGGTTGAAGAACAAAATGCATGACTGGCATGAAAGTACCAGGTGCTTCGGATAAACCCATTGGCATAACTAGCCATTCATATAAGCCAAATTTGGTCTTAAATGCGGTTTTCCATTCATCACCTTCTTGGATGCATATTTGACAGTAGCCACTCTTAAGATCAATCTTAGAGAAGATGGTGGCTCCGCTAAGCTCATCACCATATCATCTAAGCATGGAATAGGGTAACGATATCTAACAGTGATAGCATTGATTGGACGGCAATCAGAACACATGCGATAAGTGCCATCTTTCTTCGGAACAATGATTACCGGGACGGCAAAAGGGCTCAAGCTTTCATGTACATGATCGTTGTCGATGAGTTGTTGTACTTGCCATTGGATCTCCTTGGTTTCTGTTCGCAAACGAACATGTCACCATGTACCCTCGATGCCGGGGGTGATGCACTGCAGATCACGTCGAAGGAGACCCGTCCAGAAGTGCGGTACGCAAGCAATCCGGCAGGCACTTTTATATACCCGAAACCGCACACGCCCGGGAGGGACCCCGTCAGGGCGCGCGGCGGCTATGGGCTGCCCTAGGTCGACCTGATTGCCCCTAGGGCCTCATGGATCACCGCCCTCCAACAACAAGAACAGACGAAGAAGGAGGAAGAGAAGAACAATTGTAGCGACCAGACCTCAAACAGTCTGATCTCTGTGCATCAGTGTCATCCCTGGATCGGTAATGCTGACACACACAGTACTTTAAGGATTTATAATAGAGTAGCAATCACACACTTATTACATCGAATGTCTCAAAAGAGGACTTATTACAATAAATATGGCTTAAGGCCATCTACATATGATAACAGCGAAAGGCTTGGAAGATAAAGTGAGTCCATCAACTCCAACGGCATCACTGAGTGAAAGATCACGACCTAAGGCCCCTTACTCGTCGTCTGAAAAGTCTGCAACATGAACGTTGCATCCCGAAAACGGGTCAGTACATGGAATATGCTGGCAATGTAACACATAGAGAGTAATGAACAAAATAATGCTATCACTAAATGCATATATGGCTGGTGGAAAGCTCTATGGTTACGGTTTTGCACAAAGCAATTTTTTTCCTACAACAAAGGAATAAATTTTATTTAACTATCATGGTGGTTGTAAACATTGAGAAGGTTCACCCAACTCAATCCCAATTAAGCATCATCAATAAACCCAACAAATTAAATTAAGTAACATGATGAGATTCACATGATAATCCAAGTACTAGATACTCAAAACGTCCATAACCGGGGACACGGCTAACCATGATTAGTTTGTACACGCTGCAGAAGTTTGCGCACTTTTCCCCGCAAGACTCGATCTCCTCCGTTGGATTCTCGCACTACATATTGTTTGAGAAACGGATGACCGATACATAGTCTTTTAGAAGCGTTAGCACCTTACGGTGGGTAGACAGTACCACATACATCCCCTACATCTGCTAGTCTACCACTGTAAGAGTTCACATGACTTAATCAACTATGCTAGAGCCCGTAATAGCTTGCGCCTGCACACAGAAGTTTCTAGCATGAAAAATCTCATGATCCCTTTGAGCCTGGGTGGCAGTCCATAGGAGAATCACACGGTACCCTGGCATTTCCAAAAATACAGGCAACATCGGGTCCCCCAGGTGCCTCAATCCACCCAAATGTGTATTAAAGTAGCCACCTTAAGTTAACCATTTATTAACAATACTCACATCTGTCATGGATACACTCACCCAATCCATGTCTACGAGCATAGCATAGCAAAATAAGCAAACGTAGAAGTAACTCCCAAAGGTTTGATAAAATAACAGGGCAATAGGTACTACCTCATCTACTTCCAAAAACCCACATATTAATCAGAATCCTAACCTTGCAATTGTTTGAGGATTGATTCTAATGCAATAAAACTGGGTAGTAAGAGGTATGATCAAAGTGTTACTTGCCTTGCTGATGATCCGTGAAACCTAGAGACTCACAGTAGCACGCTGCGCACTCCGGGTACTCTATGCAAACAAACAAGCATACAATAAGCACTCATCTAATGCACGGGTAAAACTCAAATAAGAGATCTAACAAGAAAGTTCAACTTAAGAACTCCGGTTTGCAAAAAGAATCAAATCAAACAAAGCAACGAAACTTAAACGGCGAAAGAAATAAGCTTCATTTACTAATCTGGACCTAAGTCAAATTTTATAGTAGCAAAAACTTGTTTAAGTTCGTTAAACGGAAAGCGGTTTTCGAGACGAAACTCTAGGCGCTTGAATCGCCTGATTTCGATAAACGAGTGAAAAGTTATACTAAAACGAAAATCGGATCAGAAATCGCGATCGAAAATAATCGCGAAAAACCTGAGAAAAAAGAAAAACTGACAAACAGGCTAACGAATGAATGTTCGCTGTCTGCCGCTAAAAGGTGAAAACCGTTCGTTCAAACGAACGTACGAACGAGCGTTCGCTAAATAAATAAACCAAAAAAATTAAACCAATTAAAAAATAAACCGGGGTTCCTGAAAAAAAAAGTTTTTCCGAGGAAAAACTGGCGGTGGCGGCGAGGCTCCGGCGGCTACCTTGGCGGGCGGCGAGCGGCGGCTCCGGCGGTGGTGGTCGGCAACGGCGGGCGGTGCGGCGACGGCAGGCGGTGGCGAGCGGCGGGGCGGCGACGGGCGGCAGAGGCGGATCCGCCGGCGGCGGCGCGGATCGGCTAGGGTTAGGGTTTGGGAGCGGGTGGGCTGCAACGGCGAGACGGGTTGGAGGGTCGCGGGGCGGCGGCTTTTAAAGGCCGGCCCGAAGAGTCCAGGCCGGGTACGGCCCGAAGTCGGTTTGACTTTTTTTTAAATAATTCCAATGTGCAGAAAAAGAAAAAAAAAAGAAATACTAAACGGACTCCAAAAATCCTGAAATAAATTTTCCCCGTCCTCTAAAAATATACCGGACAAGATGAACATTTATTTGGGCCTGAAATGCAATATTGAAAAACACGCATTTTTCCTAATTCAAATAAAATAGCGATAAAACTCTGAAATAAAATCTTATTTGGTTTTAATATTAAATCTCCCATATTTCTTTATTTTGGAAAAGTCATTTTATTCCCTCTCTTTTATTTTTATAAGAGAAATATACAAAGATAAAATAATTAAAATCAAAAGATCCTCTTTTCAAAATTTGAGAAAAACTCAAATGTGAAAATAACGAAATCCCCAACTCTCTCCGTGGGTCCTTGAGTTGCGTAGAATTTCGAGGATCAAACAAAATATGCAATAAAATATTATATGCAATGATGATTTAATGTATAACATTCCAAATAGAAAATTTGGGATGTTACAACAATGGAGAGAGATAAAAGTAAAGGTAAAAAGTGGTAGATGATTTTGTCGGTTGTGTGTTGTTCAATTGGCTCTCACCCCTTAGGTATATAAGAGGCGACTAGACTTCCCGTGCAAGTAAAAGGCTTGGATTCACATGACACGGATGTATTCCGATGGGTCTAACTTTTGCATACGAACTCAGACTGGAACAATTTTTACACCAAAATCTATCGTACCGACGAGACAAAGACAATCCGTGTAGATCATTTTTCCAGTTGAGGTCGCCTTGGGGGCTTAATCGGCCAAACTGTACTCTGAATATAAGATCTTAGTACTTTGAGCATAGTTTCAGCCTTCGAGATGAAATAAAACAGTGATGACCCAAACTTCGAAGATGTTCATATCAACAATACAGAACTCTTTCATATAGATCACTTCTCCATTTGAGGCCATCTTAAATAAGTTTTTAACCGTGCCAAAATCTGATGTCAACACATGCCCCCTATTTTCCAACAAAGCTTGTGTGCCGAAAAATAACTTGCACATAGCTTATTCTAAGGAAGATGTCAACACTCCATCGGCCATTTTGCATGTTCTTAGAACGATAAGTATATATCTGCTATTGCTTGTTTGAACCTCTTGATGCAAACTTGGGTGAAAACTTCTCAACTTCCATAACAATTTGGTGATAAGGTTCCATATATCAAAACCATCCTCCAAACCATATTGTTCACCCTTTCGCTAGGATTTTGCTGATAATCAAGAATGAACTCCTCCAATCCTTACTTCGCCTGCATAAAAGTTTCATTAGCGGCCGAGGTGGTGAGCTCCAATTCGGCCTTACCTATGTTGGCAAGAATAAGCATCGGCTATTGATAGATGTGCAATACACCATGACCGGCGTGGTAGTCGTATACTTACTAAGCCAACTCTCTCCAATTATCATGTCTAGATATATGAGCAATGCTAAAATAATCCAAAGTAGAAATTATATCGAGACATTTATCAAGATAAACATGAAGTGATTCCTCAAAACATTGAAAGACTTTGGATATTAGTTTCACTACTAATAACGAATCACCAAAAGCCTCAATATGTGTAGCACCTTTGGCACATATTCGGCATGATTATTTGTGCAGAAATACTCTAAACGGCACGAGGCTTCAAAAAAAGCACCATGAGGAGATATATAAACAACACCAACACCTTGGCCATTGTTACAAATTTAACCATCAATATATAATCTCCATAGTATTAGAAAGACAAGGCTAATATCAACATTATGCATGTCATTAATCCCATGTTCAGTAATAAAATCAGCTATGATTTTGCCTCTTATAGTGTCGGCGTTTGGGGAACGGGGGTCCCCAGACTTGCCTGCCTGCGGCCTGCGGCATGGCTCAAGTGGGGGCCCATTGCAGCCCAGCTTCATCAGCTCAAGCTCAAGACCCTCGCGAGGGGCCAAGCCTCGCGAGGCGGACGACAGGAAGCTTCCTCAGGAGCAGCCTCCTTAGGCAGGCTCACGAGAAGGCGGAGAGATCAAGGCAAGGGCACCTCGCAAGGAGCCCGTGACGCAAGCCATGACGATTGAGCAGGCGGGCGCCGGCCTGCATAGTGTCCTTGTTTCCCCTTCGGTGCAAAGGGGGCAAGCACAGGCCAAGGCATCAGGCAAAGGTTACCGTTTTGGTGCAACAAGACCAAGACCAGCAGAACGGCAGGATGGAGGTCATCATGGAGCCCAGGACGACATCATCGTCAGAGCCTTTGGCAGCCGAAGACCAACTTTAGTCAGGATAAGTGTAGTAGATGTTCCCCTTCAAAATGGCCAATTGTTGGCGCCCTTCCCGCTCATTATTTGGGAAGAGGCCCAGGGCCTCCCTCTATAAATAGGACTAGCCACCACAGGGCAAAGGGATGGAGGATCGAGAAAACGAATCGACCAGAGAGAGAGAGAAGCGACCGAACTCATCCAAGAAGTTCATCGCACCAGCTCAAGAACAGCCCCTCGCGAGGCTGTTCTCCCTTTGTATTGGTCATCATCAGCCCCAGAGGCAATCCACCACACCACACACTGGAGTAGGGTATTACACCACAATGGTGGCCTGAACCAGTATAAATCTCGTGTCCCTTGTGTGTTCTTCTTTCTAGCCTAGATCCTTCGCGAGACTTCGAGACGTGAGCTGGTAGGGGAAAGATCATTGTGCACCCCAGAGTTTGAACCTCAAGGGTCTGCCGGAACCCGAAATCCAACTTTTGGCGCGCCAGGTAGGGGTGCGCCGGAATCTTTCTTCCGCTGGTCGCGTGTGATCTTCCGCCGTGTCCATGGATGACGCTCGCCGAGCTCGCGCCGAGCGTCAGGCTGCTCTCACCACCCGCGTCACCTAGACGGCGCCCGTCGGCGGACGCCCCCTTCGTTCCCCGTCGCCTGCCGCCAACGCCGCCACCGGCCCGGCGGGGAACGAGCAGCAGGCCTCGTCCCTGCATCCATCGGTGCGGCGGGAAGGCCGCACCGCCACCCCGTCGCTAACTCCAGCCGGTTCGTCGTCCCACGCCCGTCGCGCCCCCACGGACGCGCACGCCGCGCTGCTCCAGGCGCGTGAGCTCCTGCTCTACCGTCCCGTCGATGACCTCTACGAGGACTGGCTCGCCCGCATCAGCAAGCTTGTAAGCACCGCAGGGGGCTCTCCCATGCCACCCCTCTCGCTGCCTCGCCCCCCATCCTGCGTGGGAGGCGAGGATCAGGAGGTGCCTCCACCACCTCCTCCCCAAGAAGGCGCCCTGGCTCCAAGGCGCGCGGCCCCAGGACGAGACCCTCCGCGTCCAGCGCCTGCGCGACAAGAAAGGAGCTGCCAAGAAATCCCTTGTCCCCAAGAAGGCGCCCGCGTGCTCCTAGCACCGGTGCGCCATGACCGCGCCCCTGCGCCGCCACGTCAAGACCCCGCGCTGCTCCAGGCAGCGGCGCGCGAGAATCCCCAGGGCAAGCCCCGCATTAGCAGAGAGCTCCAGTGGCCACTGCAGGCTGGCGCGCCTTCACCTCCGAGCTACGTAGTGTCGCATGGCTCGGCAAGTTCAAGCCAGACCTGCCTCCTCGCTACGACGGCACTGCAGACCCCACGGAGTTCCTCCAGCTCTATGAGCTAGGCATCGAAGCCTCCAACGGGGACGAAAAGGTCATGGCGAATTGGTTTCCCATGGCACTCAAGGACGGTGCCCGCACCTGGCTCCTGAACCTGGCTCCAGGCACGATCTCCTTCTGGGACGAGATGCGCACTCGCTTCATCGCCAACTTCCAAGGAACTTGCGACCAGCCCCCGGCCATGAGTGACCTGCACCGCATCAAGCAACAGCCAGGAGAGACCCTGCATAAGTACATCCAACGCTTCAACAACACTCGCCTCAAGATCCCCAGGGTGACTGAGGAGGCCATCATCTCAGCCTTCTCCAACGGCGTGCGTGACATCAAGATGAAAGAGGAGCTAGCAATCCATGAAGACCTGTGCACATCACTGGAGCTGTTCAACTTGGCGACCAAGTGCGCCAGGGCTGAGGAAGGGCGCCTCTCCCTCCTCCAGCTTCCGGCTACCAATCCAGAAGAGAAGAAGCCCAAGGTCAAGGATGTGAAGCGCAAGGGGGCTTCTGTGCTCGCAGCAGAGCCAGACACCAAGCAAGGCAGGGATCAGCCTAAGTCATCCAAAGGCAGCCGATACTGCGTGTACCACGACCTCCACACCCACAACACCAACGAATGTCAAGAGCTCAGGGCCGTGCGAGATGGGCGTATCGGCCGACGCCCCAAGCGCAATGACCGGGGCTATGGCCGAGGAGGAGGAAGAGGTGGAGGACGATGGGAAGACCGTGGCCCTCGCCAAGGGTGGCATGACCGACCTCGCGAGGACCGCTGGCAGGACCAACCTCGCAAGGGAGGTTGGAGGGATCAGCCTCGTGAGGATCGCCCTCAAGGCAACGCAGGCCTCCCTCCTCTGCCACCACCGTCAAGGAGGAATGAAGACCATCATCAGGATGAGGGGGCTGGGGGCTTCCAGGAGCCGCGCGCAATCGCTTGCATCCCGGGCGGCGCTTAGGCCCCAGCCTCTCAGCGCATCTTCAAGTAGATTTCTCACGAGGTGAATGCAGTCATCCCCAAGCTTGAGGCCACACGCCCCCTCAGGTGGTCTGCGTGCGCTATCACGTTCAGCTCAGCCGATCAGCTCAAGTGCGCAGCAACAACTGGAGTCCTCCCGATGCTTTGTTCCCCAGTCATCAGCAATGTGCAAGTCACTAGGACCCTCATCGATGGTGGAGCTGGACTCAATGTCCTATCCGTCGAGACATTCAACAGTCTCCAAGTGCCATATGATCAGCTTCAGCCGACCAAGCCTTTCTCAGGAGTCACTGATGGTTCCACTGTTCCGATAGAGCAGGTTCGCCTTCCTGTCACCTTCGGGCAGCGCAACAACTACCCCACCGAGCTCATTGACTTTGACATCGCCCACATTCGCCTGCCATACAATGCCATCCTCGGATACCCAGATCTGGCCAAGTTCATGGCAGTGACTCACCATGGCTACAATGTCCTCAAGATGCCAGGAAGCGGTTGAATCATCACAGTGCCTTGTGAGGAAAGGGATGCAGTGTGTTCTCTTGAGCGTGCCTTCCAAGCCGCAGCAATCGAAGACCCAGATCACAGGAGCGGGAGGCTTCCCGAGGCGGTCCCTAAGAAGAAGAAGGCTTCACCTGGCCCAAACCTTCAGCAGGCAGGCACCTCCAGAGGCGTTGCGTCAGGATCCACGCCCGTCCAAGGGGCGCCACCCTCTGTCGCATAGGAAGGCACGCCCAGCGCCCTCCTCGGGCAGGTGTCGGGGGCTCTCTCCTGCAGGGCCACCAAATTTGCCAAGGTCATGAGGGAGGTGCTCGGGCACCACTTGGAGGCGTGCTTCAAGGCACGTTTCCCTCAGGAAGGTATGAGGCAAGGAGGGCCAAACCCTTAGGAGTTCATCGCGAGGAACATTCAGGAGCTACAGGAGTCAAGAGTCATGCGCGGCAGCCGCCGCTTGCCCGCCGTGGCCCCACATCCAGGCGAGGATGGTGGGCTGTGCGTCTGCATTGATGTGCCAGGGCTCAACCGAGCCGCGTCTCAGGAGCGCCTCTGGCCTTCACACGTGGGGCGTTGCGAGGGTCCACCTCACAGCTACGTTCGCATGCCTTTCGGCCTGCCGAACGCGGTCGCCGCTCGTCAGCGCCTGCTGAGGAGCATTCTGGAGGCTCAGGAGGTCAGGCATCACGCGGTCCTTGAGGAGATGGAGATGGCCCTCGAAGATCCACCCGGGCCCCCGGAGCCTCCCGAGGCTCAAGGTCCCAGGAGCTCATGAGGGTCGGCTTCCTCGCCATGCATCGTCCGCTACTTCAGCATCACTTCATCCCCAACGGTATCAGGTGACATCTTTCAAGTTCCATTTTTAGCTGGGAGTGCCCGCAGGGCTGCATCATTCCCAGGTCGTGTGGGTCCGTCCCTGCGGCATGTATTCGTTTTGCTTATGCTCTTTACCTAGCTTGTTGGGGGCGCCCCTCGGGCTGCATTATCCCCAAGCTGCTTGGGCCTGACCCAGTGGCGTTTTCTTTTTTCTGCATCTATCTAAATGGATTTGCTCCTTCATTCTTAACATGATTGACCTAATCGCCTGCTCGATTGACACCTACCTTTGGAGCCACTCGCTCTGGCACGACACTTGCGCATGAGTCTGTCCCTGCAACGCCGATAAATCTGAGTGGCTGAGCTCTGGCCACAGCAGCCCCGCAAGGCGCCACCTCACCAGGCCCTCAATGCCCCAATCACTCCCTCGGAGCGACCAATGGTTGGCTGGCAACCGTAACGACAGACCTTGTTTCCCCTCGTGATTGATACGCAGGACCTGCTCCAGGAGTAACGCTGGTGGCGTCGCGAGCCTTCTCTCCTTCTCTCCGGCACGATCCGCTCGCGCGTTAAAAGGGTGGCGCCTGAGCATCGTGACTCATGGGCTCTTACTGGCTCTCCTGCCCTCACCCCCTGGCCTTCACCCACGGCATCGCAACCTGTGATACCAGCGGCAGCTGAGCTCACTCGAGGGCCGGGACCTGAGGATGTAGAGAATTAAGGGAAGTGCGGGGAGAGGGAAGAAGCTCATGAGGACCTGACCCAGCAACACCTCAGCTGCCGCCACGCAGGCCCGGCACCTCGACGAAAACTACACGAAACCTATGAGATAAGTCACGCGAAAACTGATTCGACTCAGCGCTAAACCCTCGCCTAGTGCAGCTCTGTTACGACAACGTTGCCTACCTTTCTTGCCCAGCGGAGGGTTCTTGAGCGCTAAAGGGGACCTCCTGAGCATCGCGACTCAGGGGCTCTTACTGGACCTTGGGCCGCTCACCTCCCGGCCTTGACCACGGCATCGCGACCTGGCATACCAGTGACGGCTGAAGCCTGCCTGGGGACCGGGACCTATCAGCGCAGAGCACCAAGCCCTCGTGAGGAAAGAAAGGGGGAGCCGAGCCGGGACAGGACAAGCATCTCGCATCGGTTCATAATAAGGATATAACATTCACAAAAGACATGGCCAGCGCCTTACATACCCCCGCGGGTTGGTACTTCAATTCCTTGCAGGGAACAAAAGGTGCTAATCCTAAGGAAAGCTAACTAGGTGCGCCTCCGCAGGCACCAGCGCCAACCCCATCCAGATCAGTGGCGTCGGCGGCCTGATGCAGCTGTCTTGCTCCGGGAGTGACGCGAGCTCGGAGGCTCGTAGCTGTCGTCGCTCGTCTCCGGAGTTGTGTGAAGCTCGGTGGAGTCGCTGGACCCTCCGGCCCCTCCGCTGCTGCCTGAGGAGCTGCCGGGGAAGCGGTTGGCGGGCCTGGTCCTCGCCACGATGATGCCCCGGCCACCTTTCTCGGGGCAGCATTCCAGCCGGCGCCCGTCCGCATCAAAAACCTTGAAGAACATCAAGGAGGCGCTATAGTATTCGAGGTGGATTACAAGGGCGCCCCCTGTCCGGCAGACCCGGGCGATCTCGCCCCAGCCACGGGTCATGTAGACCTTGCCCGGAACGACGACGTCAACCTTCGCTCCGGTCACAGGGGTACTGTAGTCGGCGCGCTATAGCCAGAGCTCGAGAGGCCCCCTCGGCGGGATTTTGAAGGCGAAGGAGGGAGGAAGGCGAATCCAAGATCAAGGAGGCATGGCAGTATGGAGCACAAGCTCGTGAGAGGAGCCCTCGGCATGTACTCCAGGAGGAACGACGCGCATCGCCATGACCAACCGGCGTTGGCGGTGGCACCGTCGGTGTGGCTCGGCACCTTCTCCTCCAGGGCCCTCGATGCGGGCCTACAAAGGCAGCGGGAACCCAGGCGGCGGCCGCTCGTACCAGGGCCTTGATGCCTCCTGCCGAGCACCCTCATCTCGGCGGCAGAGGACTAGCCGCTTCTTTGCCGGAAGCGGGTCGGGACCCTCTCGGGGGGCCTTTCCCTTCTCTTCTACAGAAAACCGGCGGATTGGTGCCATTGGCGTAAGGTGGAGCAAGGGCAGGGAAGAAGAAGAAAGGAGTAGCAGGGAGAGATGGACTGGAATGGCTCGCGCCGTACCGTACTTATAGCCGGAGGAGGACAACCATCGGCCTCCACAATCGCTGGTAATCATGACCCATTTTTGCATGCAGGGACTTGTCAAGTCATGCGGTTGCCGAGGTATCATGGGGAAGCGGAGACGCCCACGTTAGTCAATCGCCACGCGGCGCCCAAGGCCGCAGGCTGTTGGGGCCTGCTGTGCTTCGCACTTGCCCCTTCACTTCTCTGCTAAGCCAAGTCCAGGCGCGCCTTGGGCCCGGGGGCTACTGTCGGCGTTCTGGGAACGGGGGTCCCCAGACTTGCCTGCCTGTGGCCTGCGGCATGGCTCAAGTGGGGGCCCATTGCAGCCCAGCTTCATCAGCTCAAGCTCAAGACCCTCGCAAGGGGCCAAGCCTCGCGGGGCGGACGACAGGAAGCTTCCTCAGGAGCAGCCTCCTCAGGCAGGCTCGCGAGGAGGTGGAGAGATCAAGGCAAGGGCACCTCGCGAGGAGCCCGTGATGCAAGCCATGACGATCGAGACCAGGCGGACGCCAGGCGGGCGCCGGCCTGCACAATGTCCTTGTTTCCCCTTCGGTGCAAAGGGGGCAAGCACATGCCAAGGCATCATGCAAAGGTTATCGTTTCGGTGCAACAAGACCAAGACCAGCAGAACGGCAGGATGGAGGTAATCGTGGAGCCCAGGACGGCGTCATCATCAGAGCCTTTGGCAGCCGAAGACCAACTTCAGTCAGGATAAGTGTACTAGATGTTCCCCTTCAAAATGGCCAATTGTTGGCGCCCTTGCCGCTCATTATTTTGGAAGAGGCCCAGGGCCTCCCTCTATAAATAGGACTAGCCACCACAGGGCAAAGGGACGGAGGATCGAGAAAACGAATCGACCAGAGAGAGAGAGAAGCGACGAACTCACCCAAGTAGTTCATCGCACGAGCTCAAGAACAGCCCCTCGCGAGGCTTTTCTCCCTTTGTATTGTTCATCATCAGCCCCTGAGGCAATCCACCACACCACACACTGGAGTAGGGTATTACACCACAATGGTGGCCTGAACCAGTATAAATCTCGTGTCCCTTGTGTGTTCTTCTTTCTATCCTAGATCCTTTGCGAGACTTCGAGATGTGAGCTGGTAGGGGAAAGATCATCGTGTGCGCCCCAGAGTTCGAACCTCAAGGGTCTGCCGGAACCCGAAATCCGACATATAGATCTGAAAGATGCATAAGCCAAATAATACCCAAACAAAGTACAATCCTATTAACCAATTCTGGAACTATGAATTGGCCTATGCAACATATATTCAATGACATAATACATGATGTCTCAACTCCATTCAATCATAATATAGGCATACATATAAGTTTCCATGAGCACGTACCTTATCTCGCTCTCCAATCGAACTAAGGACGATGTTAGAGTACTACATAGGCCATGCATTGACATAATCTTGGGACAATAGATAAATATCGGCCATTACCATGTAAACTTCATTCAAAGAAAATATAGCTGAAATAAACAAATGAAATGACAAATCAAGTATTTTGGCCCTTTAGATCAGTAACAAACTTGTAAGTAATCAGATATATAGTGATTTGGCAATACCCTTTCATGATGTAAGAAATTATATTCCATCCATGGATTAAAATAAGCCCATTGAGGGTTACCAATCATACCTGATGACGAATTACATGGCATAGGCATTAATGGCATAGTTGAAGAATATGGATAATGTGTAGACTGAAGATGTTGAAACCTTCGGCTTTGTCCTTCATAGTTTTCACTCTTTTCCTTCTTCACCTTCGCCGCCCTTCTTGTAATAAATCTTGCACATAATTATTATTTTGAGTACTTCCTTCGGGAACCCATGCCATGTTCCTTTCTTCATGTTCTTGTGCACTAAGCTTTTGTAACTCCTGCTTTTGCCAATACGATAAGCCGAGTGAGCACCTTGACTGTGATTTTTTTTCAACTAATGGCAACTCTTTTTGGTCCTTATGCACCCTCAACTTCTTTTCTTCTGATTTGGCACTCTGATTTTTATCAATTGATTGCTTCACTTCTTTGCCTTTTGTAGCCAATGTCAACACTTTAATTGGCTCTTTGTTATTTGAGATCAAATCTGAAGTAGCACACTTACGACCATCTCTTTTCACGTGGTAAACTTGCTTTGCCACCTCTTTCTTCTTCCTTGAGCTCTGGACCGATTCCTTATGATTGAAACGGTCTTTGACGCGTGATTGTTCAAATGTTGATCTTCTTGGAGCTGCATAGTATTGGTGAGATGGTCTAAAATAAGATGGAGAATGTGCCCTTGTATCATACCTGTCCCATGATGAATATGGATCTATATGAGCATAGGGAGGAATCCACGGCATTGGCATTGGTGGCCCAAAATAAGAATATGAATATGTTGCGTTAAAATTATCACTTTGCCAATACCGATCCTCATATTTGCGCCTTGGGGGTGATATTGGTTTGTTTGCATGATTTGGCCCATAAGCATTTTTCTTTTCACTCTTCTTTTGATATTTATCCAATAGTTCAGCGAAGGTGATTTTTGATCTCTTATACTTGTGCTTATTTCGGCCTTTGTTTTCTTTTGGTTTGTTTTCATTGATCATTGGATTTGCTTGTTGCCCCCCAGTCCTTGGCGTCTTCATTGTAGCCTTGATGGAATTCTTGCCCTCAAGATTATGTTCATTATGCTCTTCAACAACTTCTTTACTTGAAAGCTTGATCCCATCACATGCATCTTTTACCTTCTCTTTAAATGGATCGGCTTGAAGCAGCCGATGCAAAAACTTTTTGCCATCAGGACCAATAGGAATAGACTGGTCATCTCTTGGTGTTTCATCAAATTTCAATCGTCCTTTTTCAATGGCCGGTTTAACTATTTGACGAAACATGTTGCAATCCTCAAAATTATGCTTGGACGAATCATGCAACTTACAATACATTCGTCCCTGGATTGATGGCTTGACATGGTGATCAAGAATTGTACTGTAATTATTTTTCAGCAAAAAATCAAATATTTGATCACACATGCTTGAATTAAATGTATACTTCTTATTGTTTAGCCGGTCTTGCTGTGAGAACGGCTTTGGAGGTAAGCAAACGAATGGTTCAGATTTGGAATCTCCACATTAGGCTATGCAATGTGTTTTGCACTCTATCTCTCATGTCTTTGGATAAAAAACTATACTGACATCGGTTTGCTCAGAAGATTTTAACCTTGGGTTTAAATTTTTGAAACGAAAATAGTTAGAACATACATGTCTCAATTGAGACCAAGTGTATGCCAAGTAAGAAATAAGCAAAGCTACTCGATTAGATATGAGCTTTAGATAAATCAATGGGGAAAGCCTTGGCTGCAATAATTTTTCGCCATTGGTCTTTCTGAATGGTGCAATGTGTTGACCGATATGCTTTGTGACAATCTGATTGCTAACAAATAAATTACCATTCTTCATTGGTCTCTCAATATTTATTATGAAGATTTTTCTAATATTTGCATCTACAACTAAGTCATGACCAAATCTGAAAATAGGTAAATTATTTGCTAGACATACCTCTTCAAATATGTTGGGAGAGCATGATGGTGGTGTGACTTGAAGAATATCTTGCTCCGCCTTTGGATAACTCCCCTACGCCTTGTCATCATCTTTTTCTTCATTTCGTGCATCATTAGTTTGAAGATCTTCGTCCACCCAACTTTCTTTGGCTACTTGTTCTTGTTCTCGAAGCTCATCAATTTCTATGGCACGAAACTCATTGGACAGGAAGTAGGTTCCATTAACTTCAGAAAAATCAAGTATGGTTGTCTTGCTATACTTTCCATGCACTTTCTCAACAATGTTTGCCTCTTTGGATTTGATGGATTCAGAATATAAAATACTTGATTCGGCTTTTTTAACCGAAGCACTTTTAGTTTCCGGATCATCATTCTTTTCACCAGTTTTATCAATTGGCAAGGCTTCTTTTCTTTGAGCCAATTCCCTATCAATTCTCTCTTGGCGAAGTACTTGCACCCTATCGCGCAAAGCTTTAACTCCCCTCTCAATTTCAGCCTGCTCTAGATCAGTTTGCTCCCCCAATGCTTTTAGGATCTTTCGACAATGAATTGTTAGTGTTACCAAAATTTTGCAATTGTGTAGCGGGTGTATAATATGTTGCGGTACAAGGTGAAGGTGTATGCACTGATGTATAACCATATGCTCTCTCACCAATACTATCAATTGATGAAGTTTCATCTTCCTGCGAAACTCTACCCTTTATTGTAGCATAATCAGGAAACAACCCATTTTCATATTGTTCAGGCAAAGAGCACTAATTCTCTTGTTTTGTGCCAAGCTCTTTTTTAATGCAGCCACAACCGCTTCTGGAAGGGATTGCTCCATAGTACTTTCAGATTCTTTCGGCAGTGATTCGTGAGTGTTGCCGAAATCCTTGAATTGCGTACAGTATGCATTATATGCTATAGTATTTGATGACGACACATGTGTTCCTGTAAAATTTTCACTCATTCATCTATGTTCATGAAGATGCGGGGCCGAATTATGAACATCTACAGTTGCATACGGTGCTGAAAAATTACTAACATAGGTGTAGCATATGATGGTTGAGAGTAACTGGCCAAATAGCTAGTAGTAGCATGGCCAATTCTCCCATCCATCGGCAAGGTTGGATTCACGTATTGCAAATTAGTTGCCGATGAATAAAAAGGTGATACACTTTCTTGTATGCTATTGGAAATTTTAACATGAGGTGTTTCAAATTGATTAACCAAACCCATCATGTTGTTCATCGGCATATGGATTTGTGGGGTTGCCGATGCATGAGAGTTTGGATACATATGTTGTACGTTGCGAAAATAATAAGAATTTGAAGCATGAAAATTGTTTTGCATCGGCCCTTGCGCATAATTAGATGCATGATTGATAAAACTAGGGCTAGCCGATACGTTATGCTCATTAGGTGATCTAGCAGCAACATATGGATTATTTGCATCTACAAAGGGGAATTGGGTATTCATATTACCTTTGTACATTGCAGCAACATGATGACGATCTCCTCGTAGCAAGAACGGGATAGAGACCATTCAAAACTTCGTCCCCAGTGGAGTCGCCAAAAAGTGTGTTCGCACACGAACACGTCCCCGTGTACCACCAACCCTGAGGGTGATGCACCGCATCTCACGTCGAAGGAGACCCGTCCAGAAGCGCGGTACACAGGCAATCCGGCAGGCACTTTTGTAGACCCGAAAGCCCACACGCCCGGGAGGGACCCTGTCTGGACGCGCGGAAGCTATGGGCTGCCATTGGTTGACCTGATCGCCCCTAGAGCCGCATGGATTCGCAGTCCTCCATTGCTGAAGAACGACGAAGAACGAGAAGAAAGATACAAGGGTAGGGAATAGATGAAGCCGAAAAAGTAGTAGATGTATTTGTTAGATTGTGTGTTGTTCAATCGGCCATCGCCCCTTAGGTATAATAGGCAGCTGGACTTCCCGTGCAAGGAAAAGGCTTGGATTCACATCCAAAACCCTAGTAAAATTCGGATTGGTTTTATCCGAACTTTCCAAAACTGTTCGGTTTAAACTGGCTGCACCTTGCGGGTAATTTTTGAGGTTGTAAACTATCTCGGATGGAAACGAGCCCAAAAGCAATCTTGACCGTTTCAACGAGGCGAACAACTTTCATGTTGAATGTGTTTTGATCAGAGATCATCTTCAGGGTCAAATCAGTCGTGCAAGATAGGCTATTATTCGCGCTACCCGTCAGACACGGTGTCTGATGGGGCGAGCCATATTTTGCCTCCTAACAGGGCTGTATTTTGATGGCTCTAACTTTTGCATACAAACTCGGATTGGAACAATTTTTATATCAAAATCAATCTATTCGACGTGATGAAGACAACCCGTGTAGATCAGTTTTTCATTTGAGGTCGTCTTGGGGGCTTAATCGGCCAAACTGTACTCTGAATATAAGATCTTAGTACTTTGAGCATGGTTTCGGCCTTCGAGATGAAATCAAACGACGATAACCCAAACTTCAAAGATTTCATATCAACAATACGGAACTCTTTCATGTAGATCACTTCTCCATTTGAGGCCATCTTAAATAAGCTCTTGACCGTGCCAAAATCTGACGTCAATAGTTTCCCCGGGGTTGACACGGTAGGGAGCTTTGTTAGGTAGAGGTGCTCTGGGGATGAGTTGATTCGGTGCTCGATGCCTCGTAGAGTTGGTAGTCCCGGAGGTATCTCATTGGGGAAAACGTCTTGGAATTCCTGCAAAAGAGAAGATAACACTAAAGGTAGATCATGAGAGGTTTTAGTTTTTGGTGCCTCGTCCTTGCACAAAAGGACATAGTGCATAAAACTTGATGGGTTCCCACACACTTCTCTCATCTCACTTTTGGTGGCAAATAGAACTAAGTTCTTCTAGTCGCTCATCGTGGAGGCACTCGATTTTGGCTTGTGGCGCTCACTCTCTTTTGGGTGGGTCGCTCTCGCACTCTTTTCTCCATGATGGATGGCTTGCTTGTCGGCGATCACTTGACTTGGAGAGATAGGTCATAGCACATACTCCTTTCCTTTCATCTTGAAGCTATAGTGATCGGTACGCCCGGTGTGGATGATGCCTCGGTCAAATTGCCATGGTCGACCAAGAAGGAGGTGGCAAACGGACATCGGGATGAAATCACACTCCAAAGTGTCTTCATATGCTCCTATCTTGAAAGAAACTTTCACCGTAAGATCGACTTGGATAGTGCCGGAATTGCTTAGCCATTGGACCTTGTAGGGGTGCGGGTGCTTCATCTTGACCAATTGGAGCTTGGAGCATAGTCTTCACTTGCCAAGTTATGAAAACTCCCTTCACCGATGATGTCCTTGACGGACCTTCCATTGATGTCGGCCTTGGTGTGGAAGATATGGCATCTTTGGTCTTCGACTTGTTGATGTTTAAGAGTCAAGACCTTGGAGACAAAGAGAGCGGGGCTCGAATCCTCATCACAAAAGGCTTGATCATCTTCATCTTCTTTCATGCGCCGGTGCATGGCCACTTCCTGAAGGGCTTCCATCTCCTCTTCACACATGGAGTCATAGGTTCCGTCGTCGCTGAGGGTCATGGTGCGCTTGTTGGTACACTCAAAGGACTTGTGGCCTCGGTCACCGCATGTGAAACACTTGATGGAACTTGTCTTGACGGTATCATTGGTTGGAGTAGATGATGAAGCTCGCGGCTTGAAGTTGCTTGTAGTAGGAGGACGACTTGAGGTTGTCGAAGTTTTCTTGTAACTCGACTTGTCGTCATTTCTTGTAGGTGGCTTGGTTGAGGTAGAAGGTGTCGGAGTCGTTGAAGCTTGGTTGTTGGAGAAGCCGTAGCTCTTGGAAGAGTATTTGGCATACTTGAAGTCATGTTGCATTTGACGTTCCGCTTTGGTAGCTTGATGCACTAGCTCAATGAGGTTGGAGTATGCTTGGAAGTCGGCAATATTCGTGATGGGATGATTGAGGCCATTCAAGAAACGGGCCATAATTTGCTCATCGTCTTCCGTGACATTGGCTCTTATCATGGTAATCTCCATTTCCTTGTAGTATTCTTCAACGCTCTTTGTTCCTTGCTTGAGGTGTTGGAGTTTCTTGAAGAGGTCGCGGTTGTGGTATGTTGGCACAAAGCATGCTCGCATGACATCTTTCATTTCATCCCATGTGGTGATTGGTGGTTCACCTCTTGCTTCTCAGCGGTCCAGGACGTGTTCCCACCATATGAGCACATAGTCTTGGAACTCAAGGGATGCCATATCAATCTTCTTCTCTTCCTCATAGTTGTGCAAACGAAAGATCTTGTCCACCTTCAATGCTTAGGAAATGTACTCTTCGGGATCATTGCTTCCATTGATCTTGGGCATGGTGAACTTGAGCTTGCCATAGCGTTGCTCTTCATTGTGTTGGGGTCGAGGGTGATGATGATGCCCTTGACGAGGATAATTGTCAACCTCATATTGCTCTTCGCGTGGAGTGTTTCCATAGTCATCATACTCTTGGTGAACTTGAGGTTGTGGAGGAGCTTGTCGAGCTTGAGGAACTTGATGATGCACTCTTGCTTGGTAGTTTCGCTCTTGAATTTCTTCGCGAAGTGCTTCCTCTTGATTGCGCGTATCTTGGTTGCGGTTGGCGACGGCTCGACTTAACTCTTGATGGTCACGTTGCTCCTCAAGTGCTTGAGCTTCACGTTCTTGTTGTTGAAGACGTTGAGCCTCGGCATCTTGTTCGTCTTGATGTTGGCGCGCTCGCTCTTCCTCTTGGTGACGTTGATGTTGCCTTTCTTGTGCTTGTGCAAGAGTAGCTTGGTTTTGGTGATTATGATGCGCTTGCTCGTCGAAGTGCTCTTTTGGATGATTGTTGTGTAGAGGATTGCGAGTTGCTTGACGTTCTTGGCACACGGCTTGACGTAGAGTGTTTGATGTCAGTGTACTTGAGACGGAGGGGGTGTCATCGGAGTGTCGACTCGAGCGGCTCCGTCTTGAGTAGGACAGAGTGGTAGAAGAGCGGTTTACCAACAAGGCACGAATCTCGTCCATTCTTGCGTCGTTCTCTTTTTTGTGTGCGTTGAGCTTGATGTCGAAGTAGTCTCTTGTTCATTGCTCGGAGAGTGCAAGTCGGTGGCGAGATTGTTGATGCGGTCGCTCATTGCTTGTTGTTCTTGATGCAAAGCTCTTTGTGCACCGAAGAGGTGGCTCTTGGTGACATAAGATGACATGTTGCCGTCTTGCTCGATGAAGAGTGGGTTGGTAGAAGAACTTGGCCTATCCATCATTCCAAGCAAATATGTGAGTGGGAGAAAGAGAAGAACTTATACCAAATGTACCTTGACCGATGTTGAAGATGGATCAATGATCACTCAAATATGGAACAAGGAAATATCACAATTGGTACCAATTCTTGTCGGTTCTCACACCTACATAAGTAAAAGCTTATGGTGGAGCTCGGTTAGGATGGTGGCACAAAATTTGATGCAATTGTTAGTGAGCCTCAATAATGTTGGAAAAGATTCAAAAATTTGCAAATGCAACAAGTAGACCACTAGCAAGATAAGGTACACGGAAACACACAGGCAAATAGATAAGTGAGGTCGTGCAACCAAGGAATGAGCCAAAATGTGTAATCCACGAAAATTCTCTTGTTGCACAATACTAGAGAGACGCTAGCACGATTACACAATAGGTGGATACGAAACTTGTGCACAACCTACTAGGCAAAAATGCAACGACTTCTATCCCAAGTATGCTATATGTATGGTATTTCGGTGATATGATCCAAGATGATCGAGTATGACAATCTTAATGTAGTATGATGCTATGGTTCTTGCTTATAAGCTATTTTCTTATCTTTCCCTCTTGCTTAAAAGCTTGTTTGGATCTTTCTCTTTTGAGCTCTTTTCTCATGCAAAACTTCACGAACCAAGATGGCAATTGTGTATATGCGATGACAGCCTTGTGACACAAGAGATGATACCAAGATATGCACCATGATGATATGGTATGTATGCTATGGAAACTATGATCACTAATGTGCACAAGTCACATTGTCGGCAACACTCAAAGGCTAGTCTAAGGTGGTTATGCAATGGCAAGGAGTAGACAAAGATGTCGTCGAGGTTACCGTCGAGGTAGTCGTTTGAAAGCAAGGACGATTGTTGGCAATGACGAGTCCTTGGCGAAGATGAGAGATGGTGATGTTGATGTCGAACCGTACCTATATAGTCGAAACACAATAGGACACGGGAACCACTACTCAAATTATCAAATACCAGAACGGGTCAAAATTGTCGGAGTTGGTAGTGGGTAAACGATGGTGGGGTCTTGCAGAAAGAAGTGGTGGTATCGCAGTGCGTATGCGGTGGTGGAGGTGGAGAGGTGGTGGTGGCCAAACTGAAAATTTTCAGTTTTGTCAGGGAATAGCGGACGTCCGGTCGGTGAGCGGTCATCCGGTCATCAAACATCCGGTGCCTGGGCGATTTCGGGCACGGGATGAACAACTAGGGTTCATGATGGAGGTGGTGAAATTGGTCAAATCTGAGTGATTTTGTGGATGGAAATAGTGGAGATGATGGGGGAAAGCTAGATCCACTCGTGGAAAAGCAAATCCATGGATCAAATCCAACAAAAATTCATCACACCAACAAATCACAAAAAAAAATTGGGCTATTTTTGGTGGAGATTTTCGAAATTGGGGAAGAACACAACAAAATCAAGCTAGAAAACAAAAGGTAGGGGCTCCAAATACGTGATCAACGTGGCTCATGATATCAAGATGATGTAAGTTAGAACCCTAGATGCCCGATTTTTCATGATTGGAGGGGATCCTATGAAGAACATGAAGAACACGAGGAGAAATCATGAGGGGAAACACAAGAGAATCACTCAAACCAACAAGATCCGATCACACATATGCTAGATCCTCGAAGCACAAAGAGTGATACATGATTCAAAGTTAACAAAGGACGATACAAAAGGTCTTCTCCGAGAGGAGGTCTTGAAGGGTCTTCCTGTGATGGCATCTTGAATCTGCTTGGGGGATCTTCTCCGAAGAGGTCGTCAAGTCCGATGGAGAAGTAACCAAGTGGATGAGCAAAGCTCTCACACAAATATGAGCTAATCATTTGCTAACCCTAACTAGGAGGAGGAGGTCTGTGTATAGTCTAAGTGCAAAAGGGGGCAGAATGAAAGGGTACATGGGCCTCGGGGCTGCAGCTGCACACACTCAAACAACGGACGTCCAGCAGCTAGCGGACGTCTGGTGGCTTGCGAGGGCCCGGACGTCCGGTAGGATTGGACTTCTGTTAATTACGTTCTATAAACATGGTGACGCCCGATCATCCGGTCACTTCGGACTTCCACAGAATCGGCTCGGGTGTAGAAATGCCAGTCGTCCGGTGCGGGTCGGACGTCCGCTCGTTGGGAAGTGTTCCCGGTCATCCGTAGGGGGCCGGGTATCCGCTCGCTGTAGCTCTCGTCGGCTGGGACTTCAGGCGCCGGACATCCGGTCCTAGTCGGACGTCTGATGGCTGGGGCCTCAGGCACCGTATGTCCGGTCCTGGGCGGACGTCCGCTGGCTGGAGCTTCTTCGGTAGATCTTCTTCTTGTCCTTCATACTTGGTGTCCTCGTCGTCTTTTCCATTGGATGTAGCTGATCGGTGGCCTTCCTTCGAGTACCTGATCACACATAGTGTTTCCGCTTAAGGTAGTAGCCATGTATCATGTGTAGAGAGTGGGAGTTTGGACAGGAGCAAGTTCACCTTATCTTTGATAGCCTTTGCTCAAGCTCTTGTCATTGGTCCAAGTGGTGTCATGGGAGATGTAGATACGTCCATGGGGATGATCGCGGGATCCTCCACATCATAGGTGGCTGTGGATCTTCCCACCCACCAAACCTAAGCTATCAAAACAAGTCTTAGTCTCAGGTTCAAGGACAGGCGGTCCTCGTCCACCTTTTCGTCCACTTTCAGAGGTCACTTTTCACAAGTGTGGTATGAAAGGGCATTACTCCAACAAGTGCAACCAGAGGTTCCTTCCGCCTTCTCCTCCTATTACCTCAGCAAGGAATGCATTTCTCAAGCACAATCAAAAGAATGCACAGGTGAACATGTTGAATGCAGCTCAAGCGGAGGAATCTACCGATGTGATCATGGGTAACCTCTCTTAACTCTTTTCCGGCAAAAGTATTATTTGATACTAGTGCATGGCTTTCTTTTGTTTCCATGCCATTCACTGAGAAGCATGATTTGTGTCCCATAAATATTCCAAGGACTCTATCAGTCTCTCCGGGAAATGTGATGACCTCTCGTTTGATGGTTACGGATGTTACCATCAAGATGGGTAATTATTCTTTCCTAGCTTCTCCGATGGTTCTTGGTGATTATGATATTGATCTCATTTTTGGAATGGATTGGCTTTCTAAGCACAAGGCTTTTCTTGATTGTGATGAAAAAGAGATTAAATTGACTCATCCTTCTGAAGACGTGTTTATCTTTTCTGCTCGTGATGAAACCATTCGGTTGTTCTCTCTCAATGAGAAAGGCGAGATCAACGCTATTTCTCAGATTCCAATTGTTTGTGAGTATCAAGATGTCTTTCCATAAGAGATTTCGGGTATGCCTCCTCACCGGCCAGTTGAGTTCGTCATTGAGCTTGATCCTGGTACAGAACCCGTTTGCAAGCGTCCCTACAAGCTTGGGCCAGAAGAGCTAAAAGAATTGAAGAAGCAGCTAGATGAACAAGAACGTCTAGGTCTAATCAGACCAAGTTCATCTCCTTGGGGATGTGGTGTTCTCTTTGTCCAGAAGAAAGATGGCACGAAATGACTTTGTGTCGATTACCGCCCATTGAACAAGAAGACAATCAAGAATAAATACGCACTTCCCAACATCAATGAATTGTTCGAGCAACTCAAAGGTGCAAAGGTGTTTTCCAAGCTTGACCTCCATATGGGGTATCACCAGATTCACATCCGTGAAGAAGATATCCCAAAGACAGCTTTCAGAACGAGCTTTGGCTCTTACGAGTGTATTGCCATGTCCTTTGGGCTTGCCAATGCAACTCCAACCTTCTATCGTATGATGAACTTCACCTTAAACCCCTACACCAATGAATTCATCCTGGTGTACCTTGATGATATCCTGGTATTATCCAAGAATAAAAAGGATCATGCCAAGCATTTATGATTGGTGCTCGACAAGCTCAGAGAGCATCAATTCTATGCAAAGTTCTCTAAATGCCAATTTTGGCTTGATGAAGTTCTTTACCTTGACCGCATCATCTCTGCCAAGGTCATCTCTGTCAATCCTGAAAAGGTTGCTGCAGTTGTCAACTGGGAGCCTCCTCAGAACGTCAAGTAGCTCCGCAGTTTCCTCGGGCTTGCAAACTATTGCAGAAGGTTTGTGGAGAACTTCTCCAAAATTGCTAAGCCTCTGTCCAACCTCCTGGAGAAGAATGTCAAATATTCCTAGACTCCTGAGTGTGACGTCGCGTTCAATACACTCAAAGAGAAACTCATCACAGCTTCGGTCCTTACTCCTCCTGATGAGTCCAAGCCCAACCAAGTCTTTTGTGATGCTTCCTTGGGTCTCGGTGCTGTTCTTATGCAAGAAAGGAAAGTGGTGGCTTAGAGTTCTCGGCAGTTGAAGCCAAACGAGAGGAACTACCCACTCATGATCTTGAGTTGGCAGCAGTTGTCCACACTTTAATCACATGGAGACATCTCTTGTTGGGTAGGCAAGTGGGCATTTTCACTGATCACAAGAGCCTCAAGTATATCTTCACTCAGCCTAACCTCAACCTCCGATAGACTCGTTGGGTCAAAATGATCCAAGAGTACAATCCAAGCATTGAATATACTCCAGGCAAGGTGAATGCGATTGTATATGCATTGAATAGAAAGGCATATTGCAACAGCTTAATTCTCAAGCCATTCCAGCCTGATCTTTGTGAAGCATTCCGCAAGCTCAACCTCCAAATTGTTCCTCAAGGTTTTCTTGTCAAACTCCATGGCACTCCAACTCTGGAAGATCAGATTCGTGAGGCACAACTGCTTGATACCATGGGGAAGAAGGTAAAACATGGGATTGCCAAAGGCTTATCTAAATACAAGTGTTATCGCATTGATGACAAATATACCTTATTCTTTGAGGACCCGTTAGTGGTTCCCAAGGGTGATCTAAGGAAGGTCCTAATGAATGAAGTGCAAAATTCTCTTCTTTCCATCCATTCAGGAAGTTCTAAGATGTATCATGACCTTAAGAAGACGTTCTTGTGGACACGAATGAAGCGAGAGATTGCTCAATTCATGAATGAATGTGATGTCTGCCGTAGAGTGAAAGCAGAACACAGTGTCCAGCAGGACTCCTCCAGCCTCTACCTATTCCTGAATGGAAGTTTGATCATATCGAGATGGATTTTGTCACCAGCTTCCCCAAGTCCAAGCGTGGAAATGATGCTATCTTTGTTGTCATTGACAAGCTCACAAAAGTGGCTCATTTCCTTCTAGTTAAAGAATCTACCATGGCAGCTCAATTGGCAGAGCTATACACTTCTAGAATTTTCTCGTTGCATGGGATTCCTCAATTGATCTCCTCAGATCGCGAAAGCATTTTCACTTCCAAGTTTTGGGACTCCTTCTAGAAGGCCATGGGCACCAACATTTGTTTTAGCACAGATTTTCACCCTCAAACAAGTGGCCAAGTTGAAAGGGTTAATTAAATCCTCGAAGACATGCTCAGGGCATGCGTCATATCTTTCGGTATGAAGTGGGAAGATTGCCTCCCATATGTCGACTTCTCCTACAACAGCAGCTTCCAAGAAAGTTCGGGCAAGGCCCCTTTCAAAATTCTATATGGCAGAAAGTGTCATACGCCTCTCAACTGGTCCGACACTAGTGAACACCAACTTCTTGGCAACGAGTTGATCATAGAAGATAAAGATATGTGTAAAGTCATTCACGAAAATCTCAAAGCCGCGCAATCGTGCCAGAAGAGCTACTATGATGGCAGGCACCGTGAATTGGTTTTCGATATTGAAGACCATGTCTATCTCCGAGCCTATCCAATGAAAGGCACTCAACGCTTCGGTATCAAAGGGAAGCTTGCCCCAAGATATGTGGGTCATTTCAAGATCATTGGTAAAAGAGGCGGCCTTGCCTACCAACTTGAGCTCCCTTCCAACTTCTCAAATGTGCATGATGTGTTTCACGTGTCACAACTTCGCAAGTGCTTCAAGATGCACGACCACACTATCAACTTTGAAGAGATTGATCTTCTAGAGGACTTATCTTATCATGAGCAACCCATTGCCATTCTTGAACAAACTGAGCGCAAAACTCGCAACAAGTCGATCAAGTTCCTGAAAGTTAAGTGGTCTCATCATTTCGACCGAGAAGCTACTTGGGAGCACCAGCATCACCTTCGTTCCGAATATCCGGAGTTCTTTCAGTCCTAGATCTCGGGTCTAGATCCTCTTGTAGTGGAGGAGGGTTGTAACACCCCAGATGTAAAACTTCCATATTTGGCCTTGTATCCAACCTTGTCATGTTCAATCCCAAGTGGTTCCATCTTTTGTGTTTCCATTTTGGGTTTTGTTTTGTTTCGTATTGCTTTGCCTTGCTATTTTGTCATATTTCATTTTCCCATTATGGTCATGTCAATGTGTGGCTTTGTGCTTTATGTCTTATTGCATTCTCATCCTCATCATGTGCTTGTGTGTTACATGCATGTTATATTGTTGCATGACCCATGTGTGATCCATAAATCACCACCTCCATGCATCACCACCTCTCCTTCTCTTTTCTTTCTTTTTGCAAGTGCCATTTTGCCCTACTCCATTAATATTCATCTTTGCCTCACAAATCATGCACCATGTCCTAAACCTCTCTACCAAATGTAATCCTATTTGGAGTTGATTTGGATAGGTTCAAAAATGCCTCAAGTTTGAATTATATTCAAACTTGTTTTATTTTTCTACCTCTAAAAATGCCCAACTCAATTTTATCAAATAGTGCAAAGTTCCAGGAGCCTGAGGGTATTTTTATATCTGCAAAACTCCTCTTCTATGTCCCTGGCCTTTTCATTTGTGTTTTTCTGTGTGAAGAAATTACAAAAGACAAAAGGAGCAGTAGACCATCCGCAGCGCAGCCACCTGGACCTCGACAATCAGGCCGACCCATCTAGCCGCCCGCCAGCAGCCCAACGCGCGCCTCTCCCTGCCTTTTCACGCCGTTGCGCACCCCCGCTAGCCACTTGCCACATCGCCCCTCCTGTACCACCTACCATCCTCTAGCTACAGTACACCCGCACCCACCATTTCGTCGAGCTTCAGCCGCGCCGTGCACATGGCCACGGCGGAGTCACGCGATCATGGCCAGCCTCGTCCTCGCCCTTATCTGCAGCCCGTCTTTGCCAGCTGCTAGACACCCACTCCCTCACGCTTTCCCCTCTCTCAAGAAACCCTAGGGGTGCCGCTAGATCGAGATCCAGCCCCGCCCCGAGCGCATCCAGGAGCGCGTCATCGTCGCTGGTGTGCTCCCCATTGACCTCCGCCTCGCCAAGTGTGTCTGTCAAGTCTGCCGTCGTCGACTTCATCGACTACTTTGTAACACCCGGATAATTATGCTACAGTGACCCCGTGCAAATGATGTCATGCCACTTTTGTTACTGTTGCAAATCCCGCTTAGTTCAAATGATTCGAATTCAAATTTGAGTTTTTTCGTCAAACATCAAAAGTTTTCAAACTGTAAAACAAAAATGTTTGGTTTGCGCCAAAATTCACATAGGTAATTGTAGTAAAGAAAACGCATGATTAGAAAATGCTAAGATGCTCTAAAGTAAAGAAAACAGAAAAAACGAAAATACATAAAAGAAAAGGAAAATACATAACAAAAAACAAAAGAAAAAAAGAAGAAAGACCCCCACTGGGCCACTGGCCCAGTTGACCAGGCCGCTCCACGGCCCAGCCGCCCCCCCACACACTCCCTTAACCCCCCACCCGGCGGAAACCCTAAGCCCCACTCACCCCACTCACCCCCACGTAGCCACTCATCTGGATCGGGGTCGATCTCGACGACCGCCGCTGCCCCGCCGCCCATCGCTAGAACCTCCCCACCGGCCTGCCTCCTCCTCATCGCCGGCCTACTTCCGTCTGGCGCCGTCTTCCCCGTCGCCCTCCTCGCGCCCCATTGCCCCAAACCCTACTCCGCACGGTGAGGCCCCCGGCCTCGTCCTTGACCCTTCCCTGCCTCTGCTCGATGTCGACCGCGCGCATGGACACCACTACGTCGGCTGCCGTCGCCTAGCCCCCCTGCTCGCCAGGCCCGACCTCCCTCCTCGGCGTCCACAACGCCGCTCCGGCACTCCCCGCGCGGCTGCCCCCACTCCGGCATCGTCCTTGCGTTGCCCCACGCCTGCAGTTCGCGCACGCAGCCTCAACGCTACTCGCACGCGCATGCACTGTCTGTGGCATCACCCCCCTTCTGCTGCCGCCGCGTCGTGTTGCCACGCCCGCCTCTTCCTGCCTTCCCGCTACGGCCCCACTCCCTCCCAGTCGCGCGCTGTAGACCCCAGCTCCGTCCCCCGCGCCCGCCCCTGGGCGCCTGCGCCGCACCTCGCGCCCGTGGCCTCGCCTCGCATGCGCCCGCGCCACCGCACTTTGTCCCCTGCGTCACCGACGCCGCCGCGCCGTCGACCACCGCGCCGTCGGCCACCGCGCTCGCCCTGGCCTCTGGCATCGCCCCGCTGCCCCCTGCGTGCGAGCGCCCGCACAAGCGCCCGTCGTCCCCTTCCCGGGTGGACTCGGGCGCATGCCCACGCCCGTAGCGCCGCTAACCCGCATCGTCCCCCTGGGCCTATGACGTATGGGCCCTGCCCAGAGAACGTTTTAATTAAATAATAATAATAATAAAATAATAATTAAATCAACTAATTAAATAAATTATTAGTTTAATTAACTTAATTAATCTTGTTAATTAATTTAATTAACGCTGTTAATTAATTTAATTAACCCTGTTAAATAACTTTAATTATCTGATTAGATAAACAAGTCTATGACCATTGTGACCCACGTGTCAGTTTGACCAGTCAACACCTCTGTTGACTGCTGACGTCATGCTGATGTCATGCTGATGCAATAATACTAATTTCGAATTAATTTAATAATAATAATTTAGAAAATGATTTAAAAATTTAAAAATTATTATAAAATAATCCATAACTCGGAAGAAAATACTTTGTACATGAAAGTTGCTCAGAACGACGAGATGAATCCGAATACGCAGCCCGTTTGTCAGTCACACGTCCCTAGCATAGCGAACCTGCAACATTTCACCTCTGGTTCATTTGTCCGAAAACGCGTGACACCAGGGATACTTTCCCGGATGTTTTCCCCCTTCGTCGGTACCACCTACTGCCGCTTTAGGGAACACTTAGCACCGCTCATTATCATGTCATGCATCGTCATGCTTATGTTTGCATTGTATTTATTGTTTGGTTAGACATCGAGACCGACGTTGCTGCTACCCAGTACGACTACGGAGTTGACGACCCCTCCTTGCCAAAGCAACCAGGCAAGGCCCCCCCTTGATCACTAGATATCGCCTATTCTTCACCCTACTACTTGCATTAGAGTAGTGTAGCATGTTAATGTTCGGTTAATCCTATTCTTTCGCATAGCCTGTCATTGTTGCTACAGTTATTGATACCTTACCTGCAATCCTAAATGCTTAGTATAGGATGCTAGTTTATCATCTGTGGCCCTACATTCTTGTCCGTCTGCCTTGCTATACTATCGAGTCGTGATCATTCGGGACGTGACCACGGGTATATACTATACATACATACATACATACATACATACATACATACATACTATATAGATGGTGACTAACGTCGGGTCGTCTCGTAGGGTATCCGCAAGTTGATCTTTGTGGCGGAGCGACAGGGTAGGTTGAGACCACCTAGGCGAGAGGTGGGCCTGGCCCTGGTCGGCGTCCGTGGTTACTTCAAAATAACACGCTTAACGAGATCTTGGTATTTGTTCTGAGTTTGGCAACTGGCCTAAACACACTAACCAACTATGCGGGAACAGTTATAGGCACTTGACGTCGTGGTATCAGCCGAAGCCTTCTTGACCTCAGCGACTGAGTGGCGCGCGCCGGATTGGACTGGGATGCCTGCTCTTGTATTAGGGAGGCTAGGTCTGCTTCTGGCCGCCCTCGCAACGTGCAGGTGTGCAATGGGCGATAGGCCCAGACCCCTGCGCGCATAGGATTTAGACCGGCGTGCTGACCTCTCTGTTGTGTCTAGGTAGGGTGGCGACTGGTTGATCTTCCGAGGTCGGGCATGACCCAGGAAAGTGTGTCCGGCCAGAGGGATCGAGTGTGTTGGGAAATGTGGTGCACCCCCGCAGGGAAGTTTATCTATTCGAATAGCCGTGTCCCTCGGTAAAAGGACGACCCGAAGTTGTACCTTGACCTTATGACAACTTGAATCGGATAATTAATTAAACACACCCAGACAAGTTCCAGAGACAACCTGGTCATCGCTTTCCCATAGGGCGACGAGGGGAGGATCGCCGAGTAGCATTATGGGCTACTTGGAGAACTTCAATCTACTCTCTTCTACAGGCTGCAAGACGGAGGCTGCCAGAAGCATAGTCTCTGATAGGACTAGCTATCCCCCTCTTATTCTAGCATTCTGCAGTTCAGTCCACCGATATTGCCTCTTTACACATATACCCATGCATATGTAGTGTAGATCCTTGCTTGCGAGTACTTTGGATGAGTACTCACGATTGCTTTGCCCCCTCTTCCCCCCCCCTTTTCCTCTTCCTCTCGGATGCCGCAACCAGACGTTGGAGCCCAGGAGCCAGACGCCACCGTCGACGACGACTCCTACTACACTGGAGGTGCCTACTACTACGTGCATGCTGCTGACGACGACCAGGAGTAGTTTAGGACGATCCCAGGTAGGAGGCATGCGCCTCTTTTGATCTGTATCCCAGTTTGGGCTAGCCATCTTATGGCAACTTGTTTAACTTATGTCTGTACACAGATATTGTTGCTTCCGCTGACTCGTTTATGTTCGAGCACTTGTATTCGAGCCCTCGAGGCCCCTGGCTTGTAATATGATGCTTGTATGAGTTATTTTACTTTTCGAGTTGTGTTGTGATATCTTCCCATGAGTCCCTGATCTTGATCGTACACATTTGCATGCATGATTAGTGTGCGATTGAATCGGGGGCGTCACAAGATGGTATCAGAGCCGACTGCCTGTAGGAATCCCCCTTCCACACTCCTTGGCCGAAGTCGAGTCTAGTCACTAAAAAACTTTTACTAACATGGTTGTGAGTCTTACGGGCCCACGTCGCCATTTGGGTGGTATTAGGATCTTTTACTCCTCGACTTTTACTCTGGGGCTCTAAATTCTCTTCTACTCGGGTTAAACGAATTTACTAACTCTAACACTAGGATCCCGTGACCACATTCACCCCAAAGTTGGATAAGCCATAGTTATTCTTTAGAATAGTATTTTGAATAATACCCACATTGTCATTTGACTCCATTGAAATATCTTTGTTTTCAGATGGAATCAACGAGGCAGGTCGTGCGCCACACGACGGCCATTGGTGCCTCAGGATCACCTGTTGTGCTAGCTGAGATGATGACCCATATGGGTTATCGCTGGCACCCTGAGTACACTGTGTACGAGCAGGTCCAGAATTTTAACCAGGAGCAGTATCGTGCCATCGTCCACCTCTACTCTCGGGAGTATGACTCCACTACTGTGCTACACACCGCTCATGGTGTTGGAGTGACCATCGAGATGGCAGTCCACGATGTTGCTTATGCTACTCTGACACGTCTTTGTGGAGAGTATCGGGCGTTCGACACTTCCCCTTTCAGGCACATTGCTATTGCATCCGATGTTGGTGCCGAGGGATACTACACTGCTGCCTACTCCACCATCACCCGAGAGCCCTTCCACCATCAGAACCTGGTTCTGCATGCTGATGGACTGGACCGAGCTAACCGAGCTCTTCGCCACGAGTTGTACACCACCCGTCAGCACCTTTACAGTGCTCTGACGCTGTTGCACCCTTTGTCTGATCTGGACAGCTGCCACGTTCTACGATCTACCCAGCCAGGACCGTGATACCCCGCGGTGTCGGTTGGCCAGAGGTGGGAGGCTACGCTCCCGCACTTGGTCCTCTTATGCCACCTGAGTGTCGGGTTCTACACCAGAGTATCCGTGGCCCCTAGGCCACGGACTTGGAGGACTATCCGTTGCGTCACTACCAGCTGTCAGGCTATGACTACCTCCATAGTTCCTCCTGGGACTGATGTAGTCTTGCTTATTGGTATTAGATGCATTCGCCGCGAGCCTGCGTGCCGCCTATGATGACATAGTCTTTGTACTGAACTCTGTGTAGTGAACTCTATGTCCGACCCCTTTTTTAAGTTATGCCGGCTACTATGTAGTATCTGTCGTGCTCCTTTCATTATGCTTGATCATTATGAATGATTCTTGTCTATGCAAATTTCACAATGCTGAACTACCCCTGTTATATATTAGTAGGATGGTTAGACCAGGTGGTCATGGTCGTGGTGGCAACACCCCACCACCGCCTGAATACATGGCTGGTATGATCCAACAGTTCGAGCTGAACCTTCCGTTCATGGAGAATATGCTGACTCAGTTTCCTCGCCCCAATGTGAACCAGCAGCCAACCCCAGTAACTCTCCAGGATTTCATGCGTCTCAACCCAACCATCTACCGCAGCTCAACTCAGCCTCTGGATGCTAATGACTGGCTCCGTGACATCACCTATGAGATGGAGTCTGCTGATGTAGCCCCCGCCAGCTATTTCACCTTTGCTTCCTTCTTCCTGAAGGGACCCGCAGCTCAATGGTGGGACAGCCACAGGCGTACTTTGCCAGTTGGAACAATCATCACCTGGCCGGACTATCAAGATGCCTTCCGTGCCCGCTTCATTCCTTAGGGGATCATGGATAGGAAGAAGCGTGAGTTCCGCAACCTCACCCAGGGCAACAAAACTGTGGAAGCTTATCAGCGGGAGTTTCTGGACTTATCCCCCTATGCTAAAGAACACATTGCAACTGATGCACACAGACAGGAGAAGTTTCATGATGGACTACAAGCTGACATCAAGCTCGCACTGCTAGTGCATGACTTGGCCGATTTCGCCACCTTGGTGAACAAGGCCATTAATGTCGAGACTGGTCTACAGGAACACCAGAGCTCTCACAGGCGCAACCGTGACATGGGCTCATCTTCAGGCACGTCCTCACAGAAGCATAGGATGCATAGGATCTAGATTCCCAACTACATGTACCAACAAACTGCACCTGCTTCAAGGTTGTCCTATGCTGCACCGCGTCTGCCTCCTCCACCATCTAGGTAGCCAAGACTTCCAGCTCCACCACCACGAGCTCCTGCTCCCACTCGCAATAATGGTCTATGCTTCAGGTGTGGTTAGCAAGGACACCGTGCTAGGTAATGCAACCAAAAACCAGAATCAACTGGCCCTTCCAGTAGCTGGTCGTGGTAACAACCAGCCTCGCAACAACAATGCCAAGTCTTATGGCTGTGTTCATGCCAACCACGTTGATTTGAGTGAAGCTCAGGACCAGCTTGCTACTCTGATGGGTACACTCCTTGTAAATTTAGTACCAGCATCCATTTTATTTGATAGAGGAGCATCACATGCATTCGTGTCAAAAGGTTTTGCATTCATGCATGTCATTAAAAGCGAAGACATGAACGCTTCGCTATTAGTACACACCCCTACGGGCCAATGTCGAACCTCCATGATTTGCATTGACGTCCCCATTGAAATCAAAGGACTGGAATTCCTTGTCTCTCCCATTGTACTCAAGTCTTGTAGCATTGATCTCATTCTGCGAATGGATTGCTTGAAAGTGCATACTGCTTCTATAGTTTGCGCCACTAAGACCGTCCATCTGCTACACCCTTCTGATGAAATAATAAGCTACAATGCTCGTCTGGTTCAGAATGCCTATGCAAGGCTTTATGCGTTGAATGCATTGAATGCTACACCACTCGAGGGCATTGAAAATATGCAGGTCGTGCGCGAATTCCTTGACGTCTTTCCTGAAGAACTTCCAGGGATCCCCCCTGCTAGAGCTGTCGAATTCATCATCGACTTGAAACCAGGCACCACTCCTATAGCCAAACGTCCCTACAGATGCCGCCGCATCAACTCATTGAGCTTAAGGAGGAAATCGACAAGTCTCTATGAAGTGGTTTCATTCGCCCAAGTCGCTCTCCTTGGGGAGCACCTTCTCTCTTTGTCAAGAAGAAGGATGGGACAAACCGATTGGTCCAAGACTACCGTCCTATTAACCAAGCTACCATTCAGAACAAATATCCTCTTCCTCGGATCAATGATCTTTATGATCAACTGGCTGGTTCGTTAGTGTTCTCTAAACTCAACTTGAGGTTGGGTTACCACCAGATCCGTGTTCGTGAAGAGGATATCCCAAAGACCGCAATTTTGACTCGCTATGGTTCATATGAGTACACCGTCATGTATTTTGGATTAACCAATGCTCCAGCCACCTTCTCTCGTCTGATGAACTATATCTTTATGGACTACCTCGACAAGTTTGTTGTCGTTTATCTGGATGATATCCTTGTATATTCCAAGAATGAAGAAGAACATGCTGAACATCTTTGTCTTGTTCTGGAAAAGCTTAGAGAACATCAACTCTATGCCAAGTTCTCCAAGTGCGAATTCTGGCTTCCCGAAGTAACCTATCTTGGGCATGTCATCTCCAAGGATGGTATCGCCGTCAACCCCGAGAGAGTTCAGGATATTCTCAATTGGACTCCTCCGAAGAATGTCAAGCAAGTCAGAAGTTTTCTCAGACTCGCCAGCTATTGTCGTCGATTCGTCGAGAATATCTCCAAGATCGCTAGACCTCTGACTAACGTGCTTCATAAGGGCATCAAGTTTGAGTGGACAGAAAAGTGTCAGGAAAGTTTACAGGCACTCAAAGACAAGTTGACTTCTGCCCCAGTGCTTGCTCCACCTCATACTAAGAAGGACTTCATCATTTATTGTGATTCTTCACATCAAGGCTTAGGCGCTGTCCTAATGCAGGAGCGTAAGGTGATTGCTTATGCCTCTCGCAATTGCGCCCTCACGAAGAGAACTATCCAGTTCATGACCTCGAGCTTGCTGCTGTTATACATGCACTGAAACAATGGTGGCATTACCTCCTCGGTAATTGTTGCGAGATATTCACCGACCACCAAAGTCTGAAGTATCTATTTACTCAACCAGACCTGAACATCGGTCAGCAGAGATGGATGGAGATAGTTGTAAATTTTAACTTGGGTATTTCATATACTGCGGGCATGGCTAATGTAATGGCTGATGCCTTGAGCCGCAAATCTTACTACAACCACCTCCAGGTTCACAAGGTTCAGCCCTCGCATGTTGAAGAATTCAGAATGCTGAACCTCCATATTGTTCCTACTCGCGCACTCGCTACCCTCCTCCTGAGAGCCGCAAAATGAACCTCCACATTGTTTCCCAGGGTTCTCTCAATACCCTTGTTGCTATACTAGATCTCGTGGAAATCATCAAGACGCTGCAGAAGTATGACTCTCAACCCCACAAGATTAACCGCTACCTTGAAGAACGAAAGCCCTCGTTCTTCACTATTGATGATACTGGCACTTTGTTCTTTAAAGGTTGCCTAGTGGTCCCTTCAAAAGATAACCTGGATAAGACTCAGGAGGTTATGAAAGAAGCTCATGATACACCTTTGTCTATTCACCCTGGTAGCACGAAGATGTACCAAGACATCCGTTAGAGATTCTGGTGGTCTAATATGAAGCAAGACATTGCTCGTTATGTTGCTGAGTGTGACGTTTGTCGTCGGATCAAAGCACAGCATCAAAGGCCTGCTGGAACCCTGCAACCTATCTCTATTCCCGAGTGGAAATGGGACAATGTTGAAATGGACTTCGTCACTAGATTTCCCAAATCACAGAAAGGTAATGATGCTATTCTTGTCGTCATTGACTGGCTTTCTAAAGTTGCATATTTTCTGGCTGTCAAAGAAACAATCACTTCCAGTCAGCTGGCAACCCTACCAGCTTATTCACTTCAAGGTTCTGGGCAAGTTTCCAAGAAGCTATGGGGACTCATTTGTCTTTTAGCACTGCTTTTCATCCTCAATCGCAAGGGCAAATTGAACGCGTCAACCAAGTTCTCAAAGACATGCTTCGAGCATGTGTTATTTCCATCGGCAAGAAATGGGAGGAATTTCTCCCGTATGCTGAGTTCTCTTATAATAATAGCTATCAAGCTAGTCTGAAGACGGCCCACTTCAAAGTGTTATATGGACAAAAGTGTCGAACCCCTCTGAACTGGTCAGAAACAGGGGAACGCCCACTCTTCGGTCCGGATATTATCCAACATGCCGAAGAACAAGTTGGCATTATTCGTGAGAATCTCAAGATTGCTCAGTCAAATTAGAAGAGTCAGTATGACCGTCATCATAAGGACATGGTCTATCAACCTGGCGAAAAGGCTTATCTTCAAGTCACACCAATGAAGGGTGCTCACCGCTTTGGGATCAAGGGCAAGCTAGCTCCTTGCTATATTGGTCCTTTCACTATTCTAGAAAGGCATGGAAAAGTGGCATACCAACTGGAGCTTCCGCCGAACCTTTCTAAGGTTCACGATGTGTTCCACATGTCACAACTCCGCTGCTGCTTTAAGGACCCAATCCGAGCAGTGGATCATGAAGTGCTTGAGTTTCAATAGGACCTCTCCTATAAAGAGCATCCGGTCCGCATTCTCGACCAAGCGGAACGCCGCACACATCAGAAGGTGATCAAGTTCCTCAAAGTTTAGTGGTTGCACCATTCTGAAGATGAAGCCACTTGGGAACGTGAGGACCGTCTACGCGAAGAGTACCCCGCACTATTTCCTTCTACCTCTTATATCTCGGGACGAGATTTCTTGTAGTGGAGGAGATTTGTAACGCCTGGATAATTATGCTACAGTGACCCCATGCTAATGATGCCATGTCACTTTTCTTACTGTTGCAAATCCCGCATTAATTCAAACGATTCGAATTCAAATTTGAGTTTTTTGTCAAACATCAAAAGTTTTCAAACTTTAAAACAAAAATGTTTGGTTTGCGCCAAAATTTGCATAGGTAATTATAGTGAAGAAAACACATGATTAGAAAATGCTAAGACGCTCTAAAGTAAAGAAAATAGAAAAAAGGAAAATAAATAAAAGAAAAGGAAAATACATAACAGAAAAAAAAAGAAAAAAGAAGAAGACCCCCAATGGGCCACTGGCCCAGTTGACCAGGCCGCCCCACGGCCCAACCCCCCCCCCCCACACACACACTCCCTTTACCCCCCCACCCAACTGAAACACTAAGCCCCACCCCCCACGTCGCCAGTCCCCCCCTCCCGATCCAGATTGGATTGGGATCAATCTCAACGACCGACGTCGGAACCTGCCCGCCAGCCTGCCTCCTCCTCATCGTCGACCTGCTTCCCCTCCGGCGCCGTCATCCCCATTGCCCTCCTCGCACCCCTTTGCCCCGAACCCTAGTCTGCACGGTGAGAACCCCGGCCTCGTCCTCCCCCCTTCCCTGCCTCTGCTCGATGCCAATCGCGCGCACGGACACCACCACGTCGGCCGCCTCCGCCTCGGCCCCTGCTCGCCAGGCCCGACCTCCCTCTTCGGCGTCCACATCATCGCTCCGGCACTCCCCGCGCGGCTGCTGTTGGTGTCAAACTGGCGGATCTCGCGTAGGGGGTCCCGAACTGTGCGTGTAAGGCTAATGGTAACAAGAGGTGGGGGACACGATGTTTTCCCAGGTTCGGGCCCTCTCTATGGAGGTAATACCCTACTTCGTGCTTGATTGATCTTGATGATATGAGTATTATAAGAGTTGATCTACCATGAGATCGTAGAGGCTAAACCCTAGAAGCTAGCCTATGATTATGATTGTTGTTGTCCTATGGACTAAACCCTCCGGTTTACATAGACACCGGAGGGGGCTAGGGTTACACAGAGTCGGTTACAGAGAAGGAGATCTACATATCCGAATTGCCAAGCTTGCCTTCCACGTAAAGGAGAGTCCCACCCGGACACGGGATGAAGTCTTAAATCTTGTATCTTCATAGTCCAATAGTCCGGCATAAGCATATAGTCCGGCTGTCCGAGGACCCCCTAATCCAGGACTCCCTCTATAGCACCTGAACCAGGCTTCAATGATGATGATTCCGGCGCACAGATTCTCTTTGGCATTGCAAGGCGGGTTCCTTCTCCGAATATTCGAAAGTAGATCTTGAGCACAAGAATCGTGTCCGGGTCTGCAATACAAATTCCGCATACCCCCGTAGAGAGCACGATATTCCATGAGTCTAATCTGCTGACAACTTTCCCTTAGCGTGACATCATTCCATGGCCCGGTTATTATTCAAACCATTTTTCCAACCTGCAGCTGCACGTCTTGCGAGGCGGTTTTATTGGCATGTCTTGTCGAAGCAGAGATCATGTCCCCCTTATCACGAGATTCTCATCAATACGGGCGTGGGTAACCCAACCGTGCCATAAGTGCGACTCCTAGGTTTACACAAGTTCCAAACGACTGCACGGAGGATGCTTGACATTCATCCTCTTTATAAAGAGGTCAAGACCTGTCCTTTTCTTTCCACGCCTGATCCTTCCCTTCCCCCACCTCGAGTTCCAGCACCCAAGGTTTAGTCCAAGTGCTCCAGACGTTCAACCATGTCCGGACCCAACCTTCAAGGCCGGTGGATGGCCTCTTCCGTTACAGAGGAGGACATCAAGAAGCTTAGGGAGGCCAGGTATTTGACTGCCAAAATCCTTCGCAGGCTTCCTACTCAATGGCAGGTTATTCCCACTCCCAAACCCAACGAGAGCCTCGTATTCATCTCCCACTTCCTCCGAGGGCTAGGCTTCAGCATTCATCCCTTTGTTAGAGAGCTCATGTTCTATTACAGGCTAGACTTTCATGATCTAGCTCCAGATTCCTTCCTTCACATCTCGATGTTCATCGTTGTGTGTGAGGCCTTCCTCCACATTACCCCACACTTCGGCTTATGGCTCAAGACCTTCAATGTGAAGCCGAAGATGATCAACAGGCGACACGCACCCTGAGATGCTATAATAAGCAAAGGTGTCGATGCTTTATGGCCAAAGGGTTCTTTCCTGGAGGTTTTCGACCTATGGCGATGGGAGTGGTTTTATATCACAGCACCCCGAGGTAGAAAGTGGGCGGCCGTCCCAGCCTTCCGCTCCGCTCCTCCGCCATAGCTTGCATCATGGGTCAACAAGGGGCTGGACTGGGATCGGTTGATGATGTGCAGATATTGCAAAGCCGCATTCAGGATCTCATCAAAAAGGACAACGATCTTGTCAAGGTAATCCAAGTGATGTTAGTTCGTCGGGTCCTGCCATGCCAACGTCGACCTCTCCGTATGTGGGAGTTCAACCCGGAAGGACCGTGAACTGTTCATCACTTCTTCAGCAGGGCGCTCGAAGGAATGTATCAATTATTCTTCGGATCACGAATAAAGTGTCCGGACACAACAGAAGATGCAGGCCTCAACTGCAACCGTCCAGATACCCAGGTAAGTAACTCCACGATCGAACATGCTGTCATTATATTTGTCACAACATTATTCTGAAAAACTACCCTTGGCTAGGACTTGATAAGAAAGGCGGAGAGGATCAGGTGTTCGGCCCCTCTTCTCGAAGATTCGCCGGATCCTGTACTAACCAGGATGTTGGCTCGCGCACCTTATCAATTGCCATTAGGGGAGGACAAGGAGAGGAATGGGAAAGCCAAAAGCGAACTTCATGCTGGAGGTACGTCACGCATCCTGACTGGGGAAATTAGTACCCCCGTGTCGGAGGATGAACGGGGAGGAGAATCTAGCATCCCCTCTCCCCATGGGGAGAAAAGGATCGCCCCTGGAGACTTGGAAGCAGAGGTCTCCAAACGAGGGAAGAAACCTTCATTAGGGGGCCCTACCCCGGAGGGCAACATAGCTGCACAATGCCCACAGGGGCGCTAGCCGTTAACCGAGCCGTAAGTGAACAAAGGTGCTTAGTAAGCATACCCCATTCTTTTCCTGAGAATAGTGACCGAGACATATGTTTTGCAGTTTGGCTCATAGCCTCCCTCCACAATGTTCATCCTCGGGGGATCTTCTTATGGAGATGATGGAGAGCGAAACGCCTCCTCATACTTCTCCGCCTCATGAGGCGGACGATCCTGAGGTGTCCTCCCGGAGGATCTCTCCCGATCCGCAAATACTGGAAGGTAACTCTTCGGCCGCCCGAAGTCCGCGGATTTCGGCTCCTAGAGAGACCAAAAGAAAAAGGCCCGAACTGTCCGATATACAACCGGACACATTGACAGGTCTTCTGCAGCAAGCGGCTGTCTCAGAGGCACGTCGTACCTTAATAGGTACGGTGGTTGAGAAGATATCATCCGCAAAAAGCGGGTTGAATGAGGCTTTTACGAGCCTACTAAGAGGCTTTGAGGTACGCAAAGTGATATTCTCTAATTGTACCGTAAACGCATGGTGCACTTTGTATAGATAGTAGCCCCTGAGACTCTGATTGCCATCCGGACAAGGCGAGCAGAGGATCATAGTCTCTAATAATGATGGTGCCAATGTTGTATGCAGGCAGCTGCAACTCCGGTGGCTGACCGAACTGCTGAATTTGCCGAACTGAGGCGGCAACTTGACGTGGCGGATGTGGACATTACACTTCTGAACAAGCGGCTTGACGAGGCATAGGGTATGTATATTTGGGTAGTCAGCAAATATTAATAAGAGCATGATGCTAGGATTTATAATATGTTTTGACTGCAGATGGTGCTACCGCCATGGAGACCCTTCGGGCAGAGCTTGCCCGGGCCAAGGAGCAAGCCAGGAGAAGCGATGCGGCTGCCATGAAGGGAGCTGATGAATTAAAAGCCGAACAGGCTGCTCATCGCCAAAGTGAGGATAAATAGCCATCATGGCTCTTGAGCTACAAAATGCCGCCAACCGATATGAGCTTCTCGAAAGGGAAAGCCAAATGAAAATGGCTGACCTAAAGAAGGCCTTACAAGCAGCAAAGGAAACTCACTCTAAGATCAGAGCGGCTCGGGAGGAGCTTCGGTAAGCCGGTGATATTGCGGCTGGGAAGCCCTTTTATTGCGAAGGAAATTCGGCGATCCAAAGTATGCCCCTCTTGATCAATTGTGGAGTTCTTCATATGCATATTTGGATTTGGCAAGGAGTGTTGCTGATGCGACGCAGTATTTCAAAGATCTAGAAGATCATGAGGTGGAAAGATTGTTCTGGTCGCAGTTCAGTGCTCCAAAGCGTTCGCTGCTGTTGAATGAGCAAATGGCCGAATGGGCCGAGCTCCATAGCTTATCCGGGCTTGCCACGAAGGCTGTCGTGGATCACCTGTGGCCGAAGGAACCAAGTCCGGATAGTTATTTTGGTTTGGTGCAACGATTTATTCATGCTGTGCCGCATATCGACGTTGTCAAGAGGTCGGCGTGCATAGAGGGTGCACGGATGGCCCTTGCCCATGTTAAGACATATTGGGCGAAGATGGAGGCCACCGATATTGCAACCAGGGGTCTGCCCGGGGGCCAGGACTCGCCCGAGCACTATTTTGAATAAGTCTTAGAAGGTGCCCGCTTAATAGAGGCTTAGTGCTCAAAGAATATTATGCTTGAATGACATGTATCTTGATTGTAAAAACAATGCTTTTGATAACAAAGGCTATATTTATACTTTTGCCCATAAAGTATTGTAGTGCCTCCCGTGCTGCCGCTTATGTATATGTGTATATAACCTGAAAGTTTGCAGTCGTCGGCTTCAGCCCCCTCGCATATAATGCGGGGGTGTTCGTCAAAGTGCGTAATAACACTTGATCCAACGTCTTGGTCCATTAAGGAGGTGGTAGCACGATGAACGAGGCAATCAGACTATATAGCTTTAACACTTTCACTTAGCCATAGGAGTTTGACGGTGGGGCTACTATATAGCCCCTGGTATGTCCGCGTTCATCCGAATATGGTGCATGTACATACGTGAACGGGAATCCGGTCCTTCGTTAATGTGAAGGAATCACGAAGATTTCGCTGAGTCATCGAGTGGTTGACCAGTCTCTCCCTTTATCATGACAGTGAGTTTTCGGCTTTCTCTACTGAGGTGCTCATCCGGATGAACCAGGGCACAATCCCAGTAGTTCTCCCGGTGCCACCTTAGCCGAAAGAGCGGAACTTAAGGTAGCAAAACATGGAGCCAGGCAAACCCAACTGTTGACCAAAGACATGATTCGAAGCTAATGCATATAAGGCCAAACTCGCGACGCCGATCACTCCCGAAGGTATTCGGACTTTACAACATATACTGGGCTGAGTACCGCCCCTCCATAATGAAAACCATAATTTCAAGGTACGTGCATCAATCCGGTGTGACAAAAGAGCGCCTGTGGTGAAAGCATAGATCTCAAAAACTCACTGGTTGTTGTCTCTGTAACGTCTATTTTAGAATGGCGAATCATAAGCTCGCCGGTAATGCTAGTATTCCTTTTGGTTATTTTAAGTGCCAAGAGGGTGTGAGACAACAGGAGACAATAAAAAATGGTTTACACAGGGTCTTAATCTAAAAAGAAACCTTTGGACGGGGCCCTGCTTCACGTCTGCGCCTTTGTCTCCGTTGTGCCGTATCTTTGAAGGGTGTAGCACGATGGTCACCTGTTAAAAAAAGAAAAACCTAGGTGAAAGATTCTGGTGTGACCGTGCGTAAAGTCAGTTGAACTTAAAACCGTGAATATTCAATTTCTTGAGTGTAAATAGGATCAAGCCGAACTATGGACCCTTTACATGCGGGCAGCCCCCAGCACCACATATGGGGGCATAGCCGTTAATCAAGCTCAGGTTTATTTGGGCTGCTATAACTAGGTGTGCACTGAACACGTCTAGCCGTGTCCGTGGTCTCGAACACCGATGAGTTACTCAGATTGGAGGGGCCGTTCAGTGGTTCAGCTGCTAGAGCCGCCACGTAATCTTCCACACGAAGAGAACGCTCTGGGTTTCCGCTGATTGTGATGACGCCACGTGGACTGGCATCTTAAGTTTGAGATAAGCGTAATGCGGTACTGCATTGAAGCGAGCGAAGGTCGTTCTTCCGAGTAGTGCATGATAGCCGCTTCGGAACGGAGCGATGTCGAAGATTAGTTCTTTGCTTCGAAAGTTGTAGGGAGAAACGAATACAACCTCTAACGTCAAAGAGCCCATGCAGCGGGCCTCTGCGCCTGGTATTACTCCTTTAAAGGTAGTACTGCTTTGGTTGATTCTTGACGGGTCTATCCCCATCTTGTGGACAGTGTCCTGATATATCAGATTAAGACCACTACCGCCGTCCATGAGGACTCAGGTGAGATGGTATCCGTCAATTATTGGGTCGGGCAGCAAGGCGGCCAAACCTCCATGCCGGATACTAGTCGGATGATCCCTACGATCGAAAGTGATCGGGTAGGCCGATCATGGATTGAAATTGGGGGCGACTGGTTCTACAGCGTATACATCTCGGAGTGCGTGTTTGCGCTTCCTCTTTGGTATGTGGGTGGCGTAAATCATATTCACTGTTTTGACCTCCGGTGGAAATTTTTTCTGTCCCCCCAGTGTTCGGCTGGTGAGGTTCGTCCTCGTCTTCACTTGGCGGCTCCCTCCCCTTGTGTTTGGCATGCTTGCCGGCCTGCTTGAAAACCCAGCATTCTCTGTTGGTGTGATTCGCAGGTTTCTCGGGGGTGCCATGAATCTGACAGGACCTGTCAAGAATTTTATTTAGGCTGGACAGTCCATCCCTACTGCCTTTAAATGGCTTTTTCCGTTGACCGGGTCTAGAGCCCCTGAATTCGGTGTTTACTGCTGTGTTGTCCGGGCTGTCTTCATTATTTCGATGCTTGTTTTTATTGCGTTGTGGTTTTCCATTGCAATCCCTTATTTCGGACGTGCCAGGATCATTGGTGTCGCTTCGGGCCAACCAACTGTCCTCGCCTGCACAAAAGCGGGTCATAAGAGTTGTTAAGGCTGCCATTGTCCTTGGCTTTTCCTGGCCGAGGTGTCTGGCAAGCCATTCGTCCCGGACACTGTGTTTGAAAGCTGCCAGGGCTTCGGCATCCGGACAGTCGACGATTTGGTTCTTCTTGGTGAGAAATCTATTCCAAAGCTTACAGGCTGACTCTCCGGGTTGTTGAATTATGTGACTTAAATCGTCTGCATCCGGGGGTCGGACATATGTCCCTTGAAAATTAGCCCTGAAAGCGTCCTCAAGTTCCTCCCAGCTTCCAATGGAATTCTTGGGAAGGCTTTTCAACCAGTGTCGAGTTGGTCCTTTCAACTTGAGGGGCAGGTATTTGATGGTGTGGAGATCGTCTCTGTGAGCCATATGGATGTGAAGAATAAAGTCCTCAATCCAGATAATAGGGTCTGTTGTTCCGTCGTATGCCTCGATGTTTACGGGTTTAAACCCCTCTAGAAATTCATGATCCAGCACCTCATTGGTGAAGCACAGGGGGTGTGCGGCGCCCCTGTACTTGGATGTGTCGTCGCATGGGTCCGACAGCAGTAGCGTTCGGTATTGATTCCGAGTTGGTAGTTGATCAGTGTAGTTGTTTTGGTGGTCGTGATCCTGCGTAGGAACGCGTTTCCTAGATCCGTAGACGGACCTGGCCATAGCAGCACTTTTGTCCAAGTGCTCACGTAGATCGTGTGCTGACTTGTGTGCGGCGTCATTAGCTGCTCTGTCTCGGCCATGGGGTGGTCGGTCCGGCAGATCGGCCGTATTGGTTTTCGGCGGAATGGGCGCGATAGCCTCGTCGTCGAATTCGGGCAGCAACTTGTGTTTTTTTAAAGGAACCAACATGTATTCCATAACATACAACTTGTCGGCAGTATCACCAGCTACAAGGTTTGTTACAAATTCAGGAAAATGGCCAACCCAGATGTTGCAATTGCCATTCCCTAATTTAGTTCCTAGCGCAGCCAAAGTGTGCGCAACTACATTACATGTTCTTGAACAAACATTCAACTTTACATCATCAAAAGCGACTCTTAACCGGTGCTTTATTTCCTGAAAAAGAACTCCCAGTTCAGCTAGATTATAAGCTTCAGTTGAAACTGCTCGCTTCAGCGCCGCAGAATCAGTCTCCAGGATGATCCGGCTGCATCCAATTATAGATGCGGCGTTAATAGCATATAGCATAGCTAGTGCTTTGGCATGGAGAGCATTTGATAAGTGCTTCAAGCTTCCTGGCCCTCAACAATCATATCGCCCAAATCATTTCTGATTACAAAACCCCATTCTCCTGTAGTTGTTACTTCATGAAAAGATCAATCGGTGTTAATTTTCATAAACTCACTTGGGGGAGGAGACCATCCATGATTAACATGTTGCTTCTTGGTCATACTTCTTTCCTTGATGTTCCTGAAAACAAGCACATAATAATCAATTGAAGCTACAATAATTTGAGGAGTTCTCATCTCCCCTCCTGCATTCACTTTGTTCCTCTCATGCCACCATCCCCAAAATAGAATACACACCTTAATTCTTTCTTCCTCTTCTAGCTGGAACACCTCTTCAAACAAGCTAAAAGGATCAGGACACTGAATGAGCTTCAGTCTGGTGTGTTCCATCTGGGCCATTCTCCATATATTTTTCACTTTTTTGCATTTCAAGAAGCAGTTTCCCCCATCCTCATCAAAATGGTAGCATACATGGAATCTGGTATCTACCTCCAACCCCCTGTGTTTCAGCCTTGTTTTGAGGGGTAAGCTGTGTGTCGCCATCCTCCATAGAAAATGCAGCACCTTGGTTGGCAATGGTAATGCCCAAATGTTTTTCCAGTTGAAATTGGAAGTTTCACCTGTACCCTCCGAACAAGATGGCAGACCATGCCTTGATTCCCTTTTTGCTGAATCTGCCGCCACTCTATATGCAGATTTCACTGAGAAGACACCTTTCTTATCAAAATGCCATGCAATGAAGTCATTCGTGTTCTCCAGAATGGGGATTTTCAGGATTGTCTCAGCATCATCTGCATTAAAGGTTTGGTATACCAGATCGGTGTCCCATGAATTCGTGATGGGTTTATAACCTCATTTACCCTAGTTACTAGGTGTCTTCCTTTATGTGAGGATACTCTTCTGGTGATGCCTCGAGGAATCCAGGGATCTGACCAAATATTTATGTTACTCCAATCTCCTACCCTCCAAATGATCCCCTTCTTAAGCGGTTGTAAACCTTTCAAAATGCTCTGCCATGTGTAGGAGATTCTATTTTTGGGCCTTGCTTCTAAAATACAGCTTCTCTGGTGGTATTTTGCTGCTAGTACTTGAGCACATAATGAGGATGGAATATGTAGTAGACGCCATGCTTGTCTTACAAGGATAGCTAGGTGGAAAGAGTGTAAATCTCTAAAACCCAGTCCTCCTTCACTCTTTGGTTTTGATAATTTCTCCCAAGACATCCAGTGGATCTTATTTTCCTTATACATTTGACTCCACCAAAATCTGTTGACCATAGAACTCAGGTCATCACATAGAGTTTTTGTGATGTCGAAGCAAGCCATAGTGTACACTGGGATAGCCTGTGCTGCAGCTTTTATCAATATTCCTTTACCAGCTTTCGACAGTAATTTATCCTTCCATCCATGTATCTTGTTCCACTCTTTCTCCTTCAAGTACGGAAAAGTTTTGGCTTTTGCTTTCCCAATTTAAGCCGGCAGACCCAATTATTTTCCTTTGAACCATTCAGAGGAAATTTGCAGAGAATTCCTCACTTCTTCCTTTTGTCTAGGATTGGTGTTTTTGCTGAATAAAATCGCTGATTTTTCCTTATTGATTACCTGCCTAGAACATGCTTCATAGGATTCCAGGATGGAATTCATCACCCATGCATTATTTGCACTTGCCTCCATGAGCACTAGAGAATCGTCAGCGAAAAGCAAATGACTTATACTAGGTGCTTCCCTGCATATTTTGATGCCCTTCAAACTTCCACTTCTTTCAGCTTCATGCAGCATAGCTGAGAAACCTTCTGCACATAACAGAAAGTGGTATGGCGAGAGGGGGTCTCCCTGGTGTAACCCTCTTTGGGGAATGATGGTATCCGTAGTATTTCTATTTACCTTCACTTGATATTTAACCGTGGTTATGCACTTCATTACCAGATTGACCCAGTCATGGAGAAATCATAGCTTCATCATAATATCCTCTAGGAACTTCCATTCAACACGGTCATAGGCTTTGCTCATGTCAAGCTTCACAGCTGCATATCCTACCCTTCCTCTCCTTCTCCTCTGTAAAAAGTGTGTTAATTCATATGCTAATAGGATATTATCAGAAATAATATGACCATCTACGAAGGTGCTTTGATTGGGGGAAATAATATCAGGGAGTATGGTTTTCAGTCTATTTGTGATTACTTTAGAAATCACCTTGTACACCACATTGCAGAGGCTTATGGGGCGCAAATCCTTCATGTTTGTTGGATGGGCTATCTTTGGAATTAATACTATCATGGTATCTTTCCACCCTTCAGGCATATCTCTGCCCCTTAACATACTTAGAACTTCTTTAGTAACCTGCTCTCCCACAATTTGCCAAAAACTTTTATAAAAGATTGTTGGCATTCCATCTGGCCCAGGTGCCTTAAGATCCCCAATACTGAACATTGCTGACCTCACGTCCTCCTCGGTATATTCAGCACACAATTCAGCATTCATTTGATTGGAAACTTTTGGCCTAATGGTCATTAGCACGTGCTCCCTTTCCCTGCTGGACCCCGTTGTAGATGTGAAGAGATTGAAAAAATAATTTGCAACATGCTTTCTTAGATGTTCATCTCCTTCTATCCTCTCCCCATCTTCTCTTTTTAATTTCCTAATTGTGTTCCTTCTCCTCCTCTCTGATGCAAAGGCATGGAAAAAGATTGTGTTTTTGTCAGCTGATTGAAGCCATTTGACATGAGCTCTTTGTCTCCAGAACATATCCTTTTGATGTTCTAGCCTCTCTAGTTTTCTCTGAGGAAGTGTTCTCGGGATATATTGCTTTGTTCGATAGGTTCTCTTCTGACTTGCTCCAACTCCACTTTCATTGTCTTAATTCTTTTCTCTAGATCCCCTAGAACATTCGCATCGTAGTCTTGAAGATCCTCTGCTATTCTTCTCAACCTTTGGGATAGTTTGCATTCACCGCGTACTATCGCAGTGGACCAGGCGTTTTTAACCACTTCCTCACAACTTTCTTCCTGGAGCCATTTAGCTTCGAACTTGAACCCATTATTTCCTTTGTGTTGTCTCATTATTCTAACTGCCCCTTCAAGAATTATGGTTATAGGTCGATAGTCTGGATGTCTTGGATGTCCGTTAAAGACCTTATGGTGAGGAAACCTTTCACACCAACTTCGGGATCCCACAGCTATATCAAGCCTTTCCTTTACATATCTACTAGCATCATGGCTGTGATTTCTCCAAGTATATTTGTCGCCAATATATCCCAGCTCACGAAGCCCATGGTCTGACAATGCCAGTCGAAACTTCTCAATCTGTGATGGGGCTCATCCGGGCCACCCTTCTTCTCATGGCTGTAGAGAACCTCATTGAAGTCACTAGCACAGATCCATGGAAGGTTAAGTTGTTTATTTAGAATTCTCAGCATCTTCCATGTTATATCCCTCTTATTAGTTGTTGGCTCTCCATATATGCCCGTCAATCGCCATTTGAACCCATCTTGCTCCACAACTTCCACATCAATGTGGTAACGTGAATAGTTATGGAGCTCAATATTAACATGCCTTTTCCACATTAAAGCCAACCCTCCACTCTTGCCTTCACATCTTCTCACCACCATATTTGACATACCTAATACAGACTTAATCCACTGCATTCCCCTCTCATCCATTTTGGTTTCAAACAAAAAGAGGATATCAGGGTCCTCCTGCTTCTGGAGAACCAGAAGTCCCCGAACTGTCGGGCCGTTTCCCCAGTCCCTGGCAGTTCCAAGTTGTTATTTTCATTTTGGTTCTCCAGGCTGTCCCTGTAGCCCAATATTCTCTATGTTTGACTGTGAGTTTTCTCCCTTCTCCCTACCTGCGACAACCTCCCCGTCAACTTCCATTCTGGCTTTCTTTAGTATCTCTGCCTCTAGGTCCACATCCATCAGATCAACATTTCTCTTCTTTGGTATAGTCTCATGAGAATGGTTGTGTTGGTTCTTCTCTTTGGACCTCTCATACCGCTTATAGGTGCCATTCTTTTGGCTTTTACTTGACATGATTCCCTTATTGCCTTTCTTGATATGCTCATCTTCCCTTTGCTGGCCCCTCTGCTTCTCTCCTTGACCAATTTCCGTTGTTGTTGAGCTTGCTTTTGGCATTTTCTTTTCCTAAGTCGCCAAACTAGGGTCCGCATGTTGTGCATTATTTTTACAGGAGCTAGGCTTCAAATTTGTATAGGTGGTCTCCCCTGGCTACTTGTTTCCTTCAAACACCAACTCCTTGCCTTTCGCACCTCCATTTGTATCATCTTGAGTTTTCTTTAGGGGGCTGGTGACTTCTTTCTCTTTTCCTTCTCTTCCTGATTTGTCTCCATTCATTCCCGCTAGTAAGATCTTCCACCATGATGGACCATCACTCCCATGTTTACTCCCCTTGTTGCCTGCACTATATGTGTTCCAGAAGTCACCACAATCACTTGAGCTTCTACTTCGTTCATCACTGGAACTTCCGTTGTACATGGTTGCGTGCAGCCAAGGACCAAACTGTCTATCACCGTCTCTTCTAGTTCTAGATGGGCAAACCCTTTCTGTATGGCCGATAATCCCGCAATTGTAACAAAAATCTGGGAGATGCTCGTACTCAAAGGAGACAATTTTCTTCTTCGTCTTACTTTTCTCCATATCTTCAGCTCCCATTATTTCCCCAGATATTTGCTCCTCCTCCTCTTCCTGTTCTTCATCTAATTCTATGGTTATGAACCTCATAATAGGGACTATGTTTTGTATAGCTCTTTGTGTGGCGATCACCGCCGTATATGTTGTCAGCGTCGAGCACCTTTTTCCATTTGTGGTTGAGCGTATCCTGCGCGGCTTTAGCCGTTACTTCTGCTTCTTCAAGCTCCTCACAGTGGCAACAAGCATTTTATGGAGGTGCTCTTGTTCCAAGTGCTTTTCCGGGATGATGTGTGCATCGTCGTCCGGACTGTTCTCCTCTCCGGAGGCAGGTTTATAAGTTTTGTCTTCGGCATCGCTGTGATCGGACAGCGGCCCCGGACTATGCTCGCTGTCCCCCTGCTCCATCGCTAGGTCTGCGGGGTCGTCGTTATCTTTAGCATTGTCCAGGGTGTCATTCTTTCTTGTGCCGGTATCGCTGCTTTTGCTATGGCAGGGTTTAGAGCGGCGCCGCTGATGTTGGTGCTTTGTTTGCTTTTCAAGAGGATTATCCTCTGTTGCATCCTTTTGATTCTCGCCATTGCTTTCTTAGGTGTGTCGACCATATATATGTCATATGATGAGGTGGCTGTCCAGCGCGCTGGGGGCGGTGGTTCCCGTTCTTCTCCGGCATCGTCGTCCATACCGTTGATGTCCTCGGAGTCGAAATCATGCATGTCGGTTGAGTCGTCGACAGTGGCTATTAAGTGGGTGGTGGGTGGGTAATGAATTCCTTCGTCGTCCGCTCCCCACTCAAGCCGGACATAGTTCGGCCAAGAGTCTTCTGACAGAGAGAGAGTGATTTTAATGAGTTTAGCACGTCGCCCAAGGGCGAGTGCTGAAAGATATCCGGAGACCTAAACTTCATGATCGGTACCCAGTTAGATCTGATGGGCACAGATGTACGCGGTTCGGAGCCTATGGCCGGAGACGAGTCTGAGGTTCAGATGACACATACTTCCTTGGAAGTGAGATCTGTGTTCGGCTCTATCGCCGCTGAGCGTGCGGCCTCCGTGATGGGGTTCATCCTCCCGTCCTTGGATGGCACGATCTGCGCTGGATTTAAAGCCAGGGCAGCTGCAGGTGTGATCTCCTGAACAATGTCCGATGGTAGATCTAGGTCATGCTTGTCGAGACTGTAGGGTACACCTGCCATGGGCTCGAATCCGTCGAAGATCAAGTCTTCACGGATATCGGCAGTGTAATTCAGGCTTCCAAACCTGAGCTGATGGCCAGGGGCATAGCTATCGATCTGCTCTAGATGGCCAATCGAGTTGGCCCGCAGTGCGAAGCCGCCAAAAACGAAGATCTGTCCGGGGAGGAAAACCTCACCCTCGACCGCATTCAGACAATCTGAGCACAAGCTCAATGATTGAGCTTTTCTCCCTTAGTTTGCTGGCTAAGAAAATCGTCGGAGGTCTCATACCTCTTGACGTGGGCACGAGCCTGAAATCCCAGTTTCAGCCCTCGAAACAACTCATATGTTTCGCGACGTTTCGAAAACGTCTTTGGTGCCTCAACTCTAAACCGTTTAACTGAACTATCACGTAGTTATCAAAACGTGTATGTCCGATGTTCGCAACATCCATAGACGACGTTTGGGGTTCAACACACTGAGCGGTGCATTAAGGACATAAGCTTTCTATTGTTCGCATAATCGCTACTGTCAACTTTCAACTATATTTTCTCTAGGAACATATCTAAACAGTGGAACTAAAGCGCGAGCTTACGACATAATTTGCAAAGATCTTTTGACTACATTCGGGATAATTAAGTTCATCTTATGAACTCCCACTCAAATAGACATCCCTCTAGTCATCTAAGTGATTACATGATCCAAGTCAACTAGGCCGTGTACGATCATCACGTGAGACGGACTTGTCATCATCGGTGAACATCTCCATGTTGATCGTATCTACTATACGACTCATGCTCGACCTTTCGGTCTCTTCTGTTCTGAGGCCATGTCTGTACATGCTAGGCTCGTCAAGTCAACCTAAGTGTTTCGCGTGTGTAAATCTAGCTTACACCTGTTGTATGTGAACGTAAGAATCTATCACACTCGATCATCATGTGGTGCTTTGAAACGACGAACTTTCGCAACGGTGCACAATTAGGGTGAACACTTTCTTGAAATTTTAATGAGGGGTCATCTTATTTACTACCGTCGTTCTAAGCAAATAAGATGCATAAACATGATAAACATCACATGCAATCAAAAAGTGACAGGATATGGCCAATTATCATTTTGGTCCTTTTGATCTCCATCTTCGGGGCTCCATGATCATCATCGTCACCGGCATAACACCATGATCTCCATCATCATGATCTCCATCATCGTGTCTCCATGAAGTTGTCTCACCAACTATTACTTCTACTACTATGGCTACCGGTTAGCAGTAAAGTAAAGTAATTACATGGCGTTGTTAAATGACACGCAGGTCATACAATAAATAAAGACAACTCCTATGGCTCCTCCCGGTTGTCATACTCATCGACATGCAAGTCGTGATTCCTATTACAAGAACATGATCAATCTCATACATCACATATCATTCATCACAATCTTCTTGGCCATATCACATCACATAGCATACCCTGCAAAAACAAGTTAGACGTCCTCTAATTATTGTTTGCATGTTTTACGTGGCTGCTATGGGTTTCTAGCAAGAACGTTTCTTACCTACGCAAAAACCACAACGTGATATGTTAATTGCTATTTACCCTTCATAAGGACCCTTTTCATAGAATCCGATCCAACTAAAGTGGCAGAGACTGGCACCCGCTAGCCACCTTATGCAACAAGTGCATGTCAGTCGGTGGAACCTGTCTCACGTAAGTGTACGTGTAAGGTCGGTCTGGGCCGCTTCATCCCACAATGCCGCCGAATCAAGATTGGACTAGTAACGGTAAGCATATTGAACAAAATCAATGCCCACAACTACTTTGTGTTCTACTTGTGCAAAGAATCTACGCAATAGACCTAGCTCATGATGCCACTATTGGGGAACGTAGCAGAAATTCAAAATTTTCCTACGAGTCATTAAGATATATCTATGGAGAAACCATCAACGAGGGGAAGGAGAGTGCATCTACATACCCTTGTAGATCGATAAGGGGAAGCGTTCAAGAGAACGGGGTTGAAGGAGTCGTACTCGTCGTGATCCAAATCACCGGAGATCCTAGTGCCGAACGTACGGCACCTCCGTGTTCAACACACGTACAGCCCGGTGACGTCTCCCATGCCTTGATCCAGCAAGGAGAGAGGGAGAGGTTGAGGAAGACTCCATCCAGCAGTAGCACAACAGCGTGGTGGTGGTGGAGGAGTGTGGCAATCCTGCAGGGCTTCGCCAAGCACCGCGAGAGAGGAGGAGTACTTGGGAGAGGGGAGGGCTGCGCCAGAACTTGGGGTGCGGCTGCCCTCCCACCCCTCCACTATTTATAGCTGGGGTAAAGAGGGGTCCGGCCCCCCTAGATCCCATCTAGGGTTGGGGGGGGGGGCGGCCAAGGGGGGAGGAGTGCCTCCCAAGTCAAGTGGAGGTCCTCCCCCTTAGGGTTTCCCACTTCCCGTGCGCATGGGCCTTGGGGGGGCTGGTGCCCCTGGCCCATTAAGGCTAGGGAGCCCCCCTACGGCCCATGCTACTGTATTGGACGTGGTGGAACAATTTCCGGACCTCCGGACCCCTCCGGAATCCTCCGGAACCTTCTGGAAGCTTCCTGGTACAATACCGAAAAAACCCGAACTTTTCCCGGAACCCGAACAACAACTTTCCATATATAAAACTTTATCTCCGGACCATTCCGGAAATCCTCGTGACATCCGGGATCTCATCTGGGACTCCAAACAACATTCAGTAACCACGTACAAACTTCCTTTATAACCCTAGCGTCATCGAACCTTAAGTGTGTAGACCCTACGGGTTCGGGAGACATGTAGACATGACCGAGACATTCTGCGGTCAATAACCAACAGTGGGATCTGGATACCCATGTTGGCTCCCACATGTTCCACGATGATCTCATCAGATGAACCATGATGTCAAGGACTCAATCGATCCCATATACAATTCCCTTTGTCTAGCGGTATTATACTTGCCCGAGATTCGATCGTCGGTATACCGATACCTTGTTCAATCTCGTTACGGGCAAGTCTCTTTACTCGTTCCGTAACACATCATCCCGTGATCAACTCTTTCATCACATTGTGCACATTATGATGATGTCCTGCCGAGTGGGCCCAGAGATACCTCTCCGTCACACGGAGTGACAAATCCGAGTCTCGATTTGTGCCAACCCAACAGACACTTTCGGAGATACCTGTAGTGCACCTTTATAGCCACCCAGTTACATTGTGACGTTTGGTACACCCAAAGCATTCCTACAGTATCCGGGAGTTGCACAATCTCATGGTCTAAGGAAATGATACTTGACATTAGAAAATCTTTAGCATACGAACTACGATCTTTGTGCTAGGCTTAGGATTGGGTCTTGTCCATCACATCATTCTCCTAATGATGTGATCCCGTTATCAACGACATACAATGTCCATGGTCAGGAAACCGTAACCATCTATTGATCAACGAGCTAGTCAACTAGAGGCTTACTAGGGACATGGTGTTGTCTATGTACCCACACATGTATCTGAGTTTCCTATCAATACAATTATAGCATGGATAATAAACGATTATCATGAACAAGGAAATATAATAATAACTAATTTATTATTGCCTCTAGGGCATATTTCCAACAGTCTCCCACTTGCACTAGAGTCAATAATCTAGTTCACATTGCCATGTGATTAACACTCACAGGTCACATCGCCATGTGACCAACATCCAAAGAGTTTACTAGTGTCATTAAACTAGTTCACATCATCATGTGATTAAGACTCAATGAGTTCTGGGGTTTGATCATGTTTTGCTTGTGAGAGAGGTTTTAGTCAACGGGTCTGTAACATTCAGATCCGTATGTATTTCACAAATCTATAGGTCATATTGTAAATGCTGCTTCCACGCTCCACTTCGAGCTATTCCAAATGGTCGCTCCACTATACATATCCGGTTTGCTACTCAGAGTCACTCGGATAGGTGTTAAAGCTTGCATCGACGTAACCCTTTATGCCGAACTCTTTATCACCTCCATAATCGAGAAACATGTCCTTATTTACTCCAAGGACAATTTTGGAACGCTGTCCAATGATCCATTCCTGGATCATTCTTGTACCCCTTGACTGACTCATGGCAAGGCACACTTCCGGTGCGGTACACAACATAGCATACTATAGAGCCTACGTCTGAAGCATAGGGGACGACCTTCGTCCTTTTTCTCTATTCTGCCGTGGTCGACCTTTAAGTCTTAACTTCGTACCTTAAATCTCAGGCAAGAACTCCTTCTTTGACTGATCCATCTTGAACACCTTCAAGATCATGTCAAGGTATATGCTCATTTGAAAGTACCATTAAGCGTTTTTTGATCTATCCTCATAGATCTTGAGCTCAATGTTCAAATAGCTTAATCCAGGTTTTCCCTTGAAAAACACTTTTCAAATAACCCTATATGCTTGACAGAAAATTCTACATCATTTCTGATCATCAATATGTCAACAACATATATTCATCAGAAATTCTATAGTGCTCCCACTCACTTCTTTGGAAATACAAGTTTCTCATAAACTTTGTATAAACTCAAAATCTTTGATCATTTCATCAAAGCGTACATTCCAACTCCGAGATGCTTACTCTAGTCCTTAGAAGGATCGCTGGAGCTAGCATACCTTTCAGCATCCTTAGGATCGACAAAAACTTTCTGATTGTTTTACATACAACCTTTCCTTACGAAAACTGGTAAAGAAACTCGTCTTGACACCCATCTGCCAGATTTCATAAATGCAGCTAATGCTAACATGATTCCGACGGACTTAAGCATCGCTACGGATGAGGAAATCTCATCGTAGTCAACTCCTTGAACTTGTGAAAATCTCTTCGCCACAAGTCGAGCTTCATAGATGGTGACATCACCGTCCACGTCCGTCTTCTTCTTAAAGATCCATTTATCTCAATGGCTTGCCGATCATCGGGCAAGTCCACCAAAGTCTATGCTTTTGTTCTGATACATGGATCCTATCTCGGATTTCATGGCTTCTAACCATTTGTCGGAATTTGGGCCCACCATCACTTATCCATAGCTCGTAGGTTCATTGTTGTCTAGCAACATGACCTCTAAGACAGGATTGCGTACCACTCTAAGGTAGTACGCATCCTTGTCACCCTATGAGGTACGTTAGTGACTTGATCCGAAACTTCATGATCACTATCATAAGCTTCTACTTCAATTGGTGTAGGCGCCATAGGAACAACTTCCTGTGCCCTGCTACACACTAGTTGAAGTGACGGTTCAATAACCTCATCAAGTCTCCACTATCCTCCCACTCAATTCTTTCGAGAGAAACTTTTCCTCGAGAAAGGACCCGTTTCTAGAAACAATTACTTTTGCTTCCGGATCTGAGATACGAGGTATACCCAGCCATTTTGGGTATCCTATGAAGATCTATTTATCCGTTTTGGGTTCGAGCTTATCATGATGAAACTTTTCACATAAGTGTCGCAGCCCCAAACTTTTAAGAAACGACAACTTAGGTTTCTCCAAACCATAGTTCAAACGGTGTCGTCTCAATGGAATTACGTGGTGCCCTATTAAAGTGAGTGTGGTTGTCTCTAATGCCTAACCCATGAACAATAGTGGTAATTCGATAAGAGACATCATGGTACGCACCATATCAATAGGGTGCAACTATGATGTTCGGACACACCATCACACTATGGTGTTCCAGGCGGTATTAATTGTGAAACAATTTCCACAATGTCTTAATTGCGTGCCAAAGCTCGTAACTCAGATACTCATCCCTATGATCATATCACAGACATTTTATCCTCTTGTCACGATGATCTTCAACTTCACTCTAAGATTACTTGAACCATTCAATAATTCAGACTTGTGTTTCATCAAGTAAATATACTCAACATCTACTCGAATCATCTATGAAGTAAGAACATAACGATATTCACTGCATGCCTCAGCAATCATTGGACTGCACACATCAAAATGTATTACTTCCAACAAGTTGCTATCTTGTTCCATTTTACTGAAAAATGAGGCTTTTTAGTCATCTTGCCCATGTGGTATGATTTGCATATCTCAAGTGATTCAAAATCAAGTGAGTCCAAACGATCCATCTGCATGGAGTTTCTTCATGCGTATACACCAATAGACATGGTTCGCATGTCTCAAACTTTTCAAAACGAGTGAGTCCAAAGATCCATCAACATGGAGCTTCTTCATGCGTTTTACACCAATATGACTTACATGGCAGTGCCACAAGTAAGTGGTACTATCATTACTATCTTATATCTCTTGGCATGAAAATGTGCATCACTACGATCGAGATTCAATAAACCATTCCTTTAGGTGCAAGACCATTGAAGGTATTATTCAAATAAATAGAGTAACCATTATTCTCCTTAATTGAATAGCCGCATTGCGATAGACATAATCCAATCATGTCTATGCTCAACGCAAACACCCAATGACAATTATTCAGATTTAATACTAATCTTGATGGTAGAGGGAGCGTGCGATGTTTGATCACATCAAACTTGGAAACACTTCCAACACATATCGTCAGCTCCCCTTTAGCTAGTCTCTGTTTATTCCGTAGCTCTTTTATTTCGAGTTACTAACACTTAGCAACCGAACCGGTATCATAATACCCTGGTGCTACTAGGAGTACTAGTGAAGTACACATTAACATAATGTATATCTAATATACTTCTATCGACCTTGCCAGCCTTCTCATCTACCAAGTATCTAGGGTAATTCTGCTCCAGTGGTTGTTCCCCTTATTACAGAAGCACTTAGTCTCGGGTTTGGGTTCAACCTTGGGTTTCTTCACTAGAGCAGCAGCTGATTTGCCGTTTCATGAAGTATCCCTTCTTGCCCTTGCCCTTCTTGAAACTAGTGGTTTCACCAACCATCAACAATTGATGCTCCTTCTTGATTTCTACTTTCGCGGTGTCAAACATCGTGAATACTTCAAGGATCATCATATCTATCCCTGATATGTTATAGTTCATCACGAAGCTCTAGCAGCTTGGTGGCAATGACTTTGGAGAAACATCACTATCTCTGGAAGATCAACTCCCACTCGATTCAAGTGATTGTCGCATTCAGACAATCTGAGCACAAGCTCAACGATTGAGATTTTCTCCCTTAGTTTGCTGGCTAAGAAAATCGTCGGAGGTCTCATACCTCTTGACGTGGGCATGAGTCTGAAATCCCAGTTTTAGCCCTCGAAACATCTCATATGTTCCGCGAAGTTTCGAAAACGTATTTGGTGCCTCAACTCTAAACCGTTTAACTGAACTATCACGTAGTTATCAAAACGTGTATGTCCGATGTTCGCAACATCCATAGACAACGTTTGGGGTTCAGCACACTGAGCGGTGCATTAAGGACATAAGCTTTCTATTGTCCGCATAATCGCTACTGTCAACTTTCACTATATTTTCTGTAGGAACATATCTAAACAGTGGAACTAAAGCGCGAGCTTACGACATAATTTGCAAAGATCTTTTGACTACGTTCAAGATAATTAAGTTCATCTTATGAACTCCCACTCAGATAGACATCCCTCTAGTCATCTAAGTGATTACATGATCCGAGTCAACTAGGCCATGTCTGATCATCACGTGAGACGGACTAGTCATCATCGGTGAACATCTCCATGTTGATCGTATCTACTATATGACTCATGCTCGACCTTTCGGTCTCTTGTGTTCTGAGGCTATGTCTGTACATGCTAGGCTCATCAAGTCAACCTAAGTGTTTCGCGTGTGTAAATCTGGCTTACACCCATTGTATGTGAACGTAAGAATCTATCACACCCGATCATCACGTGGTGCTTTGAAACGACGAACTTTCGCAACGGTGCACAGTTAGGGGGAACACTTTATTGAAATTTTATTGAGGGATCATCTTTTTTACTACCGTCGTTCTAAGCAAATAAGATGCATAAACATGATAAACATCACATGCAATCAAAAAGTGACATGATATGGCCAATTGTCATTTTGCTCCTTTTGATCTCCATCTTTGGGGCTCCATGATCATCATCGTCACCGGCATGACACCATGATCTCCATCATCATGATCTCCATCATCGTGTCTCCATGAAGTTGTCTCGCCAACTTATTACTTCTACTACTATGGCTACCGGTTAGCAATAAAGTAAAGTAATTACATGGCGTTGTTAAATGACATGCAGGTCATACAATAAATAAAGACAACTCCTATGGCTCCTGCCGGTTGTCATACTCATCGACATGCAAGTCGTGATTCCTATTACAAGAACATGATCAATCTCATACATCACATACCATTCATCCCATTCTTCTTGGCCATATCACATCACATAGCATACCCTGCAAAAACAAGTTAGACGTCCTCTAATTGTTGTTTGCATGTTTTACGTGGCTGCTATGGGTTTCTACCAAGAACGTTTCTTACCTATGCAAAAACCACAACGTGATATGTCAATTGCTATTTACCCTTCATAAGGACCCTTTTCATCGAATCCGATCCAACTAAAGTGGGAGAGACTGGCACCCGCTAGCCACCTTATGCAACAAGTGCATGTCAGTCGGTGGAACCTGTCTCACATAAGTGTATGTGTAAGGTCGGTCCAGGCCGCTTCATCCCACAATGCCGCCGAATCAAGATTGGACTAGTAACGGTAAGCATATTGAATAAAATCAATGCCCACAACTACTTTGTGTTCTACTCGTGCAAAGAATCTACGCAATAGACCTAGCTCATGATGCCACTATTGGGGAACGTAGCAGAAATTCAAAATTTTCCTACGAGTCACCAAGATCTATCTATGGAGAAACTAGAAACGAGGGGAAGGAGAGTGCATCTACATACCCTTGTAGATCGCTAAGCGGAAGCGTTCAAGAGAACGGGGTTGAAGGAGTCGTACTCGTCGTGATCCAAATCTTCGGAGATCCTAGTGCCGAACGTACGGCACCTCCGCGTTCAACACACGTACAGCCCGGTGACGTCTCCCATGCCTTGATCCAGCAAGGAGAGAGGGAGAGGTTGAGGAATACTCCATCCAGCAGCAGCACAACGGCGTGGTGGTGGTGGAGGAGCGTGGCAATCCTGCAGGGCTTCGCCAAGCACCGCGAGAGAGGAGGAGTACTTGGGAGAGGGGAGGGCTGCGCCAGAACTTGGGGTGCGGCTGCCCTCCCACCCCTCCACTATTTATTGGTGGGGTAAAGAGGGGGCTGGCCGCCCCTAGATCCCATCTAGGGTTGGGGGGCGGCGGCCAAGGGGGGAGGAGTGCCTCCCAAGTCAAGTGGAGGCCCTCCCCCTTAGGGTTTCCCCCTTCCCATGCGCATGGGCCTTGGGGGGGGGGGGCTGGTGCCCCTGGCCCATTAAGGCTAGGGCGCCCCCCCTACAGCCCATGCTACTGTATTGGACGTGGTGGAACAATTTTCGGACCTCCGGACCCCTCCGGAATCCTCCAGAACCTTCTGGAAGCTTCCCGGTACAATACCGGAAAAACCAGAACTTTTCCCGGAACCCGAACAACAACTTTTCATATATAAATCTTTACCTCTAGACCATTCCGGAACTCCTCGTGATGTCCGGGATCTCATCTGGGGCTCCGAACAACATTCAGTAACCACATACAAACTTCCTTTATAACCCTAGCGTCATCGAACCTTAAGTGTGTAGACCCTACGGGTTCGGGAGACATGTAGACATGACCGAGACGTTCTCCGGTCAATAACCAACAGCGGGATCTGGATACCCATGTTGGCTCCCACATGTTCCACGATGATCTCATCGGATGAACCAGGATGTCAAGGACTCAATCGATCCTGTATACAATTCCCTTTGTCTAGCGGTATTGTACTTGCCCGAGATTCGATCGTTGGTATACCGATACCTTGTTCAATCTCGTTACCGGCAAGTCTCTTTACTCGTTCCATAACACATCATCCCGCGATCAACTCTTTGATCACATTGTGCACATTATGATGATGTCCTACTGAGTGGTCCCAGAGATACCTCTCCGTCACACGGAGTGACAAATCCCAGTCTCGATTCGTGCCAACCCAACAAACACTTTCGGAGATACCTGTAGTGCACCTTTATAGCCACTCAGTCACGTTGTGACGTTTGGTACACCCAAAGAATTCCTATGGTATCCGGGAGTTTCACAATCTCATGGTCTAAGGAAATGATACTTGACATTAGAAAAGCTTTAGCATACGAACTACGATCTTTGTGCTAGGCTTAGGATTGGGTCTTGTCCATCACATCATTCTCCTAATGATGTGATCCCGTTATCAATGACATACAATGTCCATGGTCAGGAAACCGTAACCATCTATTGATCAACGAGCTAGTCAACTAGAGGCTTACTAGGGACATGGTGTTGTCTATGTACCCACACATGTATCTGAGTTTCCTATCAATACAATTATAGCATGGATAATAAACGATTATCATGAACAAGGAAATATAATAATAACTAATTTATTATTGCCTCTAGGGCATATTTCCAACAGTCTCCCACTTGCACTAGAGTCAATAATCTAGTTCATATCACCATGTGATTAACACTCACAGGTCACATCGCCATGTGACCAACATCCAAAGAGTTTACTAGTGTCATTAAACTAGTTCACATCATCATGTGATTAAGACTCAATGAGTTCTGGGGTTTGATCATGTTTTGCTTGTGAGAGAGGTTTTAGTCAACGGGTCTATAACATTCAGATCCGTATGTACTTCGCAAATCTATAGGTCATATTGTAAATGCTGCTTCCACGCTCCACTTGGAGCTATTCCAAATGGTCGCTCCACTATACGTAGCCGGTTTGCTACTCAGAGTCACTCGGATAGGTGTTAAAGCTTGCATCGACGTAACCCTTTACGCCGAACTCTTTATCACCTCCATAATCGAGAAACATGTCCTTATTTACTCCAAGGACAATTTTTGAACGCTGTCCAATGATCCATTCCTGGATCATTCTTGTACCCCTTGACTGACTCATGGCAAGGCACACTTCCGGTGCGGTACACAGCATAGCATACTATAGAGCCTACGTCTGAAGCATAGGGGACGACCTTCATCCTTTCTCTCTATTCTGCCGTGGTCGACCTTTAAGTCTTAACTTCGTACCTTAAATCTCAGGCAAGAACTCCTTCTTTGACTGATCCATCTTGAACACCTTCAAGATCATGTCAAGGTATATGCTCATTTGAAAGTACCATTAAGCGTTTTTTGATCTATCCTCATAGATCTTGAGCTCAATGTTCAAATAGCTTAATCCAGGTTTTCCCTTGAAAAACACTTTTCAAATAACCCTATATGCTTTACAGAAAATTCTACATCCTTTCTGATCATCAATATGTCAACAACATATATTCATCAGAAATTCTATAGTGCTCCCACTCACTTCTTTGGAAATACAAGTTTCTCATAAACTTTGTATAAACTCAAAATCTTTGATCATTTCATCAAAGCGTACATTCCAACTCTGAGATGCTTACTCAAGTCCTTAGAAGGATCGCTGGAGCTAGCATACCTTTCAGCATCCTTAGGATCAACAAAAATTTTCTGATTGTATTACATACAACCTTTCCTTACGAAAACTGGTAAAGAAACTCGTCTTGACATCCATCTGCCAGATTTCATAAATGCAGCTAATGCTAACATGATTCCGACGGACTTAAGCATCGCTACGGATGAGGAAATCTCATCGTAGTCAACTCCTTGAACTTGTGAAAATCTCTTCGCCACAAGTCGAGCTTCATAGACGGTGACATCACCATCCACGTCCGTCTTCTTCTTAAAGATCCATTTATCTCAATGGCTTGCCGATCATCGGGCAAGTCCACCAAAGTCTATGCTTTGTTTTGATACATGGATCCTATCTCGGATTTCATGGCTTCTAACCATTTGTCGGAATTTGGGCCCACCATCGCTTATCCATAGCTCGTAGGTTCATTGTTGTCTAGCAACATGACCTCTAAGACAGGATTGCGTACCACTCTAAGGTAGTACGCATCCTTGTCACCCTACGAGGTACGTTAGTGACTTGATCCAAAACTTCATGATCACTATCATAAGCTTCTACTTCAATTGGTGTAGGCGCCACAGGAACAACTTCCTGTGCCCTGCTACACACTAGTTAAAGTGACGGTTCAATAACCTCATCAAGTCTCCACTATCCTCCCACTCAATTCATTCGAGAGAAACTTTTCCTCGAGAAAGGACCCGTTTCTAGAAACAATTACTTTTGCTTCCGGATCTGAGATACGAGGTATACCCAGCCATTTTGGGTATCCTATGAAGATGTATTTATCCATTTTGGGTTCGAGCTTATCATGATGAAACTTTTCACATAAGCGTCGCAGCCCCAAACTTTTAAGAAACGACAACTTAGGTTTCTCCAAACCATAGTTCAAACGGTGTCGTCTCAACGGAATTACGTGGTGCCCTATTAAAGTGAGTGCGGTTGTCTCTAATGCCTAACCCATGAACGATAGTGGTAATTTGATAAGAGACATCATGGTACGCACCATATCAATAGGGTGCAACTATGATGTTCGGACACACCATCACACTATGGTCTTCCAGGCGGTATTAATTGTGAAACAATTTCCACATTGTCTTAATTGCGTGCCAAAGCTCGTAACTCAGATACTCATCTCTATGATCATATCACAGACATTTTATCATCTTTTCACGATGATCTTCAACTTCACTCTAAGATTACTTGAACCATTCAATAATTCAGACTTGTGTTTCATCAAGTAAATATACTCAACATCTACTTGAATCATCTGTGAAGTAAGAACATAACGATATTCACTGCATGCCTCAGCAGTCATTGGACTGCACACATCAAAATGTATTACTTCCAACAAGTTGCTATCTTGTTCCATTTTACTGAAAATTGAGGCTTTTTAGTCATCTTGCCCATGTGGTATGATTTGCATATCTCAAGTGATTCAAAATCAAGTGAGTCCAAACGATCCATCTGCATGGAGTTTCTTCATGCGTATACACCAGTAGACATGGTTCGCATGTCTCAAACTTTTCAAAATGAGTGAGTCCAAAGATCCATCAACATGGAGCTTCTTCATGCGTTTTACACCAATATGACTTACATGGCAGTGCCACAAGTAAGTGGTACTATCATTACTATCTTATATCTCTTGGCATGAAAATGTGTATCACTACAATCGAGATTCAATAAACCATTCCTTTAGGTGCAAGACCATTGAAGGTATTATTCAAATAAATAGAGTAACCATTATTCTCCTTAAATGAATAACCGCATTGTGATAGACATAATCCAATCATGTCTATGCTCAACGCAAACACCAAATGACAATTATTCAGGTTTAATACTAATCTTGATGGTAGAGGGAGCGTGCGATGTTTGATCACATCAAACTTGGAAACACTTCCAACACATATCGTCAGCTCCCCTTTAGCTAGTCTCCGTTTATTCCGTAGCTCTTTTATTTCGACTTACTAACACTTAGCAACCGAACCGGTATCTTAATACCCTGGTGCTACTAGGAGTACTAGTAAAGTACACATTAACATAATGTATATCTAATATACTTCTATCGACCTTGCCAGCCTTCTCATCTACCAAGTATCTAGGGTAATTCTGCTCCAGTGGTTGTTCCCCTTATTACAGAAGCACTTAGTCTCGGGTTTGGGTTCAACCTTGGGTTTCTTCACTAGAGCAGCAGCTGATTTGCCGTTTCATGAAGTATCCCTTCTTTCCCTTGCCCTTCTTGAAACTAGTGGTTTCACCAACCATCAACAATTGATGCTCCTTCTTGATTTCTACTTTCGCGGTGTCAAACATCGCGAATACCTCAAGGATCATCATATCTATCCATGATATGTTATAGTTCATCACGAAGCTCTATCAGCTTGGTGGCAATGACTTTGGAGAAACAGCACTATCTCTGGAAGATTAACTCCCACTCGATTCAAGTGATTGTCGCATTCAAACAATCTGAGCACAAGCTCAACGATTGAGCTTTTCTCCCTTAGTTTGCTGGCTAAGAAAATCATTGGAGGTCTCATCCCTCTTGACGTGGGCACGAGCCTGAAATCCCAGTTTCAGCCCTCGAAACATCTCATATGTTCCGCGACGTTTAGAAAACGTCTTTGGTGCCTCAACTCTAAACTGTTTAACTGAACTATCACGTAGTTATCAAAACGTGTATGTCCGATGTTCGCAACATCCATAGACGACGTTTGGGATTCAGCACACTGAGCGGTGCATTAAGGACATAAGCTTTCTATTGTCTGCATAATCGCTACTGTCAACTTTCAACTATATTTTCTGTAGGAACATATCTAAACAGTGGAACTAAAGCACGAGCTTACGACATAATTTGCAAAGATCTTTTGACTATGTTCAGGATAATTAAGTTCATCTTATGAACGCCCACTCAGATAGACATCCCTCTAGTCATCTAAGTGATTACATGATCCAAGTCAACTAGGCCGTGTCCGATCATCACGTGAGACGGACTAGTCATCATCGGTGAACATCTCCATGTTGATCGTATCTACTATACGACTCATGCTCGACCTTTCGGTCTCTTGTGTTCCGAGGCCATGTGAGGGAGTCCTGGACTGGGGGGTATCCGGATAGCCAAACTATCATCATCGGCCGGACTCCAAGACTATGAAGATACAAGATTGAAGACTTCGTCCCGTGTCCGGATGGGACTTTCCTTGGCGTGGAAGGCAAGCTTGGCAATACGGATATGTAGATCTCCTACCATTGTAACCGACTCTGTGTAACCCTAGCCCTCTCCGGTGTCTATATAAACCGGAGGGTTTTAGTCTGTAGAACAACAACAATTACAACAATCATACCATAGGCTAGCTTCTAGGGTTTAGCCTCCTTGATCTCGTGGTAGATCCACTCTTGTATTACCCATATCATCAATATCAATCAAGCAGGAGTAGGGTTTTACCTCCATCGAGAGGGCCCGAACCTGGGTAAAAACATCGTATCCCTTGTCTCCTGTTACCATCCGCCTAGACGCACAGTTCGGGACCCCCTACCCGAGATCCGCCGGTTTTGACACTGACATTGGTGATTTCATTGAGAGTTCCTCTGTGTCGTCACCGATAGGCTTGATGGCTCCTTCGATCATCAACAACGACACGGTCCAGGGTGAGACTTTTCTCCCCGAAAAGATCTTCGTATTCGGCGGCTTTGAACTGCGCGCCAATTCACTTGGCCATCTGGAGCAGATCGAAAGCTACGGCCCTAGCCATCAGGTCAGATTTGGAAGTCTGAACTTCACGGCTGACATGCGCGGAGACTTGATCTTCGATGGATTCGAGCTACAGCCGAGCGCGCCGCACTGTCACGATGGGCATGACTTAGCTCTGCTGCCGGACAGTGCCCTGGAGGCCGCACACGAGTCTGCTCCGATCCTCAATTCGGAGCCGACTGCGCAGATCGAGGATGGGTGGCTAGACACCACCTCGGGGGCTGCAACCTCTATGGCGATGGAGCCGAATACTGACCCTGTCCCTTGTATATCTCGTGACTCCGAGGTGCCGAATTCCTTGCCGGACTCCGAACCTCCCGCGCCCTCTCCAATCGAATCCGATTGGGCGCCGATCATGGAGTTCACTGCTGCGGACATCTTTCAGCACTGACCTTTTGGCGACATCCTGAATTCGCCAAAGTATCTCTCGTTATCAGGAAAGCCCTGGCCGAACTGCGGTCAGGATGGTTGGGATGCGGACGACGAAGAAATTCAAAACCCACGCGCCACCCACTTAGTAGCCATTGTCGACGATCTAACCGACTTGCTAGACTTCGACTCCGAAGACATCGGCGGTATGGACGACGATGTCGGAGATGACCAAGAACCAGCGCCTACGGGGCACTGGAAAGCCACCTCAACTCATGATGTATACATGGTGGATACACCAAAAGGAAGCGATAGCGAGGAACAACGGGAAGCGGTGAAGGATAACTCCCCCGAAAAGCAAGCAAAACGGCGACGCAAGCGCCGCCCAAAATCCCGCCTCGATAACAACAGCACCCATACCAACCCAGCTGTAGAGCAGGGCGAACCAGTGGACAACGAACATGCAACCAAGCAACCAATCCCCGGTGAAAATAGTCCAGACGATCTCACGCCGGACACATTGCCAGAGCATAAGAACCTTCACAAAAGACTCGTCGCCACTGCAAGAAGTTTGAAGAAGCAGAAGCGGAAGCTCAAAACAGCGGAAGACGTACTCAGAATGAGATGGGGCAAAGTACTCAAGACCGCAGACAAATACGGCAATAGTCACCAAGCAAAGAGTTACCCGAAGCACAAACTATTGCCCGAATTTGACGATGAGGCCATAGAGCCCCCACAGTCAAAAAACAAAGAGGCCGCCTGGCCGGATAGACGACCAGATGACAGGTTAAGAGCGGCAGGCGGCGCCGCACACAAGCCGGCACACGATCCACATAAGGATCCTCGCAGAAAGGATGGCCCGGTCAGGTCCATCTATGGGCCAAAAAAGGCTCTAGGAAGCAACACAACACGCCGAGCATTCGAAGATAACGGCACACCTAAATACAGGGGTGCCGCACACCCACTATGTTTCACCGATGAGGTGCTGGATCATGAATTTCCAGCGGGATTCAAACCCGTAAACATTGACGCATACGACGGAACAACCTCGGAGTCTGGATTGAGGATTACATCCTACACATACATATGGCTAGAGGAGATGATCTCCATGCCATAAAATACCTACCCCTCAAGCTCAAAGGGCCAGCTCGGCATTGGCTCAAAAGCCTCCCAAAAAATACCATTGGAAGTTGGGAAGACCTCGAGGATGTGTTTCGAGCAAATTTTCAAGGGACTTATGTCCGCCCTCCGAATGCTGACGATTTAAGTCACATAACTCAACAGCCCGGAGAATCAGCACGTAAATTTTGGAACAGGTTCCTCACTAAAAAGAACCAAATAGTCGACTGTCCGGACGCCGAAGCCTTAGCAGCTTTTAAACATAACGTCCGAGACGAATGGCTAGCCAGACACCTCGGCCAGGAAAAGCCAAGAACAATGGCCGCGCTAACGAGCCTCATGACCCGCTTTTGCGCGGGAGAAGATAGCTGGCTGGCAAGATGCAGCACCAGCGACCCGAGTACATCCGAGGTCAGAGATGGAAATGGGAAATCACGACACAGAAAAGATCAGCGCCGGAATAAGGAAAATGGCCCAAAGAACACGGCGGTCAACGCCGGATTCAAAAGCTCTCGGCCGAACAACAAAACACTACCTCTTAAGGACAACAGTGATGAGCTATCCAACCTAAACAAAATCTTGGATAGGATATGCCAAATACACAATACCCCCGGGAAGCCTGCAAACCACACACACAGAGATTGTTAGGTCTTCAAGCAGTCCGGCCGACTTAACGCCGAACACAAGGGGCTCGACACACCAAGCGAGGACGATGACGAACCCCACAAGCAGAGCGCCAGACAACAAAAGAACTTCCCACAAGAGGTCAAAACAGTGAATTCACTTCAAGTGATAACAAGGAAAAATAGGGCGGCATCTACCAAAGCACATGCCGCATGGTCCACCCCAGCGGAATCCCGAGATTGGATGTCAAAACCAATTACTTTCGACCATCTGGATTACTCCAGAAGTATTCGAAACGCGGGATGGACTGCCTTGATATTGGATCCTATAATCGACAGACTACAATTTACACAAGTCCTAATGGATGGCGGCAGTGATTTAAACCTGCTATATCCGGACACAATCCGCAGAATGGGGATAGACCCTACCAAAATTCACCATAGCAGCACTTCTTTCAAAGGAGTGACGGCAGGCCCTTACGCCAATTGCAAGGGCTCCTTACTACTAGAAGTTGTGTTCGGTTCATCCGACAACTTCCATCGCGAAAAGCTAATCTTCCATATCGCCCCATTTAAAAGTAGCCATCAGGCACTCTTGGGACGCGAAGCTTTTGCCTGCTTTAACGCAATACCGCATTACGCATCTCTTACACTTAAAATGCCCGGTCCACGCGGCATCATCTCATTAAAAGGTCGTTCAAGACCCCGGACACGGCTAGGCGAGTCCGGCATAAATAAACTAGGGGCTTCCTAGCCGCATACCCCTTTACAAGGGGCTGTGCGCATAAAGAATGAGAGCCAATAAAAGCTCAACCTTATTCATTTTTTTCATACTCTGTTTTAAATACATTTTTTTCACGATACCTCTCCAAACTAAGTTCTTCTCTTTTACAGATGAACAGCGTGCTACACCCGTCCAGGATACAGCACAACGGAGACACAGGCGCAGACGTGCAGGAGGGACCCGTTGCAAGGATTCTTTTCAGATTAAGACCCTGTGTAAACCTTTCTTACTATCTCTTGTTGATACACATCCCCCGGTTTCTTACCATAACCGAGGAGGAGACTGGCATTTTGGCATCGGCCGCGCTAGAAGTTCTCGCCCGTATCTGGACACTAGGGGCCTAGGGCATTGTTCTGCCTGTTATCATAAAGACCGAATACCTCAGGGAGTGTTCGGCATCTCGAGTTAGGCCTTATATGCATCAGCTCCGAATCATGTCTTTGGTCAAATGTTGGGTTTGCCCGGCTCCTGTGTTTTGCCGCCTTACGTTCCGTATCATCGGCTAACGCGGCACCAGGAGAACTACTGTTATTGTGCCCCGGTTCGGCCTGGCGAGCACCTCAGTAGAGAATGCCAAAAACTGACTGTCATGATATAGCGAGAGACTGGTCAACCACTCGATCGACTACCGGAATGTCTAGAATTCCGCCGCTTTGACGAAGGATCGTTTCCTGGGCAGGCACATATGTGCCCCGAATTCGGAGAGCGCGGTGCCCCTAGGGGCTATATCGTAGCCCCACCTTCGAACTCCTATGGCTAAGTGAAAGTGATAAAGCATTATAGTCCGGTTGCCTAGTTTGCTACGCTACCACCTCCTTCACAGGACCAAGATGTTGGATTAAGTGTGAAAATGCGCCCCTTTTGCAAACACCCCCGCACCATGTGCGTGGGGGCTGAAGCCGAAGACTGCCATCTTTCAGGTTATATACACATATACATTAACGGCCGCACAGGAAATATTTCAATACTTGAATGCACAAGTATAAAAAGCCATTACATTATAAATGTGGTTTCACAAACCATACATATCATTTGAACATAACATTTTTCGAGCACTGCGACTCTATTACACGAGCGCCCTGCAGGACTTCCCCAAAATAGTGCTCGGCAGGTAACCGGCTCTCGTCCGAACCCCGGGTTGCAACATCGGTGGCATCCATCTCTGTCCAGTATGTCTTCACACGGGCGAGAGCCATCCGTGCACCCTCTATGCATGCCAACCGCTTCATCGCCTTGATATGCGGCACCGCCCCAAGGAATTGCTGCAATAAGCCAAAATAACTCTTCGGCTTGGGCCTATCCGTCCACAGATGAGCCACCACATTCGTCATGGCAAATCGGACAATCTATTCAGCTCAGCCCACTCAGCCAACCGATCGGTCAACGGAAGTGAATGCTCCGGACTATGGAATTGAGACCAAAAAAGCTCTTCCATCTCGTGATCCTTTTGGCTTCGGAAGTGCACGACCGCGTCCGCCTCACTCGCCGCCAAATCTAGATAAGGATCCTCCACACCCCACAGCTGGCCCAACTGAGCATACTTCTGATCCGTGAACTTCCTGCGCAGCAGAAAGGGCTTTCCAGCCGCAATGTCTCCGGCCTGACGCAGCTCCTCCTTTATAGCCCTCATTGCAGAACGGGCATCCTTGGCTTCGGCGGTGGCCTTCTTCAGGTCCTCTTGCTCTGCTCGGCATTCTTTTTCAAGAACCTCATAGCGGTCGGTAACATCCTTCAGCTTCACGGCCATTTCGGCCACCTCCTCCCTGCTTTGGCAGTGAGCAGCCTTTTCGGCTTTTAGCTCTTTGGCCGCCTTCGAGGCAGCCGCATTACTCCTTCTGGCCTGCTCCTTGGCTCGAGCAAGCTCTGCCCGAAGGTTTTCCACAGCAGCGGCACCATCTGCATCAAGCATACATGTTGTAAGGAATGGGCGTCAGCTCCCTTACTAGGTAACCGCGGAGAAACCACTCACCTTGTGACTCGTCAAGTCGCCTATTGACCAACGCGATGTCCGCATCCGCAACATCTAGTTGCCGCTTCAGTTCGGCAACTCTATCAGTCCGGCTGGCCACCGAATGCTCCGCCCCCTGAATAGGAATGGCGACATATTAAAACTGAGATCATGATCCTCGGCACGCTGTCACTTCTGACAACGTACAGGGTGCACTCTATGTGCAAAACTGTCAAAAGGTATGTCATTTTTACGTACCTCAAACCCCGCCAGTAAACTTCTGACGGCATCATGCAACCCGCTCTCAGCGGATGAAATTCTTTCAATCACCGTACTCATTAACGTACGGTGATCTTCTGAGATAGACGCCCTCTCGAGCAGATCCTTCAGCTCCCCCGGCCGTACACCAGTTGGTGCCGAACTCTCCGGCCCTGCCAGACTCGGGGAGACCCTCCGCGACGACACCTCAGGGTCGTCTGCCCCGCCTGACGGTGCGGCAGATGGAGGCGTCTCGCTCTCCATCATCTCCGGATGAAGGTCCCCTGAAGATGAGCTCAGCTGAGAAGGGCAGAGATCCGAACTACAAGGTAAAAACTTCGGTTATCCTCAGAAGCAAAAATAGGGATGTCCCTTATTACAAAACTCCCCTTTTTCTACTTACGGCTCGCTAGAGGGATGATTCCTTTGGGGAGATAGTGCGGCCGGGGCTTCTCCTGGCGCAGGACCCTCTGGTGAAGATTTCTTCCCCCGCTTTGAGGCCTTAGCCTCCGGATCTTCGGAAGCGGTCCTCTTCTCCCCCTGGAAGGAGGGATTCTCGATCCCCCTTTCTTGAAGGCCTCCTTAGTAGAGGCGGTAGTTTCTCTATTTTCCCCTTCGCCCTCTTCTAAAGGCGCAACCTCCAGCATCTTGACTAACACCGGATCCGGCGTGGTCTCAGGGAGGGGGGCCGGACACCATATCAGTTTTGCTTGCACTATCCACCCCTGTCCAAGGGATAGCTGGTCAAAAGGCAAATCCATAATAAATAAATGGACGATATGCCCGGACACAGGGCTACTTACTTGAGTATCCGGGCGATTGCAGCTTAGGCCGGCGTCCTCGGTCAAGTCCGGACACATCTCTTGTGATCCGAAGAACAGTTTGTACATCTCGACGGGTGTCGTACCCATGAAGTGTTGGAGAGCTCGTGGTCCCTCCGGATTGAATTCCCACAGGCGGAGGGGGCGACGTTTGCAGGGCAGAAGACGCCGAATCAGCATAACCTGCGTCACCACGACCAGATTGATCTCCCTCTCTTGGAGGTCTCGAATCCGGCCCTACAATAGGGGTACGTCCTTGGACGGCCCCCAGTCAAGCCCTTTGCTGACCCATGACGTCAGCCGTTGTGGAGGACCCGAGCGAAAGGCGGGCGTCGGCCTCTGCCTGCTGCCCCTGGGAGCAGTGATATAGAACCACTCCTGTTGCCACAAGCCGAGCTCCTCCTGAAAAGCGCCCTCAGGCCATGGAGCGTTAGCCCTCTTGCTTACAACCTCCCCACCGCACTCTACCTGACGCCCTTCGATCATCTTCGGCTCCACGTTGAAGGTTTTGAGCCAAAAACCGAAATGAGGTGTAATGCGGAGGAAGGCTTCGCAGACGACAATAAATGATGAGATATGGAGGATGGACTCCGGAGCCAGGTCGTGGAATTCCAACCCATAGTAAAACATGAGCCCCCTCACGAAGGGATCCATCGGGAAGCCTAAACCCCGACGGAGGTGAGACACGAACACGATGCTCTCGCCAGGCTCGGGAGTAGGAATGACTTGCCCTTTGGCAGGCAACCTATGCGAAATCTCGTAGGTCAAGTACCCGGCTTCTCTCAGCTTTAGCACGTCCTCCTCCGTGACGGAGGAGGTCATCCACCGGCCCTGTAGGTCGGAGCCGGACATTGTCGAAGGTCCGAAGCGCTCGAATCTGGAGCTCTGAGTGTTGGAACTCGGGGCGAGGGGCAGATTCGATTGAGGATTGAAGAAAAGAAACGAGCCTTGGTCTCATTATAAAGAGGGAGAATGCCAAGAGCCGTCCCCGTGACCGTTTGGAACTCACCTTCGATGGAGGAGGCGTGGCAACAGGCACGGTTGGGTTACCCACGTCCGTATTGATGGTAATCCCGGAATAAGGGGAACATGATCTCTGCTTCGACAAGACGTGCCAAGGAAACCGCTTCGCTAAACGCGCTGAGGTGGTATAATAAAAACGATTCGAGTAAGGGCTTGGTAGTGGTGTGACGTCACGCCACAAAATACGTCAGCAGATTGAACTTGTGTAAATATTATTCTCTCTACGGTGGTATGTGGAATTTATTTTACAGAGCCGGACACTATCCTGGTGTTCACAATCTTCTATGAATTATCCGGAGGAGGAACCCACCTTGCAATGCCGAAGACAATATGCGCGCCGGACTCGTCGTCATTGAAGCCTGGTTCAGGGGCTACTGAGGGAGTCCTGGACTGGGGGGTGTCCGGATAGCCGAACTATCATCATCGGCCGGACTCCAAGACTATGAAGATACAAGATTGAAGACTTCGTCCTGTGTCTGGATGGGACTTTCCTTAGCGTGGAAGGCAAGCTTGGCAATACGGATATGTAGATATCCTACCATTGTAACCGACTCTGTGTAACCCTAGCCCTCTCCGGTGTCTATATAAACCGGAGGGTTTTAGTCCGTAGAACAACAACAATTACAACAATCATACCATAGGCTAGCTTCTAGGGTTTAGCCTCCTTGATCTCGTGGTAGATCCACTCTTGTATTACCCATATCATCAATATCAATCAAGCAGGAGTAGGGTTTTACCTCCATCGAGAGGGCCTGAACCTGGGTAAAAACATTGTGTCCCTTGTCTCCTGTTACCATCCGCCTAGACGCACAGTTCGGGACCCCCTACCCGAGATCTGCCGGTTTTGACACTGACACCATGTCTGTACATGCTAGGCTCGTCAAGTCAACCTAAGTGTTTCGCGTGTGTAAATCTGGCTTGCACCCGTTGTATGTGAACGTAAGAATCTATCACACCCGATCCTCACGTGGTGCTTCGAAACGACAAACTTTCGCAACGGTGCACAGTTAGGGGGAACACTTTGTTGAAATTTTAATGAGGGATCATCTTATTTACTACCGTCGTTCTAAGCAAATAAGATGCATAAACATGATAAACATCACATGCAATCAAAAATTAACATGATATGGCCAATTATCATTTTGCTCCTTTTGATCTCCATCTTCGGGGCTCCATGATCATCATCGTCACCGGCATGACACCATGATCTCCATCATCGTGTCTCCATGAAGTTGTCTCGCCAACTTATTACTTCTACTACTATGGCTACCGGTTAGCAATAAAGTAAAGTAATTACATGGCGTTGTTAAATGACACGCAGGTCATACAATAAATAAAGACAACTCCTATGGCTCCTGCCGGTTATCATACTCATCGACATGCAAGTCGTGATTCCTATTACAAGAACATGATCAATCTCATACATCACATATAATTCATCACATTCTTCTTGGCCATATCACATCACATAGCATACCCTGCAAAAACAAGTTAGACATCCTCTAATTGTTGTTTGCATTTTTTACGTGGCTGCTATGGGTTTCTAGCAAGAACGTTTCTTACCTACGCAAAAACCACAATGTGATATGTCAATTGCTATTTACCCTTCATAAGGGCCCTTTTAATCGAATCCGATCCAACTATAGTGGGAGAGACTGGCACCCGCTAGCCACCTTATGCAACAAGTGCATGTCAGTCGGTGGAACCTGTCTCACGTAAGTGTACGTGTAAGGTCGGTCCGGGCCGCTTCATCCCACAATGCCGCCGAATCAAGATTGGACTAGCAACGGTAAGCATATTGAACAAAATCAACGCCCACAACTACTTTGTGTTCTACTCGTGCAAAGAATCTACGCAATAGACCTAGCTCATGATGCCACTGTTGGGGAACATAGCAGAAATTCAAAATTTTCCTACGAGTCACCAAGATCTATCTATGGAGAAACCAGCAATGAGGGGAAGGAGAGTGCATCTACATACCCTTGTAGATCTCTAAGCGGAAGCGTTCAAGAGAACGGGGTTGAAGGAGTCGTATTCGTCGTGATCCAAATCACCGGAGATCCTAGTGCCGAACGTACGGCACCTCCGCGTTCAACACACATACAGCCCGGTGACGTCTCCCATGCCTTGATCCAGAAAGGAGAGAGGGAGAGGTTGAGGAAGACTCCATCCAGCAGTAGCACAACGGCGTGGTGGTGGTGGAGGAGCGTGGCAATCCTGCAGGGCTTCCCAAGCACCGCGAGAGAGGAGGAGTACTTCGGAGAGGGGAGGGCTGCGCCAGAACTTGGGGTGCGGCTACCCTCCCACCGCTCCACTATTTATAGGTGGGGGAAAGAGGGGGCCGGCCCCCTAGATCCCATCTAGGGTTGGGGGGCGGCGGCCAAGGGGGGAGGAGTGCCTCCCAAGTCAAGTGGAGGCCTTCCCCTTAGGGTTTCGCCCTTCCCATGCGCATGGGCCTTGGGGGGGCTGGTGCCCCTGGCCCCTTAAGGCTAGGGCGCCCCCCTATAGCCCATGCTACTATATTGGACGTGGTGGAACAATTTTCAGACCTCCGAACCCCTCCGGAATCCTCCGGAACCTTCTGGAAGCTTCCCGGTACAATACCGGAAAAACCCGAACTTTTCCCGGACCCCGAACAACAACTTTCCATATATAAATCTTTACCTCCGGACCATTCTGGAACTCCTCGTGATGTACGGGATCTCATCTGGGACTCCGAACAACATTCGGTAACCACATACAAACTTCCTTTATAACCCTAGCGTCATCGAACCTTAAGTGTGTAGACCCTACGGGTTCGGGAGACATGTAGACATGACCGAGACGTTCTCCGGTCAATAACCAACAGCGGGATCTGGATACCCATGTTGGCTCCCACATGTTCCACGATGATCTCATTGGATGAACCACGATGTCAAGGACTCAATCGATCCCGTATACAATTCCCTTTGTCTAGCGGTATTGTACTTGCCCGAGATTCGATCGTCGGTATACTGATACCTTGTTCAATCTCGTTACCGGCAAGTCTCTTTACTCGTTCTGTAACACATCATCCCGCGATCAACTCTTTGATCACATTGTGCACATTATGATGATGTCCTACCGAGTGGGCCCAGAGATACCTCTCCGTCACACGGAGTGACAAATCCCAGTCTCGATTCGTGCCAACCCAACAGACACTTTCGGAGATACCTGTAGTGCACCTTTATAGCCACCCAGTTACGTTGTGATGTTTGGTACACCCAAAGCATTCCTACGGTATCCGGGAGTTGCACAATCTCATGGTCTAAGGAAATGATACTTGACATTAGAAAAGCTTTAGCATACGAACTACGAGCTTTGTGCTAGGCTTAGGATTGGGTCTTGTCGATCACATCATTCTCCTACTGATGTGATCCCGTTATCAACGACATACACTGTCCATGGTCAGGAAACCGTAACCATCTATTGATCAACGAGCTAGTCAACTAGAGGCTTACTAGGGACATGGTGTTGTCTATGTACTGTAATGCCCCGGATCCGATGCGCCAGGTGTCCGCCAGTTATTCGTCGTCGTTGCTATGTCATTTGCTTGCGTGTTGCACTTTGCCATGTCATCATCTACATTTCATATCATGTCATCATGTGCATCGCATTTGCATACATGTTCGTCTCATGCATCCGAGCATTTTCCCCGTTGTCCGTTTTGCAATCCGGCACTCCTATGTTCCATCCGGCGTTCCCCTTTGGTCTTTCGTTGTGTGCGGGTGTTAAACTTTCTCGGAATGGACCGAGGTTTGCCAAGCAGCCTTGGTATAGCACCGGTAGACTACCTGTCAAGTTTCATGCCATTTGGAGGTCGTTTGATACTCCAACGGTTAACCGGGTAACCGTAAAGCCCTCTTTTGTTGCAGCCCAACACCCCTTCCAAATTGGTCCAAAACCCAGCTAACTCCCCTCCATGCTCTCGGTCGTTCGATCATGATCGCGTGGCCGAAACTGTGCTCCATTTGGACTCTCCTAGCTCCCTCCACCATAAAAACGTCTTCCCCTCTCCATTTTCGGATCATTTCCCCCCGAAACCCTAGCTTTTCTCCTCCGCGCCGCGCCGGACATGTCCGTCCCCGGCCGGACATGTCCGCCCTCGCCCTCCCCCAACCGTTGTGCGCCACGTGTCCCGCCGGAGCCCCCGTCCGCCGCGGCCCGCGCGGCCCGCATCGGGCCCGCGGGGCCCATCTCCCCATCGCCCCGCGCCCGCTACCGGCGAGCATCGCCGCCGCCCTTCGCCCAGCCCCGCCGCCGTTCGTCCGTGCCCTCCGGCCGCCGCCCGTCGCCGGCGAACCTCCGGAGGGGCCGTGCCGCCCCGCCGCCCGAGGCTCCCTCGCCTGCGCCGCCCCCCCCCCCCCCCCCCCCCCCCCCCGCGCGCTGGCCGACTCTGCGCCGCCGCCATCACGTCGCCCGGTCCCGCGGCATCTCCGCCGCCGCCTCCTGAGCTCGCCAGAGGCCGGCCCTCCCCTCAGTCGCGGCGCCCCTCGCCTCGCCGCCGGAGCTCGCGCGCCGCCCGAGCCGGCCGCCCCACGCCTCGAATCTCCGTGTTCGGCCGGCTGCTCCTCGCCGGAGTTCCCCGCCGCCCTCGCCACCTTCCTCCGCCGGTCGGTGCGCCACCTCACCGAAGAAGATCGCCGGCGCCGCTATCGTCGCCGGATCTGGTCATGTGGATCAGATCCACCACCTCGGCCATCCAAACGCCCTCGTCCCCGTCCTGTACCGCGCCGTACCGGATCCCTCCGTCCCGGGTTGACTTTTCCCAGAGGTGAAATTCCACCAAGTCCCGAAATATTTTTGCATTATCATGCCTTGTTGATCATGCTTTATCTCTGCATACATAGCTCCGTTTCGTGCGTGTAATATTGCAAATTGTTCGCCCCTATGAGTACTGCATTTCATTCCATTGCATCATTTTAATTTGAGCTCATCTTGATGCCCGAAATGTTGTTGGAAGAGTGCATGTTGCTGTTAATCTGCTGAATCTGTTATAACTTGCTCATTTGTCATTTTTGCCATGTTTGATGTGTGCATCCTATGAGCATGAGCCCTACATGTGTTTTGTTCTATGCCATTCCATCTTTCCAGGGGTGCCATCCATGTATTTTTGTGATTTGTGTGCTGAGTGCATCGAGCTTGCTAAGTAGGGTACTTGCTGTTGCTGTTTTGCTAGGCGGATTCTGTTATATTTTGTTGCTATGTTAACCTGCTTCTACAAGTCATTTCGTGCATTATTAGGGAGATGTTCACTAAGGATGTTTTGTTATACATGTCTTGCTCTATCCATTCATGCCCTTGGTTGCAGTTATAGCCTGCTGTAGCATGTTGTTTATCTTGCTCCAAAGTAGCTAAATGATGTTGCTGTCAGCCTGTTAACATGAAGTTCAGTTTTGGCCATATGCTTTTCTAGTGATCCATGCACCCTATGACCTTGTTCTTGCCATTATTAGCTTCATAAACATGTCTTCTTAATGTTGGTTGCCTTGCCATGCAATGTATTGCTCTGTGGTGAGTGGTTCAAGCTCACCAACATGCGTACTTATTGTTGTTCCTGCCATGTTTGAATCTGTAATATAACTTGCCATGTTTACATGGGTGCCACATATTTTCCGTGCCCTTTTGGCTCATGGTCAGTAAGGGACTTTTTATCTATGCTTTTAGTAGATTCATGACATGCCTTTGTTTGCCATGATAAGTTCCTGTAACATGTTGTTTGATAGCTCTAAACATTGCAACCTGATGTTATTTCCTGCCAAGTCTGAAACTGTTGTTATTTGCAATCTTACCATGTCCTTTTGAGCATGTTCTATTTGTTTCTGGAGATAGCTCAGTGTTCATGTTTTGTTATGCTTTATCTGTACTTCATGCTCATGCCTTTTGTTCTTATGTTGGGGTGCTGTAACATGTTGCTTTGATGCTTGCAATATGCCTAGTTGCTGTTATGGACAGATTGTTGCTATGACTTGTATAGTGTATGTGTTGCACCGTTGCTCCGTTTTGAGTGTGCTCTATATGAAACTTGCTTGATTTTGCATGTAGTTTCATATTATCATGTTGCATCCTTGTTTTGAGGTGTTTTCTTGATGTTTGTATGCATTTTGCACCAATGCCATGTTTAACTTGTTTTGCTCATATCTTCTAGGCCGTAGCTCCAAATCTAATGAACTTTATATGTAACTTGACTAAAATTTCATGTAGATCATCTTGGTGCATCTTAACTTGCTGTTTAACAACTTGAACATAAGGTTTATTCAGATATGGACCAATTTCGAAATTTGCATATGAGGACTTACCGGTATTGTTGTATGTTGTTTCCGGCCTCATTTAAACTTGCCTTGATGTGTTACTCTTGTATGCATCATCTCTTGCCATGAGTAGCCTCATCTAGCTTTGTCATGCATCATGCTTGTTGTGCATCATGTCTTGTCTATGTGTGGTGTGTTTACCATGTTGTGTGCTTCTTCTCGATAGTTCCCGTTTCGTTGCGATCGTGAGGATTCGTTCGTCTACGTGTGGTTCGTCTTCGTGGCTTCATCTTCTTCATGGACCCGTTCTTCTTCCTTGCGGGATTTCAGGCAAGATGACCGCTACCCTGGATCTCACTACTATCATTGCTATGCTAGTTGCTTCGTTCTATCGCTTTGCTGCGTTACCTATCACTTGTTCTTCAAGCCTCCCAAATTGCCATGAACCTCTAACCTTTGACACCCTTCCTAGCAAACCGTTGCTTGGCTATGTTACCGCTTTGCTCAGCCCCTCTTATAGCGTTGCTAGCTGCAGGTGAAGTTGAAGATTGCTCCATGGTGGACAGGGTTTATGTTGGGATATCACAATATCTCTTATATTATTAATGCATCTATATATTTGATAAAGGGTGGAAGGCTCGGCCTTATGCCTGGTGTTTTGTTCCACTCTTGCTGCCCTAGTTTCCGTCATACCGGTGTTATGTTCCCGGATTTTGCGTTCCTAACACGATCGGGTGATTTATGGGACCCCCCTGACAGTTCGCTTTGAATAAAACTCCTCCAGCAAGGCCCAACCTTGGTTTTACCATTTTCCTCACCACCACCTACCCTTTCCCTTGGGAGTAATTAACCCAAGGGTCATCTTTATTTTAGCCCCCCTGGGCCAATGCTTGTCTAAGTGTTGGTCCAAACCGAGCGATGTCCGGCGCCCCCTGGGCAACCAGGGTCTATGCCAACCCGACGTCTTGCTCATCCGGTGTGCCTTGAGAACGAGATATGTGCAGCTCCTATCGGGATTGTCGGCGCATCGGGCGGCTTTGCTGGTCTTGTTTTACCATTGTCGAAATGTCTTGTAAACCGGGATTCCGAGACTGATCGGGTCTTCCTGGGAGAAGGAATATCCTTCGTTGATCGCGAGAGCTTATCATGGGCTAAGTTGGGACACCCCTGCAGGGTATAAACTTTCGAGAGCCGTGCCCGCGGTTATGTGGCAGATGGGAATTTGTTAATGTCTGGTTGTAGATAACTTGACACCAGATCCGAATTAAAACGCATCAACCGCGTGTGTAGCCGTGACGGTCTCTTCTCGGTGGAGTCCGGGAAGTGAACACGGTTTCTGTGTTATGTTTGACGTAAGTAGGAGTTCAGGATCACCTCTTGATCATTACTAGTTGACGACCGTTCCGCTTGTTTCTCTTCTCGCTCTCTTTTGCGTATGTTAGCCACCATATCATGCTTAGTCGTTGCTGCAACCTCACCACTTTACCCCCTTTCTTTCCCATTAAGCTTTGCTAGTCTTGATACCCATAGTAATGGGATTGCTGAGTCCTCGTGGCTCACAGATTACTACAACAACAGTTGCACGTACAGGTTATGCGATGATCATGACGAGAGAGCGATGTTTGCTTGTTTGGAGTTCTTCTTCTGCTTCTTCTTCGATCAGGGGATAGGTTCCAGGTCGGCAGCCTGAGCTAGCAGGGTGGATATTGTTTGAGTTTCTGTTTATGATTCATCCGTAGTCGGATGTTGTTCTTGTATGTTGTATTGTTGTATTCATGTGACATTGTATGTATTGGATGTATCCCCACTATTATGTAATGTTGATGTAATGATATCCACCTTGCAAAAGCGTTCCTATATGCGGGTCTATCCTTGGTGGGACCTTCGAGTTCCTTTTGGATAGGGTCGCATATTTGGCGTGACAAGTTGGTATCAGAGCCTCGACCGACCCTAGGAGCCCCCTTGATTGATCGTGTAGTTTGGCCGTTGTTGAGTCCAGAAGAAAACTGTTTTCTGAGTCTAGTTATATCAGAGAGTAGGAATTCTTTTTACTCCTCAGCCCCTTCGTCACTCTGGTGAGGAATCTTGACGTAGGTGTTTTGAATTACTCCTCTTCCCGTTCAAAGTTTTCTTTAGGGTCACGCAGTTGGTTTTCCGATCGTTGTCCATCCTCTTTTGTTCGGTGCATCTCTTGTCAAGCTGATTCGAACCTCTTTGTCTTTGGGAGATCAATCCTCGGCTCTTTTCGACATCGTTGTTTTTCCCTATTCGAAGTTGTCCTTATTTTTACCACCCGCCCTCCCTTCTTCTTCTCGAATCCGGAGTACGTAATCGAGTATCCTTCCTACTCGTGCGAAGTCTTTGCTTTCTTTCCTCAATGATTTTAACCGGTGTTTTCCCTTCAAGTTATTCGTCGTTTTCCCCTTCCAAGTTGCCTTTGTTTTCCCGCCCTCCCACCCTTTTTCTTCCCGGAGTTTGACTCTCTCTCGACCATCTAATTCATTCGCTCGGAGCCTCTTCAGTCTTTCGGCAATTGTTTCAACCGGTGAATTCTCTTTTGTTTGACATTCTTCATCTCTTTTTCTTTTTCGGTGGATTCAATTCAAGTTTTTCGGCTTGATCATATTCTTTTTCCTCGGCTCAAGTGTTTTTCCCTGCTCGTTCGCCTCTCGCCAGTTTATCCTTCCGGAGTGTTCAAGATATCTCAGGAGATTTGTTTGTGTTTGAATTAATTCGAGGTTGTCACCTCATTCAAATATTTCAATTGTTCCGGTGCAGCATCTATCCGTTCAACAATCCTTTTCAACGGTGTTATCTCTCCAGTGGGCCCTAACCCACAGGTCTTTTCCCAGGATATTACCTGACTCTTCTAATTATTCCGGAGATATTCTAAATTCTTTTCAAGTGTGACGTAAGAATGGATCCCATCAGTCACTTGCCTTCTCCAAGATCCCTTTCAAATCATTTCATTGTTGGCTTAACCTCTTCGCTTTTTCATCCTCCCGGAGTATCTCAGTAATTTTGGTGGTGTTTCTCATCATCATTTGAAGATTTAAGAAGAGTTTTTTTTCCGCTAAATCTTGCCCGTTCTCCCAAAGATTCGTGGTTCTAGCTTCATGTTATCCTCGCGAATTATTCCAATTATCAGATAGTCTTTTCTTACCCATGCGGAGTATGTCAGAAGTTGTTTTCCATTTCTTTTCACCGGAGGCCATCATTCCAGTTATCGTTCTCTATTTACCCCGGTGCTTCGTTCAAGTGTTCTTTAATCAGCTCGAGTTCTTCCTGTTCTTTGGTATCTAAATCCCCTCAAGCATATTGGTTCTTCTAATTCTTCCCGGTGATTCATTCTCTTTCATCAGTCATTTTGTATTCTTATGGTGGTTCGCTCAAGATAATTTTCCTTGTTTATCATATTAATCCATTCGTTCTCTTCAGTCCTACCGGTGGTTCATGAAGACCTTCTCAAGTTCGCGATATGCCACTTCTCTATCCTTTTCAAGAAGAATAAGTAGTATGCAAAAATCCATTGCTGGTCATCAATTTAATTTGATGAAGGATAAGCATACAATAAATCTTATTCTTATTTCATCCAAGTGAGTAATCCCTTCCCTTAGAGTTTGTTCTTGATGAATAAATTCTATTTCCAAGTGTTTTCATCTTTTCTTTTCCGGAGTTCATATTTCCTCGGCCATCTCGTCGGAACCTCCATCTAAATCATCGTAAGAGTTAATCTTATTTTTTTTCATCCTTCATTCTATCTCATCATCCTTTTGTTTACCGGAGTTCTTCATGGTGGTTCTTCATGATTTAATTCATTCTCCAAAGAGTTCATCAAGTATCATTCCAGCCTCTCAAGTTCTTGTTCTTTTCCCTCCATCTTCAGCCGGAGTGCTGCCTAAATTCTTTCAGACTTATTCGTTTCTTTTCTTATTCTAACCACTCCGGTTAGAACAAGCCGTTTTCTTAGTCTATCTGATTCCGTGAGTTTTGGATTCTGGTCATTCTCGTCGTTCCTCTCTTCTTCTCGAGTGCTCTTGATTTTTTGCTTCTTCTCTTGAGCTCTTGCTTCACCTCTTCCCTCTTCCCTTCCGTCTCGGTCCTAAGATCTCGGGACGAGATCTCTTGTTAGTGGAGGAGTGTTGTAACGCCCCGGATCCGATGCGCCAGGTGTCCGCCAGTATTCGTCGTCGTTGCTATGTCATTTGCTTGCATGTTGCACTTTTCCATGTCATCATCTGCATTTCATATCATGTCATCATGTGCATCGCATTTGCATACATGTTCATCTCATGCATCCGAGCATTTTCCCCGTTGTCCGTTTTGCAATCCGGCACTCCTATGTTCCATCCGGCGTTCCCCTTTGGTCTTTCATTGTGTGCGGGTGTTAAACTTTCTCGGAATGGACCTAGGTTTGCCAAGCGGCCTTGGTATAGCACCGGTAGACCGCCTGTCAAGTTTCGTGCCATTTGGAGGTCGTTTGATACTCCAACGGTTAACCGGGTAACCGTAAAGCCCTCTTTTGTTGCAGCCCAACACCCCTTCCAAAGTGGTCCAAAACCCAGCTAACTCCCCTCCATGCTCTCGGTCGTTCGATCACGATCGCATGGCCGAAAACCGTGCTCCATTTGGACTCTCCTAGCTCCCTCCACCTATAAAAAACGTCTTCCCCTCTCCATTTTCGGATCATTCCCCCCCCCCCCCCCCCCGAAACCCTAGCTTTTCTCCTCCGCGCCGTGCCGGACATGTCCGTCCCCGGCCGGACATGTCCGCCCTCGCCCTTCCCCAACCATTGTGCGCCACGTGTCCCGCCGGAGCCCCCGTCCGCCGCGGCCCGCGGGGCCCATCTCCCCATCGCCCCGCGCCCGCCGCCGGCGAGCATCGCCGCCGCCCTTCGCCCAGCCCCGCCGCCGTTCGTCCGCGCCCTCCGGCCGCCGCCCGGCGCCGGCGAACCTCCGGAGGGGCCGTGCCGCCCCGCCGCCCGAGGCTCCCTCGCCTGTGCCGCCCCCCCCCCCCCCCGCGCTGGCCGACTCTGCGCCGCCGCCATCGCGTCGCCCGGCCCCGCGGTATCTCCGCCGCCGTGTCCCGAGCTCGCCGGAGGCCGGCCCTCCCCTCAGTCGCGGCGCCCCTCGCCTCGCCGCCGGAGCTCGCGCGCCGCCTGAGCCGGCCGCCCCGCGCCTCGGATCTCCGTGTTCGGCTGGCTGCTCCTCGCCGGAGTTCCCCGCCGCCCTCGCCGCCTTCCTCCGCCGGTCGGTGCGCCACCTCGCCGGAGAAGATCGACGGCGCCGCCATCGTCGCCGGATCTGGTCAGGTGGATCAGATCCACCACCTCGGCCATCCAAACGCCCTCGTCCCCGTCTTGTACCGCGCCGTCCCGGATCCCTCCGTCCCGGGTTGACTTTTCCCGGAGGTGAAATTCCACTGTCCCGAAATATTTTTGCATTATCATGCCATGTTCATCATGCTGTATCTCTGCATCCGTAGCTCCCATTCATGCGTGTAATATGTCAAATTGTTCGCCTCGATGAGTACTTCATTTCATTCCATAGCATCATTTTAATTTGAGCTCATCTTGATGCCCGAAATGTTGTTGGAAGAGTGCATGTTGCTGTTAATCTGCTGAAACTGTTATAACTTGCTCATTTATCATTTTTGCCATGTTTGATGTGTGCATCCTATGAGCATGAGCCCTACATGTGTTTTGATATATGCCATGCCATCTTTCTAGGAGTGCCATCCATGTATATTTGTGAGTTGTGTGCTGAGTGCATCGAGCTTGCTAAGTAGGGTACTTGCTGTTGCTGTTTTGCTAGGCGGATTCTGTTATATTTTGTTGCTATGTTAACCTGCTTCTACAAGTCATTTCGTGCATTATTTGGGAGATGTTCACTAAGGATGTTTTGTTATACATGTCTTGCTCTATCCACTAATGCCCTTGGTTGAAATTATAGCCTACTGTAGCATATTGTTTATCTTGCTCCAAAGTTGCTAAATGATGTTGCTGTCAGCCTGTTAACATGAAGTTCAGTTTTGGCCATATGCTTTTCTAGTGATCCGTGCACCCTATGACCTTGTTCTTGCCACGCTTAGCTTCATAAACATGTCTTATTACTGTTGGTTGCCTTGCCATGCAATGTATTGCTCTGTGGTGAGTGGTTCAAGCTCACCAACATGCCTACTTATTGTTGTTCCTGCCATGTTTGAATCTGTAATATAACTTGCCATGTTTACATGGGTGCCATCATATTTTCCGTGCCCTTTTGGCTCATGGTCAGTAAGGGACTTTTTATCTATGCTTTTAGTAGATTCATGCCATGCCTTTGTTTGCCATGATAAGTTCTTGTAACATGTTGTTTGATAGCTCTAAACATTGCAACCTGATGTTATTTCCTGCCAAGTCTGAAACTGTTACTATTTGCAATCTTACCATGTCCTTTTGAGCATGTTCTAGTTGTTTTTGGAGATAGCTCAGTGTTCATGTTTTGTTATACTTTACCTGTAATTCATGCTCATGCCTTTTGTTCTTATGTTGCGGTGTTGTAACATGTTGCTTTGATGCTTGCAATATGCCTAGTTGCTGTTATGGACAGATTGTTGCTATGACTTGTATAGTGTATGTGTTGCACCGTTGCTCCGTTTTGAGTGTGCTCTATATGAAACTTGCTTGATTTTGCATGTAGTTTCATATTATCATGTTGCATCCTTGTTTTGAGGTGTTTGCTTGATGTTTGTATGCATTTTGCATCAATGTCATGTTTAACTTGTTTTGCTCATATCTTCTAGGCTGTAACTCCAAATCTAATGAACTTTATATGTAACTTGACTAGAATTTTGTGTAGATCATCTTGGTGCATCTTAACTTGCTGTTTAACAGCTTGAACATAAGGTTTATTCAGATCTGGACCAATTTCGAAATTTGCATATGAGGACTTACCGGTATTGTTGTATGTTGTTTCCGGCCTCATTTAAACTTGCCTTGATGTGTTGCTCTTGTATGCATCATCTCTTGCCACGAGTAGCCTCATCTAGCTTTGTCATGCATCATGCTTGTTGTGCATCATGTCTTATCTATGTGTGGTGTGTTTACCATGTTGTGTGCTTCTTCTCGATAGTTCCCGTTTCATTCCGATCGTGAGGATTCGTTCGTCTACGTGTGGTTCGTCTTCGTGGCTTCATCTTCTTCATGGACTCGTTCTTCTTCCTTGCGGGATTTCAGGCAAGATGACCGCTACCCTGGATCTCACTACTATCATTGCTATGCTAGTTGCTTCGTTCTATCGCTTTGCTGCGTTACCTATCACTTGTTCTTCAAGCCTCCCAAATTGCCATGAACCTCTAACCTTTGACACCCTCCCTAGCAAACCGTTGCTTGGCTATGTTACCGCTTTGCTCAGCCCCTCTTATAGCGTTGCTAGCTGCAGGTGAAGTTGAAGATTGCTCCATGGTGGACAGGGTTTATGTTGGGATATCACAATATCTCTTATATTATTAATGCATCTATATATTTGGTAAAGGGTGGAAGGCTCGGCCTTATGCCTGGTGTTTTGTTCCACTCTTGCCGCCCTAGTTTCCGTCATACCGGTGTTATGTTCCCGGATTTTGCGTTCCTAACGCGGTCGGGTGATTTATGGGACCCCCCTGACAGTTCGCTTTGAATAAAACTCCTCCAGCAAGGCCCAACCTTGGTTTTACCATTTGCCTCACCACCACCTACCCTTTCCCTTGGGAGTAATTAACCCAAGGGTCATCTTTATTTTAGCCCCCCCGGGCCAATGCTTGTCTAAGTGTTGGTCCAAACCGAGCGATGTCCGGCGCCCCCTGGGCAACCAGGGTCTATGCCAACCCGACGTCTTGCTCATCCGGTGTGCCCTGAGAACGAGATATGTGCAGCTCCTATCGGGATTGTCGGCGCATCGGGCGGCTTTGCTGGTCTTGTTTTACCATTGTCGAAATGTCTTGTAAACCGGGATTCCGAGACTGATCGGGTCTTCCTGGGAGAAGGAATATCCTTCGTTGATCGCGAGAGCTTATCATGGGCTAAGTTGGGACACCCCTGCAGGGTATAAACTTTCGAGAGCCGTGCCCGCGGTTATGTGGCAGATGGGAATTTGTTAATGTCCGGTTGTAGATAACTTGACACCAGATCCGAATTAAAACGCATCAACCGCGTGTGTAGCCGTGATGGTCTCTTCTCGGCGGAGTCCGGGAAGTGAACACGGTTTCTGTGTTATGTTTGACGTAAGTAGGAGTTCAGGATCACCTCTTGATCATTACTAGTTGACGACCGTTCCGCTTGTTTCTCTTCTCGCTCTCTTTTGCGTATGTTAGCCACCATATCATGCTTAGTCGCTGCTGCAACCTCACCACTTTACCCCCTTTCTTTCCCATTAAGCTTTGCTAGTCTTGATACCCATGGTAATGGGATTGCTGAGTCCTCGTGGCTCACAGATTACTACAACAACAGTTGCAGGTACAGGTTATGCGTTGATCATGACGAGAGAGCGATGTTTGCTTGTTTGGAGTTCTTCTTCTGCTTCTTCTTCGATTAGGGGATAGGTTCCAGGTCGGCAGCCTGGGCTAGCAGGGTGGATATTGTTTGAGTTTCTGTTTATGATTCATCCATAGTCGGATGTTGTTCTTGTATGTTGTATTGTTGTATTCATGTGACATTGTATGTATTGGATGTATCCCCACTATTATGTAATGTTGATGTAATGATATCCACCTTGCAAAGGCGTTCCAATATGCGGGTCTATCCTTGGTGGGACCTTCGAGTTCCTTTTGGATAGGGTCGCATATTGGGCGTGACATGTACCCACACATGTATCTGAGTTTCCTATCAGTACAATTATAGCATGGATAATAAACGATTATCATGAACAAGGAAATATAATAATAACTAATTTATTATTGCCTCTAGGGCATATTTCCAACAGCGGGGGACACGATGTTTACCCAGGTTCAGGCCCTCTCTATGGAGGTAATACCCTACTTCTTGCTTGATTGATCTTGATGATATGAGTATTACAAGAGTTGATCTACCACGAGATCGTAGAGGATAAACCCTAGAAGCTAGCCTATGATTATGATTGTTCTTGTCCTACGGACTAAACCCTCCGGTTTATATAGACACCGGAGGGGGCTAGGGTTACACAGGCTCGGTTACAGACAAGGAGATATACATATCCAAATTGCCAAGCTTGCCGCCCCCTTCTGGAGCCGCCGCGTCGTGCTACCACGCCCGCCTCTTCCAGCCTCCCCGTGACGGCCCCGCTCCCTCCCAGTCGCGCGCCGGCCACCCCAGCTCCGTCCCGCGCGCCCACTCCTGGGCGCCTGCGCCGCACCTCGCGCCCATGGCCTCGCCTAGCACACGCCCGCGCCGCCGTGCCCCCCGCACCCCTGCTGCTGCTCCTCTGCAGCCCGCGGGCCCGCTTGTCACCGGCCCCGCGCTCCGTCCCCTGCGCCACTGATGTCGTCGCGCCGTCGGCCACCGCGGCCGCCCTGTCCTCTAACCTCGCCCCGCCGCTCCCTGTGGGCGAGCGCCCGCATAGGTGCCCGACGTCCCCTTCCTGAGTGGACTCGGGCGCATGCCCGCGCCCGTAGCGCCCGCTAGCCCGCATCGCCCCCCTGGGGCTATGACGTATGGGCCCCGCCCAGAGAACGTTTTAATTAAAAAAAACAAGAATAAAAAATAGTTTAATTAATTAATTAAATAAATAATTAGTTTAATTATCTTAATTAGTTTAATTAACTTAATTAATCCTTTGAATTAATCTAATTAACACTGTTAATTAACTAAAGTTATCTGATTAGATAAATAAGTCTATGACGAGGGTGACCCACGTGTCAGTTTGACTAGTCAACCCCTCTGTTGACTACTGATGTCATGTTGATGCAATAATACTAATTTCGAATTAATTTAATAATAATAGTTTAGAAAATGATTTAAAACTTTAAAAATTAATATAAAATAATCCGCATCTCGGATGAAAATACTTTGTACGTGAAAGTTGCCTAGAACGACGAGACAAATCGAATATGCAGCCCGTTCGTGAGCCACGCATCCCTAGCATAGCGAACCTGCAACATTTCACCCCTAGTTCATCTGCCCAAAAATGCGAGACACTTGGGATGCTTTCCCGGATGTTTCCCCCCTTCGTCGGTACCACCTACTGCCGCGTTAGGGCACACCAAGCACCGCTCATTGTCATGTCATGCATCGTCATGCTTATGTTTGCATTGTATTTGTTGTTTCTACCCCCTCTTCTCTCGCTAGACATCGAGACTGATGTTGCTGCTACCCAGTACGGCTATGGAGTTGATGACCCCTCCTTCTTGCCAGAGCAACCAGGCAAGCCCCCCTGATCACCAGATATCGCCTATTCTTCCCTCTACTGCTTGCATTAGAGTAGTGTAGCATGTTACTATTTGGTTAATCCTATTCTTTCACATAGCCTGTCATTGTTGCTATAGTTATTGATACCTTACCTGCAATCCTAAATGCTTAGTATAGGATCCTAGTTTATCATCTGTGGCCCTACATTCTTGTCCGTCTGCCTTGCTATACTATCGGGCTGTGATCACTCGGGAGGTGATCAGGGGTATATACTATACATCCATACATACTATACAGATGGTGACTAAAGTCGGGTCGGCTCATAGAGTACCCGCGAGTGGATTTTTGTGGTGGAGCGACAGGGTAGGTTGAGACCACCTAGACGAGAGGTGGGCCTAGCCCTGGTCGGCGTCCGCGGTTTCTTCAAAATAACACACTTAACGAGATCTTGGTATTTGATCTGAGTCTGGCAACTGGCCTATACGCACTAACCAACTACGCGGGAACAGTTATTGGCACTCGATGTCGTGGTATCAGCCGAAGCCTTCTTGACGTCAACGACTGAGCGGCGCATACCGGATTGGACTGGAATGCCTGCTCTTGTATTAGGGAGGCTAGGTCTGCTTCCGGCCACCCTCGCAACGTGCAGGTGTGTAATGGGTGATGGGCCCAGACCCCTGCGCACATAGGATTTAGACCGGCGTGCTGACCTCTCTGTTGTGCCTAGGTAGGGCAGCGACGTGTTGATCTTCCGAGACCGGGTATGACCCAGAGGGATCGAGCGTGTTGGGAAATGCCGTGCACCCCTGCAGGGAAGTTTATCTATTCGAATAGCCATGTCCCTCGGTAAAAGGACGACCCGGAGTTGTACCTTGACCTTATGACAACTAGAACCGGATATGCCGGCATCCTGGATTTGGGGGTATCCAGCCCTACCTGCCTGCGGCCCACCTTGTGGCTCCATCGACGGCCTGGTACAGCCCAGCTTCATCATCAACAACACAAGACCCTCGTCAGGGGCCAAGCCTCACGAGTCGGGCGATGCCAAGACCCCCGAGGGGATCGGCCTCACTAGGCTGACTCCCGCGTTGAGTTCTATGCAAGTTTCACCTCATGAGGCTCATCTCACGTGAGCCATGACGATGAAGGCCAGGCGGGCGCCAGGCGGGTGCAGAGTGCATGTTTCCTCTTCGGTGCAAAAGAGGCAAGCCACAGGAGCGGAGTCCCGAGGAATCAGCCAAAGGATTCCATTCTGGTGCAACAAGACCAAGACCACCATGACGGCAGGACGGAGGTCATCGACGAGCCCACCACGGCGTCACGACCAGAGGCTTTTCGCAGGCGAAGACTACTTTTGTCAGGATAAGCTGTACTACTTGTCCCCTTTCAAATCCGTCCATTGTGGGATCCCTTCCCGCCAACATTTGGGAAGAGGACCAAGGCCACTATAAATAAGACTAGCCACCACCATAGGAAGGGGAACAGGTCGAGCTAGCTCACAGCAGACCAGCTTAAGAACAACTCACCTCATGAGGCTAGTTCATACACTGTACTAGTTCATCCTCAGCCCTCCGAGGCAATCCACCAAAATGCTGGAGTAGGGTATTACACCGCAAGGTGACCCAAACCAAGATAAACTGATGTGTCTCTCTGTCTCTCTGATCTTGACACGCTAGGCTTAGGAGGATCGCGAGTAGGCAGGCTGGGTAGGTTGAGATCTCTGCACGCAACCCAGAGTTTGAACCTCTCAAGGGTTTGTGGATCCCACAATCCGACATTTGGTGCGCCAGGTAGGGGTGCGTCGGAATCTTCTACCTTGACCACCAGATCGTGCCGCTGACAATGATGTCGGGTGCTCCTCCGTCGGCCCAGTCGACACGCGCTCCCGAAGAAGCACCGGGGCTGCACTGCTTCACCCTCTCCCTGCGGCAGGTGCTGTGGCTGCCCAATTTCCGACCGGAGATGCCGCTGCATTACGACGGCATGGCGGATCCGGCCGCCTTTCTTCAAGCATACGAGGAGGCAGTCTGGGCGGCCGGCGGAGACGACAAGGTGAAGGCCAACTGGCTCCCCATGGCCATTGTAGGCGCACCGCGCGCCGGGTTGCCCAACCCGCTGGCATATTTTGTGGCCTCGTGGGAAGAGTTGCGTGACCACTTCATCGCCTACTACGCGGCACCGGCACCCTCAATCGTCGCAGCTCTCCTAGGTGGCTCATAGGCACCACCCTCTGACCGCCACATCAAGCAGTTCTACCGGCGAGTAGGTGCCAACCAGGCGGGCTCGGGGGCTCCCCTGGGCTGGGCGGCGCCCAAGGCCGACCTCACCTTCGGCCCCAAGGACCATCCTGCCGCCACAATGGGAGCAGGCGCACTCCCAATGCTTTGCACCCCCACCGTCTGCCACATGGCGGTCACCAGAACCCTCATCGATGGCGGAGCCAGCCTCAACGTGCTCTCCCTAGAGGCGTTCGGCCTGCTGCACATACCGCCGAGCCGGCTCCGGCCCTCCAGGCTTTTCTCCGGGGTTAGTGGCGGCTCCACAAGGCCCCTAGGGAAGATCCCTCTCCCTGTCACCTTCGGGACCCGCGACAACTACCACACCGAGCTCATCGACTTCGACATCGCCAGGGTCGACCTGTTGTACAATGCTATTCTGGGGTACCCGGCCTTGGCCCAGTTTATGGCTGCGACCCACCCTGCGTACAACCTCATGAAGATGCCCGGAGCAACGGTGTCCTCATGGTGGCGGGGGACACCAAAGGCGTGCTGCAGGCCCTCAAGCTCGCCTTCAGGTCAACCGCATCCGCACTGCCCGATGAGAAGGGGGGTCAGGAGGCCCCAGAAGCAGCGCCGGCCAAGAATAAGCAATTGTTCTCCCTAGACCAAGCCGAGATGAAGCAAGTGTTGGTCGGCAAGGATAGGGTGGCCAGCGCCACCTTCACCATAGGGGATGGCCTCCCTCGGGACCAAGAGGAGGCATTGATCAACTTTTTGTGAGCCAACAAGGATGTATTTGCTTGGGAGCCCAAGCACCTGGCTGGGGTCCCAAGGGGGATAATCGAGCACCACCTGAGGGTATGCCCAAACGTGCGGCCAGTGAAGCAGAAGGCTCGCCGTCAGTCCACCGAGAAGCAGGCCTTCATCATCCAGGAAACCCGTAAGCTACAAGCCGCATGGGTCATCAGAGAGGTAAGATATCCGGAGTGGCTGGCGAACCCTGTCATCATCCCCAAGAAAGGAGGGAAGCAGCGCATGTGTGTCAACTTCACCAACCTAAAGAAGGCCTGCCCGCAAGATCCCTTCCCGCTCCCTCGCATCGACCAGATCATCGACTCCACCGCTGAGTGCGACTTGTTGTGCTTCCTGGATGCCTTCTCAGGCTACCACCAGATCAAGATGGCCATGAAGGATGTGGATAAAACGGCATTCCTCACCCCTTGCGGGGTGTACTGCTACACCTGCAGGCCCTTCGGGCTGCATAATACCGGGGCAATCTTCCAGCGACTGATGCATATTGCCCTAGGCTCGCAGCTCGGGAGGAACGTAGAGGCCTATGTTGATGATATAGCGGTGAAGTCTCAGGAGGCCAGGACATTGATAGGAGATCTGGAGGAGACGTCCGCCAGCCTGCGCCAGGTGGACCTTCGGCTTAATCCTGAGAAGTGTATGTTCAGGGTTCCCTCCGGCAAGCTGCTGGGCTTCATGGTGTCGCAAAGAGGGATCGAGGCCAATCCAGAGAAGGTCAAGGCGATAGAGGACATGAGCCCCCCATAGACCCTGAAGGAGATGCAGAAGCTGGCGGGCTGCGTAACCTCACTTGGGCATTTCATTTCCAAGCTGGGGGAGTGCGCCCTCCCATTTTTCAAGCTGATGAAGAGGAAGGAGCTGTTTGAGTGGACCCTAGAGGCGGACGCAGCCTTCTAGGACCTCAAGAGCTATTTGACCAGACTGCCAGTGATGGTGGCACCGCGCCCTCTCGAGCCCTTGGTGCTCTATCTGGCAGCCACCCCTCACTCAGCTAGCGCCGCCGTAGTGGCGCTAAGGAAGGAACGCCCGATCAACAAACCTTAGCAGGATGCACAACCATCAAGCAAGGCACATCACCCTCAGGACGATGTGTCTCGGGCCTCGACCGACCCAGTAGTCGACATTCCACCTAAGGCCACGATTGACCCCGCGACTACCAAGGCTCCCGAGGACGGGCCTCATGAAGCCATGGAGGACCCGCCCCCTCGTGAAGAACAAGACTCTGTTGATGCCTCCCCCTCGTCGAACACCCTGTGTACTTCGTCAGTGCCGTACCGAGGGAGGCCCGGGTGCGCTACCCCATGCCTCACAAGCTCCTGCTTGCACTCCTGGTCGCCTCTAGGAAATTGCACCACTACTTTCATGGCCACCCCATCAAGGTTGTTTCAGCGTATCCGCTGGAGAGGGTACTCCGGAGCCCGAACGTAACCGGGCGAGTTGCTAAATGTAACATCAAGCTTCAGGTATTCAATCTTGAGTTCAGCACTGCCAGGGTCATCAAGGGTGCGGCCCTCGCGGACTTCGTGGCCGAGTGGACTGACGCTCCCTACCACAGAGTAGGCGAGGACTGCTTCCTCCTGCCAGGAGACGAGGAGCTAGACGGATGGATCATGTACTTAAATGGGGCGTTTGCGCAACAAGGTGCAAGAACGGGGGCCGTCCTCATCTCACCCACCAAGGACAAGCTCTGTTACGCGTGCAACTGCTTTCACCAGGGCGAGAGGGTCTCCAACAATATCGCAGAATTCGAAGGCTTGCTCGTCGGACTCAGGGCCGCGGCCGCGCTGGGAGTGAAGCGCCTCACCATCAAGGGCGACTCCCAACTTGTCGTCAACTTCTCCAACAAGGAGTACACGCCTAAGGCCGAGCACATGGAGGCCTACCTAGAGGAGGTGCACAAGATGGAGAAGCAGTTCATTGGCGTGGAGCTGTAGCACGTGCCATGCGGAATGAACAAGGAAGTGGACGACATTGCCAAGAGAGCCTCCTGCAGGCTCCCTCAGGAGATGGGGGTCTTTGAGGAGCGGCTCTTCACGCCATCTGCGCCCCCCACGCCACGACTGCAGCATCGCCTTAGGAGGACTTGCCACAGGCACCCGAGACGGGTGCCCCAGACTGTGGTGACCCCTCAGGAGCCCACCTACTGCTCGCGCTCGATCCTCAGGAGGGGTGCTGGACCGAACAGTTGAAGACATACTTGCTTCAAGGGATCCTGCAGAGAAGGAGGAGGACGTCAAGCATGTGGCCCATCAAGCCACCGCGTACTGCATCAAGGATGGTGAGTTATATCGCAAGAGGCCCAATGATGTTTTGTTGCAGTGCATCTCCAGGGAATAGGGGCTGGAGCTGCTAGCGGACATACATGGTGGGGACTATGGGCATCATTCCTCGTCGTGCACTCTGGTGGACAAGGCATTCCGCAGCGGCTTCTACTGGCCCACCGTGCTCAATGACGCTGCAGATCTGGTGCGCTCTTGTGAAGCATGCCAGTTTCACGCCATGCAGATCCACCAGCCCGCGCAGGGCCTCCAGACAATCCCGCTCATGTGGACATTCGCGGTTTGGGGGCTGGACATCTTGGGGCCGTTCCCTCGGGCGCCAGGGGGCTACCGATACTTCTACGCCGCCATCGACAAGTTCACCAAGTGGGCGGAGGTAGAAGTCGTCCGCACCATCCTAGCTGGATCGGCCGTCAAGTACATCAAGGGAATCGTGAGCCGGTTTGGGGTGCCCAACCGCATCATCACCGACAATGGCTCGCAATTCACCAGCAACCTTTTCAAAACATACTGTGCTAACCTTGAAATGCAGATATGCTACGCATCAGTAGCACACCCATGGAGCAACGGCTAGGACGAGCGAGCCAACGCAGAAGTCCTGAGAGGGCTCAAGACCAGGACCTTCAAGAAGAAGCTCGAGGCCTGCGGCAGGGGCTTGCTCGATGAGCTGCAGTCCGTGTTGTGGTCAATCCGCACCAACGCGACCAAGCCAATGGGAGAGACGCCGTTCTTCCTCGTCTACGGAGCAGAAGCGGTTCTCCCTCACGACATCAAGCATTGCTCCACGCGGGTCCTGGCATTCGACGAGGCATGACAGGATGCCACACGGGGGTTGGATCTCGTGCTGGGGGAGGAACGCCGCCGTCAAGCCTCGCTCCGAGCACCGAGGTACGAATAGGCGCTGCAGCAGTACCACTGCCGCAGCGTCCTCTCCAGGACGCTAGAGGTGGGCGACCTCGTCCTGAGGCGGTTGCTCTCCAGGGAGGGGCTGCACAAGCTCTCTCCCATGTGGGAGGGCCCGTTTAGGATTGCCTGTGTCTCCAGGCCTGGCGCTGCGCGCCTGGAGACACAGGACGGGGTGCCCATCCAGAACGCCTAGAACATCCAGCACCTCCGGAAGTTCTACCCCTGAAGCAAGTCTCTAGCCTGTGAAGCAAGTCTCTAGCCTGTGAAGGTCTCCGCTCGTGACACTCTCACGTAATAATGAGTGGGGCTGTACACGCCCCGGAGTCTCCTAAGAGTCACCCTGGGGCCTCATGGGGGCTCCTTCCCACGTCTTAGTGGCAGCACTTATCTCCGCGCTGGTGAGAAGATTAGATTAGGTGCCGGACATGGCGGTTCATTTGCTTTCCGAAGTTGCTTGCAGTTTTTTAGTAACCTTTCAATGGATCTGGTATTTTCGAACCCTGGTTCCTCGAGCTGTTTCTTTCTCCTAAGATGTTTTGGCCTAAGGGCATGAGTGGAGTGGCAGTTGTCTGTCACTTCTTCTCGCGCACCTCGCGCGTGGTGCTAGGTGGTGTGTGCGAGCACGCACCACACCGAACCTCGGTCCTTTGGCTTCATCCTCGCGAGGAGCCCTCGATCAAGCTCACGGGCACCAGCACCCCTCATGTCCGTGCCTCCCGGGCAGCACGACGCGGTGCGTCAAGTCCGAGCTAATCTATGGCAGGGGGCTCACATAGGAAGGAGTGAGCCGCTCGACAGTCCTTCCTTTTCTTTTGAGAGCAGTCCTACGGCGGCTCCGTGACAGCTCTTGAGACCCCATGGCTCCACGGGAAGGGGGCCCCATCATGTACCTGAGGCCATGTCCTCGCGAGGCGGAAAACTGCTACACACGTACCAAGCTAAGTTATCCTACCCTTGCCTATCCGGAGCACAAGCATTATGTCACAACATTAAGATAGCAGGCATAGCATAAAGGGCATAACTGCCATAGTTCATTACACAACCCAGCAGGCTACACCATCTTTTTTTCGAATTACAGGAGAAAGGAAATGCTAAACAAAGAGGGCCCGAAGACGTGCGAGCTTGGCACCAGCATCGCATCCTCAAGTAGCGCCTCAAGGTGGCCCGACGCTTCACCAGTTCTCCCATAGGTGACCTGGGGCCGCCGGCCTTGAGTCCAAGTTCGCTGGCTCCCAGCCTCTTGCCAGGCTCCTCTCCAGCCTCACTGGAACGCCGTGCTACATCTTGAGCTTGCGTTGGTTTTCCTTGAAGAGGAAAGGGTGATGCAGCAATAGTAGCGTAAGTATTTCCCTCAGTTTTTGAGAACCAAGGTATCAATCCAGTAGGAGGCTCCTCAAAAGTCCCACGCACCTACACAAACAAACAAAGAACTTGCAACCAACGCAATAAAGGGGTTGTCAATACCTTCCGGCCACTTGCGAAAGTGAGATCTAATAGAGATAGTATGATAAGATAAATATATTTTTGGTATTTTATAATATAGATTGGAAAAGGAAAGATGCAAATAAAAGTAGATTGAAAGCTTATATGATAAAAGATAGACCCGGGGGGCCATAGGTTTCACTAGTGGCTCTCTCAAGATAGCATAAGTATTACGGTGGGTGAACAAATTACTGTCGAGCAATTGATAGAAAAGCGAATAATTATGAGATTATCTAGGCATGATCATGTATATAGGCATCACGTCCGTGACAAGTAGACGAACTCCTTCCTGCATCTGCTACTATTACTCCACACATTGACCGCTATCTAGCATGCATCTAGAGTATTAAGTTCGTAAGAATAGAGTAACGCATTAACAAAGATGACATGATGTAGAGGGATAAACTCATGCAATATGATATAAACCCCATCTTTTTATCCTCGATGGCAACAATACAATACGTGCCTTACAACCCTTATTGTCACTGGGTAAGGACACCGCAAGATTGAACCCAAAGCTAAGCACTTCTCCCAAGGAAAGAAAGATAAATCTAGTAGGCCAAACCAAACTGATAATTTGAAGAGACTTGCAAAGATAACTCAATCATACATAAAAGAATTCAGAAAAGATTCAAATATTTCTCATAGATAAACTTGATCATAAACCCACAATTCATCGGATCTCGACAAACACACCGCAAAAAGAGTTACATCAAATAGATCTCCACAAGAGAGGGGGAGAACATGGTATTGAGATCCAAAAACAGAGAAGAAGCCATCTAGCTAATAACTATGGACCCGAAGGTCTGTGGTAAACTACTCACAACTCATCGGAGGGGCTATGGTGTCGATGTAGAAGCCCTCCGTGGTCGATTCCCCCTCCGGCGGAGCGCCGGCGAAGGCTCCAAGATGGGATCTCGCGAATACAGAAGGTTACGATGGTGGAAATTGTTTTTCGTTGGCTCCCTGGATGTTTTCGGGGTACTTAGGTATACATAGGAGGAAGAAGTAGGTTAGTGGCCGCCCGAGGGGCCCACGACACAGGGGGCGCGCCCTATAGGGGTGGGCACGCCCTCCACCCTCGTGGTCGCCTCGGCTGCTTCTTGGCTTGCACTCCAAGTCCTCTGGATCACGTTCGTTCCGAAAATCACGCTCCCGAAGGTTTCATTCCGTTTGGACTCCATTTGATATTCCTTTTCTTTGAAATACTGAAATAGGCAAAAAAACAGCAATACGGGTTGGGCCTCCGGTTAGTAGGTTAGTCCCAAAAATGATATAAATGTGTAAAAGAAAGCCCATAACATCTCAAATGGGTAATATAATAGCATGGAACAATCAAAAATTATAGATACGTTGGAGACGTATCAAGCATCCCCAAGCTTAATTCCTGCTCGTCCTCGAGTTGGTAAATGATAAAAAACAGAATTTTTGATGTGGAATGCTACCTAGCATAATTCTCAATGTAATTTTCTTTATTGTGGCATGAATGTTCAGACCCAAATGATTCAAAATAAAAGTTCATATTGACATAAGAAATAGTAATACTTCAAGTATACTAATCAAAGCAATCATGTCTTCTCAAAATAACATGGCTAAAGAAAGTTCATCCCAACAAAATCATATAGTTAGGCTATGCTTCATTTTCGTCACACAAAAATGCTCCCAAATTCTACACCACCGATGACAAGCCAAGTAATTGTTTCCTACTTAAATAATCTCAAACTTTTTCAACTGTCATGCAATACATGAGCGTGAGCCATGGATATAGCACTATGGGTGGAATAGAATATGATGATGGGGATTGTGTGGAGAAGACAAAAAGGAGAGAGTCTCACAATGACGAGGATAATCAACGGGCTATGGAGATGCCCATCAATTGATGTCAACATGAGGAGTAGGGATTGCCATGCAACGGATGCACTAGAGCTATAAATGAATGCAAGCTCGACAAAAAGAAAACTAGTGGGTGTGCATCCAACTTGCTTGCTCACGAAGACCTAGGGCATTTTGAGGAAACCCATCGTAGGAATATACAAGCCAAGTTCTATAATGAAAATTCCCACTAGTATATGAAAGTCACAACATATGAGACTCACTATATGAAGAACATGGTGCTACTTTGAAGCACAAGTGTGGAAAAGAGATAGTAACATTCCCCCTTTTTTGGGCCTTTCCTTTTTTTTCTTTTTTGGCCTTTCTTCTTTTTTTCATTTTCTTTTTTTTCTTTGGCCTTTCTTTTCTTTCTTTTTGGCCTTCTTTTCTTTTTGGGGACAATGCTCTAATAATGATGATCATCACACTTTTATTGATTTACAACACATTAATTACAACTCGAAACTAGAACAAGATATGACTCTATATGAATGCCTCCGGCGGTGTACCAGGATGGTGCAATGAATCAAGATTGACATGTATGAAAAATTACGTAGTGTGGCTTTGCCACAAATACGATGTCAACTACATGATCATGCAATGGCAATATAACAAAAGTAATGTGTGTCATGATGATAAACAGAACGGTGGAAAGTTGCATGGCAATATATCTCAGAATGTCTATGGAAATGCCATAATAGGTAGGTATGGTGGCTGTTTTGATGAAGATATAAGGTGGTTTATGTGTGATAGAGTGTATCATATCACGGGGTTTGGATGCACCGGCGAAGTTTGCACCAACTCTCAAGGTGAGAAAGGGCAATGCACGGTACCGAAGAGGCTAGCAATGATGGAAAGGTAAAAGTGCGTATAATCCATGGAATCAACATTAGTCAAAAGAACTCATATACTTATTGCAAAAATTTAGAAGTCATCAAAAACCAAGCACTACGCGCATGCTCCTGGAGGGATAGATTGGTAGGAAAAGACCATCGCTCATCCCCGACCGCCACTCATAAGGATGCACAATCCAAGGACACTTCATGTTTCAAATTTGTTACACAACTTTAACCATACGTGCATGCTATGGGACTTGCTAACTTCAACATAGGCATTCTTTAAATTCATAATCACCCAACTAGCATGACTTTAGTATCACTACCTCCATATCTCAAAACAATTATCAAGTATCAAATAGATCATAGCATCCAATTCACTTCCTATGATAGTTTTTATTATACCCAACTTGGATGCCCACCATTCTAGGACCAATTTTATAACCATAGCAAATACCATGCTGTTCTAAGAGACTCTAAAAATAATATAAGTGAAGCATGAGAGACTAGCAATTTCTTCAAAGTTAAGCCACCGCCGTGCTCTAAAAGATATAAGTGAAGCACTAGAGCAAAAAACTATCTAGCTCAAAAGATATAAGTGAAGCACATAGAGTATTCTAATAAATTTCAATCAAGTTGGCTTCTCCCAAAAGGTGTGTACAGCAAGGGTGATTGTGGTAAACTAAAAATCAAATACTAATATCATACACGACGCTCCAAGCAAAACACATATCATGTGGCGAATAAAAATATAGCTCCAAGTAAAGTTACCAATGAACGAAGACGAGAGAGGGGATGCCTTCCAGGGGCATTCCCAAGCTTAGGCTTTTGGCTACTCTTGAATATCTTGGGGTTCCATGGGCATCCCCAAGCTTAGGCTTTTGCCACTCCTTATTCCATAGTCCATCAAATCTTTACCCAAAACTTGAAAACTTCACAACACAAAACTCAATAGGAAATCTCATAAGCTCCGTTAGTGAAAGAAAGAAAAACCATCACATAAGTTACTGTAATGAACTCATTCTTTATTTATATTGGTGTTAAAACTACTGTATTTCAAGTTCTCTATGGTTCATACCACTTAATACTAGCCATAGATGCATCAAAATAAGCAAACAACACACGAAAAACAGAATCTGTCAAAAATAGAACAATCTGTAGCAATCTGTAACTAATGCAAACTTATGGAACTCTGGAAATCCTACAAAATAGGAAGTCCTGGACAATTTGTCTATTGATCTACATCAAAAATAATCAATGGAAAACCAAGTTTTTGTGATTTAACAAAACTAATTTCGGGCGCGCAAAGTTTCTGTTTTTCAGCAGAATCAAATTAACTATCACTGTAGGTTATCCTATAGGTTCTACTTGGCACAAACACTAATTAAAACATAAAACACATATAAACAGAAGGTAGATGCAAAATTTATTACTAAACAGAAACAAAAACAAAGAGCACAAATAAAATTGGGTTGCCTCCCAACTAGCGCTATCGTTTAACGCCCCTGGCTAGGCATAAAAGCGAAGATAGATCTAAGTAATGCCATCTTTGGCACTCAATTCATAAGTAGCTCGTATGATAGATTCATAAGGTAATTTAACTTTCTTTTTTGGAAAGTGCTCCATGCCCTTCCTTAATGGAAATTGGAATCTAATATTCCCTTCCTTCATATCAATAATCGCGCCAATCGTTCTAAGGAAAGGTCTACCAAGAATAATAGGGCAAGAAAGATTGCAATCTATATCAAGAACGATAAAATCTATGGGCACAAATTTCTATTTGCAACAATGAGAACATCATTTATCCTTCCCATTGGCTTTTTAATGGTGGAATCCGCAAGGTGCAAATTTAAAGAGCAATCATCAAGATCATGGAAACCTAGAATATCACATAAAGTTTTTGGAATCGTGGAAACACTAGCACCCAAATCACACAAAGCAAAACACTCATGATCTTTAATTTTAATCTTTATAGTAGGTTCCCACTCATCATTAAGTTTTCTAGGTATAGAAACTTCGAAATTAAGTTTTTCATCATAAGATTGCATCAAGGCATCAACGATATGTTTGGTAAAAGCTTTATTTTGACTATAAGCATGAGGAGAATTAACAACGGATTGCAACAAGGAAATAGAACCTTCTAGAGAACAATTATCATAATCAAATTCCTTGAAATCCGAGATAGTGGGTTCAATGCTATTTAAAGTCATGACCTCTCCAATCCTACTTTTACCAAATTTAGCATCAAGATCTAAAAACTCCGAATTATTGGGACGCCTTCTAACTAAAGTTGACTCATCTCCTGTCCCATTATTATTAATGTCCATATTGCAAAACAAAGATCTAATAGGGGACACATCAATAACTTTAAGATCTTCATCATTCTTTTCATTGAAAGTAGAAGAACATGCCTTTACAAAGCAATCTTTCTTAGAAAGCAATCTAGCGGTTCTTTCCTTGCACTCATCAATGGAAATTCTCATAGCTTTGAGAGACTCATTAATATCATGCTTAGGAGGAGTAGATCTAAGTTTAAGAGAATCAACATCAAGAGAAAGTCTATCAACGTTCCTAGCCAAATCATCAACTTTTAGCAATTTTTCTTCAAGCAAGGCATTAAAATTCTTTCACACTATTCTCAAAATCAGAGGGAATCTTATTACAATTACCATAAGAATTATTGTAGGAATTTCCATAATTATTAGAGGAATTACTAGGGAATGGTCTAGGATTAAGGTTTCCTCTATAACCATTGTTTCCAAAACTATTCCTACCAAAAAAAATCACATCCATAGATTCATTATTATTCTCAATCAAAGTAGACAAAGGCATATCATTGGGATCAAAAGGAGCACTCTTAGTAGAAAATAATTTCATACGTTCATCCATCTTTCCACTCAAAACATTGATTTCTTCCATAGCATGCACTTTTTTACTAGAAGGTCTTTTGGTGTGCCATTGAGAATAATTATTCATAATATTATCAAGAAGTTTTGTAGCATCTCCTATTGTAATTTCCATAAACGTGCCTCCCGCGGCCGAATCGAAAAGATTTCTAGAAGCAAAGTTCAAACCGGCATAAGAATTTTGTATGATCATTCATAAATTCAAACCATGAGTAGGGAAATTGCGAATCATCAATTTCATTCTTTACCAAGATTGGGCAACATGCTCATGATCAAGTTGTTTAAAATTCATAATATCGTTCCTAAGAGTAATGATCTTAGTGGGAGGAAAATATTTAGAGATAAAAGCATCTTTGCATTTATTCCAAGAACCAATACTATTTTTAGGCAAAGACGAAAACCAAACTTTAGCACGATCTCTAAGTGAAAACGGAAATAACTTCAATTTAACAATATCATTATCCGTATCTTTCTTCTTTTGCATATCACACAAATCAACAAAGTTGTTTAGATGGGTAGCGGCATCTTCACTAGGAAGGCCGGCGAATTGATCTTTCATAACAAGATTCAGCAAAGCAGTATTGATTTCACAAGACTCAACATCATTAAGAGGAGCAATCGGAGTACTAAGGAAATCATTATTATTGGTATTGTAGAAATCACACAATTTGGTATTATCTTGCGCCATGGCAACAAGTAGTGCAACACACAAGCAAACAAAAAAAGGCAAGCGAGAGAGAGAGAGAGGAGATTGGGAAAGAGAGGGCAAATAAAACGGCAAGGGTGAAGTGGGGGAGAGGGCAACGAGAGGCAAATGGGAAATAAAGTAAATGCGAGGGAGGTGAGTTTGTGATGGGTACATGGTATGTCTTGACTTGAGCGAAGACCTCCCCGGCAACGGCGCCAGAAATCCTTCTTGCTACATCTTGAGCTTGCGTTGGTTTTCCTTGAAGAGGAAAGGGTGATGCAGCAATAGTAGCGTAAGCATTTCCCTCGGTTTTTGAGAGCCAAGGTATCAATCCAGTAGGAGGCTCCTCAAAAGTCCCACGCACCTACACAAACAAACAAAGAACTCGCAACCAACGCAATAAAGTGGTTGTCAATCCCTTCATGGCCACTTGCGAAAGTGAGATCTGATAGAGATAGTATGATAAGGTAAATATATTTTTGGTATTTTATAATATAGATTGGAAAAGTAAAGATGCAAATAAAAGTAGATTGAAAGCTTATATGATAAAAGATAGACCCAGGGGCCGTAGGTTTCACTAGTGGCTTCTCTCAAGATAGCATAAGTATTATGGTGGGTGAACAAATTACTGTCGAGCAATTGATAGAAAAGCGAATAATTATGAGATTATCTAGGCATGATCATGTATATAGGCATCACGTCCGTGACAAGTAGACCGACTCCTGCCTGCATCTACTACTATTACTCCACACATCGACCGCTATCCAACATGCATCTAAAGTATTAAGTTCATAAGAACAGAGTAACGCATTAAGAAAGATGACATGATGCAGAGGGATAAACTCATGCAATATGATATAAACCCCATCTTTTTATCCTCGATAGCAACAATACAATACGTGCCTTACAACCCTCATTGTCACTGGGTAAGTGTTGACACCAGATTTTGGCATGACATAAAAAGAAAATGAGATGGCTTCAAGTGAGAGGGTTTTTAGCATGGAAAGTTTCACATCGGCGAGAGGAACAACTTTGATGTTTAAGTCATAGCCGATCCTTTCTTCTCCACTGGGACAATGTTAGAAATCCACTCGGCATACCTGCAAGGTCTGATAAAATTAGATTTAAGCAAACATCCGATCTCTTCCTTGATCCGGTCATACGTTTTTGGATTAAACTTTCTGGCCGATTGCTTGTATGGTCTAAAACCGGCCTTTATAGGTAACCGGCCTTTATAGGTAACTGACTCGTTTATGTTCGAGCACTTGTATTCGAGCCCTCGAGGCCCCTGGCTTGTAATATGATGCTTGTATGACTTATTTTACTTTTAGAGTTGTGTTGTGATATCTTGCCGTGAGTCCCTGATCTTGATCGTACATATTTACGTGCATGATTAGTCTACGATTGAATCGGGGGCGTCACATACTTCCCCTACGGCCTCGAGGGACGCCAAGTCGGACTCCCTCCTTGTTGTCTTCCTCCGCTCCAGTTGTCGTTCATCTCCGGCAAAATCCCGTCGTCTCCGACCTCCTATCGAGCAACCAAGTGCACCACCGTGCTTGTGGTGAGCGCCTAATCCTCCCCGACCTTTTTCCCCTCTCTCTAGGCTGCTCCGTCGCCGTGTACATGTAGGCCCGACCTCGTCGCCGTCGGACCTCGCTGCCGGCGAGTGCTTTGACATCTTTCGCCTAGCTGCGCATGTCCAGTAGGTCGCCTGCATCGCGCGCGCTCAATCTGTGCCCTCTGCCGCCCGCTTAGCCCCCTTCTTCGCTGCACTCAAGCTCATCATCGCCGCCTCTGTAGCTCGTCGCCGGCATCGCCTTCGTCGTTGTTGGGTGCATAGACTGCCAGGCAGGTGTGCGGTTTCTCCGTGCGCACCTGTTGCGCCCCTCCGCCGCTTCTTGGGGTCGCCGGAGCAGCTCCGACAAGCCTCCCCGACCGCCCCTATTTTTCCCATGTTCGGCCTCACAGGGTCGCTTCAAAAGAAGAGGGGAACCTCTTCTGTTCGAACACAACTACATAGCCCAGTGGCTCGAGCCACTCCGTTCCAGATGAGCGACTCGGGTTTGATCTCCCGCGGCTGCACCCCTTTTTCATTTATTTCCCTCCATCTGACAACCTGGGCCCGCTCGTCAGTCACACTGACATGCAGGACCCACCGCCATGGACTCAACCCCCTCCTTTTTGTTTTTTTTCTTTTATTTATTTTGTCCTAGGGAATATTCCATTTTCAGGAAAGGAATCTTTCCTTTTCAGGCCATGTCCTAATCAGGACTTTTCCAAATCTGGCTAGTCCATTTCTGGACATTTCCTTTTAAGGAAATTGCCAATTCTGACATATTCCATTTTAGGCAGTATTTAACTTAATGCATTTTGTGGGGATTTTCGCACAGCAACCCCAACATATTATATATGGTTTTGGGCTAGAAAAATCCAAGGAATCCAGTGGTGGCATTAGTTTCATCATTTGAGCAACTTTGCACACATGCCATTTCACATCATGTTGTTGTTTTGTCTTTTTTGTGTGATTAAATTCAAATAGGCTATGTGGTAACTTTGTATGTAAACATGCTCTTCATCATGCTACTTGCTGCTAGAATTTCTTACATGCCATGATATGCCTTGTGGTGAGTTAATCAAGCTTGTAAACATGCTATCATGAATCTATTTTTGTCATGCTAGACATTCTCACCGCCTGAAACTGTTATATCACTTGCCATGTTTGCATTGATGCTATCATCATTTCTGTAGTTCTTTGGAGCAAGTGCAATGAGAGAGTTTTGTTAAGTACATATAGTACTAGCATGCCATGCTCTTGTTTGCTATGATATGTTCCTGTAGCATGTAGTTTGCTAGCTCTAAATATTGCAACCTGATGTTGTTTCTGCCATGTTCAGTGAATTCTGCTAAGTCTCTAAAACTGGAGTCATTTGCATTTTTGCCATGCTGTTTTAAACATGTTCTATTGAGTTTTAGCAGTAGATCAGTAATCATGTTTTGTAGTGCTTAATATGTAATTCACTGCCATGCCATATGTTTTCATGTTTGGGTGCTGTAGCATATTTAAACTTTGCATACAAGTTGTTATGTTATTGTTAATGTCAGTTTTGCATTGTTATTGTTCTGCTCGCCGTTTGAGTTGTGTGCATCCGTTCCTTGTGTTCTTTATATCGATTTCAACCGAAATCTTCCAATCTTTCTAGTGGCATGCTTGGTTTACCCAGTGTCTGCCCATATCCATCTTGTCTTCACCTTTTGCGTCCCGTTGTCATAACCATCGTTTCCAGTAGAACCGTAGGTACATGCATAACGTTCTGCATATGCATTCATGTTAGAGTTGAATGAAGTATATGTTCATTGCCATGCCTTGTTGTTTATTTTATGATTGTGCTTCTTGTGGGTAGTTCCGGGAGACGAGATTGAGTACGAGGACCCTGTTGAGTATGTTTACGAAGAGCAAGTTACCGATTCCACTAAGGACATTTTAGGCAAGATGATCATTACCCCCGATATCACTTCTATCTTTGCTTGCTAGTTGTCCGTTCTATCACTATTTTGCGCTACCTACCACTTGTTTATATAACCTCCCATGTTGCTATGAAAGCCTCTAACCACCCTTCCTAGCAAACCGGTGTTTGGCTATGTTACCGCTTTTGCTCAGCCCCTCTTATAGCGTTGCTAGTTGCAGGTGCAGTGCAGGTTGTTCCATGTTGGAACATGGATATGTTGGGATATCACAATATCTCTTATTTAATTAATGCACTCATATACTTGATAAAGGGTGGAAGGCTTGGCCTTTTGCTCGGTGTTTTGTTCCACTCTTACCGCCTTAGTTTCCATCATACCGGTGTTATGTTCCTTGATTTTGCGTTCCTAACACGGTCGGGGTTTATAGGCCCACCTTGTCTCTTTACCTAAAGTAAAGCTTTCCCGAGGAGATCCAACATTGATTTTACCATTTGCCTAATAACAACTAAAATCTACATAGGGAGTAATTAACCCGAGGATTCTTAATCAACCCCTCGGGCCAGTGCTCGACGTGAGTGTTGGTCCACCTACCTAGCAGTTAGCGGTGCCGCCTCGGGGCAACTCGAGGTATTTTGCCTATCATCCACTTTGCATAGACATATGAGTCCGTAGATAGAGAGTGCGTGGCTCTGGACACGGAACTGACTCACCGGAGATCTCCCTGGGATAGTTTTCCTTTCTCCGAAGAGCTTGTGCACCGGGATTCCGAGAATAATCGGGTTGTCTCGTGATGGAGGATTGTCTCTGCGGATCATGAGCTTGTCATGGGCTAAGTTGGGACACCCTTGCAGGGTTTAAATTTCCAGAGTCGTGCCTGCGGTTATGTGGCAGATGGGAGTCTTAAATATTCGGTTGTAGTGAACTTGACACTAAACTCTTTGAAATACACCAACCGCGTGTGTAACCGTGATGATCTCTTTTCGACAAGGGTTCGGGAGGAGAACACGGTGGGGTTATGTTTGAATGTAAGTAGTTCAGGATCACTTCTTGATCATTACTAGTTTGCGACTATTGCGTAGCTTCTCATCTTGATCTGGTATTCATATGTTAGCCACCATACATATGCTTAGCGCTTGCTGTACCTTACCCATTTTACACATTGTTAGTCTTGATGTCGTGGGTCATATGATTGTTGAGTCCCGTGGCTCACAGAATACTACAAACATAGTTGCAGGTATTGTTGAGTCTGATGCAGGAGATGCCACTAAGCTCCAGTGGGAGTTTGACGAAGACGTGGCCGTTTCTATGTTACTTATCCGGATGATCATTACAGGACCTAGTCGGAGTATCCGTGGGCTTAGTAGCAGGGTGGTTTTCCTTTTTATCGATTCTGTAGTCGGACGCTACTATATGTATGTATGATTGAATGATGATTGTCATATTTATGCTATTTTGGGGAAAGTGATGCCTGGATTCTCATATTCTTCCTTTTCACTCGGTTGTATGAATCTGTGTATCACCTTGCTACGCGTCTGAAATGCAATTGTGCCCCGATCATGAGTTCATCGCGTGATTGGGATAGAACTGCATCTTGGGCGTTACAATAATGGGCTAGGGATAACTTGCTTTGGCGTTGATATTTTGAAAGACGTTGTTGCTTGTTGCTATGCTTGAGTATTAAAATCTTCATGTGAAAACTAGACTATTGCTTTGAACCATATAAAAGTCCAAATCTCCATGCTACAAAGAAGATATTATGTGATGAACATGTTAGGCAGCATTCCACATCATAAATTCTATTTTTATCATTTACCTACTCGAGGATGAGCAGGAATTAAGCTTAGGGATGCTGATATGTCTCCAACGTATCTATAATTTTTGATTGTTCCATGCTATTATATTATCATTCTTGGATGTTTTACAATCATTTTATAGGCATTATATCATTTTTTGGTACTAACCTATTGACATAGTGCCCAGTGCCAGTTGATGCTTTCTGCTTGTTTTTTACATTGCAGGAAATCAATACCAAATGGAGTCCAAATGCAATGAAATTTTTTGTGGATTTTTTTGGACCAAAAGACATCCAGTGGGCCAAAGAAATACCAGAGGGCTGTCCCATGGTGAGCACAAGACACCAGGGCGCGTTTGGAGGCCCAGGTGCACCCTGGTGGGTTGTGCCCACCATGGTGGCCTCCCGCACCGCCTCTTTGCTCTATAAATATCCCAATATTCCAGAAACCCTAGGGGAGTCGACGAAAATCAATTCCAGCCGCCACAAGTTCCAGAAACACCAGATCCAAACTAGACACCATCTTGGAGGGGTTCATCATGTCCATTGGCGACTCTCTGATGATGCGTGAGTAGTTCTTTGTAGACCTATGGATCTGTAGTTAGTAGCTAGATGACTTCCTCTCTCTCATTTGATTTCTCAATACAATGGTCTCTCGGAGATCCATATGATGTAAGTCTTTTGCGGTGTGTTTTTTGGGATCCGATGAACTTTGAGTTTATGATCAGATCTATGTTTTTATCCATGAAAGTTATTTGAGTCTTCTTTGATCTCTTATATGCTTGATTGATTATAGCCCCGTATTTATTCTCCGATATTTGTTTTTTTTTACCAACTTGATCTATTTATCTTGCAACGGGAAGAGGTGCTTTGTGATGTGTTCGATCTTGCGGTGCTTGATCGCAGTGACAGAAGGGGAAACGACACGTATGTATCGTTGCTATCAAGAATAACAAGATGGGTCTATTTCTACATAAATAGATCTTGACTACATCATGTCATCGTTCTTATTGCATTACTCCACTTTTCCATGAACTTAATACACTAGATGCATGCTAGATAGCGGTCGATGTGTGGAGTAATAGTAGTAGATGCATGCAGGAGTCGGTCTACTAATCTTGGATGTGATGCCTATATAATGATCATTGCCTAGATGTCATCATGATTATTTGAAGTTCTATCAATTGCCCAACAGTAATTGTTTTCCCACTGTTTGCTATTTTTCTCGAGAGAAGCCACTAGTAAAACCTACGGCCTCCAGGTCTCTTATTATAATATTTGCCTTTGCGATCTATTTTCCTTTGCTTTTATTTTCAGATCTATTAAACCAAAAATACAAAAATACCTTGCTGCACTTTATTTTATTTGCGATATATTTATCCTATCTATTACAACTTTATCACGTCTCCTCGCCAATTTCCGGCACCATTACCCAAAAGGGATTAACAACCCCTTTAACACGTCAGGTTGCGAGTATTTGTTATTTGTGTGCAGGGGCTGTTTACGTTGTGTTGCTTGGTTCCCCTACTGGTTTGATAACCTTGGTCTCATCACTGAGGGAAATACCTACCATCGCCGTGCTGCATTATCCCTTCCTGTTTGGGGAAATACCTACGTAGTTCAAGCAGGCATCACCCACAGTATAGGGGATTGCAACAGTTTTGAGGGTATAGTACTCAACCCAAATTTATATATTCGACACAAGGGGAGCTAAAGAATATTTACAAGTATTAACAGTTGAGTTGTCAATTCAACCACACCTGTAGATTAAATATCTGCAGCAGAGTATCAGTAGCATAGTAGTATGATAGTTTGATAGCGATAGCAATAGTAGTAGCAGCAATGGTAATAGTAATAGCAATACCAATGGTTTTGTAGCAGTTGTAACAGTAGCAGCAATAGTAGTAACTTAGCAAGAACAATATGTGAAAAGCTCGTAAGCATTGGATAGGAGATTTCGTTGGCTGATATTCATCATATAACAGTCAAAAACTAGGGCGACACAGAACTAGCTCCCGTTCGTCAATATAATGTAGGCATGTAATCCTTAAATAGTCATACGTGCTTATGGAAAAGAACTTGCATGACATATTTTGTCCTACCCTCCTGTGGCAGCGGGGTTCGTAAGGAAACTAAGGAATATTAAGGCCTCCTTTTAATAGATAACAGGAACAAAGCATTAACACATAGTTAATACATTAACTCCTCAAACTACGTTCAACATCGGAAAATATCCCAATTATTGTCACCTTAGGGTTTACATATCATAACACATAATAGGTGCATATAACTTGCAACATCGGATCACGAACATAGATATAATGGTGAAAACATAAATTGTTAAGATCTGAAACATGGTACTCGAGACCTAGTGACAAGCATTAAGCATGCCAAAGTCATAGCAACATCAATCTCAGAACATAGTGGATAATAGGGATCAAGCCCTAACCAAACTAACTCGATTACATGAGGAATCTCATCCATCCCCTCACCGACCAGTGAGCCTATGAAGGAATTACTCACTCCCGGCGGTGAGCATTATGAAATTGGTGATGGAGGATGGTTGGCAATGACGAAGACGGAAGATCCCCCTCTCCGGTGCCCCGAACGGGCTCTAGATCTAGCCTCCCGATGAAGAACAGGAGGAGACGGTGGCACCGTATCAGAAAACACAATGAAACTTCCTCTTCTATTTTTTCTCCAAAAATAGGAATTTATAGAGTTGGAATTAGGGTCAACAGAGCCTCATGGGCCCCACTACCCACTAGGGTGCGCCAGAGGGGGTGGCGCGACATGGTGCCTAATGGGTAATTGAGGGCCCCTCCAGTGGGTGTTGGTTCCAGTATTTTTATTTATTCCAAAATAATTCTCCAGAAAGTTTCTTCCAATTCCGAGAACTTTTATTTCTGCAAAAAAAAACACCATGGTAGTTCTATTGAAAACATCATTAGTCCGAGTTAGTTTCCTTCAAATCATGCAAATTAGAGTCCAAAACAAGAGCAGAAGTGTTACAAAAAGTAGATATAATGGAGACGTATCTGCTTGGTATAGGATTTGCAATGGTCATAATAGATCTATTCGTAAGCAATCTAGTACTATCCTTCGCAGTTTTTATGTGGGTATTAATACTTGGTATAGACTTGTTCTTGACACTATCACCGAAGGGAATTTCTTGTTATGTCCCTCTATGGATGCTTTTAATGCTATTGGAAATTTAGTGGGATCACCACCTATCATTATCAATGAAACGATCTTAACTCTTCGGCATGTTATGCAAAGGCTAGATGCTATTGAAAAGAGAATGCTCACAGTAGAACACATTGAAAATTTGGATTAAAAAATCCATGATCATGCTAATCGAATTGGATAGATAGGAGATACTCTTAAATTACTAAGAGAGAAAAAACTTGTAGTTAACAAAAGGGTAGAGGAGAGCCCTGCTCGGATTGATAAATTGGAAGAAATTTTTAGTAACTTGAGCTCGGCTTTTTCTTTCATTAAACCTATCGAAAAAGCTCCGACTAGTAATAATTGCAAGCCTACACATGTTCCTAAAAACAAGGGTGTCATAGTAGCAACAGTGAAGATCTTAAAATGATTAGTATTCACCCCAACTTTGTTGAAATGATAAAAAAAACTACTTGCAAGAATGAATTCTTAAATTTTATTCCTAGGAGAGTGATTATTGAAAATATGCATGCTAGATCCCTGAGGAATTATTGTTGTGTGATTAAGGAATTGGAAACTAAAGAAGACTACTTGAATCTATGCATTATGCCTAGCTAGGGGCATTAAATGATAGCGCTTGTTGGGAGGCAACCCAATATTAATCTTTCAAATTTTTGTCTCTTTTCTGTTCTTCAATAAATACACAATTATGTCTCTGTTATGATTGTGCTTTTATGTTTTAGTTAGTGTTTGTGCCAAGTGATGCCATTAGGATAGCTTGGGTGATAGTTGATTTGATCATGTTGGAAAACAGAAACTTTTGCGTCCAGTAGCTGAATTTTTACAAATCATAGAAGCAACAAAAATTCTGAATTTTTTACACATGAGTTATATGCAAATTGCCTCTGTCTTACTAATTTTTCAGAATTTTTGGAGTTACAGAAGTATGGTTAAAGTACAGATTATTACAGACTATTTTGTTTTTGTCAGATTCTATTTTTGTTGCATTGTGTGCTTATTTTGATGAATCTACGGATTGTGTTGAGGGTTATAAGCCATGGTAAAGTTAGAATAAAGAAGGTATAATGCAATACTGAAGTATGAATGGGTTTGTAATAGTACTTAAAGTGGTGATTTGCTTTATTATACTAACAGATCTCACGAAGGTTTTGTTAAGTTTTGTGTGATTGAAGTTTTCAAGTTTTTGGTGAGATCATGATGGATGAAGGAATAAGGAGTGAAAAGGGCCTAAACATGGGGTTGCCCATGGTACCCCAAGGTAATACTCAAGGAGAACCAAGAGACTAAGCTTGGGGATGCCCCGAAAGGCATCCCCTCTTTCTTCTAATGACCATCGGTAATTTTACTTGGAGCTATATTTTTATTCCTCACATATCATGAGTTTTACTTGGAGCGTCTTGTATTATATGAGTCTTTGCTTCTTTTGATTTTTAGTTTGTCACAATCATCCTTGCTGGAAACACCTATTTGATAGAGCCATAATGATGCTATGATTTGTTAGAATTGCTCTATGTGCTTCACTTTAAAAAATTGAGCTAGGAATTGCTCTAATGCTTCACTTATATCTTTTTTTAGCATGGTGGTGCTTTAATTTTGAAGAAATATGATCTCATGCTTCACTTAGATTATTTTGGGAGTTAGTAAATTTTTAAGAAATATGCTCTCATGCTTCACTTAGATTATTTTGAGAGTTGAACTTTTTTGAAGAAATATTTATGCTCTCGTACCTCACTTAAATTTATTTTGAGAGCTTGAAATGTAGCAATGGTGATATATGAAATTAGTCTCAAAGTGATAGGTATTCAAGGGGGTATAATAAAAACTATCATGAAGATCATTGGACAATATAAACTTGATTCCTTGTAATAATTTTGAGATATGGAGATAGTCATATGGGAGTCATGTTGTTGATTAATTATGCTTAGTAAGAATATTGGTGTTAAGGTTTGTGATTCCATATGCAAGCACGAAAGTCAATAGTTATGCAATGAAGTTATATCCTACTTGTGGTGCATTATTTGGTGTTAATTATGCTTAATGCTCGTTTATGATAGTTTTCTTTTTTGGTTGGTTGCTTCTCAATCTGTTTGCAAGCCTTTCCTTGTACTAAGCGGCAATACTGCTTGTGCATCCAAATTCCTTAATCCCAAGTTGTGCCAAACGAGTCCACAATACCTACCTATATGCGGTATTTCCATGTCGTTCCAAGTAAATTTGTATGTGCCAACTCTAAATTTCAAAATGAATTTCCCTTTTGTGTGCCCGTACCGCTCATGAAGCGCCAGTGAGTGGCCAATATTTTCCATGCCAGATATTTTATTCTCAAGATGTGTGTTTATTCACTTGCCCTTGCACGAGAGTGTGGCAAGGTAATAGGGATGTCAAGTCCCGAAATGAAAAAAAATCATGTTGTCAAATAATAAATTCCTTGGAAAGTGCTGGTGTGGAAGGCACCCGTGGATACGGCTAGCCATGGATTGTGAAAGAATGGTGGAAAAAGGAATAAAATTTATTTTATGTTTGGGAACCGCCCATGATTTATCTAGCATGGAAAGTAATGGGAATTCTAGGTCGTTTTTGTTGACAGGAAAAGCATGCCACTCAAAACAATTTTATCTCTCAATTTAAGCTATGAGCTCTGGCACCTCTACAAATCTCTGCTTCCCTCTGCGAAGGGCCCATATATTTACTTTATGCAATTCTTATTTTTATTTGATTCTCCATATTCTCTTATAAAGCACCAACTAGGGAACACTATTATCATACTTGTGCATTGGATATAGTTACTATTTCAGTGTGTTTCATGAATGGATCAATGATTGAGCATAATGGGCTAGGGGTAGCTTTCTTTAGTTTTAATATTTTGAAAGACATGGTTGCTTGTTGATATGCTTGAGTATTGATGTCTTCATGTCAAATAAAGAATATTGCATTAAATCATCTAAAAGTCCAAATGCCCATGCAATAAAAGAAAAGAATATCTGATGAACATGTTAGGCAGCATTCCACATTAAAAATTCTGTTTTTATCATTTACCTACTCAAGGGCGAGCATGAATTAAGCTTGGGGATGCTGATACGTCTCCCACGTATCTAAATTTTTTATTGTTTCATGTTGTTATATTATCAATCTTGCATGTTTTATATTCATTTACTAGCAACTTTATATCATTTTTTGGGACTAACCTGTTGACATAGTGCCCAGTGCCAGTTGTTATTTTTTGTTTATTTTTTACTTCACAGAAAAATCAATACCAAACAGAGTCCAAGAACCATGAACTTTTTGGAGGATTTTTTTGCCCAGAAGACACCCAGGAGGCCAAGAAATGCACCAAAGGAGGCCCGTGGGGCCCACTAGGCACCAGGGCGCACCATAGGCACCAGGCGCGCCCTGGTGGGTAGTGGGGCCCATGGGAAGCTTGTCCACCAACCTTCAGCTCTATAAATACTCTAGAATCCCAAAAACCCTAGGGGAGTCGAGAGAAAATAGTTTCCGCCGCCGCAAGTTCCAGAACCAGGAGATCCAATCTAGAGGACTTTTCCGGCACTCTGCCGGAGGGGTCAACGATCACGGAGGGGTTCTTCATCATCCTTGTTGACCCTCCGATGATGCATGGGTAGTTTACCACAGACCTAGGGATCTGTGGCAATTAGCTAGATGGCTTCTTCTCTCTCTTTGATCTTCAATACAATGTTCTTTGAGATCTATTTGATGTAATAACTTTTTGCGGTGTGTTTGTTGGGATCTGATGAATTGTGGGTTTATGATCAGTTCTATCTATGAATATTATTTGAGGCTTTGCTGAACTCTTTTATGCATGATTGTTATAGCCTCATATTTCTTCTCTAAAATTTTGGTTTGTTTTGGCCAACTAGATTGATTTTTCTTGCCATGGGATGAGGTGCTTTATGATGGGGTCGATCTTGCGGTGCTCAATCTTAGTGACAGAAAGCGACATGACACGCATGCATCATTGCTATTAATGATAAAAATATGGGGTATATTCCTACATGAATAGATCTTGTCTACATCATGTCATCGTTCTTATTGCATTACTCCGGTTCTTCATGAACTTAATAAACTAGATGCATGTTGGATAGCGGTCGATGTGTGGAGTAATAGTAGTAGATGCAGAATCGTTTCAGTCTACTAATCTTGGATGTCATGCCTATATACATGATCATTGCCTTGGATATCATCATGATTATTCACTTTTCTATCAATTGCCCAACAGCAATTTGTTTACCCACCGTATGTTATTTTCTCGAGAGAAGCCTCTAGTGAAAACTATGGCCCGAGTCTATTTTCCTATCATATAAAACCAAAAATACTTTGTTGTGTTCTTCCTTTATTTAATTTATTTTGTGTTTTAGTTAGATCTATTTATCAAACATCGTACAATTTAATATATCTCAATACCAAGGAGGGATTGACAACCCTTCTTATGCATTGGGTTGCAAGTTCTTGTGGTTTGTGTGCATGTGTTGTTTACATAGTGTTGCTTGCTTCTCCAACTGGATTAATCCTTGGTTTCATAATTGAGGAAAATACTTACCCCTGTTGTTGTAGGGTCAAACCCTAGGTGGGATCTTTTCACACTTGGAGGGGGAAAAGGAGGAAAAACACTCAAGAACACCAAGAACAAAACTCTCAAACAAACCCAAATATCACATCCACTAGAGTAGCATACATGAGATCCACAAGATTACATGAACAATTCAAGGAGAATAGCACTAGGTAAGTTCTTCCCACTAGGTGAGGTCTTGATGTTGATCTTCTCCAAGAGGAGGCCTTGACAATCCAAAGGATTCTTCCCTAGGTGGGGGCCTGATCTCCAAAGAGGAGGGGATACAAGGAGCAAAGCTCACAATTTTTAATCTAATACTTTGCTAACCCTACAAATGACCTAGGAGGTGTCCTTTTATAGTCTAGAGCGAAACAAGCTAAGCAAAGAGGGGTACAAAGGCCAAAAGGCCAAAACGTGCGGCTGGACAAAGGGCTCCGGGCACCCGGGCAAGTTGGGCCGGGCACCCGGACTGCTCAGGGGCCGGCTGGTGGGTGGCCGGGCACACAAGTCCCAGGCACCCGGGGTGGCGCTGGAGGTGGCCAGGCGGGGTGGCCGGGCACCCAGGGCCTCGAGCCCAGGCACCCGGGGCAGTGCCCAGCGGCGGGGGGAGCGAGGGCCGGGCACCCGGCCAGCCAAGGCCCGGGCACCCGAGGGCTCGGCTGTAGGTGGGCAGGAGCCCGGGCACCAGGGGGCTGCAGGTGCCGGGCACCCGGGGCGTCCAGGGGGTTTTGCCCCTTCTCCTCCTTCTTCACTCTTCTCGCTCTCTCCTTCCTTCTCTTGCTTCAAGGAGGCTCGCAGCTCCGTCTTCTCCTTCTCACGGTCAACTTCCTCGTACCTAAGAGTGAGCAATGTTTCCATTTGAGGTAGAATCCAATCCTCACACGAATCCGAACGAGACTTGAATAGGAAAGAGTTCACCTCGTTCTCAATGGCGCGTGCACGTGCTCTTGTCATAGGTCCACTTGGTGCTTGCGGTGGTGATGGAGTGTCTATGCGAGTAGTCGAGGGATGCTATGCATCATCTTCCGCCCCTTGGGAGAGATCCGTCTGTTGTGGGGAACGAACACCTATGGGGCAGGGCCCCTTCCGGTCCGGCAAGGGAGCGGAGGGCGCACGAAGAGCAGATCGAGGCGAAGCACGCGAGGGATTTTATCTAGCTTCGGAGCTCTCCGGAGAGATAAAACTCCTACTGCTGCTTTGTGGTGGTATTATGTTCTTGCTCAAAGGCATGAGCGTTCTATGTTTTCGAAGGAGTCGAACCCCTTATACGTTACGCATGGGCCTCCTTTTATAGGCTAAAGGGGTCACTGACAGGTGGCAACGAAGACAGGGGTATAAAAGTAAAAAGAGGGGTTGGTACAACTGCTATCTACAGCGCCCACTACCTAACTCTGACGGCAGGGGACAAGGGCATTTAATGCCCGTCTGGTCGCCCAAACAGTGCAGAGAAGCGACCGTTAGGGGCGCCACTGATCGCCACGATGGCCTTCTCGTCATGTCCACTTGCCACCTCGCATCGCTTGGCTGCACAGCCGCCCGCCACGTGCGCCAGGAACGATCTTGGGGAGACATGTCGTCGGATGCGCTGGAGCGTGGGCGCAGAGTGGTGGCTTCGCCACGGCAAGCTCCTTGCCGCGGTCGTTGTCTTGTTGCACCCGAAAGCTTGTCGCTCGTCGGGCCCTGCCGGGACGCGCGGTGCGTCGCGGCGAGTTCTTCGCAGTGCCTTGGTTGGCCTTCCCGGCAAGCTCCTCTTGCCGGAGTCTTGTCCTTCCCGGCGAGCTACTCTTGCCGGAGTCTTGTCTTCTCAGTCAGAACACTTTGTTCTTGAATGGCATCAATAGGGTCTACGGAGGATCTTGGCGGACGTCCGGCAAGCCCTGCTGCTGGGTGCTGCAACTGCCCGTGCACAAGTTCGGGATACTAAGGTACCCCTACTTTAGTACACCAACAGGAGCCCCCGGGCCTGGGCCACACACGGTGCCGGGCGCTGTTGGGCTAGGCCCAAAACAGGGCACGGGCACTCGCGGCCTGGGTCCATACCAAATCTGACTCCGTATCCACCGCGCCCTCCCATAACGGCACGCGTCAAATGCGGCGTCGTGGGAGAGATCGTGGTCAATTCTTTAATCAGGAAAGGCGTAACGTTCGCCTCTCCTCTTTATAAGCAGGGGAAACAGGGGCCGTTCCCCCACCTTCGCCACTTGCAGTTTCTTCCTCAGAAAGCTCCGCCGCTCTCCTCCGCTTCCCAAGCCGAAAGAGAGCAGCACTCTGCCGTCGCCGCCGCCGTCGCCGCAGTCGCCGCCAACCTCCTCCACCGCTTCCGCCATGGCTCCGAAGACCGGGAAGAGCGTGAAGTCGGCCGAGGCGCTGCGGCTTGAGGCGCTGCACAAGGAACGAGCACTTTTCCCTCCCGAGCTCACCACGAAGGCGCTGCGGGAGGAGTTCTATCTCTTCTGGTCGACGGAGACGCGGGCGCGCACGCAGGTACTCTCCGCCGAAGCTTCTACTTCAAAAAAGTGTCCAAGAGGATACTATTTCTTCCCTCTGTTCTTCTACTGCGGGCTTTGCCCACCTTTTTTCGATTTCTTCTGTGATATCATGAATACCTACGGGTTTCATCTTCTTGACTTCACCCCCAACGCTGTTCTGACAATGGCGGTTTTCGCACACCTCTGCAAGAACTTCGTTGGGATCCACCCAAATGTCGCCCTCTTTCGCCACTACTTCATGCCCCGGGCCGAGAATGGAGAGCCCTTAGCTGGCGGGATCGCCTGGATCTCGAGGGTCGGCATGAAGGAGGTTTATCTGGAAGGCGAGCTCCGCAGCAAGTGGGATGAGTGGAGGGTGGAGTGGTGCTGGATTGTTGACGCAGATCCGCAGCCATTCACCAGCCTGCGTCAAGCCCGAGTAGTGTGCGGCGGTGACTGGAGGGCCCTGGCGGCGGATGACGCCAGATTGAAGATCGCCACCACGCGGATTCTGCGGCTCAGGCTTGCCGGGCTTACTGTAGGGGCTGTTGGCGCGGACTTCCTTCGCCGCCGCATCGCCCCTCTGCAGGAGAGGAGGAGGCCCGCCAGGCTGTTCGGGGGCCCGGCAGATATCATGAGGCTTCGCCCAGGCCTCAATTTTAATTTCACAGTCTTGGAGTTGGATGGGATGCTCAAGGAGTTGTTCAAGCATGACTCCAACCATCCGGAGTGGTTCAGGCTGCCGCAGGGCGTCGTGCCGTTGTGCAATAACTCCCAGCTCGATTGCATCCGTGCAATGATGCCGGAGTGCGACTCGCATGGGATTATCCCAACGTGGCAGGAGCCTGCCGACGACGTCATGCAGAACTTCTTCGATAGCTTGGTAGAGGTGGCGATCCGGGCCGATGATCAGAAGCTCCTCACCCGCGACACCACTGATGACGAGATGCGATACATCGCCACCAGGGCAGAAGAGGCGGCGGCAACCGCCGCTGCGGGTGAGTTTGGTTTTACGCTGGAGGAGGTGGAGACGGCTGAGGCGGCAAGCCTTGCCGATCGGGAGGACCTTGGCGGGGAGGTCGTTGGCGAGGGGGAGCCCGAGGCCGAGGCGAGCGAGCCTGCCGGGGGCGTGAGTGGCTAGCCATCTTCAAGCGGCTTGCCGCAGACGGGGACCTCAGTGCAGCCCCCAGCTCAACCCAGGAGGCGCCTTCGCAAGACTGGAGACACAGCAGGGAGGCGGGCAGGCCAACAGGCGCAGCACCGTGGGACACGCTCTACCGCGACAAGCACCGTTGCCGCGGGAGCGTCTCATGCCGCGCCGGCAACTGGAGCGGGATCTTCTCGAGCCGCTACTCCTGATCCTGCCGCGGCTCCCACCAAGCGTCCAAGGGAGCCTACTCCCCCGCCTCGTCGCGCTGAGAGGGTGCCGGACTTCGACCTCTCCGCGCTGAGCTCCGACGAGGAGGAAGAAGAAGAGGAGGAGTAAAACTTTCTTCTTGTTGTACTTATGTTTCTTCGATTTTTGCTGTTTCTTGTCTTGTATTTGATCTGCTTCCCTCTGAACCTCGTTCCATTTCAGGACTCTGGCCGAGAGAGCAGCAAAGAGGGCCAAGGTCCCCATGGTTGTCATCGAGGACGATCCTGCTGTGATGGCAGAGGACACGTCCGAGACTACCTTGACGGACCCGGCACCATCTCCTCGAAGCAGCCCCCAGCGCAGCCCCCATCGTAAGTACTTGTTCACTTCTTGTTATGGGGCGCGCATGGGTGCCTTTCCTTGTTGATATCTTGATTGTTGACTTGCTTGTGTAGGACCAGATCAGGCACATCAGGAGCAACCAGAAGCCGCTCCGGAGGTGCAATCTGCTTCAACTACGCCGCCAAGGGGCGACTCTCCGACAAGGGAGCGCTCTCCGGCAAGGGAGCAGTCCCCGGCAAGGGGCAGTTCCCCGGCAAGGGACGGGACCAGCGGGCCTTCGGTGGTGGAACCCATGGTCACAGAGCCCAGCACAGGTAACCCTCCTTGTCGGAAATTTTCCCTTGGGTTCTTCTTCTTCTGGTCTTCTTTTTTGGATATTTGCTTGACTTTTTCTCCCCCCTTTTCCTGCCTTCAGATCCTCCCTCTGCGGAGCCAATGGAGACCGAGGCCACCGGCGAGGAGAACTTGCGCGGCGATACCGGCGATGCCGCTGCTACTGAAGAGGAGGCCAGCGCTGATGACCCCGCTGACGAAGAGGCCGCCAAGGCTGCTGGCGCTGGAGCTGGCGAGGGATCCGGCGATCGTACTGACAACCCGGGGGCCGCAGGAGCGCAGGGCGCTACACCGAACGCCGATCCCTCCGCCGCTGATGCAGCGGCAGGCCCCGAAGAGCCCCAGCCCGACGCCTACTTGAAGGCCGGCGAAGGTATCTTCATCAGGCTCCCCTGGGCGTCGAGTTCCAGGGTGCCGGTCGAGGGAGAGACTTTCGACAGAGAAGTACTCGCCTCCGCTGGGCTGGCGGTGGTTGACACGGCAAGCAGCAGTAGTGGCGAATCTGAAGAGGAGCAGCTGCTCCGGAAGTTGGTGTCGCTCTACCGCGCCCGACAAGCGAAGCTGGAGTCCCGGGAAGCGCTTGTCACACAGTCGGGAGTTGACATGGAGAAGCATGCGGAGGAGCTCCAGAGCCGCAACCAAGAGGCCCTCCGGTCTATCGCGGAGGAGAGGGCGCAGCTTGTCGAGGCGAAGAAGGCGTTCATCCTTGAGAAGGCTGAAGCCAAGGAGTAGCAGAGGCTTGCCGCTGAAGAGCTGTCCACCCGGGAAGGTGAACTGACACAGCAGAAAGTCAATCTGGACAGCTACGAGGAGGAGCTCGTCGCACGCGAGCAATCACTTGGCGGGGCACTCAAAGAAGCAAAGGACGCTGTCGCAGCTGCCGAGGCCGCCAAGAAGGAATTAGAGATGAAGATGACGCAGCTGGAGGCTGAGCTGAAAGGGAAAGATAAGGAGCTTGCCGCGCTCCAGCGCGAACGCGAGAAGGATGCTCTTGCTCATGGTGATCTGCAAGTCCAACTCGCCGACAAGGGCAAGGAACTGAACACCGCCAAGGACTCAAATGCCGATTTGGAGCTGAAGCTGGCTACACTGACGGAGACGCTGGGCGGTGCCAAGAAGCGAGAGGAGGATTTGAAGAAAGAGATCAAGGCCAACGAGGAGCTGCTAACGAGGGCCACCGAGACTCAAAACACCTTCAAGGCTACGGTGGAGCTCTGGACGGAGGGCCTTATCAACATCGCTGCAGTTATCGACGAAGAGCTGGCGGAACTGGATTGGCGGGCTTCGGGTACCCCTCCGACGAGAACCTCCAGCCCAGCGCCAAGCTTAATCTTTTCTTCAAGGGTGTGGCGACGGCTCTCCAGCAGCTCCGGGAAAGGATCCCAAAGAAGCTGGCTGACGAGTCGCGTGCAATCTACGCCAAGGTCTTGGAGAAGGTGTTGGTGAAGATACTCTTCCGCAACCCGGGCCTCGACCTCACCCGCGTCCTCAAGAAGCTGCCGGCGGGTGCTGATCTTGAAGAGCTCAAAGCCATTGTCGCACCCATTGTGGACAAGGTGAATGAAGTCAGGAGGATCGACGGCGAGCGCGTGGATTAGGCCACCCTTCTTCTCCCTTCCTTGTCGCTGTTATTTAAGTTATGAGAACAATTTAGTCAGTGCTGCAACAAGTTACTTTTGTAATATAACTTTATTCTGGGCAATGCTTGCTACGTTATCTCCTTTACTTGATTCTTTTCTTTGCATGTTTTTACCCTACGCTTTTAGGGGACTTGCCGGCGCAGGCACGCTTGCCACGAGCGCTGAGTGCGAAACATCAGCAGCCCGCTGGCGGTACCGCCTCCGGCAAGAAACCTTTTCGCAACTAGTTGCAGCACACTTAAGTTGTTGAGCGGACTCGAAACAAAGTAAGGGCGCAACTAGCTACGAGGAGGTTCCTCCGCGCACAGGTTTTCCATACAAAGCATGGTCGTTCAAGGAAGATAACTTAAAATTTTAAGAACTGATCATGCTCAGACTTTGGCTACTTAGCTTTTTCTTTTTGTCGTCTGTGTCCCGGCAAGGCCAAACTTCTTTGAACGACGCCTAGTCCACACCATTATCTTCTTATCTTCTCCTCCCCCCAAGTGAACTTGTGGGTGAAGGAACCTTCTCTTTGAGAAAAAGAAGAGAAAATAACGATATGGAACCTTAAGGCTCGTTATTGCTTACCGGGGCAGGTGCTGCACAAAGTGTCAGATAAAGCATGCAAAAAAGAAAGAATGCATGAAATTTGACAAGATGTGCGAAGCACATGAACTTTATTTATGCACGGGATCTGCGCCCGGCTTTGTACAAAGGGTTACATGCAACAGCGGCAAGGCTTGTACAAAAGGTGGTTGTCGGAACAGCAGGTTCCGACAACCGCGCCTTAGGGGTAAAACTTACGGAGATGCTCTATGTTCCAGGAGTTGCTCACCGGAAAGCCATCTTCGGTCTCAAGGCGGACAACGCCAGGCCTAGTGACTCGTTTTACCCGATAAGGGCCTTCCCACTTCGGCGTCAACTTGTTGGAATTCTTGGCGGATTGAACGCGCCGAAGAACAAGGTCGCCTTCCTCAAAACTTCTGGCATTAACTTGCGGCTATGGTAGCGACGCAAAGCTTGCTAGTATCGAGCAGCTCGTACAGCAGCCTGAAGATGATCTTCCTCAAGGAGCAGCGAGTCATCTTGCCGCAGCTGCTCTTGCTCAAGCTCATCATAAGCGACCACTCGAGGCGATCCGTATACGAGTTCCGTGGGGAGAACTGCTTCTGCTCCATAGACTAGAGCAAAAGGTGTCTGGCCAGTGGCTCGATTTGGTGTCGTCCTGATCAACCAAAGAACCACTGGCAGCTCCTCGATCCAATTTCTTCCACACTTGTGCAGCCTATCAAAAGTTCTGGTCTTGAGCCCGCGCAGCACTTCAGCGTTTGCCCTATCCGCTTGACCGTTGCTTCTCGGGTGAGCAACAGATGCGAAGCAGATCTTGGCGCCAAGATCTTGGACGTACTGCATGAAGGTGCGGCTCGTGAACTGTGTGCCATTGTCGGTGATGATCCTGTTAGGGACTCCGAAGCGGCAAACAATTGACCTGAAGAACTTAACTGCTGACTGTGCTGTCACCTTCCTCACCGCTTCCACCTCCGGCCACTTCGTGAACTTGTCGATTGCCACGTACAAGTACTCGAAGCCCCCGACAGCTCGGGGAAAGGGGCCGAGGATGTCGAGCCCCCAGACCGAAAATGGCCAGGATAAAGGGATTGTTTGGAGAGCTTGAGCTGGTTGATGTATCTGTTTGGAGTGGAACTAGCACGCTTCACACTTGGTTACTTGTGCAGTTGCATCCTGGAGGGCTGTCGGCCAAAAGAAACCTTGCCGGAATGCCTTGCCGGCAAGTGCTCTTGCGCCAATGTGGTGACCACATATGCCTCCATGTATCTCCGCCAACAGCTCCTGTCCTTCTTCCCGGGAAATGCACTTCAATTTCACTCCATTGAATCTCCTTCTGTAGAGTATGTCATCGACAAACTGGTACATACTTGATTGCCGGGCTACTCTCTCCGCTTCTTCTTGTTCCTCGGGAAGTTCTCCTGTTTGAAGGAAACGGACGATCGGCTGTGCCCATGCCGGAGCTTGTGGCTCGACGACAAGGACTAAAGGCGCAAATGCTGCTGCGGGAACATCTGCTTCTACGGCAAGAACCTAAGGTTCAGCGGGAGCTTGATGTTCCCCGGCAAGCTCGCCGGAGCAAAGCTTGTCGGGAGCGTCTGCTTCAACGAAACAAACCCTAGGGCTTGTCGGAGCAGACTGCTCCTCAGCACTCTTGGTGTTGATCTTGGGGACCTTCTTGGCGGTGGCTTCGGGGAGCTCAGCCGGAAAGTAGTCGCCAGAAATCAACTTCCTCTTCTTGCTCTGTCCAGTTGATGGTGTTACAGATGGTTGAGTCAACTTGAGCACAAAGATCCCTGGTTCCACAGGCAACTTGAGTGCGGCGCATTTTGACAGGCCATCTGCAATGTCGTTCTGAGCTCTCGGAACATGTTCCATCTGTAGGCTGTCAAAATGCTCTTCTAGTTTTCTCACTTCATCAGTGTAGGCTTCCATCAACGAATCTGATAATCTTTGTTAACTTGGCGGACGACAAGCTGCGAGTCACCCCTGACAATAAGCTTCTTGATCCCAAGGTCTGCCGCGATCCTGAGTCCGGCAAGCAAGCCTTCATACTCTGCAGTATTGTTTGTCGCTTGCTCCTTGGGAAAGTGCATCTGGACCACGTACTTGAGGTGCTCTCCGGTGGGTGCGACAAGTAGTACGCCCGCACCGGCGCCTTGCAGCGAGAAGGCACCATCAAAGTACATGATCCATTCTTTGCTTGCTTCCTTGACGGGGATGCTCGTCTCCGGAGTTTCTTCATCAGGTGTTGGCGTCCATTCTGCTATGAATTCTGCCAATGCTCGGCTCTGGATAGTTGAGGTACTCTCAAATTTGAGGCCAAAGCTCGACAGCTCCAGTGCCCACTCGACAATCCTGCCTGTTGCTTCTGGATTCTGCAGTATCCTCTTCAACGGAAAGCGAGTGACAACTGTGATCTCATGTGCTTGAAAGTAATGGCGCAGCTTTCTTGAGGCCATGAGAAGGCCGAAAAGCAACTTCTGCACTCCAGAGTACCTTGATCTAGCCCCCTGTAGAAGGGAGCTGACAAAATAAACTAGGCGCTGCACCATCTTCTTCTGCTTCTCTTCCTCTGGCTGCACAGATCTATCCTTGTCGGGACCAGAGCTTGTCGGGGAAGCCCCCTGCTTATCACTGGATGTGCTTGCCGCGGCCGCTGGCTCATCATCTGCCTCCCTCTCCGCTACTAACGCAGCACTAACCACTTGATTGGTTGCTGCTAAGTATAGCAGCAACTTCTCTTGTGGCTTAGGTGCGACAAGTATTGGCGTGGAGGACAAATATTTCTTCAAGTCTTGCAGCGCAGCCTCCGCTTCTGGAGTCCATTTCATTGGACCTGCCTTTTTCAAAATTTTGAAAAACGGCAGGGCGCGTTCAGCAGACTTAGAAATGAACCTGCTGAGAGCAGCAACGCAGCCGGCAAGCCTTCGTACATCCTTGACGCGCTTCGGTGCTTCGATCTGCTCAATGGCCTTGATCTTGTCGGGATTAGCTTCAATCCCCCTCTGGGATACAAAGAACCCGAGAAGCCTGCAGGAAGGGACTCCAAACACACACTTCTCGGGGTTCAACTTGAGATTGATCTTGCGCAGATTTGCAAAGGTCTCGTCCAAGTCTTGGATCAAAGTTTCTTTGTCCTTGCTCTTGACCACTATGTCATCCATGTAAGCTTCTACATTTCTGTGCAATTGTGGCTCAAAAGCATGACTGACTACTCTTGCAAATGTTGAACCAGCATTCTTTAGTCCGAAAGGCATCCGTACAAAGTAGTACGTGCCACATGGAGTAATGAATGCGGTTTTCTCTTCATCCTCTTCTGCCATGAAGATCTGATGATATCCTGAGTATGCATCAAGAAATGAAAGCAAATCACATCCTGCCGTGGAGTCGACAATCTGGTCAATGCATGGCAAGGGAAATGGATCTTTGGGACAAGCTCTATTAACATCAGTGAAGTCAATACAAAGCCTCCACTTCCAATTCGCCTTGCGTACGACTACAGGATTGGCCAGCCACGTAGGATGGAGCACTCCTCTGACAAGGCCTGCTACTTCCAACTTCTTGATCTCTTCTGCGATGAATTCTTGACGCTCCACTGCCTGTTTCCTTACTCTCTGCTTGACGGGCCGCGTGTGAGGGCAGACGGCAAGGTGGTGCTCAATTACTTTCCTGGGAACACCGGGGATGTCAGATGGTTGCCATGCAAACACATCAACATTCGCCCGCAGGAAAGCAACGACCGCGCTTTCCTATTTAGGGTCAAGCGTGGCACTGATGGTGAAGGTACCACCAGTGCCGTCCTCCTTGGCGGCCACTTTCTTGGTCTCTGGTGAAGCTGTCTTTGCCTTCTTGCACTTGCCGGTGGAGCTCGATGGTGCGTCCTCGACGGTAGCGCAGCACTCCGAAGAGGTGCGCTTGCCGGACTTGGTCTTCTTCTTCCCCCCGGGAGCTTCAGCGGCAAGTGTCTTGCGATCTGCTGCGGCTGCTGCTTCCCGGTAGATCTTGTCGGTACAGATAAGGGCATCTTTCTTGTCGCCAGGGACAGAAATGACACTTATCGGACCAGGCATCTTGAGCACGTTGTAAGCATAATGAGAGGCTTCCATGAACTTGGCGAGCGCTGGACGGCCAAGTATCCCATTGTAGGGCAGTGGGAAATCAGCAACGTCAAAGGTGACCTTCTCTGTCCTGAAGTTCAGCTCGCTGCCAAATGTCACTGGCAGTGTAATCTTCCCCTTCGGCTTGCTCCTTCCCGGGTTAATTCCTTGAAAGGTACCAGTCTCTTCGAGCTCGCTGTCGGGGATCTGGAGCTTCTTGAGCACTGCGGAGGAGATCAGATTCAAGCCGGCCCCGCTGTCAACCAGCATCTTCGTGACCTTGAGGTTGCGGATAGTTGGCGAAACCAACATCGGCAAGCACCCGACCGTAGTTATGCGATCAGGGTGATCCTCAACGTAAAAGATGATGGGCGTGCTGGACCACTTCAGAGGCTTGCGCGACTCAACCGATGATTCTGCCGCATTAACTTCACGCACCCACTGTTTGAGTTGGCGGTGCGAAGTATGCAGAGAAGCACCACCGTCGACGCATAAAACCTCTGTTGCCTTCTAAAACTCCTGCTCGTCGGTCTCATCCTCATCCATCTCTTCATCTTCGTCTTTGTCTTCGTCCTTGTCGCGGCCGCGGGGAGGCCTGTCTCCTTGCCGCTGCTTGGCCTTGCCGCGGCGTCCTCCCCGGCCGGGACGCTTCTTGCCGGATCCTCCGCCACCTTCCTGGGCCTTCTCCTTGTCGCGGCGCTCGTATTCAGCTTTTTGTAGCTCAACAAGCTGCTCAACCTTCTTGCAAGTCTGGAGGTCATGGCCCTTGGTGCGGTGGATCTTGCAGTACTGCTTGCCGGAGCCGTCCTGCTTGTCGGTGGCCACCACAGCCTCGCCGGAGTCACCAGCTTTGGCCTTCTCGGTGCCACCTCCGTTGCCGGACTGCTCGACAACTAACACATCCTTAGCTTTCCTCTTCCTGTTATTTTGCCTCCGGTTCTTCTTTGCCGGAGCGGCATCCTCACTATCAGATCCCTCTACTCCTGCGTTCTCTCCGGGGAGTTTCCTACCCTCTTCAGCACGTGCACACTTGTCAGCCAGAGCATATAGCTCGCTGACATCTCTGATTTTGCACATCGCCATCTCCTCCCTCATCCTGCGGTTACGCACGTTCTGATGGAACGCGCTGATAACCGCGGCAGGGTGGACATCTGGGATGTTGTGCTGCACTTGGCTAAATCTTTGAATGTACTTGCGCAGAGGTTCTCCTTCTTTCTGGGCGAGCAGATGAAGATCACTCTCTTGGCCATGGGGCTTGTGGCCGCCTGTGAAGGCACCGATACACTGATGGCACAGATCTGCCCATGAAGAGATGGAGTTGTCCGGCAAGTGCATGAGCCAAGATCTGACGTTGGGCTTGAGCACCAACGGGAAGTAATTGGCGAGGATCTTCTCGTCGCGCCCCCCGGCAGCCTGCACCGTGATGATGTAGATGCTAAGGAACTCTGACGGATGTATCCTGCCATCGTACTTCTCGGGTACATCTGGCTTGAAGTTCTTAGTACTGGGCCACTGGACCTGCCGCAGCTCACAAGTGAACGCAGGGCAACCTACCGCGTACGGCAAGTCGCCTGGTTCCCCTGGTGCATGCATATCAACAGCGGGCCCAATGCGCTGGTCTGACTGACGCCGCGCTTCTCTTCGACGCTCGATGCAAGTACGAGCGTCTTCTTGTCGTCGTTCTTGGAGAACTTGGCGCTGATCGTGACGAGCTCGCGGGTCCGACGACGCGGTGGAATCGGTGTCGAGGTTAGCCCGGCGGGTCGGCGATCTTCGCCTTCTGGGCGGGGAGTGCACGGTGGTGGCACCCCCAGCGGTCTTGTCGGCGTCGGCTTGCGCCTGGGCGTTTTGCCGGGGCTTTGACGTGCTCGGTTGCCGGGGCTTGTCGCCGTTGGCGAAGCCGATGAGGCTCTGAATGGTGGCCCTCCAGTCGTCGATCTTGTCTGGCGCTGGAGGGTAATCTAGAAGCAGTTGGGCTCGGGCCAACGCTTCCTCTGGAGTCTTGGGCGGCGGTGGCGAACGACGCGAGGAGCGGGATATGCTCAAACTTCTAACAGTGTTAGAAGGAGCGACATCCCGTCCAGGCGACCGTACCGCGCTCGTGCGAACATGTTGACGCGCATGTTGGCCTTGAGCGTCCCGCGACCCACCAGCTTGGCCTTGTTCTAACGCGAGTACGATGCTAGGAGCACCATGGCGTTGTCGATCCCGCACCTCCTGGGAGGGGTGCGGCGTATGTACAGACGCCGAAGCTTGCGGGGCCTTGTCCTTGGACCTAGTGACGACGTGAGTCCCCCCGTCGGCGCCCGCTCCTCCGCCGGCGTCCACCCCACCGCCCGTTTGCTCTGGTGGCGGTGGGATCGACGCGGACGGACCAACCACCTCCGAAGTCTTCTTCTTCGGTGGCATGTCGATGAAGATGTTGATGTAGCGCGCGCGAACACCGGATCAGGTTCGCACAACCTCGATGCCCCCCTACCTGGCGCGCCAAAGATGTCATGGGGAACGAACACCTAAGGGGCAGGGCCCCTTTCGGTCCGGCAAGGGAGCGGAGGGCGCACGAAGAGCAGATCGAGGCGAAGCACGCGAGGGATTTTACCTAGCTTCGGAGCTCTCCGGAGAGATAAAACTCCTACTGCTGCTTTGTGGCGGTATTATGTTCTTGCTCAAAGGCGTGAGCGTTCTGTGTTTTCGAAGGAGTCGAACCCCTTATACGTTGCGCATGGGCCTCCTTTTATAGGCTAAAGGGGTCACCGAGAGGTGGCAACGAAGACAGGGGTATAAAAGTAAAAATAGGGGTTGGTACAACCGCTATCTACAGCGCCCCCTACCTAACTCTGACGGCAGGGGACAAGGGCATTCAATGCCTGTCTGGTCGCCCAAACAGTGCAGAGAAGCGACCGTTAGGGGCACCACCGATCGCCACGATGGCCTTCTCGTCATCTCCACTTATCACCTCGCACCGCTTGGCTACACAGCCGCCCGCCACGTGCGCCAAGAACGATCTTGGGGCGACACATCGTCGGATGTGCTGGAGCGTGGGCGCAGAGTGGTGGCTTCGCCGCGGCAAGCTCCTTGCCGCGGTCGTTGTCTTGTTGCACCCGAAAGCTTGTCGCTCGTCGGGCCCTGCCGGGACGCGCGACGCGTCGCGGCGAGTTCTTCGCAGTGCCTTGGTTGGCCTTCCCGGCAAGCTCCTCTTGCCGGGGTCTTGTCCTTCCCGGCGAGCTACTCTTGCCGGAGTCTTGTCTTCTTAGTCAGAACACTTTGTTCTTGAATGGCATCAATAGGGTCTACGGAGGATCTTGGCGGACGTCCGGCAAGCCCTGCCGCTGGGTGCTGCGACTGCCCGTGCACAAGTTCGGGATACTAAGGTACCCCTACTTTAGTACACCGACACCGTCCACGGATCGTGCTCTTCATCACCATGGTACTTGGCCAAGTCTTTGATGTTGAAGATGTAGCTAACGTTGTACTTGTCGCGTGGGATGTCGACCTTGTAGGCGTTGTCGTTGTAGCATGCGATCACCTTGAATGGTCCGTCGGCTCTTGGGAGTAGCTTGGACTTGCGTTCCTTGGGGAAGCGGTCTTTGTGGAGATGTATCCATACTTGATCACCCGGTTGGAACACCATCGGAGACTTGTTGATGTTGAGCTTGGTGGTGAGGTGTTGCACTTGGCGCTCGATCGTGGAACGTGTTTCTTCATGCATCTTCTTGAGGTAGGCGGCTCTTGCACTTGCGTCCATGTTTGCTCGTTCTTGAAGTGGTAGAGGAAGGATGTCCAATGGAGACAAAGGGTTGAAACCGTAGACGACCTCGAAGGGGGACTTGCCAGTTGTAGAGTGTCTTGCGCGGTTGTAGGCGTACTCAGCGATGGGTAGGCACTCCTCCCACTCCTTGATGTTCTTCTTGATCAACACACGTAGGAGAGTTGCAAGCGTCCGGTTGGTGACTTCCGTTTGGCCATCGGTTTGAGGATCTATGCCGTGGAGAATAGTAGCTTGATCCCGAGCTTGGGCGCATAGTGTCTTCAAAAAGTAGCTTAAGAACTTGATGTCTTGATCTGACACAAGTGTCTTTGGCACGCCGTGCAACCTCAAGATTTCCCTACAAAAGAGATTGGCAACATGTGAAGCGTTGTCTATCTTATTGCATGCGATAAAATGAGCCATTTTAGAGAAACGGTCCACAACAACAAAAATGGAATCCTTCCCATTTTGAGTCCTAGGTAATCCAAGCACAAAATCCATGCTAATGTCTTCCCAAGGTTGATGTGGAATAGGTAAAGGCATATGTAAACCATTGGATTGAGAGTGTGACTTAGCTTTGCAACATGTAGAGCACCGGTTGGTGAAGCGGGCGACATCGCGAAACATCTTGGGCCAATAATAGTTCTTGGAGAGCGTGGCAAAAGTCTTGTCGCGTCCAAAGTGTCCCATGAGTCCGCCTCCATGAGCCTCTTGCAAAAGGAGCAAACGAAGAGAAGACTTGGAATGCATAGTTTGTTAGCTTTCATAAGATAACCATCTTTGATATAATATCTTTCCCAAGAAGTATGTGTCACACACTTAGCATAAGGAGTAGCAAAAGTCACATCACCCTCATACAAATCTTTGATATGATCAAATCCAACTACATTCAATTCAAGTTGAGTAAGTAACATGCATTTGCGGGAAAGGGCATCCGCCACCATGTTTTCTTTGTCCTTAATGTACTTTATCACATAGGGAAAAGATTCAATGAATTCACTCCATTTAGCATGCCGTTTATTCAACATGGTTTGACCTTTGAGGTATTTAAGTGTTTCATGATCGGTATGTAAGACAAACTCATGCGGTCTAAGGTAATGCTCCCACACATGTAACACATGCACTAAGGCATACAATTCTTTGTCATAGATGGGATAGTTAAATTGAGCACCAGAGAGTTTTTCATTAAAATATGCAATAGCTCACTTTTCTTACATCAAAACTCCGCCAATTCCGGTACCACTAGCATCACAATGAACCTCAAAAGTTTTCTCAAAGCAAGAATCGGTGCATGAGTAAGCAAAGATTTGAGCTCATCAAAACCGGTTGATTGCAAAGGTCCCCAAACAAAAGGAGCATTTTTCTTACTCAAAGCATGCAAAGGAGCGGCAATCGTGCTAAAGTTTTTCACAAAGCGACGATAAAAACCCGCAAGACCAAGAAAACTACGCACTTGTTGCAAATTGGTGGGTTGGGGCCAAGTTTTAATTGCTTCAATTTTAGACTCATCAACGTGGACACCCTTGGAAGAGACAATAAAACCGAAGAAAACTAGCTTGTCAACACCAAACGTGCACTTTTTCATGTTAGCATAAAGACGTTCCTTGTGAAGGGTTTGCAAAACAGCCCTAACATGATTAATATGCTCTTTCATGGTTTTGCGAAACACAAGAATGTCATCAAAGTAAACCACAACAAAGACTCCAATGTAAGGTCGAAGCACAAAATGCATAAGACGCACGAAAGTACCGGGAGCCTCCGATAAACCCATAGGCATAACTAACCACTCATATAAGCCAAATTTGGTTTTGAAAGCAGTTTTCCATTCATCACCCTCTTGCATGCAGATTTGATAATAGCCACTTTTAAGATTAATTTTTGAGAAAAAGTTGGCTCTGCTAAGTTCATCAAGCATATCATCTAAGCGAGGAATGGGATGCCTATAGCAAACGGTAATAGCATTTATAGGTCTACAATCGGAACACATGCGGAAACTTCCATCTTGCTTAGGCACAAGTATAACGGGAATGGCACAAGGGCTTAAGATTTCTCGTACAAGACCGTTGTTGGTGAGTTGTTGTACTTGTCGTTGAATCTCCTTAGTTTCTTCCGGGTTGACACAGTATGGAGCTTTGTTTGGGAGTGGCGCTCCGGGGATGAGGTCGATTCGATGCTCAATGCCTCGAAGAGGAGGTAGACCCGGAGGTAGCTCATCGGGGAAAACATCTTGAAATTCCTGCAAAAGAGATTGAAACACCAAAGGTAGCTCGTGAGAGGTGCTAGTTTTTGGTTCTCCATCCTTGCACACAAGGACAAAGTGCATCACACTTGATGGATTATCACACACTTCTCTCATCTCACTTTTTGTGGCAAATAGTATGAGGTTTTTCTCTCTAGGCGAAGGGGCGCTCAAGTTTGGCTTGTGTCTCTCACTCACTTTTGGGTGGATCACTTTCTCACTCTTCTCTCCATGATGGGTGGCTTTCTTGTCGGCTATCACTTGACTAGGAGACATAGGTCGTAGCACATATTCCTTCCCTTTCATCTTGAAGCTATAGTGATTGGTACGCCCATTGTGGATGACACCACGGTCGAATTGCCATGGTCGACCAAGAAGGAGGTGGCAACCGGTCATTGGGACCACATCCCACTCCAACGTGTCCTCATATGCACCAATTTTGAAGGAGACTTGGACCGTATGCTCAACTCAGATAGTGCCGGAGTCACTTAGCCATTGAACCTTGTAAGGGTGTGGATGCTTCCTCTTGACCAATTGAAGCTTGGAGCATAGTTCTTCACTTGCCAAATTGTGGCAACTACCTCCGTCGATGATGACCTTGATGGACCTTCCATTGATGCCGGCCTTGGTGTGGAAGATGTGGCACTGTTGGTCTTCTTCTTGGTGGTGTTGGAGTATCAAGACCTTGGAGACCACAAGAGAGGGACTTGAATCATTGTCACAAAAGACTTGATCATCTTCATCTTCGTTCATGCGCCGGTCCATGGCCACGTGCTCAATGGCTTCCATTTCTTCTTCACTCATTGAGTTGTATGTGCCGTCATCATTGAAGATCATTGTTCGCTTGTTGGTGCATTGGAAGGACTTGTGTCCTCGGCCGCCACATGTGAAGCACTTGAGTGAACTTGTCTTGACGGGATCATCGGTAGGCACCAAAGTTGAAGGAGTCTTGGGTTTGTAGGTGCTTGCTTGGAACTTGACTTGTCGATGGTACTTGGTGATGCTCGAGTTGATGTAGGAGGTGCTGAAATCGCGGGAGCTTGAGAGTAGGAGCCGTCGGTCTTGGATGAGTACTTGGCGTATTTGAAGTCATCTTGCACTTGTCACTCGGCCTTGGTCACTTGATGAACTAGCTCAAGAAGGTTGGAGTATGGTTGGAAGTCGGCGATCCTCTTGATTGGGTCGTTGAGGCCGTTCAAGAAGCGTGCCATTGTTTGCTCGTCATCTCCTTGACATTGGCTCGTATCATGGCAATCTCCATTTCTTGGTAGTATTCTTCCACCATCTTTGTGCCTTGCTTGAGGAGTTGCAACTTCTTAAAAAGATCTCGAGTGTAGTGATTAGGCACAAAGCGGGCTCTCATGACTTCCTTCATTGCTTCCCAAGTTGTGATTGGTGGTTCGCCTCTTGTATGTTGTTGCTCGATCACTTGTTCCCACCAAATGAGGACGTAGTCTTGGAACTCGAGGGAGGCCATGGCGATCTTCTTTTCTTCATCGTAGGTGTGGAGGCGAAAAATCTTGTCCACCTTCAATGCCCAAGAGAGGTATTCTTCGGGATCATTGCTTCCGGAGAACTTTGGCATGGTGATCTTGAGCTTGTCGTAGCGGAGTTCTTCATCTTGATAGCGGTTGTGATATCGCTCTTGCCTTGGAAAGTCCTCAAATGCTCGTTCGTCGTGATGTCGCTCTTGGCGTGGAGGAGGGTCTTGAAGCACTTGTTCCACTTGGTGTCGCTCTTGTCTTGGAGGAGGGTGAGGAATATGCGCTTGATTGCGCCTTTCTTGTTGCTCTTCGCGTCGGGCTGCTTCTTCTTGTATCTCATGACGAAGAGCTTCTTCTTGTTCTCACACTTGGCAGTTGTGGTCTTCAACGACTCTAGTGGCCTCGCGTAGAGCTTGTTGTGCTTCAAGTGCTTGAGCTTCACGTTCGAGGGCTTGTGATTCACGGTGCTCTTGTGCTTGTCGAAGTGCATCACCGTCTTGAGGGACTTGACGTGGTTACTTGTGGAGGTATTTGCTCTTGCTCCATTGCTCCTTGAGGGACTTGGTGTCGCATCCGTTCACATGCTCGAACTCGGTCTTGTAAGACATTGCCATGGAATGGATTTTCTTGAGCTTGGTGATCTTGAGGATGATCACGTCGAGGAAGGCGAGCACGGGGCGGACTTGCATCATAAGAGGAGTAGTCCGAAGAGCGCTGACTTGTACAGTGACTTGAGTGGCGCCGTCTTGAAGAAGCGGATGAGGAAGACGGGCGCCGCACGATCATGTTGCAGAGCTCTTCCATTTGTGTGTTGAATTGTCGTCGATGTTTTGACGAAGGTCGGAGGCGAGTTGCTCCAAGCGTTCACCCAATGCGATGTTTTCTTGATGAAGCGCTCATTGCGCGATGAAGAAGTGGTTCTTGGAGACGAAGCCGGAATCATCACCTTGCTCCTCGAAAAGTGGGTTCGACGACGAGTTTGGCCTATCCATCATAACCAAGTGGGGTGAGTAGGAATATGAGAGAACAATACCAAAGTTACCTTCTCCGAGGATTGAGGATGTAACAAGTTTCACTCAATGTAATGCCACAATAGGAGAATTGGAACCGGGTTCGTTTCTCACACCTACAAATAAGAGGCTTATGGAGTAGCTCGGTTAGGATGGTGGCAAAAATTTCAAGCAAATGTTAGTCAAGATATCGATAAGGTTGAGAAAGTTCACAAAAGTGCAAGTAAAGCAAATAGATCAAACCCAAAGGTATCACTAGGTACACACGCACGGAAGATAGATGGGATCCGCACAACCAAGGAGTGAGCTCAAAATATGCAACCATGAAAAAATGCTCTTGTTGTGCGAATGCTCTAGAGACACTAGCTCGATTGCTCAAATGGGCAAGATATGCTTGTGCACCTACCTATGAGAGAACCGTGCCGTCTTTAATCCCAATTATGGTATATATGTGATGACCAAGATGATATAACTATGCAAATGGCTCAACTCTATTGCTTACAAGCTCTTTGTTGCTCCTCTTTTGCTTAAAAGCTTTTCTTCTCTTCTTTTTTTTCTCTCTATGCTTGATGCTCTAGCCGAGTATGATATGAGACAAGTATATATGATATGCACGGGAGAGAATTATGGCACAAGGATGATAACACAATCACTACGGTGCACAATAGCGTGGCCCGGCAATTCTCAACTTGCTAGTCGGTGATGACAATGTCACACGCTCGTAAGTAGCCGAAACACCTTAGGAAACGCAAATGGCAACACAAAATCGGTCAAATGCGGAAGGTGGGTGTTTTTGTGATGATTTTTTGGATGGGGGCTAATGGTGGTGGTAGTGGGATGAGTGTATGGGGGATGTCAAGAGCTTCTAAACGAGCTAAAGAACATGAAAAACGGACTTGGGAGGTGGAAATTATGGCCAAAATGGTGTTGGTTGTGGGCTGATTTGGGGGGGTGCGGGCACCCGGGGGTGGGTGGTGCGGGTGCACGGGGGTGGCTGGGCGAAATGGCCCGGGGGTGCGGGTGCCCGAGGGTTCGAGGTGCGGGCACCCGGTGGTGGCCGATTTGGGCGGGAATTTTTGGGAAATGGCAAAATTTGGAGGATTTCGTGGTGGGAAGGGTGGGGATTGTTGGGGAGGGGCTAGATCCACTTGCCAAACATCAAATCCATGGACCAAAACAACCAAATCTAACAAGATCCAACAAATTGAAAGAAATTTTTTTAGGGCTATTTTTGTGGGGACTTTTGAATTTGGATGAAAAACAACAAAATCAAGCTAGCAAATGGGGGGATGGGACTCCAAGATGTGAATAAACCTTGCTCATGATACCAAGATGCTGTAGGGTCAAAGCCTAGGTGGGATCTTTTCACAATTGGAGGGGGAAAAGGAGGACAAACACTCAAGAACACTAGGAACAAAAATCTCAAACAAACCCAAATATCACATCCACTAGAGTAGCATACATGAGATCCACAAGATTACATGAACAGTTCAAGGAGAATAGCACTAGGTAAGTTCTTCCCACTAGGTGAGGTCTTGATGTTGATCTTCTCCAAGAGGAGGCCTGGACAATCCAAAGGGTTCTTCCCTAGGTGGGGGCTTGATCTCCAAAGAGGAGGGGATACAAGGAGCAAAGCTCACAATGTTTAATCTAATACTTTGCTAACCCTACAAATGACCTAGGAGGTGTCCTTATATAGTCTAGGGGCGAAACAAGCTAAGCAAAGAGGGGTACAAAGTCCAAAAGGCCCAAACATGCGGCTGGACGAAGGGGTCCGGGCACTTGGGCAACTTGGGCCGCACCCGGACTGCTCAACGGTCGGCTGGCGGGTGGCGGGGCCCAAGTCCCGGGGTGGCGCTGGAGGTGGCCAGGCGGGGTGGTCGGGCACCCGGGGCCTCAAGCCCGGGCACCCAGGGCAGCGCCCAACGGCTTGGGGGAGCGGGGGCCGGGCACCCGGCCAACCAAGGCCCGGGCACCTGGGGGCTCGGCTGTAGGTGGGCAGGAGCCCGGGCACCAGGGGGCTGCAGGTGCCGGGCACCCGGGGCGTCCAGGGGGTTTTGCCCCTTCACCTCCTTCTTCACTCTTCTCGCTCTCTCCTTCCTTCTCTTGCTTCAAGGAGGCTCGCAGCTCCATCTTCTCCTTCTCACGGTCAACTTCCTCGTACCTAAGAGTGAGCAATGTTTCCGTTTGAGGTAGAATCCAATCCTCACATGAATCCAAACGAGACTTGAATAGGAAAGAGTTCACCTCGTTCTCGATGGCGCATGCACGTACTCTTGTCATAGGTCCACTTGGTGCTTGCGGTGGTGATGGAGTGTCGGTGCGACTAGTCGAGGGATGCTCCGCATCACCTGTTGTGCTGCATCATCCTCTCCTCTTCGGGGAAATACTAGCATCAGATATGAGTTTCTGTGCCTTAGCTGGAGGCTCTTCTGGTTCTTCCTCCTCCTCCTCCCATCCATCATCATGGAGGGTCTGCCAATCACTCTAGCTATAGTCTTCCTTATCCTCTTATTCTTGTTGTTGGCATCACGTTAAGCACCACTTGGCTTCTCAAGTGTAGAAGTCATTGTCCCTTGTGGAGTTGAGGATTTTCAAGGCTTTGACATTGGGACTCTCCTTACAGCAATCCTTTCCTTGGCACTTCGCTTACTGCTAGCTGTAGAGCCATACTCCTTCCTCAATACTGCCTTCTTTTTGGAAGTGGCCTCATCAGCCACAAAGTCCTCATCCTCACTGTCTAAGGTTCTATTCTTTCTTGTCCTGGTGGCAACCTTTGGCAAATTGCTTGGAGTGCTCCTGTGATAACCCATAAGTATATGGGGTCGTTTGTAGCCTTTTTCGATAAATAAGAGTGTCGAACCCAACGAGGAGCAAAAGGCAGAATAAATATTCCCTCAAGTTCTATCGACCACTGATATAAGTCTACGCACACCTTAAGGTTTGCTTTACCTAGAACAAGTATGAAACTATTTTGTAGGTGATAGGATAGTTTGCACGAATAAAACCAGAAGTACTTTATGAGAATAAAACTACGAATAAAATGCAAGATAATAAAAGTAGATAGCTTTTATCACACAAGAAAGTCATTTGTCCCTAGGTGATCGATAACTAAACCGGTTATCATGATTGCAATTCTATATGAGGGAGAGGCATGAGCTAACATATGATAACCCACAAGTATATGGGATCGCAACAGTTTTCGAGGGTAGAGTATTGAACCAAATTTAAGATTCGACACAACGGGAGCCAAACAATATTTGTAAGTATTATCAGTTGAGTTGTCAATTCAACCACACCTGGAGATTAAATATCTGCAGCAAATTGATCAGTAGCACAGTAGTATGATAGTTTGATAGCAGTGGTAACAGTAGCATTGGTAACGGTAAGAGCAATAATGATTTTGTAGCAGTTGTAACATTAGCAATAGCAATAGTAATTTAGCAAGAACAATATGTGGAAAACTTGTAGGCATTGGATCAGTGCATTGGTTGTTGATATTCATCATATAACAGTCATAATGTAGGGCGACAACCGGAAATAGTCATACGTGCTTATGGAAAAGAACTTGCATGCCATCTTTTGTCCTACCCTCCCGTAGCAGTGGGGTCCATAAGAAAACTAACGGATAATAAGGCCTCCTTTTAATAGAGAACTAGAACAAATCATTAACATATAGTGAATACATGAACTCCTCAAACTACGATCATCACCGGAAAGTATCCCAATTACTGTCACACTGGGGTTTACGGATCATAACACGTAATAGGTGAATATGACCTGCAAGATCGGATCTAGAACATAGATATAATGGTGAAAAAAATAAACGGTTCAGATCTGAAATCATAGCACTCCGGCCCTAGTGACAAGCATTATGCATAGCAAAGTCATAACAACATCAATCTCAGAACATAATGGATACTAGGATCAAGCCCTAACAAAACTAACTCGATTACATGATTTAATCTCATCCAACTCCTCACCGACCAGCGAGCCTACGAAGGAAGTACTCACTCCCAGTGGGGAGCATCATGGAATTGGTGATGAAGGAGGGTTGGTGATGACGAACACCAAAGATTCCCCTCTCCGGAGCCCCAAACGGGTAGTAGATCTAGCCTCCCAATGAAGAACAGGAGGTGGCGGCAGCTTCGTATCGTGAAACGCAATTGAACTTTCTCTCCACTTTTTTCTCCAAGAATAGAAATTTATAGCATCGAAATTAGGGTCAGAGGGGCCTCTAGGGCCCCACAACCCACCAGGGTGCGCCTTCAGGGGGTGGCGCACCCTGGTGTCTTGTGGTCAGCCAGGAGCCCACCTCCGGTGGTTGTTGGTTCCAGTATTTTTTATTTATTCTTAAATAATTTCCAAAAAGTTTCGTCCAAATCCGAGAACTTTTATTTCTACACAAAAACAACACCATGGTAGTTCTGCTGAAAACATCGTCAGTACTGGTTATTTCATTCAAATCATGCAAATTAGAGTCCAAAACAAGAGCAAAAGCATTAGAAAAAGTAGATACAACGGAAACGTATCAACTCCCCCAAGCTTAAACCTTTGCTTGTCCTCAAGCAATTCAGTTGACAAATTGAAAGTAATAAAGAAAAACTTTACAAACTCTTCTGTTCTTGTTTACATAAATAAGCTTAAGTAGCACCAAGGTTTTCACCCAAGATCATGACTAACCATGTCAACAATAACTCTTAGAAGTTATATTAACTTATATCAATGGCATAATCAACTAGAGAGCAATAATAAGATATATCAAATGACAACACTATCAAAACAATCATGATATAGTATGACAACAGTGGTATCTCACTAGCCCTTTCCGAGACTGCAAAACATAAATGCAGAGAACCTCCAAAGTTCAAGCAGCGACTAAACAATGTAATTCGTGGTAGAAAAGATCTAATCATGATGCATCCAACATTAACTAAACACAATGCATGAGGACGACAATAGTGCTCTCAGGTATGGCGCTTGTTCGAGAAGGTGATGACTCAACATAAAATTAAATAGATAGACCCTTCGCAGAGGGAAGCAGGGATTTGCAGATGTGCCAGAGCTCAGAGCTTAAAACAGAGATAAATATAATATTGGGATGTGCACCCTTCCTGATGCGGAGCATCCCACGTTCTTTCCCATGTACACTCCGACTACTCTCCAAGCCCCAAGAGAACATATGACGAGACCTCGAACATACGCTATGGGACACAAGGTGAATTCACCCCTCTTCGAAACGTCAATTTCCACATGTGAGACATGGCTACTACCTCATGCATGGACCTTGCCATTACTCAGGTACAACCGAGATGACCATGGAGAATCAAAGGACCAAGGCCAAGCATGGAAGAGGAGAAGGAAGAAGAAGAACGGACAAGACATGACTTGCCCGGATCATCCGGATACCCAGCCGGATGATCTGGACCGAGCCTAGATGATCCGGAACCCCACCCGGAAGATCCGGGTAATGTGCCTGAAGACATCCGAAGCATGCTCGACAAAGCCGGATCATCCGGACGGCCGCCCGGATCATCCAGACCAACACCCGGATCATCCGGGCCACCATCTGGATCATCCGGAACCCACCTGTGTGCGTGACTTGGGCCGAGGCCCGTGTACCCCTTCGCCCCTCACTTACCCCTTCGTGGCTTACACTATATATAGACCCCCTCCTCCTCCTAGAGAGGGTTAGCAAAGGATTAGCTCAATTGAGATAGACCTTTGCTCATCCATACGGATCTCCTCCTCGTTAGAGACCGCGGCCTCTTCGGAGAAGATCCACCATGGATTCAAGACCCCTTTACGGGAAGATCCCTCATGGATTCAAGACCTCCTCTCAGAGATGAGCTACCGCCACTTGTATCGTCCGTTGTTGGATTTTGACCGTGTATCTCTTTGTGTTTCTTGGATCTAGCACATGTGTTGTCATATTCATGTTGGTTGAGTGTTTTCTCTTGCATTTCCCCGTGATTTCCCTCGTTCCCCTCCGCGCGTTCTTCGTGGTCCTCGTACGGATCCTCTCCAAACGTGAAAGATCGGCCCCCAGGGTTCCGCCCTACATCATCTTGGTATCATGAGCCACATTGATCACGTTTTTGGAGCCCCTACCCTTCGTTTTCTAGCTTGATTTTGTTGATTTCGTCCTAAATCCGAAAATCCCCACCAAAAATAGCCCGCAACTTTTTTTGTGATTTGTTGGTTTGATGATGTTTTGTTGATTTTGATCTGTGGATTTGCTTGGTTCCGAGTGGATCTAGCTTTCCCCCAAGTTTCCCCACCTTTCATCCTTGAAATCTCGTCAATTTTGACCCCGGAATTCCCAAATTCCGCCCAAAAAATTTTCCCCGAGAGGAAATCCCGAGCAGTTTGACCTGCCCGGATCATCCGGACCTTCTCCCGGATCATCTGGAGACCTCCCGGATCAGCTCGGCCCTCTCCCGGACGTCCGGATAACCCACGCACCCGAACAATAGAACCGGAGCTGACGAACCCGGATCATCCGGAAGTACTCCCGGATCATCCGGACCAAGCCCGGATCATTTGGACCTCCTACCAGATGTCCGACTAACCCTGAAACTGACACAACTGAAATTTTGTTTTGGTCATAACTAATTCATCCGGAGTCTGATTTTGATGTTCTTTAGCTCGTTTTAAAGCTATTGACATCCCCCATCCCAAAAAATACTACCAACACCATTTGACTCCATCAAATTTTCAGAATTTTGGCATCTTTGCCTAGGGCTTCCACCACATCATCCACTACACCACCACCGACTTCCGCAACCTAACCTTTTTTGCATGCCATAGCTTTAGTTGTTGTTTGAGTAGTGATTCAAGTCTCCTAAGGTGTTTCGGCTACTTAGGGACGGTTGTTTCTTCATTAACCACCACCACCACTTCCACATAACCTTGCCCACCATACACATCTGACAACCAAACTTAACCCAATTTTGTTTGAGCTTGTTTGAGTTGTGCCTTGTGTCTCCTAAGGTGTTTCGGCTAATTAGGGATGGCAACTTCAACTCCGACACGTGTATAGCCCATCATTCCATTTCTGCATTGCCAAGCACAAACTACCACCGCTTTCCTCTACAACCATTTGACATTTACCTTTGGAGATTTTGAGTTCGCGGTTTTTCCGTTTCCTAGGGTGTTTCGGCTAACTAGGAACGGGTCGACTTTGGCAACACTGCCTCTCATCATCGCCAAGGACGGTAACCTCGACGACGCCATTGTATATTCCCCTTGCAAATTGCATTGTTAACCCCTAGCCCATTTTGCGTTACTTGCCTATCGAGACTAGCCATTTGAGTATTGCCGGCAACGTGACTTGTGCACATTAGTGATCATACTTCCCATAGCATACATACCATATCATCATGGTGCATATATTGGTATCATATCGTGTGTCACAAATTTGTTCCCGCATATACACAATTGCTATCTTGGTTTGTGCATTGTGCAAAGTGTCCATACAAAAAAAAATAAAGATTTTAGGCAAAAGAGAAAGAGCAAAGAAGCTTATAAGCAAGTGCCATAGCATCATACCACATTGCACTTAAGATTGTCATATCCGATCATCTTGGATCATCTTGAGAGAAACACCGGGAACCATACATACATAGCATACTTGGGATAGAAAGTTTATCCATTCTGCATCTTATAGGTTGTGCACAAGTGTCATATCCGCCTATAGAGCAATCGTGCTAGCGTCTCTCTTGAGTTGTGCAAGACGAGCGTTACCCGTGGATTCCACATTTTGTGCTCATTCCTTGGTTGCACGACCCCATTTATCTATCCGTGTGTGCGTTTTCGTGTGCCATCCATATTGCTATTGGTCTACTTGTTTCGCTTGCAAATTTGTGAATCTCTTTCAACATTATTGACTCTTGCTAACATTTTTGCATCAAATTTTTTGTGTCACTATCCTCACTAAGCTCCACCATAAGCCTTACTTTTGTAGGTGTGAGAACCGACAAGAATTGGTACCAATTGTGCTATTTCCTTGTTACCCATTTGAATGATCATTGATCCATCTTCAACATCGGTAAACGTAAATTTGGTCTAGTTCTTCTCTTTCTCCCACTCATATTTACTCGAGTCTTGTGATGGATAGGAAAGGCATTTCATCTCCAGTCTTCGACAACAATGACGGCGTGAACAACTACATCACCAAAGCGTCCATGTTCGATCTACAACAACAAATGCAAGGAGCACAATCAAGATTGCGAGAGCACATCGAGAACATCTCCGTCGACATTCATCACTCCTAAGCAAGGAAAAGGGACTATATCGACAAGAAGCTTTCCTCAAAAAAAGATGAGCAAGATGCAAGGATGGAGGAGATTCGGGCCTTAATCAAGTCTACTTCCCCTTAATCATCTTCAAGGCGGCGGCGACCAAGTTGATCATCTTTGGAGCGCCCAAGTGATGCAAGCGCAATTCGTCCATGTCCACATCTCCATGGCGACCACCATCACGTTCGTGATCAAAATCATCATGAAGGGCAAGTCACCTCCAAGCATCATGTGCACGACGACGATGAACAACATCTACTACGAGCTCAATTACGACAACGACACCATAATCATGAAGATGCTCCACAAGTGCAAATGTACAAGTCCCAACAAGCCCTACTTCACGCAAAGTCCAAGCTTGATGAGCAAAAGAGAAGACCGCGAGATGAGCATCACCAAGACGGAGCTATGGCTACCACCACCACTATGGCATCTTTGCCAAGTTCTATCAAGGCATCTTCGCCTTTGGATGTATGACATCTTCGCCTACTACCCACGAGTACGCCTACAACGACTTCATCAAGTCCAAGGCGACCACCTACAAGCGAGGGCGACACTTCCATCTTCGGAAGCCCCTCAAGGAAGATGGCCGAGCATGGGAAATTCCCTTCGGTCATGGAGACGAGCTACGAGGTGCCACATCATATGGGCCTTGAGGGAGTCTGGGATTAAGGGGTCCTCGGACAGCCGGACTATATACTTTGGCCGGACTATTGGACTATGAAGATACAAGATTGAAGACTTCGTCCCGTGTCCGGATGGGACTCTCCTTTGCGTGGAAGGCAAGCTTGGCAATTCGGATATGTAAATCTCCTTCTCTGTAACCGATTCTGTGTAACCCTAGCCCTCTCCAGTGTCTATATAAACCGAAGTGTTTAGTCCGTAGGACAACATCAATCATGATCATAGGCTAGCTTCTAGGGTTTAGCCTCTATGATCTCGTGGTAGATCAACTCTTGTAATACTCATATCATCAAGATCAATCAAGCAGGAAGTAGGGTATTACCTCCATCGAGAGGGCCCGAACCTGGGTAAACATCGTGTCACCCGCTTCCTGTTACCATTAGCCTTAGACACACAGTTCGGGACTCCCTACCCGAGATCCGCCGGTTTTGACACCGACATTGGTGCTTTCATTGAGAGTTCCACTGTGCCGTCCCGATAAGGCTTGATGGCTTGCCTTGTTGTCAAGGACAACATCACCTCCGGAGGAACCTTGGCTGTAGGCCAGACTCTCCGGCTAGGCGGCTTCATCATGGCCGCCCGTTCGGCCGCCATGCCGACGATGACTTCTCAGGTCATCAAGAACAGCCTCCACGTCAGCTCGGAATTCACCGAGCAGATTGATCCAATGGAGCTCTCCTCGCTGAACGAGCTCTTGGATCGCATCGCCGCCCTGGGAATCGCTACGGACTATGATCAGATCGGGCTTAAACCAGACCAAAGGGAGATTAACTCTCCATCGGTCACCCATCAGATAGCGGTGGTGGAAGAACAAAACAGCGATTCTTCTTCTATCTTGAGGATGAACTATGTCCGGATTCCCGAGCTCTCCGAGTCAGACACCCGTCTACGGGAGGACATGGCCCAGGCTCCGAACTTAGAATCAGGCAACGGGCCACAAATATTGGGTAACATCCCGGAGTCCGAGCTGCCAAGCTCGGGAGCTCCTTTGCCCCTGGGTCTCAGACCGGGTCAGGATTTGGACTTAAAGATACCCACACACCCAGACACAAGTGATTTTCCCACATTAGACAAGAGCCCCAAGAAACAGTACATCACTTCTGGGCCAGATTCCTCCTTGTAATGAGCAAGGTCAAGGACTGTCGCGAGGAAGAAGCAGTCTCATTCTTTTGCAAAAATTGCACGGACAAGGGAATTCTCAATGCCATAAGTCGCCGTGACATAGCACACTTTGCCGACTTGGCGGCCATAGTACAGAAGTACTGTGCGATGGAAAGCGCCTAGAAAACCCAAACAAAATTCTGGGATCCTCCGGCTCTAACTAAACCCCTCGTCCGAACTAAAAGGGTGCGCTCTCGCAAGTCACCCAATCAAATTACAAAGAAGCCAAAGCCCTCTACAGGGCGCGGAACCGTACTGGAGGGATGGCTCAACAGGCCATGCAAAATTCATAGCACACTGGGCATCATACCAACACACAGCCTTAGAGCATGTTGGATACTCCGCAGGTGGCCAAGAGTGGCGAGGACCTCCTCATCAAAAATACCGCAGAGCATCATCCCACGAAGAATAACAATACAGTACTGACAGTCTTCAAGACTTTTGCCTCAAACAATAGGCGTAAGCAAGCACTCCGCAGCCTCGCCGAAGTCTGCCACGTCGCAGCAATAAGTCCGTGTAACGACACAGCCATAACCTTCAATGCCAGTGACGAACCTCAATTTCGAACAGTTCGAGCACCAGCCGCTTTGGTCCTTAGTCCAATTGTGGACCGCTTCTGGCTTACTAAAGTGCTCAGGGATGGCGGCAGTGGATTAAACCTCATCTATGAGGAAACTCTTAACAAAATGGAAATAGATAAGAGCCGCATTGAGCAAAGCAGCACGACCTTCAGAGGAATCATCCCTAGTCGGGAGGCACGATGCGCGGGATAAATTACATTGGATGTGGTATTCGGCACGCCGAAGAATTACAGGTCCGAGGAAATCACATTCCAAGTGGCCCCGTTTAGCAGTGGATACCACGCCCTTTTTGGGCGGGATGCATTCACAAGCTTCCAAGCTATACCCCATTACGGGTACATGAAGCTCAAGATGCCTGGGCCCAATGGAATCATCACTCTAGCTAGTGATCCGGATATAGCACTCCGCACCGAAAATAAAACCACAACACTATCTCTAGAGGCATTATCCGAAGCCCTCGCGGCCGAAGAGTTAACTGCACTGCGCTCCAAAGTGGACAGGGACGACGTGATACTCAACAAATGACCCAAGTCCACCTCTTTTAAACCAGCAGACGAAATAGTCAAATTCCAGGTCCACCCAACGGACAGCACCAAAACAGCATCAATTGGGGCACAGCTAAACCCCACAATAGACGCCGCACTACGAGAGTTCTTGTGTGAGAATTGGGACATCTTTGCCTGGCATCCTTCATACATGCCAGGTATCCCACGCAGGCTGGCAGAGCATATCCTAAACATACTAAAGGGATACAAGCCGGTCAAGCAGACTCTTCGGCTACCCCAACAGACCTCAAGCAAATCCAGAAATTAACTGGATGCGTGGCCGCCTTAAGCCGCTTTATCTCCCGATTAGGAGAAAAGGCACTACCTCTGTATCGCCTTCTTCGACGCACCGAACACTTCAAGTGGACGGATGCGGCTACGGCCGGACTGGAGGAAATAAAAGCCCTCTTGGCTACCAATCCAATCCTGGCCGCGCCAAATATCGGCGAACCTATGCTATTATATATAGCTGCAACACACCAGGTTGTAAGCGTAGTGCTCGTCGTCGAACGAGAGACAGATGGACATAAGTTTCCGCTTCAAAAACCGGTATACTACGTACCCACTGTCCTCACTCCATGCAAGTCACGGTACCCACATTATCAAAAGATAGCATACGTGGTCTTCATGGCATCCCGAAAACTACGACACTACTTTCAAGAGTGTTCAATCACGGTGGCCTCCGAAGTACCACTCAATGACATAATAAATAACCGCGATGCCACGGGCCGGATTGCTAAATGGGCAATCGAGCTCCTCCCGTTCGACATAACATACAAACCATGACTATCCATTAAGTCGAAAGTACTGGCCGACTTCATCGCCGAATGGACAGAAGCCGAACTCCCTAAAGAGTACGACGCATACTCCAATTGGATCATGCACTTTGACGGCTCTAAGATGTTGGCTGGTCTAGGGGCAGGCATTGTCCTGACATCCCCCACCGGAGATATAGTCCAATACGTACTCCAAATACTATACACAGATTCCAACAATGCAGCCAAATATGAGGCCTTGTTGCATGGTCTTCGGATGGCAGTCTCCATGGGCATTCAACGCCTAGAAGTGCGTGGGGATTCAAACCTCACAACATCTCAAATAAATGGAGACTTTGACGCCAAGGACCCAAAAATGGCAGCCTATCGCAATGTCGTCCTCAAAATGTCAGCTAGGTTCGAGGGGCTTGAATTCCACCATGTGGTCCGAGAAAACAACCAAACGACAGATATCCTCGCCCGCATCAGCGCTAAGCGCGACCCCGTCCAACCTAACATCTTTTTGGAAAGGCTGTTCAAGCATCTGTGGTGTGGGAAGGGGAGACCGGAAATACCAGCCCGGATCCGAACACAACCCCAGATCCCAAACACTCTGACGTAATCGGAGGCTCCGCTACCGAAATAACACATTCGGCCCACACCATTATGGCTGTCATTGCCTCGTGGACATAACCCTTCTTAGCCTACTTAAATAGGCAAGAACTCCCTGAGGACCAAAATGAGGCACGTTGCATTGTGCGGCGCTCTAAAGCCTACAAAGTCCACGAGGGAGAGCTTTATAAGAAAAGCGCGACTGGAGTGCTCCAAAGGTGCATCTCCAAAGAGGAAGGGCGGTAGCTCTTTGCCGAAATTCAAGCCACACTCGGCGGCCACCATGCCACAACGCCGGTGCTCGTAAGCAAGGCCTTCCGTATAGGTTTCTACTGGCCAACAGCCCGGGCAGATGCACAAGACCTAGTCCAACATTGCGTTGGTTGCCAGCTTCTTGCAAATCAAAGCCATATGCCACCTACCGCTCTCCAAACAATCCCCATAACTTGGCCCCTTGCGGTCTAGGGGCTTGATATGGTTGGACCCCTTAAAGGAGGAAGCCACAAGAAGAAATACTTGCTGGTGATGGTCGATAAATTCACCAAATGGATAGAAGCCAAACAAGTTAAAACGGCCGAGTCCGGACCAGTGATAGACTTCATATCCGAGGTCGTACACCTTTACGGTGTCCCCCATAGCATCATCACCGATAACGGCTCAAACTTCACAGCCGACGAAGTGAAAACTTGGTGCGGCAAAATGGGTATAAAGCTCGATTATGCATCCGTCTATCACCCTCAAACAAATGGTCAAGTCGAACAAGCGAATGGTCTTATTATGAGCAGCACTAAACCCAGACTAGTGCGATTCTTGAAGGAATCATATATGCACTAGGTCGAGGAGCTCGACTCTGTACTATGGGGGCTACAGACCACACCAAATCACAGAACCGGATACACACCATTTTTTATGGTGTACGGCACAGAGGCAGTGCTACCCTGCGATATCATCCATGACTCACCTCGAGTGCGCATGTACGAAGAGAGAGAAGCCGAGCTGGATCGGCAGGACAGCTTAGATGCCCTGGAGGAGGAGCGAGACGTTGCAAAGGCACGTTCCACATTCTATCAACAGCAGGCTCGAAGGTATCAAAGCATAGAAGTACATGCCAAAACTTATAACATTGGCGAGCTCGTTCTACGCCTACCAGAGAAGAAAAAGGACAAGCTCAAGCCCAAGTGGGAGGGTCCCTTCATCATTGATAAAGTTCTCACTAGGGGAGCGTACCGTCTGCGTGATGAATCAGATAATCGACTTGAGCCGAACCCATGGAACGTGGCCAGACTTCAAAGATTCTACGCCTAGTGCCGAACTCTGTGTTCATCTCCTTACCTCCGCCTTTCTTATTTAAGTTATATCCTCTCTCTTTTTCTTTTTACTAATATAGCCTTAAAAGCTTCAAGTATGCTTCGACCGCACACTCTTGCCGCACTATGCGCGCTCAATATACCTGGGGGCTTCTTATACATAAGCTTAATATAATTATCTTCTGGGCTTTATGCCCACCACATATGCGTCATTTCTCCATATGTGCCTTTTTTCACCACTATATGCATCGATATGACTTAAGTTTTGGCCAAGCTGGGTTGCCTGGCTCTTGTGTTTATGCCCTACGTTCCCGTTAATTCGGCTAGGGCATAAGGGGAGCACCTCTGCGATTGTTACTGCCGGGTCAGCCGGATCTGTACCTTAGACTAGGTGAAGCCGAAAGCTACCATTCTTAAGGGAATATTTGGTCGGTGAACAAAAGATGTCTTTTACTTATTGCAAAACATGCCCCCATGTGCTTATATCCTGCGTCATTTTTTGCAGTTCGGACATGCACTTCAATGCATGCACACCCATAGAAAGGAACCCTTAACGGAACTATTCTCCCTGGAAGATGTTTCTTACTACCCATGTAATAAAACATAGCTAGTTGGGTACTTGTCTGTTCAAGCACTTATGACCCCTACGCCTGGTTTCCACATGTGCCCCGGTTTTCACATAACTGAGCGGGTATTCGGATACACTCCGGACTGTCGGGTCTAGACGTTGAAGCGAAAAGGTCCGCCAAGACAAATGATTTACAATCCGGCTAGGGACAAAATATGTCCTTTGAAGTACAAAGTCACATAGACTGACTAAATTCTTCTTGTATACCATCCAACAGGCTGTCTAGCCTACAATCCTATTAGGAATACTTAGCGGCTAATGCTACCTGGTCATATACCAGACTTACAGGGATCTCTTTCCCATCTGATCCTACAGGTCCGACCTCGGCCATGTGGTTCGGGTCAGCCTTGGTGTATCCCGTCTTTACCATGGCCCGGGCCTCCCTTGCAGCTTGTCGGGAGGCTGATATCTTCCATAATCAGAAGTGCTGCCGCGCTCCCTTGAGCATCTCTACAAGCTCCCCCATGCCTCCTGGCAGGGAGGCGGATGGCCACAAGACCTGGGCAATGCCCTGCATCACCTGCCGAACTTGTTCGTGCAGTTGTGAGAGGTTCTGCAGAAGATCGCCTGTAGATCCAGGCATCTCCTCTTCGGGATGACCTATCAACATACCTACAGATATAATTCTGTTAGCTTGCTTCTTCGCCGAACTTTATAGTGGTTTGTTAGAGCACTTACTAAAAATGCCGCGTCGAAGCCTCTGATTCTCCTTCATGGAGTCAGCAAGCTGGGCCCAAACATCCTTTAATTCAACGTCCAGTCGGGTGTTCGCATCCTAGAGATTATTTTTCTCCCGTATAACCATTGTAAGCACACGCTCACTAGCCTTCAGCTATCGTTGAGCATGTTTCTCATCCTCTGGTACGATCTCCGGATTGCCTTCGGGATTGTGTGCAGAATCTATTGTTAGATTTGCATTCATGCCGAATACTAACTGGTAAATTCCATTACATTATTTTTGATCAACACAAGTATTACCAGATGGGGCTTCATGGACTCCTCCATTCCGGCAACTGCGGCCCGCAGCTGGGCTTTGCACTCCTCCAGATCTTTAGATAGTTGGGTATTCTTCTCTGTCAGAACCTATGCATACGAGGATCCTTAAATCAGTTGTGTTAACTATTTCAAGTCTCAGGGGCTACTGATATACATACTTATCAAATTTTCTTACCCGTATATCCTTTACGTACTGGTCCGTGGCTCTGGCGAGGCCATTTTGAGCAGCCCGGATGTACGTGTCCCCTGAGTTGAAGGCATTGAATGCCTCTTCAGAGAAATTAGGGTCGCGTAGTGTGGCCCATCGGCGCCTATGATTCATGGCGCTCTCCACTTTGGAGTTTGTAGCGGAGAATCTATCCGCATCCTCTGTAGGAGGATCGTCCGGCGTTGTCCCCGCATTGACCTCCGCCCTTGAGTCCGGCCTCGGAGTCCGGCTGGTGGAGGCGTGGCTGGCAGGCTCTCCGGATATAGTCCGGCGAGCGCTTTTTCTGCCAGGAGACAATGGACATTGTTATATTTTAAACGATGATAATTACGTGACAGGTTTTTAAACATACCTTTGCAATGGTGTCTCGGTCCTGACCGCCTTCCTTTTAAGCCTACCCGGCTTCGGTGCCCCTTGTTGACGAGTCACCGCGGGTTCGGCATGGCATCCCGATGGCCTTCCCTGTAAAACACAATACATGTGTGGTGGGTAAGGCGCAAAGAGGGAATCCTTCTTGGAAGTTGGGACTCCGATTTTACTTACATGTGATACAGGGAGTAGGCCAGGATAATCAGCTATGATGGCCACCAACGCACCATCGCAGCTTAACTGATAAAATGTCCTATCAACGAGCTCCACAAATATGTCTGGCTCTTCTTTGAGTCCGGGGTCGAGGGCCCGGTAGGGGTCCTCTGGCTGTGGAGACGGGCTATAGACCTCCCCTATAGCTTTTTGCAGTTCCTGCGATGAATTGACAAGGTAAACATTTGTGCTAAAAAATGCGGGAAAGACTGGAATAAAAGATAGCACCTCACCCAGCTTGGGGGGTTGTACATGGAGAATCCATCCCGTGGCTTGATACGGATGAACTCCTCTTCTTCTCCTTTGTACAAATCGGACAGTATCTTCACCAGAGCGGCGACGGAGTCCGGACCTTTACGGCCCGGGTGGCATCGTCTTCTCCATTGAAGTGCCACATGGGTTTCCCCCGATATTGAAGTGGCTGCACTCCCCGCATTATACATATTGACATAACCTCAATTATTGGCAGCCCTGATTTGGCCAGCGTCTTTATCCTGTCCATCAGGAAAAGGATCTCTATGTTATCTTCCTCCTGGGGGCTCCGGGGGCGCCAACTGTGGCGTTTCTTCAACGGGGCATTTAGAAACTCAGGAAGGCCCTTCCGAATAGGGTACAGAAGAGGGACGTCCTCATAGAACCAATCCGAAGGCCAGCCTTCGGATGTCTTCTTCGGGGTACCGGACAGGTATCTGGTCCCGGTGATGCGCCATATTTCGGCTCTGCCCACTTGATATACCGACCCCTCCTGGGTGCGGGGTACGAGGCAGAATAGCCTCTTCCATAGCTCGAAATGAGCTTCACAACCCAGAAATAGCTTGGAGAAGGCGATGTAGCTTGCAATATGCAGTATGGAGGCTGGGGAAGTTATGCAGCTGGAGGCCGTAGAACTCCAGGAGCCCGCAGAGGAAAGGATGGATTGGAAATCTGAGTCCCCTCAGGAAATAGGGGACAAAGCATACCACTCCCCCTTGGATGGGTTTGGAGCACTCTCTGCTTGCTCCCCGCCATTATAAGTGGCTAGTCCAGCTCGGACGGGGACCATGTACGCAGGCGGGAGGAACCCCTGGGTCTGCAACTCTACTAGTCGACTATGGGGGACAGAACATTTCTCCCAATCGCCTGGCCTACTGCTACGGGAGCGAGAGGAGGAGCTGCGATGGCCGGCCATGATGGGATGGCTTCTTCCGAGCGCGTTCTGATGAATACTCGCTGCGGGAGAATGGTGTGATTTGGATCTGAGGATCCTCGTCTCTTTAAATAGACGATTTACTTGCATGGTCAGGGTGGCAAATGTAAAAATGCCCCGACTTCTTGCATTCGCTCGACACGTGGAGACATCCATTATTAAAGCACAGAAGCCGAGGAGTGCAACATTATGGGAAGCCGGACACTGCTCGTTACAACATGTACTCTGGAGAATTTGGTGAAGAACCTGCCTTGCAATGCCGAAGGCAATCTGCGCGCCAAACTCATCATCATTGAAACCTGGTTCAGGGGCTACTGAGGGAGTCCGGGATTAAGGGGTCCTCGGATAGCCGGACTATATACTTTGGTCGGACTGTTGGACTATGAAGATACAAGATTGAAGACTTCGTCCCATGTCCGGATGGGACTCTCCTTTGCGTGGAAGGCAAGCTTGGCAATTCGGATATGTAGATCTCCTTCTCTGTAACTGACTCTGTGTAACCCTAGCCCCCTCCGGTGTCTATATAAACCGGAGGGTTTAGTCCGTAGGACAACAACAATCATGATCATAGACTAGCTTCTAGGGTTTAGCCTACGATCTCGTGGTAGATCAACTCTTGTAATACTCATATCATCAAGATCAATCAAGCAGGAAGTAGGGTATTACCTCCATCGAGAGGGCCCAAACGTGGGTAAACATCGAGTCCCTCGTCTCCTGTTACCATTAGCCTTAGATGGACAGTTTGGTACCCCCTACCCGAGATCCGCCGGTTTTGACACCGACAGGCCTCCCACACCAAGACGGTGACAAGAAGGTCGAGCAAGGGTCATCCCCTTCGACCACGGCGATAGGAGTTGAGCATGGAGACATCTGCACCTACATCTCTCCGACACCCACATATGTCGAGTGTGACCACCCCATGAGTGAGATGAGTGACCCCATGAGGAGAGCCACCACCCCATGAGTGAGATGAGTGACCCCACCATATATGACATTGAGAGCATTTCCTATGAGAGGATGAGAGTGACCACCACTAGCCCCACACATGAGAGCTTGCCACACATCCTATGTGAGGTTGAGCGCCATTTGAGTGACTCCACCAACCATATGAGTGAGAGCATCCTTGAGGGAGTGAGTGAGCCACAACACTTAGCGAGTGAGCTAGTTGACACGGCATGTAAGGCCACTATGATTTCTAATGACTTAACCTCTACTCCGAGTGTGTTTTCTTTGGTGCTAGGTCTCCTACATGACGACATGCCTACCCTCGACGAGTCCATCCCTCCAATGGGAAAACCGATGGCCATGGTGGACGATGATGCACCCCCCCACATGGTCCCATCAACATGAACTTGACCATGACTTGGTCTTCAACACCTCACCTACAACACATGAGCAATGCTCCAAAGGTAACATAGGTGATGGTGCTTCTCTCGTCCCACTAATGGACTCTTTTGACATCAATTGCTTGCATGATGTTGACCCACCTATTCCCATGCTTCATGCTAGTGCGACTCCCTCATGTCATGACTTACCTATTTATGATGAATATGATGATGAGCATGTTGAGTTGCCTAGTTGTGATGCTATGCTCCATAGGATATCATGTGAAAATTCTTTTGGTCACATCATGTTTGACAATCCATTGAACTTGTCATATGCTATGAGTGAGATATCCAATATTGCATCATTTCAATATCAACATAGTAACTATGCATGCCCCCATTAAATAAATCCTATTTCCACTTATGGCATAGATGACGAGATGATGGTCATTGGCTTTTGTTTTTCATGTGATGATATTGCCATGCTTCCTTTACATGATTTGCGCAATTCATCTACTATGTCATGCCATGATCACATAGAACCAAATATGCTTTGTTTTGGATGTTGTCAATATTCTCCATGTGATGTTTCCATGAATGCTCATGAGGAAACCCCCATAGTTTCCTCATACATATTAGGAGATTTTAATGCATTCCATACTTTGCATGATTCCCATAATTGCGTGCACCATGTGCATTCCATGAATAACAATGCTCTAGCTATTTCTCATGATGCAGTACATCCTTTGAGTCTCCATTATGCCATACATAACAACAAGCCTCTCATGATGGATGACATGTTTCTATATCACGCATCTCATTTATTTGAGGATTGGATATTTTGTACTCACCGACACATGCACGTGCGCGTCATGATGGATGATGTGTACACTTACCACGCACACACAATTTTTCCTTTGCCTTTGCTTTGTGCAGGTACTCATGAACACTCGTCAACGTCACAATCCCATGAGATGACGAAACGAGCTCTTGAGAGCAACGCCGGCTTGGGATCCCGTGGACTATCCTTACCACCGTTCCCTTCGCGCAAGGACTACGCGCATCTCTTTTACTTGTCTCTCACTCGGCTATGGGCTATTTACCACTTGTCACGTTATGCCCATACTATCGTGTTCACTTTGCATGTTATGCCTCTTTACATGATGTTGCCATGCAATTGTGACCCTTGCTTGCATCTACCCGTGATTCACCATTATGCTACTCCTATGTGTATTTGCATGCTTGGTGGATATCCTTGTTGCTATAGCCATGTTTACCATGTGCTTCATGCTATTGTTGATTGTTGTGTTGGGAGAGTCGTGATGCCCCATTGCTATTTACATATTTTTCTCATATCTTGATTTCATGCTTGTGACATGTCATGTCCATTATTCATGCCCGCTATTTGCACACATGACATGCTTGCCATGATTCCCTCTAGTATGTTGCATCTTCGCACTACTAGCTTGCTTAACTTGATCGCTATGATTTCTTGCTATGTTGCATCACCCATGTTCCACTCTTACTCGCTTTCTTGGGTTGATGACATATATGTTCATGCCTCTCACTTGATTTGTCTTGAGCATTGTCTCTTGTCTCCATTAGTTGCAATATCACCTTGTATCGAATGCCAACTTGCTATACTTATTGATCTTGGAGACTTGGACACTTTACTTGTGATGCATGCTTGTTTGATTGAGCCTCTTATATTTGGTTGTTCTTACATCATATGCCTCCATACTATGCAATGCTCCCTTGTCCTTTCTTATGATGAGCATGATGCATACACTTTTTGGGTATCTTACCACACGAATGATAGGTTTTGCACTTCCGCCAACCTCATTTGTTTTTCCGATTGTTTGTCATGTTATTTCATTTTGGAGGATTCACAAGGTGACAACTTGGTCATGCAAAGGCATACACGATATGCAACACCAACATTTACGAGAATCTCCTAAAGGTGAACTCTTTCCCTTTGAGCCATCCTCAATTACGCATACTGGATGGGTCATTCTTTCATTGTTGTCTCCTTCTTCTTGTCTACATGATACATCTATTGGAGGGAGGACCGGCATTGAAGATTAGCTCTATGGACCTTCACATTGAGGAGCTCTCGCACTTATTGGATGCACCTTCGAAACTTCACTCATGCCATGATATCGAGCATTGGTACACCAACACCTCCATATTTGTTGATTGTGCTCACACATGTCATGCTCGATGGACATTTCATACTCACCACAAGTTTGCGCCATATGCATGGATTGACTCACATTATGCTTGCCTTGTTGCATCTATTTCCATGTCATCCATGATATATGAGCTTGTGCATTTCCTTAGCAAATTTGTTGTGATCTACCTTGATGGCATATTCATACATCATGATAATATTGCCATCCATCAATTGCATGATACCATACACATATTGAGCATCCATTGCCATATTCATGCTATTGATGAACCATCTCTCTATGACATAATTTTGCACAATGGTAGAATTTGTGGCTTTGTGCACCATGCTAATTACCCCATGAATGATTTGCATATCAATCTATATCATCTTGATAAGCTTCATGCGCTTTGTCACAAACCATCTTGCCGCACAGACTCATATTTACTTCATGGGCACTTTTTGTGCGCTAACCATTGTATTTCCAAGTGTACTTTGTGTTTGCTCATTTTGCATGTACCACATACCGGAGGCACCTTGGAGTACTTGGATTGTACAATTCCTTCATCTACATCCAACTACAAGACCGTCCACGACAAACATTTCCATGGTGATGAGGATCACGATCCGAGGTCGGATCTTTCCCAAGGGGGGGAGATGATGTGGAGCATCCCACGTTCATCCCCATGTACACTCCGACTACTCTCCAAGCCCCAAGAGGACATATGACGAGACCTCGAACATACGCCATTGGACACAAGGTGAATTCACTCCTCTTCGAGCCATCACTTTCCACATGTGAGGCATGGCTACTACCTCATGCATGGACCTTGCCTATACTCAGCTACAACCGAGATGACCCTGGAGAATCAAAGGACCAAGGCCAAGCATGGAAGAGGAGAAGGAAGAATAAGAACGGACAAGACATGACTTTCCCGGATCATCCGGATACCTAGCCGGATGATCTGGACCGAGCCCGGATGATACGGACCCCCACCCGGACGACTCGGGTAATGTGCCCGAAGACACCCGAGGCCTGCTCGACGAAGCCGGATCATCCGGACGGCCGCCCGGATCATCTAGACCAACACCTGGATCATCCGGGCCACAATCCGGATCATCCGGATCCCGCCTGCATGCGTGACTTGGGTCGAGGCCCGTGTACCCCTTCACCCCTCACTTACCCCTTCGTGGCTTACACTATATATAGACCGCCTCCTCCTCCTAGAGAGGGTTAGCAAAGGATTAGCTCATTTGAGATAGAGCTTTGCTCATCCACATGGATCTCCTACTCGTGAGAGACTGCGGCCTCTTCAGAGAAGATCCACCTTGGATTCCAGACCCCTTTACGGGAAGATACCTCGTGGATTCAAGACCTCCTCTCGAAGATGAGCTACCGCCACTTGTATCGTCCATTGTTGGATTTGGACCATGTATCTCTTTGTGTTTCTTGGATCTAGCACATGTGTGATCATATTCGTGTGAGTTGAGTGTTTTCTCTTGCGTTTCCCCGTGATTTCCCTTGTTCCCCTCCACGCGTTCTTCGTGTTCCTCGTAGGGATCCTCTCCAAACGTGAAAGATCGGCCCCTAGGGTTCCGCCATACATCACTTCCTATCAACGTTACGACCAAGAGTTATCAATATTGTCCATGCTAAGCGAATTAGCGGCAGTTCCCAAGCAGTAAAAGTAAAGTTTGCTCCCCCTCCACCAACAAACACACTCCACAGCTAGCCGAACCCACCGGTACCGTCCATACCAACAACAATAATGGGGGAGTTTTTTTAATTCTTTGCAATTTTTTATTTCGGGACTAGGCATCCCTATTACCGTCCCTCTTATGCCAGGACGAGTGAATAAACACTCATCATGAGAATAACCCGCTTAGCATGGAAGATACTGACCGCCCCCTGTCGCTCCATGAGAAGTCCAGGCACACAAATAGACATTCATTGAAATTTTAGAGGTGGCACATGCAAATTTACATGGAACGGTAGGGTAATACTGCATATAGGTAGATATGGTGGACTCGTTTGGAATAACTTTGGTTTAAGGATTTTGATGCACAAGCAGTATTCCCGCTTAGTACAGGCAAAGGCTAGCAAATAGGTTGAGAAGCGGCCAGCTAGAGAGCGAAAACGGTCATGAACATGCATTATGCTTAATCAACATTGAATACTAGCATGAGTAGGATATGAAAACCACGAACATAAATATCGTAGAGGCTATGTTGGTTTTGATTCAACTACATGTGTGAACATGTGCCTAGTCAAGCCACTTGATATATTCAGAGGAGGATACCATATCATCAAACTACATCACAATCATTTTAATGCATGTTGACATCCAAGATAAATCAATATCCACTGCTAGCTACTTAAGCATGGCATGAGAATCTATATCTCTAATTGTCATTGCAAACATGTTTGATCATAATATGCTGAAGCATGGATACTAGGCTAAACATATTTACAAAAACAAAAACAAGTTGAGTTCATACCCGCTACTCTCTGCCACAGTCACTTCATCAAATATCGTCATTATTGCCATCCACTTGCACGACCGAATGATATGAAAATAATAGTGCAAGAGTATTGTGGACTCAGCTTGAGTCTGCAAACATTTTATTCAAAAGGAGAAGATGTCATGCCCAATATGCGGCCCTATCCTAAAGGAACTCGAAGGTCCCACCAAGGATAGAAGCGCATATTGAAGATGCTTTTGCAAGGTGGATATCATTACATCATACCATTACATAATACTTGGGGATACATACAAAAGGGCATACAATGCCGACCCAAGGGAAAGGTATAGGTGGTGGTGAGGCAAATGGTAAAACCAAGGTTGGGCCTTGCTGGACAAGTTTTATTCAAAGCGAACTGTCAGGGGGGTACCTTAAATCACCTGACCGCGTTAGGAACGCAAAATCCGGGAACATAACACCGGTATGACGGAAACTAGGGCGGCAAGAGTGGAACGAAACACCAGGAATAAGGCCGAGCCTTCCACCCTTTACCAAATATATAGATGCATTAATAATATAAGAGATATTGTGATATCCCAACATAACCCTATCCACCATGGAGTAATCTTCAACTTCACCTGCAGCTAGCAACGCTATAAGAGGGGCTGAGCAAAGCGGTAATATAGCCAAGCAACGGTTTGCTAGGAAGGGTGTCAAAAGGTTAGAGGTTCATGGCAATTTGGGAGGCTTGAAGAGCAAAAGATAGGTAAGGCAGCATAGCGATAGAACGAAGCAACTAGCATAGTAATGATAGTAGTGAGATCCAGGGTAGCGGTCATCTTGCCTGAAATCCCGCAAGGAAGAAGAACGAGTCCATGAAGAAGATGAAGCCACAAAGACGAACCAAGCGTAGACGAACACATCCTCACGATCACAACGAAACGGGAACTATCGAGAAGAAGCACACAACATGGTAAACACACCACACATGAAAAAGACATGATGCACAACAAGCATGATGCATGACAAAACTAGATGAGGCTACTCATGGCAAGAGATGATGCAAACAAGAACAACACATCAAGGCAAGTTTAAATGAGGCCGGGAACAACATATAACAATTCCGGTAAGTCCTCATATGCATATTTCGAAATGGGTCCAGATCTGAACAAACATTATGTTCAAGTAGTTAAACAACAGGTTAAGATGCACCAAGATGATCTACACGAAATTCTAGTCAAGTTACATATAAAGTTCATTAGATTCGGAGCTACGGCCTAGAAGATATGAGCAAAACAAGTTAAACATGGCATTGATGCAAAATGCATAAAACATCAAGCAAGCACACCAAAACAAGGATGCAACATGATAATATGAAGCTACATGCAAAAACAAGCAAGTTTCATATAGAGCACACTCCAAACGGAGCAACGGTTCAACACATACACTCTATACAAGGCATAACAACAATCTGTCCAAAACAGCAACTAGGCATATTGCAAGCATCAAAACAATATGCTAAAGCACCCCAATATAATAACAAAAGGCATGGGAATGAAGTACAGGTAAAGCATAACAAGACATGAACACTGAGCTATCTCCAGAAACAACTAGAACATGCTCAAAAAGACATGGGAAGATTGCAAATAATAACAGTTTCAGACTTATCAGGAAATAACATCAGGTTGCAATGTTTAGAGCTATCAAACAACATGTTACAGGAACATATCATGGCAAACAATGGCATGTAATGATACTACTAAATGCATAGAACAAAAGTCCCTTACTGACCATGAGCCAAAAAGGCACGGAAAATATGATGGCACCCATGTAAACATGGCAAGTTATATTACAGATTCATACATGGCAGGAACAACAATAAGTAGGCATGTTGGTGAGCTTGAACCACTCACCACAGAGCAATACATGGCATGGCAAGGCAACAAACAGTAAGAAGACATGTGTATGAATCTAAGCATGGCAAGGGCAAGTTCATAGGGTCCATGGATCACTAGTAAACAATCATGGAAACATTGAACTTAATGTTAACAGGCTGACAGCAACATCATTTAGCAACTTTGGAGCAAGATATGAACAATCTACAGCAAGCTATAAATGCAACCAGGGGCATGAATGGATAGAGTAAGACATGTATAACAAAACATCGTTAGTGAACATCTCCAGAATAATGCACGAAATGACTAGTAGAAGCATGTTTACATAGCAACAAAATATAACAGAATCAGCCTAGCAAAACAGCAACAGCAAGTACCCTACTTAACAAGCTCGATGCACTCAGCACATAAGTCACAAAAATACATGGATTGCACCTCTGGAAATATGGCGTGGCATAGATCAAAACACATATAGACATCAACCTCATAGGATGCACGCATCAAACATGGCAAAAATGAGAAATGAGCATGTTATAACAGTTTCAGCAGGTTAACATCAACATGCACTCTTCCAACAGCATTTCGGGCATCAAGATGAACGCAAATGAAAATGATGAAATGGAATGAAATGAAGTACTCGTCGAGACAAACAATTTGACATATTGCACGCACGAAATGGAGGTACGGATTCAGACATACGATGCGATGAACATGGCATGATAATGTTTGAAAACAGGGACTTAGATGAAAATATACCCTCCGAAAAGTCAACTCGGGATGGAGATATCCGGGACGCGGGGATCCCGTTTGCTTCGATCCTGGTGGATCTGATCCAACTTGCGGGATCTCGCCGGAGTGGAGGAAGACGGCAGCCGGAGACGCGGGGCTCGCCGAAGTTGGGGAAGACGGGAGACGACAGCGCGCGGTCCGGCCAGAGGCTCGGCGGCGGAGGGGCGGCGCTGGTCGGGGCGCGGAGGCAGCGGCGGCTCCCGAGCACGGGGAGGCGCGGAGGCGGGCGCCTCGGGGCACCGGCGGCGGAGACCGGGCGCCGGCGGCGGAGGAGCACGGCGGGGGCTGCGCCCGCGGGCGAGCGGCGACGGAGACGAGCCCCGGCGGCGGAGGGAGGGCCACGACCGGGCGGCGGCCGGCGCTGACGGGCGGCGGCGAGGCACGCGCCGGCGCGGGAGGCGGCGGGGCGCAGCCGGGCGGCGCGAGGCCGGCGGCTCGCGGAGCCGACCCGGGCCCCGATGGGCTGCGGCGGCAGATGCCTCGGGCCCGGGCGGGTCCGAGATGGGCCTCGAGGGCCGCGGCGAAGTGGGGCGCGGGCGTGGGCGACGTGGCGTGAGGCCACTAGCCGGGAGCGGCGGCAGAGTGACGTGTCGCCCCGGGATTGGTCCGGGTGACGTGGAGGCTGGACATGTCCGGCGGGGATGGACATGTCCGGCGGCGCGAGGAAGACGAAGCTAGGGTTTGGACTGCGGGAATTTCGGGGGAGGCCACATATTTATAGGTAGAGGGAGCTAGGAGACTCCAAATGAGTTGCGGTTTTCGGCCTCGTGATCGTGATCGAATGTCCGAGAGCATGGAGGGGAGTTAGATGGGTTTTGGGCCACTTTGGAAGGGGTGTTGGGCTGCAAAGAAAAGAGGCTTTTGCGGTTACCCGGCTAACCGTTAGAGTATCAAACGACCTCCAAATGGCACGAAACTTGACAGGTGGTCTACCGGTGTTATACCAAGGCCGCTTGGCAAACCTCGGTCCATTCCGAGAAAGTTTAACACCCGCTCACAACGAAAGACCAAAGGGGAACGCCGGATGACATAGGAGCGCCGGATTGCAAAACGGACAACGGGGAAAATGCTCGGATGCGTGAGACGAACATGTATGCAAAATGAAATGCACATGATGACATGACAAAATGCAACACGCAAGCAAATGACATGGCAAATACGACGAATAACTGGCGGACACCTGGCGCATAGGATCCGGGGCGTTACAACACTCCTCCACTAACAAGAGATCTCGTCCCGAGATCTTAGGACCGAGACGGAAGGAGAAAGGGATGAGGTGAAACAAGAACTCAAGAGAAGAAGCAAAGAATCGAGAGCACTCGAGAAGAAGAGTGGAACGACAAGAAGGGCGAGAATCGAAAGCTCACGGAATTAGATAGAGTATGAAACCTCTCGTTCTAACCGGAGTGGCTAGAATAAGAAAAGAAACGGATAAGACTGAAAGAATTTAGGCAGAACTTCGGCTGAAACATGGGGGAATAGAACACAATCTTGAGAGGATGGAATGATACTTGATGAAGACCTGACACAAAACCTCCGGAAAGAATTGAAATAGTGGAATGAAAAGAACGGAGAAGAAAATGACAACTTGTGCCACAAATGAAATTGAAAGCATCTTTAGAAGTAAGGTTAGAATGGAGTTGTTGAGAAAATTCAACAACGAAAGAATAAGCTTGTTGTGGACTTATGGAAAACATCTCAAAATTATGAGGTGATCTCCGACCACAAGCGGAAAAGATTGAATAGATGAGAAGAACGAAGAAATGCAAAACTCCATTTCAAAAGAAAACGGAGAATTAAATGCACTTTGAGATGCAAGAAGAGAAGATACTTGAACTCCACCAAAAAAATCTTGATGAACTCTTGAAGAATTAATTAAATCGTGAAGAACCACCATGAAGAACTCCGGTAACAAAAAGATGATGAGATAGAATGAAGGATGAAAGAATAAGATGAGCCTTGCGGTGATTTAGATGGAGGTTCCGACGAGATGGCCGAGGAAATTTGAACTCCGGAAAAGAAAAGATGAAAACACTTGGAACTAGAATTTATTCATCATGAACAAACTCTGAAGGAAGGGATTACTCACTTGGATGAAATAAGAATAAGATTTATTGTATGCTTATCCTTCATCAAATTAAATTGATGACAAGCAATGGATTTTGCATACTACTTATTCTTCTTGAAAAAGGATTGAGAAGAGATATAGCGCCAACTTGAAGAAGTTATTGATGGGACCACCGGTGGGATTGGAATTAACGAATAAAATGATACGGTAGCAAAGGAAGAGAAATCTTGAATGAACCACCGTAAGAATTCAAAAATGACTAACGAAAGAGATTGAATCACTGGGAGGAATTAGAAGAACCAATATGCTAGAGGGGATTTAGATGCAAAAGAATAAAGAGATCATGAGCTGATTAAAGAACACTTGAACGAAACGCCGGGATAAATGGATAATGGTAGCTGAAATGTGAGGACGAAGAATTCTTCCGGAACGATGGCCTCCGCTGAAAAGAAACGGGAAACAACTTCTGACATACTCCAGATGGGTAAGAAAGAATATCTGACAAACGGAATAATAAGAGAGGACAACATGAAGCTAGAACCATGAATCTTCGGAAGAACGGACAAGATTTAGAGGAAAAACTCTTCTTCAAACTTCAAATGTTAAGAATGACGACGAGAAACAACACCAAAATCACGGAGATACTCCGGGATAATGATAAGCGAAGAGGTTGAGCCAATAATGAAAAGAATTTGAAATTGATCTTGGAAAAGATCTGACTGATGAAATCCATTCTTACATCACACTTTGAAAAGAATTGAGAATAACTGTGGGGGAATTAGAAGAGTCAGGTAAGATACTGGGAAAAGACCTGTGGGTTAGGGCCCACTAAAGAGAAAACACCGTTGAAAGGATTGTTGAACAGATAGATGATGCACTGGAACAGTTGAAATATTTGAATGAGGTGACAACCTCGAATTAATTGGAACACAGACGAATCTCCTGAGATGTCTTGAACACTCCGGAAGGATAAACTGGCGAGAGGCGAATGAGCAAATGGAAATATTTGAGCTGAGGGAAAGAATACGATCAACACCAAAAAAAAACTTGAATTGAGTCCACCGGAAAAGAAAAAGAGATGAAGAATGACGAACGAGACGAGAATTCACCGGTTGAAACAATTGAGGGAAAACTGAAGAGGTTCCACATGAATGAAATAGCTTCTTGAATAGATGCTCAGACTCCGGGAAGAAAAGGGGTGGGAGGGCGGGAAAACAAAGGAAACTTGGAAGGGGGGAAATGATGAATATCTTGGAGAGGAAACACCAGTTGAAATCATTGAGGAAAGAAAGCAAAGACTTCGCACGAGTAGGATGGATACTCGATTACGGCCTCCGGTTCCTAGAAGAAGAAGGGAGGGCGGGTGGGAAAAGAAAAAAACTGAGGATTGATCTCGCAAAAGACAAAGAGGTTCGAGTCCACGAGAAAAGCACCGGATCAAAAGAGCTGAGAACAACAATCGGAAAACCAACTGCGTGAACCTAAAGAAAATTTTGAATGGGAAGAGGAGTAATTCAAAACACCTACGTCAAGATTCCTCACCAGAGCGACGAAGGGGCGGATGAGTAAAAAGAATTCCTACTCTCCGATATAACTAGACTCCGAAAACAGTTTTCTTCTAGACTCGACAACAGCCAAACTACACGATCAATTAAGGGGGGCTCCTAGGGTCGGTCGAGGCTCTGATACCAACTTGTCACGCCCAATATGCGACCCTATCCAAAAGGAACTCGAAGGTCCCACCAAGGATAGACCCGCATATTGAAACGCTTTTGCAAGGTGGATATCATTACATCAACATTACATAATAGATGGGGATACATACAAGAGGCATACAATGCCACACGAATACAACAACATCATACAAGAGAGCACCATCCGACTACGGATGAAACACAAACAGAAGCTCAAATGACATCCACCCTGCTAGCCCAGGCTGCCGACCTGGAACCTATCCCCTGATCGAAGAAGCAGAAGAAGAACTCCAAAACAAGCTACATCACTCTCGCGTCATGATCATCGCATAACCTGTACCTGCAACTGTTGTTGTAGTAATCTGTGAGCCACGAGGATTCAGCAATCCCATTACCATGGGTATCAAGACTAGCAAAGCTTAATGGGTAAGGAAGGGGTAAAGTGGTGAGGTTGTAGCAGCGACTAAGCAAGTATGGTGGCTAACATACGCAAATGAGAGCGAGAAGAGAAACAAAGGAACGGTCGTGAAGCTAGCAATGATCAAGAAGTGATCCTGAGCTCCTACTTACTTCAATCATAACACAGAAACCGTGTTCACTTCCCGGACTCCGCCGAGAAGAGACCATCACGGCTACACACGCGGTTGATGCGTTTTAATTCGGATCTGGTGTCAAGTTATCTACAACCGGACATTAACAAATTCCCATCTGCCACATAACCGCGGGCACGGCTCTCGAAAGTTTATGCCCTGTAGGGGTGTCCCAACTTAGCCCATGATAAGCTCTCGCGATGAACGAAGGATATTCCTTCTCCCAGGAAGACCCGATCAGTCTCGATCCTGGTTTACAAGACATTTCGACAATGGTAAAATAAGACCAGCAAGACCTCCTGCTGTGCCGACAAATCCCGATAGGAGCTGCACATATCTCGTTCTCAGGGCACACCGGATGAGCCAGACGTCGGGTTGGCATAGATCCTGGTTGCCCAGGGGGCGCCGGACATCGCTCGGTTTGGACCAGCACTTAGAGAAGCACCGGCCTGGGGGGGCTAAAATAAAGATGACCCTCGGGTTGGCCGACCCAAGGGAAAGGTATAGGTGGTGGTGAGGCAAATGGTAAAACCAAGGTTGGGCCTTGCTGGACAAGTTTTATTCAAAGCGAACTGTCAGGGGGGTACCTTAAATCACCTGACCGCGTTAGGAACGCAAAATCCGGGAACATAACACCGGTATGACGGAAACTAGGGCGGCAAGAGTGGAACGAAACACCAGGAATAAGGCCGAGCCTTCCACCCTTTACCAAATATATAGATGCATTAATAATATAAGAGATATTGTGATATCCCAACATAACCCTATCCACCATGGAGTAATCTTCAACTTCACCTGCAGCTAGCAACGCTATAAGAGGGGCTGAGCAAAGCGGTAATATAGCCAAGCAACGGTTTGCTAGGAAGGGTGTCAAAAGGTTAGAGGTTCATGGCAATTTGGGAGGCTTGAAGAGCAAAAGATAGGTAAGGCAGCATAGCGATAGAACGAAGCAACTAGCATAGTAATGATAGTAGTGAGATCCAGGGTAGCGGTCATCTTGCCTGAAATCCTGCAAGGAAGAAGAACGAGTCCATGAAGAAGATGAAGCCACAAAGACGAACCAAGCGTAGACGAACACATCCTCACGATCGCAACGAAACGGGAACTATCGAGAAGAAGCACACAACATGGTAAACACACCACACATGAACAAGACATGATGCACAACAAGCATGATGCATGACAAAACTAGATGAGGCTACTCATGGCAAGAGATGATGCAAACAAGAACAACACATCAAGGCAAGTTTAAATGAGGCCGGGAACAACATATAACAATTCCGGTAAGTCCTCATATGCATATTTCGAAATGGGTCCAGATCTGAACAAACATTATGTTCAAGTAGTTAAACAACAGGTTAAGATGCACCAAGATGATCTACACGAAATTCTAGTCAAGTTACATATAAAGTTCATTAGATTCGGAGCTACGGCCTAGAAGATATGAGCAAAACAAGTTAAACATGGCATTGATGCAAAATGCATAAAACATCAAGCAAGCACACCAAAACAAGGATGCAACATGATAATATGAAGCTACATGCAAAAACAAGCAAGTTTCATATAGAGCACACTCCAAACGGAGCAACGGTTCAACACATACACTCTATACAAGGCATAACAACAATCTGTCCAAAACAGCAACTAGGCATATTGCAAGCATCAAAACAATATGCTAAAGCACCCCAGTATAATAACAAAAGGCATGGGAATGAAGTACAGGTAAAGCATAACAAGACATGAACACTGAGCTGTCTCCAGAAACAACTAGAACATGCTCAAAAAGACATGGGAAGATTGCAAATAATAACAGTTTCGGACTTGTCAGAAAATAACATCAGGTTGCAATTTTTAGAGCTATCAAACAACATGTTACAGGAACATATCATGTCAAACAATGGCATGGCATGATACTACTAAAAATGCATAGAACAAAAGTCCCTTACTGACCATGAGCCAAAAAGGCACGGAAAATATGATGGCACCCATGTAAACATGGCAAGTTATATTACAGATTCATACATGGCAGGAACAACAATAAGTAGGCATGTTGGTGAGCTTGAACCACTCACCACAGAGCAATACATGGCATTGCAAGGCAACAAACACTAAGAAGACATGTTTATGAAGCTAAGCATGGCAAGAGCAAGTTCATAGTGTCCATGGATCACTAGCAAACAATCATGGAAACATTGAACTTAATGTTAACAGGCTGACAGCAACATCATTTAGCAACTTTGGAGCAAGATATGAACAATCTACAACAAGCTATAAATGCAACCAGGGGCATTAATGGATAGAGCAAGACATGTATAACAAAACATCCTTAGTGAACATCTCCAGAATAATGCACAAAATGACTAGTAGAAGCATGTTTACATAGCAACAAAATATAACAGAATCAGCCTAGCAAAACAGCAACAGCAAGTGCCCTACTTAACAAGCTCGATGCACTCAGCACAGAAGTCACAAAAATACATGGATTGCACCTCTGGAAAGATGGCATGACATAGATCAAAACACATATAGACATCAACCTCATAGGATGCACACATCAAACATGGCAAAAATGACAAATGAGCATGTTATAACAGTTTCAGCAGGTTACCATCAACATGCACTCTTCCAACAGCATTTCGGGCATCAAGATGAACACAAATGAAAATGATGCAATGGAATGAAATGAATTACTCGTCGAGGTGAACAATTTGACATATTATATGCACGAAATGGAGCTACGAATGCAGAGATACGATGCGATGAACATGGCATGATAATGTTTGAAAACAGGGACTTGGACGAAAATATACCCTCCGAAAAGTCAACTCGGGATGGAGATATCCGGGACGCGGGGATCCCGTTTGCTTCGTCTCCTGGTGGATCTAATCCAACTTGCGGGATCTCGCCGGAGTGGAGGAAGACGGCGGCCGGAGACGCGGGGCTCGCCGGAGTTGGGGAAGACGGGAGACGGCAGCGCGCGGTCCGGCCGAAGGCTCGTCGGCGGAGGGGCGGCGCCGGTCAGGGCGCGGAGGCGGCGGCGGCTCCCGAGCACGGGGAGGCGCGGAGGCGGGCGCCTCGGGGCGCCGGCGGCGGAGGAGCACGGCGGGGGCTGCGCCCGCGGGCGAGCAGCGACGGAGACGAGCCCCGGCGGCGGAGGGAGGGGCGCGACCGGGCGGCGGCCGCCGCTGACGAGCGGCGGCGAGGCACGTGCCGGCGCGGGAGGCGGCGGGGCGCGGCCGGCGGCTCGCGGAGCCGACCCGGGCCCCGATGGGCTGCGGCGGCAGATGCCTTGGGCCCGGGCGGGTCCGAGATGGGCCTCGAGGGCCGCGGCGAAGTGGGGCGCGGGCGTGGGCGACGTGGCACGACGCCACTAGCCGGGAGCGGCGGCGGAGTGACGTGTCGCCCCGGGATTGGTCCGGGCGACGTGAAGGCTGGACATGTCCGGCGGGGATGGACATGTCCGGCGGCGCGAGGAAGACGAAGCTAGGGTTTGGACTGCGGGAATTTCGGGGGAGGCCACATATTTATAGGTAGAGGGAGCTAGGAGAGTCCAAATGAGGAGCGGTTTTTGGCCACGCGATCGTGATCGAATGACCGAGAGCATGGAGGGGAGTTAGATGGGTTTTGGGCCACTTTGGAAGGGGTGTTGGGCAGCAAACAAAAGAGGCTTTTGCGGTTACCCGGCTAACCGTTGGAGTATCAAACGACCTCCAAATGGCACGAAACTTGACAGGCGGTCTACCGGTGTTATACCAAGGCCGCTTGGCAAACCTCGGTCCATTCCGAGAAAGTTTAACACCTGCTCACAATGAAAGACCAAAGGGGAACGCCGGATGACATAGGAGCGCCGGATTGCAAAACGGACAACGGGGAAAATGCTCGGATGCATGAGACGAACATGTATGCAAAATGAAATGCACATGATGACATGACAAAATGCAACACGCAAGCAAATGACATGGCACAGATGACGAATAACTGGCGGACACCTGGCGCATCGAATACGGGGCGTTACAAAGTATGATGCATGACAAAGCTATGTGATGCTACTCATGGCAAGAGATGATGCATACAAGAACAACGCATCAAAGCAAGTTTCGAAATTGTTCCAGATCTGAATAAACCTTATGGTCAAGTTGTTAAACAGCAAGTTAAGATGCACCAAGATGATCTACACGAGATTCTAGTCAACTTACGTATAAATTCATTTAATTCGGAGCTACGGCCTAGAAGATATGAGCAAAACAAGTTGAACATGGCATTGACGCAAAATGCGTCCAAACATCAAGCAAACACACCCAAAACAAGGATTCAACATGACATGATGAAACTACAAGCAATTCTAACAAGTTTCAAATAGAGCATGCTCAAAATGGAGCAACGGTGCAACACATACACTCCAAACAAGATATAGCAACAAACTGCCCAAAACAACAACTAGGCACTTTGCAATCATCCAAACAACATGCTACAGGAATCATATGAGAACAAACTTGATATTCATTTCATGTAAAGATAACAAACTTCAAATAACATTAAGGTTCAGGTTCATAGGCATCAAAATTAAACCAATATGATCAATGCAAAAAGCAACCTTGTAACACAGGAGCATACGCATGAGCAGAGTTAATATGATGGCATGTTGGAGGCGTGAAACAAAGATGCTACAGATATTATACATGCAACCAAGGGCATAGCATCAAAGTAAAAATAACAAAGAGCAAATAACATTAAAGCATCACATAGATATGGCTCATTGATTAGTAGGAACCAACAAGACAATACTGAATGTTGAAACAGTTTCAGCAAGTGTAAAATAGCAACATTATCATAGCATGTTTGCAAGCATGAAACAGAGGCATATGAAATCTAAAATTAACAACAATGGCATGTGAACAGATTACTCATAGCATACTTCAAATCATGTGACTGGAGTCTCCATAATAGGCATGGCTAAATCAATAACAAGCTCACAACAAGGCATCATGAAGTTAACAGAAAACTGGAACAACATATAGGCATGTTCATGGCAATAAAAACATATGCTATAGGACATATATAGGGCATAAAACGGCATGGCATGATAGAGAATAGCATGGAAATCAAAACATGTCAACTAAGCATCTCCAGATTATGCATGTATTAATTGGTAGCACCAAGCAAACATAGCAACATGATATGACAGAATCAGCATTGATAGAACATTAACAGGAGCCCACTTCACAAGCTTTATGCACTCATTACAGGACATATCAAAATACATGGATTGCACCACAGCAAAGATGGCATACTTATGCTCCTAAAACATTTAGACATGGTGCTCAAAAGAAAATTATAGAAAAAGATAAAAAAGGACAAATAGGAAAGTTACAGCAGTTTCCAGCAGTTAACAGGAACATGCACTTTTGCAACAGAGATCACCATGTAAAGATGCGCCCTAACATGAATGCAAAGCATGCCACCATGTAGAGAATGAAGATCAGAACATGTGCATATCAAGATCATCATCATAGGATCAACAGAGACAAAGTTACACCACTCACAAAACACCTAAATGATGTCAACAGGCAGCAGTTTTCAGCAGTTTATATCACTTAGAAGTTTTGCAACAAAGATTAAGGTGTCAATATGGAAAGAAAAACATGAATGCAAATGTAGCCATCATGTAGAGCTCTCTGAGGTGAACATTTTGACATATTATGCACGCAAATCGGAGCTATATGCATGGAGATATGGCATGATGAACATGTGCACATAACATAGGAATTTCGGGACTTGGAGAGAAAATGACCTCGTGGGGGAAAAAGTCAACGGCGGTGGATCTCGCCGGAATCTCGCCGGAGATGGCCAGAGGAGGTTGTGGATGGCAGGGGAGGACGGATCCGGTCATCTCCCTACCAGACTTGGCCGGAGGGCCTTGCGGTGGCGACGATGGTGGCGAGGAGGCGGCGAGCGGCGGCGGAGTCAGAGCTGCGGGAGGCCATGCTCATGCGGGCGCGCGCGAGCCACGTCAGCGGAGATCCGGGCCTGGGCGGGCCGCAGTCGGGCTTCGCAGGCCTGCTGTGGAGGCGACAAAGTGGGGCGCGGGCGCGGGCGACATGGCGCGCAACGATAGGTGGAGGGCGGCGGCGGCACTGAGGTGGCAGGTTGGGATTGGCCGGGCGACATGGCCGGACAGCGGTGGACATGTCCAGCGCGGCGCGGACGCGTCCGGAGGCGAGGAGGATTCGCTCGAAATTTTGGGGGAGAGGGGGTTTATATAGATAGAGGGAGCTAGGAGAGTCCAAAAGAGGTGCGGTTTTCGCCCACACGATCGTGATCCAACGACGGAGAGCATGGAGGGTGTTGTCACGCCCAATATGTGACCCTATCCAAAAGGAACTCAAAGGTCCCACCAAGGATAGACCCACATATTGAAACGCTTTTGCAAGGTGGATATCATTACATCAACATTACATAATAGATGGGGATACATACAAAAGGCATACAATGCCACACGAATACAACATCATCCTCCATAAGAGCAACATCTGACTACGGATGAAACACAAACAGAAACTCAAACGACATCCACCCTGCTAGCCCAGGCTGCCGACCTGGAACCTATCCCCTGATCGAAGAAGAAGCAGAAGAAGAACTCCAAACAAGCAAACATCGCTCTCGCGTCATGATCATCGGATAACCTGTACCTGCAACTGTTGTTGTAGTAATCTGTGAGCCACGAGGACTCAGCAATCCCATTACCATGGGTATCAAGACTAGCAAAGCTTAATGGGAAAGAAAGGGGGTAAAGTGGTGAGGTTGCAGCAGCGACTAAGCATATATGGTGGCTAACATACCCAAATGAGAGCGAGAAGAGGAGCAAAGGAACTGTCGTCAACTAGTAATGATCAAGAAGTGATCCTGTACTCCTACTTACGTCAAACATAACCCAAAGACCGTGTTCACTTCCCGGACTCTGCCGAAAAGAGACCATCACGGCTACACACACGGTTGATGCATTTTAATTCGGATCTGGTGTCAAGTTATCTACAACCGGACATTAACAAATTCCCATCTGCCACATAACCGCGGGCACGGATCTCGAAAGTTTATACCCTGCAGGGGTGTCCCAACTTAGCCCATGATAAGCTCTCGCGATCAACGAAGGATATTCCTTCTCCCACGAAGACCCAATCAGTCTCGGAATCCCGGTTTACAAGACATTTCGACAATGGTAAAACAAGACCAGCAAGACCGCCCGATGCGCCGACAATCCCGATAGGAGCTGCACATATCTCGTTCTCAGGGCAACACCGGATGAACACTACGTACAACTAAAACCAGACCTCGAGTTTCTCCGAGGTGGCGCTGCAAGTGGCTCTGGTTCGGACCAACACTTAGACAAGCATTGGCCCGGGGGGGCTATAATAAAGATGACCCTTGGGTTAATTACTCCCAAGGGAAAAGTAGGTGGTGGTGAGGCAAATGGTAAAACCAAGGTTGGGCCTTGCTGGAGGAGTTTTATTCAAAGCAAACTCTCAAGGGGATCCTCCACTAACAAGAGATCTCGTCCCGAGATCTTAGGACCGAGACGGAAGGGAAAAGGGATGAGGTGAAACAAGAACTCAAGAGAAGAAGCAAAGAATCACGAGCACACGAGAAGAAGAGAGGAACGACGAGAATGACGAGAATCGAAAGATCACGGAATCAGATAGACTATGAAACCACTCCTGATTAGAACGAGATAAGAAACGAATAAGACTGGAAGGATTTTGGTAGCACTACGGCTAAAACATGGAGGAATAGAACACGAGCTTGAGAGGGTGGAATGATACTTGATGAAGACATGATACAAAACCTCCGGAACGAATTGAAATAGTTGAATGAAAAGAACGGAGAAGAAATTGACAACTTGTGCCACGAATGAAATTGAAAGCATCTTTAGAAGGAAGGTTTAAACGGAGTTGTTGAGAAAATCAACAACGAAAGAATAAGCTTGTTGTGGACTTATGGATAACATCTCAGAAATTATGAGGTGAAATTATGCCACAACCAAATGCTTGAATATCTGGGAATAACGAAGAAATGCAAAACTCCACTTGAAAAGAGTACAGAGAATTAATTGCACCTCGATAAGCAAGAACAAGGATACTTGAGCTCCTTCGATTAGAATCTTGATGAACTCTTTGAAGAATGAATTAAATCATGAAGATCCACCGTGAAGAACTCTGGTAACAAAAGGATGACGAATAAAATGGAGGATGAAAGAATAAGATTAAAGCTTGCGATGATTTAGATGGGGGTTCCGACGAAATGGCCGAGGAAATTTGAACTCCGAAAAAGAAAAGATGAAAACACTTGGAACTAGAATTTATTCATCAAGAACAAACTCCGAAGGAAGGGATTAATCACTTGGAGGAAATAAGAATAAGATTTATTGTATGCTTATCGTTCATCAAATTAAATTGATGACGAGCAATGGATTTGGCATGCAACTTATTCTTCTTGAAAAACAATAGAGAAGTGACATATCGCAAACTTGAGAAGGTCTTCATGAACCACCGGTAGGATTGGGAAGAACGAATGAATTAAATGATAACAATAGAAAAGAACTCTTCAACGAACCACCATTAGAATTCGGAAAAGACTAGCAAAAGAGAATGAATCACTGGGAAGAATTAGAAGAACCAATATGCTAGAGGGGATTTAGATGCAAAAGAACAAAGAGATCATGAGCTGATTAAAGAACACTTGAACGAAGCGCCGGGATAATTGGATAACGGTAGCTGAAATGTGAGGCCTAAGAATTCTTCTGGAATGATGGCCTCCGGTGAAAAGAAATGGAAAAACAACTTCTGACATACTCCGGATTGGTAAGAAAAGAATATCTGACAAATGGAATAATTCGCGAGGATAACATGAAGTTGGAACCATGAATCTTCGGGAGAACGGACAAGATTTAGAGGAAAAACTCTTCTTCGGTCTTCAAATGACGACGAGAAACACCACCAAAACTACTGAGATACTCCAGGAGAATGAAAACCAAAAGGTTGAGCCAACAATGAAAAGAATTTGAAAGTGATCTTGGAGATGGCATCTGGATGATGAAATCCTTTCTTACGTCACACCTTGAAAAGAATTAGAGAATAGCTCCGGGGAAATTAGAAGAGTTAGGTAAGATCCTGGGAAAAGACCTATGGGTTAGGGCCCACTAAAAGAAAACACCGTTGGAAAGGGATGTTGAACAGATAGATGATGCACCGGAACAAATGAAATATTTGAATGAGGTGACACCCTCAAATTAATTGGAACACAGACGAATCTCCTGAGATGTCTTGAACACTCCGGAAGGATAAGCTGGCGAGAGGCGAATGAGCAAAGGGAAATATTTGAGCTGAGGGAAAGAATACGATCGACAATGAAAAATTTGAATTGAATCCACTAAAGAAGAAAAAGAGATGAAGAATGTCCACCGAGACGAGAATTCACCGGTTGAGGTGACTAAGGGAAGAATGAAGAGACTCCACACGAATGGAATTGATGGTCGAAAGAGACTCAAACTCCGGGAAGAAGAGGGTGGGAGGGCGGGAAAAACAAAGACAACTTGGAAGGGGGAACCGACGAATATCTAGAAGAGAAAACACCGGCTGAAATCATTGAGGAAAGAAAGCAAAGACTTCGCACGAGTAGGATGGATACTCGATTACGGCCTCCGGTTCCTAGATGAAGAAGGGAGGGCGGGTGGGAAAAGAAAACAAGTGAGGATTGATCTTGCAAAAGACAAAGAGGTTCGAGTCCACGAGAAAAGCACCGGATCAAAAGAAAATAGGGTGGGAGGGTGGGAAAAGAAGACAACTGAGGATTGAACTTGGCAAAAATGAAGAGGCTCGAGTCGACTTGATGAGAAATGCACCGGATGAAAAGAGCTGAGGAACAACGAATGAAAAACCAACTGCGTGATCCTAAAGAAAATTTTGAAGGGGAAGAGGAGTAAGTCAAAACACCTGCGTCAAGATTCCTTACCAGAGCGACGAAGGGGCAGAGGAGTAAAAGAATTCCTACTCTCCGATATAACTACACTCAGAAAACAGTTTTCTTCTAGACTCGAGAACGGCCAAACTACACGATCAATCAAGGGGGCTCCTAGGGTCGGTCGAGGCTCTGATACCAACTTGTCACGCCCAATATGAGACCCTATCCAAAAGGAACTCGAAGGTCCCACCAAGGATAGACCCGCATATGGAAACGCTTTTGCAAGGTGGATATCATTACATCAACATTACATAATAGATGGGGATACATACAAAAGGCATACAATGCCACACGAATACAACATCATCCTACATAAGAGCAACATCCGACTACGGATGAAACACAAACAGAAACTCAAACGACATCCACCCTGCTAGCCTAGGCTGCCGACCTGGAACCTATCCCCTGATCGAAGAAGAAGCGGAAGAAGAACTCCAAACAAGCAAAAATCGCTCTCGCGTCATGATCATCGCATAACCTGTACCTGCAACTGTTGTTGTAGTAATCTGTGAGCCACGAGGACTCAGCAATCCCATTACCATGGGTATCAAGACTAGCAAAGCTTAATGGGAAAGGAAGGGGTAAAGTGGTGAGGTTGTAGCGGTGACTAAGCATATATGGTGGCTAACATACACAAATGAGAGCGAGAAGAGGAGCAAAGGAACGGTCATCAACTAGTAATGATCAAGAAGTGATCTTGAACTCCTACTTACGTCAAACATAACCCAAAGACCGTGTTCACTTCCCGGACTCCGCCGAAAAGAGACCATCACGGCTACACACACGGTTGATGCATTTTAATTCGGATCTGGTGTCAAGTTATCTACAACCGGACATTAACAAATTCCCATCTGCCACATAACCGTGGGCACGACTCTTGAAAGTTAATACCCTACAGGGGTGTCTCAACTTAGCCCATGATAAGCTCTCGCGATCAATGAAGGATATTCCTTCTCCCAGGAAGACCTGATCAGTCTCGGAATCTCTGTTTACAAGACATTTCAACAATGGTAAAACAAGACCAGCAAGACCACCCGATGCGCCGACAATCCTGATAGGAGCTGCACATATCTCGTTCTTAGGGCAACACCGGATGAACACTATGTACAACTAATACCAGACCTCGAGTTTCTCCGAGGTGGCACTGCAAGTGGCTCTGGTTCGGACCAACACTTAGACAAGCATTCGCCCGGGGGGGCTATAATAAAGATGACCCTTGGGTTAATTACTCCCAAGGGAAAAGTAGGTGGTGGTGAGGCAAATGGTAAAACCAAGGTTGGGCCTTGCTGGAGGAGTTTTATTCAAAGCAAACTGTCAAGGGGGTCCCATAAATCACCCGACCGCGTAAGGAACACAAAATCCGGGAACATAATACCGGTATGACGGAAACTAGGGCGGCAAGAGTGGAACAAAACACCAGGCATAAGGCCGAGCCTTCCACCCTTTACCAAATATATAGAAGCATTAATAATATAAGAGATATTGTGATATCCCAACATAATCCTGTCCACCATGGAGCAATCTTCAACTTCACCTGCAACTAACAACGCTATAAGAGGGGTTGAGCAAAAGCGGTAACATAGCCAAACAACGGTTTTCTAGGAAGGGTGTCAAAGGTTAGAGGTTCATGGCAAATTGGGAGGCTTGAAGAACAAAATGATAGGTAGCGCATCAAAGCGATAGAGCGAAGCAACTAGCATAGCAATGATAGTAGTGAGATCCAAGGTGACGGTCATCTCGCCTGAAATCCCGCAAGGAAGAAGAATGAGTCCATGAAGAAGATGAAGCCACGAAGACGAACCAAGCGCAGACGAACGAATCCTCACGATCGCAACGAAACAGGAACTATCGAGAAGAAGCAGACAACATGGTAAACACACCACACATGGACAAGACATGATGCACAACCAAGAATGATGCATGACAAGGCTACATGAAGCTACTCATGGCAAGAGATGAAGCATACAGGAGAAACACATCAAAGCAAGTTTAAATGAGGCCGGAAACAACATATAACAATTCCGGTAGGTCCTCATATGCAAATTAGGAAATTGGTCCAGAACTGAATAAACCTTATGTTCAAGTTGTTAAACAGCAAGTTAAGATGCACCAAGATGATCTACACGAAATTCTAGTCAAGTTACATATAAAGTTCATTTAATTCGGAGCTACGGCCTAGAAGATATGAGCAAAACAAGTTAAACATGGCATTGATGCAAAATGCACCCAAACATCAAGCACACACCTCCAAACAAGGATGCAACATCATAATATGAAGCTACATGCAAAATCAAGCAAGTTTCATATAGGGCACACATAAAACGAAGCAACGGTTCAACACATACACTCTATACAAGTTTAAAGGACAAGCTGTCCAAAACAGCAACTAGGCATATTGCAAGCACCAAAATAACATGCTACAGTACCACAATAGGAAAACGAAAGGCATGGACATGATGTACAGGTAATGCATGACAAAACATGAACACTGAGCTATCTCCAGAAATCAGTAGAACATGCTCAAAAACACATGGCCAGATTGCATATAATAACAGTTTCAGACTTTGCAGAAATAACATCGGGTTGCAATGTTTAGATTTATCAAACAACCTGCTACAGGAACTTATCATGGCAAACAAAGGCATGGCAAGCTACTCCTGAATACATAGAACAAAAGTCCTTTACTGACCATGAGCCAAAAAGGATCAGAAGATATGATGGCACCCATGTAAACATGGCAAGTTATATGACAGATTCATACATGGCAGGAACAACAATAAGTAGACATGTTGGTGAGCTTGAACCGCTCACCACAGAGCAATACGTGGCATGGCAAGGAAACCAACAGTAAGAAGACATGTTTATGAATGTAAGCGTGGCAAGAGCAAATTCATAGGGTGCATGGATCACTAGCAACAATCATGGCAACATTGAACTTAATGCTAACAGGCTGACAGCAACATTATTTAGCAAGTTTGGAGCAAGATAACAACAAGTTACAGCAGGCTAAAAACGCAACCAGGAGCATGAATGGATAGATCATGACATGTATAACAAAACATCCTTAGTGAACATCTCCAGATTATGCATATAATGACTTGTAGCAGCAGGTTTACATAGCATCACAATATAACAGAAACAGTCTAGCAAAACAGCAACAGCAAGTACACTACTTAACAAGCTCGATGCACTCAGTACAGGACTCACAAAAACACGTGGATGGCACCAATGTGAAGATGGCATGAAGTATTTCAAAACAAATGTAGACATCAACCTCATAGGATGCACACATCAAACATGGCAAAAATGACAAATGAGCATGTTATAACAGTTTCAGCAGATTAACAGCAACATGCACTCTTGCAACGATGATTCAGGCATCAAGATGAACTCAAATGAACATGATGCAATGAAATGAAATGAAGTACTCGTTGAGACGAACAATTTGACAAATTACACGCACGAAACGGAGCAGCATGCATGGAGATATGATGCGATGAACATGGCATGATAATGCAAAATTTCGGGGTTAACCTCGTATTCCGATCTGGATCTGGGGGTTTCGCCGGAGACGGGGAAGAAGGCGGCGGCCGGAGTTGTCGGGGACGGGGCCGGGGAGGTCGGTTAAGATGCCGGCGTGGCCGGGCCGGACCGGATCTGGCCGGACCCGGCCGGAGCTGGCGCGGGCAACGCGTGGCGGCGGAGCGCGGGGCCGGAGGAGCGTGGCCATGGCGGCACCGACGAGGAGGAGCGATGGCCAGTGCTCGGGGAAGCGCGCGGGGTGGCGGTCGGCGGGCGGCGCCGAGGCGAGGAGCGGGGCGAGGACGCGGCGGAGCGAGGCCACCGGCGACGGGCAGCGGCGTCGCGCGGAGGCGAGGCGCGGGAGGCGCGTCGCGGCGCGGGCGGCAGAGGGACCCGGCGGCGCGGGGTCGGGCGCCTGCGGGGCGGCGGCAGCGCCGGCGTCCAGAGCCGGGGAGGGCCGAGCGTGGGCCCAGCGGGCCGCGGTGGGCGCGGGGGAGAGAGAGGGTGAGAGGCCGATGACGTGGCGGCGACGGGTTGGAGGAGAGCGGCGGCGGAGCGACGTGGCACGCCCTGATTGGGCCGGGCGACGTGTCCGGCGGACATGTCCGGCACGGATGGACATGTCCGGCGGCGCGAGAAGGAAGACTGCTAGGGTTAGGGGGATACATCCACGAATTTCGAGGGGAGGTGCATATTTATAGATAGAGGGAGCTAGGAGAGTCCAAATGAGGAGCGATTTTCGCCCACACGATCGTGATCGAACGACTGAGAGCATGGAGGGGAGTTAGATGGGTTATTGGGCTGTTTTGGAGGGGTGTTGGGCTGCAACACAAAGAGGGCTTTACGGTTCCCCGGTTAACTGTTGGAGTATCAAACGACCTCCAAATGGCACGAAACTTGACAGGCGGTCTACCGGTGCTATACCAAGGCCGCTTGGCAAACCTCGGGCCATTCCAAGAAAGTTTAACACCCGCACACGAAGAGAGACAAGAAGGGGACGCCGGAGGACATAGGAGTGCCGGATTGCAAAACGGACAACGGGGAAAATGCTCGGATGCATGAGACGAACACGTATGCAAAATGAGATGCACATGATGACATGATAAAATGCAACACGCAAGCAAATGACATAACAACGATGGAGAATAACTGGCAGACACCTGGCGCATCGAATCCGGGGCGTTACAGGTGTTTAGATGGGCTAGGTAGGCTTTGTTGGGGGGGGGTGCTGGGCTGCAAAGAGAAAGGGGTTTTCGTGGTTACACGGTTAACCGTTGGGGCATCAAACGACCTTGAAATGGGACAAAATTTGACAAGCGGTCTACCGATGTTATACGAAGGCCACTCGGCAAATCTCGGCCCATTCCGAGAATGTTTTTCTGTGGCTCACAAAAAAAGGACTGAGAGGTGCAACGGGTGCATGCGAGTGTGGTTGGGCTCAGAACGGACAACGGAGAGAACCGGGGGAACCCGAACGGATGCAAGTTTTGAAAAACATGCAGATGATATGCACATGATGACATGGCAAAATGCAACACGCAAGCAAATGACATGTCAACAACGGCGAATAACTGGAAGACACCTGGCGCATCAGTCTCGGGGCGTTACAACTCTCCTCCACTAACAAGAGATCTCATCCCGAGATCTTTGGAACGAGATGAAAGAGAAAGAGGAAGAGGTGAAGTAAGAATGCAAGAGAGAAGATAAGCTAAGACGAGAGCACTCAGGTAGAAACGAGGAATGGTGAATATGACGAGAATGAAAAGCTCAAGAAACAAGCTAGACTCTGAAACCACTCTGGTTAGAGCAAGATAGAAAAGGAATAGAACAAAAGAATTCCGGCAGCACTCCAACTGAAAATGGATGGAATGAAGACCTGAACTTCACCCAATGGGATGACACTTGACGAGATGAACAATGCAATGCCTCCGGAAGAATTGAAATAGTGGAATGAAAAGAACTTAGAAGGAAGGATTGAACGGAGTTGTTGAGAAAATCGACAACGAAAGAATAAGCTTGTTGTGGACTTATCAAAAACATCTCAAAACTTGAGGTGAAATTATACCACAACCAAATGTCTGAATAGCTGAGAAAAACGAAGAAATGCAAAACTCCACTTCGGAAGAAAACGGAGAATTATTTGCACTTCGAGACGCGATAAGAAAAGATACTTGAGCTCCTCCAATAAAATCTTTTGATGAATACTTGAAAGAATGAATTAAAGCATGCAGAACCACCATGAAGAACTCCCGTGACAAAAGGATAATGAGATAGAATAGAAGGATGAAAAGAATAAGACTAAAGCTGATAGAGGCAAAGGTGTCCCGTCTTTCGATGAGATGATGGATATCGCTTTGGTGGAAGTCGACCTTGACGATCCGACTACGAACGTGCGAGGACGTCGTGCCTTAGCAATCGCTAAACCAACTCCGAGAGGTTATTGACCACGCCGGAGCACGATCAACCTGACCACGAGGGTCTGTTTCCTGCGAGCAAACGAAGAACAAGCAAGAAACTGAGATTGCAATCTGGATATTGCGAATATAAGATGAAAGCTTTATTGATCAAGGTGGGGTTCTGTGACGCCTTTGTCTGGTTGTTGAACACAAACGAAGTACGCGAAGTTGCAGCTATGGCGAACTTTTAATCTAAACAAAACCCAAAGTCTAAACGGTGCCCTAAGGGCTGTATATATGGAGGAAGAGAGGGGAATTTCGTGGCCCTTGGTGGAGGGGTCCGAAATCAACCCTATCTCTTGTTTCCCCACACATACGGACTCTAAAAATAGCCTATACTTATGTATTTCGAAATTACATGGGCCTGGCCCAATAAAAAGGTGACGCAGCACCTATAATTGCCTCTGGACGAAATTTATGAAGTGGCATCTTGTATATTTCGTCCAAGGCTTCATGCACTCTTATGGTGGCTTCAAAGTCCTGAAATCATCACTTGTAACTCCGTTCTGGTTCCCCTTGCGCATGGCATCATCTCCATGCTTGCTCTTGCTCCAATGTCCATCCTTCTCCGAGCTAGGCCCTTCATTTGTAAGCAAAACAAATGTATCCAATTTAGGCAGCATCATATTCTCATGAACATTAGAATCATTACCAAGAAACGAAAGTACCTGATAATTTAATTGGCGTGCGCGAGCTCTAGTAATTGGTCCAGTATATGTAGTAGTAGGGGCTGTGGGTGTAACAATGGTATTGATGTCCTCATCAAAAGCATTGTGGTGATTTAGATGGAGGTTCCGACAAAATGGCCGAGGAATTTTGAACTCCGAAAAAGAAAAGATGAAAACACTTTGAACCGCGAAATTATTCATCACGAACAAACTCCGAAGGAAGGGATTAATCACTTGGAGGAAACAACAATAAGATTTATTGTATGCTTATCCTACATCAAATTAAATTGATGACAAGCACTGGATTTTGCATACTACTTATTCCTCTTGAAAAGGATTGAGAAGTGACATGTCGCAAACTTGAGAAGGACTTCATGAACCACCGGTAGGATTGGAAAGAACGAATGAATTAAAATGATAACAAAGAAAAAAGAATCTTGATTAAACCACCGTAAGAATTCGAAAATGACTGATGAAAGAGAATGAATCACCGGAAAAAATTAGAATAACAAATATGCTTTGAGTGGGATTTAGATACAAGAGAATGGGGAGAAGTGGAACAAAACAGAAAAACAACTCCTGACATACTCAGGACGGGTAAGAATAGAATATCTAACAAATGGAATAATTCGAGAGGATAACATGAAGCTAGAACCACGAATCTTCGAGAGAACGGGCGAGATTTAGAGGAAAAACTCTTCTTCGATCTTCAAATGACGACGAGAAACACCACCAAAATTATTGAGATACTCCGGGAGAATGAAAAGCGAAGAGGTTGAGCCAAAAATGAAAAAAAGTTGAAAGCGATCTTGGAGAAGGCATGTGACTGATAGAATCCAATCTTACATCACACTTTGAAAAGAATTAGGAATGATTTCGGAATAATTACAAGAGTCAGGTAAGATCCTAGGAAAAGACCTGTGGGTTGGGCCCACTAAAAATAAAACACCACTGAAAAAGGATTGTTGAACAGATAGATGATGCACCGGAACAATTGAAATATTTGAATGAGGTGATAACCTCGAATAAATTGAAACACAGACGAATCTCCTGAGATGTCTTCTGCACTCCAGAATGATTAAATGGAAAGAGGCCAACGAGCAAGAGGAAACATTTGATCCAAGGAAAAGAATATGATCAACTCAAAAAACTTGAATTGAGTCCACCGGAGAAGAAAAAGAGATGAATAATGACGAACTAGACAAAAATCACCGGTTGAAACAATTGACAAAAGACTAAAGAGGCTCCGCATGAATGAAATTAATGCTCAAAAGAGACTCAAGCTCCGGGAAGAAAAAGGGGTGGGAGGGCGGGAAAACAAAGGCAACTTGGAAGGGGTAACCGACGAATAACTTTAATAGAAAAACAACGGTTGAAATAGTTGTGGAAAGAATGCAAAGGCTTTGCACGAGTAGGATGGATACTCGATTAGGGACTCTGACTCCGAGAAGAAAAAGGGTGGGCGGGTGGGAAAAAGAAAACAACTGAGGACGGGGAAACAACTTCATTCAGAAAGAACTGAGGATTGATCTTGCAAAAAACAAAAGGGGTCGAATCACGTTGACGAGAAATGCACCGGATGCAAAGAGCTGAGAACCAATGATCAGAAAACCAACTGCGTGAACCTAAAGAAAAATTTGAAGGGAAGAGGAGTAAGTCAAAACACCTGCGTCAAGATTCCTCACCACAACGACGAAGGGGATGAGGAGTAAAAAGAATTCCTACTCTCTGATATAACTAGACTTCGAAAACAGTTTTCTTCCAGACTCGACAACGGCCAAACTATGAACAATCAAGGGGGCTCCTATGGTAGGTCAAGGCTCTGATACCAACTTGTCAAGCCCAATATGCGACCCTATCCTAAAGGAACTTGACGGTCTCACCAAGGATAGAAGCGCGTATTGGAGACGCTTTTGCAAGGTGACCATTACATAATAGTTGGGGATACATACAAAAGGGCATACAATGCCACCTAAATACAACAACATCATACATAAGAGCGACATTAGACTACAGGTGAAACATAAACAGAAACTCAAATGACATCTAACCTGCTAGCCCAGGCTGCCGACCTAGAACCTATCCCCTGATCGAAGAAGTAGAAGAAGAACTCCAAAACAAGTAAACATCGCTCCCACGTCATGATCATCGCATTACCTGTACCTGCAACTGTTGTTGTATTAATCTATGAGCCACGAGGACTCAGCAATCCCGTTACCATGGGTATCAAGACTAGCAAAGTTTAATGGGGATGGAATGGATAAGTGGTGAGGTTGCAGCAGCGACTAAGCATGATATGGTGGCTAACTTACGAATACAAGAATAAGATGAGAAGCTACGCAAACGGTCGCAAACTAGTAATGATCAAGTAGTGATCTTGAACTATTTACGTTCAACCATAACCCAAAGCGTGTTCACTTCCCGGACTCTGCCGAGAAGAGACCATCATGGCTACACACGCGATTGATGCACTTTAGTTAAGTCAAGTGTCAAGTTCTCTACAACCGGATATTAACAAATTCCCATCTGCCACATAACCGCGGGAACGGCTCTCGAAAGTTTATACCCTGCAGGGGTGTCCCAACTTAGCCCATTATAAGGTCTCACGACAAACGAAGGATATTCCTTCTCCCAGGAAGACCCGATCAGTCTCGGAATCCCGGTTTCAAGACATTTTGGCAATGGTAAACCAAGACCGGCAAGACCGCCTGAATGTGCCGACAAATCCTGATAGGAGCTGCACATATCTCGTTCTTAGTTCACAATGGATGAGTCAAGCTATGAGTAAAACTAGCCCTCGAGTTTCCCTGAGGTGGCCCCGCAGGCTGCTCGGTTCGGACCAACACTTAGAGAAGCACTGGTCTGGGGGGGTTAAAATAAAGATGACCCTTGGGTTGGCCTGCCCAAGGGAAGGTTATAGGTTGTTAGGCAAATGTAAAACCAAAGTTGGGCCTTGCTGGAGGAGTTTTATTCAAAGCGAACTGTCAAGGGGTTCCCATAAACCCAGCCACGTAAGGAACGCAAAATCAAGTAACATAACACCGGTATGACGGAAACTAGGGCGGCAAGAGTGGAACAAAATACCAGGCAAAAGGCCGAGCCTTCCACCCTTTACCAAGTATATAGATGCATTAATTAAATAAGAGATATTGTGATATCCCATCATAACCCTATTCCAACATGGAGCAATCTTCAACTTCACCTGCAACTAACAACACTATAAGAGGGGCTGAGCAAAAGCGGTAACATAGCCAGACAACCGTTTCCTAGGAATGGTGAAAAGGTTAGAGGCTGACATGGCAATTCGGGAGGCTGGATAAACAAGTCGTAGGGAGCGCGACATAGCGATAGCATCAAAACAAGTAGCATAGCAATGATAGCAGTGAGATCCAGGGTAACGGTCATCTTGCCGAAAATCTCGCTAGTAAGAAGAACGCATCCATGAAGAAGACGAACGGGCATAGACGAACCAAGCGAAGTCGAACGAATCCTCATGATCACAACAAAACAGGAACTATCGAGAAGAAGCACAACCGGAAAGAAGCAAACAACATGGTAAACACACAACACATAAACATGACATGATGCTCAACCAAGTATGATGCATGACAAAGCTATATGATGCTACTCATGGCGAGAGATGATGCATACAAGAACAACACATCAAAGCAAGTTGAAATGAGGCCGGAAAGAACATACAACAAATCCGGTAAGTCCTCATCTGCAAGTTTCAAAATTGGTCTAGACCTGAATAAACCTTATGGTCAAGTTGTTAAACAGCAAGTTAGGATGCACCAAGATGATCTACACGATATTCTAGTCAAGTTACATATAAATTTCATTTAATTCGGAGCTACGGCCTAGAAGATATGAGCAAAACAAGTTGAACATGGCATTGATACAAAATGCATTCAAACATCAAGCAAACACACCCAAAACAAGGATTCAAGATGACATCATGAAACTACATGCAATTCTAAGCAAGTTTCAAATAGAGCATGCTCAAAACGGAGCAACGGTGCAACACATACACTCCAAACAAGATATAGCAACCACCCAAAACAACTAGGCACTTTGCAATCATCAAAACAACATGCTACAGGAATCATATGAGCAAAAACTTGACATGCACTTCATGTACAGATAACATACTTCAAATAACATTAAGGTTTAGGTTCATAGGCATCAAGATTAAACCAATATGATCAATGCAAAAAGCAACCTTATAACACAGGAGCATATGCATGAGCAGAGTTAATATGATGGCTTGTTGGAGGCATGAAATAGAGATGCTACAGAAATTATACACGGCAACCAAGGGCATGGTATCAAATTACACATATGGCTTATATACACATGGCTCATGGATTTGTAGGAACCAACAAGATAATATTGAATGTTGAAACAGTTTCAGCAAGTGCAAAACAGCAACATTATCATAGCACGTTTGCAAGTATGAAACAGAGGCATATGAAATCCAAAATTAACAACCATGGATGTGAACAGAGTAGTCATAGCATACTTCAAATCATGTTATTGGAGCATCTCCATAATAGGCATGGCTCAATCAATAACAAGCTCACAACAAGGCATCATGAAGTTAACAGAAAACTGGAACAACATATAGGCATGTTCATAGCAATAAAAACATATTCTACAGGACATATATAGGGCATCAAAAGGAATGAAATGATATAGCATAGCATGTACATCAAAACATGTCAACTAAGAATCTCTAGATTATGCATGGATTAATTGGTAGCACCAAGCAAACATGGCAACATGATATGACAGAATCAGCATTGACAGAACATCAACAACGAGTAGCCCACTTCACAAACTTGATGCACTTACTACCGTACATATCAAAATACATGGATTTCACCAAAGCAAAGATGACATACTTATGCTCCTAAAGCATGTAGACATTGTGCTGAAAAGAAAATTAAACAAAAAGATAAAAAAAGACAAATAGGCAAGTTATAGAAGTTTCCAACTGTTAACAGCAACATGCACTTTTGCAACAGAGATTACCATGTCAAGATGCACCCTAACATGAATGCAAAGCACACCACCATGTAGAGCATGAAGAGCATAACATGAACATATCAAGGTCATCATCATAGGAGCAACAGAGACAAAGTTACACCACTCACAAGACACCTAAATGATGTCAACAGGCAGCAGTTTTCAGCAGTTTATATCACTTAGCAGTTTTGCGACAAATATTAAGGCATCAATACGAATAGAAACATGAATGATAACGCAACCATCATGTAGAACACTCTGAGATGAACATTTTGACATATTATGCATGCAGATCGGAGTTATATGCATGGAGATATAGCATGATGAACATGGGCACATAACATAGGAATTTCGGGACGGAGAGAAAACTACCTCGAGGGGGAAAAATTCAACGGCGACGGATCATGCCGGAATCTCAACAGAGATGGCTGGAGGAGGTTGTGGACGGCGGGGAAGGACGGATCCGGTCATCTCCCTATTGGACCCGGCCGGAGGGCCCTGCGATGGCGACGATGGTGGCGATGAGGCGGTGAGCGGCAGCGGAGTCAGAGCTGCGGGAGGTCAGGCTCGCGCGGGCGCGCAGGGGCCGTGGCGGCGAAGATCCGGGCCCGGGCGGGCCGCGGTCGGGCTTCGCGGGCCCGCGGTGGAGGCGGCGAAATGAGGCACGGGCGCGGGCGACGTGGCATGCAGCGATAGGTGGAGGGCGGCGGCGACGCTGAGGTGGCAGGCTGGGATTGGCCGGGCGACGTGGCCGGATGGAGGTGGACATGCACGGCGCGGCGTGGACGCGTCCGGAGGCGAGGAGGATGAAGTACACTAGGGTTTCGCCCGAAATTTCGAGGGAGAGGGGGTTTATATAGATATAGGGAGTTAGGAGAGTCGAAAAGAGGTTCGGTTTTCGCCCACACGATCATGATCCAATGAAGGAGAGCATGGAGAGGGTTTAGATGGGCTAGGTAGGCTTTGTGGAGGGGTGCTGCGCTGCAAAGAGAAATGGGTTTTCGCGGCTACACGGTTAACCGTTGGGGCATCAAACAACCTCCAAATGGAACGAAATTTGACAAGCGGTCTACCGGTGTTATACCAAAGCCACTCGGCAAATCTCAGCCCATTCCGAGAATGTTTTTCTGTGGCACACAAAACAAGGACTGAGAGGTGCAACGGGTGCATGCGAGTGTGGTTGGGCTCAGAATGGACTACAGAGAGAACCGGGGGAACCCGAACTCATGCAAGTTTTGAAAAACATGCAGATGATATGCACATGATGACATGGCAAAATGCAACACGCAAGCAAATGACATGGCAACGACGGTGAATAACTGGAAGACACCTGGCGCATCGGTCTCGGGGCGTTACAGAAGACAATGTAATATGGGCTCTTTGTTAAATCAACAGTAATGCATATAGGATCCACTCCACATTTTCATCGTGTTCTTCTCCTTGGCACGACTCAATAAAAAAGAAAAGAAATTCAGAGAAACACACTAAAATATTTTTCGAGTTTGTAGTTTTTCTTGGAGAAAGCAAATTAAAGAAGGATAACCAAAAACAAGAAAAACTATCTACACGGGAAAGCTCCCAACAAGCACGAGAAGAATCGAGAAATCTTTTGGGATTTTGTTTTAATACTAAAACTAATTAAACTAGGAAGAAAAAGGGAAAAGAAGCAACAAATATTTTTGGATTTTCTCAAAGTTTTTCAAACACACAAGAAGAAACGAAGAAACAAATCTAACATGGATAATACAATGAAAAAGTGTGAACACCAACAACTGGAATGAAATGTGTGACATGAATATAATGTCGGTGAAAATACGTACTCCCCCAAGCTTATGCTTTTGGCCTAGCTTGGTAATCACCATCCAATGTAGCCATCCGGTCCCATGTAGTAGCGTTGCGGCGGTGAAACCCGAGCGTCACACTCCTGAGGCTCCTGCTTTGCCACCGCTTGGTCGTTCCGATAGGCGATAATGTCTTCCGGCATGACCCTGTATATCAAACAAAGCATGTGCAGGCAACAGGATAACATCACGGGTCTCCATGCTGAAAACTAGGTTATAGCGAATGTTATGAAATGATTTAACGGCGTCAATAAACTGGTGATACTCCATTGCTTGGTGATCTAGATAAACTCAGGACAAAGGATAATCTTGTTGGCATATTTGAACATTAAAATGACTCACTAAGAGATTGGCATAAATACCACCATGAATTTTTTCCCTTAGTTCTGTTGACGTGTAGACGACGTGCACTGATAGCCCCTAGGCTAAAGGTGTGATCATTGCATAGTACATGGCGTAAAATGGCGAGGTCTGGGGCACTGAGTGCACCGACCTTCTCCCAAGCAGTTAAACACTTCGCGATGAATAAAGCAAAGTAATGCACAGAAGGAAACTGCAAACTAGTGGCGGTAGCATTCGACACGCCCCTCTCATCCCCTACTATTAGAGTGAGGTAATAGTCCTCAAACTCTGCATGTCTAGGCTCTCTTAATTCCTCATTAGAGGGAATCAAACATATATGTCACAAAAGTCAGTGAGTGGTACCTGATGAGGTTCAACATATAAATTAAATCGCACCTCAGGAGGATTATTCCTACTCAGAAAATGAAAATTTTGCACAAAGGAATTCGTGAGGAGGTGGTGTTGATCATACTCATCTGCGAGGAAGTCGATCAGCTCGGCATTCGCCACGAATTGGGCAAACTCTTGATGGAGCCCGGCCTCCTCCATTAAGATATTATGCGGCCATTCGCACGGCTACACCTCCGCCATTGTCGGAGTGTTGAGGTCATTTTCCAATGAGTCCCTTAGCATTCTTCTTGGAGGAAAACTTTCTAAAAATACTCATCTCATTCCAAGTAGCAATCCCAAAACAGGTTCGGAAACTGGGCTTCGAGCAAAGAGATTGAAATCCGCTGGTTTGAGAGCAAGAACATGAGAGAGAGAGAGAGCAAGAGAGCTATGGTGATTTGTTTTGGAGGTAGGAGATGACAAGGGCTAAAGGGATCAGTGAGGGGATCCATGTGGGGACCACAACCCACCAGGGCACGCTTGGGGTTGCTGGCGCGCCCTGGTGTCTTGTGGACACCAGGGGCACCCCCTCTAATGTTATTTATATCATAAATTCAGAAATATTCAGAAAAAAATCGTATCAAAATTTCAGGGCATTCTGAACACTTTTTTTGACCATTTTTTATTGTATAAAAATACAGACAAGACTAAACATGGCATTTTACTTTATTTAACTAAGAAAAACAAACAAAAGGTGGGAGCACAAGGTTGTGCCTACTAAATTCATCAACTTCATACCTCTCAAAAATGATCCATTAATAAGGTTGACCAAGTCTTATTAACAACCACTTTCAATTAGCATGAAATCAGAGAACTTTCATAAAACACTTAGTTACCTCAACGGGGATATGTATATACCCAACAATAAGTATATCATATTTCTTTTTGGCAGTAGGTAAAGGGAGTTGAAAACTTCCAATAGTGATTGTCGTAGGCTTTTCAATAACATTAATACCATCCACTTGAAATTGTTTCTTCGGAAAGTGCACCTTATGCTCATTACCATTGATATGAAAAGTGACCTTGCTTTTATTGCAATCAATAACAGCCCTTGTAGTATTCAAAAAGGGTCTACCGAGGATAATCGACTGATGCAGCTTGAACTACGTTTGTATTTCCCCAAAGAGGAAGGGATGATGCAGCACAGCTACGGTAGTTATTTCCCTCAGTGATGAGACCAAGGTTATTGAACCAGTAGGAGAACCATGCAACACTATGTAAACGGTACCTGCACACAAAGAGCAAATACTTGCAACCCGGCGCATAAGAGGGGTTGTCAATCCCTCCCGGGTAAAAGATAGATAGAATTGTAGTAGATTGGATAAATAGATCTCAGAATAAATCAAAAGAAAGTAAATAAAGGAAAAGTGCACCAAGGTATTTTTTGGGTTTTTGGATTAATAGATCTGAAAATAAAAGCAACTAAAAATAGATCTCGATGGAAATATGATAAAGAGTAGACCCGGGGACATATATTTCCCGAGTGGCTTCTCTCAAGAAAAGTAGCATACGGTGGGTAAACAAATTACTATAGGGCAATTTATAAAACTTCAAATAATTATGATGATATCCAAGCAATGATCATTATATCGGCATCATGTCCAAGATTAGTAGACCGACTACTGCCTGCATCTACTACTATTACTCCACACATGGACCGCTATCCATCATGCATCTAGTGTATTAGGTTCATGGAGAAACGGAGTAATGCAGTAAGAACGATGACATGATGTAGACAAGATCTATTCATGTAGGAATAGACCCCATCTAGTTATCCTTAATAGCAATGATACATATGTGTCATGTCCCCTTCTGTCACTTGGATTGAACACCGCAAGATCGAACCCATCACAAAGCACCTCTTTCCATGGAAGAAAAATTGATCTAGTTGACCTAACTAAACCAAAGATTCAAGGAAGAAATACGAGGTTATAAGTAATCATGCATATAAGAGATCAAAACTCAAATAACTTTCATGGATAAAATAGATCTGATCATAAACTCAAACTTCATCGGATCCCAACAAACACACCGCAAAAAGAGTTACATAAAATAGATCTCCAAGATACCATTGTATTGAGAATCAAGAGAGAGAGAGAGAGAGAGAGAGAGGAAGCCATCTAGATACTAACTATGGACCCGAAGGTCTATAATAAACTACTCATGTGTCATTGGAGAGGCACCAATGAGGATGATGAACCCCTCTGTGATGGTGTCTAGATTGGGTCTGGTGTGTCTGGAACTTGCGGCCGCTGGAATTGTGTTTTGTTGACTCCCCTAGGGTTTTTTGATTATCGGGGTATTTATAGAGCAAAGAGGCTATGCGGGAGGCGGCCGAAGTGGGCACAACCCACCAGAGCGCGCTTGGGACCCCAGGAGCGCCCAGGTGGGTTGTGCTCCCCTCGGAGCCCCCCTCCGGTACTTATTTGGCCCAACATGTGTCTTCTGGTATAGAAAAAATCTCCAAAATGCTTTGCTGCATTTGGACTCTGTTTGGTATTGATTTTCTGTGAAGTAAAAAACAGCAACTGGCACTCAGCACTATGTCAATAGGTTAGTCTCAAGAAATGATATAAAGTTGCTATAAAATCTAAAACATCCAAGACTGATAAAATAACAGCATGGAACAATGAAAAATTATAGATACGTTGGAGATGTACCAGCATCCCTATTACTCCATGTCCAAGATTAGTAGACCGACTACTGCCTGCATCTACTACTATTACTCCACACATGGACCGCTATCCATCATGCATCTAGTGTATTAGGTTCATGGAGAAACGGAGTAATGCAGTAAGAACGATGACATGATGTAGACAAGATCTATTCATGTAGGAATAGACCCCATCTAGTTATCCTTAATAGCAATGATACATATGTGTCATGTCCCCTTCTGTCACTTGGATTGAGCACCGCAAGATCGAACCCATCACAAAGCACCTCTTTCCATGGAAGAAAAATTGATCTAGTTGACCTAACTAAACCAAAGATTCAAGGAAGAAATACGAGGTTATAAGTAATCATGCATATAAGAGATCAAAACTCAAATAACTTTCATGGATAAAATAGATCCGATCATAAACTCAAACTTCATCGGATCCCAACAAACACACCGCAAAAAGAGTTACATAAAATAGATCTCCAAGATACCATTGTATTGAGAATCAAGAGAGAGAGAGAGAGAGAGAGAGAGAGAGGAAGCCATCTAGATACTAACTATGGACCCGAAGGTCTATAATAAACTACTCATGTGTCATTGGAGAGGCACCAATGAGGATGATGAACCCCTCTGTGATGGTGTCTAGATTGGGTCTGGTGTGTCTGGAACTTGCGGCGGCTGGAATTGTGTTTTGTTGACTCCCCTAGGGTTTTTTGATTATCGGGGTATTTATAGAGCAAAGAGGCTGTGCGGGAGGCGGCCGAAGTGGGCACAACCCACCAGAGCGCGCTTGGGACCCCAGGAGCGCCCAGGTGGGTTGTGCTCCCCTCGGAGCCCCCCTCCGGTACTTATTTGGCCCAACATGTGTCTTCTGGTATAGAAAAAATCTCCAAAATATTTTGCTGCATTTGGACTCCGTTTGGTATTGATTTTCTGTGAAGTAAAAAACAGCAACTGGCACTCGGCACTATGTCAATAGGTTAGTCTCAAGAAATGATATAAAGTTGCTATAAAATCTAAAACATCCAAGACTGATAAAATAACAGCATGGAACAATGAAAAATTATAGATACGTTGGAGACGTACCAGCATCCCAAGCTTAATTCCTGCTCGTCCTCGAGTAGGTAAATGATAAAAATAGAATTTTTGATGTGGAATGTTGCCTATCAAGTTCATCATATATTATTTTCGTTTGTAGCATGGACATTTGGACTTCAATATGATTCAAAGAAATAGTCTAGTTTTGACAAGATTTCAATACTCAAGCAGATCAACAAGCAACCATGTCTTTCAAAATATCAACACTAAAGCAAGTTATCCCTAGCCCATTATGCTCAATCATTGATCCATTCATGAAACACACTCGCATATTAGCTACACCCAATGCTCATGTACGATCACAGTGCCCCTTAGTTGGTTCTTTGTAAGAGAAGATGGAGACTCAATTAAAAATAAAAATTGCATAAAGTAAATAGAAAGGCCCTTCGAAGAAGGAAGTAGGGATTTGTAGAGGTGCCAGAGCTCAAAGCAAAAAGATAGAGATAAAACATTTTGGGTGGCATGATTTTCACTGTCAACGAAAACGAACAAGTAGTTCCCAATACTTTCCATGCTAGATATATCATAGGCAGTTCCCAAACAAAAAATAAATTTTATTCCTTTTTCCACCATACTTTAACATTCCACGGCTAACAGTATCCATGGGTGCCGTCCAAACCAACACTTTCCAAGGAATTTATTATCTGACAACATAAAGTAAATTCATTTTTCATTTCGGGACAGGGCATCCCTGATACCTTTGTCGTACTCTCGTGCAATTACAAGTGAATAAACACTCATCTTGAGAATAACACATGTAGCATGGAAAAATATCGGCCACCCCCTACCGTTTCATGAGTGGTACGAGCACAAAAAGGAAATTATTTTGAAGATTAGAGATGGCACATACAAATTTTCTTAGAACAGCACTGAAATACCACATATATGTAGGTATAGTGGACTCTTATGGCAAATGTGGGTTTTAGGATTTTGGATGCACAAGTAGTAATTCCACTTAGTACAAGTGAAGGCTAGCAAAAGATTGAGAAGCACCCAACTAAGAAACAAAAAATCACATAAGCGAGCATTAAGCATAACTAACACTGAATAATGCACCACAAGAAGGATTTAATTTCATCGCATAACTATTGACTTTCGTGCTTACATAGGGAATCACAAACCTTAACATCAATATTCTTACTAAACCATAATTACTCATCAACATGACTCACATATCACTATCATCATATCTCAAAACTATTACAAAGAATCAAGTTTATTTTGTCCTATGATCTTCATGAAAGTTTTTATTATATCCCTCTTGAATATCTATCACTTTGGGACTAATTTCATATAGCTCAAACAAATCTAAGTGAAGAACATGAGCATAAAAATTTTCTTCTCTCAAAAAAATATAAGTGAAGCATGTGAGAATTTCTTCAAAATTTTACTAACTCCGAAATAAATTTAAGTGAAGCATGAGAGCATTTCTTCAAAAATAATAAAGCACACCATGCTCAAAAAGATATAAGTGAAGCACTAGAGCAATTCCATAGCTCAAAAAATTTAAGTCAAGCACACAGAGCAATTCTAAGAAATCATAGCATAATTTTGGCTCCCTCAAATAGGTGTATTCAGCAAGGATACTTGACTTAAACTAAAAAGCAAAACAAGCAAAGGCTTACATAATAGAAGACGCTGGAAGCAAAACTCATGATATGTGACGAATAAAAATATAGTTCCAAGTAAAATACCGATGGTCATTAGAAGAAAGAGGGGATGCCACTCGGGGCATCCCCAAGCTTAGTTGCTTGTTCCTCTTTGGATAATAACTTGGGGTGCCGTGGGCATCCCCAATCTTAGGCTCTTCTTACTCCTTATTCCTTCATCCATCTTTGCTCACCCAAAACTTGAAAACTTCAATCACACAGAACTCAACAAAATCTTCATGAGATCTGTTAGTATAACAAAGCAAATTACTATTGTAAGTACTGTTGCAACCCAATTCATATTTTATTTTTAAATTATATCTAGTGTATTCCAACTTTACCATGGCTTATAACCTCCAATACAAACCATAGATTCATCAAAATAAGCACACAACGCAAAGAAAACAGGATCTGTCAAAAACAGAACAGTCCGTAGCAATCTGAAAACTCCGAATACTTATGTAACTCCAAAAATTCTTAAAAATTAGGAAAACATAGGAAATTTGTTTATCAATCTTGTGTACAAAAAACAGGATTTTATCGCGCGTCTATGAATTTGCAAAATTATTTTACTGGGCACAAAAGTTTCTGTTTTTCAACAAGATCAAAGCAACTATCACCCAACATGATCCCAAAGGCTTTGCTTGGCACAATCACTAATTAAAACATAAAAAAGACAATCATAACAGTAGCATAATTGTTTGAAGACTCAATAACAGAAATAAAAAGGCAAAAATAAATTTTATTCACTGGGTTGCCTCCCAACAAGCGCTATTGTTTTATGCCCCTATCTAGGCATAATGCAAAGATCTAAGTGTTGTCATCTTTTGTTTCCAACTACTGAATCAAACACTTAGAATTCTTCAAATATTCAGCATACAAATTTTCAGTAACAATGTTCCTAGCAGGTAACTTGAAGAATTCATTCTTGCAAATAGGGTCTTTTATCACTTCAACAAAATCTGGGTTAATACTAGTCATCTTAAGATCTTCTTTTTAACTATTAGAAGTTGTACCCTTGTTTTTAGTGACTTGAGTAATCTTGCCAATTTTGACCGGAGTTTTTTCAATAGTTTTAGCGGAAGAAAAGACCATGTTATAGATTAGTAAAAAATTCTTCCAACTTATCGATTCTAGCGGGGATCTTCTCTATTCTCCGTTGAGAGCGGGTTCTTTTTCTTTTAGTATTTTAAGAGCATCTCCCGCTTTTGACGCAATTCTATTAGAGAAATTATTCATCCTTTTATCCAATTTTTCAATGTTTTCCTCAGTGAGCATTTTCTTTTCAATAGCATCTAACCTTTCCATAACATGCTCGAGAGTTAAAGTTGTTTCATTAATCATAAAAAGATGGTGAACCCACTAAATTTCCCATAGCATTAAAAGCATCTAGAGATGGACACATCAAGAAATTCCCACCAGTAATCATATCAAGGACGAATCTATACCAAGTAGTGATGCCCACATAAAAACTGCGAAGAATAACAACGGTAAATTGCTTACTGATAGATCCATTATGAGCATTGCAAATCCTATACCAAGCATCTTTTAAATTCTCTCCTCCCCTTTATATAAAGTTAATAACCTCATTCTTGAGGGTGCATGCAATAGAGGAAGAACAATCCATAACGACAAAAAGTGGCAAACAATAATTGCACAGAAAACGGCGAAAGAAAAAGAGGGCGAATAAAACGGCAAATTTTTGTGAAGTGGGGGAGATGAAAACGAGAGGCTAATTGAAAATAATGTAAATTGCAAGTAGATGAGATTTGTTATTAGGAACCTGATAGATGTTGATGATGTCTCCCCAGCAACGGCGCCAGAAACTCCTTGTGATGCGGGTTGAACTACGTCGGTATTTCCCAAAAGAGGAAGGGATGATGCAACACAGCTACAGTAGGTATTTCCCTCAGTGATGATACCAAGGTTATCGAACCAGTAGGAGAACAACGCAACACTATGCAAATGGTACCTGCACACAAAGAACAAATACTTGCAACCCGACGCGTAAGAGGGATTGTCAATCCCTCCCGGGTAAAAGATAGATAAAATTGTAGTAGATTGGATAAATAGATCTCACAATAAAGCAAAATAAAATAAATAAAGGAAAAGTGCAGCAAGGTACTTTTTGGTTTTTGGATCAATAGATCAGAAAATGAAAGAGAATAAAAATAGATCTCGAAGGCAAATATGATAAAGAATACACCCTGTCTCGTAGATTTCACTAGTGGTTTCTCTTGAGAAAAATAGCATACGTTGGGTAAACAAATTGCTGTTGGGAAATTGATAGAACTTAAAATAATTTTGATGATATCCAGGAAATGATCATTATATAGGCATCACGTCCAAGATTAGTAGACCGACTCCCGCCTGCAACTACTACTACTACTCCACACATCGAAGCATATCCAGCATGCATCTAGTGTATTAAGTTCATGGAGAAATGGAGTATTGCAATAAGAACGATGACATGATGTAGAAAAGATCTATTCATGTAGTAATAGACTCCATGTTGTTATCCTTAATAGCAACGATACATACGTGTCATGTCCCCTTCTATCACTGGGATTGAGCACCGTAAGATCGAACCCATCACAAAGCACCTCTTCCCATGGCAAGAAAATTTGATCTAGTTGGCCTAATTAAACAAAAGATTCGAAGAAGAAATACGAGGCTATAAGTAATCATGCATATAAGAGATAAAAACTCAAATAACTTTAATGGATAAAATAGATCTGATCATAAACTCAAAGTTCATCAGATCCCAACAAACACACCGCAAAAGAGTTACATTAAACAGATCTCCAAGAGACCATTGTATTGAGAATCAAAAGAGATAGAGGAAGCCATCTATCTACTAACTTCGGACCCGAAGGTCTACAATCAACTACTCACGCATCATCGGAAAGGCACCAATGAGGATGATGAACCCTCCGTGATGGTGTCTAGATTGGATCTAGTGTTTCTGGAACTTGCGGCAGCTAGAAATGTGTTTCGTCGACTCCCCTAGTGTTTTTGGATTTTTGGGGTATTTATAGAGAAAAGAGGCGGTGCGGGAGGCAGCGAGGTGGGCACAACCCACCAGGGCATGCCTGGGGCCCCAAGCGCGCCCAGGCTGGTTGTGCTCCCTGAGGGAGTCCTGGACTAGGGGGTGTCCGGATAGCCGGACTATCATCATCGGCCGGACTCCAAGACTATGAAGATACAAGATTGAAGACTTCGTCCCGTGTCTGGATGGGACTTTCCTTGGCGTGGAAGGCAAGCTTGGCGATACGGATATGTAGATCTCCTACCATTGGAACCGACTCTGTGTAACCCTAGCCCTCTCCGGTGTCTATATAAACCGGAGGGTTTTAGTCCGTAGGACAACAACCATTACAACAATCATACCATAGGCTAGCTTCTAGGGTTTAGCCTCATTGATCTCGTGGTAGATCCACTCTTGTACTACCCATATCATCAATATCAATCAAGCAGGAGTAGGGTTTTACCTCCATCGAGAGGGCCCGAACCTCGGTAAAAACATCGTGTCCCTTGTCTCCTGTTACCATCCGCCTAGACGCACAGTTCGGGACCCCCTACCCGAGATCCGCCGGTTTTGACACCAACATTGGTGCTTTCATTGAGAGTTCCTCTGTGTCGTCACCGATAGGCTTGATGGCTTCTTCAATCAACAACAACGCCGTCCAGGGTGAGACTTTTCTCCCTGGACAGATCTTCGTATTCGGCGGCTTCGCACTGCGGGCCAATTCACTTGGCCATCTAGAGCTGATCGAAAGCTACGCCCCTGGCCATCAGGTCAGATTTGGAAGCCTAAACTTCACGGCGGATATCCACGGAGACTTGATCTTCGATGGATCCAAGCCGCAGCCGAGCGTGCCGCACTGTCACGATGGGTATGATCTAACTCTGCCGCCGGACAGTACTTTGGAGGCCGCACACGAATTCGCTCCGACCCATGGTTCGGAGCCGATCGCGCAGATCGAGGACGGGTGGCTGGACACCACCTCGGGGACTGCAACTTCTACGACGATAGAGCCAAACACTGACCTTGTCCCTTATAAAGCTCGTGACTCCGAAGTGCCGGACTCCCTGCCAGACTCCAAACCTCCTGCGCCCCTGCCAATCGAATCCGATTGGGCGCCGATCATGGAGTTCACCGCTGCGGACATCTTTCAGCACTCACCCTTTGGCGACATCCTAAATTCGCTAAAACATCTCTCGCTATCCGGAGAGCCCTGGCCGGACTACGGCCAGGATGGTTGGGATGCGGACGACGAAGAAATTCAAAGCCCACCCACCACCCACTTTGTAGCCACTGTCGACGATCTAACCGACATGCTAGACTACGACTCCAAAGACATCAACGGTATGGACGACGATGCCGGAGACGATCAAGAACCAGCGCCTACAGGGCACTGGAAGACCACCTCGTCATACGACATATACATGGTGGATACCCAAAAAGATGGGGACGGCGAAGAAGCAACGGAGGCAGATTCCTTAAAGAAACAGCCCAAGCGCCGACGTCAGCGGTGCCGCTCTAAATCCTGCCACAGCAAGAATGGAGATTCTAGCACAGGAGATAATAACACCCCAGAAAGTGCCAAAGACAACCCCCTCCAGCAAGATTCAGCACAGGAGGACGCAGAAGCCAGCCCTCACGAGAGAGCAGCAGACGAAGAGGTCGAGGATGACAATTACATACCTTCCTCCGGAGACGAGGCAAGCTTCCACGACGGCGAATTCGTCGTGCCTGAGGATCCCGTCGAACAAGAGCGCTTCAGACGCAGGCTAATGGCCACAGCAAATAGCCTAAAGAAAAAGCAGCAACAGCTTCAAGCTGATCAAGACCTGCTGGCCGACAGATGGACCGAGGTCCTCGCGGCTGAAGAGTATGAACTCGAACGCCCCTCCAAAAGCTACCCAAAACGCAAGTTGCTCCCGACTAGAGGAGGAAGCATACAAACCTTCATCACCAGCGCACAATACGGCAGACCGACCACCTCGTGGCCGCGACAGAGAGGCATCTAGGCCCTCCACAAGAACCGTACCCCGGCACCGCTCAAAAAGTACGAAGCCACGGGGGAATGCACCGGACTTGCGGGATATATTGGAGGACAAGGCAAGACAATCTAGATCTATCTATGGATCACGTGGACGCCCCACGACCCACGACGAATACCGTCGTGCCGGATACAACAACTCCGGCCGGGCCGAACACAGCAGACAACGCTCTCTTGAGCTACGTCGTGATATTGCTCAATACAGAGGCGCCGCACACCCACTATGCTTCACTGACGAAGTAATGGATCATCAAATCCCTAAAGGGTTTAAACCCGTAAACATTGAATCCTACGATGGCACGACAAACCCCGCGGTTTGGATCGAAGATTATCTCCTTCATATCCATATGGCCCGCGGAGACGATCTCCACGCCATCAAGTATCTCCCACTCAAGCTTAAAGGACCAGCTCGGCATTGGCTTAACAGCTTGCCCGCAGAGTCAATTGGGTGTTGGGAGGACCTGGAAGCCGCATTCCTCGAAAACTTCCAGGGCACATATGTGCGGCCACCAGACGCCGATGACCTAAGCCACATAATCCAGCAACCAGACGAATCGGCCAGGAAATTCTGGACACGGTTCTTAACAAAGAAAAATCAAATCGTCGACTGTCCGGATGCAGAGGCCCTCGCAGCCTTCAAACATAACATCCGCGATGAATGGCTGGCCCGGCACCTAGGACAGGAAAAGCCGAAATCCATGGCAGCCCTCACATCATTAATGACCCACTTCTGTGCGGGAGAGGATAGCTGGCTAGCTCGCAGCAGCAACCTCAGTAAAAATGCTGGCAGTCCGGATACTAAGGACCACAACGGCAGGGCGCGTCGAAGCAAAAACAAACACCGCGTTAACGGCGACAACAATGAGGATACGGCAGTCAACGCCGGATTTCGAGGCTCTAAACCCGGTCAGCGGAAGAAGCCATTCAAAAGAACCACTCTGGGTTCGTCCAATTTGGACCGAATACTCGACCGCTCTTGCCAGATACATGGCACCCCCGAAAAGCCAGCTAACCACACCAACAGAGATTGTTGGGTATTCAAGCAGGCAGGCAAATTAATTGCCGAAAACAATGACAAGGGGCTGCACAGCGATGACGAGGAAGAGACCCGGCCGCCGAACAATAGGGGACAGAAGGGCTTCCCCCCACAAGTGCGGACGGTAAACATGATATACGCAACCCATATACCCAAGAGGGAGCGGAAGCGTGCACTAAGGGACGTATATGCGATGGAGCCAGTCGCCCCGAAGTTCAATCCATGGTCCTCTTGCCCGATCACTTTCGATCGAAGAGACCATCCGACCAGTATCCGCCATGGTGGATTCGCCGCATTGGTTTTAGACCCAATCGTCGATGGATTTCACCTCACGAGAGTCCTGATGGACGGCGGCAGTAGCCTGAACCTGCTTTATCAGGATACAGTGCACAAGATGGGCATAGACCCCTCAAGGATTAAACCTACAAAGACAACCTTCAAAGGCATCATACCAGGTGTTGAGGCGAATTGTACAGGCTCAGTCACACTGGAAGTGGTCTTCGGATCCCCGGATAATTTCCGAAGCGAGGAGTTAATCTTCGACATAGTCCCGTTCCGCAGCGGCTATCACGCTCTGCTCGGACGAACCACGTTCGCAAAGTTCAACGCGGTGCCGCATTATGCATACCTCAAGCTCAAGATGCCAGGCCCTCGTGGAGTCATCACGGTCAATGGAAATACGGAACGCTCCCTCCGAACGGAGGAACATACAGCGGCTCTCGGGCGGAAGTACAGAGCAGCCTTCTAAGGCAATTTTTGAGTCCGGCCGTTAAACGACCGGACACGGCCAAACGCGCCTGGAGCAACATCAACCAAGACCACCTGGCACGTTCCGAGCATGCGTAGCAATGCGGCCCCAACCCCAACCCTCGTATGATTGCAAGACAAGCTCTCCGCGTACATCACTACGCTCTAGAGATACCATGGGCATAGGGGGAGGGGCACGACCACAACAGGCCCAGAGTGCGGCTTAACCACACCAGGGGCTCCCAAGTGTGTCGCTTTTTTCATTTTTATTTTTCTTTTCTTTCCTTCTTTTTGTACACAGGACTCTATTCACCAGAATTTCTGTCCGGCGGCGAACCTGCCGAACTCACGATGCAACAGCCAGGGAGGGACAAAGGCTGCGACGAACACTCAGGTGGTCTCCATTACGAGCATTAAATTTGTTAAATACACCATTCCGCAGCCTACCCCTGGAGGGAGACACGTCTAATTAGTCCAATCCCTTGCTTACCGCACTATTTGTATCATAAGCAGAATTCCTTGAATAAATAATGCAGCACTTTTTGCCTATAATTGCATTACTTTACGTATATGTTCATTAATGACATCTTGCACCCGTATATCTTGGTATGGCCGAATACACCAGGGGCTTATGTTCCCCGCATTATGGTGTGATAAGTACGAACACTTTCACAAGTGCGGCACCCCGAACTTATAGCATTATATGAATCGGCTCCGAATCATGTCTTGGGTCAATAGTTGGGTTTGCCCGGCTCCCATGTTTTGGTACCTTACGTTCCATTCTGTTGGCTAAGGTAGCACTGGGAGAACCACTGCGATTGCGCCCCGGTTGAGCTGGGCGAGCGCCTCAGTGGAGAAAGCTAAAACTGACTGTCATGATAAGGCGAGAGACTGGTCGCTGTTCGAGAGGTCTTTTCGAGTCCCTAAAGACTTATGCCGCTTCGAGCGAAGAACCGGATAATGTCCGGCCAAGGCGTGGATAGCGCCCCGAACTCGGTCTTCCGAATACTAGGGGCTTCGCCAAAATTTAAAATTATAGAATTCTATGGCTAAGTGAGAGTGTTCAAGCATTATAAGTCCGGTTGCCTTGTTCGTTGTGTTGAGCGCCTCCCTAGATGGACCGAAAAATGGGAACAAGAGTGCTCAAGTTTATCCCGAACACCCCAGCACTCGTGGCATGGGGGCTGAAGCCGACGACTTGCCATCTCTCAGATTTAATAAACGGCCGCACAGAAGGTAATATTTTAAATCAATAAGTGTTGCTTAGCGCATATGAACAAAGTTTTCAGCGCACGGGATAACACATTGCGAATTTACTCAATAATTACATCTCTGGGGCACTCATTCGCAATCTTGCAGGCACCCTTCAGGACAGTCTTATAGTACATCTCAGGCGTACGATACTCCTTGCCCGCTGGCGGCGCGTCAGTGATAAGCCTCTCCGCATCTAGCCTGCCCCAGTGCACCTTTGCGTGGGCAAGGGCCCGACGAGCATCTTCAATACAGGCGGAGCGCTTGATGACCTCCACCCAGGGGCACGCATCCACCAGCCGCCGCACGAGGCCGACGTAGCTCCCAGGCATGGCCTCTCCAGGCCACAGCCGGACTATGAGGCCCTTCGTGGCCTGCTCGGCTACCTTGTGGAGCTCGACCAGCTGCTTCAGCTGGTCGCTAGGGGGCACCGGTTGTCCGGCCTCAGCGTACTGAGACCAGAAGACCTTCTCCGTTGAGCTCCCCTCCTCAGCCTGGTAGAATGCGGCGGCATCGGACACGTTGCGAGGCAGATCTGCAAACGCCCATGGAGAGCTCCGAATTCGGGTAAGTATCAGGTAGTTCACATTAACATGCTTGCATTGCATAAAAATGCCTTACCCGCCGCTATTTTCTTCACCGCCTCAATCTCCTGGTGGGCCTTATGGGCCTCGGCCTTGGCGGCTTTGGCACTTTCGAGAGCTGAGGCAAGCTCGGACTCTCGAGTCTTTGAGTCGCGCTCCAAACTCTCATGCTTTTCCATGAGAGTCTGGAGCTCTTGCCGCACCTCCGCCACCCGCGCCTCCTGCTTCTCTCACTCTGCCCGTTCCGTGGCCGCATTGCGTTCGGCCGCGGACACAGCCTCCTTCAGGGTTGCCACCTCGTTCATGGCCCCTGCAGTACCCACGTTATCCTTGTTATTTCTGTCGCATCCTAAATCCTTTTCTGTAAGGTAAAAATTCAAAGTGGTGTTACTCACCTTCTTTGTCCTCGAGCTGCTTCTTGGCACGGCCGAGCTCTTGCTCGGACCGCTCGAGGTCCTGCTTCAAAGCACCGACCTCCGCATTCAGTGCTGCAGAGGTCAGCAGCGCAGCCTGCAAACCCATATTGACATAATTTTTAGCAACCCTGCGTATATCTTTTTTTTAGATCCTTAGTCCGGCTTTTCTTTCCGAACACCGAACCAAGCATCAGGGGCTACTGTCTATGCGGTATTACATTACATATTTTAAACTTCTTACCTCAAAGCCCGTTAGAAGGCTACTGCAGGCTTCGGTCAGCCCGCTCTTGGCGAGCTGAACCTTCTGAATCACCGCACTCATGATAGTGCGGTGTTCTTCCTCGATGGAAGCGCCTTTGAGCGCCTCCAACAAGTTGTCCGGCGCCTCCGGTTGGACGGAGGCCGCCGGCGTCACGGTCTTGCCCTTCTTGCGAAGGGGCCGCCTGCCGGACTCCGGAACCACTGCGGGTTCCGGCGTGGAGTCCGGCGCAAAGTCCGGGAGGCTGCCTTGCGGCGCCTCCGGAGCCTCCTCCTGATGGGTCCCTTCCTGGGTTCCCACCTCGGCATCCTCAGCGTCGCGAGGGGTGGAGGCAGTCGGGATGGAATCTACATCCGACAGAGCCAACGACCCGCTCGATGAAACGGGGAGATCATCATCGGCCAGACTGCAGGCAGTGTGCGGCATTAGAAGGACACTATGTGAAGCAAAAGAGAAATTATAAATCATTCAGGAATCCGGATACTTACGATCTTGCCGGAGGCCTGGACCTTGAGGGCCACTCTTCGTCGCAAACGTTAGCGTTGGGGGAGCTGTCCGAGGGAATAGTTCTTCACCTCTTGGACCCTTCGGCCTCCCCTATTGGGGAAGCCTTCCTCTTCCTCTCTCCCTCCTCTGGGAGAGAGTCCTCTTTCTCCTCCTCGTCTTCGGGGGAGGATTCCGCCTCAGAGCCATCGGATGATGAGTCTGATATCACCTGGCGCCAGGAACTTCTTCGAGTTACCGTGGCCTTCTTCTTGGCCTTCTTCTCCGGCACCACATAGAGTGCCGGGACCAGCAGCCCCGTTAAGCGGGCGTCCGCTGGGTCTTCGGGAAGGGGAGCCGGACAGTCTACCTGTCCGGACGTCCTCTGCCAGTCCTGTCAAAGGCATTGGGAGTTTTAGATCCCACATAGAGTCAAACTATGAAAGAAAACAATTGTCCCATAGAGGATAACGAAGCTTACCTCACCGGCCAGGCGCTTGGTGCTGAATCTGCGATCTTCAGTCGCGGACGCGGGGGCTTCTCCGCCCTTGAACAGCACCCTCCAGACGGCCTCATACGTCGTGTCAAAGAGCCCGCTCAGAGTCCGGTGTTGTGCCGGATCGAACTCCCACAGGTTGAAGGCCCGTTGTTGGCAGGGGAGGATCCGGCGGATGAGCATGACCTGGATCACATTGACAAGCCTAAGCTTCTTGTTCACCAAGGTCTGAAGACAGGACTGGAGTCCTGCCAGCTCCTCCGAACTACCCCGTAGCAAGCCCTTCTCTTTCCAGGAGGTGAGCTGCATAGGGATACCAGATCTGAACTCGGGGGCCGCCGCCCACTTAGGGTCGCGTGGCTTGGTGATGTAGAACCACCCCGATTGCCACCCCTTGACGGACTCCACGAAGGCCCCTTCGAGCCAGATGACATTGGGCATCTTGCCCAACATGGCGCCTCCGCACTCCGCTTGAGTGCCCTTCGCCACCTTCGGCTTGACGTTGAAGGTCTTGAGCCACAAGCCGAAGTGGGGCTGGATGTAGAGGAAGGCCTCGCACACGACAATAAACGCCGAGATGTTGAGGATGAAGTTTGGTGCCAGATCATGGAAATCCAGGCCGTAATAGTACATGAGCCCCCGGACAAAGGGATGCAACGGAAGCCCAGTCCACGGAGGAAGTGGGGAAGGAATACGACCCTCTCATGGGGCCTGGGGGTGGGGATGAGCTGCCCCTTGTCGAGCAGCCGGTGTGCGATGTCGCCGGAAAGGTATCCGGCGCTGCGCAGTTTTGCGATGTGCTCCTCCGTAACAGAGGAGGCCAACCATTTGCCTCCCGCTCCGGACATGGTCGGAGAAGGTCGAGGCGAGATGCGCGGACTTGGGCGCTGGAGCTCGAGTGCGCGGAGATGGATAAGCAAAGGAGGAAGAAGGCGTAGGTAAAAAGGGTGAATCCTTATCCCCTTATATATGGGCGGACGAAGACTATGAGTCCCCACCGGCCTGGTAAACCTCGCTTATGTACCAAGCGCCACCATCAATGGCGCGGTTGGGTTACCCACGTCCGTATTGATGAGAATCCCGGAATAAGGGGAACACGATCTCTGCTTCGACAAGACGTGCCAAGGAAACCGCTTCGCTAAACGCGCTGAGGTGGTATAATAAAGAACGATTCAAGTAGAGGCTTGGTAGTGGCGTGACGTCATGCTACAAGATACGTCAGCAGATTGAACTTGTGTACATAATATTCTCTCTACGGGGAAATGTGGAAATTATTTTGCAGAGCCGGACACTATCCTGGTGTTCACAATCTTGTATGAATTATTCGGAGGAGGAACCCACCTTGCAATGCCGAACAATATGCGCGTCGGACTCATCGTCATTGAAGCCTGGTTCAGGGGCTACTGAGGGAGTCCTGGACTAGGGGGTGTCCGGATAGCCGGACTATCATCATCGGCTGGACTCCAAGACTATGAAGATACAAGACTGAACATTTCGTCCCGTGTCCGGATGGGACTTTCCTTGGCGTGGAATGCAAGCTTGGCGATACGGATATGTAGATCTCCTAGCATTGTAACCGGACTCTGTGTAACCCTAGCCCTCTCAAGTGTCTATATAAACTGGAGGGTTTTAGTCCGTAGGACAACAACCATTACAACAATCATACCATAGGCTAGCTTCTAGGGTTTAGCCTCCTTGATCTCGTGGTAGATCCACTCTTGTACTACCCATATCATCAATATCAATCAAGCAGGAGTAGGGTTTTACCTCCATCGAGAGGGCCCAAACCTGGGTAAAAACATCGTGTGCCCTTGTCTCCTGTTACCATCCGCCTAGACGCACAGTTCGGGACCCCCTACCCGAGATCCGCCGGTTTTGACACCGACACTCCCCTCGAAGCCCCACTCTAGTACTTCTTTGGCCCAACAAGTGTCTTCTGGTCCAGAAAAAATCTCCAAAAAGTTTTGCTGCATTTGGACTCCGTTTGGTACTGATTTTCTGTGAATTAAAAAAGAAGCAAAAACAGCAACTAGCACTAGGCACTATGTCAATAGGTTAGTCCCAAAAATGACATAAAGTTGCTATGAAATGATTGTAAAACATCCAAGATTGATAAAATAACGGCATGGAACAATCAAAAATTATAGATATGTTGGGGACTTACATCGACATCTTGTCATCCTCGGCCATCTCAAGTATAACAAAGTCTGGTGAGATAGTAGTATTTGCAACAACAATGGGCACATCCTCACAACTACCGATAGGTATGGTAGTTGATTTATCAGCCATTTGCAAAGATATTTTAGTAGTTGTGAGTTTATTCAAATCAAGTCTTTTATATAAAGAGAAAGGCATAACACTAACACCAGCTCCTAAATCACACAAAGTAGTTTTGACATAATTTGTTTTGATGGAGCAAGGTATAGTTGGTATTCCTGTATCTCCAAGTTATTTAGGTACTCCGTCCTTAAAAGAATTATTAGCAAGCATGATTGATATTTCAGCTACGGGTATCTTTCTATTATTAGTAATGATGTCTTTCATATATTATGCATAAGGGGCCATCTTTAAAATATCAGTCAAGCGGGTACGCAAAAAGACTGGCCTAAGCGTCTCAACAAAGCGTTCAAATTCTTCATCATCTTTTTTCTTAGTTGGTTTAGGTGGAAAGGGTATTGATTTCTGAACCCATGGTTCTCTTTCTTTACCATGTTTTCTAGCAACAAATTCCCTTTTATCATATCTTTTACTTTTAGGTTGTGAGTTATCAAGATCAATAGCAGGTTGTATCTCAACATGATTATCTAGTCCTTTATCATTGTCTGGTTGGGTGTCTTCATGAACATCATCATTATCCTTTTCATTATCACTAGGTGAATGTTCATTACCAGATTGAGTTTCAGCATCAGAGATAGAGATATCATTATTATCTTCAGGAGGGTTTTCTCTTTCAGGTTCACTAGAAGTATGCAAAGTCCTATCATTTTTTTCTTCATCTTCTTTTTAGAAGGACTAGGTCCATTAGTATTAATTCTTTGAGAGTATTGTTCAATTATTTTAGGGTGTCCCTCGGGATAAAGTGGTTCCTGAGTCATCTTGCCTCCTCTAGATGCTACTCTAATAGCAAAATCATTTATATTATTATTCATTTCACTAAGCAATTCTATTTGAGACTTAGCAACTTGTTCTAACAGAGTTTGAACAATATAGGCATGTTTTCCGACACCTCTAACATCATTAGTGATTCCAAATAACAAGTCACTCAAGCGAGTAATCATATCAGAGTTGTATTTCAATTGTTTCATAACATTTGCATTGAAGTGGTCTTCTTTGATAATGTACCTATCAAATTCATATAGGCATTGACTAGGATGTTTATTATTGTGTTGGATCCACGGCCTCCTATGGGGCTATGAGCCCCTTTTGGTTCGGCGGGGGGATGGACACACTGCACAAAGAGTAGAGAAGCGTAGCGCGGCACGGCAGAGATCACACAGGCGGTTTTTAGCCAGGTTCGGGCCGCCGCGAGGCGTAAAACCCTACTCCTGCTTTCGTGGATTGATGGAGCAAAAGGTGGTGGTGGGCGTAGCGCACTTGCCCAGCAGGGTTTCCTCGAGGCGAAATGGCTACATGCATATGGATATGTGAGCAGCCGTGCTTGCCAACCTCGCGAACCCTTTCTACGGCTGCCACGGGCCTCCTTTCATAGGTAAAGGGGTCACCACAGTGGCAAGTCATTCTTTACATACTGATTAGATAGCAAGCAGTGCTATCATATCTATCTCTGCAGGCTGACAGGGCGCATTAAATGCACCGCCTAGTGTCACATCACAGCGTGCCCGACAGCCCTTGACGAGCTATTTTGCCAGCTCCACACCTGCTGGCTTGACATGTCTCATGACGGGTGTTGTATGGAGGTGTTTGCTATAGGAAGTGGCTGCCATGTGGCAAAAATCAGCCACTTAGTCATCTTGGGGCTTGACACCGCACTGATTCGTGACTTGTGTTGCTCGTGAGGTGGAGCGGTGGAGTGGTTGGACTCCGCAAGCCCCGACAAGGCCTGCCAGGATGATCTGGGAATATGCTTTCGGGGCAAACCCAACCTCACCAGGCTTGCCTGCCCGGCAAGGGAGGTTCTTCCCTTTGCTGTATCTTGCTTCTTTGGCTTGTCTTGATCTTCTTCATGTGCACTTGAACCCTTTGTTGAACTGGTCCTCCTTGCTTGGTTTGATCTTGGTGTTGTAATCTTCATCCTTGTGCCTGTTGGCCATGATGTCCGTGCACGAGTCAGGGGGAACATACAGCCCTGTTTGTGTGCCCCGACATAAGCCCCCGAGCCTGAGCCATATGTGTCGCTGGGCATGTTGGGTTAGGACCCAAACAGTGCATGGACTCTTGGCGAAAAAGTGATGCGACTGCAGCGATGTGCCTCGATAACTGGCCAATCCAACGTCCACTTTGCATATTTACCGCGAGTCATGGGGTAGTGGGATCGGAGCAGTTAATGCAAAACAATAACTTTTCTGAAGAGCCGCGCACTCCTCCACGTCATTTACTTTAAGAGGGGAAATGCGAAAGGGTACCGCCAATTCACCGCTCGCCTCGCTCCCCCATCATCTTCCTCTACAAGCCAAACAATGACTCCTTTCTCTGCCCACGCCCGTCATTGCCTTCCTTTCTGATCTCTTTCCCGTGCTTCCACTGCAATCAGGGGAGATGGGGAAGGAAACTTCAACCAGAGGGAAGTCGGCAGCTGCCGCGAACGAGGCAACTGCCGAGGGGAGCAAGAGGGCAACGAAGCTGGACGCGAAGCGAAGGGGGGACGTCGTCTTCTACCCGTCCCACCTGGACGGGAACATGCTACAGGCGAGGTATGGATACCTATGGGGGAGAGAAGTCCCGGAGGGGCATGGCGCTCCCAAGGTTCTGGTGGAGGGGGAAGAGGACCCGCCAGATTCATACAAATTCTTTTGCGCGTATTCATATGTGGCCTCTGCCCTCCCTTCTCGGATTTGTTTGAGGCAATGGTGGTGGTATACAGATTCCACCTCTTAGATTTTATGCCCAATGCAATGGTGTGTATGGCAATCTTTTCCCATTTGTGCAAGAATTTTGTCGAGGTTGCCCCCAATGTTGATCTGTTCAAGCATTACTTCATACCGCGGGTGGAGAACAAGAGCCACAACTCTGGGAACATCAGTTGGATGCCATGGATCATGCCAAGAGACAACTGGTATTATATCTCTGGCCAGCAACATAGCAGGTGGGAGGAGTGGAGAGGGGATTGGTGTTGGATTCAGGATGAGAATGCCCTTGAATTATGCTAGGCACAGACGGAATGCCTCGAGTGTGACAATGTCTGGAGGGCATTTGGCCTTACTGAGGACAGGCTCTGCTTGGCAATAAACACTATTACTCGTCTGAAGGCTACCGGGTTGACCGTCGAACATGTGGGGGCAGATTTTCTCCTTCGCCCCAAAGATCCTTTGCAAAAGAGGGACAGATTTGCCTGGGTGTATGGAGATGTGGCGGATAGGAGGAGATTGCTTCCTAGACTGGCCAACGACCTAACGGTCTATGGCCATGCCTTGTTGTGCGAGCAGCTATTTGGACTCATTGGGCTATTCAAGTTGCCGACAAGCATCATCGTACTAAACATCAACTCTGCCAGGAGCTAGATCTTGCAGTGGATGTCGCAGTGCAACGCCAACGGATTTCGGGTGACTGGAAGTTGCCCACTTTCGATGAAGAGCTGGCGTGGTCTTCTGCCTTAGTGGAAAGACCCACTAAGGTGGAAACGATGATGTACAAGGGCACCTCCTCGATGGAGGTGGCGTATATAAAGAAGCAACTCGAGGAGGACATGGCAGCCCAGGCTGCGGCGGCAGCAAAGGGCAGGACGGCATCAAAGATAAGAGGAAGAACTGTACATGAGGGCCCTCCCCACGGCAAGAGTGAGACGCAGGTCACGGAAGGGGCTGCCGAGGAAGCGCGTGCCGGGGGAGAACCTGCCGGGGATGGGCCTTTCAGGATCGAGGCTCTGTATGCCGCGGCAACAGAAGTTTTAGCGGAAGAAGTGACTAAGGAAGTGGAGGTACCAAGGGAGGAATGGCTCGCAGAGGGCCCTCTAGCCCCCGAGTCAATCTTGGAGCCGCGTCGTTGCAAACGGGTAGCCATTCGGGGAGCGGCAGTCCCCGATCATGCGCCCACCACTAGGAGGGTCAAGGATGTCGCCTCCAAGGTCAGCATTCCTGAGGCCGCATGCCGGCACTCTCCTCGGCTCTCTTGGGCAAGGGACCTCCCTACCAAGCAGCAGGCAGCCAAGGAGGGAGACTCCAACACCCAATCAAGCTCGAGCTCTTCGTCGATCTCGTCTTCATCAGAGCCTCCCGCACCCTGGCAGGGCTCGAAGTTACTAGAGAGCTCCGCAGCCCCGCCCCAGAAGAGGAGCAGGGCCCCTTGCCGCCCATAGATTTCGAGCTGAACTCCATGCTCATCAATGAAGAGTAAGGGAGATCGCTCCCTTCTTCTCTCTTCTTCTCGCACTGCCTTTAATAAATTTGCTTGCGTTTCTGACTGATATCGCTTGGTGTTGTCGGCAGGGAGGAGGAGAAGACAGAGACCCTCGTCCACTGGACCAAGAGGCTCAGGCGAGAGGGACCATCTACATCGGCGAGAGAGTCAAGCCCGGCAGGGAGCGGCACGAGCGTGCCAGCACCGAGCCCCCAGCTCAGCCCTCGGCCCGATGGTGCAGAAGAGATTTCGCCCGCTGGGGGTGATGGTGGAAGGCACCCCTCCATTGATGCCCAAGGAGGCATAGGAGCCACGCGGGACGAGCCTCTCCAGGAGGGGCCCACTCCACCCATTGACAGAGTCGATGGTCCCCACCAAGGGTCACCAAGAAAACGCCTGCCTTGACCCGGCAGCCAACGTTGCCGGAGAAACTGAAGCTTCCACCCGGCAGACCTCTTTGGGTATCTCTTCTGTCCTTCTTCCTATCTTATTGCCTTGCTTTCCTCTCTTGTCTTGTCAAGTAATTCTATCACTCTGCCATTTATTGTTAGATCTGCTTGCCACCCCCTTGAGCGAAGAGCTGGACCTGCTGGAGGAGGTGGCAAATACTGGGAAGGATGTCGCGTTGAAGCTGCCAAGATCATTGTCGTAGAGGAGCAAGGGCAGGCTGTCGGGGGTGCTCTGAGTCCCCTAAAGAAACCCAAAGAAAACCCCGGCAGTGCGTCTGGGTCGGGAGCCATGATTGAGGAGAAGGTGCCGCTCCAAACCTTGGGCCCTCTCCCTTCTTTTGGCGCCTCAACGGAAGCCCCGCTGCCCTCTTCAAGTCGCCTGGCGCTAGTACTGGCACAACCTGAGCTTGGAGCCCCATGCTCATCAATGGTGGCGAGCACAGAGCTCGACAAAGAACTCCGGCGTATCCTGTCGTCGCTTTACCCAGGGGTTGAAGATGTGGATGACTCTGTTGCCGTCGCCATGGACCTGTCCTTTATGTAATCCATGGCGATAGGACTCAAAGAGATGCGGGATCAACATAGCCGGAAGTGGCAGGAGCTCAAAGAGGACTGCCAGTCTGTCAGCAAGATGGACCGGAAGCTGAAGGACAAAGGCGCCGAACTGCATGACTACCATGATAAGTGATTCTGGGTCCTCTTGGGGCAGTAGGAAACAATCTCGATGGCAAGATAGGATGTCATAGCGCGAGAGGTGCGCTTGGTGGACTGTCAGGCGTCTCTGGATGCCAGGGAGCAGGAAATTTCTCTCCGGGAGGATAGGCTCGAGGCTACTCTCCTCGCGAAAGACGCTGATCTGGAGTCCCTTGTGCAACAACGCACCAAGGAGCTGGAGGACAGGCACAAAGCTGCCCTGGATGCTCTCACCACTTATTCTGCCGCTCAGCTGAAGAAGCTTGCTGATGATCTTGCTGCTGCCTTTGACGCCAAGGCCGACGTCGACCGGCAAGTGGTTGAGTTGTGGAGAAGCTTGCTGAGAGCACCGGGGAGGTCTTGGTCCTCAAGGAGGAGATGCAAAAAGCAGAGTCCATTTTGAAGGATTCGAATTGCATCTTTCCTCCAAGAGCCAAGGTCTCGAAGCCGCCAATGGCACCATCGAAAATTTGAAGGCCAGGATCAGATCCTTCGAAAGCTAAATGGAATCTTTTGAGGCTCGCGAGCAGCTGCTGTCAAAGGATCTTGAGAATGCAAGGCGCCTTCGAAAGGACACAGGGGATAAGTTGGTGAATCAATCCCTGCAGGTCGACCTCTGGACCAAGAGCTTGATCAATGTTGTCGGGCACCTTTCTGCTCAGGCAGCAGCGATGGGCATGGACGGGCCAGTATTCTCGGTCAGTAAGCATGAGGTGCCCAGTGTCAAGATTGGGCTCTTCCTTCGATGAGCTGATTGACAAGATGAAGGTGCATGAGGACGGAAGGGCGGGTCACTTCACGACCAAATCCAGGAAGCTTGCCCGCAATGCCCTCTTTATGGTCCTGAGCAACCTCGCCTGTCGCCACCCAGATTTTGAACTTAATGATGGCTTCAGGAAGCCGCCGCCGGGCGCAGACGTTCCTGTCGCTGAAGAGAAGGCCACTCCCCTTGCCGGCAAGGTCCTCAAGGTTCCTAGTGCCCCACGAAGCCGCCAGGCCCGTGTCGGTGGAAAATGACACCTATGGGATCACTGGAATCCCTACTACGGCCGGCGGGCACGGGGTTGTGGAAAGAGCAGGTCTAGGAGTCAGCACCAAGTTCATTTACCCATGTTCAGGCCGCGAGGATGCGTAATAACCTAGTCCTACTTTGGTGTATATTTGAGTGTTCTTGAGCTCTTGAACTAGCCGCGACATGTGATTTGTTCAAAAGATCTGAATCCCTCTCCCCTACGCCTCGGGCCTCCTTTTATAGAAAAAAGGGGTCGCCACAGTGGCACACAGGAGGTGGAAAGGTGTACAGTGGCCGAGTCTATCCTCTGGCACAGTCGGATAAACACATTTAATGCACTGCCAACGTGCCCTTCTTGCTTTATCGGGGACGTCAAGGAAGCTCGTCCCAGCTGTCGTCGCCTCACTTGGCTTTGACGCGTGTCCGAGCTGATGAGGCGTTGCAGTGCCATGTTGGCTGGCTACTAGGCTGGTGTGGTGGCAGAGTCTTCTCAAAGTTCTGCATGCCACCACGCAGGTGCTTGCTGAGTCGGTCTAGAGGCCGCACGTCGGCATGCAGGTGCTCGCCTAGCTGGCTGAGCTGGCAGCTGCATGGGAACGGCGGTGGACTCTTGCCAGATGTGGGCCTGGCTGCGGCCCCGCTGACGTCCTCGGCAAGGGTCTTGCCGGGGTCCAGGCAAGGGTCTTGCTTTGACATCGTGGTCGTCCCCGGCAAGGATCTTGCCGGAGGTCTTGTGGATTTCCTCGGCAAGGAGCTTGCCGAGGATCGTCGTCTTCTGGTCCTCATCTGATCTTGCGTGTTTATGATCTTCATGAAGATCTACATGCCACCATGGAGGTGCCTCCCGAGCCTTGGTTCCAATGTGGTTGATGGCATTGGAACCCTTGGGCTCAAGGGTGGCGCGCTCCGCTGGCGCTGGGCAAGTTGCCCCGGCAAGGCTCTCGCCGAGGATACGGGGGCTGCCCCGGTAATGGTCTTATCGGGGCAGTCTATCTCACCCTCTTGCTTTCTGTGTCTCTAGGCTTGGTGTTGCTTTGATTGTCTTGCGCCTTTGGCTTCCCTCCTCTGCCCTGCTAAGTGTGGCCGCGGGCGCGGCTCTGACTGCCCATGCACAAGTAAAGGGGTACAAAAGAGAGCCGCTACTTTTGTACACCGACAGCCCGACACTAAACTATTCCTGCCACCGTGTTGGCATGTAATCAAAACAATGACGAATGTCTTGTGCTTAGACCTTATGATATTTTATGCTTTCATGTGAAGTTGTTGTTATCACTTAATCTGATTTGCGTGTTTATCCCTTCTGAGCTTTATCCATTAGTGTTCGTATGATTAGTCTCTATACGCGTCCTGGTTGCCTACCCGTATCATATTGCCGCGAAAGTCGTAAGGGTCTGGCCCTTAACATTTATCTTGGCATGGACGCGTCCCGGCAGGTTTCTCCTTACTTGTTTCCGATGCAGCCACTGATCCCGCGAGCGGACTCTGAACGGAATGAGGTTGCAGACAAGAATCTAGTAAAGGTACCATTTCGTGCGAGATTCCTCTATACGAACACTTAGATGCTCGAGGGATAAACAAATACGTAAACCGAGAAGTACGTAAGGACGCAAAAGTAGCAAGAACTTAGCTTATTTGGGTTTTCATCGAACTTTGCCCTAGTTGAGAGTGTTTGCTTGGCTCACAAGTTTCAGGGAAGATTGTATCGCTTGAATGCCGGTCTCTAGCTCCCGGCATGGGTTGGCTAGAGGCGCATGTAACTTGTAGCGGCAGGATGCGGTGTCAGGTACAGGTTTCTCTCTCTCATCGCTCTACACCTCTTGATCAAACCAATGGAAATGGCACTAAAGCCACGTAAACGCGGGCGGCCTTGTCGGTGCATACTTGCCGGGGCATCAACCAACGGACTTGCGCTGGGGATATACTCAGGATTTCCTATGCACGGTAAATGTTGGACCAAGCATCGCGCGGGCTCGTCGACGTTGATGACGCTGGAACCCAGAGTAGCATGATTGTCAAGGAGTGAGAGTGGCAGAGGGAGAGGAAGCCTAGCACCTTGCACACTGTTCCTTCCTTCCGAACGGAATTTGTCAAGCACTCTTGTGCTTTGATTGTTTGAGGTGGTATTGTTGCCCTTGCTGCTAGCTTCCGTGGCAGTTTGGACCACGGTAAGTGGGGATGACAAAGGGTGGGAAAGATCGGCACGGGAGCAATGTTGCTCTTCCGCTCCGCCCCAGTCATCCCCTCGGGTGTCGCAAGAAGTGACGCCTAATGTTGGCTTGAACTACATTGGTATTTCCCCAAAGAGGAAGGGATGGTGCAGCACAGCAACAGTAGGTATTTCCCTCGGTGATGAGACCAAGGTTATCGAACTAGTAGGAGAACCACGCAACAACACGTAAACAGCACTTGCACACAAAGAGCAAATATTTGCAACCCGACGTAAGAGAGGGGTTGTCAATCACTCACGGGTAAAAATCTAGGTAAAATTGTAGTAGTTTGGATAAATAGATCTCACGGGAACACGCGATAAAATAAATAAATAAAAATTGCAGCAAGGTATTTTTGTGTTTTTGGATTTATAGATCTGGAAATAAAAGCAAATAAAAAATAGATCTCGAAGGTAAACATAATAAGAAGAGACCCGGGGGACGTAGATTTCACTAGTGGCTTCTCTCGCGAAAAATAGCATATGGTGGGTAAACAAATTACTATTGGGAAATTGATAGAACTTCAAATAATCATGACGATATCCAGACAATGATCATTATATAGGCATCACGTCCAAGATTAGTAGACCGACTCCTACCTGCATCTACTACTATTACTCCACACATCGACCGCTATCCAGCATGCATCTAGTGTATTAAGTTCATGGAGAAATGGAGTAATGCAATAAGAACGATGACATGATGTAGACAAGATCTATTTATGTAGAAATAGACTCCATATTATTATCCTTATTAGCAATGATACATACGTGTCAGTGCCCCTTCTGTCACTAGGATCAAGCACCGTAAGATTGAACCCATCACAAAGCACCTCTTCCCATGGCTAGAAAAATCGATCTAGTTGACCTAACTAAACCGATGATTCGAAGAAGAAATACGAGGCTATAAGTAATCATCCATAGAAGAGATCAAAAGACTCAAATAACTTCCATGGATAAAAACATAAATCTGATCATAAACTTAAAGTACATCGGATCTCAACAAACACACCGCAAAAAGAGTTACATCAAATAAATCTCCAAGAGACCATTGTATTGAGAATCAAGAGAGAGAGGAAGCCATCTGGCTACTAACTATGGACCTGTAGGTATACAATGAACTACTCACGCATCACCGAAGAAGCACCAATGAGGATGATGAACCCCTCCATGATGGTGTCTAGATTGGATCTAGTGGTTCTGGAAACTTGCGGCGGTTGGAATTGATTTTCGTCGACTCCCTTAGGGTTTCTGGAATATTAGGGTATTTATAGAGCAAAGAGGCGGTGCGGGAGGTGGCCGAGGTGGGCACAAGCCACCTGGGTGTGCATGGGCCCCCAGGCGCGCCCTGGTGGGTTGTGCTCCCCTCAGAGCTCCCCTCAGGTACTTTCATGGCCCAACATGTGTCTTCTTTTCCAAAAAAATCCACAAAAAGTTTTGCTACGTTTGGATTCCGTTTGATACTGATTTCCTGCGATGTAAAAAACAAGCAGAAAATAGCAACTCGCACTGGGCACTATGTCAACTAGGTGATACCCCGCGCGTTGCAGCGGGGATTTGGTAAGGAGAAGAAATGTTGTGCAATGAAAAGGTAAAAGCTCTATGGAGCAAAACATGGTAGGAAATCCATGACATTGATAGAAAGAAACATATTTGATACATCATAACATGGCATTGTAGGGGTATACACTGGTGGGAAAAGAAATAATAACATGATATTGTAGAATATACACCGGTGGAAATCAATAAAGAGAATCCATCTCCCATGAACTCTCTGTTGTTTGGTTTTAGACCAGCCTACTTACGGTAGTAATCTTGCGTTTGTTGTTGCATGTTTGTAACTTCAAACCTATAATCATTTCTTCTCCTACATCCATTGGCAACACACCTGCTATTTTCATTAAAAAAAGAGGAAGAATTATTTTATTACAAACGATGAAAATAGTACTTAGTTTGTTATGTTTAGACTACAAAAGTAGAGTAAATCTGTATCACCTACGCACATATAGTAAAATAGACTAAAAAAAGGGATACTGTCATAGTCAAAAAAAGAAAAGGGATACGGCCTATGTGAAACAAATGAAAAAATAGGGGTGTGACCTTCGATATTGCATCACTTTCTCTTTTTCCTCTCCTCATTTGCAAGGGCTAGACATCAACGGGAAAATAAAAGCAAAACTGTTGAGTCCATCACCGAGGGCAAGTGTAGATTACGTTATAACTGAAGGTCGCAGCTTGTACTTGAACTGAGTGTGTTGAGATTCGATATCCTCATTTACCGGTACTCACAGGTTCTGATTCAGGTTAAAAATACCAACTATTATTCTCTGTTCCCCATCTTCAACGTACTGCATATGTTAGATTCGAGACGTCAACCTCTAGAATTGTCAGATAAAATGAATATAATCAATCATAGCCTAAATCCACAGACACAAGAAAATAATTTAGAAACCAAGAGAGGTTGGGTTTTTCTTCAAGGAGCTAAGCACCTTCCGATCCGGAGTGCAAGCTGGCAAATTCAAAAATCATAAACTCAAGGATAGGAAAAACTGACGGTGGTTGAAAATAGTGAGCATGCACCTGCCGGAGTGGAGGGCTGGAGTCTGGTTCGCAGAGTAGAACGCGAGCAACCGTGTGGTGTGGGTAAAGAATAAGAAGGCGCCCACTCGCATTTGTAGGGCTGGGTAGCGAGGGGTGATGAATGCTGCCATTTCATGGACAGTAGTGGCTGCCGTTTCATGGTGGCGATCGAAAGAGAGAGCGACGGCGGCGACTGGAAGGGAGAGCGCCGATGGCGGCGAAAGAGAAGACGAAGTGACGAACCCTAGTGCGATTAGATGGGCCAACACCAAGACAAACACTCAGGCAGCCAGATGCGTGCGTTTTGGGAGCTAGCCCAACTATTGGGCCACACAGCCCATGAGCAAGAACATGGGGAAACGCTGTGCAGATTTTCTCAGCGGAAAACCGTGCATGCGGGATGCGGCAGTGTAGGATTAGGGGTGACGTGGCTGCACGAGAAGCCAGGAAAATCATCTAGTGGAGGGCTCCTATTTAGATATAGAAGATAGGTTAGTACCAAAAAATGATATAAAGTTGCTATAAAACGATTGTAAAACATCCAAGAATGATAATATAACAGCATGGATCAATAAAAAAATTATAGATACGTTGGAGACGTATCAGCATCCCCAAGCTTAATTCCTGCTCGTGCTCGAGTAGGTAAATGATGAAAACAGAATTTTTGATGTGCAATGCTGCCTAACATGTTCATCACATATTCTTTTCTTTGTAGCATGGACAATTGGACTTTTATATGATTCAAAGCAATAGTCTAGTTTTGACATGAAGACTTTAATACTCAAGCATATCAACAAGCAACCATGTCTTTCAAAATATCAATACTAAAGAAAGTTATACCTAGTCCATTATGCTCAATCATTGATCCATTCATGAAACACACTCGCATATTAGCTACACCCAATGTGATAGAGGCAAAGGTGTCCCGTCTTTCGATGAGATGATGGATATCGCTTTGGTGGAAGTCGACTTTGACGATCCGACTACGAACGTGCGAGGACATCGCGCCTTAGCAATCGCTAAACCAACTCCGAGAGGTTATTGACCACGCCGGAGCACGATCAACCTGACCACGAGGGTCTGTTTCCTGTGAGCAAACGAAGAACAAGCAAGAAACTGAGATGGCAATCTGGATATTGCGAATATAAGATGAAAGCTTTATTGATCAAGGTGGGGTTCTGTGACGCCTTTGTCTGGTCGTTGAACACAAACGAAGTACGCGAAGTTGCAACTATGGCGAACTTTTAATCTAAACAAAACCCAAGGAAAAGCTACTAGATGGATCTACTTATATAGGAGCAAGGGGTGGCGGCCAAGGAGGTGGGAGGACGTCCCAAGGCAGCCTAAAACTAAATCTAGGTCGTACAAGGCCAATGGGCCCAAGTGGAGGTGATGTAACACCTTTGGACTTGTAGTTTGACTCGGATTCTGCTCCAACATCAGATTGTTTCGTCCACAACTCAACGCTCCGGACGAATTTTAAGGTGATTCCAATTGGGTTGGAAAGTGCACGAAATCTAGTTTCCAAAAAAAAAAGAATCACCCAATTCGGAGTCCGTATGAAAAACTTGTGTGCGTTTTGAGTCAGGTACGTCTGTGCAGTCCGAATCTGAATCCAGAACGTGAGAGACTTGGACTCTATCTTCTCTTGGGCCAAAAGTGACGTGAGAGAACTTTTTGGACAGCAAATAAACATCTCTTTCTTCCTTATCTTCATATGTGGATTGTACAAATGTCCCATACACCTGCAATTAGACAAAACACAAAAGTGTGTGAAGTATTTTTGTTCTGGATAACATAAATAGATTATTGAATAGTTTGCACTAGAAATCACCTGACAAATATGCATATATGCAATATTTTTGGTCATATCCAAGGTAGTCATGTCCTCATCATCCTCCCCTTCTTGAAAATAAAGCCGTCCTCGGCGTTGCTTAATCTGAAATGTGGCTAACAAAAGAGACAAGGTGTACATGTTGTATATGTATATGTCCTCCATTTTTACTTCCCTTGATTTTTGCATATATGACACATGAATAGATGAGTAACTTGCATAGTTCATAAAATCTAAAGCCAAAAAATTAGCACAAGAAGTAGAAGGCATGAAAGTATTGCAACTCAGTTTGCACATATAAGTGAAGCTCTTATTCATTTCAAAAGATCGACAATGTTCATCATTAAACCATCCCAACATTGGTGAATAAACCTTACTTGCATCAAATTTACATGCTACAACATGCTTAAATAAGCAAACATGCAATAAGTCATTCAACACAGAATCATCACCAAGATTAGAGGTCATATCAAAATGATTAAACATTGGTTCTTTTGCATCAATAGTTAATTCAATGGGTGCACTCAAAATTCTTGGTATTTCAGTTGTTTGATCACATGGCAAAGTCAAATTATCAACGTAGTCCTCTAAAATAGGTGGTGTGATCAAAGTAGTGGGTAGCTCATCAGATGGTGCATTCAAATTGACAAGGCATTCATCATTCTCATGTAGAGATGGAAGATCAGTACCTTTGTTATTACCTCTTATGATCAACTCAGATGATGTAGCCACTCTCGGGGGCGATGTGTCACATGGTGGAGGTGATGTAGTCCTGACAACAACGGATGTGGTTGTCATAGTATGCCTAGTAGTTGAAGGAACAATCATATCAACTCTTGGAATGTGCACCGTGCGCTTGTTCTCCTCGTGGCCAACACGTCGTTTTATTTCCTGTTCAGCTTTGCAAGCAAGATGAAACAAATGGTCCATAGGATAACACTCTTCATGAATTAGTATCTCTTGAATATCACGGTTTAATCCTCCCCAAAATCTATCCATAAAATCATCTTCACTTTCTTCTAAAGAGGAATGCAACAAGGTAGTTTGTAAATCATCATAATATTTTGTTACAGTTTCACTACCTTGTTTTAAGTGTTGCAACTTCTTAATCATGTCACGAGTATAATAAGCAGGGACAAAAGTATGTCGCATGGCAAGTTTCAAATCATCCCAAGTAGTAGGAATATAATCAGGGTGTAACCGACAATATTCACTCCACCAAACCAAAGCATAACCAGTGAAAGAACCAACCGCAACCTTAACCTTTTTATGTTCATCGAAATTATGGGAAGCAAATATATTTTTTATGTCGAACTCCCATTCAATATATAAAGCAGGTTTAAAACGGCCATTAAATGGTGGTATAGATACATTAACCTGATCATGTGCATTTGGATGTTTGTGCACCTCTCGTGACGGTTGTGGTATTTGCAAAGGTGGTGGCACGTCTCCCGCGATCGACAAAGCCCATGAATTGACTCTGGATCCTATCATGATTAGTAGAACAAGAAACAAAACCCAAAAATAATGTTCCTATAACTACTAGGATGTGGTGGTAAAATGCTCACAGTAAAGCAAATATCAATGTCTTACAAGTTCTTACCATGCAGCAGGCGGTGATCGGCAACCAGCGGTGTCAAGTAACTCCGAATATTGAGTAAAGCGATTGCCAGGGGAGCGTACGTATACACGGTGTAGAAATATGTGGAGCTGGGTTGGCTATATATGGTAGCAAAAGATTAGCAATAATCAATTCAAAGATGCAATGTTGAATAAACGCTCAACGACGGTACTGTGCTGGTCCTAGGCTAGACCGGACTAGAGACGCGAGCCTAGAACACTAATAAGGTCACGGCGTAGCACAACTAGCATCAATGAAGGATACTAAGTAGCTCTTGACAGCAAGATATAAGTGAAGATCACAACGGCAGTGAAGATAATGATGAAAAACAACTGCCAAGCAGGATATACAACAACTTTGTCTCCAACTTTCCTCTGAAAAAGTTTGTGCCGATTTTTTTGATTTTTTTCTCTCCTTTTTTTCTCTGACTTTTTTTCTCTTTTTTTCTCGTTTTTTCTCTCTTTTTTTCTCCCTCTTTCCAAAACAAACTAGATAAGACGCAGATTGGATCAAGCGAAGATGTGAACGATCTCAACTATTATTATGACAATGAATGGTGGGTAGCACGTGGTGGAAATTGATGGATGGGTGGTGGACAGCAGAAGAGATAATGATGCAGCGGTGGCGTGACTAATGTGAACAGAACTCGAAACTCTAAACGAACTAGACACTAAGACCAGCAACTCGACACGACGATGCAAACAATAATTCAACTATGCAAGCAATGAAAAGAAAATTGCAAAGGCTCAGACTGGCTTGGACCAAGGATGAATAGATCTAACTCTTTTTTGTGGCTTTTTCTAGGACAATAGGTAAGAAAATAAATCTAATCTAGGAAAACTGGAAATTCTCACCGAGCAACCTGAAAACTGATACCACTTGATAGAGGCAAAGGTGTCCCGTCTTTCAATGAGATGATGGATATCGCTTTGGTGAAAGTCGACTTTGACGATCCGACTACGAACGTGCGAGGACGTCGCGCCTTAGCAATCGCTAAACCAACTCCGAGAGGTAATTGACCACGCCGGAGCACGATCAACCTGACCACGAGGGTCTGTTTCCTGCGAGCAAACGAAGAACAAGCAAGAAACTGAGATGGCAATCTGGATATTGCGAATATAAGATGAAAGCTTTATTGATCAAGGTGGGGTTCTGTGACGCCTTTGTCTGGTCGTTGAACACAAACGAAGTACGCGAAGTTGCAACTATGGCAAACTTTTAATCTAAACAAAACCCAAGGAAAAGCTACTAGATGGATCTACTTATATAGGAGCAAGGGGTGGCGGCCAAGGAGGTGGGAGGACGTCCCAAGGCAGCTTAAAACTAAATCTAGGTCGTACAAGGCTAATGGGCCCAAGTGGAGGTGATGTAACACCTTTGGACTTGTAGTTTGACTCGGATTCTGCTGCAACATCAGCTTGTTTCGTCCACAACTCAACGCTCCGGAAGAATTTTAAGGTGATTCCAATTGGGTTGGAAAGTGCACGAAATCTAGTTTCCAACAAAAAAAGAATCACCCAATTCGGAGTCCGTATGAAAAACTTGTGTGCGTTTTGAGTCAGGTACGTCTGTGCAGTCCGAATCTGAATCCAGAACGTGAGAGACTTGGACTCTATCTTCTCTTGGGCCAAAAGTGACGTGAGAGAACTTTTTGGACAGCAAATAAACATCTCTTTCTTCCTTATCTTCATATGTGGATTGTACAAATGTCCCATACACCTGCAATTAGACAAAACACAAAAGTGTGTGAAGTATTTTTGTTCTGGATAACATAAATAGATTATTGAATAGTTTGCACTAGAAATCACCTGACAAATATGCATATATGCAATATTTTTGGTCATATCCAAGGTAGTCATGTCCTCATCACAATGCTCAACTACGATCATAGTCCCCCTTAGTTGGTGCTTTATAAGAGAGGATGGAGACTCGAGTAAAATAAAAATTGCATATAGTAAATACAAAGGACCTTCACGGAGGGAAGTAGGGATTTGTAGAGGTGCCAAAGCTCAAAGCTAAAAAGACAGACCTAAAACATTTTGGGTGGCATGCTTTTCCTGTCAACGAAAACGATCGAGTAGTTCCCAATACTTTCCATGCTATATACATTATAGGCGGTTCCCGAACAGAAAATAAAGTTTATTCCTTTTTCCACCATACTTTCACTTTCCATGGCTAATCATATCCACGGGTGCCTTCCATACCAACACTTCTCAAGGAATTTATTATTTGACAAGATAAAGTAAATTCATTTTTTCATTTCGGGACTGGGCATCCCTAATACCTTGTCGTACTCTCGTGCATTGACAAGAGAATAAACACTCATCTTGAGAATAACACATCTAGCATCGAAATATATCAGCCACCGCTATTGTTTCATGAGCACTACAAGCACACAAAAGAGAAATTTATTGTGAACATTAGAGATGGCACATACAAATTTGCTTAGTACGGCACGGAAATACCACACATAGGTAGGTATAGTGGACTCATGTGGCAAAAACTAGTTTAAAGGATTTTGGATGCACAAGTAGTGATCATACTTAGTGCAAATGAATGCTAGCAAAAGATTGGGAAGAATCCAACCAAGAAACGAAAACTCTCATAAACGAGCATTAAGCATAACTAACACCGAATAATGCACCACAAGTAGGATGTAATGTCATTGCACAACTATTGACTTTCGTGCTTGCATAGGAAATCACAAACCATAACACCAATATTCTTACTAAAGCATAATTACTCATCAACATGACTCACATATCACTATCATCATATCTCAAAACTATTACAAATAATCAAGTTTATTTTGTCTAATGATCTTCATGAAAGTTTTTATTATATCCCTCTTGAATATCTATCACTTTGGGACTAATTTCATATGTTGCTTTTGATAGCTCAAACAAATCCAAGTGAAGAACATGAGCATGAAAAAATTTCTTCTCTCAAAATAATTTAAGTGAAGCAAGAGAGAATTTCTTAAAAAATAGTAAAGCACACCATGCCCAAAAAAACATAAGTGAAGCACTAGAGCAATTCCATAGCTCATAAAGATTTAAGTGAAGCATAGAGAGCAATTCTAACAAGTCATAGCATAATTTTGGCTCCCTCAACTAGGTGTGTCCAGCAAGGATAAATGACTTAAAACACAAAGAAAAAGAAGCAAAGACTCATATCATACAAGACTCTCCAACCAAAACTCATAATATGTGACGAATAAAAATATAGTGTCAAGTAAAATACAGATGGTTGTTAGAAGAAAGAGGGAATGCCACTCAGGGGCATCCCCAAGGTTAGTTGCTTGATACTTCTTGAATATTATCTTGGGGTGCCTCGGGCATCCCCAAGCTTAGCCTTTTACTAATCCTTATTCCTTCATCCATCGCAGTCTCACCCAAAGCTTGAAAACTTCAATCACACAAAACACAACAAAACCTTCGTGAGATCCATTAGTATAAGAAAGCAATTCACTACTTTAAGTACTGTTGCAAACCCATTCATATTTTGTTATTGTATTATATCTACTGTATTTTAACTTTTCCATGGCAAAACCTCTTCAAATGAAACCATAGAATCATCAAAACAAGCACATAACACAACGAAAACAGAATCTGTCAAAAACAGAACAGTCTGTAGTAATCAGGGAACTTCGTATATTTCTGTAACTCCAAAAATGATGAAAAATTAGAACAACGTGGGAAATTTGTACATCAATCTTGTGTAAAAAATTCAGAGCAAAAGCACGTTTCTGTGATTTATGAAAATTATTTTTTTTGAGCGCAAAAGTTTCTGTTTTTCAACAAGATCGAATCAACTATCACCCAACATGATCCCAAAGGGTTTGCTTGGCACAAACACTAACTAAAAGACCAAAAACACAATCATAACAGAGGAATAATCATGCAAACACTCGAGAACAGAAATAAATGGACAAAAATCAATTTTATTCATAAGTGTTATTGTTTCACGCCCCTAGCTCGGCATAGATAATTTTAATGATGCTCGCATGAAAGACAAGAATTAAAGCACAAAGAGAGCATCATATAACATGTGACAAACACACTTAAGTATAACATACTTCCTATGCATAGGAATTTTATAAGCAGACAAATTATCAAGACAAGAAATACCTAGCAAATGCAAGGAAGAATAAAACATAGTGATAGAGGCAAAGGTGTCCCGTCTTTCGATGAGATGGTGGATTTCGCTTTGGTGGAAGTCGACTTTGACGATCTGACTACGAGCGTGCGAGGACGTCGCGCCTTAGCAATCGCTAAACCAACTCCGAGAGGTTATTGACCACGCCAGAGCACGATCAACCTGACCACGAGGGTCTGTTTCCTGCGAGCAAATGAAGAACAAGCAAGAAACTGAGATTGCAATCTGGATATTGCGAATATAAGATGAAAGCTTTATTCATCAAGGTGGGGTTCTGTGACGCCTTTGTCTGGTCGTTGAACACAAACGAAGTACACGAAGTTGCAGCTATGGCGAACTTTTAATCTAAACAAAACCCAAAGTCTAAACGGTGCCCTAAGGGCTGTATATATGGAGGAAGAGGAGGGAATTTCGTGGCCCTTGAGGGTGGGGTCCGAAACCAACCCTAACTCTTGTTTCCCCACACATACGGACTCTAAAAATAGCCTATACTTAAGTATCTCGAAATTACATGGGCCTGGCCCAATAATAAGGTGACGCAGCACCTAAAATAGCCTATGGACGAATATTATGAAGTGGCATCTTGTATATTTCGTCCAAGGCTTCATGCACTCCTTATGGTGGCTTCAAAATCCTGAAATCATCACTTGTAACTCCGTTCTTGTTCCCCTTGCGCATGGCATCATCTCCATGCTTGTTCTTGCTCCAATGTTCATCCTTCTCCAAGCTAGGCCCTTCATTTGTAAGCAAAACAAATGTATCCAATTTAGGCAGCATCATATTCTCGTGAACATTAGAATCATTACCAAGAAACGAAAGTACCTGATAATTTAATTGGCGTGCGCGAGCTCTAGTAATTTGTCCTGTATATGTAACAGTAGGGGCTGTGGGTGTAACAATGGTATTGATGTCCTCATCATCCTCCCCTTCTTGAAATGAAGTCGTCCTCGACGGAAGCTCATCTTCCTCACCCAAATAAGGCTTCAAATCTGCAATGTTAAAAGTGGGACTAACCCCAAAATCTGCAGGTGGCTCAAGTTTATATGCATTATCATTTATTTTCTCTAACACCTTAAAAGGACCATCAGCACGTGGCATTAGCTTTGATTTGCGCAAATTAGGAAATCTATCTTTACGCAAATGTAACCAAACAAGATCTCCAGGTGCAAACACAACATGTTTTCTACCCTTATCTCCAGCAAGTTTATATTTAGCATTCATACGCTCAATGTTTTCCTTAGTTAACTCATGCATTTTTAAAATCAATTCAGAACGTTCTTTAGCATCAAAATTAACCTTCTCCGAAGATGGAAGAGGCAATAAATCAATAGGTGCACGAGGTAGGAAACCATACACAATTTCAAAAGGGCACATCTTAGTAGTAGAATGCAATGAACGATTATAAGCAAATTCAATATGAGGCAAGCATTCTTCCCACATTTTCTTATTATTCTTCAAAACAGCCCTAAGCATAGTAGACAATGTTCTATTGACTACTTCAGTTTGTCCATCAGTTTGGGGATGACAAGTAGTACTAAAAAGCAGTTTAGTCCCCAACTTAGCCCATAAACATCTCCAAAAGTGGCTAAGAAATTTAGTATCACAATCTGAAACAATAGTATTTGGCACACCATGCAAGCGAATAATTTCACGAAAGAACAAATCAGCAACATTAACAGCATCATCGCTTTTATGACATGGTATAAAGTGTGCCATTTTCGAGAATCTATCCACGACAACAAATATGCTATCCCTCCCCTTCTTTGTTTGAGGTAAACCTAAAACAAAGTCCATAGATATATCCTCCCAAGGAACACTAGGTACAGGCAAAGGCATATATAAACCATGAGGATTGAGTCGTGACTTAGCTTTTTGACATGTAGTGCATCGAGCAATAAAACGCTCAACATCCCGTCTCATCTTTGGCCAAAAGAAATGTGTAGCAAGTATGTCTTCCGTCTTCTTCACGCCAAAGTGTCCCATTAATCCTCCTCCATGCGCCTCCTGCAACAACAAAAGACGAACGGAGCTAGCTGGAATGCATAGCTTGTTAGCACGAAACACAAATCCATCGTTAACGACGAACTTGTTCCATGTTCTACCTTCGTTACAATTCTGCAATACATCGCTAAATTCAGCATCATGCACATATTGATCTTTGATGGTCTCCAAACCAAATATTTTAAAGTCAAGTTGTGAAAGCATAGTATAACGACGAGACAATGCATCAGCAATAACATTTTCTTTACCCTTCTTTTGTTTAATGACATAAGGGAAAGTCTCAATGAATTCAACCCATTTAGCATGTCTACGATTCAGTTTAGCTTGACTTTTAATATGTTTCAAAGATTCATGATCAGAATGTATAACAAATTCTTTGGGCCATAAATAATGTTGCCATGTCTCTAAAGTCCGAACAAGAGCATATAATTCTTTATCATAAGTAGAATAGTTCAAACTAGGCCCACTCAATTTTTCAGAAAAGTATGCAACAGGTTTGCCATCTTGTAATAACACACCTCCTAATCCAATTCCACTAGCATCACATTCAAGCTCAAAAGTCTTATTAAAATCAGGAAGTTGGAGTAAAGGAGCATGTGTCAACTTAGCTTTCAATACCGTGAAGGCTTCTTCCTGTGCGGTACCCCAAACAAAAGGCACATCCTTCTTTGTAAGCTCGTTGAGAGGTGCAGCAATGGTGCTGAAATCTCTCACAAAACGCCTATAGAAACCAGCGAGGCCAAGGAAACTCCTCACTTGTGTGACCGTTTTGGGCTGCGGCCAACTCTCAATAGCTTCAATCTTGGCTTTATCAACTTCAATTCCCTGTGGAGTAACTACATAGCCAAGAAAAGATACTCGGTCGGTGCAAAAGGTGCACTTCCCAAGGTTACCAAACAAACGTGCATCACGTAGAGCATTAAAAACAGCACATAAATGTTCCAAATGTTCTTCCAAAGATTTGCTATAAATCAGTATATCATCAAAATAGACTACCACAAATCGTCCAATGAAAGCACGTAAAACTTCGTTCATTAATCTCATGAAAGTACTAGGTGCATTAGTTAACCCAAAAGGCATGACTAACCACTCATATAATCCAAACTTAGTTTTAAATGCTGTTTTCCATTCATCTCCCAATTTCATACGAATTTGATGGTATCCACTACGCAAATCAACTTTGGAGAATATAGTAGAGCCACTCAATTCATCAAGCATATCATCTAGCCTAGGAATAGGGTGACGATAACGAATAGTAATATTATTAATGCCTCTACAATCAACACACATACGTGACGTACCATCCTTTTTCGGCACTAGAATAATAGGAACAGCACAAGGACTAAGGGATTCGCGTATATAACCTTTGTCGAGCAACTCCTGTACTTGACGCATAATCTCCTTCGTCTCCTCTGGATTGGTACGGTATGGTGCACGGTTGGGTAATGATGCACCGGGAATTAAGTCAATTTGATGCTCAATCCCTCGAATAGGTGGTAATCCCGGTGGCACGTCTTGTGGAAAGACGTCAGCGAACTCCTGCAAAATGTTAGTGACAGCAGGGGGCAAAGAGGAAGGCACGTCCTCGAATGAAAATAATGCCTCTTTGCACACAAAAGCATAGCAAATAGATTTGCTAAAATCTAGCTCATCAATATCAGATTTGGTGGCAAGTAAACATGCACTTTTCAATTTAATTTCAGAAGCAACAGTAGATGGTTTATTATTAGGCTTCATGTGTTGCTCAAATTCTTTTGCCACAATCTGATTTTCACTCTTATTTTTCTCCTGTTTTGCTTTATTAGCTCTATTAATATCATCTTGCAAAATGGACTCAGGAGTCATAGGAAGCAAAGTAATATTTTTATCCTTATGAACAAGAGTATACTGATTGTTTCTACCATGGTGTACAGAATTTGTATCAAATTGCCATGGTCTACCAAGTAATAAGGAACATGCTTGCATAGGTACCACATCACAATCAACATAATCAGCATATGTAGAGATACTAAAATGCACACGAACAGTACGTGTTACCTTAACCTTGCCGCTGTTGTTGAACCATTGGATGTAGTAAGGATGTGGATGTGGTCTTGTGGTGAGAGAAAGCTTCTCCACCATCTCCATGCTAGCCAAGTTGTTGCAACTCCCTCCATCTATGATCACGCGAACAGAACGTTCCTTCACAACTCCCTTTGTATGGAACAAATTATGCCTCTGATTTTGCTCAGCTTGTGTAACCTGCACACTCAAAACACGTTGAGCAACTAAACATTCATACCTGTCAGCATCTTCAGGAGCCATGTATTGCGTCTCATGATCAGAATCGTCTCCACCATGTTCGTCACGTGTAATAAGAGCCAAAGTCTCCTCATCATAGTCACTAGCGGACTCATACCCACCATCCTCAGTAACAATCATCACACGCTTAGATGGGCATTCTCTCGCATAATGACCTCCACCCTTGCAACATCGACAAATAATATCATGTGTTTGCCCTGTTGATGCCATGGATGAAGAAGAGCTCTTTGCAGGCCCAGAAGGTGTGCTCTTGGCAGATAGTGGTGATTGTGCCTGCTTTATTGTATCACGGTTGGAGGTGGCAGCCGATGGAGGCGCCGGTGTAGCAGAACGTGTGGAAGTAGATGATGCACGTGGTGTCCATGATGAAGGTCGACCTGCAGAAAAGTTAGTCCGCGCCAATGCCTGTCGATCCTGCACTTCACGTTCAGCTTTACAAGCAAGATGGAATAAACGAGTGATATTAGTATACTCCTTATAGTCTAGAATGGTCTGAATCTCTCTATTTAATCCACCTAGAAAACGTGCAAGCATAGCTTCATTCTCCTCAACAATACCACATCTAATCATGCCAGTTTGTAATTCCTGATAATATTCTTCTACAGAATTTTTTCCTTGTCTTAAGCGCTGTAATTTTTGAAGCAATTCACGTTGATAATATGGTGGAACCCAACGAGTACGCATAGCAGTTTTCAAAGCAGCCCAAGTAGCGGGAATAGGATATAATCTACAATGTTCAGACCACCATACACATGCAAAACTAGTGAAAGCACAAACAGCAGCAGCAACCCGTCTCTCCTCGGGATATTGTAAACATGTAAAACGTTGTTCAGTTTCTAACTCCCAAGTAAGATATATATCAGGAACATATCTACCCTCAAATGGTGGAATATTCAATTTCAGTTTAGGAATATGGACATCATCTCGTACCTGAGGTGGTGGTGCAGGCCTACCATTACGAATATATACCTGAGGTCGACCTGGTGGTGGTGGTGCTGGTGGCTGCACGTAGTGCTGATTTTGATCAACCTCATCCTCATAATCGCCCGCATACTCATCATCCTCCTGGGTACCAGCAGCAGAAGTAGCAGGGGCCAAAGAAGCATCAACAACATGAACAGCAGCACCAGAAGTTTGGCCATCCGCAATAGGAACACGCTTCGCTCGTCCATACTGATTCGAAAGGATGCGTTGTTGTTGTTGTTGTTGCAGAGGTGCGTTAGGTGCAGCGGGTGGTGGTGGTGGAAGACGCGCGAGCAATTCATTAAACTTGTTATCGAGCTTTGTTTCGAACGTCTTCTCCATGCCATCTATCTTCTCCATGGCCTCTTCAAATCTGTTTAGCACATCTTGCACCTGTCCACTCATCATTTGCTGAAATTTATCATGCAATTCCTTATTCATCATGTTCTCCCAGTCAGTCTCGTCGGCTTGTGATCCTGGCATGGTTAGCAGCAATAGAAACACACAAGAATATGATCCTACAGACTACTAACAAGAGGTGGTGGTGGGTGTCACAAATCCGTCAAGCAAATTTCAAATTCTTACCAGTTCTTACCCAGCAGCAGGCGGTGATCGGCAACCGTTGTAGTCAAAAACTCTCAAAGCTTGGATAGAGCGATTACCAGGGAGAGTCAAACGCACGACGTAGATGTATGTGGATCTGGGAAGGCTTATAATATGGTAGCAAAAAGGGTCAGCAATAATCAATTCAGAGATGCAAAGTTGAATAAACGCTCAACGACGGTACTGTGCTGGTCCTAGGCTAGACTGTGCTAGAGACGCGAGCCTAGAACACCAACAAAATCACGGCGCGGCACGTAAACAAGGGAAAGGCACACTCTGGAACTCTTTATTTTTTCGCTCTTTTTTTTGCGCTCCTTTTTTTTTGCGCTCCTCTCTTTTTTTTTGCGAAAAATCACTATAATGGCGAGTGTCTCAAAACTCTTCCCTCGTCAAACTGATAGGATGGGCACGAAAAATTTTTCTCACTTTTTTTTCGGAAATTAGGGCAGCGACGACGAAAAAGTGCGACCAAAAATCACTATGATGGCACGTGGCTCAAAACACTCAGAAAAGCCTAAAAATAGGATAGGGAAAAAAAATTTTGCCCGTGAAAATTTTGGCCTAAAAACTGCCCGGGGGTCTCCAGACTCTTTTTTTTTTCGAGACCTACGCAGGCAAGGAAACACGAATCGGAATTTAGATTGATCTCAAGAACAAACCTAATATGAGAAGAACTCGGATTGCTGGTGGATATATGGTTATGGTATATGGCAGTGGTGGTGGTATATGGTAGCGGTGGTGGTATACGGATACAGATTGGTGGTGGTATATGGATACGGATTGGTAGTACTATATGGATATGGATTCAGAGCGGTGGAGGATAAGCAAAAGTGGTAGATGGGCGATGATGATGATGCGGCGGCGGCGTGACAACTTATGACCAGAACTCGAAACTCTAAAAGACTAGACTCTAAGACCAGCAACTTGACACGACGATGCAACCGCAAATTCAACAAAGCAAAAACCCTAAAAAGATTATGCAAAGGCTCAGATTGGTTCGGATATGATGAACTAACCCTAATTTTTTTGTGGCTTTTTCGTGGACTGTAGGTATGAAGAACAGACTCGATCTAATCTACGAAAAACTGTAAAATCTCACCAAGCAACTTGGAAATCTGATACCACTTGATAGAGGCAAAGGTGTCCCGTCTTTCGATGAGATGGTGGATTTCACTTTGGTGGAAGTCGACTTTGACGATCCGACTACGAGCGTGCGAGGACGTCGCGCCTTAGCAATCGCTAAACCAACTCCGAGAGGTTATTGACCACGCCAGAGCACGATCAACCTGACCACGAGGGTCTGTTTCCTGCGAGCAAACGAAGAACAAGCAAGAAACTGAGATTGTAATCTGGATATTGCGAATATAAGATGAAAGCTTTATTGATCAAGGTGGGGTTCTGTGACGCCTTTGTCTGGTCGTTGAACACAAACGAAGTACGCGAAGTTGCAGCTATGGCGAACTTTTAATCTAAACAAAACCCAAAGTCTAAACGGTGCCCTAAGGGCTGTATATATGGAGGAAGAGGAGGGAATTTCGTGGCCCTTGAGGGTGGGGTCCGAAACCAACCCTAACTCTTGTTTCCCCACACATACGGACTCTAAAAATAGCCTATACTTAAGTATCTCGAAATTACATTGGCCTGGCCCAATAATAAGGTGACGCAGCACCTCAAATAGCCTATGGACGAATATTATGAAGTGGCATCTTGTATATTTCGTCCAAGGCTTCATGCACTCCTTATGGTGGCTTCAAAGTCCTGAAATCATCACTTGTAACTCCGTTCTTGTTCCCCTTGCGCATGGCATCATCTCCATGCTTGTTCTTGCTCCAATGTTCATCCTTCTCCAAGCTAGGCCCTTCATTTGTAAGCAAAACAAATGTATCCAATTTAGGCAGCATCATATTCTCGTGAACATTAGAATCATTACCAAGAAACGAAAGTACCTGATAATTTAATTGGCGTGCGCGAGCTCTAGTAATTGGTCCTGTATATGTAACAGTAGGGGCGGTGGGTGTAACAATGGTATTGATGTCCTCATCACATAGACAATCTCAACATGAAGAGAGGTAACTTAGTAACATGAAAATTTGTAAAACCATATTTTCCTCTCTCGTAATAATTACATGTAGGACCATGCCCAAATTCAACAATATAACTATCATAAACAATATTCTCTTTATGATCCACATGCATAAAAAGTTGACACGCTTCCAAAATAGTGGGACTATAATCAAATAAAGTCATGACATCTCCAATCCCAGTTTCATGAAAAAATTCATAAGACTGAACACTCTCCAAATAAGTGGTATAATATTTAGATAAAGTTGATACTCTTCCAAACCCACTTTTAATATTATCGAAAGCATATTCGTCATGAGGTTTAAATAAATTTTCAAGATCATAAGAATCATTATCACCCCAATCATGATCATTGCAATAAGTAGTGGACATAGTAAAATAAGCATCCCCAAGCTTGGGGTTTTGCATATCACTAACACAATTGACATTAACGGAATTTATAATAACATCATTGCAATCATGCTTTTCATTCAAGGAGCTATCATGAATCACTTTATAAATTCCTTCATTTAACACTTCATCACAATTTTCAGATTCATAAATCTCAACCAAAACATCATAAAGATAATCTAGAGAACTTAATTCACTATCAGTTGATTCATCATAATTGGATATTTTGAAAACATTAGCAAGTGGATGAGGATCCATATCAACAGATTTTTAGCAAGCAAAGATGCAAGCAAATAGATGGCACATGGCAACACAAGCAAACATGAGATCTGACGAGAAAATGGTGAACGAAAAAGAGGGCGAATAAAATGCCAAATTTTTGTGAAGTGGGGAGAGGAAAATGTGAGGCAAATCGAAAATAATGTAAATTGAAAGGAGATGGGATTTGTGATTAGGAACCTGGTAGATGTTTATGATGTCTCCCCAGCAACGACGCCAGGAATTCCTTTTGATGTTGTCTTGAACTAAGTCGGTATTTTCCCAAAGAGAAAGTGATGATGCAACACAGCAACGGTAGGTATTTCCCTCAGTGATGAGACCAAGGTTATAGAACCAGTAGCAGAACCACGCAAAAACACATAAACAACACTTGCACACAAAGAACAAATACTTGCAACCCGACGTAAGAGAGGGGTTGTCAATCCCTCACAGGTAGAAAGATAGGTAAAATTGTAGTAGTTTGGATAAATAGATCTCACGGGAACGCGAGATAAAATAAATAAATAAAAATTGCAGCAAGGTATTTTTGTGTTTTTGGATTAATAGATCTAAAAATAAAAGAAAATAAAAACAGATCTCGAACGCAAATATAATAAAGAAGACACCCGGGGGGCGTAGATTTCACTAGTGGCTTCTCTCGAGAAAAATAGCATACGGTGGGTAAACAAATTACTGTTCGGAAATTAATAGAACTTCAAATAATCATGACGATATTCAGGCAAAGATCATTATAAAGGCATCACACCCAATATTACTAGACCGACTCCTTCCTGCATCTACTACTATTACTCCACACATCGACTTCTATCCAGCATGCATCTAGTGTATTAAGTTCATGGAGAAATGGATAATGCAATAAGAACGATGACATGATGTAGACAAGATCTATTTATGTAGAAGTAGGCCCCATCTTGTTATCCTTAATAACAACAATACATACATGTCGGTTCCCCTTCTGTCACTGGGATCAAGCACCGTAAGATCGAACCCATCACAAAGCACCTCTTCCCATGGCAAGAAAAATTGGTCTAGTTGGCCTATCTAAACCAAAGATTCGAAGAAGAAATACGAGGCTATATGTAATCATGCATATAAGAGATCAAAAGACTCAAATAACTTTCATGGATAAAAACATAGATCTGATCATAAACTCAAAGTACATCAGATCCCAATAAACACCCCACAAAAAGAGTTACATCAAATAGATCTCCAAGAGATTATTGTATTGAGAATCGAGAGAGAGAGAGAGAGAGAGAGAGAGAGAGAGAGAGAGGAATCAATCTAGCTACTAACTACGGACCCGTAAGTCTACAACGAACTACTCACGCATCATCGGAGAGGCACCAATGAGGATGATGAACCCCTCTGTGATTGTGTCTAGATTGGATCTAGTGGTTCTGGAACTTGTGGCGGCTGGAATTGATTTTCGTCGACTCCCCTAGGGTTTCTGGAATATTGAGGTATTTATAGAGCAAAGAGGCGATGCGGGAGGCGGCCGAGGAGGGCATGAGCTACCTGGGCGCGCCTGGGTCCCAGACGCCCCCTGGTGGGTTGTGCTCCCCTTGGAGCTCCCCTTGGGTACTTTCTTGGCCCAACAGGTGTCTTCTGTTCAAGAGAAAATCCACAAAAAGTTTCGCTGCGTTTGGACTCCGTTTGACATTGATTTCGTGCGATGTAAAAAACAAGCAGAAAACAACAAGTGGCACTGGGCACTACAATTCAATAGGTTAGTCCCAAAAATGATACAAAGTTGCTATAAAATGATTATAAAACATCCAAGAATGATAATATAATAACATGGAACAATAAAAAATTATAGATACGTCGGAGACATATCAACGCCTTTGGCGAATATGGCGCTCCATACGCTCCCAGGTTCGCGCAAGTGATCCCCCTACCTGGCACGCCAAAGATATCATGGGGGATCCACAACCACCTATGGGGATACGAGCCCCTTTTGGTTCGGCTGGGGGATGGACACATTGCACAAAGAGCAGAGATCACACGGGCGGTTTTTACCCAGGTTCGGGCTGCCGCGAGGCATAAAACCCTACTCCTGCTTTGGTGGATTGATGGTGGAAAAGGTGGTCGTGGGCGCAACGCACTTGCTCGGCAGGTTGCCTCGAGGCAAAGTGGCTACGTGCGTATGGATAGGTGAGGCGCCGTCCTTGCCAACCTCGCGAACCTTTTCTACGGTTGCCATGGGCCTCCTTTTATAGGTAAAGGGGTCACCAGTGTGGCAAATCAGTCTTTACATACTAATTAGATAGCAAACAATGCTATCATACCTAACTCTGCAGGCTGACACGATGCATTAAATACACCACCTAGTGTGACATCATAGCGTGCCCGGCGGCCCTTGACGGACTATTTTGCCAGCTCCACGCCTACTTGCTTGACACATCTCACGACAGGTGTCGTATGGAGGTGTTTGCTGTAGGATGTGGCTGCCATGTGGCGAAAAGGAGCCACTTAGTCATCTTGGGGCTTGACACCGCACTGATCCATGACTTGTGTTGCTCGTGAGGTGGAGCAGTGGAGTGGTTGGACTCCGCAAGCCCCGGCAGGGCCTACCGGGACGATCTGGGAATATGCTTTCAGGGCAAACCCAACCTCACCAGGCTCGCCTGCCCGGCAAGGGAGGTTCTACCCTTCACTGTATCTTGCTTCTTTGGCTCTTCTTGATCTTCTTTATCTACACTTGAACCCTTTTATGAACTAGTCCTCCTTGCTTGGTTTGCTCTTAGTGTTGTAATCTTCGTCCTTGCGCCTGTTGGCCATGTTGTCCGTGCAGGAGTCAGGGGGAAACAAACACCCATGTTTGTGTGCCCCGACATTTATTGTAAGGGATCTCACTTTCATCAAACTTTATAAAAGGATTTAACTCTACCACCGGTGGTGGTGGTGTGTCAAGACCATGTATTTCTTCAATAGGATGTAAATTTTTAACATCTTCAGTTTAATACATTTTTCCTTCATACATTTCTTTGCCTCTTGCGTATGTTTAGGACTGAGGAATAAGATACTCCTCTTCTTCGGAGTGGGTTTAGGCGGTGGTTCAGGAAGAGTCCAATCATCATTATTCTTCAATATATATTCAATAATTCCTCAACTTGTTCAACAGTTCGTTCCATGAAAACAGAACCAGCACAACTATCCAGGAAGTCCCTAGAAGCATCGGTTAGTCCATTATAGAAGATATCAAATATTTCATATTTCTTAAGAGGATGACCAGGCAAAGCATTAAGCAATTGGAGAAGCCTCCCCCCAAGCTTGTGGGAGACTCTCTTCTTCAATTTGCACAAAGTTAAATATTTCCTGTAAGGGAGCTTTTTTCTTATGACCAGGAAAATATTTTTCAGAGAAATAATAAATCACATCCTGGGGACTACATACACAACCAGGAGCAAGAGTACTATACCATATCTTAGCATCACCCTTTAATGAGAACGGAAATAATTTGAGGATACAGTAATAGCAAATTTTCTCATCATGAGCAGAAAGGGTGGCTATATAATTTAATTTAGTAAGATTTGCCACAACAGTTTCAGTTTCATAGCCATGGAAAGGATCAGATTCAACCAAAGTAATTCACTCTGGGTTGACAGAGAATTCATTATCCTTATCGGTAACATAGATAGGTGAAGTAGCAAACTTAGGGTCACATTTCATTCTAGCATTCAAAGATTTTTCTTTCAGTTTGCATAATAATTTCTTAAAATCATCTCTATCATTGAAAGCAAGAAAGTCTCTAGCTATCTCCTCATCCATAACATAACCCTCAGGTATCATAGGCATTTCAAATCTAGGAGAGCTAGATCTAATAGGTGTTTCATAATTCTCAGTTTCAAAGAGTTCATCAGTTTCATTAATTTCATGAGTTTCAGCATTCTCAATATCTTTACCTCTAGCAATTTGTTCAACAATAAATTCACCTGGTGGCACATTATCATCGAGCAAGGTACTATCATCATCATAAGCATTACTCATAGCAAAAGTAGCATCATCAATAACTTGCGACATATCAGCATTAATAGCAGGTGGTGGTGTTGCAAGTCTACTCAAAACAAAAGGAGAATCAAGTGCAGAGCTAGATGGCAGTTCCTTACTGCCCTCGTCTTAGAGGGAACGATCTTGGCTCTTGTATATTTCAAATTCTTCATAACGATAAATAGATAATAATCCAAGTGACTCAACAAATATAGCTATGCTCCTCGGCAACGGTGCCAGAAAAAGGTCTTGATAACCCACAAGTATAGGGTATCGCAACAACTTTTGAGGGTAGAGTATTCAACCCAAATTTATAGATTTGACACAAGGGGAGCTAAAGAATATTTGTAAGTATTAGCGGTCGAGTTGTCAATTCAACCACACCTGGAAATATCTGCAGCAAAGTGATCAATAGCATAGTAGTATGATAGTTTGATAGCAGTGGTAACAGTAGAAGTGGTAACGGTAACATCAGTAATGATTTTGTAGCAGTTGTAACATTAGCAATAGCAATAGTAATTTAGCAAGAACAATATGTGGAAAACTCATAGGCATTGGATCAGTGCATTCATTGGATGATATTCATCATATAACAGTCATAACCTAGGGTGACACAGAACTAGCTCCAGTTCATAAATATAATGTAGGCATGTATTTCATAAATAGTCATACGTGCTTATGGGAAAGAACTTGCATGTCATCTTTTGTCCTACCCTCCCGTGGCAGCGGGGTCCATAAGGAAACTAAGATATATTAAGGCCTCCTTTTAATAGAAAACCATAACAAAGCATTAAAACATAGTGAATACATGAACTCCTCAAACTACGGTCATCACTAGAAAGTATCCTAATTACTGTCACACTGGGGTTTACGGATCATAACACGTAATAGGTAAATATGACTTGCAAGATCTGATCTAGAACATAGATACAATGGTGAAAACATAAACGGTGCAGATTTGAAATCATGATACTCGGGCCCTAGTGACAAGCATTAAGCGTAGAAAAGTCATAACAACATCAATCTCAGAACATAGTGCATACTAGGGATGAAGCCCTTACAAAACTAACTCGATTACATGATGAATCTCATCCAACTCCTTGCCGACCCACGAGCCGACGAAAGAATTACTCACTCTCAGTGTGGGGCATCATGGAATTGGTGATGAAGGAGGGTTGGTGATGACGAAGACCGAATGTTCCCCTCTCCGGAGCCTCGAATGGGCTCCAGATCTGGCCCCCTGATGAAGAACAGGAGGTGGGGCGGCTCCGTAGCGTGAAACATGATGAAAATTCCTCTCCTCTGTTTCTCCAAAAATAAGAATTTATAGTGTCAGAATTAGGGTCAGAGGGGCCTCAAGGGCCCCACAACCCACCAGGCGCTCTTGGAGGGGGTGGTGTGCCCTGGTGTTTTGTGGTCAGCCAGTGGCCCCCTCTAGTGGTTCTTGGTTCCAGTATTTTTTATTTATTCTGAAATAATTGTCCAAAAAGTTTTGTCCAAATCCAAGAACTTTTATTTTTGCACAAAAACAACAACATGGTAGTTCTGCTGAAAACAGCGTCAGTATGGGTCAGTTTCATTCAAATCGTGCAAATTAGAGTCCAAAACAAGAGCAAAAGCATTAGGAAAAGTAGATACGACAGAGACCTGTCAACATACTTTCCAGTGTTGGATCATATGCACTTATGATTGGAACTCTAGCAACCATCTGCAACTACCAAAGATCATTAAGGTAAAACCCAACCATAGCCTTTAGTATCAAGTCCTCTTTACTCCCATACGCAACAACCCACTTACTCGGGTCTGTGTTTTTGTCTCTCACACCACCCACCACAAGTGAATCATGAACATATTAGAACACTGTATAGCGGGGAACCCACATGCTTGCATGACATAGAGGGCACCATAGGACAACACCAAAATAAAACATACAACTCAAACCAATCACGATCATCGATCAACCCACAAGACAAAATGAATCTACTCAAACATCATAAGATAGCCATAGATCATTGGGAAATAAAATATAGCGTTGAGCACCATGTTTAAGTAGATGTTACAATGGGTAGAAGAGAGGTTGCACAACTGCATAGAGTGGGAGAGAGTTGGTGTTGAAGGCGACGAAGCTGTTGGGGTAGATCGCCGCCACGATGATTTCCCCGGCGGTTCTTCGACGCGACCGCAAGAGAGGGAGAGAGAGCCCCCCTCCTCCTTCTTCTTCCTTGGCCTCCCCCTAGATGGGAGAAGAGTTCCCCCTCTGGTACATGGCCTCCATGGCGGTGGAGAGGCAGGAGCCCCTCTGATACATCCATTTTGCATCATGCTTTTATGTTGATATTTATTGCATTATGGGTTGTTATTTCACATTATGGTGCAATATTTATGCCTTTTCTATCTTATATTACAAGCTTTACAGAAAGGAGCAAATCTGATATACCTATTCTGCACAACTCCAAACGTCCTGAAAATTATGAAGAGAACCAAAGAGCAACTATCATAATTGCCTGCAGAACAACGATGGCGCTCCCACCCCCCACCACGGCGCTATCACCTTTTCCGGCGATCTCTCCACTCCTCCACTAATCTGTGGATTTTCTCCGATCAACATCTCTGGCGTCCCTTCTGGATCAAGGGAATACCCATCTTCCATGGGTTCTTCTGGTGGATCTACCCTTGGCTTGGATTTCTCCAAGGGTAGGGTTTTTTCAGATGAGGTTTTCAGATCTACTGGGAATTCGGTTCATCCTTCGGGGCATTGGCGGCCCTTTGTTTTGATTGTTTCATTCAGCCATCATGCCTTCCGTCTCTCGGTGGATTCTGTGGCTGCGGCTTTGGAAGCTGCAATTGGAGGTTCGGCCATTGATCTTCAGGTTGATCACATCAAAGGCAAGGTTTATTCTTTTCATGTTTCTTGCAAGCAAGTTGGTTTTATCATCATGGACCTTCGCTCTTTTTCGTGTGATCTATTCAAGTGTTATTTTCACCTATGGGGTAATGGTGGACCGAATTGGATTAGAGAGCTGAGGATTTGGAGGAAGGAATGTGATGCTGAGTGGATTCTAGTTAGTCCAACCAAACGCCGATCTTCTTTAGGTCTTTTGGCCATGCATAAACCCCCAGCTAAATCAGCCCTAAAATCGGCTGCCTCCTCCAAGAAGACTCTTTCTTTTGCCACGTTTGAGCGTTACTCGGCTTGCAAGGGGTATAGATACCCAACTTCACAAAAATGCATTGACACTATGAGAGATGCGGGGTATGATCTGCCTGTTCATGAACGTGTAGTCATTCATCCATCACCTGCTCAGGATTTGCAATGGACTGTAGCCCATCCACCAATTGTTTTTGGTACGATCTCTCCTTTGCCGGAGTTGTGCCGGCCGTTCACTTCTACTCTGGCAGCGGTACCGGTTTCCGCCGAAGTTTCCTCTGTTCCTGCGGGGATTACGCCCGTCCTTTCCGCTCACGCGGGATCGTCTACGATTCGAAATACTGATAACGTTGATCCAGTTGTGGTGGAGGCCTATCTTGGCCCAAATGAGATGGTCAGCCCAGTTTCTTCTGGGCCTACCACGTCTTCGGTACCAAGCGCACTCATCTGTGACGAGCAAATCCCTTCCTCCCAAGAGGCTGCGAGGCAATTTGAAGCTATGGTCGATGACATGGTGGACCGTGTGATGACGTGTACTATCTGCTCCGTTAGGGGCCACCTGTCTGCGACTTGTGGAATGCAAGCGGTCTGCTCGGCTTGCTCCCGCCCAGGTCACTCTAGCAGAGACTGCAATGATTTCGCGCGCTCCCATGGATTGGTTTGGAAGCCAATTTCGGTGCACCAAAATAAGATTTTATCGGAATCTGCTGCTGCTCATGGGAACAGAGCCGGAGTTATTGGGATAGACTGCACAGTCCCATCGCCGCCGCCCCCTTTGCACCTTCCTTCTCCTAACGCCAAAGAAAAACCACGAACACCCCCTACTCCATCCATGGCGAACTACGAGCTCGATCCTCAGCACTTTGTGCCTGCTGGCCACCACATCATCGATGGTGGCGATCGTCGCCTCCTGCGCACCTTCTTCACGCCGGCTGCTCGGCCAACCCGACGCCATGAGGACTACATGATTGCTGAAGTAATGCCGGCGCCAGATGGACCGCTCAGTCCGGTGCGTGAGGAGGTGGTTTAGTTTCTCCAAGATTCAGGTATCATGGTTCGCTCAACACAGCCTTGGTTTCATGGGGTGGGTCTGTTTCAAGTCAGGGATCCGTCAGTTAGATACACCCTGATTCAGCATCCACCTTTCCCGCTTGGCAATGATCGCTTTGTTAGATTTATGAAGCATGATGAGGGCGAAAATTTCAAAGGAGCAAATGGTTTTCGTAAGGGCTGGTTAATGTTTATTGGGATTCCTCTGGATTACCGCACTACAGAGTTCATCTCGCAGGTGGTTGGTACTTTTGGCAAGTTTATTTCTTGGGATAGTGCGGATCCGTATCTTGTCAGAACTATGGTGGAGGCTAGTTTTCCTGACACTCCACTTGTACCAAGAGATGTGGTTTTTGGTGATTATGCTGAATGGGGAGGTGCGCAAGTGTCCTGGACTGCTGCGTGCTATGTCCTTGGGGCTGATTTTGCAGATAAGATGCCAAATGACGAAGACCCTATGCCACTAGATGGAAACCCCCACCCGCTGCCTGGTAACCTGATTCAGGACAATTTGCCATTTATCCTTCCTCCGTACCCAATGTTGGGATGGAATGATGCCCCTCTTTCTCCCCCTATTCCTCCTGCTAATGAGGATGTGCCTGCTTGGGGGAATGATGGGTGGGGTGATGATGATGTTGATGAGCAGGTCATGCCGCCGCAAATGCCTGAACAAGATCAAGTTTCAATTGTGATTGACCAGCCGGAGGGTTCAGTTTCTGTGGACCAACCTGAACAGGACTTTCAGCATGTTCCTCCACCAGATCTTCAGCAGCATCAAGTTTTTGAGGAAAATCAGTTGGCAATAGTGCCATATCAACCTCCTGTGGTTCAATATCATGAGATATTCATTGGCATGACCCGTATTGTGGCTGGACCACCTCTTCCTCCGGAAATGATCTGGAAGAGGTCTTTTCAGAATCTAATGTTTGATTTCTCAGTGAAGGAAGTGCCTAGGCCTATCTTTTGCAAGCCGTTGGGTGCAGTTATTTACTCAAAGAGGACCTGGTCAATTGCTTTTGATGAGTCCAAGCACATGTCTTGTTTGCATGCTTCGATGCCTCTGGTTCTGCCTGACAGGAAAGCTGTTGTGCTGAAGCAGCCGGTGGCCAGAGCTCTATTTGACAGCCTGCCTGCAGCTTCAGTTTCCGCGGATGTGCCTGCGCCAGTTTCTGTTGCACCATCACCTGTTTCTACATCTCCTGAATCTACACCTATGGTTTTCTCTGTCGAGCAATCTGTCAGAAAGCGAAGAGAGAAGAAGAAGCCGCCGGTGGTTGATATAACGCTGCGACGTTGCATTCGGAGCGCGGCAAAGTTAGATGGCTTTAAAAATGTTGTTTTTGAGCAGCTCTCTCTTCAGCCATCGAAGAAGCGCCCACGTGCCAAGCCCATGGAGGACAAGGCCCAGCCCATTCCAGCGGATGGAGATGACGAGGCTTCGACTGCTGCACCACCATACACTCCACTTCGAGTTCTTCAGGCGGTTGGTGCAGAGCTGGAGGTCGATCCTAAGCTGCTGACGGTGGATAAGCTTATGGCTAATCCACAGGAGGACTCATCTGCGTCGTCAGCTTAATGATTATGTCACTCTATTTGTTGTTATCTCGGGTGCATGCTATGCGTACTCTTTTTATGGTTGCTCTCTGTTGGTTTAGGGAACTTTCTTATGGCTCTGAACTATGCTACCTTTTGGGTTGTATGGCATTGTATGTCATGCTTTATATAATTTCCTGCTCCTTGGTCATTCATGAATCGGGTTGCAATGCGTAGTTGGAAGATTTTGTGTTGGAATGTCCGTGGTTTGAATTCAGATACGAGGCAGCGCGCTGTCAGAGAGAAAGTGTCTGAAAGTCAATGTTCAATAGTTTGTCTGCAAGAAACTAAACTTTCCTCCAGTGATCAGGCAAAGATGAAATCCATATGCCCTCATGGTTTTGACCAGTTTGTTGAATCACCATCTAGAGGTGCCTCGGGGGGCTCTTGATTGCTTGGCAATCAGATGTGTTCCAGGGCACCTTGATACAAGTTAAACCATACGCTATTGTCATGCAGTTTAATTCCGTGCATAACAACGAGCAATGGTTTCTGGTTAATGTATATGGTCCCTGTCAGGGTGAACTCAGGGATGAGTTTGTCTCCTGGATATACAATTTAGATATTGATCCTGGCCAATTGTGGATGATAATGGGCGATTTCAATTTTATTCGTTGCATTGATAATAGGAACCTCCCGGGTGGTGACATAAATGATATGTTTATATTCAATGAAATTATCGGCCATTTGGGACTCCTCGAGCTTCCTTTAAGAGGCAGAAGGTTTACTTGGTCCAATATGCAGGATACTCCTCTTCTGGAGCAACTTGACTGGGTGTTTACATCTGCTAGTTGGATTAACTCATATCCCATGACACAAGTGACCCCTATGGCAAAAACTGCGTCTGATCATGTGCCCTGTCTCGTCAGCATCAGTACTTCCATCCCAAAGGCACACATTTTCAGGTTTGAAAATGTTTGGGTACATCAGGCTGGTTTCTTTGATTGTGTGAAAGAGGTTTGGAATCGTCCCTCCCGTAAGACTCATATTGCAGCAGTTATTGTTGACAAGTTGAAGGCTTTGCGATATGCTTTGAAGAAATGGCAAAAAGGATTATCTCACATTAAAGGTCTGATTGAGAAATTCAACTGGGTAATTCTTTGGCTGGACAATCTTGAGGACATGAGGCATCTCTCTAGGCCTGAAAGTAACTTCAGGAAAATCATCAAGCTGCATCATGAACACCTGCTTCATATGCAATACCTCTATTGGAGGAAGAGATGTACTATCAGGTACATTAAAGTTGGAGAGGAAAACTCAAAAAAATTTCAGGCAATGGCAACTGAGAGATACAGAGAAAATTCAATTGCTAGTCTAAAGCTGGCTGATGGGTCTGTCACATCTAATCATGAGGTTATGGCCAAAGAGTTCTTGCGAGCATTCAAAGACAGAATGGGGATGATTAGGCCAATTGTGTTAGATGAGAACATTCTCTCACTAATACCAAGGGTTCAGGGTTTGGAGGTCCTTACAAAACCCTTTGAGACTAAGGAGATTGAACAAGTTATTAATGAAATGCCCATTGATAAGGCACCAGGGCCTGATGGTTTCAATGGTCTTTTTCTCAAAAAGTGCTGGCCAATAATTTCTGCTGATTTTATCCAGTTAGTGCATGAGTTTCATGCTGGTACAGTGCAGTTAGAAAATCTCAATGATGCTTATATTACACTGATACCAAAGAAACAGTCTCCTGAGGGGGTGGGGGATTTTAGGCCTATATCACTAACCAGTGTTGGTCTGAAATTCCTTACAAAGCTGGCTGCTAATAGATTTCAACAGGAAATCATCAAATGTATTCATAAAAACCAATATGGCTCCATCAAATCAAGAACAATCCAGGATTGTCTTGCATGGACCTTTGAATACATCCATCAATGTAACCAGTCTAAACAACCCATACTTCTGCTAAAGTTGGATTTTGAAAAGGCTTTTGATTCCATCCAACATGAGGCTATTTTGAGGATTCTTGCTGCAAAGGGTTTTGACAATAGATGGATTACATGGGTTAGGCAGATACTGTCATCTGGCACTTCTTCTGTCTTGCTCAATGGAGTACCTGGCAGTCACTTCAAGTGCAAATGTGGAGTTAAGCAAGGGGACCCAGTCTCTCCTTTGCTATTTGTTATTGCTGCTGATCTTTTGCAGACTTTGATTAACAATCTTCTTCAGCAGGGTTTAATAAGCAGGCCTCTGCCAACACATGATCCTGATTTTCCAGTGGTATAGTATGCTGATGACACACTGTTGTTCTTAAAGGCTGACAGGGATCAATTGGGGGCTCTGAAATCAGTGTTACATTCCTTCTCTGAGGCAACTGGTCTACAGATTAACTTCCATAAATTTTCAATGTACCCCATTAATGTGATTGACCAGGAGGCTACTAATCTTGCTGCTTACTTTGGCTGCAAGTTAGGCAAGATGCCCTTCACATATCTGGGGCTGCCTGTTGGAACCACTAGGCCTAAAATTGTGGATCTTCTTCCCTTGGTGGATTGTATGGAGAGGAGATTGACAGCAAGTTCTTGGTTCTTGCCTCAGGGAAGCAGGTTGCAACTTGTTAATTCTATCATTTCTTCTTTGCCTATCTTCTTCCTTTGTACCCTGTCAATCCCTCAAGGTATTCTAAAGCAATTGGAAAGGATACAAAGGCAGTGTCTTTGGAGGAAATATGGGTAGGAGAAGGGCCATTCTTTAGCAGCTTGGCCTCTTATTTGCAGGCCCAAAGCAAAGGGGGGTCTTGGAATCTTAAATCTGGGTTTGCAGAACCAAGCTTTGCTTCTGAAATTTCTGAATAAATTCTACAACAAAATGGATGTGCCTTGGGTACATTTAATTTGGGATTCTTATTATTTTGAACAAATCCCTCATGATACCACCCTTTGTGGTTCTTTTTGGTGGAAAGATGTCTGCAAGTTGATGGATAATTTCAGAGCAGTGACTGAGGTTAATATTCACAGTGGAGAAACTGTGTTATTCTGGTATGATCATTGGCAAATTGGGAACAGTCATGTGCCTCTTATGGATAGATTTCCTAGATTGTATTCCTTTTGTCTACACAAAAAACTTTCAGTCAAGGAAGTCTTTCTGGCTGGTAGCTTGCAAGATCTTTTTTTCCTGCCCCTCACTCAGCAAGCACATCAAGAATTGCAGCAGCTTTCGACACTAATGGGTTCTTTCCATCTGGATTCCAGCTGTAGTGATATGTGGGAATGGAGGCATGGAAAGAAATCTACCTATACTGCCAAAAAGTTCTATGACTTTGCTTACCAGCCTATGGTCTCAAACCGAATTTTGAGTTGGATTTGGAAGAGTTGCTGCACAATGTCAATCAAGATGTTTGCCTGGCTAGTCATAATGGATAGGGTTAATACCAAGGACATGATTCAAAGAAGGAAATGGAGGATTAATGATGGACCACAATGTGTTCTTTGCCCAACAGGGACTTTGGAGGACAGAAATCATCTTTTCTTCCAGTGCAATTTCAGTGCTCGCGTTTGGATCTACCTGCAGATTCTTTGGAAAGACAGCCAAGATATGGTGGAGATTGCCTTGCATGCGAAAAAGGAATTCAACAAGCCTTTCTTTGCTGAAGTGGTGTTTACTGCATGGTGGAACATTTGGAAGGTTAGAAATGACAGGGCATTCAGGAACATCAGGCCTTCCTTCAGAGCATGGAGATATGGATTCATTCATGACCTCACCCTGCTTTCTCATAGAATCAAGCAGAAGCACAAGGACGCATTACTTAAATGGATTGATTTCCTTCCTCCTTGAAGGGAGTTACTTTTGTTACCCTATGTACATTTGTAATTTGTAGGTTTAGTTTTCCTGTATAGTTTCTTTTGCTGTTCGTTTTTTCCCTTGTTTTCTTTCCTCTTCTTGATGGAACTTTGTATTAGTTCTGCTATGTCTTGCTTTCAATAAAATGCTGTGGGGTGCAAGCCCTGCAGTCTTCAAGGTTAAAAAAAATTATGAAGAATTATTTTGGAATATATAAAAATTATTGGGCGAAGAAACTACCAGAGGCGACCCACCAGGTGGCCACAAGCCTGAGGGGCGCGCCCCTAGGGCTTATGGGTCCCCTGGCCATCATCTAGTGCCCCTCTTCTGCTATATGGTTGGTTTTGACCTAAAAAAGAAGGAAGCTTTTGGGACGAAGCGCCACCTTCTCGAGGTGGAACTTGGGCAGGAGCAATCTACAGCTCTGGCGGAGCGATTGTGCCAGGGAAACTTCCCTCCGGCGGGGGAAATCGAAGCCATCGTCATCACCAACGATCCTCTAGTCGATGGAGGGTCGGTCTTCATCAACATCTTCACCAGCACCATCTCCTCTCAAACCCTAGTTCATCTCTTGTATTCAATCTTTGTCTCAAAACCTCATATTGATACTAGTGGATTGCTAGTAGTGTTGATTACTCCTTGTAGTTGATGCTAGTTGGTTTATTTGGTGGGAGATCATATGTTCAAATCCTTAATGATAATTAATACCCCTCTGATCTTGAACATGAATATGCTTTGTGAGTAGTTACATTTGTTCCTGAGGACATGGGAAAAGTCTTGTTATAAGTAATCGTGTGAATTTGGTATTTGTTTCATATTTTGATGATATGTATGTTGTCTTTCCTCTAGTGGTGTTATGCGTACGTCGACTACATGACACTTCACCATGATTTGTGCCTAGGGAAAGACATTGGGAAGTAATAAGTAGATGAAGGGTTGCTAGAGTGACAGAATCTTAAACCCTAGTTTATGCGTTGCTGCGTAAGGAGCTGATTTGGATCCACATGTTTCATGTTGTGGTTAGATTTATCTTACTTTTCTTCCATAGTTGTGGTTGCTTGCCAGAGAGGTTAATCATAAGTGGGAGCGTGTCCAAGTAAGGACAACACCCAAGCACCGGTCCACCCACATATCAAATTATCAAAGTAACGAACGCGAATCATATGAGCATGATGAAAACTAACCTGACAATAATGCCCATGAGTCCTCGGGAGCACTTTGCTTTATATAAGAGTTCGTCCAGGCTTATCCTTTTCTACAAAAAGGATTGGGCCTCCTTGCTGCACCTTTGTTACACTTATTACTTGTTACCCGTTACGAATTATCTTATCACAAAACTATTTGTTACCGATAATTTCAGTGCCTGTAGAAAATACCTTGTTGAAAACCACTTACAATTTCCTTCTGCTCCTCGTTGGGTTCGACACTCTTATTTATCAAAAGGAATACGATTGATCCCCTATACTTGTGGGTCATCACCCTCCTAGATTGGATCTATCTCTTTGTTCTCTTCTGTTTCGCGTTTTTGTTTTCTGGCCGTTCACCATTTCTTAAATTCCCAGAGATCCGTAACTCCGTTTGCGCTGAAATTTTTACACCATTTTTTTCCATAAATTATCTTTCTTGCGCCCGAAGAAGAGCCCCAACCGAATAACAGGGAGCCCACAAGACACCTGGGCGGGCCAGGGGGTGCCCGGCGTGCCCTGGTGGGTGTTGGAGGTCGTGGGCCTCCATTTGCGTTGATTCCTCCTCCCACAAATTACGTATATTTCAAAGTAATTCTCCGTAAATTTTTATTGCGTTTTGACTTCGTTTGATATGGATATTCTGCGAAAAAAACATGCAACAAAAAGGAACTCGCACTGGGGACTGGATCAATATGTTAGTCCAATAAATCATATAAAATGTTGCGACAAATATGTGAAAGTTGTATAATATTGGCATGAAACAATCAAAAATTATAGATACGACAGAGATGTATCAGCATCCCCGAGCTTAATTCCTGCTCGTCCTCGAGTAGATAAAAGATAAAAAAATGATGTGGAATGCAACCTAGCATAATTTTGATCATATATCTAATCTTGGCATGAATATTAAGACATGAGTGATTCAAAGCAGTAGTCTATAATTTGACATAAAGACATTAATACTCAGGCATCCCAACAAACAATCATGTCTTTCAAAATATCAATGCTAAAGAACGCTATCTCTACAAAATCATATAGTCTTGTCATGCTCCATCTTCTTAACACAAAGTATTTATTATGCACAACCCCGATGACAAGCCGAGCAATTGGTTCATAATTTTTAATGCGCTTCAGCTTTTTCAACCCTCACGCAAAGTAAGATGATAGGGGTAAACATAGAGAAGACAAAAAAGTAAGAAAGTCTCACATCGACGCGGCTAATCAACGGGCTATGGAGATGCCCATCAATTGATATCAATGCGAGGAGTAGGGATTGCCATGCAACGTGTCGGTGTTTTGGATACGGGGGTACCCAGAATTTCCTTCCTGCAGCCCACGACATGGCTATATTGACGGCCTGGTACGGCCCAGCTTCAGCATCAACAACTCAAGACCCTCGCGAGGGGCCAAGCCTCGCGAGGCGGACGACACCAAGACCTCCAAGGGGATCGGCCTCCTCATGCTGGCTCCTGAGGAGCAGAGATTTCTTTGCAAGGAGCACCTCGCGAGGTTCGGCTGACGTGAGCTGTGACGACCAAGGCCAGGAGGGCACCAACGGGCGTAGAGCACCAGTTTCCTCTTCAGTGCAAAGGAGGCAAACAGCAGGCGCAGAGTCCCGAGGAATCAACCAAAGGTTTCCATTATGGTCCAACAAGACCAAGACCGCTAGGACCGGCAGGATGGAGGCATCGCCGAGCCCACCGCAACGTCATGACCTGAGGCTTTTGCAGGAGAAGACCACTTTACTCAGGATAGGACATACTTGTTATCTCCCTTCAAATTTGGCCGTAATGGGATCCCTTCCCGCCTACATTTGGGAAGAGGACCAAAGCCACTATAAATAGGGCCTAGCCACCACCATAGAGGGGGGTCGAATCCATTCCACACTCACTAGCTCACTCGAGCTCAAGAACACGCCTCTTGAGGCTGTTCCCCACTGTACTAGTTCTTCCTCAGCCCCTCAAGGCAAATCCACCACAAAGCAGGAGTAGGGTTTTACACCGCAAGGTGGCCCGAACCTGGGTAAATGGCCGTGTCTTCCTTTCCCTTTGAGCTCGACGCGAGAGGCTATGAGGTTTGCGAGTTGGCAGGCTGGGTTGATTGAGATCTCCGCACGCACCCCAGAGTTCGAACCTCTCAAGGGTTGGCGGAACCCGAAATCCAACATTTGACGCGCCAGGTAGGGGTGCGTCAGAGATCCGCCGCTTCGTCCTCCACATTCCGCTGCCAGTTCCCATGGAGGGCGCTCCTCTGTCGACCGGGCCATCACGCACCTTTGGGGGAGCCATGGGCCTCCGCGCTTTCACCCCCGCCTTGCGGCAGGTGCAGTGGCCACCCAAGTTACGACGGCGCGGCGGATCCGGATGGTTTCCTCCAGTCGTACGAGTAGGCAGTCTGGGCAGCCTCTGGGGACGACAAGGTGATGGCCAATTGGCTCCCATTGGCCCTCCTGGGCATGCCACGCGCCTGGCTGCTCAGCCTTCCAGAGTCTTCTGTGGCCTCCTGGGTGGAGCTGCGCGGCCTCTTCATCACGCACTTTGCGGCGGCAGCGCCTCTCGCCGTCATAGCTCTCCTAGGTGGCTCGCAGGCACCACCCTCCGACCGCCACATGAAGTAGTTCTACCACCAGGTGGGTGCCGTCCAAGTACAGCCGGGGGCTCCCCCAAGCTGGGCGGCACCCAAGGCCGACCTCACCTTCAGCCCAGAAGATCACCCCGCTACCGCGGCAGGAGCAGCTGCGCTCCCAATGCTCTGCACCCCCACCATCTGCAATGTGGCGGTCGCCAAGACCCTCATAAACGGCAGAGCCATCCTAAACGTGCTCTCTGCGGAGGCGTTCAGCTTGCTTCACGTGCCCCACGGCCGACTCCGCCCCACCAAGCCCTTCTCTGGGGTCGGCAACGGTTCGACCAGTCCCTAGGGCAAATCCTCCTTCCCATCACTTTCGGGGCCCGCGACAACTACCACACCGAGATCATCGACTTCGACATCGTCCGGATCGACCTACCATAGAACGCCATCCTTGAACGCCATAGGCGGGTGCCATCCGAGCTTTGGACAAGTTCATGGCAGCAACTCATCCAGCCTACAACCTCATGAAGATGCCAGGCAGCAGCAGTGTCCTCACGGTGGCAGGAGACAACAAGGACGCGCTGCAGGCCCTCAAGCTCGCCTTCAGGACTGCGGCGTCCGCGTGGTTGGGCGAGAAAGGGGGCTCTGAGGCTCCGGAGGCAGCGCCAGCCAAGAAAAAGCAGTTGTTATCCCAAGACCGAGCCGAGACGAAGCAAGTGCCCGTTGATGAGGATGGGGCATCAGGCGCCACCTTCACCATAGGAGCTGGCCTCCCCCTGGACCAAGAGAAAGCGTTGGTCAGCTTCTTGCCTGCCAACAAGTGTTCACATGGGAGCCCAAGGACCTGGTTGGGACCCAAGGGGAATAATCGAGCACCATCTAGGGGTGTGCCCAAATGTGCGCCCCGTGATGCAGAAGGCCTGATGACAGTCCACCAAGAAGCAGGCGTTCATCATCCAAAAAACGCGCAAGCTGCAGGATGCTGGTGTCATTTGGGAGGTGCGATACCCAGACTGGCTGGCAAACCAAGTCATCATCCCCAAGAAAGGGGGAAGGAGCGCATGTGCGTCGACTTCACAAACCTCAACAAGGCTTGCCCTCAGGATCCCTTCCCGCTCCCGCACATCGACCAGGTCGTTGACTCCACCTCCGAGTGTGACCTGCTGTGCTTCTTGGACGCCTTTTCGGGCTACCACCAGATCAAGATGGTTGTGCAAGATGTAGAGAAGACAGCGTTCCTGACTCCCTGCGGGGTGTACTACTACACCTGCATGCCTTTCAGATTGCATAATGCTGGGACTACGTTCCAGTGGCTAATGCACATTTCCCTGGGCCGGCAGCTCGGGAGGAACGCCGAGGCTTACGTAGATTATATAGTGGTGAAGTCTCGGGAAGCGAAGACCCTGATCGGAGATCTAAAGGAAACATTTGCCAGCCTGCACAAGGTGGACCTGCGGCTCAATCCCGAGAAGTGTGTGTTCGGGGTCTATATCGGATTTCGGGTTCTGCAAACCCTTGAGAAGTTTGAACTCTGGGGTGCGTTCAGAGATCTCAACCTACCCAGCCTGCTACTCGCAAAACCTCATAGCCTAGCGCGTCGAGCTCGAAGGGAAAGAAAGATACAGCAGTTTACCCAGGTTCGGGCCACCTTGCGGTGTAAAATCCTACTCCTGCTTTGTGGTGGATTTGCCTAGAGGGGCTGAGGAAGAACTAGTACAGTGGTTGAATAGCCACAGGAGGTGAGGTGTTTTTGAGCTCGGGTGAGCTGGTGAGGGTGGAATGGATTCGATGGATCTGACTCGACCCCCTCCTCTATGGTGGTGGCTAGGTCCTATTTATAGTGGCCTTGGTCCTCTTCCCATATGTTGGCTGGAAGGGATCCCACAATGGCCAGATTTGAAGGGAGACAACAAGTACAACCTATCCTGACTAAAGTGGTCTTTGCCTACAAAAGCCTCTAGTCATGACGCTGCGGTGGGCTCGGCGATGACCTTAGTCCCGTCGTCCTGGCGGTCTTGGTCTTGTTGCACCAGAATGGAAACCTTTGGTTGATTCCACGAGACTCCGCGCTTAATGCTTGCCTCCTTTGCACCGAAGAGGAAACTGGTACACTGTGCCCGCTGGCACCCGCCTGGAGGCCGCCCGTTCTTGGTCTTCATGGCTAACGTCAGCTGAGCCTCGTGAGGTGCACCTTGCATAGAAATCTCTACTCCTCGGGAGTCCGCCTAAGGAGGCCAAACCCCTTGGAGGTGTTGGTGTCGTCTGCCTCACGAGGCTTGGCCCCTCGCGAGGGTCTTGACTTACTGATGCTGAAGCTAGGTCGTACCAGCCCGTTGATGGAGCCACACAGTGGGCCGCAGGCAGGCAAGTCTAGGTACCCCCGTATCCAGAACACCGGCAGTAGCTCCCGGGCCCACGGCGTGCTCGGACATGGCTTCTAGGTGAAGCCAAAGGGCAAGTGCGGATCGTCACGGGACCTAAGTACTTGCGGCCTTGGACGACGCATGGTGATTTATGGGACATGTGCGTATCCACTTCCCCACGCTGCCTCGACAACCATTCGACTTGACGAGTCGATGCTGCGTGCAGAAGATCATCATTACTCGGGATCATGGAGGCCAGCGGTTGGCCTTCCTTTGACTATAAATGAGGGGAGGGGCAGATCCCCCCTCGCTCATCTCTTTCTTCGTCTTCACTTCTCGTCCCTCCTTCTCCTCCACCTTGCTGCAGCATCCATGGCGCCAACGAGGAGATTCTCGGCCGCTGAGAAGGGGAAGGCTCTTAAGGAGGGACTAGCTTCGCCACCACCCGAGAGGGCCCGCGGCCGTACCTGCAAGTACGCCTCAACCTCGCCAGCAGCCCCCAGGGGGCGCGTGCGCATTTCATTAGGGGCCGGCATCTCCCTTGGCACTCGTGGCGGAGCTTCTTCTCACGGCGGGGGCCACCGACCACAGGGCAACCCCCACGGCGAAGGGACGAGCGTTATGGTTGCTCGCCCTCCTCGGCCGTGCTTCTCCTCAATTGATGTGCTCCCGGAGTTCGTGCTGTGGTCGGAGAGGCCCGCCGGCACCTCATTCTGGCTATTGCACTTCTTCTACGGTGAGCTGCCAACCTCGAGGCTCGATGGCCTCTGGCTGCAGGCCGACGGCTGCTGTAGCAGGGCCTCGTGGGTGGGGACTAAGGTCGCCGCTGCGGGAAGCGTGGTCTTGACCCGCGGCTAGCAAGCGTTTGCGCACGATGCCTGAGCTGGAGGTGCACCCACCACTTCAATTATGACGGCCTAGCGACCCTCTTCGTGAGGGTGTTTAGGGAAGACGGCCGCCACGCGGGGTGCTGCCCAGAAGACGGCAGCGACGATGATCTTGGCCTTGACGTTGGCCATGCCGGCAGCGGGCGTGAGCTTGGCCTTGACGACGTCCACTCCTCCTCCTGCAGTGGCAGCTCTTCCTTGGGCGAGAGCTTGAGCAGCAGCGGCGGCTATGATCACCCTCCGTGCCGCCGAGCTCAGATCGAGGGAGGCAGCGGATCGTCTTGCTGCCACTACCTGGTGAAGCAGGAGGAGAGCTCGGCATGAGCTTAGGGTTGCTGGGGTGTGTAATTTGAAAAAAGTAGGGTGCCCCGCTGGGGTGTGTAATGAACTATGGCAGTCATGCCTCTATGGTATGCTTATTATCTTAATGTTGTGCTGTGATATTTGCATTATGGGTAGGCAAGGGTAGGGTAATTTAGCTTGACATGTTTGCGGCAGCTTCCCACCTCGCGTGGGCGAGACCCTCGTCACCTGGCGAAGCCCCCATTCTTGGTGACTCGGGGGGCCACTGGTCTCATGAGGTGTTTAAGACCTCGGGAGACATTGTAGCACTACTAGGGAAAACCCTAGCAGTAGCGCGTGTTTTGTGCCCACTAGTAGCGCGGGAAGCCGCACTACTAATAAGGCGCTACAGCTATTGCTTAGCAGTAACGCGTGCCATCACACGCTACTGCTAGTACAAATAGCTGCAGCGCTTGTCCAGTACCGCGCTACTGCTAAGGTATCTACTTGCAGCGTGTTTTCTTTCCATCGCTACTTGTATTTTTTTATTTTTAGTGTATTTATGCGCCATCATACAAATATTGGTACAATACCAGCTGTTATGAGGTTTACATCATTATGTCCATAACAGTGTATTAAATGAAGGTGTATTAGGTTCAAGTGGAGGCAATATGTGGTACATGTCAAAAGTATACTACTAATCCAAACTTGATCTAGTTTGAATTAGTAGTACTTTCGATGTGCACCACATGTTGCCTCCACTTGAATCTAATCTGCCAGCACAAGATATTTAATCATCATCATGGTCATTACCACCAACAGTATTTATTTAATCACCACTAACACTAGCTAATAATAATCATCATAGTCATTACCACCAACACTAGCTATTTTATCATCATAGTAATAGTGTAGCACATCGTCATCCTGAAACTCATTTCTAGCCAGCTACTCACTCCTGCTACTCACTCCTGCTGCTCTCTCTTAGGTAAAAGAACATAAAACATGTGTAGCTCTCCTCCTTGATCAAGTTGGAGCATGCAGATGAACCTGTCTCCTAATCGTGGAAGGCGCCTCTGGTTGCTGCTCCCTAGTACTTCTCTGCGCTCCCCCAACACATATTTGGTCCAGTCTTGCACTATTAAGCATCCGTCGCTAATCTTGAATGCACTAAAGTAAGCTGTAGGATATCTTGGCCATAAGTTGATAATACTCATGATACCTTTAGTCTCGATCCCATAAGGCACAACATTCATCGGGAGTCCCTGTTGAAGAACATCGTATGGTAACATACTTAGCAATGAAGTTTAGCTTCAAAAATAATGTATGGAAAAGATGCAATGAGGATAAAAAGTAAAAATCTTACCATCCTTCCTAAATGGATGTGACCGTAGTTCATTACGAACACTATTGGTCGCACATTTTCAGTACTAAGATTTCTAAATGCAGGAAGAAAATTTGTCTTGACAGTATGAAGATCCTCAAGTCATGAAACATAATGACTGAGCTCCTCGCAGTTGAGTTCAGCCCCAGGACAGTATACGGTCCTGTCTACCAAGCGCTGGACATGTCAAATAAGTTGACAATACAAATTAGTTGTCAACTATTTTTGAATAAACAATATCAAAGACATAAATATGGTTGAGAAACTTACATAATGGTATAACTGGAGGCATTTGCACATTGACCCAGATGTCGGTATTACCTTCAATATCATCTTCCGGACGAATATCAAAGGTGATAACCATATCAGGCTCAAATGCATAAGTCTTGCATAGTGCTCGCCATGTTTTGCATCCAAAATAGGGGTAGTCGTCTGAATTGTATAACTTCGCATGGAAAATATAACCATGCTCGGTCTTCAAGTAAACTTTCTTTTCCTCCATACTATGACTGAAACCTATCTTATCCAATACAAAAACTCTTGCATGGCAGGGGATACGCTAGTAGAATAGTAAAAAAAATATAAGTTGAAGCAAATGAAGCAGATGTCATGCTTAATTACGAAAAAAGACTTGTCATTGTGACTTACTGTATCCACTTCGAAGTTCTCGTCCAGCTTGATGCTGAAACGCCTATCATCATCTAGGAAGATTCCGTCGCACAGGCCGCGCTCGTCTTCGTAGTATTTGCAAATACCGAAATCCTTCTCGTCGTCAGACATTTCCTATGTTCATAGTTAAAACATTAATTGAAAATCGATCAAAGGCAAGTACCAAGATACTCAACACACAAATCCGGGGCACTCGATATTTCCTACATATTCTAGCACAAGTCATGCCAAAATTCACGGAAAAATCAGGCATGACCTTTGCTAAAATAGGACATATCGAGCGCGTGAAATTTGCCGGAACGGAAATGAATCAACACTCCGGCAAAACATAGGCCACTCGAAGGTATAACCTGCAAACATGACCGGCCACTTGGATATTGAGCAACACAAGATATACATTTCAAAATATCTTATAGGACTCAAATTAGCATGCATTCAATAAGCAAAAGTAGATCATCTCATGCGTCAGTACATCGTCGAATATTATCACTAATACATCACGAATAGTGTCATACATATAACATCACTAATACAACTAAAACTCCAGCACACGACGGGTATCGGCGCGGGCGATGGACACCCACAGAGAAGGCACCATAACGGGATCATAGCTCCAGTGAGATCCCCGGAGAACCTGCCAGGTATTGGAGAACGGCCTGTGCTCCAACGCAAACAAGTAGCGACGGACGTGCGTGTCCTCCTCACTGACACGGTGAGGCACCACCTCCGCGGAGTCCTCGAGCCTCTGGATCGTCACTGGCCCACGCGACCGCCACCAAAGAAGGTTCGGGTCAACGACAGGCTGGCTCCTCACCAACCTGCGCCCCCCGGTAGGTACCGCCTCCCAGTACCACCCCGGCGGAGCCCAGTCCCGGACATGGCCGATCTGGTCAAGCAGGTGTCGTCCTCCGCCGACTCGACGACGAGGATGCGGGATAGGCATCGTCCACGTCGAGGCGGGAAAAATTGCTTTAACTAAAAAAATAGAAACAAGTTCTTACTAACTAGTTCTATTAATTCAACTAGTTCTTACTAAAAATAAACTTACTATAAATAAAAATATTCTAGTACCTAATTAGTACCTAATTCTTACTAACTAATTAGTACCTAGGAACTACTGCCCTAATTAACATCTACGTAATTAACTAACTAGCACTAAAAATAGCCTAGGGTTCATACTAACTAGCACTAAATAGCTAGGGTTCATACTAAGCAGAGAAGAGGAATCGGAAGGGGAGAGAGGGATCGGAAGGGGAGAGTGCTTACAGAGGGCGGGGAGAGAGATGGGGTCGGGGGAGACGGCGGCACCGAGGCACGGCGAGGCGGGGTCGGGGGAGACGGCGGCGAGGCGGGGTCGGGGGAGACGGCGGCGAGGCAGGGTCGGGGGAGACGGCGGCGAGGCGGGGTCGGGGGAGATGGTGGCAAGGCGGGGTCGGGGAAGACGGTGGCGAGGCGGGTTCGGGGGAGACGGCGGCGAGGCGGGGTCGGGGGAGACGGTGGCGAGGCGGGGTCGGGAATTGGGGGAGGAAGCAGAGGAGAGGGAATCAAGCCGCGCGGGGGGTTAGGTGAAAATAGCTTTAACTGTAGCATGGGAAGGAAAACCGCGCTGCTGCTAAAATCCGTAGTAGTAGCGCTGTTCGTAGAAGGGCGCTACTACTATACCTAGCACGCCGGGAACGGTGTGGCAATTATAGTAGTAGCGCTTTCTGTTCGGGCAGCGCTATTGCTAAGCTGCTAACTCTAGCGCGGTTCTGCCAGACGCGCTACTGATAAGTAGCAGTGGCGCCTCATTTTAACAAGCGCTACTAGTAACATTCTGTGTATAAGGTTTTCCCTAGTAGTATAGATCTGTTGTAGAGATGCTTAGAGAAAAATAAAACCTATTGAGCACCTCATTCCTCCTTGCGCGAGCCCTCTGTCATAGGTTAGATGTGGCTTAATGCACCGCATAGCGATGCCCGAGGGACACGGACAAGAGAGGGTGCTGGTGCCTGTGAGCTTGATCGAGGGCTATTCGCGAGGATAAAGACGAAGCACCGGGGCAACGGGGTTCGGCAAGGTGTGCGTGTGCGAGGGCGGGCCCGTGCGCACACACATGCCTAGCCCCCACGCGCGGGGCACGTGAGGAAGAGCGAAGGGCAACTGCCGCCCTTTCCTGACCCAGGCCAAGAACAAACGAAACGAGATCCAACTTGGCGAACCAAAGCACGAAAACTTTAAATTCTAATAAAGATCACTAAAAGATTGCGAATCAACTTCGGAAAGCAAATGAACAACCGCGTCCGGCACCTAGTCTAGTCTTCTCACCAGCGCGGAGCTAAGTGTTGTCACTAGGACGTGGGAGGGAGCCCCCGTGAGGCCCTAGGGCGGCTCTCAGGAGACTCTGGGACGTGTACAGCCCCATTAATTATTACGTGGAAGTGTCACGAGGCGAGACCTTCACAGGCCGGAGCCTTGCTTCATGGATAGAACTTCCGGAAGTGCTGGATGTTCCAGGCGTTCTGGATGGGGATCATGTCCTGTGTCTCCAGGCGCGCGGCGCCAGGCCTGGAGACACCGGCAATCCTTAACGGGCCCTCCCACATGGGAGAGAGCTTGTGCAGCCCTCCCTGGAGAGTACCCGCCTCAGGACGAGATCACCCACTGTCAGATTTCAGGTTCCGGCAAAACCCTTGAGGTTCGAACATTGGGGTGCGCACGAAGATTTCCACTACCTAATCTCGCTCTCAGCCCCGTCGCGATCCCTAATCTTAGCTCGATGAACTCACAACACAAGAGACACAAGATTTATACAGGTTCGGGCCACTGTTGTGGTGTAATACCCTACTCCTGTGTGGTGGTGGTGGATTGCCTCTTGGGCTGATGATGAACAGTACAAGGGAAGAATAGCCTCGCGAGGAGAGGTGTTCTTGTGCTTGGTGGGTTGCTCGGGGAGGAAATGGTCGATCCCCTCTTTTGTGGTGGCTAGTCCTATTTATAGAGGCCTTGGTCCTCTTCCCAAATATTGAGTGGGAAGGGATCCAACAATGGCCAATTTGAAAGGGGACAACTAGTACAAGCTATCCTCACTAAAGGTGGTCTTCGCCTGTCAAAGGCGCTGGTGATGACGCCGTCTTGGGCTCCATGATGACCTCCGTCCTGCCATCATGCTGGTCTTGGTCTTGTTGCACCGATATGGAAACCTTTGCCTGATGCCTCGATACTCCGCACCTGCGCTTTCCCCCTTAGCACCAAAGGGGAAACGAGGACACTGCACGCGCTGGCGCCCGCCTGGCCTTGGTCGTCATGGCTTACGTCACGGGGACCTCGCGAGTAACCCTTGCCTTGATCTCTCCACCTCCTCGCGAGCCTGCCTGGTGAGGGTGCCCTTGAGGAGGCCTTGTCTCGTCCGCCCAGCGAGGCTTGGCCCCTCGCGAGGGTCTTGTGTGTTGGTTGACGAAGACGGGTCATACTGGGCCACTGGTGGAGCCATGCCACGGGCTGCAGGCCGGCAAGTCTGGGGACCCCTGTTTCCAGAATGCCTACAGTAGCCCCCGGGCCCAAGGCGCGCTCAGATTTGGCTTAGCAGCGAAGCCAAAGGACAAGTGCGGAGCGCCATGGGCCCCAACAGCATGCGGCCTTGGTCGACACATGGCGACTGTTTGGACGTGGGCGTCTTCGCTTCCCCATGCTGCCTCGGCAACTGCCTGACTGACAAAAGATTGGCGCAGGCAAGGCTTGCCTTCATTGCTTTCCTTAGTCTTGCTCCAGATCCCCTTCCTCACTCCTTGCTTCCGCAATATCCAGATCCGCTTCAACACCTTCCCTTTCAGCGAGCCCCGCAAGGCCAAGGTCGATGCGCAGCCAGCTTGGTACGCGCCGGCCCTGGATGCCCCTAATGTGTCAGAGAAGAATCTCGCCACCGCGCGCCTGCTGACGGCAGTGGAGAGCAACGAAAAGGGGGAGACCAAACTCCAGGCTGGCTCCGTCGGGCCACAGGCTCAGGGAAGCACTTTCTATCCCTTCTTCATGAACACCGTCGTCGCAGGCCTGGTTCCTCCCTTCTACGACTTCTTCTATGTCGTCCTCCGCCATTACAGGTTGCAGGCCCTTCATCTCTCCATCCTTCCCTTATCAATTTCCCCTACTACTGCGAGGTGCATGTTGGGGTGACGCCGTCCGTGGTTTTGCTGCGCCACTTCTTCCTCCTCCAGACCAACGGTGACCACACCTCGGCGTGCACCAATTTCGTCGCATATGGCAAGGCCAACGCAATCTCGAAGGCCGGGAAGAGGGCCGACGGCTTTCGGAGCAAGTGGGTCATGATGGATGCCAAATGTGTCCAACCCCAGTTGGCGCTGCCGATGGAGGTGCCCCAGCCTGACGAAGGGTGGTCTCACGCGAAGCTCGCTGATGATCGGGCAACGTTGGTGCTGGAGAAGATGAACGCCGACCTGAAGCCGGGCAACGCGAGGGCGGCGAAGCTAACTGGGGCCGCGCTCCGGAGGGAGTTCTTGATGCACCGGGTGGCTCCGCTCCAGGCGCGCTCGCGCCCCTTATGGATGCTTGGGGGTGCAGACGACAAGCTCCGCCTGAATCCGACGGCTTTGGCTGATGAGGAGCTGGCCGCAGCTCTCTGCCTCTTGGTCACGGACGATCAGGAGTATCTGCCGAATGCCCATGTCCCTTTGTTCCTCTGCGAATACAGGGCGCAGGTGGTGGCTGCCATGCCCACCTTTGACGGATGCGGCCTGGTGCCGGCAGTGCTCCCTATGGCCCGGGGGGCGACGTCGTTGGTGGACGTGTCTTCGGGCGACTCCCGCAGGGGAGGAGGAGAGGAAGAAGACGAGGAGCACGACTCGGAGGCGACCCTCGAGGGGACGGGGAGACCTCCCCTCCCCCCCCCCCCCCCGTAGGGCTAACATCCTCTGCACCTTGTTAGACGACGACGAGGATGACGATGACGATGTCCCCTTGGAGACGAAAGAGCCACTCGCAGCAGGGGGTCCCTCACGGGCCAAGCCCCGCCTCCTGGAGGGCCCTCCGACCCAGGTTCCGATGAAGAGCAGGTCATCGCTGATCTCCCGAGAGGCTGCTTCTTCCCGGACACCGCCTTCCCCTGCTCCTGGAGCCCTTGCGGCTGCACCTCAAGCCACGAGGCTCTCGGGCTTCAAGCTCAGCAAGAGAAAGGTGAACTACTCCGTGGTAGACCAGTAAGTGTCCATGCTCCATCTTTTTCTTGATTATGCCGCTGGTACTTGATGTTCTCCATCGATTGTTTAGGTCACCGCCTGCGGCGAAGAAGAGGAAGGGGGAAGCGGTGATGTCATCTGGTGCCGACTCATCTGCCGCGGCCGCTCCTTCGTCCGTGGGGAGGGGAGGCGACGGTGTTCTCACCTCCCCTGCCCGGTTATCCTTGCTAGGCCTGGAGGAGTGCCCTGGTGGGGTGCCAGCCCCCATGGCCCCATTGGCTCCGGAGGTGCCGATACCCGATGTTGTTGCTGAGGTACCCATGGCTCGGGAGCCCCCATCCTCTCTAGCCATGGCTACGCTGCCGCCTCCTCCTTCTGCTGCACCACTGGTTCCAGGTCCTTTTGAGATGGCCCAACTGCAAGAAGACCTCCAGGGCACCGACTGCCATCTGGTGGCCGGGCATCTGGAGCCGGTTTCCGGCTGGCTTCACTCTGACGCCTCTGTTTGAGCGGCGCTGGGGCGGATCACATCAGCCTTTGGGAAGGAGAAGCAGGCCGTCACCCTAGCCGTGGAGGCTCGCGAGGTGGTGCTGAAGGATGCCACGACCGCCCAGGACCGCTGCAAGGCACTAGAGGCCGAGCTATAGGATTTGCACGACAAGCACGCCGAAGAAGCTCATGGCCGCCAGGCGGAAGAGGAGAGGATGAAGGCTCAGGAGGACGCCCTCAGGGACCGCGACGCCGAGCTAGCGCGGTTAGCGGAGGCGCAGACCACTGAGCGCGGTCGGCTGGAAACGCTGGAGTAGGAGGTGAGGGCGGAGAAGGCCGAGCTTGACGCTAAGGCGAAGGTCTTGGCCGAGGACCGCGCGGCCTTCACTCTCCTTGAGGAGAGGTCTCGCATGGTGTTGAAGGCGCTCTATGAGAAGGGCCCGGAGAAGCCGCTGGCTACCAACGAAGATGGCCCCGCCCAGCTACTTCCTTACTTGGTCGAGGCACTTGCGGAAGTCATGAGCGGCGTCGGCCCCATGGCAGAGGTGGAAGCTCGCATCCTTTCTTCCGCAGCACTGATGCGCGTCTTCAGCCATCTCCTCCTCCATGACCCTGACGCCAACCTAGACGAGATGCTGCAGCCTATGGACAGCGAGTTCCATGCCGCTGCTGTTCAAGCCGTGAAGGGCCACGTGGAGGCCTTGCTGGCGAGATTCCGCGCCTTCGCTCCTGCGCCTGTGGCAGGCAGTGCTGCTGATCCTGCAGCCCCGAGTTGCGCCACCACAGGGGTGGAGTCCCTGGCGGGCGATGGTGATGTCCAAGGGTGACGGCTTCTTTCCTGCTTAATTCATGCAATGTGCATCATGCCTCGTGGAGGCAAACTTGCGTCTGGTATTCTGAAGACAACTATGGTTTGTAATATTTGCTTCAAGATTTTGCCGTTTTCTTCCTATTTGCTTTACGTTCTACGTCAGCAGAGCCCGGCCCCACGCATACCTCAACCGATGTTAGCCCCGACCGGATCACCACGACGGGACCAAGGAGTGAGGGGCTACGTGACCAGTTAGGCTCCTAAGTCGCGATGCTCAAGAGTCCCCCTTGCGCGATGCTCCCGAGGGGAGGTGTTGCGATGAGGCCAGACACTGAGCTCTGGGCTCCATGAGGTTGATACGGCCGTGGTGCCTCCCTCAGTTGTTTATCACCAGCGCGGAGCATAGCGCTTCTGTATGTGTACGGGCATAGCCGCTCCTCGGCAGTGTCATCAGCCAGCGCGGAGCATGGTGCTTCCACTGGTATGTGGGAGGGGGATCCCTCTGAGGAGAGCCCCCAGGGTGTGTACAGCCCCGCCCTGACATGTGGCTTGCATGGCAGGGTGAGACGAGGTGTATCTGGGCACTCGTGAGCTAGCGCGGGACTCACGAGGCCCTACCTCAAGGCGTGTTGCGCATGGTCTTGGGTCTTTGACAAATGTGTGTTCCCGCGAGACGGTTAGGTACAAATGCTCTGTGTCCTCAGGTCCCGACACTCGAGTGAGCTCAGCCGCCGCTGGTATGCCAGGTCGTGATGCCGTGGTCAAGGCCAGGTGAGGGAGTCCTGGACTAGGGGGTGTCCGGACAGCCGGACTATCATTGTCCGCCGGACTCCAAGACTACGAAGATACAAGATTGAAGACTCCGTCCCGTGTTCGGATGGGACTTTCCTTCGCGTGGAAGGCAAGCTTGGCGATACAGATATGCATATCTCCTACCATTGTAACCGACTCTGTGTAACCCTAGCCCTCTCCGGTGTCTATATAAACCGGAAGGCTTTTAGTCCGTAGGACAACAACCATTACAACAATCATACCATAGGCTAGCTTCTAGGGTTTAGCCTCCTTGATATCGTGGTAGATCCACTCTTGTACTACCCATATCATCAATATCAATCAAGCAGGAGTAGGGTTTTACCTCCATCGAGAGGGCCCGAACCTGGGTAAAAACATCGTGTCCCTTCTCTCCTATTACCATCCGCCTAGACACACAGTTCGGGACCCCCTACCCGAGATCAACCGGTTTTGACACCGACATTGGTGCTTTCATTGAGAGTTCCTCTGTGCCGTCACCGATAGGAAGGATGCCTCCTCCCATCTTCAAGGACGGTATTTTCGCCAAAGGAGCCTTGGCCGCCGGCCAAACTGTCCGGCTAGGTGGTTTTCTTATAACTGCCTGTCCGGCCACCGCTTCGACAATGACCTCTCAAGTCGTCAAAAGCAATCTTCACGTCAGCTCGGAATTCGCCGAGCGGCTGGATCCAATAGAGCTCTCGTCCGTAAACGAGCTCTTGGATCGCATCGCCGCCCTGGGAGTCGCTACAGACTACAATCAGATTGGGCTTAAAACCGATCTGAGAGAGATTAACTCTCCCTAGGTCACCCACCACGTTGCAGTGGTAGAGGAACAATGCGGCGACTCTTCTCCTGTATTGAAAACTAGTCATGTCCGGGCTGCCGAACCCTCCATGCCGGATTCCCGCGGAGGGACGGACTTCGATCAAGCACTAAACCTAAAGTCAGGCATTAGACCGGACTCGTTGGACAACGTTCCACTTTCCAAGCTTCCAAATTCGGAAACTTCTCGGCCCTTGAGCCTTGAGATGGGTAGGGTTCCGGACTCAATTCCACCCACCCACCCAGACATATGCGATCTATCTCTAATCCGGCCAAAGCCCGCTGAAACAGTACATCATTACTGGGCCAGATTCCTCCTGGTTATGGACAGGATAAAGGACTACCGAGAGGAAAACGCAGTCTCAATCTTTTGCAATAATTGCACGGACGAGGGAATCTTGAACGCCATCAGCCGTCATGAAGTTACACGCTTTGCCGACCTAGCGTCCATAGTAAGAAAGTACTGTGCGATGGAGAGTTTCTGGAAAACCGAAATTAAGTTTTGGGACAATCCGGCCCCGAATACAACCCTAGTCCGCAACAAAAGGGTGCATTACACTCAGGCACCGGGTACAAAAAACAAAAAGCAAAAACCCCATAAAGGGCATGGAACCGTACTGGAGGGGTGGCTTAGCGGACCCTGTAAAATTCACAGTACAGAGGGCGCCACCCCAACACATAGCCTTCGAGCATGTTGGATATTACGGCAGGTGGCCAAAAGTGGCGAGAAGCTTCTAGCCCCGGAAAACCACTCCAACAATACCGGTACGGTATCAACAGTCTTCGGGACCTTCGCATCAAATAATATGCGGAAACGAACAATCCACAGCCTCGCCGAAGTCTACCAAGTAGCAACAACAAATCCATGGAGCGACATAGCCATCACCTTCAACGCAAACGACGAACCTAAATTTCGAACATCCCGAGCACCAGCCGCACTGGTACTTAGTCCAATAGTGGACGGCTTTCGACTCACAAAGGTCCTCATGGATGGCGGCAGCGGATTAAACCTCATCTACGAGGAAACTCTTCAAAAAATGGAAATAGACTGGAGCCGCATTGAGCGAAGCAGCACAACCTTCAGAGGAATAATCCCTAGCCGGGTAGCATGCTGCACCAGAAAAATCAAACTCTATGTGGTGTTCGACTCGCTGGACAATTACAGATCCGAAGAAGTCACGTTCCAGGTGGCCCCGTTCAACAGCGGATATCACGCTATATTAGGACGAGAGGCATTCACAATTTTTCAAGCCGTACCCCACTACGAGTACATGAAGCTCAAAATGCCTGGGCCCGGCGGAATAATCACTCTCGTTAGTGATCCGGACAAAGCACTCCGCGCCGAAAACAAGACAGCCGCATTAGCCCTGGAGGCACTATCCGAAGCCCTAGCGGCAGAAGAACTCACCGCGCTACGCTCTACGGTGAATAGGGACGATGTGATACTCGATAAGAGATCCAAGTCCACCTCCTTTAAACCAGCGGATGAAATAGTAAAATTTCAGGTCCATCCAACGGACCCGACAAAGACGGCCTCCATCGGGGCACAGTTGAACCCTGATGTAGACGCTGCACTGCGAGAATTCCTTCGGGAAAATTGGGACATCTTCGCCTGGCACCCTTCAGATATGCCGGGAATCCCATGCAGATTGGCAGAGCACAGCCTAAACATCCTAAAAGGATTCAAGCCAGTCAAACAGGCTCTTCGACGATTTTCCGAACCCAGAAGATAGGCAATGGGAGAAGAGCTAGCCAAACTATTGGAAGCCGGATTCATCAGAGACATCAAACATCCGGATTGGCTAGCAAACTTGGTAATGGTACCAAAGAAGGACAAATCCTGGCGCCTATGTGTCGATTTTAAAGACCTCAACAAGGCTTGCCCAAAGGATCCCTTCCCCCTCCCTCGCATCGACCAGATAATCGATGCTACCACAGGAAACGATTCATTGTGCTTCCTTGACGCATACTCCGGCTACCATCAAATCAAGATGGCAGAAGCGGACCAAGCCACAATGGCATTCATCACTCCATACAGACCATTCTGCTTCAACACAATGCCCTTCGGACTCAAAAACGCCGGCGCAACATATCAGCGCATGATTCAGACATGTCTGGCCACCCAGATCGGCAAAACAGTAGAGGCATACGTAGACGGCGTAGTCGTCAAAACCAAACACATCGAAACTCTAGTAGACGACTTGAGGCTCACATTCGACAACCTCAGAGCATATGATATCAAGCTGAATCCGGATAAATGCGTTTTCGGAGTACCGGCCGGAAAGCTCCTGGGCTTCATTGTATCCGGTAGAGGAATTGAAGCAAACCCAGCTAAGATCCGAGCTCTGTCACAACTAGATATTCCAAAAGACCTCAAACAAATATAAAAATTGACAGGATGTGTGGCGGCTCTAAGCCGCCTTATCTCCCGTTTAGGAGAAAAGGCATTGCCCCTCTATCGCCTCCTTAGGCGCACCAAACACTTCGAGTGGACGGATGTTGCCACTGCCGGACTCGAAGAAATAAAAGCCATATTGGAAACAAATCCGGTCCTGGCTGCGCCCAACCTGGGCGAACCAATGTTGTTATACATCACGGCAACACATCAAGTTGTAAGCGCGGTACTCGTCGTCGAGCGAGAGATAGAAGGGCATAAATTCCCTCTTCAAAAACCAGTGTACTACGTTTCCACTGTGTTAACCCCCTGCAAGTCCCGTTACCCGCACTATCAAAAGATAGCGTATGCAGTGTTCATGGCATCCCGGAAGCTCCGACACTACTTTCAAGAGTGTTCGATAACAGTGGCCTCCGAAGTGCCCTCAACGACATCATAAAGAACCGCGACGCGACGGGCAGGATTGCAAAATGGGCCATTGAGCTCTTACCATTCGATATAACTTACAAACCTCGGCGAGCTATAAAGTCACAAGTTTTGGCTGACTTTGTCGCTGAATGGACCGAAGCCGAACTCCCTAAAGAGTACGGTGCATACTCCAATTGGATTATGCACTTCGACGGCTCTAAAATGTTGGCCGGATTGGGGGCTGGCGTCGTATTGACGTCCCCAACCGGGGACACAGTCCAATACGTACTTCAGATAATGTACACAGGCTCCAACAACGCAGCCGAATACGAGGCCCTTTTACATGGCCTCCGGATGGCAATCTCCATGGGCATTCAACGCCTAGAGGTGCGCGGGGATTCAAACCTTGCAATATCCCAAGTAAATGGAGACTTTGATGCCAAGGATCCGAAAATGGCAGCATATCATAACGCAGTCCTAAAAATGTCAGCTCGGTTTGACGGACTTGAATTCCACCACATAGCCAGGGATAATAACCAAGCGGCCGACGTATTGGCACGCATCGGCGCAAAACGTGACGCTGTCCCTCCAAACATCTTCCTGGAACGGCTGTTTAAACCATCCATACTATGGGAAGAGGAGCCCGGAAATAACAAACCGAAAGCAGCCACACCAACCGACACAGAGCAATCTGACATAACCAGCGATTCAGCCGATGAAATAACACCTTCAGCCCACGACATAATGGTAGTAATCGCCCCGTGGACAGAGCCATTCCTAGCCTACTTGCTTAGGCAGGAACACTACGGGAAACAGGAGATTTGCCGTCAGTAGAGCTCTTTGCCGTCAGCTTTTCATCGATCCAGACGGCAAAGACCACTTTAGCCGTCAACTACTGACGGCAAAGAATAACTTACGGCAAAGGCATACTTTGCCGTCTGTTTTTTTATTACAGACGGCAAAGACGTACTTTGCCGTCTGTTTTTTTATTACAGACGGCAAAGACATACTTTGCCGTCTATTTTTTTATTACAGACGGCAAAGATGTACTTTACCGTCTGGAATAAATTTGAAGACGGCAAATTATGTCTTTGCTTTCTATAAAAGAATTGCAGACGACAAAATATTTCTTCGCCGTCTATGTTTTATTTACAGACGGCAAAGAAGAAACACAGCACGCGGATTCATCTCGCGGATTGATGACATGGCAAGATCTGGGCCGCCCGCACCCGCGTCATCTCTCACCACGCGCCCCCCACCCGCTGGCCAACCACCGCGCGCCCCCCACCCGCTGGCCCACCACCACCCGCAGCCCCTGCCTTATCCTCTCCCTCTCGTTCGTCTCTCTCCTCTCCTCTGCCCACACCTTATACCCTCCCTCTAGTTCGTCTCTCTCCTCCCCTCTGCCCCCGCACCATTCTCTCTCTCGTTGCACCGTCGCCATCGCTCGCCTCACCAGCAGCTGCCTGTGCAACTCCATGCGCCGCAACTCCGTGCTCCCTTCGGCCGCTTCCGCCAGTCCCCACCCACCTCGCGCTCCTCTCTGCTCGCGACCGGCGTGGCTGAGCAGGGCGGGCGGTGGCGCAGCGGGCGGTCACGCAGCGAGCAGGCTTTCGGCCCCTCGGCGAGCGCCATCGACCCCACGCTCTCCTCTGTTCGTGGAGAGCGAGGCCTTGCGAAGAGCAGGGCGGGAATCGGCTCGGCGAGCAATGCCTTGCGGCACCTCGTCTAGGCGCGGCGAGCCGGTGACAGGGACAGGCGAGGAGCGGCTCGGCGACCAGGGAGGGCGGTGCAGCGAGCACCACTGGGCGGTGCTTCGGCGAGCCAGGCCGGCAAGCAGGGTTGGGCGGCGTGTCGGCGACCAGGGCGGGCGGCGCGGCAAGCAGGGCCGGGCGGCGCCTCTGTGAGCAGGGCCGGGCGGCGCGGCAACCATGGCCGGGCGGCGCGGCAAGCAGGGTCGGGCGGCGCCTCTGTGAGCAGGGCCGGGCGGCACGGCGAGCATGGCCGGGGGGCAGCAGTGGAGTCCCTGCGGTTTTGTCCCCGGCGAGAAGTACGGCTGGCGATGAAGTCTCTGTGACAAGGATTTGATTGCTTTTTAGATTTAGTTTTTAGGGTCCTTTGTGTAAAACTTTCAGGACCGCTGTGTAACATCTCTGTAACTAAACCAACGATGAATGAAAGGCGGCATGGCCGGGCCTTTCCCTTTTTTTTGTCAGCCGGGCCTTCATGTCTTGTTTTGATGTTGACTCTGTCCATTTTATTTTTTGTAAATAAAAAAATTATTTGCCGTCTGTAAAAAAGGTTTGGCTAACGGCAAAGATCACATTTAGCTAACGGCAAATCGGTTTCTTTGCCGTCTGCTATTCTTGTGGTAGACAGCAAATTTAGAGTTTGGCTGACGGCAAAATCTTTGCCGTCTGTCCGACAAAAAGCTGACGGCAAAGTTTTTTTTGCCGACTAATCTTTGCCGTCTGACTTTGCCGTCTGCTTCCTGACGGCAAACTCTTTGCCGTCTGGATTTAGGTCTTTGCCGTTTGTAATCCACAGACGACAAATTACCTGTTTCCTGTAGTGGAACTTCCCGAAGACCAAAATGAGGCCCGCTGCATAGTCCGGCGATCTAAAGCCTACAAGGTCCACGAGGGAGAACTCTATAAGAAAAGCACAACCGGAGTCCTTCAAAGGTGTATCTACGAAGAGGAAGGGTGAAACCTTCTGGCTGAAATTCATGCCGGACTAGGCGGACACCACGCAGCAGCTCGGGCCCTTGTAGGAAAGGCATTCCGTACAGGATTTTATTGGCCGACGGCCCGGGCAGATGCTCAGGATTTAGTTCGAAGATGTATCGGTTGTCAGCTCTTTGCTAATCAGAGCCATATGCCACCCACCGCCCTCAAAACTATACCCATTACCTGGCCGTTCGCGGTCTGGGGGCTTGACATGGTTGGACCCCTTAAAGGGGGAACCCACAAGCAAAGGTACCTATTGGTCATGGTGGATAAATTCACCAAATGGATAGAGGCCAAGCCAGTCAAAACGGCAGAGTCTGAACCAGTGATAGACTTTATCTCCGGGGTAGTACACCGTTATGGTGTCCCCCACAGCATCATCACCGATAACGGCACGAACTTCATGGCCGACGAGGTTAAATCATGGTGCAAAAATATGGGCATTAAGCTCGATTACGCTTCAGTCTATCATCCTCAAACCAACGGTCAAGTGGAACGAGCGAACGGTCTAATAATGAGCGACATCAAACCCAGACTAGTGAGGTCACTTACGAAATATGACACGCACTGGGTAGAGGAGCTAGACTCCGTACTCTAGGGGCAGCGGACAACGCCCAACCGTACTACCGGATTCACACCATTCTTTATGGTATACGGCGCAGAGGCAGTTCTGCCCTGTGACATCATTCATGACTCACCTCGAGTGCGCATGTACGAAGAAAGAGAAGCCGAGCTGGATCGGCAGGACAGCTTGGACGCATTGGAGGAAGAGCGTGACGTCGCCAAGGCTCGTTCCGCATTCTATCAGCAGCAGGCTCGAAGATATCAAAGAAGAGAAGTACGGGCCAAGACTTACAATGTTGGCGAACTAGTTCTACGCCTGCCGGACAAGAAAAAGGACAAACTCAAGCCCAAATGGGAGGGCCCTTTCATCATCGATCAAGTCCTGACCGGTGGAGCGTACCGTCTACAAAATGCGTCGGACAACCGGCTCGAGCCGAACCCATGGAACGCAGCCCGCCTCCAAAGATTCTATGCCTAGCGCCAGACTAAGAGTTCGTCCCCTTCCCCCGTCCAAACTTTTACATTGCAGCTGTCTTTTGTTTCTCTTTCTTCTCTCAACCCTTTTTCTAAAAATCCCTTAAAGGCCTACTTGCGCATTGTTCGCATTCACTTGATGTGCCATCCGCACTCATTATACCTGGGGGCTTCTTTACGAGAAGCTTAATTATAAGGGCTTCATGCCCAGCACATGTGTCAAGCTTCCACATGTACCTTTTATTCACCATTATATGCATCGATATGACTTAAGTTTTGGCCAAGCTGGGTTGCCTGGCTCCTATGCTTACCCCTACGTTCCCGATTGTTCGGCTAGGAGGTAAAGGGATCACCTCTGCGATTGTTACTGCCGGGTCAGCCGGATGTGTACCTCAGACTGGGTGAAGCCGAAAGCTAGCGTTCTTAAGGGAATATTCGGTCGGTGATTTGAAAGATGGTCTTTTTTTACCTACTTATTTACCTGCCCCCAAATGTTTTTCTGCTCTTTTCGCAGTCCGGACATGCACTTTAGGGCATGCCTCCCAGGGAAAGGAACCCTTAACGGAACTATTCTCCCTGGAAGATGTTTCTTACTAACCATGTAATATAACATAACTAGTTGGGCACTTGTCTAATAAAGCACTCATGACCCCTACGCCTGGTCTCCATGCATACCCCGGTTGTTTCTTAACCGAGAAGGTATTCGGAGACACTCCGGACTCTAGGGTCCCGAGGTTGAAGCGAAAAGGTCGGCAAAGACAAACGATCTACAATCCGGCTAGAAGGCATTTCACATGTCATTTTAAAATACATTGTCAAATCTGTTGACTGTATTCCTCCTCAATCCCGTCTAACAGGCTGTCTAATTTACAGTCCCGTTGGGAAAATTTAGCGGCCAACTCTACTTGGCCATATACTAAACTCACAGGGACCTCCTTCCCATCAGGCCCCACAGGTCCGACCTCGGCCATGTGGTTGGGATCCGCCTTCTTGTACCGCGTCTTCACCATGGCCCAAGCCTCCCTGGCACCTTGGCGGCAGGCCGAAATCTTCCATAAACGGAAGCGCTGCCGCACTCCCTGAAGCTTCTCCGCAAGTTCCCCAAGGCCCTCGTGTAGGGAGAGGGCTGGCCATAAAGCCTGGATGACGCCGCTCATTGCCTGCCGAACTCGTTCGAGCAGTTGCAACAGCTCGGGAAGTTGATCACCCATTGATACGGGCATCTCCTCCGCAGGGTGACCTGTGAGTATACCTACAAGACATATTTTGTCAATTGACTTCCTCGCTGAACTCTTCTTTTCAAAGGAGTCCACTCAAGCACTTACTATAGATGCCGCAACGAAGCCGCTTAGTCTCCTTAATGGAGCCGGACAGCTCGGCCCGAACATCTTTCAGCTCTTCTCCGAGCTGGGCATGGGCATCCTGGAGCTTGTTCCTTTCCTGCTGCACCCTATTCAGCACCCTCTCACCGGCCTTCAGCTGGCGCAGTAGTTCTTGCCTATCCGGATCTTGTCCGGCAGCACCTGCAACGTCATTATTAGACTTGCGCGCACGCTGCACACCACTTATCTTTTTCAAATAATGTGTTACCAGGAGGGGTCTCTGTGTTTCCTCCTGCGGCAGCAAGTGCGGCCTCGAGTTGGCTCTTGCACTCTTGCAGCTCCTGAGACAGTTGGGTATTCTTCTCCGTAAGACCCTGCATTTCAAATGATCCTTAAATCAGTTAATATAACTACTTTAAGTCTCGGGGGCTACTGGCATATACAACTATTAAAATCTCTTACCCGTATGTCTCTTACATACTGCTCCGTGGCTCTGGTAAAACCATCTTGAGCCGCACGGAGGTGCGTGTCCCCCGCGTTAAAGGCATTCAACGCCTCAGGGGAGAAGCACGCGTCACGAAATATTGTCCGGCGGCGCCTGTGGTTCATGGCGCTCTCCACCTCAGACTTGGTGGCGGACAGTCTGTCGGCATCCTCCGTTGGAGGAGTGTCTGGCTCGCGCCTTGCGCTCGCCTCCCCCTCCAGACCAGGTGCTGGAGCCTGGCTGGTAGAGGTTGGATTGGCAACCTCTACGCCCGCAGTCCGGCGGGCGCTTTTTCTCCTACAAAAGTCATGAGCACTCAAATGCTTCCTAGGAACGTTGCTCCAAATAATTGACTGTGAGCCATACCTTTGCGGCGACGTTTCGGTCCGCACCGCGCTCCTCTTCCGCCTACTGGTCCCGACTGGCCTTTGTTGGTCAGCCGCCGCAGGCTCGGCTTCCCGCCTTGAAGGCGCTTCCTGCAAAACACCATCATATGCGAAGGTCAGAAATGAGCAAGGGAGAGATAATGGTGTCGGGACTTCGGTCACAATCACCTGGGAAGCCGAATATAGTCCGGGGTAGTCAGCCATAATGGCGACTAAAGCATTATCCATGCTGAGCTGGTGGAACACCCCATCGATTAGCTCCACCTTTATGTCCGGATCCTCTTCGGAGGCCGGATGATGGGATCTCTCTGGATCCTCGGGTTGCGGAGCTGGACTTAGCATGTCCTCCACAACCCGACGCAGCTCCTGCGTTGAAAACATTATATAAGAAATTTAAACTTTGAAAGCGTGGGTCGGGCCCGTAAAGTGTTCGCTTACCCAACGCCGAGGGTTATTCATGGAGAACCCATTCAACGGGTTCGTCTGGAGAAAGTCCTCCTTCTCCCACTTGTACAGGCCGGACAGGATCTTCACCAGATCCTCGGCCGAATCCGGTCCTTTGCGGCCATGACAGGTGGCATCATCTTCCCCATTGAAATCCCACATGGGGTGGCCCCTGTATTGCAGTGGCTGCACCCCCCGCGTAATGCATGTTGCCATGACTCCAATCATGGTCAACCTGGAATGGGCCAGTAATCTTATCCGGCCCATCAAATAATGGACGCTCTTGTTTTCCTCCAGTTGGGGGCTCCGCGGGCGCCAACTAAGGCGCTTTTTCAGAGGAGCATTACTGAACTCCGGGAGGCCGATCCGAACATGGTCCGGCAGCGGAGCGTCTTCTATGTAAAACCATTCTGAAGGCCAGTCTTCGGACGCCTTCTTAGGGGTTTCGGATGGATATCCGGTCCCGGCAATGCGCCATATTTCGGCGCCGCCCACTTGATATATGGACCCCTCGTGAGAGCGGGGTACAAGGCAGAACAACCTCTTCCAAAGTGCAAAATGGGGCTCGATGCCCAGAAATAGCTCGCAAAGAGCTACGAAGCCCGCGATATGCAGGATAGAGGCGGACGTGAGGTGATGGAGCTGGAGTCCGTAGAACTCCAGGAGCCCGCGGAGGAACGGATGTATAGGAAATCCGAGCCCCCTTATCAGATAGGGGACGAAGCATACCCGCTCCCCTTTGTTGGGACTTGGGGTAGCCTCCGCTTGCTTCCCACCTTGGTAGATGGCCAACCCGGCTCGAACCGGGACCATGAAGGCCGCAGGGAGATATCCCTTTGCTTGGAGCGTCACCAGCTCGTTGTGCGGGACAGAACATCTCCGCCAGTATCCTGGCAGTGGGCTGGGAGCGCGAGAGGAGGAGCCGCGTCGACGGTCCATGATGGAATGGATTTTTTGGTTGGAGGCGCTCCGATGAGTACTCACGGAAGGAAGATGGTGTGATTTGGATCTGGATTCTTGCCTCTTATAGGCAGATTATTTGCACAGCTAGGGGGTAAAGCATAAAAGATACCCTGGCTTTTTGCATTCATGCGACGCGTGGAAGATGGCCATTATTGGGCGTGGAAGCCAAGAAGCGCAACATTGATAAGGAAGCCGGACACTGTTCGGCAAACACACGGAATTTGGAGGAGAACCCGCCTTGCAACGCCGAAGACTATATACGCGCTGGACTTATCGTCATTGAAGCTTGGTTCAGGGGCTACTGAGGGAGTCCTGGACTAGGGGGTGTCCGGACAGCCGGACTATCATCGTCCGCCGGACTCCAAGACTACGAAGATACAAGACTGAAGACTCCGTCCCGTGTCCGGATGGGACTTTCCTTGGCGTGGAAGGCAAGCTTGGCGATACGGATATGCAGATCTCCTACCATTGTAACCGACTCTGTGTAACCCTAGCCCTCTCCGGTGTCTATATAAACCGGAAGCTTTTATTCCGTAGGACAACAACCATTACAACAATCATACCATAGGCTAGCTTCTAGGGTTTAGCCTCCATGATCTCGTGGTAGATCCACTCTTGTACTACCCATATCATCAATATCAATCAAGCAGGAGTAGGGTTTTACCTCCATCGAGAGGGCCCGAACCTGGGTAAAAACATCGTGTCCCTTGTCTCCTGTTACCATCCGCCTAGACGCACAGTTCGGGACCCCCTACACGAGATCCGCCGGTTTTGAAACCGACACCAGGGGTGATGGCTGCAGAGCCAGTAAGAGCTCCTGAGTCGCGATGCTCAGGAGCCCCCCTTTTAACGCGCAAGTGAATTGCATGAGGGAGGGGCGGACCCGTGGTAGGTAGCAGATGATAATCTTAGGTAGATTAGGCATGAAAGGCAAATCAGCTTAGGTAAATGCAGAGTGGATACATGCCACTGGGTCAGACCCAAGCGGCTTGGGGATGATGTAGCCCGGGGGCGCCCCCAGCAATGTAAGCTAAAGACATAAAAAAGATACATGCCGCAGGGACGGACCCACGCAGCCTGGGAATGATGTAGCCCTGAGGGCGCTCCCAGCTGAAATGAACTTGGGAGATGTCACCTGGTTCCGTTGTAGAGGGGGGGGTGTTGGTGTAGCTGAAGATGCGCGATGAAGGGGCCGACCCTCACGAGCCACCTGGGCCCTGAGCCTCAGGAGGCTATGGGGGTCCAGGTGGTTCCTTGAGGTCCGCCTCCATCTCTGCTAGGACCGCGTGGTGCCTGGCCTCCTGAGTCGCCAGGATGCTCCGCAGGTGAAGCTGGTAGGTGGCAGCCGCGTTCGGCAGGCTGAAAGGCATGTGAACGTAGCTATGCGGCGGACCCTCGCAGTGTCCCACGCGCGAAGGCCAGAAGTGCTCTTGAGATGCGGCTCGATTGAGCCCTGGGATGTCGACGCAGATGCGCAGCCCACCATCCTCGCCTGGATGGGGAGTCGCGCCGGGTAGGTGGCGGTCGTCGCGCATGGCCCTTGCTTCCTGAAGCTCCTGAGTGGTCTTGGCAATGAACTCCTGAACATTTGGCTTCCCATGCCCTGTGCCTTCCTGAGGGGAACGTGTCACGAAGCATGCCTCCAAGTGGTGCCCGAGCGCCTCCCTCGTGATGTTGGTAAGGTCTGAGGTCCTCCAGAAGAGAGACCCCATGCCCTGCCCGAGGAGGGCGCCGGTCGCGCCTTCCTATGCGATGGAAGGAGGCGCCCCAAGCACGGGCGCTGATCCTGATGTGGCACCACCCGAGATGCCGACCTCCTAAGGCCTTGTGCGGGGCGGTTGCTTCTTCTTCTTGGGGATGGCCTCAGGAGGGTTCTCGCACTTGCTATCCGGGTCCTCGATTGCTATAGCTTGGAAGGCACACTTAAGGGAGCACACCGCATCTCTCTCTTCATAGGGGACCGTGATGATTCCGCCGCTTCCTGGCATCTTGAGGACGTTGTAGCCGTGGTGGGTCACTACCATGAACTTGGCCAGGGCTGGATACCCAAGGATGGCATTCTACGGCAGGTGGATGTGGGCGACGTCGAAGTTGATGAGCTTGGTGCGGTAGTTGTCGCACTGTCCAAAGGTGACAGGGAGGCGGACCTGCCCTATCGGGGTGGTGGAACCGTCAGTAACTCCTAAGAAAGGCTTGGTAGGCTGGAGCTGATCGTATGGCACTTGAAGGTTGTCGAACATCTCAACGGACAAGACGTTAAGCCCTGCGCCGCCATTGATGAGGGTCTTGGTGACATGCACGTTGCTGATGATCTATGAATAGAGCATCGGGAGAATGCCAGCATTAGCCACGCACTTGAGTTGATCTGCCGAGCTGAAGGTGATGGCGCACTTGGACCACCTGACCGATCGTGTGGCCTTGAGCTTGGGGAGGACTCCATTCACCTCGCGAGCAAACTCCTTGAAGATGCACTGAGAGGCTGGGGCTGAGCTCCGCTCAAGATGCAAGCGATAGCATGCGGCTCCTGGAAGCCCCCATCCCCCTCGTCCTGGTGATGGTCGTCATTCCTTCTTGGCGGCCGCAGCAGCGGAGGAAGGCGTGCATTAACCTGCGGGCGGTCCTCACGAGGCTGATCCCTCCAGGCACCCTCGCGAGGCTGGTCCTGCCAGCGATCCTCACGAGGTCGGTCACGCCACTCCTGGCAAGGGCCATGGTCGTCCCATCATCCTCTGCCACGTCCTCCTCCTCGGTCGTAGCCCCGGTCGTTGCGCTCGGTGCGTTGACCGAAGCGTCCTTCTCGAATGGCCCTGAGCTCCTGGCAGTCGTTGGTGTTGTGGGTGTGAAGGTTGTGGTAGGCACAGAACGGTCGGCTTCCCTTCGATGACTTCGGCTGGTCCCTACCGCGCTTCGTGTCTGGTTCTGTCGCAAGAACGGCTAATCCCTTGCGCTTCATGTACTTGGCCTTGGTCTTCTTTTCTTTTGGGTCGGCAGCAGGGAGCTCGAGGAGGGAGAGGCGTCTCTCCTCAGCTCTTGCGCACTTGGTCACCAGGTTAAACAGCTCCAGGGATGTGCACAACTCCTCGTGGATGGCAAGCTCCTCCTTAATCTTGATGTCACAGACGCCATCAGGGAACACTGAGATGATGGCCTCGTCCATCACCTTGGGGATCTTGAGGCGAACACTATTGAAGCGATGGATGTATTTCTGCAGGGTCTCCTCACGTTGTTGCTTGATGCGGCGCAGGTCACCCGCAACCAAGGGGCGGTCGCGAATGCCTTGGAAGTTGGCGATGAAGCGGCTGCTCATCTCGTCCTAGGAGGAGATCGAGCCAGGAGGCAGGTTTAGGAGCCACGAGCGGGCACCGTCCTTGAGCGTCATGGGGAACTAGTTCGCCATGACCTTTGTCGGATTTCGGGTTCCGGCAGACCCTTGAGGTTGGAACACTGGGGTGCGCACGGATATTCAACCCACTACCGACTCGCTCCTCGCCGAATCGCTAGGATCTAAACTACCAAACTGAACAGCACAAGAGACACAAGATTTATACTGGTTCAGGCCACCATTGTGGTGTAATGCCCTACTCCGGTGTGTGGTGTGGTGGATTGCCTCTTGGGCTTGATGATGAACAATACAATGGGAGAACAGCCTCGCGAGGGTCTGTTCTTGGCTGGTGCGACGAACTGCTAGGGCGAGTTCAGCCGCCTCTCTCTCTCTCTCTCTGTGTGTGTCTTCCTATCCTTGTTCTTTCCTCTCTAGTCTCACCCCCCCTACCCAGGGGGCGGCTAGTCCTATTTATAGGCAAAGGCCCTGGGCCTCTTCCCAAATATTGAGCGGGAAGGGCGCCAACAATTGGCCATTTTGAAGGGGAACAGCGGGTACACTTACCTAACTAAAGTTGGTCCTCGCCTGTCAAAGGCTCTGGTGATGACGCCGGCTTGGGCTCCACAATGACTTCCTTCCAGCCGTTGGGCTGGTCTTGGTCTCGTTGCACCGAAATGGACGCCTTTGCTTGATGCTCTCGCCTGCGCTTGCTCCCTTTGCACAAAAGAGGAAAGGAGGACACTGCACGGGCTGGCGCCCGACTAGCGCCCTTGGTCGTCATGGCTTGCGTCATGGGCACCTTGCTAGGTACCCAGCCTTGAACTCTCCGCCCCCTCATGAGCCAGCCTGACAAGGCCGTGCCTGAGGAAGCTCCTTGTCGTCCGCCCCGCGAGGCTTGGCCCCTCGTGAGGGTCTTGAGCTTGCGTTGATGAAGATGGGCTGTGCTGGTCCTCCTTCGAGCCACGCCGCAGGCCGCAGGCAGGCAAGTCTGGGGACCCCCGTTCCTAGAACGCCGACAGTAGCCCCCGGGCCCACAGCGCGCCCGAACTTGGCCGAGCAGAGAGGCGAAAGGGCAAGTGCGAAGCGTCGCGGGCCCTAACAGCCTGCGGCCTTGGGCGCCGCGTGGCGGTTGATTGGACGTGGGCGCCTCTGCAACCGCGTGAGTTGATAAAAGAGCGGCATCTCCCTTGCCTCCTTTATTTCCTCCAGTTGCTGCTCAGATCCCCTTTCTTGCGCCTCTCCTCCCTGCTTCCAAAATCTTCATATCTACTCCGCCTGCGTGCCCTAGCCAGTCATGGCGCCTTGCCAAGCCCCGGCCGGAGCTTGGTACTCGCCTGCCTTGGACCCGCCAAACGTGTCAGGGGCGAGTCTTGCCCTAGTGCGCCAGATGGCGGAGGCGCAGGGCATCGACGGGACAAAGGCGTTCAAGGCCGGCTCTGCCGTCCCTGAAGGTCGAGGGAGCACCTTCTATCCACTCTTCGTGAGTGCCATCGTTGCCGGTCTGGTGCCTCCCTTTTCCAAGTTCTTCTTCTCTGTCCTCCGCCACTACAATATTCAAGCTCTGCACCTCCATCCCAACTCTGTCCTTCTTCTGGCGATCTTTGCCTACTATTGTGAGGCTCACGTAGTGGTGAAGCCCTCGGTGGCCTTGCTACGCCACTACTTCTCCCTCCGAACCTCCCGTGGTTCCGCCTCCGCGTGCGCGAGCTTCGTCACATACGGCAGTGCCATCGCCATTTCAAACCCTGGGAAGAGGATTGAGGGCTTCAGGAGCAAGTGGGTCTTGGTGGATGCTGGGCGCATCCATCCTCAGCTGATCCTGCCCACGGAGCACCCCGTGAGCTCCGATGACTTGTCCCGAGTGGAGCTTCTGGATCCCTGCGTGAAGCTGGTGTTGGAGAAGATGTACGCAGATCTGAGGCCGGCCAGCGTGGCGGCAGCGAAGCTGACCGGTGCGTCGCTGCTGAGGGAGTTCCTGGAGCATCAACTGGCTCCGCTCCGCCAGTACTCGCTTCCGATGTGGAGGCCTCACTCGAGCCCCGTGGTCCTGGCCGACGAGGATCTGGCGGCGGTCCTCCAGTCCTTGGTTGGGGGCGACGTGGCGAGGCTGGAGGGTGCTCCTATGCCCCTGTTCCTTCGCGAGGATTGGGAGCAGGTAGTGGGGTCCATGCCTGTCTTCAACGGGGAAGGGCCCGTGCCCGTGGAGGCTCCGGAGGACCTGGTGGACGTGTCCTCCGACGACTCCAAGGAAGAGAAGGAAGAAGGGGAGCAGGAAGAGGGGGTTGACTCGGAGGCGGAGTCAAGAGCTCCTCCCCTTCGGCGCAGGTCCCGCACTCTCCGTCTCCCCCAGAGCGACGACTACAAGGATGAGGGTGAGCAGGGCGGCGGGAGCCTGCCTCCGATCCCAAAGAAGGACCGGACAGGGCTGGTCCCCCGCGGGTCTTCCCCGGCCCCGGGGCGATCCGCAGGCGCGCCTCCTGCTGCCGAGCCCCTTGAAGCCGACCCTTGCAGCCGGCTCTCGGGCTTTAAGTTCGGCCGGAGGCTGCTTGAGTCCACCAGCAGCGACCTGTAAGTGCCTGCTTCCCGTCTTGATTATTGTTCTGTCGACGAGACCTGATGCCCATGTCCTTCGGCCAGGCTGGTGCCCGCGGCGAAGATGCCGAAGGGAGCTCCTGAGGTCCCATCCGTGGCAGTGCCTCTGCCCGAGAAAGAAGGTGACCGTGACGCGCAAGCCTCTCCTGCCCGGGCGTCCTCGCAAGGCCAGGCTGAGCCCGCTGGGGAGAGCTTAGCCCCCTTGACCCAGGCGACTCCCGAGGTGCCCTTGCTTGACGCTGCCTCCTCTGCCGTCGTGGCGCCGCTGGTTCCGCCTCAAGGCGCAGTAGTCACACAGCCGTCTTCTCCTCCTACTCCACCAACTGCTGCTTCTCCGAATACGGTTCTGGATCGCGCCATTGCCGGACTGGACCGTCTGCGACAGGATCTTCTAGGCGCCGACCCCCGTCTGGTGGCCGGGCGCTTGGAGCTGGCTTCAGGCTGGATTCGCTCTGATGCTTCGATATGGGTGGCACTGGTCCAAGCCTCGACGGCTTGCGACGAGGAGAAACAGGCCGTCCATGAGGCGAAGGTTGCCTGCGATGCTGCCTTGGGGGAGGCAGCTAGCGTCCAAGGTCGCTGTGAGACGCTGGAGAGCAAGCTGAAGGGCCTGTAGAACCAGCTTGCAGAGGAGGCCCGCCTTCTCCAAGAGCAGGAGGAAAGCATGAAGGTTTGCGAGGCGGCCGTCAAGGACCTGGAGGCCAAGCTCAAGAGGCGCCGTGGCCGCCTAGGTGTGCTGGAGCAAGAGCTGGAGGCGAGGAGGGTTGAGCTAGATGGCAAGGCCCGGGTTCTCGCTGAGGATTGCGTGGCCTTTGCGGATATGGAAGAGAAGGCTCGCACTTCACTGAAGATGCTTTATGACAGCGGCCTTGAGAGCCCGCTGGCCGGCGAGGAGGATGGCCCCGCCAAGCTACTTCCCTTCCTGATTCGCGCCCTTAACGACGTCACCCTTGGCCTTGGCCCTACGGCTGAGGCCGAGGCACGCGTCTTGTCTTCTGCAGCGCTGACGCGGGTCTTCACCCACATCTATCTTCGCGACCCCAACATCGACCTCGACAGCCTGCTGGAGCCAGTGAGCGGCGAGCGTGCCGTTGCCGCTGCTGAGGCCGTGAAGGGTCGTGCGGAGGCTCTGCTAGGGAAGTTCCGGGCCTTCAGTACCAGGCCGAAGCGGAGCGCTGCTAGCCCTGCTGCTCCACAAGGCGAACCTACTCCACGCGGCTCCCCCGCCGGCAAGTGACTCCGTCGTGGCTCCTGTCCTGTTTTTAATTCTTGCGCATGTACCATGTCTTGGGGAGGCATTAAAACTTATGTTTGATGCTGTGATAACAGCATGGACTGTAATATTTGCTTTTGAATTCCCTGAAATTTGCATTATTCCTTCCTATTTGCTTATGTTCTACGCCGACAGAGCCCGGCCCCGCGCATACCTCAGCCGCCATTGGCCCCGACCGGAAACCAGGACGGGACCAAGGAATGAGGGGCTACGTGACACGTTAGGCTCCAGAGTCGCGATGCTCAGGAGTCCCCCTTGGCGCTCGAACAACAAGTAGGGAGGTGAGGTGTGGGTGGATCTGCTGTTCTACGTGTGCAGGGCCCGGCCCCGCGCATACCTCAACCGCCGTTAGCCATTCGAAACGAAGGAGTGAGGGGCTACGTGACCAGTTAGGCTCCTAAGACGCGATGCTCAGGAGTCCCCCTTGACGCTCAAACGGCCTTCGTACCTTGGCTCCGCTCGGGGAGGGATGTGCGACGAACCAAGCCCGGGGGGGGGGGGGGCTGGCCAGGTGGGGTGCGTCTGGGCGAGACCCAGGCGCAGCCCCCGTGCCCAGCCCCTTCGCGCGGCACTCCCGAGGGGAGGCGTTGCGACCAGGCCAGACACTGAGCTCCGGGCTCCCTGAGGTTGATGCGGCCCGGAGGCCACCCTCAGTTGTTTATCACCAGCGCGGAGCATAGCGCTTCCGTATGCGTACGGGCATAGCCACTCCTCGGCAGTGTCGTCAGCCAACGTGGAGCATGGTGCTTCCACTGGTACGTGGGAGGGGGTTCCCCTCCAGGAGGAGCCCCCGGGGCGTATACAGCCCCACCCTGACATGTGGCTGGCACGGTAGGGCTTGACGAGGTGTATCTGGGCACCCGTGAGCCAGCGTGGGACTCACAGGGCCCTACCTCGAGGCGGGTTGCGCCTGGCTCTGGGCCTTATCTTGGAGTGTGTTCCTGCAAATTTGGCCAGATGCCGGTGCTCTACGTCTTCGGGTCCCGGCTCTCGGGCTGGTCTCAGCCATCGCTGGCATGCCAGGTCGCGATGCCATGGACAAGACCAGAGGGTGAGGGCCGGAGAGCCGGTAGGAGCCCTGAGTCGCGATGCTCAGGCACCCCCCCTTAACGCGCAAGCTGGGTCAGATGACGAAACTCTACGTCCTCGGGTCCCGGCTCTCGGGCTGGTCTCAGCCGTCGCTGGCATGCCAGGTCGCGATGCCTTGGACAAGACCAGAGGGTGGGGCCGCAGAGCCGGTAGGAGCCCTGAGTCGTGATGCTAAGGCACCCCCCCTTTAACGCGCAAGCTGGGTTAGACGACGAAACTCTACGTCCTCGGGTCCCGGCTCTTGGGCTGGTCTCAGCCGTCGCTGGCATGCCAAGTCGCGATGCCATGGACAAGACCAGAGGGTGAGGGCCGGAGAGCCGGTAGGACCCCTGAGTTGCGATGCTCAGGCACCCCCCCTTTAACACGCAAGCTGGGTTAGATGACGAAACTATACGTCCTCGGGTCCCGGCTCTCGGGCTGGTCTCAGCCGTCGCTGCATGCCAGGTCGCGATGCCATGGACAAGACCAGAGGGTGAGGGACGGAGAGCCGGTAGGAGCCCTGAGTCGCGATGCTCAGGCACCCCCCCTTTAACGCGCCAGGAGAAAAAGGCACCAAATCCAGGCGAGGATGGTGGGCTTCGCGTCTGCATCGACATACCAGGGCTCAACCGAGCCGCGTCTCAAGAGCGCCTCTGGCCCTCACGAGTGGGACATTGCGAGGGTCCGCCCCACAGCTACGTGCGCATGCCTTACGGCCTGCCGAACGCGGCTGCTGCGCACCAGTGTCTCATGAGGGCCATCTTGGAGGCTCAAGAGGTCAGGCGTGCCGCAGCCCTGGCGGAGATGGAGATGGCACGCGAGGAGCCGCCGGTGCCTCCGGAGCCTCCCGAGGCCCCTGGGCCTGGGGGCTCGTGAGGATTGTCTCCCACAGCCCACCGAGTCTGCGACACCAACACCCCTTCGTCCCCAACATCATCAGGTGACATCTTTTAAGTTTCGTTTCTGGCTGGGAGCGCCTTCAGGGCCGCATTATTCCTAGGCCGCGTGGGTCCGTCCCTGCGGCATGTATCCCTTTTATTTCATGTCCTTAGCTCATCTTATTGGGGGCGCCCCTTGGGCTGCATCATCCCCAAGCCGCTCGGGCCTGTCCCAGCGGCATGTATCCTTCTTGCATTTATCTTAGGACTATGCTTTCGATCCACCATGCTTGTTATTTGGTGCCTTTTTCTCCTGGGTGTCGGAGCACACTGCGTCTCTCTCTTTGCAGGGCACCGTGATGACCGCGCCGCTTCCTGGCATCTTGAGGATGTTGTAGCCATGGTGGGTTACGGCCAAGAACTTGGCCAGCGCCGGGTACCCGAGGATGGTGTTGTACGGCAGGCAAATGTGGGCGACGTCGAAGTCAATGAGCTTGGTGCGGTAGTTGTCGCGTGCCCCGAAGGTGACAGGAAGGCTGACCTGCCCTATCGGGACCGTGGAGCCGTCGGTGACTCCGGAGAAGTGCTTGGTTGGCTGAAGCTGACTGTAAGGCACTTGAAGATTGTTGAATGTTTCCATGGACAGGACGTTGAGCCCTGCCCTGCCGTCGATGAGGGTCCTGGTGACTAGCACATTGCTGATGATTGGGGAACAAAGCATCAGGAGGACTCCTGCTGTGGCCGCGCACTTGAGCTGATCCGCTGAGCTGAACGTGATGGCGCACGCCGACCACCTGAGAGGGCGCGTGGCCTCGAGCTTGGGGAGGACTGCATTCCCTTCATGGGCGAACTGCTTGAAGATGCGCTGAGAGGCTCGGGCTTGAGCTCCGCCCAGGATGCAGGCGATTGCACGCGGTACCTGGAAGCCCCCAGCCCCCTCGTCCTGATGACGGTCTTCATTCCTTCTTGGCTGCGGCGGCAGCGGAGGGAGGCATGCGTTCCCTTGCAGGCGATCCTCGCGAGGCTGATCCCTCCAGCCTCCCTCGCGAGGCGGGTCCTGCCAGCGGTCCTCGCGAGGTTGGTCGCGCCACCCTTGGCGCGGGCCGCGGTCTTCCCAGCGTCCTGCATTCCTTCCTCCTCCTCGGCTATAGCCCCGGTCGCTGCGGTCGGGACGTCTGCTGACCCTTCCTTCGTGCACGGCCTGGAGCTCTTGGCATTCATTTGTGTTGTGAGTGTGAAGGTCGTGGTACACGCAGTACCGGCTGCCCTTGGAGGATTCGAGCTAATCTCTGCCCCGTTTGGTGTCTGGCTCGGCCGCGAGCACGGCAGCCCCCTTGCGCTTCACGTCCCTGGCCTTGGGCTTCTTCTCTTCGGGGTCCACGGCAGGCAGCTCGAGGAGGGAGAGGCGCCCCTCCTCAGCCCTGGCGCACTTGGTCGCCAAGTTGAACAGCTCCAGGGAGGTGCACAAGTCTTCATGCATCGCCAGCTCCTCCTTCATCTTGACGTCGCGCACACCGTCGGAGAAGGCAGAGATGATGGCCTCCTCCGTTACCCTTGGGATCTTGAGGCGAGTGTTGATGAAGCACTGGATGTACTTCTGCAGGGTTTCCCCTGGCTACTGCTTGATACGGCGCGTGTCGCTCACGGCGGGTGGCCGGTCGCGAGTACCCTGGAAGTTGGCGATGAAGTGGGTGTGCATCTCGTCCGATGAAGAGATCGTGCCTGGGGCCAGATTCAGGAGCCAGGTGCGGGCTCCGTCCTTGAGCACCATGGGAAACCAGTTCGCCATGACCTTTTCGTCTCCGTTGGCAGCTCCGATGCCCAACTCATAGAGTTGGAGGAACTCTGCAGGGTCAGCCGTGCCGTCGTAGCGAGGGGGCAGGTCTGGCTTGAACTTGCCGGGCCACGCAACGCTGCGCAGCTTGGAGGTGAAGGCACGGCAGCCCGCCGTGGCCACGGGGGTCCTTGGGCGATGGAGAGCTTGGTCCTGCGGGTCCCCATGCGCCGCGGCTGGGGGCAGCGCTGGGTCTTGACGTGCTGGAGGAGGGAGCGCTCGGGCAGCTTCTCGTGGGCGAGGGACTTCTTGCCAGCTCTGCTCTTGCCGTGCTGGCGCCTGGCATAGCGGGTTCCGCCTAGGGGCCACGCGCCTTGGGGCCAGGGCGCCTTCTTGAGGAGGAGGCGGCTGAGGCGCCCCAGGAGCTTCATCGCCCGCGCGGGGCGAGGTGCGGTGCAGCGAGTAGGACGGTGTGGGGGCGCCTCCGGCGGCGCGGACGAGCTCAGTGACTCGGTCGAGCCATTCTTCGTAGACGTCGTCGATGGGGCGGTAGCACAGGAGCTCGTTCGCCGCGATGAGCGCAGCTCGGGCCTCCATGGCCGTGCGGGGCGCACGTGACGAAGAACAAGCGGGGGTGAGCCAGGGTGTGGCGGTGCGGCCGTCCCGACTCATGGACAGATGCTGGGACGATGCTTGCTGCTCGTTCCCCACCGGGCTGGTGGCGGCATTGACAGCAGGTGACGGGGAACGACGAGGGCGCCCGCCGACGGGAGCCATCTGGGCGACATGGGAGCCGAGGGCGGCTTGGCGCTCGGCGCGAGCCCGACGAGCGTCAGACATGGTTGCGGTGGTCGGGGAAGAACGAGACGATGGAAGGCAGATTTCGGCACACCCCTACCTGGCGCGCCAAATGTCGGATTTCGGGTTCCAGCAGACCCTTGAGGTTCGAACACTGGGGTGCGCGCGGTGATTCAACCCACTACCGACTCGCTCCTCGCCGAATCACTAGGACCTAAACTACCAAACTGAACAGCACAAGAGACACAAGATTTATACTGGTTCAGGCCGCCATTGTGGTGTAATACCCTACTCTAGTGTGTGGTGTGGTGGATTGCCTCTTGGGCTTGATGATGAACAATACAAGGGAGAACAGCCTCGCGAGGGTCTGTTCTTGGCTGGTGCGACGAACTGCTAGGGGGAGTTCAGTCGCCTCTCTCTCTCTCTATGTGTCTTCCTATCCTTGTTCGTTCCTCTCTGGTCTCACCCCCCCTACCCAGGGGACGGCTAGTCCTATTTATAGGCAAAGGCCCTGGGCCTCTTCCCAAATATTGAGCGGGAAGGGCTCCAACAATTCGCCATTTTGAAGGGGAACAGCGGGTAAAATTATCCTGACTAAAGTTGGTCCTCGCCTGTCAAAGGCTCTGGTGATGACACCGGCTTGGGCTCCACAATGACTTCCTTCCAGCCGTTGGGCTGGTCTTGGTCTTGTTGCACCGAAATGGACGCCTTTGCTTGATGCTCTCACCTGCGCTTGCTCCCTTTGCACCAAAGAGGAAAGGAGGACACTGAGCGGGCTGGCGCCCGACTGGTGCCCTTGGTCGTCATGGCTTGCGTCATGGGCACCTCGCGAGGTACCCTGCCTTGAACTCTCCGCCCCCTCATGAGCCAGCCTGACGAGGCCGTGCCTGAGGAAGCTCCTTGTCGTCCGCCCCGCGAGGCTTGGCCCCTCGAGAGGGTCTTGAGCTTGCATTGATGAAGATGGGCTGGCTGGGCCTCCTTCGAGCCATGCCGCAGGCCGCAGGCAGGCAAGTCTAGGGACCCCCGTTCCCAGAACGCCGACAACCTTCTCGTCTCCTTTGGCCGCCTCGATGCTCAGCTCGTAGAGTTGCAAGAACTCCGCGGGGTCGGGGGTACCGTCATACCGAGGAGGCAGGTCCCGCTTGAACTTGCCCGGCCAGGCGACGCTACGCAGCTCGGGGTTAAGGCGCGGCAACCTGCTGTGGTCACCGTGGTCCTTTGCTGACGTGGAGCTTGCTCTTGATGGTATCCGTGCACCACCGCCACTGGCAGCATGCGGTCTTGTCGCGCCGGTGCAGGGAGCACGGGGGCGCCTTCTTGAGGCCGAGGGATTTCTTGGCAGCTTCCTCCTTCTTGTCGCGCGGGAACTGGACGTGGTGGGTCATGCCCAAGGGCCGCGCGCCTTGGCGCCAGGGCGCCGTCCTAGGGCAGAGGTGGTGGAGGCACTCCATGTGCCGCGTCACCCATGCCTGGCGGAGGGCGAGGATGTGAGAGGGACGGCGCGGGAGATCCCCCTGCGGTGCTGACGAGCTCGATGGTGCGAGCGAGCCATTATTCATAGAGGTCGTCGACGAGGCGGTAACGCAGGAGCTCACGTGCCATAAGCAGTGTGGCCTGCGCATTCGTGGGGGCGCGACGAGCGTGGGACGACGAACCAGCTAGGGTCAGCGACAGAGTGGTGGTGCGGCCGTCCCGCCGCACCGAGGGGTGCAGCGAGGCTACTTGCTTCTTGGTCCCTGCCGGGCCGGTGGCGGCGTGGGCGGCAGGCAATAGAGAACGACGAGGAGGCCCGCTGAAAGGAGCCGTCTGGGCGACGCGAGTGGCAAGAGCAGCCCGGCGCTCGGCGCGGGCTCGGCGGTTGTCAGACATGGATGTGATGAAGCGATGGGACGCAGATCAGTGGAAGGAAGACTTCAGCGCACCCCTACCTGGCACACCAAATGTCGGATTTCGAGTTCCGGCAAAACCCTTGAGGTTCAAACACTGGGGTGCGCACGAAGATTTCCCCCTACCTAATCTCGCTCTCAGCCTCGCCGCGATCCTTAATCTTAGCTCAATGAATTCACAACACAAGAGACAAAAGATTTATACAGGTTCGGGCCACCGTTGTGGTGTAATACCCTACTCCTGTGTGGTGGTGGTGGATTGCCTCTTGGGCTGATGATGAACAATACAAGGGAAGAACAGCATCGCGAGGAGAGGTGTTCTTGTGCTTGGTGGGTTTCTCGGGGCGGAATTGATCGATCCCTTCTTCTATGGTGATAGTCCTATTTATAGAGGCCCTGGTCCTCTTCCCAAATGTTGAGCGGGAACGGATCCAACAACGACCAATTTGGAAGGAGACAACTAGTACAAGCTATCTTGACTAAAGGTGGTCTTCGCCTGTCAAAGGCGCTGGTGATGAAGCCGTCTTGGGCTCTACAATGACCTCCCTCCTACCATCCTGCTGGTCTTGGTCTTGTTGCACCGATATGGAAACCTTTCCCTGATGCCTCGGTACTCCGCGCCTGCGCTTGCCCCCTTAGCACCAAAGGGGAAATGGGGACATTGCGCCCGCTGGCGCCCGCCTGGCCTTGGTCGCCATGGCTTGAGTCAGGGCGACCTCACGAGGTACCCCTTGCCTTGATCTCTCCACCTCCTCGTGAGCCTGCCTGGTGAGGCCACCCCTGAGGAGGCCTTGTGTCGTCCACCCCGCGTGGCTTAGCCCCTCGCGAGGGTCTTGAGTGTTGGTTGACGAAGACGGGACGTACTGGGCCACTGGTGGAGCCACGCCGCAGGCCGCAAGCAGGCAAGTCTGGGGACCCCCGTTTCCAAAATGCCGACACCCACCTCCAGCATCGTGGAGCGAATGCTGCAGCAGTGGTACTGCCGCAGTGCCTACTAGTACCTTGCCGCTCGTAGTGAGGCTTGTCGGCGGCATTCCTCCCCCAGCACGAGATCCATCGCCCGCATGGCATCCTGACGTGCCTCGTTGAATGCCAGGACCCGCGTGGAGTGATGCTTGACCTCGTGTGGGAGAACCGCTTCAGCTCCATAGACGAGGAAGAATGGTGTTTCGCCCGTCGGCTTGGTCGCGGTGGTGCAGATGGACCACAGCACGGACTGGAGTTTGTCGAGCCATCCCCCGCTGCAGTCCTCGAGCTTCTTCTTGAAGGTCCTTGCCTTGAGGCCTCTCAAGACCTCTGCATTGGCACGCTCAACTGGCTGTTTCTCCTGGCATGCGCCACTGAGGCATAGCATATATATCTGCGTTCCAAGGTTAGCACGATATGTTTTGAAAAGGTTGCTAGTGAACTGTGAGCCGTTGTCGGTGATGATGCGGTTAGGGACCCAAAACCAGATCACGAGGACTTTGATGAACTTGACAGCTAATCCAACTGGGATGGTGCATACGCCTTCTACTTCAGCCCACTTGGTGAACTTGTTGATGGCGACGTAGAGGTAACGGTAGCCCCCTGGCGCTCAAGGAAATGGCCCCAAGATGTCCAGCCCCCAGACTGTGAATGGCCACATGAGTGGGATAGTCTGGAGGCCCTGTGCAGGCTGGTGGATCTTGGCGTGGAACTGGCAGGCTTCGCATGAGCGGACCATCTCGGTGCCATCGTTGAGTGCCATGGGCCAACAAAACCCAGCGTGGAACGCCTTGCCCACGAGGGTGCGTGATGAAGACTGGTGTCTGCAGTCCCCACCATGTATGTCTGCCAGCAGCTCTAGCCCCTGCTACCTAGAGATGCATCGCAAAGAAACGTTAATGGGCCTTTTGCGGTACAGCTCACCGTCTTGGATGCAGTACGCGGTGGCCTGACAAGCCACGTGCTTGGCATCCTCCTCCTTCTCCGGTAAGGTTGAGGGAGTCCTGGATTAGGGGGTATCCGGACAGCCGGACTATCTACTTTGGCCGGACTGTTGGACCATGAAGATACAAGACTCAAGACACCATCCTGTGTCCGGATGGGACTCTCCTTGCGTGGAAGACAAGCTTGGCCATCCGGATAATATATTTCCTTCTTTGTAACTGACTCTGTGTAAACCCTAGCCCTCTCCGGTGTCTATATAAACCGGAGGGTTTAGTCCTCGAAAGGACAATCATAATCATCATCGGCTAGCTCCTAGGGTTTATCCTCTATGATCTCATGGTAGATCAACTCTTGTAATACTCATATCATCAATATCAATCAAGAAGGAAGTAGGGTTTTACCTCCATCAAGAGGGCCCGAACCTGAGTAAAACATTGTGTCCCTTGCCTCCTGTTACCATTAGCCTTAGACGCACAGATCGGGACCCCCTACCCGAGATCCGCCGGTTTTGACACCGACATTGGTGCTTTCATTGAGAGTTCCTCTGTGTCGTCGCTTCAAGGCTTGATGGCTCCTTCAATCAACAACGACACGGTCTAGGGTGAGACTTTTCTCCCCAAACAGATCTTCGTGTTCGGCGGCTTCCCACTGCGGGCCAATTCACTTGGCCATAGGGAGCAGATCGACAGCTACGCCCTGGCCATTAGGTCGGGTTCGGAAACTTGAACTACATGGCCGATATCCGTGGGGACTTGATCTTCAATGGATTCGGGCCTGCGCCAGGAGCACCGAACAGTCACGATGAGCACGGCTTAGACCTGCTGTCGGACAACACTCGGGATATCACCCCTGCAGGAGCCCCGGACCTAAATCTCGGGCAGATTGCGTCGCCCGAGGATGGGTGGATGGGCCCCGCCCCAGAGGCCGCACACCCATCGGCGGTAGATCTGAACACAGACTTCACCCCGAAGGAAACCTGTGGCACCGGACCCCTGTACTCGTGGCTGGCTGTAGGTTCTAGTCCGCGCACCCCCGAGCCCGCCGAATCTGGTTGGGCTCCAGTAATGGAGTTCACCGCTGCGGATATCTTTCAGCACTCGCCCTTTGGCGACATACTAAACTCGTTAAAGTCTCTCTCTTTGTCAGGAGACTCTTGGCCGAACTATGTCCGGCTCGAGTGGGAAGCAGGCGACGAAGGAATTCGTTGCCCACCCACCACCCACTTCATTGCCACGGTCGATGATTTAACCGATGTGCTTGACATAGACTCTGAAGACATCGATGGTGTGGACGACGATGTAGGAGAAGAACAGGAACCACCGCCCACGCGGCGGTGGACGGCCACCTCCTCATATGATATATGTATGGTGGACATTACGAAAGAAACCAATGGAGATGAGGCAATGGAGCATAACCTCTCAAGGAAGAAAGCAAAGCATGGACGTGTCGGCGCCACTCCAAGCCCCGCCACAACAATACCGGCACAGGAGACGAAAACAATCCGGATGGTGCCAAAGATGAATACAACCCCGATCAGCCTGCCTTCGAGTAGGCCGAACATGAAGACGGAAAGGTCAGCCCAGACGAACAGGCGAGGGACGGATATCTGGAGGAGGACAACTACATGCCCCCTTCCAAAGACGAGATTAGCCTTGGCGACGACGAGTTCGGCGTGCTTGAGGACCCCGTGGAGCAGGAGCGCTTCAAGCGCCGGCTCATGGCCACAGCGAGGAGCCTGAAAAAGAAGCAGCAGCAGCTCCAAGCTGATCAAGACCTGCTCACAGACAGATGGACTGAAGTCCTGGCAGCTGAGGAATATGGACTCGAGCGCCACATGGCTGACCCGCCACCTCGTGGCCAGGATAAAACGGCGTATCAGCCCAAATACTAGCCCGCACCCTTACGCCAATACACTACGGCCCGGGGCAATAGGTAGGACCTGCAAGACATACTGGAAAACAAGGCAGGACAGCCAAGATCGATCTACAGATCACGGGGGCGCGCCCCAACACGTGACGATGATCGTCACACTGTATACACTATCAACAAGTCTGGCCAGGCCAAATACAGCCAACCAGAATCATTCGAACTGCGTAGCCACATAGCCTGGCATAGAGGCGCAGCACACCCCCTCTGCTTCACTAACGAAGTGATGGATCACGAATTCCCAGAAGGGTTCAAACCGTAAACATCAAATCATACGATGGCACAACAGACCCCGCAGTATGGATCAAAGATTTCCTTATCCACATTCACATGGCCCGCGGAGACGATCTACACGCCATCAAATATCTTCCCCTTAAGCTCAAAGGACCGGCCCAACACTGGCTAAACAGCTTGCCGGCAAATTCCATTGGCAGTTGGGAAAACCTGGAGGACACATTCCTCGACAACTTCCAGGGCACATACATGCGACCACAGGATGCTGATGACTTGAGCCACATTACCCAACAGCCCGGAGAGTCAGCCAGGAAATTCTGGACTCGGTTCCTAACCAAAAAGAACCAAATAGTCGACTGTCCGGTCGCCGAAGCCCTGGCGGCCTTTAAGCATAATATCCATGACGAGTGGCTCACCCGACACCTCGGCCAGGAAAAACGGAAGTCCATGGCGGCCCTCACGACACTCATGACCCGCTTTTGCGTGGGTGAGGACAGCTGGTTGTGTCGCAGTAGCACCATGCCAATAAATTCCGGCACCTCAGATGTCCGCGACAACAACGGCAAGCCACAGCGCAACAGACATAAGCGACGAAACAACGACGACAACACTGAAGACACGGCAGTCAACGCCGGATTCAGTGGTTCAAAATCTGGCCAGCAAAAAAAGCCATTCAAAAGAAACAATCAGGGACCATCCAGTCTGGACCGCATACTTGACCGCTCGTGCCAAATTCATGGCACCCCGGATAAGCCAGCAAACCACACTAATAGAGACTGCTGGGTGTTCAAATAGGCCGGTAAAATAAATGCCAAAAACAAGGACAAGGGGCTGCACAGCAACGATGATGAGGAGCCCCGGCATCCGAACACGGTGGGACAGAAGAAATTTCCCCCCAGGTGAAAACAGTCAACATGATCTACGCCACCCATATTCCCAAACGGGAACAGAAGTGAGCACTACGGGAGGTCTATGCGATGGAGCCAGTCGCCCCAAAATTCAACCCATGGTCAGCCTGTCCGATCACCTTTGATCGTAGGGATCACCCTACCAGCATCCGTCACGGCGGTTTAGCCGCCTTGGTCCTAGACCCAATCATCGACAGATTCCACCTCACGCGAGTCCTTATGGATGGCGCAGCAGCCTGAACCTGCTCTATCAGGACACAGTGCGCAAAATGGGCATTGACCCTTCGAGGATCAAGCCCACCAAAACCACCTTCAAAGGTGTAATTCCAGGAGTAGAGGCCCGTTGCATGGGCTCCATAACACTGGAAGTGGTCTTCGGATCCCCGGATAACTTCCGAAGCGAGGAGTTAATCTTTGTTATCGTCCCTTTCCGTAGTGGTTATCACGCACTTCTTGGACGAACCGCATTCGCTCGATTCAATGCGGTACCACACTATGCATACCTCAAGCTCAAGATGCCAGGACCTCGTGGGGTCATAACAGTTAATTGAAACTTGGACCGCTCTCTTCGTAAAAAAGAACTTACTACAGCCCTCGCGGCAGAAGTACAATGCGGCCTTCTCCGGCAAACCACCAATCCGGTGACAACAACCCCGAACACCATCAAGCGAGTCCGGAGTACCCCGCAACAGGATCGCCAGGCATGCCAAGAGCACGACTAGCAGTCCGGCCTCCGCTCCGGCCCCATCAAGGCAGCACTCGTGCCATGCATATGCAATTACGCACTAAAAATACCATGGGCATAGGCGGAGGCGCAATAGTGACTCAGTCAATAGTGCGGTTCAGCCGCAACATACTTTAATAACCCCCCTTTATCTTTTAGGACACTGCTTTCGGGAAGCCTCTTCAGAAGAGCCGGATTGTCGGACTTGCACAGGAGAGAAAACCAAGGAGGCAAAAGGTTTTGCGCACAAAGGGAATGCCCAGGTGGAATCTATTCACAATCGTTATACCTGTTTTATATACCTACATGCGGCCTGCCCTTTGATAGGACATGTTAAATAGTCCTATTTACATCCGCTTAACGCATTCATTGTAAACATACGCTTAGACGTATTATTCATCAATGGGAGATAATATGTAGCGTCAGCTTATTATTCCTATTTGCACATTTTTCCTATAAATGTTTATGTAATATTGCATCCATACACCTTGGTACGTTCAGTTTTCCAGGGGCTTCTTATGGCGCCCCATAATACGGCAAGACAAGTCCAAACACTTTCAACAGTGCGGCACCCCGAACTTATAGCATTATATGCATCAGCTCCGAATCATATCTTGGGTCAATAGTTGGGTTTGCCCGGCTCCCTTGTTTTGGTACCTTACGTTCCGTTATATTGGCTAAGGTAGCGCAGGGAGAACAACTACGATTGTGTCCCGGTTCTTCCGGACGAGCACCTCAGTAGAGAAAGCCGAAAACTGACCGACATGATGTGGCGAGAGCTGGTTGCTGTTCGAGAGGTCCTAAAATCCTTAAAGATTTTTTCTGCTTTAGGCGAGGAATCGGCCTCGTCCGATTTAGGTGTATATAGCGCCCCAATTCGGCTTTCCGAATTCTAGGGGCTTCGCCGAAATTTAAAATTGTAGACTTCTATGGCTAAGTGAAAGTTATAAAGCCGCATAGTGCGATTGCCTTGTTCGCTGCGCCAAACACCTCCTTCAGAGACCAGAAATTTGTATAAAGAGTGTCTGGGTTTTTTCCAGGAACACCCCAGTACTAGTTATGTGGGGGCGGAAACCGACCACTAGCCTAATTTCAGAATTTTATAAACAGCAGCACAGAAGGTAATATTTTAAATCAAAAAGCGCTATATAGCGCAAGTAACTTCGTCTTTATATTACAAAACTGACAGAAGTACATTCACTCAAAGATCGTGTCCTTGGTACATTCATCGGCCACGAGACGAGTGCCTTTCATAACGCCATCATAATATTTTTCGGGACAGAGATGCGCCTTGCCCTCCGTCGGTCCATCCTTCACCAGCTTCTCCGCATCCAGCTTGCCACAATGCACCTTCACATGAGCAAAGGCTCGGCGGGCACCCTCAATGCAAACAGATCGCTTGATCACTTCAAGCCGCGGACAAGCATTCACCATTCGCTTTATCAGGCCGAAGTAGCTAGCGGGCAGGGGCTCACCAGGCCACATCCGGACTATGAAATCTTTCATAGCCACTTCGGCCGCCCTGTGGAGTTCAACCAATTGCTTCAATTGGTCACTCAGAGGCATCGGGTGTTCGGCTCCAGCATACTGGGACCAGAACAGCTTCTCCGTTGAGCTCCCCTCCTCGTCATGGTAGAACTCCGCAGCATCTGATACCCTGCATGGCTGATCTGCGAATGCCCTTGGAGAGCTCCGAATTCGGGTAAGTAAAAGAAACATCTCCTCCACATGCTTGCTTTGCATATAGAATGTCTTACCCGCTGCAATCTTCCTGGCCACCTGGATTTCCTGCTGCGCCTTTTCGGCTTCGGCCTTGGAGTCTTTCATACTCGAAAGGGCCTTCACAAGCTCAGACTCCTTCATCTTGAGGTCACGCTCCAAGGACTCGAACTTCTTGCTGAGCTCCTGGAGCTCTTGTTGTACCTCTCCCACCCTAGCATTCTGCTTTTCGCGCTCAATGCGCTCCACGGCCGCCTTGTCTTCGGCCTCGGACAGTGCTTTCTTTAGGGACGCCACTTCGGTCGTGGCCCCTATTACAAAGTCACAACACTTTGTCGTTAGAATCACTAATTTTGTCGATTCTTTATGATATATGAATGGGGTATCACTCACCTTTGTTCTCTTCGAGCTGCCTCTTCGTGAGGCTGAGCTCTCTTTGGGCCTGCTCCAGATCCCATCTGAGACCGGTGAACTCCGCCGTGCGGACAGCAGCGGCAAGCAGCACCGCCTGCTTATTAAAATAGACACCTACTATTAGACTCCTGCGGACTTTAATTGACCCTCCGTTCGGCTTTTCTTTCCGAACACAAAACAGAGTATCAGGGGCTACTGTCTATTGGGCGATAATTTCCAAACTTTTAATTACTTACCTCAAAACCTGTTAGGAGGCTGGTATAGGCTTTGGTCAATCTGCTTTTGGTGGACCGAACCCTTTGAATCACCGCACTCATAAGAGTACGGCGCTCTTCATCCATAGAAGCGCCGCGAGGCGCTTCCAGCAGACTATCCGACGCCTCTGGTGTAATGGAAGTTATCGACACGGACGGCTCGCCCTCCTTGGCGAGGGGCTGCCTGCCCGAATCCGGAACCTTTGGGGGTTCCGGTTAGTGTCTGGCTGGGAGCCCGGCTTGCTGCGGCTCCCGTCGGCACAATCCGCGGGGATCTTACGCCCCGTGTGCCCAACGTCTGGAATTTCTCCTTGGGGTGTCTCCAGACTCACCTCCCCCTGTTCTGGGAGCCTTTGGGACAACACCTTCGTGCGTCCGTAGGCCGAGGGGTAGTGGCCGTCGGGAGCGAGTTCATCGCCGAATCACTCAAGGACCCATCCGAAGAGGATACCTCGGGATGGACCCTGGCTGGACTGCATATACGTGTTCGTCGTTATAACAGACTATGAAGCGAGGTCGCACTAAAGTATAATAGAGTGCGGATACTGACGATCTTACTAGGGGCTTTCCCCTGGGCAGCAACTCCTCCTCGCTGTAGGCAGCCATGGTGGAGTAATCTGGAAGGGACGCCTTTTCTCTCCCTCATCCCCTTCGGGGGAGGAGTGTGCCTCGTCGTCTTCGGACGAGGCGTTCGGTACGACCTTACGCCGGAGACCCTTCCTGGTCCCCGGGGCCTTCTTTTCGGCCTTCTTTTCCGGCGCCTTGTAGGGCGCCGGGACTAGCATTTCCGTCAGGAGAGCGTCTGCTAGACCCTCTGGTAGTGGGGCCGGACAGTCGATCCTCTCTGCCGTCTCCATGTACTCCTGATTAAATACACACGATGACTTAAGATCCTCTCGTGAGTACGCTGGGAAAAACTACATCTCGTGATAGTCTAAAAACTCACCGGGCGGGGGAGCCGCGTGGCGTGAAGTCCGCGGTCCTCGGATGTGGGAGGAGGTATTTCGGAGGCCTTGAATAGCGCCTTCCATGCGTCCTTGTGTGTCGTGCCATAGAGCTCTCGAAGTGTCTGGTGTTCGGACGGGACGAACTCCCACAGATTAAATGCCCGCCTTTGGCACGGAAGAATTCGGTGGACGAGCATGACCTGGACCACGTTGACAAGCTTGATTTTCTTGTCCATCATATTCTTGATGCAGTTTTGAAGTCCGGTCAGCTCCGCGGGCTCACCCCAGGCCAGGCCCTTCTTTTCCCAGGAGGTGAGCTGCATGCGAATTCCTGATCAGAATTCGGGGGCCGCCGCCCAGTTGGCGTCGCGCGGCTTGGTGATGTAGAACCACCCCGATTGCCACCCTTTCACGGTCTCCGCGAAGGAGCCATCAAGCCAGGTAACATTGGGCATCCTGCCCACCATGGCACCTCCGCACTCCGCTTGCTGGCCGCTTACGATCTTCGGCTTCACGCAGAATATTCGTAGCCACAAGCCGAAGTGAGGCTTGATGCGGAGGAAGGCCTCGCACACGATGATAAACACCAAGATGTTGAGGACGAAGTTTGGGGCTAGATCATGGAAGTCTAGCTCATAGTAAAACATGAGCCCGCGGACAAAAGGATGAAGTGGAATCCCAGTCCATGGACGAAGTGGGCAAGGAACACGACCCTGTTGTGGGGTCCCGGAGTCGGAATGATCTGCCCTGCGTCCGGCAGCCGGTGCGCGATATCTGCGGCCAAGTATCCGGTCGCCCGGAGCTTCGTGATGTGCTCCTCCTTGACGGTGGAGGCCACCCACTTGCCTCCTGCTCCGGACATGTTTGGATGTGCGGAGAAGGTGTGAACTAGGGTGCTGAAGCTCGAGGGGGCAAGAATGGATAAGCGAAGGAGGAAGAAGGCGTGGGTGAAAATGGGGAACCCTTATCCCTTTATAGAGGCGATGAAAGCGGTGCGCCTCCCCACTTGCCCATTGAGGATCGCTTATTTCCCAAGCGCCACGATTGATGGCGCGGTTGGGTGACCCATACCCGTATTGATGGAATCCCGTGATAAGGGGACATGATCTTTGCTTCGACAAGACGTGCCGAGGAAACCGCCTCGTAGTATGCGCTGTGGCCGGCTGTGGGAAAACGGTTCGAATAATGGCCCCAAACTGTAGTGTCTTGTCACGTTGTCTAAAGTTGTCAGCAGATTACATTTGTAGAATAACATTCTATCTACGGTGGTATGTGAAGATCATCTTGCAGATCTGGACATGCTTTGAGTGTTCGATAATTACTTTGGAGTATTCGGAGATGGAACCTGCCTTGCAATGCCGAAGACAAACTGCGAGTCGGACTCATCGTCATTGAAGCCTGGTTCAGGGGCTACTGAGGGAGTCCTGGATTAGGGGGTATCCGGACAGCCAGACTATGTACTTTGGCCAGACTGTTGGACCATGAAGATACAAGGCTCAAGACTTCGTCCCGTGTCCGGATGGGACTCTCCTTTGCGTGAAAGACAAGCTTGTCGATCCGGATAATAGATTTCCTTCTTTGTAACAGATTCTGTGTAAACCCTAGCCCTCTCCGGTGTCTATATAAACCGGAGGGTTTAGTCCTCGAAAGGACAATCATAATCATCATAGGCTAGCTCCTAGGGTTTAGCCTCTATGATCTCGTGGTAGATCAACTCTTGTAATACTCATATCATCAATATCAATCAAGAAGGAAGTAGGGTTTTACCTCCATCAAGAGGGCCTGAACCTAGGTAAAACATCGTGTCCCTTGCCTCCTGTTACTATTAGCCTTAAACGCACAGATCAGGATCCCCTACCCGAGATCCGCCGGTTTTGACACTGACAAAGGTCCCTTGAAGTAGGTACGTGTTAAACTCCTCAGTCCAGCACCCCTCCTGAGACTCAAGCATGAGGAGAAAGTGGGCCCATGAGGATGGGCCGCAGGTCGGGGCACCGGTTGCTGGTGCTTGGGGGTGGTGCTGGTGCCGCAATGGGGGGAGCCGCCGACGGCTTGAAGAGCCGTTCTTCAAATACTCCTGGCTCCTGAGGTAGCTGCCTGGAAGCCCCCTTGGCGATGTCGTCCGCCTCCTTGTTCGTGCCTCGTGGCACGTGCTGCAATTCCAAGCCCAAGAATTGTTTCTCCATTTTGTGTACCTCTTCCAGGTATGCTTCCATGTGCTCGTCCTTGGGGACATACTTTTTGTTGCAAAAGTTGATGAGAGCTGGGAATCACCCCTGATGGTGAGGTGCTTCACTCCCAGAACTGCCACGGCCCTCAGGCCGGCGACTAGGCCTTCGTATTCCGCGATGTTGTTGGAGACCTTTTCACCCTGCTAAAAACAGAGTTGTACAGCATCGAAGAGCTTGTCCTTGGCGGGCGAGATGAGTATAGCTCAAGCCCCCGCGCCTTGTCGCGCGAATGCACCGTCGAAGTACATGATCCACCCGTCTGGTGCCTCATGCTCCAGATGAGAGGGAGCGATCCTTGCATATTCCGCTGTCTGGGACGTCGGTCCACTCTGCCACGAAATCTGTGAGGGTCACGCCCTTGATGGCCCTGGTGGTTGATACGTCTCCAACATATCTACTTTTCCAAACACTTTTGCCCTTGTTTTGGACTCTAACTTGCATGATTTGAATGGAACTAACCCGGACTGACGCTCATTTCAGCAGAACTGCCATGGTGTTATTTTTGTACAGAAATAAAAGTTCTCGGAATGACCTGGAAATCCACGGTGCACCTTTTTGGAATTAATAAAAAATATTGGCAAAAGAATCAACGTCAGAGGGCCCACACCCTGTGATGAGGACATCAATACCATTGTTACACCCACAGCCCCTACTGTTACATATACAGGACCAATTACTAGAGCTCGCGCACGCCAATTAAATTATCAGGTACTTTCGTTTCTTTGTAATGATTCTAATGTTCACGAGAATATGATGCTACCTAAATTGGATACATTTGTTTTGCTTACAAATGAAGGGCCTAGCTTGGAGAAGGATGAACATTGGAGCAAGAACAAGCATGGAGATGATGCCATGCGCAAGGGGAACAAGAACGGAGTTACAAGTGATGATTTCAGGACTTTGAAGCCACCATAAGGAGTGCATGAAGCCTTGGACGAAATATACAAGATGCCACTTCATAATATTCGTCCATAGGCTATTTTAGGTGCTGCGTCACCTTATTATTGGGCCAGGCCCATGTAATTTCGAGATACTTAAGTATAGGCTATTTTTAGAGTCCGTATGTGTGGGGAAACAAGAGTTAGGGTTGGTTTCGGACCCCACCCTCAAGGGCCACGAAATTCCCTCCTCTTCCTCCATATATACAGCCCTTAGGGCACCGTTTAGACTTCGGGTTTTGTTTAGATTAAAAGTTCGCCATAGCTGCAACTTCGCGTACTTCGTTTGTGTTCAACGACCAGACAAAGGCTTCACAGAACCCCACCTTGATCAATAAAGTTTTCATCTTATATTCGCAATATCCAGATTGCAATCTCAGTTTCTTTCTTGTTCTTCGTTTGCTCGCAGGAAACAGACCCTCGTGGTCAGGTTGATCGTGCTCTGGCGTGGTCAATAACCTCTCGGAGTTGGTTTAGCGATTGCTAAGGCGCGACGTCCTCGCACGCTCGTAGTCGGATCGTCAAAGTCGACTTCCACCAAAGCGAAATCCACCATCTCATCGAAAGACGGGACACCTTTGCCTCTATCAAGTGGTATCAGATTTCCAGGTTGCTCGGTGAGATTTTACAGTTTTTCGTAGATTAGATCGAGTCTGTTCTTCATACCTACAGTCCACGAAAAAGCCACAAAAAAAATTAGGGTTAGTTCATCATATCCGAACCAATCTGAGCCTTTGCATAATCTTTTTAGGGTTTTTGCTTTGTTGAATTTGCGGTTGCATTGTCGTGTCAAGTTGCTGGTCTTAGAGTCTAGTCTTTTAGAGTTTCGAGTTCTGGTCATAAGTTGTCACGCCGCCGCCGCATCATCATCATCGCCCATCTACCACTTTTGCTTATCCGCCACCGCTCTGAATCCATATCCATATAGTACTACCAATCCGTATCCATATACCACCACCAATTTGTATCCGTATACCACCACCGCTACCATATACCACCACCGCTGCCATATACCATAACCATATATCCACCACCAATCCGAGTTCTTCTCATATTAGGTTTGTTCTTGAGATCAATCTAAATTCCGATTCGTGTTTCCTTGCCTGCGTAGGTCTCGAAAAAAAAAGTCTGGAGACCCCCGGGCAGTTTTTAGGCCAAAATTTTCACGGGCAAATTTTTTTTCCCTATCCTATTTTTAGGCTTTTCTGAGTGTTTTGAGCCACGTGCCATCATAGTGATTTTTGGTCGCACTTTTTCGTCGTCGCTGCCCTAATTTCCGAAAAAAAAGTGAGAAAAAATTTTCGTGCCCATCCTATCAGTTTGACGAGGGAAGAGTTTTGAGACACTCGCCATTATAGTGATTTTTCGCAAAAAAAGAAGAAGAGAGGAGCGCAAAAAAAAGGAGCGCAAAAAAAAGAGCGAAAAAAAAAGAGTTCCAGAGTGTGCCTTTCCCTTGTTTACGTGCCGCGCCGTGATTTTGTTGGTGTTCTAGGCTCGCGTCTCTAGCACAGTCTAGCCTAGGACCAGCACAGTACCGTCGTTGAGCGTTTATTCAACTTTGCATCTCTGAATTGATTATTGCTGACCCTTTTTGCTACCATATTATAAGCCTTCCCAGCTCCACATACATCTACGTCGTGCGTTTGACTCTCCCTGGTAATCGCTCTATCCAAGCTTTGAGAGTTTTTGACTACAACGGTTGCCGATCACCGCCTGCTGCTGGGTAAGAACTGGTAAGAATTTGAAATTTGCTTGACGGATTTGTGACACCCACCACCACCTCTTGTTAGTAGTCTGTAGGATCATATTCTTGTGTGTTTCTATTGCTGCTAACCATGCCAGGATCACAAGCCGACGAGACTGACTGGGAGAACATGACGAATAAGGAATTGCATGATAAATTTCAGCAAATGATGAGTGGACAGGTGCAAGATGTGCTAAACAGATTTGAAGAGGCCATGGAGAAGATAGATGGCATGGAGAAGACGTTCGAAACAAAGCTCGATAACAAGTTTAATGAATTGCTCGCGCGTCTTCCACCACCACCACCCGCTGCACCTAACACACCTCTGCAACAACAACAACAACAACGCATCCTTTCGAATCAGTATGGACGAGCGAAGCGTGTTCCTATTGCGGATGGCCAAACTTCTGGTGCTCCTGTTCATGTTGTTGATGCTTCTTTGGCCCCTGCTACTACTGCTGCTGGTACCCAGGAGGATGATGAGTATGCGGGCGATTATGAGGATGAGGTTGATCAAAATCAGCACTACGTGCAGCCACCAGCACCACCACCACCAGGTCGACCTCAGGTATATATTCGTAATGGTAGGCCTGCACCACCACCTTAGGTACGAGATGATGTCCATATTCCTAAACTGAAATTGAATATTCCACCATTTGAGGGTAGATATGTTCCTGATATATATCTTACTTGGGAGTTAGAAACTGAACAACGTTTTACATGTTTACAATATCCCGAGGAGAGACGGGTTGCTGCTGCTGTTTGTGCTTTCACTAGTTTTGCATGTGTATGGTGGTCTGAACATTGTAGATTATATCCTATTCCCGCTACTTGGGCTGCTTTGAAAACTGCTATGCGTACTCGTTGGGTTCCACCATATTATCAACGTGAATTGCTTCAAAAATTACAACGCTTAAGACAAGGAAAAAATTCTGTAGAAGAATATTATCAGGAATTACAAACTGGCATGATTAGATGTGGTATTGTTGAGGAGAATGAAGCTATGCTTGCACGTTTTCTAGGTGGATTAAATAGAGAGATTCAGACCATTCTAGACTATAAGGAGTATACTAATATCACTCGTTTATTCCATCTTGCTTGTAAAGCTGAACGTGAAGTGCAGGATCGACAGGCATTGGCGCGGACTAACTTTTCTGCAGGTCGACCTTCATCATGGACACCACGTGCATCATCTACTTCCACACGTTCTGCTACACCGGCGCCTCCATCGGCTGCCACCTCCAACCGTGATACAATAAAGCAGGCACAATCACCACTATCTGCCAAGAGCACACCTTCTGGGCCTGCAAAGAGCTCTTCTTCATCCATGGCATCAACAGGGCAAACACATGATATTATTTGTCGACGTTGCAAGGGTGGAGGTCATTATGCGAGAGAATGCCCATCTAAGCGTGTGATGATTGTTACTGAGGATGGTGGGTATGAGTCCGCTAGTGACTATGATGAGGAGACTTTGGCTCTTATTACACGTGACGAACACGGTGGAGACGATTCTGATCATGAGACGCAATACATGGCTCCTGAAGATGCTGACAGGTATGAATGTTTAGTTGCTCAACGTATTTTGGGTGTGCAGGTTACACAAGCTGAGCAAAATTAGAGGCATAATTTGTTCCATACAAAGGGAGTTGTGAAGGAACGTTCTGTTCGCGTGATCATAGATGGAGGGAGTTGCAACAACTTGGCTAGCATGGAGATGGTGGATAAGCTTTCTCTCACCACAAGACCACATCCACATCCTTACTACATCCAATGGTTCAACAACAGCGGCAAGGTTAAGGTAACACGTACTGTTCGTGTGCATTTTAGTATCTCTACATATGCTGATTATGTTGATTGTGATGTGGTACCTATGCAAGCATGTTCCTTATTACTTGGTAGACCATGGCAATTTGATACAAATTCTGTACACCATGGTAGAAACAATCAGTATACTCTTGTTCATAAGGATAAAAATATTACTTTGCTTCCTATGACTCCTGAGTCCATTTTGCAAGATGATATTAATAGAGCTAATAAAGCAAAACAGGAGAAAAATAAGAGTGAAAATCAGATTGTGGCAAAAGAATTTGAGCAACACATGAAGCCTAATAATAAACCATCTACTGTTGCTTCTGAAATTAAATTGAAAAGTGCATGTTTACTTGCCACCAAATCTGATATTGATGAGCTAGATTTTAGCAAATCTATTTGCTATGCTTTTGTGTGCAAAGAGGCATTATTTTCATTCGAGGACGTGCCTTCCTCTTTGCCCCCTGCTTTCACTAACATTTTGCAGGAGTTCGCTGACGTCTTTCCACAAGACGTGCCACCGGGATTACCACCTATTCGAGGGATTGAGCATCAAATTGACTTAATTCCCGGTGCATCATTACCCAACCATGCACCATACCGTACCAATCCAGAGGAGACGAAGGAGATTATGCGTCAAGTACAGGAGTTGCTCGACAAAGGTTATATACGCGAATCCCTTAGTCCTTGTGCTGTTCCTATTATTCTAGTGCCGAAAAAGGATGGTACGTCACGTATGTGTGTTGATGGTAGAGGCATTAATAATATTACTATTCGTTATCGTCACCCTATTCCTAGGCTAGATGATATGCTTAATGAATTGAGTGGCTCTACTATATTCTCCAAAGTTGATTTGCGTAGTGGATACCATCAAATTCGTATGAAATTGGGAGATGAATGGAAAACAGCATTTAAAACTAAGTTTGGATTATATGAGTGGTTAGTCATGCCTTTTTGGTTAACTAATGCACCTAGTACTTTCATGAGATTAATGAACGAAGTTTTACGTGCTTTCATTGGACGATTTGTGGTAGTCTATTTTGATGATATACTGATTTATAGCAAATCTTTGGAAGAACATTTGGAACATTTATGTGCTGTTTTTAATGCTCTACGTGATGCACGTTTGTTTGGTAACCTTGGGAAGTGCACCTTTTGCACCGACCGAGTATCTTTTCTTGGTTATGTAGTTACTCCACAGGGAATTGAAGTTGATAAAGCCAAGATTGAAGCTATTGAGAGTTGGCCGCAGCCCAAAACGGTCACACAAGTGAGGAGTTTCCTTGGCCTCGCTGGTTTCTATAGGCGTTTTGTGAGAGATTTCAGCACCATTGCCGCACCTCTCAACGAGCTTACAAAGAAGGATGTGCCTTTTGTTTGGGGTACCGCACATGAAGAAGCCTTCACGGTATTGAAAGCTAAGTTGACACATGCTCCTTTACTCTAACTTCCTGATTTTAATAAGACTTTTGAGCTTGAATGTGATGCTAGTGGAATTGGATTAGGAGGTGTGTTATTACAAGATGGCAAACCTGTTGCATACTTTTCTGAAAAATTGAGTGGGCCTAGTTTGAACTATTCTACTTATGATAAAGAATTATATGCTCTTGTTCGGACTTTAGAGACATGGCAACATTATTTATGGCCCAAAGAATTTGTTATACATTCTGATCATGAATCTTTGAAACATATTAAAAGTCAAGCTAAACTGAATCGTAGACATGCTAAATGGGTTGAATTCATTGAGACTTTCCCTTATGTCATTAAACACAAGAAGGGTAAAGAAAATGTTATTGCTGATGCATTGTCTCGTCGTTATACTATGCTTTCCCAACTTGACTTTAAAATATTTGGTTTGGAGACCATCAAAGATCAATATGTGCATGATGCTGAATTTAGCGATGTATTGCAGAATTGTAACGAAGGTAGAACATGGAACAAGTTCGTCGTTAACGATGGATTTGTGTTTCGTGCTAACAAGCTATGCATTCCAGCTAGCTCCGTTCGTCTTTTGTTGTTGCAGGAGGCGCATGGAGGAGGATTAATGGGACACTTTGGCGTGAAGAAGACGGAAGACGTACTTGCTACACATTTCTTTTGGCCAAAGATGAGACGGGATGTTGAGCGTTTTATTGCTCGATGCACTACATGTCAAAAAGCTAAGTCACGACTCAATCCTCATGGTTTATATATGCCTTTGCCTGTACCTAGTGTTCCTTGGGAGGATATATCTATGGACTTTGTTTTAGGTTTACCTCGAACAAAGAAGGGGAGGGATAGCATATTTGTTGTCGTGGATAGATTCTCGAAAATGGCACACTTTATACCATGTCATAAAAGCGATGATGCTGTTAATGTTGCTGATTTGTTCTTTCGTGAAATTATTCGCTTGCATGGTGTGCCAAATACTATTGTTTCAGATCGTGATACTAAATTTCTTAGCCACTTTTGGAGATGTTTATGGGCTAAGTTGGGGACTAAACTGCTTTTTAGTACTACTTGTCATCCCCAAACTGATGGACAAACTGAAGTAGTCAATAGAACATTATCTACTATGCTTAGGGCTGTTTTGAAGAATAATAAGAAAATGTGGGAAGAATGCTTGCCTCATATTGAATTTGCTTATAATCGTTCATTGCATTCTACTACTAAGATGTGCCCTTTTGAAATTGTGTATGGTTTCCTACCTCGTGCACCTATTGATTTGTTGCCTCTTCCATCTTCGGAGAAGGTTAATTTTGATGCTAAAGAACGTTCTGAATTGATTTTAAAAATGCATGAGTTAACTAAGGAAAACATTGAGCGTATGAATGCTAAATATAAACTTACTGGAGATAAGGGTAGAAAACATGTTGTGTTTGCACCTGGAGATCTTGTTTGGTTACATTTGCGTAAAGATAGATTTCCTAATTTGCGCAAATCAAAGCTAATGCCACGTGCTGATGGTCCTTTTAAGGTGTTAGAGAAAATAAATGATAATGCATATAAACTTGAGCTACCTGCAGATTTTGGGGTTAGTCCCACTTTTAACATTGCAGATTTGAAGCCTTATTTGGGTGAGGAAGATGAGCTTCCGTCGAGGACGACTTCATTTCAAGAAGGGGAGGATGATGAGGACATCAATACCATTGTTACACCCACAGCCCCTACTGTTACATATACAGGACCAATTACTAGAGCTCGCGCACGCCAATTAAATTATCAGGTACTTTCGTTTCTTGGTAATGATTCTAATGTTCACGAGAATATGATGCTGCCTAAATTGGATACATTTGTTTTGCTTACAAATGAAGGGCCTAGCTTGGAGAAGGATGAACATTGGAGCAAGAACAAGCATGGAGATGATGCCATGCGCAAGGGGAACAAGAACGGAGTTACAAGTGATGATTTCAGGACTTTGAAGCCACCATAAGGAGTGCATGAAGCCTTGGACGAAATATACAAGATGCCACTTCATAATATTCGTCCATAGGCTATTTTAGGTGCTGCGTCACCTTATTATTGGGCCAGGCCCATGTAATTTCGAGATACTTAAGTATAGGCTATTTTTAGAGTCCGTATGTGTGGGGAAACAATAGTTAGGGTTGGTTTCGGACCCCACCCTCAAGGGCCACGAAATTCCCTCCTCTTCCTCCATATATACAGCCCTTAGGGCACCGTTTAGACTTTGGGTTTTGTTTAGATTAAAAGTTCGCCATAGCTGCAACTTCGCGTACTTCGTTTGTGTTCAACGACCAGACAAAGGCGTCACAGAACCCCACCTTGATCAATAAAGCTTTCATCTTATATTCGCAATATCCAGATTGCAATCTCAGTTTCTTGCTTGTTCTTCGTTTGCTCGCAGGAAACAGACCCTCGTGGTCAGGTTGATCGTGCTCTGGCGTGGTCAATAACCTCTCGGAGTTGGTTTAGCGATTGCTAAGGCGCGACGTCCTCGCACGCTCGTAGTCGGATCGTCAAAGTCGACTTCCACCAAAGCGAAATCCACCATCTCATCGAAAGACGGGACACCTTTGCCTCTATCACCCTGTCCACGAGGGTGCAGGGGGGCGCCGCCAAGCCCTGTTCTTCCTCGGGAGGGCTGATTTGGAGTCTGTCGCCATCGTCATCATCAACCATCCTCCACCACCAATTTTATGATGCTCACCGCCGTGTGTGAGTAATCCCATCGTAGGCTTGATGGAGGATGATGGGTTGGATGAGATTTACCATGTAATCGAGTTAGTTTTGTTAGGGTTTGATCCCTAGTATCCAATATGTTCTAAGATTGATGTTGCTATGACTTTGCCATGCTTAATGCTTGTCACTAGGCCCCGAGTGCCATGATTTCAGATCTGAACCTATTATGTTTTCATGAATATATGTGAGTTCTTGATCCTATCTTGCAAGTCAATAGTCACCTACTATGTGTTATGATCCGGCAACCCCGAAGTGACAATAATCGGGACCACTCCCGATGATGACCATAGTTTGAGGAGTTCATGTATTCACTAAGTGTTAATGCTTTGGTTCAGCACTCTATTAAAAGGAAGCCCTAATATCCCTTAGTTTCCAATAGGACCCCACTGCCATGGGAGGGTAGGACAAAAGATGTCATGCAAGTTCTTTTCCATAAGCATGTATGACTATATTCAGAATACATGCCTACATTACATTGATGAACTGGAGCTAGTTCTGTGTCACCCTATGTTATAACTGTTGCATGAGGAATCGCATCTGACATAATTATCAATCACTGATCCATTGCCTACGAGCTTTTCACATATTGATCTTTGCTTAGTTACTTCTCCGTTGCTACTGTTACGATTACTACAAAACTGCTATTGTTACTTTTGCCATCGTTACCGTTACTTCCATACTACTTTGCCACTAAATACTTTGCTGCAGATATTAAGTCTTTTAGGTGTGGTTGAATTGACAACTCATCTGCTAATACTTGAGAATATTCTTTGGCTCACGTTGTGTCGAATCAATAAATTTGGGTTGAATACTCTACCCTCGAAAGCTGTTGCGATCCCCTATACTTGTGGGTTATCAAGACTAATTTCTGGCACTGTTGCCGAGGAGCATAGCTCTATTCTTTAAGTCACTTGGGATTTATATCTTTTGATCACTATGAGGAACTTGAAAGATGAAAGAACCAAGATTTTCCCCTCAACTACGAGGGGAGGTAAGGAACTGCCATCTAGCTATGCACTTGATTCACCTTCTGTTTTGAGTAAACTTGCGACACCTGCACCCGCTATTGATTCTGATATGTCACATGTTATTGATGATGACACTTCTGCTATGCATGATGCTTATGATGAAACTACTTCTATGCTTGATAATACTGTGCCATTAGGTGAATTTCTTGATGAACAACTTGCTAGGGTTAGAGAGAATGAAATTATTGAAACTGATAATATTGATGAAAGTGATGATGAAGATTCTCCCTCTAGATATGAATTGCCTGATGTACATGAGGGTTCTGTTATGGGTGAAGAAACTGCTAGAGACATTTTTGCTTGCAAAGATAGGTATGATCTTAAGAAACTGTTAGCAAAGCTGAAAGAAAAGTCTCTGAATGCTAGAATGAAATATGACCCTGCTTTTGCTACTTCACCTATCTGTATTTCTGATAAGGATTATGATTTCTCTATCGATCCTGAGTTAATTACTTTGGTTGAATCTGATGCTTTTTATGGCTATGAATCTGAAACTGTCGTGGCACATCTTACTAAACTGAATGATATAGCCACCCTATTTACTCACTATGAAAAGATTCGTTATTACTATATCCTTAAGTTATTTCCGTTCTCATTATAGGGTGATGCTAAGATATGGTTTAATTCTCTTGCTCCTGGTTGTGTGCGTAGTCACGAGGATATGATTTATTACTTCTCTGCTAAATATTTCCCCGCTCATAAGAAACAAGTTGCCCTTAGCAAAATATATAATTTTGTGCAAATTGAATAAGAGAGTCTCCCACAAGCTTGGGGGAGGCTTCTACAATTTCTTAATGCTCTACATGATCATCCTCTCAAGAAAAATGAAATACTTGATATCTTTTATAATGTACTAACCGATGCTTCCAGAGACCACCTGGATAGTTGTGCTGGTCGTGTTTTCAGGGAAAGAACTATTGAGCAAGCTGAATTGCTATTGAACAATATCTTGAGTAATGATAATGCTTGGAAACTTCCTGAACCAACTCCGAGGCCAACTCCGAAGAAAAGGGGTATTTTATTTCTCAGTCCTCATATGCAAGAGGCAAAGAAATCTATGAAAGAAAAAGGTATTAAAGCTAAATATGTTAAGAATTTACCACCTACATGGTCTTAATAACCCGACACATGTAGTAAAGGTAAATTCTCTCAATAGATTTGATGAAGGTGATATTCCTCGTTATAAGTCTGCTAGCCAATGCTTGGATGAGTTTGATAACTTTGTTGTTAAGCAAGAGAACTTCAATGCTTATGTTGGTAGACAACTGAAACTTAATGCTTATATGATTGAACATTTGAGTGATTATATGTATAGAGTTAAAGTTGACCTTAAACTTATTAGTAAACATGCATCCATGGTTACCACTCAAGTAGAACAAGTGCTTAAAGCACAAGATGATTTGCTCAGTGAATTAAATAATAAGAAAGATGATAATGTCATTAGATTTATGACTAGAGGTGGTAGAATGACTCAGGAACCTTTGTATCCTGAGGGCCATCCTAAGAGAGTTGAGCAAGATTCTCAGAGAACTAATGTTGATGCACCTAGTCCTTCTAAGAAAAAAAAAGAAAAATGATAGGACTTTGCATGCTTCTAGTGAACCTATTATAGACACACCTGAGAATCCCAATGATATTTCTATTTCTGATGCTGAAACACAATCTGGTAATTAACATGAACCTAGTGATAATGTTAATGATGATGTTCATGTTGATGCTCAACCTAGTAATAATAATGATGTAGAGATTGAACCTGTTGTTGATCTTGATAACCAACAATCAAAGAATCAACGTTATGATAAGAGAGACTTCGTTGCTAGGAAGAATGGTAAAGAAAGAGAACCATGGGTTTAGAAACCCATGCCTTTTCCTCCTAAGCCATCCAAGAAAAAGGATGATGAGAACTTGCTGAAATGATTAGACCTATCATCTTGCATATGCGTTTGAGTGATATGCTTAAAATGAATCCTTATGCTAAGTATATGAAAGATATTGTTACAAATAAAAGAAAGATATCGGAAGCTGAAATTTCCACCATGCTTGCTAATTATACCTTTAAAGGTGGAATAGCAAAGAAATTAGGAGATCCAGAAGTACCAACTATACCATGCTCCATTAAAAGAAAGTATGTCAAAACTGCTTTATGTGATCTTGGAGCCAGTGTTAGTGTTATGCCTCTCTCTTTATATTGTAGACTTGATTTGAATAAGTTGACACCTACTGAAATCTCTTTGCAAACGTCTGATAAATCAACTGCTATACATGTCGGTATTTGTGAGGATGTGCCTATTGTGGTTGCAAACATTACTATTTGAACGGACTTTGTTATTCTTGATATCCCCGAGGACGATAGTATGTCGATTATCCTTGGTAGACTTTTTTTGAATACTATAGGGGTTGTTGTTGATTGCAACAAAGGCAATGTCACTTTTCATGTTAATGGTAATGAGCATACGGTACACTTTCGGGGGAAACAACCTCAAGTCCACAGTATCAATTCTATTGGAAAATTTTCAATTATTACTATTGGAGGTTTTGAATTTCCTCTTTCTACTGTCAAAAAGAAATATGATATTCTTATTGTTGGGGACATGCATATCCCCGTTGAGGTAACCTAGTGTTATTCGAAAATTCTCCGGCTCTATGTTATTCGGAAGATGTTTGTTAAAGAGACTTGATCAACCTTGTTTGTGGATTCCTTTTGATGAGCATGAGATGGATACAGTTAGAAAGTACAACTCTCTGTACCCTCCTTTTACTTTATGTTATTTAGTTTCAATAGTCAACAATAGTATTTTATGTCTGTTTTCTGAATTATCCATGCAATAAAAAAATACCCCGAAAATAAAAGTTCTCCAAATGTCCTGAAAGTGAAGTATGATTTTTTATAAAATATTTAAGAATTTCTGGCACTGAGAACACACCAGGGGGCTCACCATTTGGCCACGAGGGCACAGAGCGCGCCCACACCCCTGGGGCGTGCCCCCTGCCTCCCCCTGCCTCGTGGATCCCATGTGGACTCCCTCCACTTATTCCAGCACCCACTCACTTCGTCTTCCACCAGAAAAAATCCTCCCATAGCTCAAACCCGTGTTCTAGCTCATCTTGATGCCATTTTTGATCTCCTTGCTCAAAGCTCCATTCACAAAACTGTTTTGGGGGATTGTTCTTCGGTATGTGACTCCTCCGATGGTCCAATTAGTTTTTGTTCTAGTGCTTTATTTATTGCAAATTTTTGCTGCTGAGGTGACCCTGTTCTTGAGCTTGAATGTCAAATTTATATGGTCCAAAGTAGTTTTAATGCATGATATAGCCTCAAAACTATACCCATAACCTAGCCCTTCGCGGTATGGGGGCTTGACATGGTTGGACCCCTTAAAGGAGGAACCCACAAGCAAAAATACCTACTGGTCATGGTGGATAAATTCACCAAATGGATAGAGGCCAAACCTGTTAAGACGGCCGAATCCGGACCGGTGATAGACTTCATATCAGGGGTCGTACACCATTACGGCGTCCCCCATAGCATCATCACTGATAACGACATGAACTTTACGGCCGACGAGGTCAAACTCTGGTGCAAAAACATGGGCATCAAGCTCGACTATGCTTCAGTCTATCACCCTCAAACTAACGGTCAAGTCGAGCGAGCAAATGGTCTAATCATGAGCGGCATCAAACCCAGATTAGTGCGGTCCCTCAAGGAATCTAACACGCACTGGGTAGAGGAGCTCGACTCCGTACTCTGGGGGCTGTGGACCACTTCGAATCGCACCACCGGATTTACACCATTCTTTATGGTATACGGCGCAGAGGTAGTTCTGCCCTGCGACATAATTCATGATTCACCTCACATGCGCATGTACGAAGAAAGAGAAGCCGAGCTCGATCGGCAGGACAGTTTGGACACATTGGAGGAGGAGCGTGACGTGGCAAAAGCCCGTTCTGCATTCTAACAACAGCAAGCTCGAAGATATCAAAGCAGAGAAGTACGGGCCAAAACTTACAACGTTGGCGATTTAGTTCTACGCCTGCCGGACAAGAAAAAGGACAAACTAAAGCCCAAATGGGAAGGTCCCTTCACCATCGACCAAGTACTGACCGGTGGAGCGTACCATCTGCGAGAAGCATCAGATAACCAACTCGAGCCGAACCCATGGAACGCAACCCGTCTCCGAAGATTCTACGCCTAGTGCCGGATTCTGAGTTCGTCTCTTTCCTCCGTCTATATTTTACATATTAGTTGTCTTCTGTTTCTCTCCCTCTCCGTCCTTTTCTATTACAGCCTTTGGATGCTTGTTTGCGCATTGTTCGCACACACTTGACGCGCCACCCGTGCTCATTATACCTGGGGGCTTCTTTCACAGAAGCTTATTTATATGGGCTTCATGCCCAACACATGTGTCACACTTCCGCATGTACCTTTTATTCACCATTATATGCATCGATATTACTTAAGTTTTGGCCAAGCTGGGTTGCCTGGCTCCTGTGCTTACCCCTACGTTCCCGATTTTTCGGCTAGGTGGTAAAGGGAGCACCTCTGCGATTGTTACCGCCGGGTCAGCCGGATGTGTACATCAGACTGGGTGAAGCCGAAAGCTAGCGTTCCTAAGGGGATATTCGGTCGGTGAACAAAAAGAAGATTTAATACCTATTTTTCTGCCCCCAGATGTTTTTTTGCTTTTTTCGCAGTCCGGACATGCACTTTAGGGCATGCCTCCCAGGGAAAGGAACCCCTAACGGAACTATTCACCGTGGAAGATGTTTCTTACTAACCATGTAATATAACATAACTAGCTGGGCACTTGTCTGATAAAGCACTAATGACCCCTACGCCTGGTCTCCACGCATGCCCCGGTTCTTATATAACCGCGAGGGTATTCGGACACACTCCAGACTATTGGGTCCCGAGGTTGAAGCGAAAAGGTCCGCTGTGACAAACGATCTACAATCCGGCTAGAAGGCATTTTTCATGTCATCTTAAATTACATAGTCAATGTGACTAATTGTATTCCTCTTCAATGACATCTAATAGGGTGTCTAGTTTACAGTCCTACTGGGAATACTTTGCGGCCAACTCTACTTGGCCGCACACTAAGCTCACAGGGTTCTCCTTCCCATCGGGCCCCACAGGTCCGACCTTGGCCATGTTGTTTGGGTCAGTCTTCATGTACCGCATCTTCTCCATGGCCTAGGCCTCCCTGGCGCTTTGACGGCAGGCCGATATCTTCCATAATCAGAAGCGCCGCCGTGCTCCCTGAAGCCTCTCTGCAAGCTCTCCAAGGCCTTCGGGCAGGGAGACAGATGGCCACAAGGCCTGGGCGACGTCTTTCATCACCTGCCGAACTCGTTCGTGTAGTTGCAAGTGCTCGGGAAGAAGGTCACCCGTAGAACCGGGCATTTCCTCAACAGGACGGCCTGTGAGCATACCTACAGACATAACTCTGTTACTCGACTTCCTCGCGAACTCTTTTTCAAAGTTCGTGCAAGCACTTACTAAAAATGCCGCGTCGAAGCCGCCGATTCTCCTTAACGGAGTCAAAAAGCTGGGCACGAACATCCTTTAGTTCCTTACCCAGCTGGGTGTTGGCATCTTGGAGATTATTTTTCTCTTGCCTCACCCTTGTAAGCACATTCTCGCCGGCCTTTAACCGACACATGAGCTATTGCTTGTTCGGATCTATCCCAGCGCCATCTGCAATATTATTGTCAGACTTATACACACGCCGCACTTCACAATTTACTTATCTTTTGAAGCATATATTACCAGAGGGGGTCTCTTTGGCTTCCCCCACTGCGGCTAGTGTGGCCTCAAGTTGGGATTTGCACTCCTCCAGCTCCTGGGACAGTTGGGTATTCTTTTCTAAAAGATCCTGCACAATAAATGATCCTTAAATCAGTTATTCTAACTATTTCAAGTCTCGGGGGCTACTGGCATATATAACTGTCAAATTTTCTCACCCGTATGTCTTTTACATACTGCTTCGTGGCTCTGGCTATGTGCATCTCCCGAATTAAAGGCATCCAATGCCTCTGGGGAGAAACATGCGTCACGAAGAACTGTTCGGCGACGCCTGTGATTCATGGCACTCTCCACCTCGGAATTGGTGGCAGATAACCTGTCGGCATCCTCTGTCGGAGGAGCATCCGACGCACGCCTCGTGTTTGCCTCCGCTTCTAGACCTGGCTTTGGAGCCTGGTGAGCGAAGGATTGATTGGCAACCTCTCCGGATACAGTCCGGCGAGCGCTCTTCTTCCTGAAAAAGCACGAGCGTTAGTACGTCTCCCAGGAATAAAGCCCGGGAGTAAGGTGTCACGCCATACCGTTGCGCTAGAGTTTTGATCCGGACCGCACTTCTTTTTAGCCTGCTGGGCCGTGCTGCCCCTTGTTGGCTAGCCACCGCGGGCTCGGCCTTCCGCCTCAAGGGCGCCCCCTGTGAAACGCCATTGGTATACGGTGATCAAAAATAAGCACGGATGGGTCATTTTCAAAGTATTGGGACTTCAGTCTCAGTTACCTGCGAGGCGGGAAGTATTCTGGGGTAATCGGCCGTAATGGCGACCAAGGCATTATCGATGCTTAGTTGGTGAAATACCCCGTCGATCAGCTCCACTGATATGTCCGGATCCTCTTGGGAGGCCGGATCGAGGAACCGTTCCGGATCCTCGGGTTGTTGAGGCGGGCTGTGTATATCCTTTACGGCTCGGCGCAGTTCATGCGCCGAAATCACAAAATGAGATACTTGACTATGGGAGTATGGATCGGATAGGCAAAAATAAATGTCCGCTTACCCAGCTTGGAGGATTGTTCATAGAAAATCCGCCCTGCAGATTGACGCATAGAAATTCCTCCTCTTCTCCCTTGTACAATGCGGACAAGATCTTCATCAGATCGGCGACCGATCCCGGCCCCTTATGGCCGCAGCGGGTGGCATCATCCTCCCCGTTGAAATCCCACATGGGGTGGCCTCTATACTGGAGCGGCTGCACCCCCCGCATAATTCATGTGGCCATGACCCCGATCATGGTCAGTTCGGAATGAGCTAACAGCCTAATTTCTCATCAGGTAAAGGACATCCCTGTCATTTTCCTTCTGTGGGCTTCGTGGACGCCAGCTTAGGCGTTTTTTTCAAAGGAGCGTTATTGAACTCAGGGAGGCCGACCCGAACTGGGTCCGGCAGGGGGACATCTTCTATATAAAACCATTCCGAAGGCCAGTCTTCGGACGCCTTCTTCGGGGTTCCGGATAGATATCCGGTCCCGGCGATGCGCCATAGTTTGGCTCCGCCCAATTGATATATTGACCCCTCTTGAGAACGGGGCATGTCACATCGTAGCTAGTCCATGCATTAGAGTGTTGCATCATGTTTACCATTCATCAGAAATTTGAAATGGGGAAGACAGAACCCCCAGAACCCTCTGAATCCAACTAGGGTTTACTAAAAATATTTTCAATGCACCTGGAATGCCCTTCTAAAATGTTCATCACCTTTGCCTTGGTCCTAAACCACTGTCAGAAGTGATGCATAGATTTCTAGGTCACTCTAAGGTCACTGAATTAAATCTCTAACTATTTGAATTTGGGCATTTAAATTATATCAAATATTTCAAATGCTCAAATAATCCCAAACTAAAATGTTCCCTGCTGGAAATATTCCATCTAAGGACCAGATGCAGTTTGGTGATTTTTGGAGTTGCCTAGGTATTTTTAGAAATGCAACAAACCTACAGAATATTAAAAAAACAGAAACAAATAAAGAGAGAGAGGGAGACTTACCCGACGGCCACCTGGCAGCCCACCTGGACCAACTCCAGCTGGCGGCCCAGCCCACTCGCCTGAAGCGGTTGTCTTCAACCTCTGCCAGTAGGCAGAGGCGTGTCGACAGCGCGCGCGCCCGAGCTCCACCTCATGCTTGCCACCGAGGCGCCCCCGACGCGTCTGGAGACGCCCCGCAGCCCCATCTGCCTCTCCCCTCACTCGCTGCACCCTCTCGCTCTCCCCCTGCTCTCTCCCTCATCGTTCCCCAGCCTACCCAAACGGGTTCGTTGCCGCCGTTCGCCACCACCGCGGCCACCGCCTCCCCCTCGCGTCTCCTACATGCTAGAAGCTCCGCCACTGTCGCCTACGCCTCTCCGTCGACTCATGCGACGTCAAACGCCCCGAAGCGCCGGCCCTGACCTCCTCTTCCTCCTCGGGTCGCCGAGATCTCCACCGTCGCCCTGCTCGCTCCGGACCTCCCCCGCGCCCACTGACCTTCCCATCGTGCTCGCGGTGAGCTTCTCTTCCTCCTCCCCCAAACCCCGTTGCTCGCCGCCTCCTCTAGGCCGTAGTTGCGCGGACGCCGAAGCTCGCCAGCGCCGTACCTCATCGCCGCCGCGGCCACAGCTGCAGCCAACCGTGTCTGAGCTCATCAGCGTGTTCGTTGCAGCCCCAGGAGCCGAACACACCCGCCTGCAGCCCCTACCGTGCCCCGTAGCATCAAACCCGCACGCCACCGAACTCCGGCCGCCGCGGAAGTGCTCGCCGCCGTTAACTCCGGCCACCCCAGCACAGAACAACGCCACCGTTGGATGCGCCACATCGCCAGCTACTCGTAACACCCACACGCGCATCAAACCATGGCCGGAGTAGCGTTTCCGACGCTCTCCGTCGTCTCGGCCTCGCCGGCGACTCGACGCCGGCAGGTTTGACCTGCTGACCATTCACTGGGTGGGCCCAGTTTGACCCCTGGGTCAATGACATGTGGGCCACCCTTGCTAATTTTAGTTAGGTTAGTTTAGCGCTAATTAACCTAGATTATTGACTAACCTAACACTAGCTAACTCTGTTTAGTTAGTCAACTAACCACTGACATGCGGGCCCAGGCCCCATTGACAGTTTAATTAGTATTAACTTAATCCTGTTAACTAGCTGTTACACTGACATGTGGGTCCCAGCATCAGGTTTGACCTGGGCTGGCGCCTTTGACCTGATGACGTCACCCCGACGTCATGCTGACGCATTAATTCAATTACTGGAATTATTCTTATACAGGAAATTCTAGAAAATAACCAAAACTTAAATTCATAGAAATTCAACCGTAACTCCAAATGAAATAAATTATATATGAAAAATGATCAGAAAAATCCAATCTATCCATCTGTACCATTTTCATGCATGTTAGAACAACTTATAGCTGCAGTTTAGCACAAATCATATAAATGGCATTTAAATATCCACATATGGAGTTTGAATTTGAATCTTGGATTCAAACCAACTTCATTTAATATGGTTGCTAGTTGCATCAGCTCAATCAACAGCATATTGCCATGACGTTATCATGCATCATATTTGTTGCATTGCATTGATTGTGTCCCTCTTTGTTTGCCGGTAATTGTCCCCTCTCGATAGACGTGGTTTCGACGACGAGTTCGATGACACCGATGAAGAACTATAATATCTTCAGAAGTGCCAGGCAAGCAAAACCCCCTTGTTCATTCTGATACAATCCCACTCTCTCGCTCCTGCTCTCTTTTATTGCATTAGGACAACAACGATTCAACTGTTACTTGCTGCGGTAGCTGAACCCCTTTATCCTTTGCATGACCTGTCATTCCACAGTAAATAGATGAAACGCACTAGCATGAGTAGGAGTTGTTTGAGCCCTGTTGTGCGTACTCAGTCATGCTTGTTTGTCATGCCTGCTACTGCTTAGAGTTGAGTCAGGTCTGATTCATCGAGGATGAATCAGAGTTGTGTGAACATGTCCTACTGTGTGTGAGCTAAGTGTGTGAACACGATTTGGTAAAGGTAGCGGTCAGAGGCCATGTAGGAGTACATGGTGGGTTGTCTCATTGCAGCCGTCCTCAGGAACTGAGTTCTGTGTTTGTGATCCATGAAACATATACTACCACGCATCGGGCCCGAAACCAATGGACCCTCTCGGCTTCTTATTCACCCTTGTCCTCTGTCCAGGAGTTGCAAGTAGTTTCTGGTGTTTGTAGTATGCTGGAGGCCGTGGGCAGCGCTGACCGGAGGGGTGGGCTGTGATGCGGTAGGCACGTGGCACGGTGTACCGGGTGCCCGTTTGGTGTCTCGGGAACCCTGCACACATCGTTTGGGGCTGTGAGCGAAACTCCGGCCGGATCTCCTCGCGGATGGAACCCGAATAGGCGATAAACCTGGACTAGAGACTTGAGTGTTTAGGTAGGTCGTGGCCGACACCCTCGTTGGGCTTCCGCTTGAAGGTTGCCGAGTACATGTCGTGTAAACGGCGGTAAGTGGTGAGAGCGTGTGTGAAGAAGTACACCCCTGCAGGGTTAACATCATCTATTCGAATAGCCGTGTCCGCGGAAAAGGACTTCTGGGTTGCCTATAACAGTTCATAGACAAGTGAAAGTGGATACTCTAAAATACGCAAGATAAGCGTGAGTGCTATGGATGGCATTCTCGTAGGGAGACGGGAGCGGATCCATAGTGGTGTATTGATATGGTGAATATGTGGACTCGTGTGCGCCACCTCAAAAGAGTTACTTGCAGTCGTAGTTTAGGATAGCCACTGAGTCAAAGCTGGCTTGCTGCAGTTGAACTCCACCATCCCCTTTATTGATAATGATGCATATGTAGTTAGTTCTGATGTAAGTCTTGCTGGGTACATTTGTACTCACGTTTGCCTATTTTAATGTTTTGCAGAGAGACTTCAGTCTCGCTAGTAGTTCCACGTGGACTTCGACGTTTAGCTTGTTACCTCAGCTACGATCTTGTGCCCTCGGCAGGATCTTGTAGATAGTCAGGCTTCTCAGCCTTTTTCTTTTGTAGAAGTCTGTACTCAGACATGTTAAGCTTCCGCTTATGCTTGACTTGTATGCTCTGAATGTTGGGTCGTGAGACCCATGTTTGTAATATCTCGCTCCTCGGAGCCTAATGAATACATACTTGAGTCGTAGAGTCATGTTGTGATGCCATGTTGTATTTGCACATATCGAGCATATTGTGTGTATGTTATTGAAATGCTTGGTATGTGTGGGATCTGACTATCTAGTTGTTTATCCTTAGTAGCCTCTCTTACCGGGAAATGTCTCCTAGTGTTTCCACCGAGCCATGGTAGCTTGCTACTGCTCCGGAACACTTAGGCTGGCCGGCATGTGTCCTTCTTCGTTCCTGTGTCCGTCCCTTCGGGGAAATGTCACGCGATGAATACCGCAGTCCTGTTAGCCCGCTACAGCCCGGTTCACCGGAGTCCTGCTAGCCCAGTGCTACAGCCTGGATTCACTCGCTGATGACCGACACGTTCGATGCTGGGTCATGGATGTCTGTCCCTGTAAGTTTGTGCCACTTTGGGTTTACGACTAGCCATGTCAGCCCGGGCTCCTTATCATATGGATGCTAGCGACACTATCATATACGTGTGCCAAAAGGCGCAAACGGTCCCAGGCAAAGGTAAGGCGACACCCGTGGGAATACCGTGCGTGAGGCCGCAAAGTGATATGAGGTGTTACATGCTAGATCGATGTGGCATTGAGTCGGGGTCCTGATAGCTTTCGTATCAGAGCCTGACTGCCTGTAGGATTACCAAGCCAAACTGGTCGAAGTTGAGTCTAGAAATGCTTTAGTTATATGTAGGGGAATTGATTGTGGGAAGGGAACGTAAGGCTCTTTTTACTCCTTATACCTCATGGCCTTCTGATCTGAGTCAACCTCTTCTCTTCTACGGGGATTAAGAACTAGGTCTTCCCATCTATCTATTAGGATGATGTGTTACTAATCCGTAGACATATGATTGATAGTTTCAAGCCTCAATTCAGTCTCTACTACTTTTAATATGTTCCCAGTTGAACCAGAACCTTGATATGATGTTGTTAAGTGACTATGCAAATCCTTGTGAATGTCTCAAATCTTTTCTGAGCATTTACAGCCGTTATGTTGTCCGAGTCATCCCAGGTTTCTAAACAATCAGATGCACTTGCAAATCCTTTCCCTCTGGTTTTGATGTTCCTTTGGGCCAGGTTAATCACACTAATTGCTGAGTTGAGGTATTCTATTTCCTCGACATATATGTTGGAGTTCTTATTATGACCCTAGGTTTCTTAGGGGATCATCTAGTAATCTAGCCATAATTTGTGTCCCAGTGTGATGATTCTGGCCTTTATTCTCGAAAGCATTCCGTGATGCCACTTAGTAGTAGATATTCTACTTCTGGGTTTCTGAACCAGAGATTCACCCTACTTTCTTCATGTTGATAGTGTTTGCTTGTTCCTTTAGGTTATTAGTAACCTTTGCATTAGTCCTCGAGGTCCGTGGTATTGCCTTCTTCCAAATACTATGAACTGCTTATGGCAGAAGTTCTTTTGAACAAAAAGATCACAATCAGAGTACTCTTGAGGAGTTCTCCGTTCATAATCGTGATTCTGCCAGTCCTACCTCTCTGCATGGGTTATCTGGAAGAAACATGTTGAACTTGGTTCGACATACTAAGCTATGCATCCACAACTCAGAAAAACATATGTTCCTCTTGAGTTGTCCCTCTTCATTTGTACTCCGACCTTCACCTATCAATTGATAGTCAAGAGTATGCGTGCATTTGTTCATCGATGCCTATTACTCTTGTGGTCCGTCAAGCCATTCTATTCTGGAATGACTAGGAGAAACAAACTCCAGTACCTCATCCATTTCTTGGAGTGGTCAAAGTAGTCGTGTTCTGCAGATCAAATGCCAATCCAGCTTTTGCTCTGTTCTACCCTGGAGTATTACCCCCTTTATGTCAGGGTTGTCATGAGAATTGCACCATCTCTTATGAATTCTTGATGTAGTGATACCTCTCGCCATCATTATTCATTCCTCAGTTCTGTGTTATTGTAACCGGGACACCGACAAGTGGATCGTGATGTGTGAAATCTATACTCCTAGCAACTCTGTTGCTTGGTAGTTAAATGGACAACAACCTCATTCTTAGCATTCTGATTATTAAATCATCATTCTAAGACAGATCGTGCTACCTAGTCCTTATTTCTGGTGCACCTTCCGATCAATGAGTTAGGATGGTGTCAATCCCTCGCTCTGTTAGTCATATCGTCTTGCCCTGGAAAGCAAGATTGTTCTCGAGCTTAGTAACATATCGGTGGTTCGTGATTTTCTGAACATCTTCTCGGAAGTATCACTAGGTCGTCACCTGGCCGCTATGTTGAGTTCGTGATCAAGTTGGTTTTCTTATAAATCACTCCTTCTCCAGGAATCTGTGTTGGATATCCCTGAGCTAGTTGGTTGAGCTAGACAACAACTTGGAGAGTTGGAAGATAAAAGCTTGTCTGACTTAGTTCATCTTAAGGGATATCTTGTGTGTGTGTTGAAGAAAGATGATATCTTCATCAATTGATCCTCGAGACCAGTTGTTGGAGCTATTGTCTTGCCAAAACTTTGATTTGAGTGTGGGCTATTCTCAAATCAAATCAGAACCAATGATGTTCATAATATTGTCTTACTCGTGGATTTTCCTCGAGCATACACCATTATGTCTTTTGGGTCTGACCAATACTATCACCTTGTTCACATAGTTATGGAATTCCATCTCGATGGAAATCTGGATGAACTGTTGTTGAGCCCATCGACAACACCCTTATCTCCTCCATGATTTTGTTGAACATTAAGCTAGTGTTGGAAACTTCTATAAGCATTATCTTCATGTCCCGTTCATGAAGCATATGTTCGAATGTAAAAGTGACTTCCTCATATTCACGTGCATTTAATGCAAGTTGCCGCCGTGAATTCGATAAAGTCAATGTTGCTTCCTTGGAATCATCCCAAGTTAGTCACACATGTGCAAAGTATACTATGGTTTGGTAGATTAATTACCTCCACTCCATATGTATTCCGTAGCACACCAAGCCACTGATTCATTTGTTCAAGCAGAAGAAGCTCCTTCTTAAGAGTATACCCTATGCAAATACTTCGATATCCTCGATGATTGTTCCCCACCGGAACTCGGTAGTGTTTTGTTGTAAGACTACTGTATGGTCATGCTTGTCTGGGACAGCGTGTTCACATGTATGTAGCAAAACCAGCTCATGTTTTGGAGCTTGCTATTGTAGTTCATCCCCCGAGAATCTCGCAATGTCATCTCGTCGATTTGTGTTGCAAACTTCCATTTTTCCTTCCAGACTTGATGAGTCTGGAATATCCTGACACCAGCCAGATCTGAATCTCAGGAAGATATGATGGTTGGAATGTTTCCCAAGAATTATAATATTGGTCTCTCTAACCGGTAAAGTGGATGTCGTGGCCAACACATCCAACCGGAAGACCTGTTATTGTAGTATCTTGATTGAGAAAGTTGGCCACCTCCCCATAGGGATTTTGCAGGATTTACTCCCTAGTTGTCCCTTATGGATTTTGCGTTTCCGAAGTCCGACCTTTTACTTGATGGTCTAGATATCAAACCATATCTATGAATGGGATACACTAGTACATCAAGGAGAACATTAGAAGCGGAGTGCTAAATGTCTCTCGGTCGATCATCTAGATTTTGTCCCCTTGGTCTCGCTAAGGTGAAATTTGAGAAAGTGTTATCTTCCTTTGCATCTGCATCATCCATCACTATTCCTCATGGTAGTATGTTGTGTTGCCAGGATCCTTGACATGGATGTTGGTAAAACCTTGATGAATATGGAAATGCTCAAGTTCTTGAGAGCACGCACAAGCACTAAGTGTTATCATCGGCACTAACTAGGGATTGCTCCCAGTTTTCTCGGCCATACTATATTTTTTTTCAACAGTGGAACCACCCTCTGCTGTTGAGCTTTTCCCTAGTTACTAAAATCATTCCTTGTGTTGTTTTCAACAAGGTAATCTACATCATCCATTCTAGTCCGAGTAGACCATTCTACCGAACCCCTCTAAACGATCGCTCAAGAATTGCCTTAGGCTGGTATAAAGAGTTTCAATGATCTTTGAATCAAAGGTAATTCTTTTTGCCACTTAAGGTAATAATCTACGAATCACCCTCCTCTAGGATGTCTCGTTGTGGTATCATGGCAACTATTTTCCTTGCTACTTTGAAACCTCATCAAATTGTTTCTTTCATCCTTCATGATGTGTGTTTTGCCTCTCAGCTCCAAAGATGTTTCTATGTCTCATTCCGTGAATTGATCTTGTGATCATTAATATGATCCTAAGTTGCTCGAATCTCAGGAAGATCGATTCTTCTAAATTCCCCCTTTCTACTTGTTGTCATGTGGGATGTAGTTCTCAGAGCAAGATGTCGAGACAAAGATGGTGATCGAATCAATGCTCTTGTGAGATGCAACTTGGATCGTGAAGATTATATTAGTTTGCGCTTCCCTTTCATCTTACCCTACGCTTGAATCTCGGGTCGAGATTCTTGTTTTAGTGGGGGTGAGTTGTCACATCCTAGCTAGTCCATGCATTAGAGTGTTGCATCATGTTTACCTTTCATCAGAAATTTGAAATGGGGAAGACAGAACCCCCAGAACCTTCTGAATCCAACTAGGGTTTACTAAAAATATTTTCAATGAACCTGAAATGCCCTTCTAAAATGTTCATCACCTTTGCCTTGGCCCTAAACCACTGTCAGAAGTGATGCACAGATTTCTAGGTCACTCTAAGGTCACTGAATTAAATCTCTAACTATTTGAATTTGGGCATTTAAATTATATAAAATATTTCAAATGCTCAAATAATCCCAAACTAAAATGTTCCCTGCTGGAAATATTCCATCTAAGGACCAGGTGCAGTTTGGTGATTTTTGGAGTTGCCTAGGTATTTTTAGAAATGCAACAAACCTACAGAATATTAAAAAAACAGAAACAAATAAAGAGAGAGAGGGAGACTTACCCGACGGCCACCTGGCAGCCCACCTGGACCAACTCCAGCTGGCGGCCCAGCCCACTCGCCTGAAGCGGCTGTCTTCAACCTCTGCCAGTAGGCAGAGGCGTGTCGACAGCGCGCGCACCCGAGCTCCACCTCATGCTTGCCACCGAGGCGCCCCCGACGCGTCTGGAGACGCCCCGCAGCCCCCTCTGCCTCTCCCCTCACTCGCTGCACCCTCTCGCTCTCCCCCTGCTCTCTCCCTCGTCGTTCCCCAGCCTACCCAAACGGGTTCGTTGCCGCCGTTCGCCACCACCGCGGCCACCGCCTCCCCCTCGCCTCTCCTACATGCCAGAAGCTCCGCCACTGTCGCCTACGCCTCTCCGTCGACTCATGCGACGTCAAACGCCCCGAAGCGCCGGCCCTGACCTCCTCTTCCTCCTCGGGTCGCCGAGATCTCCACCGTCGCCCTGCTCGCTCCGGACCTCCCCCGCGCCCACTGACCTTCCCATCGTTCTCGCGGTGAGCTTCTCTTCCTCCTCCCCCGAACCCCGTTGCTTGCCGCCTCCTCTAGGCCGTAGTTGCGCGGACGCCGAAGCTCGTCAGCGCCGTACCTCATCGCCGCCGCGGCCACAGCTGCAGCCAACCGTGTCTGAGCTCATCAGCGTGTTCGTTGCAGCCCCAGGAGCCGAACACACCCGCCTGCAGCCCCTACCATGCCCCGTAGCATCAAACCCGCACGCCACCGAACTCCGGCCGCCGCGGAAGTGCTCGCCGCCGTTAACTCCGGCCACCCCAGCACCAAACAACGCCACCGTTGGATGCGCCACATCGCCAGCTACTCGTAACACCCACCCGCGCATCAAACCGTGGCCGGAGAAGCGTTTCCGACGCTCTCCGTCGTCTCGGCCTCGCCGGCGACTCGACGCCGGCAGGTTTGACCTGCTGACCATTGACTGGGTGGGCCCAGTTTGACCCCTGGGTCAATGACATGTGGGCCACCCTTGCTAATTTTAGTTAGGTTAGTTTAGCGCTAATTAACCTAGATTATTGACTAACCTAACACTAGCTAACTCTGTTTAGTTAGTCAACTAACCACTGACATGCGGGCCCAGGCCCCATTGACAGTTTAATTAGTATTAACTTAATCCTGTTAACTAGTTGTTACACTGACATGTGGGTCCCAGCGTCAGGTTTGACCTGGGCTGGCGCCTTTGACCTGATGACGTCACCCCGACGTCATGCTGACGCATTAATTCAATTACTGGAATTATTCTTATACAGGAAATTCCAGAAAATAACCAAAACTTCTAAAATTCATAGAAATTCAACCGTAACTCCAAATGAAATAAATTATATATGAAAAATGATCAGAAAAATCCAATCTACTGCTTAGAGTTGAGTCAGGTCTGATTCATCGAGGATGAATCAGAGGTGTGTGAACATGTCCTACTGTGTGTGAGCTAAGTGTGTGAACACGATTTGGTAAAGGTAGCGGTGAGAGGCCATGTAGGAGTACATGGTGGGTTGTCTCATTGCAGCCGTCCTCAGGAACTGAGTTCTGTGTTTGTGATCCATGAAACAGATACTACCACGCATCGTCCCAAAACCAATGGACCCTCTCGGCTTCTTATTCACCCTTGTACTCTGTCCAGGAGTTGCAAGTAGTTTCTGGTGTTTGTAGTATGCTGGAGGACGTGGGCAGCGCTGACCGGAGGGGTGGGCTGTGATGCGGTAGGCACGTGGCACGGTGTACCGGGCGCCCGTTTGGTGTCTCGGGAACCCTGCACACATCGTTTGGGGCTGTGAGCGAAACTCCGGCCAGATCTCCTCGCGGATGGAACCCGAATAGGCGATAAACCTGGACTAGAGACTTGAGTGTTTAGGTAGGTCGTGGCCGACACCCTCGTTGGGCTTCCGCTTGAAGGTTGCCGAGTACATGTCGTGTAAACGGCGGTAAGTGGTGAGAGCGTGTGTGAAGAAGTACACCCCTGCAGGGTTAACATCATCTATTCGAATAGCCATGTCCGCGGAAAAGGACTTCTGGGTTGCCTATAACAGTTCATAGACAAGTGATAGTGGATACTCTAAAATACGCAAGATAAGCGTGAGTGCTATGGATGGCATTCTCATAGGGAGACGGGAGCGGATCCATAGTGGTGTATTGATATGGTGAATATGTGGACTCGTGTGCGCCACCTCAAAAGAGTTACTTGCAGTCGTAGTTTAGGATAGCCACTGAGTCAAAGCTGGCTTGCTGCAGTTGAACTCCACCACCCCCTTTGTTGATAATGATGCATATGTAGTTAGTTCTGATGTAAGTCTTGCTGGGTACATTTGTACTCACGTTTGCCTATTTTATGTTTTTGCAGAGAGACTTCAGTCTCGCTAGTAGTTCCACGTGGACTTCGACGTTTAGCTTGTTACCTCAGCTACGATATTGTGCCCTCGGCAGGATCTGGTAGATAGTCAGGCTTCTCAGCCTTTTTGTTTTGTAGAAGTCTGTACTCAGACATGTTAAGCTTCCGCTTGTGCTTGACTTGTATGCTCTGAATGTTGGGTCGTGAGACCCATGTTTGTAATATCTCGCTCCTCGGAGCCTAATGAATACATACTTGAGTCGTAGAGTCATGTTGTGATGCCATGTTGTATTTGCACATATCGAGCATATTGTGTGTATGTTATTGAAATGCTTGGTATGTGTGGGATCTGACTATCTAGTTGTTTATCCTTAGTAGCCTCTCTTACCGGGAAATGTCTCCTAGTGTTTCCACCGAGCCATGGTAGCTTGCTACTGCTCCGGAACACTTAGGCTGGCCGGCATGTGTCCTTCTTCGTTCATGTGTCTGTCCCTTCGGGGAAATGTCACGTGATGAATACCGGAGTCCTGTTAGCCCGCTACAGCCCGGTTCACCGGAGTCCTGCTAGCCCAGTGCCACAGCCTGGATTCACTCGCTGATGACCGACACGTTCGATGCTGGGTCATGGATGCCTGTCCCTGTAAGTTTGTGCCACTTTGGGTTTATGACTAGCCATGTCAGCCCCGGCTCCTTATCATATGGATGCTAGCGACACTATCATATACGTGTGCCAAAAGGCGCAAACGGTCCCGGGCAAAGGTAAGGCGACACCCGTGGGAATACCGTGCGTGAGGCCGCAAAGTGATATGAGGTGTGACATGCTAGATCGATGTGGCATTGAGTCGGGGTCCTGACAGGGCACAAGGTAAAACAACTTCTTCCACAGCGCAAAATGAGCCTCGATGCCCAAAAACAGCTCGCAAAGGGCCACGAAGCCCGCGATATTTAAAACGGAGGCAGGCGTAAGGTTGTGCAACTGGAGGTCGTAGAACTACAAGAGCCCCCATAGAAACAGATGATATGGAAATCCGAGCCCTCTTATCAAATAAGATACAAGGCATACCCGCTCTCCTTTAGAGGGGCTGGGGGACGCTCTCCGCTTGCTTTCCACCCTTATAGGTGGCGAGTCCAGCTCGGACCGGAACCATGAAGGCTGGGGGAAGAAATCCCTTGGTTGGGAGTGTCACTAACTCGCTGTACGGGACGTGGAAGCCGAGGAGCGCAATATTCACAGGAAGCCGGATGCTATTCAACAAGTACATAGGATTTGGAGAAGAACCCGCCTTGCAATGCCGAAAACAATCTACGCGCCAGACTCATCGCCATTGAAGCCTGGTTCGGGCGCTACTGAGGGAGTCCTTGATTAGGGGGTGTCCGGATAGCCGAACTATGACCTTTGGCCGGACTCCTGGACTATCAAGATACAAGATTGAAGACTTCGTCCCGTGTCCAGATGGGACATTCCTTGGCGTGGAAGGCAAGCTTGGCGATACGGATATGTAGATCTCCTACCATTGTAACCGACTCTGTGTAACCCTAACTGTCGGTGTCAAAACCGGTGGATCTCGGGTAGGGGGTCCCGAACTGTGCGTCTAGGCGGATGGTAACAGGAGACAAGGGTCACGATGTTTTACCCAGGTTCGGGCCCTCTTGATGGAGGTAAAACCCTACGTCGTGCTTGATTAATATTGATGATATGGGTAGTACAAGAGTAGATCTACCACGAGATCAAGGAGGCTAAACCCTAGAAGCTAGCCTATGGTATGAATGTTGTAATGGAGGTTATGCCCTACGGACTAAATCCCTCCGGTTTATATAGACACCGGAGAGGGCTAGGGTTACACAGAGTCGGTTACAATGGTAGGAGATCTACATATCCGTATTACCAAGCTTGCCTTCCACGCCAAGGAAAGTCCCATCCGGACACGGGACGGAGTCTTCAATCTTGTTTCTTCGTAGTCTTGGAGTCCTACGAATGATGATAGTCCGGCTGTCCGGACACCCCCTAGTCCAGGACTCCCTTAGTAGGCCCCGAACCAGGCTTCAATGACGATAAGTCCGGCGCGTATGTGGTCTTCGGCGTTGCAAGGCGGGTTCTCCTTCAAGTTCCATGTATCTGCCGAACAGTGTCCGGCTTCCTCATTAATGTTGCGCTTCTTGGCTTCTACGCCCAATAATGACCTTCTTCCACGCGTCGCACGAATGCGAAAAGCCAGGGTATCTTTAATGTTTTACCCCCTAGCTGCACAAATAATCCGCCTATAAGAGAGGCAAGAATCCAGATCCAAATCACACCTCCTTCCTTCCGCGAGTCCTCATCGGAGCGCCTCTGACCAAAAATCCATTCTATCATGGACCATCGACGCAGCTCCTCTTCTCACACTCCCAGCCCTCTGCCAGGAGATTGGAGGAGATGTTCCGTCCCGCACAATGAGCTGGTGGCGCTTCAAGCAAAGGGATATCTCCCTCCGGCCTTCATGGTCCCGGTTCGAGCCGGGTTGGCCACCTACCAAGGTGGGAAACAAGCGGAGGCTACCCCAAGTCCCAACAAAGGGGAGCGGGTATGCTTCGTCCCCTATCTGATAAAGGGACTCGGATTTCCTATTCATCCGTTCCTCCGCGGGCTCCTGGAGTTCTACGGACTCCAGCTCCATCACCTTACGCCCGCCTCTATCCTGCATATTGCGGGTTATGTAGCTCTTTGTGAGCTTTTTCTGGGCATTGAGCCCCATTTTGCACAGTGGAAGAGGCTATTCTGCCTCGTACCTCGTTCTCACGAGGGGTCCATATACCAAGTGGGCGGCGCCGAAGTATGGCGCATCGCCGGGACCGGATATCTATCCGGAACCCCTAAGAAGGCATCCGAAGACTGGCCTTCGGAATGGTTTTACATAGAAGACGCTCCGCTGCCGGACCCTGTTCGGATCGGCCTCCCGGAGTTCAGTACAACTCCCCTGAAGAAATGCCTTAGCTGGCGCCCGCGGAGCCCCCAACTGGAGGAAGACAAGAGCGTCCATTATCTGATGGGCCGAATAAGGTTACTGGCCCACTCCGGGTTGACCATGATTGGAGTCATGGCAACATGTATTACGCGGGGGGTGCAGCCACTGCAATACAGGGGCCACCCCATGTGGGATTTCAATGGGGAAGACGACGCCACCCGCCATGGTCGCAAAGGATCGGATTCGGCCGAGGATCTGGTGACGATCCTGTCCGGCCTATACAAGGGGGAGAAGGAGGACTTTCTCCAGACGAACCATTTGAATGGGTTTTCCATGAATAACCCCCGGCACTAGGTAAGCGAACACTTTGAGGGTCCGACCCGTGCTTTCGAGTTCAAGCTTCTCATATTGTGTCTTCGGCGCAGGAACTGCGCCGGACTGTGGAGGACATGATAAGTCCAGCCCCGCAACCCGAGGATCTGGAGAGATCCCGGGATCCGGCCTCCGAAGAGGATCCGGACATAAAGGTGGAGCTAATCGACGGGGTGTTCCACCAGCTCATGGACAATACGTTAGTCGCCAATACGACTGACTACCCCGGATTGCGTCCGGCTCCCCAGGTGATTGTGACCGAAGTCCCGACACCATTGTTTCTTCCTTACCCATCTCTGAACTCGCATACGACGGTGTTTTGCAGGAAATGCCTTCAAGGCGGGAAGCCAAGCCCGCGGCGGCTGACTAACAATGGCCAGTCCGGACCAGTAGGCGGAAGAGGAGCCCGGCACGGACTGAAACATCGCCGCTGAGGTATAGCTCGCATTTAATTATTTGGAGCAACATTCCTAGGAAGCGTTTAAGTGCTCACGATCTTTGTAGGAGAAAAAGCGCCCGCCGAACTGCGGGCGTGGAGGTTGCCAATCCAACCTCTACCAGCCAGGCTCCAGCGCCCGGTCTGGAGGGGGAGGCAAGCGCAAGGCGCGGGCCGGATACTCCTCCAACGGAGGATGCCGACAGACTGTCCGCCACCAAGTCAGAGGTGGAGAGCGCCATGAACCACATGCGCCACCGGACAGTGTTTCGTGACGCGTGCTTCTCCCCTGAGGCGTTGAATGCCTTTAACGGGGGGGACGCGCACCTCCGTGCTGCTCAAGATGGTTTTACCAGAGCCACGGAGCAATATGTAAAAGACATACGGGTAAGAGAATTTAATAGTTATATATGCCAGTAGCCCCCGAGACTTAAAGTAGTTATGTTAACTGATTTAAGGATCATATGAAACGCAGGGTCTTACTGAGAAGAATACCCAATTGTCTCAGGAGCTGCAGGAATGCAAGACCCAACTTGAGGCCGCACTTGCTGCCGCAGGAGGAAACACAAAGACCCCTCCTGGTAACACATTTTTATTCATAAATATAAGCGCTGTGCGGCATGCACGCAAGTCTAATAATGACATTGCAGGTGCCGCCGGACAAGATCCGGACAGGCAAGAATTACTGCGCCAGCTGATGGCCGGCGAGAGGGTGCTGAATAGGGTGCAGCAAGAGAGGAACAAGCTCCAGGATGCCCACGCCAAGCTCGGGGAAGAGCTGAAAGGTGTTCGGGCCGAGCTGTCTGGCTCCGTTAAGGAGAATCAGCGGCTTCGTCGCGGCATCTATAGTAAGTGCTTAAGCGAACTCCTTTGAAAAGAAGAGTTCGGCGAGGAAGTCAATTTGACAAAACGTGTCTGTAGGTATTCTCACAGGTCGCCCTGCAGAGGAGATGCCCGAATCAACGGGCGATCAACTTCCCGAGCTGTTCCAGCTGCTCGAACGAGTTCGGCAGGTGATGAGCGGCGCCGTTCAGGCTTTATGGCCGGCCCTTTCCCTGCCCGAAGGCCTTGGGGAGCTTGCGGAGAAGCTTCAGGGAATGCGGCGGCGCTTCTGTTTGTGGAAGATTTCGGCCTGCCGCCAAGGTGCCAGGGAGGCTTGGGCCATGGTGAAGACGCGCTACAAGAAGGCGGATCCCAACCACATGGCCGAGGTCGAACCTGTGGGGCCCGATGGGAAGGAGATCCCTGTGAGTTTAGTATACGGACAAGTAGAGTTGGCCGCTAAGTTTTCCCAACGGGACTGTAAATTAGACAGCCTGTTAGACGGGATTGAGGAAGAATATAGTCAGTAGATTTGACAATGTATTTTTAAAATGACATGTGAAATGCCTTCTAGCCGGATTGTAGATCGTTTGTCTTTGCCGACCTTTTCGCTTCAACCTCGGGACCCTAGAGTCCGGAGTGTGTCCGAATACCTTCTCGGTTAAGAAACAACCGTGGTATGCATGGAGACCAGGCGTAGGGGTCATTAGTGCTTTATCAGACAAGTGCCCAACTAGTTATGTTATATTACATGGTTAGTAAGAAACATCTTCCAGGGAGAATAGTTCCGTTAAGGGTTCCTTTCCCTGAGAGGCATGCCCTAAGGTGCATGTCTGGACTGCGAAAAAAGCAGAAAAACATCTGGGGGCAGATAAATAGATAGGAAAAAAATCATCTTTCACGTCACCGACCGAATATTCCCTTAAGAACGCTAGCTTTCGGCTTCACCCAGTCTGAGGTACACATCCGGCTGACCCGGCAGTAACAATCGCAGAGGTGCTCCCTTTACCTCCTAGCCGAACAATCGGGAACGTAGGGGTAAGCACAGGAGCCAGGCAACCCAGCTTGGCCAGAAGCCCCCAGGTATAATGAGTGCGGATGGCACATCAAGTGTATGCGAACAATGCGCAAGTAGGCCCTTAAGGGATTTTTAGTAAAAGGGTTAAGAGAAGAAAGAAAAACAAAAGACAGCCGAAGTGTAAAAATTGAACGGGGGAAGGGGACGAACTCTTAGTCCGGCGCTAGGCATAGAATCTTCGGAGGCGGGCTGCGTTCCACGGGTTCGGCTCAAGTCGGTTGTCCGACGCATTTCGTAGACAGTACACTCCGCCGGTCAGGACTTGATCGATAATAAAGGGGCCCTCCCATTTGGGCTTGAGCTTGTCCTTTTTCTTGTCCGGCAGGCGTAGAACTAGTTCGCCAACGTTGTAAGTCTTGGCCCGTACTTCTCTGCTTTGATATCTTCAAGCCTGCTGCTGATAGAATGTGGAACGAGCCTTGGCAACGTCGCGTTCTTCCTCCAATGCGTCCAAGCTGTCCTGCCAATCCAGCTCGGCCTCTCTTTCTTCATACATGCGCACTCGAGGTGAGTCATGAATAATGTCGCAGGGCAGAACTGCCTCTGTGCCGTATACCATAAAAATGGTGTGAATCCGGTAGTACGGTTGGGCGTTGTCCGCAGCCCCCAGAGCACGGAGTCGAGCTCCTCTACCCAGTGCGTGTCAGATTTAGTAAGTGACCGCACTAGTCTGGGTTTAATGCCGCTCATTATTAGACCATTTGCTCGTTCCACTTGACCGTTGGTTTGAGGATGATAGACTGAAGCGTAGTCGAGCTTAATGCCCATGTTTTTGCACCATGATTTAACCTCGTCGGCCGTAAAATTCGTGCCGTTATCGGTGATGATGCTGTGGGGGACGCCAAAACGGTGTACTACCCCGGAGATAAAGTCTATCACTGGTCCGGACTCTGCCGTTTTGACTGGTTTGGCCTCTATCCATTTGGTGAATTTGTCCACCATGACCAATAGGTACCTTTGCTTGTGGGTTCCCCCTTTGAGGGGTCCAACCATGTCAAGCCCCCAGACCGCAAACGGCCAGGTAATGGGTATAGTTTTGAGGGCGGTGGGTGGCATATGGCTCTGATTAGCAAAGAGGTGACAACCGACGCATCTTTGGACTAAGCCCTGAGCATCTGCCTGGGCCGTCGACCAGTAAAACCCTGTACGGAATGCCTTTCCTACAATAGCCCGAGCTGCTGCGTGGTGTCCGCCTAGTCTGGCATGAATTTCAGCCAGGAGGTTTCGCCCTTCTTCTTCGGAGATACACCTTTGAAGGACTCCGGTTGTGCTTTTCTTATAAAGTTCTCCCTCATGGACCTTCTAGGCTTTAGATCGCCAGATTATGCAGCGGGCCTCATTTTGGTCTTCGGGAAGTTCCTGCCTCAGCAAGTAGGCTAGGAATGGTTCTGTCCACGGGGCGATTACTACCATTATGTCGTCGGCTGAAGGTGTTATGTCATCGGCTGAATCGCCGGTTGGCGCGGTTTTTTCCGGTTTGTAATTTCCGGACTCCTCCTCCCATAGTACGGATGGCTTGAAGAGCCGTTCCAGGAAGATATTTGGAGGGAAAGCGTCACGTTTCGCACCGATGCGTGCCAGTACGTCGGCTGCTTGGTTATTATCTCGGGCTACGTGATGGAATTCGAGTCCTTCAAACCGAGCTGACATTTTTAGGACAGCGTTGCGATATGCTGCCATTTTCGGATCCTTGGCGTCAAAGTCTCCATTTATTTGGGATATTGCAAGGTTTGAATCCCCGCGCACCTCTAGGCGTTGAATGCCCATGGAGATTGCCATCCGGAGACCGTGTAACATGGCCTCGTATTCGGCTGCGTTGTTGGAGTTCGTGAACAATATTTGAAGTACATACTGGACTGTGTCCCCGGCCGGGGACGTCAATACGACGCCAGCCCCCAGTCCGGCCAACATTTTAGAGCCGTCGAAGTGCATAATCCAATTGGAGTATGCGCCGTACTCTTTAGGGAGTTCGGCTTCGGTCCATTCAGCGACAAAGTCAGCTAAAACTTGTGACTTTATAGCTCGCCGAGGTTTGTAAGTTATATCAAATGGTAAGAGCTCAATGGCCCATTTTGCAATCCTGCCCGTTGCGTCGCGGTTATTTATAATGTTGTTGAGTGGTACTTCGGAGGCCACTGTTATCGAGCACTCTTGAAAGTAGTGTCGAAGCTTCCGGGATGCCATGAACACCGCATACGCTATCTTCTGATAGTGCGGGTAACGGGACTTGCAGGGGGTTAACACAGTGGGTACGTAATACACTGGTTTTTGAAGAGGGAATTTATGCCCTTCTGTCTCTCGTTTGACGACGAGTACCGCGCTTACAACTTGATGTGTTGCTGCGATGTATAACAACATTGGTTCGCCCAGGTTGGGCCCTGCCAGGACCGGATTTGTTGCCAATATGGCTTTTATTTCTTCGAGTCCGGCGGCGGCAGCATCCGTCCACTCGAAGTGTTCGGTGTGCCTAAGGAGGCGATAGAGGGGCAATGCCTTTTCTCCTAGACGGGAGATAAAGCGGCTTAGAGCCGCCACGCATCCAGTCAATTTTTGTATTTGCTTGAGGTCTTTTGGGATATCTAGCTGTGAGAGAGCTCGGATTTTGGCTGGGTTTGCTTCAATTCCTCTACCGGATACAATAAAGCCCAGTAGCTTTCCGGCTGGTATGTCATATGCTCTGAGGTTGTCAAATGTGAGCCTCAAGTCGTCTACTAGAGTTTCGACGTGTTTGGTTTTGACGACTACGTCGTCTACGTATGCCTCTATTGTTTTGCCGATCTGGGTGGCCAGACATGTTTGAATCATGCGCTGATATGTTGCACCGGCGTTTTTAAGTCCGAAGGGCATCGTGTTGAAGCAGAATGGTCCATATGGAGTGATGAATGCCGTTGCGGCTTGGTCTGCTTCCGCCATCTTAATTTGATGGTATCCGGAGTATGCGTCAAGGAAACACAATGAATCGTGTCCTACAGTAGCATCGATTATCTGGTCGATGCGGGGGAGGGGGAAGGGATCCTTTGGGCAAGCCTTATTGAGGTCTTTAAAATCGACGCATAGGCACCAGGATTTATCCTTCTTTGGTACCATTACCAGGTTTGCTAGCCAGTCCGGATGTTTGATATCTCTGATGAATCCGGCCTCCAATAGTTTGGCTAGCTCTTCTCCCATTGCCTGTCTTTTGGGTTCGGAAAATCGTCGAAGAGCCTGTTTGACTGGCTTGAATCCTTTTAAGATGTTTAGGCTGTGTTCTGCTAATCTGCGTGGGATTCCGGGCATATCCGAGGGGTGCCAGGCGAAAATGTCCCAATTTTCCCGAAGGAATTCTCGTAGTGCGGCGTCTACATCCGGGTTCAATTGTGCCCCGATGGAGGCCGTCTTTGTTGGGTCCGTTGGATGGACCTGGAATTTTACTATTTCGTCTGCTGGTTTAAAGGAGGTGGACTTGGATCTCTTATCGAGTATCACATCGTCCCTATCCACCGTAGAGCGCAGCGCGGTGAGTTCTTCTGCCGCTAGGGCTTCGGATAGTCCCTCCAGGGCTAATGCGGCTGTCTTGTTTTCGGCGCGTAATGCTATGTCCAGATCACTAATGAGAGTGATTATTCCACCGGGCCCCGACATTTTGAGCTTCATGTACCCGTAATGGGGTACGGTTTGAAAAATTGTGAATGCCTCCCGTCCTAGTATAGCGTGATATCCGCTATTGAACGGGGCCACTTGGAACGTGACTTCTTTGGATCTGTAATTGTCCGGCGAGCCGAACACCACATCGAGTGTGATTTTTCCAGTGCAGCGTGCTTCCCGGCTGGGTATTATTCCTCTGAAGGTTGTGCTGCTTCGCTCAATACGGCTCCAGTCTATTTCCATTTTTTGAAGAGTTTCCTCTTAGATGAGGTTTAATCCGCTGCCGCCATCCATGAGGACCTTTGTAAGTCGAAAGCCGTCCACTATAGGACTAAGCACCAGTGCGGCTGGTGCTTGGGTTGTTCAGAATTTAGGTTCGTCGCTGGCGTTGAAGGTGATGGCTGTGTCGCTCCATGGATTTGTTGTTGCTACTTGGTAGACTTCGGCGAGGCTGCGGATTGTTCGTTTCTGCATATTATTTGATGTGAAGGTCTCGAAGACTGTTGATACCGTACCGGTATTGTTGGAGTGGTTTTCCGGGGCTAGAAGCTCCTCGCCACTTTTGGCCACCTGCCGTAATATCCAACATGCTCGGAGGCTATGTGTTGGGACGGCGCCCTCTGTACTGTGAAGTTTATAGGGTCCGCTGAGCCATCCCTCCAGTACGGTTCCGTGCCCTGTATGGGGTTTTTGCTTTTTGGTTTTTGTATCTGGTGCCTGAGTGTAATGCACCCTTTTGATGCGGACTAGGGTTGGGGCCGGATTGTCCCAAAAATTATTTTCGGTTTTCCGGAAACTCTCCATCGCACAGTACTTTCATACTACGGACGCCAGGTTGGAAAAGCGTGTAATTTTACGATGGCTGACGGCATTCAAGATTCCCTGATCCGTGCAATTATTGCAAAAAATTGAAATTGCGTTATCCTCTCGGCAGCCCTTTATCCTGTCCATGACCAGGAGGAATCTGGCCCAGTAGTGATGTACTGTTCCAGCGGGCTCTTGCCGGATTAGAGATAGATCGCATATGTCTGGGCGGGTGGGTGGAATTAAGTCCGGAACCCTACCCGTCTCAAGGCCTAAAGGCCGGGAAGTTTCCAAATTCGGGAGTTTTGATTGCTGGGCATAGTCCAACGAGTCCGGAACGATGCATGATTTTAAGTTCAGTGCTCGATCGAAGTCCGTCCCTCCGCGGAAATCCGGCATGGAGGGTTCGGGAACCCGGACATGACTAGTTTTCAATATAGGAAAAGAGTCGCCGCATTGTTCCTCTACCACTGCGACATGGTGGATGACCTGGGGAGAGTTAATCTCTCTCAGATCGGTTTTAGGCCCGATCTGATTGCAGTCTGTAGTGACTCCCAGGGCGGCGATGCGATCCAAGAGCTCGTTGATAGACGAGAGCTCTATTGGATCCAGCTGCTCGGCGGATTCCGAGCTGACGCGAAGATTGCTTTTGACGACTTGAGAAGTCATTGTCGAAGCAGTGCCCGGATAGGCGGTCATAAGAAAACCACCTAGCCGGATAGTTTGGCCGGAGGACAAGGCCCCTTTGGCGAAGATACCGTCCTTGAAGACGGGTGGAGGCATCCTTCCTATCGGCGACGACACAGAGGAACTCTCAATGAAAGCACCAATGTCGGTGTCAAAACCGGCGGATCTCGGGTAGGGGGTCCCGAACTGTGCGTCTAGGCGGATGGTAACAGGAGACAAGGGACACGATGTTTTACCCAGGTTCGGGCCCTCTTGATGGAGGTAAAACCCTACGTCCTGCTTGATTAATATTGATGATATGGGTAGTACAAGAGTAGATCTACCACGAGATCAAGGAGGCTAAACCCTAGAAGCTAGCCTATGGTATGAATGTTGTAATGGAGGTTATGCCCTACGGACTAAAGCCCTCCGGTTTATATAGACACCGGAGAGGGCTAGGGTTACACAGAGTCGGTTACAATGGTAGGAGATCTACATATCCGTATTACCAAGCTTGCCTTCCACGCCAAGGAAAGTCCCATCCGGACACGGGACAGAGTCTTCAATCTTGTATCTTCGTAGTCTTGGAGTCCGGCGGACGATGATAGTCCGGCTGTCCGGACACCCCCTAGTCCAGGACTCCCTCACTAACCCTCTTCGGTGCCTATATAAGCTGGAGGATTTTAGTCCGTAGGACAAACAACAATAATACCATAGGCTAGCTTCTAGGGTTTAGCCTCTCTGATCTCGTGGTAGATCTACTCTTGTACTGCCCATATCTTTAATATTAATCAAGCAGGAATAGGGTTTTACCTCCATCGCGAGGGCCCGAACCTAGTTAAAAACATCGTGTCCCTTGTCTCCTGTTACCATCCGCCTAGACGCACAGTTCGGGACCCCCTACCTGAGATCCGCCGGTTTTGACACCGACACCACCCACTTGCCTCCTGCTCCAGACATGTTTGGCTGTACGGAGAAGGTGTGAACTAGGGCGCTGGAGCTCGAGGGGGCAAGAATGGATAAGCGAAGGAGGAAGAAGGCGTGGGTGAAAATGGGGAACCCTTATCCCTTTATAGAGGCAACAAAAGTGGTGCGCCTCCCCACTTGCCCGTTGAGGATCGGTTATTTCCCAAGCGCCAAAATTGATGGCGCGGTTGGGTTACCCATACCCGTATTGATGGAATCCCGTGATAAGGGGACATGATCTTTGCTTTGACAAGACGTGTCGAGGAAACCGCCTCGTAGTCTGCGCTGTGGCCGGCTGTGGGAAAACGGTTCGAATAATGACCCCAAACCGTAGTGTCATGTCACGTTGTCTAAAGTTGTCAGCAGATTACATTTGTAGAATAACATTCTCTCTACGGTGGTATGTGAAGATCATCTTGCAGATCCGGACATGCTTTGAGTGTTAGATAATTATTTTGGAGTATTCGGAGATGGAACCCGCCTTGCAATGTCGAAGACAGACTGCGCGCCGGACTCATCGTCATTGAAGCCTGGTTCAGGGGCTACTGAGGGAGTCCTGGATTAGGGGGTATCCGTACAGCCGGACTATGTACTTTGGCCGGACTGTTGGACCATGAAGATACAAGACTCAAGACTCCGTCCCGTGTCCAGATGGGACTCTCCTTTGCGTGGAAGACAAGCTTGGCGATCCGGATAATAGATTTCCTTCCTTGTAACAGACTTTGTGTAAACCCTAGCCCTCTCCGGTGTCTATATAAACCGGAGGGTTTAGTCCTCGAAAGGACAATCATAATCATCATAGGTTAGCTCCTAGGGTTTAGCCTCTATGATCTCGTGGTAGATCAACTCTTGTAATACTCATATCATCAATATCAATCAAGCAGGAAGTAGGGTTTTACCTCCATCAAGAGGGCCTGAACCTAGTTAAAACATCGTGTCCCTTGCCTCCTGTTACCATTAGCCTTAGACGCACAGATCGGGACCCCCTACCCGAGATCCGCCGGTTTTGACACCGACAAAGGTCCCCTGAAGTAGGTACGTGTTAAACTCCTTAGTCCAGCACCCCTCCTGAGGCTCAAGCACGAGGAGCAAGTGGGCCCATGAGGATGGGCCGTAGGTCGGGGCACCGGTTGCTGGTGCTTGGGGTATGTCCTCCTGAGGTGGTGCTGGTGCCGCAATGGGGGGAGCCGCCAACGGCTTGAAGAGCCGTTCTTCAAATACTCCTGGCTCCTGAGGTCGCTTCCTGGAAGCCCCCTTGGCGATGTCGTCCGCCTCCTTGTTCGTGCCTCGCGGCATGTGCTGCAATTCCAAGCCCAAGAATTGTTTCTCCATTTTGCGTACCTCTTCCAGGTATGCTTCCATGTGCTCGTCCTTGGGGACATACTATTTGTTGCAGAAGTTGATGAGAGCTGGGAATCACCCCTGATGGTGAGGTGCTTCACTCCCAGCACCGCCACGGCCCTCAGACCGGCGACTAGGCCTTCGTATTCCGCAATGTTGTTGGAGACCTTTTCACCCTGCTGAAAACAAAGTTGTACAGCATCGAAGAGCTTGTCCTTGGCGGGCGAGATGAGTATAGCTCAAGCTCCCGCGCCTTGTCGCGCGAATGCGCCGTCAAAGTACATGATCCACCCGTCTGGTGCCTCATGCTCAAGATGAGAGCGAGCAATCCTTGCATATTCTGCGGTCAGGGACGTCGGCCCACTCTGCCATGAAATCTGCGAGGGTCGCGCCCTTGATGACCCTGGTGGTTGATACGTCTCCAATGTATCTACTTTTCCAAACACTTTTTCCCTTGTTTTGGACTCTAACTTGCATGATTTGAATGGAACTAACTCGGACTGACGTTGATTTCAGCAGAACTTCCATGGTGTTATTTTTGTATAGAAATAAAAGTTTTCGGAATGACCTGGAAATCCATGGAGCACCTTTTTGGAATTAATAAAAAATATTGGCAAAAGAATCAACGTCAGAGGGCCCACACCCTGTCCACGAGGGTGCAGGGCGCGCCCCTGCCTTGTGGGCCCCCTGAGGCTCCATCGACCTCAACCCCAACTCCATATATTCACTTCCGGGAAGAAAAAAATCTGAGAGAAGGATTCATCGCGTTTTATGATACGGAGCCGCCGCCAAGCCCTGTTCTTCCTCGGGAGGGCTGATTTGGAGTCTGTTCGGGGCTCCGGAGAGGGGAATCCGTCGCCATCGTCATGATCAACCATCCTCCACCACCAATTTTATGATGCTCACCGCCGTGCGTGAGTAATCCCATCGTAGGCTTGATGGACGATGATGGGTTGGATGAGATTTACCTTGTAATCGAGTTAGTTTTGTTAGGGTTTGATCTCTAGTATCCATTATGTTCTAAGATTGATGTTGCTATGACTTTGCCATGCTTAATGCTTGTCACTAGGGCCCGAGTGCCATGATTTCAGATCTGAACCTATTATGTTGTCATAAATATATGTGAGTTCTTGATCCTATCTTGCAAGTCAATAGTCACCTACTATGTGTTATGATCCGGCAACCCCGAAGTGACAATAATCGGGACCACACCCTGTGATGACCATAGTTTGAGGAGTTCATGTATTCACTAAGTGTTAATGCTTTGGTTTGGCACTATATAAAAAGGAAACCTCAATATCCCTTAGTTTCCAATAGGACACCGCTGCCATGGGAGGGTAAGACAAAAGATGTCATGCAAGTTCTTTTCCATAAGCACGTATGACTATATTCGGAATACATGCCTACATTACATTGATGAACTGGAGCTAGTTCTGTGTCACCCTATGTTATAACTATTGCATGAGGAATTGCATCTGACATAATTATCAATCACTGATCCATTGCCTACGAGCTTTTCACATATTGATCTTTGCTTAGTTACTTCTCCGTTGCTACTGTTATGATTACTACAAAACTGCTATTGTTACTTTTGCCGTCGTTACCCTTAAGTCCATACTACTTTGCTACTAAATATTTTGCTGCAGATATTAAGTCTTTCAGGTGTGGTTGAATTGACAACTCAGCTGCTAATACTTGAGAATATTCTTTGGCTCATCTTGTGTCGAATCAATAAATTTGGGTTGGATACTCTACCCTCGAAAACTATTGCGATCCCCTATACTTGTGGGTTATCAAGACTAATTTCTGGCACCGTTGCCGGGGAGCATAGCTCTATTCTTTAAGTCACTTGGGATTTATATCTTTTGATCACTATGAGGAACTTGAAAGATGAAAGAACCAAGATTTTCCCCTCAACTACGAGGGGAGGTAAGGAACTGCCATCTAGCTCTGCATTTGATTCACCTTCTATTTTGAGTAAACTTGCGACACCTGCACCCGCTATTGATTCTGATATGTCGCATGTTATTGATGATGCCACTTCTGCTATGCATGATGCTTACGATGAAACTACTTCTATGCTTGATAATACTGTGCCATTAGGTGAATTTCTTGATGAACAACTTGCTAGGGTTAGAGAGAATGAAATTATTGAAACTGATAATATTGATGAAAGTGATGATGAAGATTCTCCCCCTAGATATGAATTGTCTGATGTACATGAGGGTTCTGTTATGGGTGAAGAAACTGCTAGAGACATTTTTTCTTGCAAAGATAGGTATGATCTTAAGAAACTGTTAGCAAAGCTGAAAGAAAAGTCTCTGAATGCTAGAATGAAATATGACCCTGCTTTTTCTACTTTACCTATCTGTATTTCTGATAAGGATTATGATTTCTCTGTCGATCTTGAGTTAATTACTTTGGTTGAATCTGATGCTTTTTATGGCTATGAATCTGAAACTGTTGTGGCACTTACTAAACTGAATGATATAGCCACCCTATTTACTCATGAGGAAAAGATTCGTTATTCCTATATCCTTAAGTTATTTCCGTTCTCATTATAGGGTGATGCTAAGATATGGTTTAATTCTCTTGCTCCTGGTTGTGTGCGTAGTCACCAGGATATGATTTATTACTTCTCTGCTAAATATTTCCCCGCTCATAAGAAACAAGTTGCCTTAAGTGAAATATATAATTTTGTGCAAATTGAAGAAGAGAGTCTCCCACAAGCTTGGGGGAGGCTTCTCCAATTACTTAATGCTCTACATGATCATCCTCTCAAGAAAAATGAAATACTTCATATCTTTTATAATGTACTAACCGATGCTTCCATAGACCACCTGGATAGTTGTGCTGGTCGTGTTTTCAGGGAAAGAACTATTAAGCAAGCTGAATTGCTATTGAACAATATCTTGAGTAATGATAATGCTTGGACACTTCCTGAACCAACTCCGAGGCCAACTCCGAAGAAAAGGGGTATTTTATTTCTCAGTCCTCATATGCAAGAGGCAAAGAAATCTATGAAAGAAAAAGGTATTAAAGCTGAATATGTTAAGAATTTACCACCTATTGAAGAAATACATGGTCTTAATAACATGACACATGTAGTAAATATAAATTTTCTCGATAGATTTGATGAAGGTGATATTCCTTGTTATAAGTCTGCTAGCCAATTCTTGGATGAGTTTGATAATTTTGTTGTTAAGCAAGAGAACTTCAATGCTTATGTTGGTAGACAACTGAAACTTAATGCTTATATGATTGAACATTTGAGTGATTATATGTCTAGAGTTAAAGTTGACCTTAAACTTATTAGCAAACATGCATCCATGGTTACCACTCAAGTAGAACAAGTGCTTAAAGCACAAGATGATTTGCTCAGCGAATTAAATAATAAGAAAGATGATAATGTTGTTAGATTTATGGCTAGAGGTGGTAGAATGACTTAGGAACCTTTGTATCCTGAGGGCCATCCTAAGAGAGTTGAGCAAGATTCTTAGAGAACTAATGTTGATGCACCTAGTCCTTCTAAGAAAAAGAAAAAGAAAATGATAGGACTTTGCATGCTTCTAGTGAACCTATTATAGACACACCTGAGAATCCCAATGATATTTCTATTTCTGATGTTGAAACACAATCTGGTAATGAACATGAACCTAGTGACAATGTTAATGATGATGTTCATGTTGATGCTCAACCTAGTAATAATAATGATGCAGAGATTGAACCTGTTGTTGATCTTGATAACCAACAATCAAAGAATCAACGTTATGATAAGAGAGACTTCGTTGCTAGGAAGCATGGTAAAGAATGAGAACCATGGGTTCAGAAACCCATGCCTTTTCCTCCTAAGCCATCCAAGAAAAAGGATGATGAGAACTGGCTGAAATGATTAGACCTATCTTCTTGCGTATGCGTTTGACTGATATGCTTAAAATGAATCCTTATGCTAAGTATATGAAAGATATTGTTACAAATAAAAGAAAGATACCGGAAGCTGAAATTTCCACCATGCTTGCTAATTATACCTTTAAAGGTGGAATAGCAAAGAAATTAGGAGATCCAGAAGTACCAACTATACCATGCTCCATTAAAAGAAAGTATGTTAAAACTGCTTTATGTGATCTTGGAGCCGGTGTTAGTGTTATGCCTCTCTCTTTATATCGTAGACTTGATTTGAATAAGCTGACACCTACTGAAATCTCTTTGCAAACGGCCGATAAATCAACTGCTATACATGTCGGTATTTGTGAGGATGTACCTTTGTGGTTGCAAACGTTACTATTTTAACAGACTTTGTTATTCTTGATATCCCCGAGGACAATAGTATGTCGATTATCCTTGGTAGACCTTTTTTGAACACTACAGGGGTTGTTGTTGATTGCAACAAAGGCAATGTCACTTTTCATGTTAATGGTAATGAGCATACGGTACACTTCCCGAGGAAACAACCTCAAGTCCACAGTATCAATTCTATTGGAAAATTTTCAATTATTACTATTGGAGGTTTTGAATTTCCTCTTCCTACTGTCAAAAAGAAATATGATATTCTTATTGTTGGGAACATGCATATCCCCGTTGAGGTAACCTAGTGTTATTCGAAAATTCTCCGGCTCTATGTTATTCGGAAGATGTTTGATAAAGAGACTTGATCAACCTTGTTTGTGGACTCCTTTTGATGAGCATATGATGGATACAGTTAGAAAGCACAACTCTCTGTACCCTCCTTTTACTTTCTGTTATTTAGTTTAAATAGGCAACAATAGTATTTATGTCTGTTTTCTGAATTATCCATGCAATAAAAAAATACCCCGAAAATAAAAGTTCTTCAAATGTCGTGAAAGTGAAGTATGATTTTTTGTAAAATATTTAAGAATTTCTGGCATTGAGAACATACCAGGGGGCTCACCATTTGGCCACGAGGGCACAGAGCGCGCCCACACCCCTGGGGCTTGCCCCTGCCTCCCCCTGCCTCGTGGACCCCACGTGGACCCCCTCCACTTATTCCAACACCCACTCACTTCGTCTTCCACCAGAAAAAATCCTCCCGTAGCTCAAACCCGTGTTCTAGCTCATCTTGATGCCATTTTTGATCTCCTTGCTCAAAGCTCCATTCACAAAACTATTTTGGGGGATTGTTCTTCGGTATGTGACTCCTCCGATGGTTCAATTAGTTTTTGTTCTAGTGCTTTATTTATTGCAAATTTTTGCTGCTGTGGTGACCCTGTTCTTGAGCTTGAATGTCAAATTTATATGGTCCAAAGTAGTTTTAATGCATGATATAGCCTCTAGGCCCTTGTGGGAGTAGTTGGTATCAATCTTGTTGAGTCTGGTTCACTTTTATTTTGAGTCACTAAAAATTTTAGAAATTTTTCAGAGAAGGAAAATGCATAGTAAAATGTACCAAGGTGGTTCCTCAAGGAAGCAAGGACCAAGGCTCGTGATACGTGAGCCGGACGATGAACCACCAAGGGAAGCTCAAGTGCGGCCTTGTGAATGGCCATCAGAAGAGTTTATGGTCCAAGCCGGTTTCAAGGATGAATTTGACGCGTATGTGCATCATGCTAATCTTGAGGACTTCGTGTCAGATAAGTGCTTACAGTACTACTACCTCACTGATTCCTTTGTGAGAAGGTTTAAATTTACATCCTCGCGCAATTCTCACATGGTTTTATTTGATCTTTATGATAAATCATATACCATGGACCTAGAAGATTTTAATACTGCTCGTAAACTCCCGCAGTGGGGCAATGTGAGTGAACCCCGCAAATCTGAATGTATAGACTTTCTTGCTAGTATCACTGTGGGAGAATCTAGAGAAATCACACAAGCTACCATAGGGAGCATTCATTTCCCTTCCATACATTATTTTGCTCTCTTTATATGTAGATGCATTAACCGTAAAGATTAGGCTTGTCACGTGTGCGTTCTAGATCTTAGTGTCCTCAAGAGTGTGGTATTAGGTGATAAACAATATAACTTGGGGGCCATTGTTGCACGAAGGCTGCATCTTAATGGTACATGTGGAGATTTGTTTGGTCGGATCTATGCAACTCATGTAGCTAATTATCTTGGTGTACCCATACATGGAAGTGACATGGAGTTGCCTCCTGCTTATTTAGATTATAGTGCCATGGTTAGCCATCAGTTTCTTGAGAGGAATGAACAGTTCCTCCAGTACCCACTAATATTTTACAGATGGTGTACTGTCCATGTTGCTCTCCCTACTCCCACTTTCTTTGACTTTTAGGAAAAAATGAGATACTTTATAATCACGGAGGAGGCGAATGAATATGAGATGAGGACGGAGGTAGCTCGCCCCCAAGCTGCAGCTCATCAGGCAGTAGCTGCCGTATCTCAGTACAACCCCGACTACGACTTTGGATATCCGCCAGGCCAGTAGTGGCCATAGACCAACTTAGGCCAAAATCCTAAGCTTGGGGGAGTACGTATTTCTCACCGACATTATATTCATGTTCACACACTCATGCTAGTTGTCGGTGCTCATACTTTTTCGTTGTACTATCCATGCTAGTTTATTTCCTTTTCTTGCTTTCTTCTTATGTGTTTGAAAGACCTTAAGAAAAACCAAATAGTTGTAGCTTTTATCTAGTTTACTTTCCATGCCTGTAGTAATAATATTAAAAGAAAACCCAAAAAGATTTCTCGTTCTTCTTTTGCTTGTTGGGAGCTTTCCCGTGTAAATAGTTTTATTTCTTTTCTTTGGGGATCGAGAGGAGAAGACCATGATGAAAATGTTGAGTGACTCTCATATGCATTATTGTTGATCTAACCAAGAGCCCATATTACCTTGTCTTCTCCTTTGTATTAAATGCTTGCAGATTCCATCTAAGTCCAATGCACCTGCACTATTATTATTATCCACACCGTTCGGTCGTGCAAGTGAAAGGCAATAATGACGATATATGATAGACTGATTGAGATGAGAGAAGCTGGTATGAACTCGACCTATCTTATTTTTGTAAATGTAATTAGTCCGCCATTCCCGATTCAGCCTATTATGGATGAAACATGTTTGCAATGACAATTAGAGATTATAGTTGCTCATGCCATGCTTAATTAGCTAGGAGTTTATAATGGTTTACCTTGCGTGCCAACATGTTATTAAAATGTTGTGATGTGGTATGATAGGGTGGTATCCTACTTTGAATGATTCGAGTGGCTTGACTTGGCACATGTTCATGCATGTAGTTGAAACAAAATCAACATAGCCTCCACGATATTTATGTTCATGGTGATTTATATCCTACTCATGCTTGCATTCATTGTTGATTAATCTTAATGCATGTTCATGACTATTGTTGCTCTTGAGTTGGTCGCTTCCCAGTCTCTTTCTAGCCTTCACTTGTACTAAGCGAGAATACTGCTTGTGCATCCACTTCCATAAACCTAAAATTTATTCCATATGAGTCCACCATACCTTCCTATATACGAGAGGGCATGGCGCCACCATCACCGACGGGCTGGTTAAGTATCTCTTGAGGTCTTGGAAGGCCACGTCAGTTTCAGGTGTCCATTCAAATGGTACCTGCCTCTTCATAAGCTTGAAGAACGGGAGGGCGCGTTCCCCCAGCTTGGAGATGAAGCGCCCCAGCAAGGTCACGCAACCCGCTAGCTTATGCATCTCCTTGAGCGTTTGTGGAGGGCTCATGTCTTCTATGGCCTTGAATTTCTCCGGGTCGGCCTCGATTCCTCTGTGCGACACCAGGAAACCTAGTAGTTTGCCATAGGGGACCCAGAACACACACTTCTCGGGATTGAGCCGCAGGTCCACCTTGCATAGGCTGGCAAAGGTTTCATTCAGATCTTCGATCAGGGTCTTCGCCTCCCGAGACTTCACCACTATGTCATCGACGTTCCTCCCGAGCTGCCGGCCCAAAGCAATGTGCATCAGCCGCTGGAAGGTAGCCCTCATGTTACATAGTCTAAAAGGCATGCAGGTATAGCAGTACACCCCGCCGGGGGTTAGGAACGTCGTCTTCTCTACAAGTTGCACAGCCATCTTGATCTGGTGGTAGCCCGAAAAGGCATCCAAAAAGCACTGCAGGTCGCACTCAGCGGTGTAGTCAGCGATCTAGTCGATGCACGGAAGTGGGAATGGGTCCTGAGGGAAAGCCTTGTTGAGGTTGGTGAAGTCGACGCACATGCGCTCCTTCCCCCTTTCTTGGGGACGATGACTGGATTTGCCAGCCACTCCAGGTATCGCACCTCCTCGGTGGACTGTCGTCGGGCCTTCTACTTCACTGGGCTTACGTTTGGGCACACCCTCAGGTGGTGCTCGATTATTCCCCTTCGGATACCAACCAGGTCCTTGGGCTCCCATGCGAACACTTCCTTGTTGACGCGCAAGAAGCTGACCAACGCTGTCTCTTGGGTCGGGGGGAGGCCAGCTCCTATGGTGAAGGTGGCGCCTGACGCCCCACCTCATCAACTGGCACCTGCTTTGTCTCGCTTGGTCTTGGGAAAATAACTGCTTCTTCTTGGCTGGTGCTGCCCCCGGAGCCTCGACGCCCTCTTTCTTGCTTGACTGCACGGACATCGTGGTCCTGAAGGCAAGTTTAAGGGCCTGTAGCGCGTCCTTGGTGTCTCCTACCACCGTGAGGACACTGCTGCTGCCTGGCATCTTCATGAGGTTGTAGGATGGATGAGTTGCTGCCATGAACTTGGCCAGGGTCGGGTACCCAAGGATGGCATTGTATGGCAGGTCGATCCGGGCGATGTCGAAGTCGATGAGCTCGGTGCGGTAGTTGTCGCGAGTCCCGAAGGCGACGGGGAGGCGGATCTGCCCCAAGGGGCTGGCAGAACCGCTCCCGACCTCGAAGAAAGGCTTGGTGGGACGGAACTAGACGTGAGGGTCTTGGTGACCGCCACGTTGCAGATGGTGGGGGTGCAGAGCATCGGGAGCGCGCTTGCTCCTGTTGCGGTAGCAGGGTGATATTCTGGGCTAAAGGTGAGGTCGGCCTTGGGCGCCGCCCAGCCCGGGAGAGTACCCGACTTCACCTAGGCGGCACTTACTTAGCGGTAGAACTGCTTGATGTGGTGGTCGATGGGTGGCGGCTACGAGCCACCTAGGAGAGCTGCGACGGCGGGAGGCGTCGGCGCTGCGAAATGCACGATGAAGAGGTCGCACAGCTCCTCCCAGGAGGCCATGGAAGACTCCGGCAAGTTGAGCAGCCAGGCGTGCGGAGCTAGTTGGCCATCACCTTGTCATCTCCACCGACTGCCCAAACTGCTTCCTCATGGGCCTGGAGGAATCCACTAGGATCCGCCGCACCGTCGTAACGGGGCGACATCTCTGGCCTGAACTTGGGTTGCGACTCCATCTGTCGCAAGGCAGGGCTGAAAGTGCAGGGGCACATGGATCCCCCAAAGGTGCGCGACGGCCCAGTCGGCGGAGGAGCGCGTGCCATCGAGGCCGGTGGTGCGATGTGGCGGACGAAGCCGCAAATCTCCGACGCACCCCTACCTTACACGCCAAATGTCGGATTTTGGGTTCCGCAAACCCTTGAGAGGTTCGAACTCTGGGGTGCGTGCAGAGATCTCAGTCTACCCAGCCTGCTACTCACGAAACCTCACAGCCTAGCGCGTCGAGCTTGAAGGGAAAGAAATACACAGCAGTTTACCCAGGTTTGGGCCACCTTGCGGTGTAAAACCCTACTCTTGCTTTGTGGTGGATTTGCCTCGAGGAGCTGAGGAAGAACTAGTATAGTGGTTGAACAGCCTCAGAGGAGAGGTGTTCTTGAGCTCGGGTGAGCTGGTGAGGGTGGAATGTATTCGATGGATCCGGCTCGGGCCCCTCCTCTATGGTGGTGCCTAGGTCCTATTTATAGTGGCCTTGGTCCTCTTCCCAAATGTTGGCGGGAAGGGATCCCACAACGACCAGATTTGAAGGGAGACAACAAGTACACCCTATCCTGACAAAAGTGGTCTTTGCCTGCAAAAGCCTCTTGTCGTGATGCGGTGGGCTCGGCGATGACCTCCTTCCTGACGTCCTGGCAGTCTTGGTCTTGTTGCACCAGAATGAAAACCTTTGGTTGATTCGTCAGGACTCCGCGCCTGCTGCTTGGCTTCTTTGCACCGAAGAGGAAACTGGTACACTGCGCCTGCTGGCGCCCACCTGGCCCCGCCTGGCCTTGGTTGTCATGGCTCACATCATCTGAGCCTCATGAGGTGCACCTTGCATAGAAATCTCTGCTCCTCGGGAGTCAGCCTGAGGAGGCCAATCCCCTTAGAGGTGTTGGTGTCATCCGCCTTGCAAGGCTTGGCCCCTCGTGAGGGTCTTGAGTTGTTGATGCTGAAGCTGGGCCGTACCAGGTCGTTGATGGAGCCACGTAGTGGGCTGCAGGCAGGCAAGTCTGGGTACCCCGTATCCAGAATGCCGACAGTCCCCACTAGCAAGCTGCTGGGTTTCCTAGTGTCGCACAGAGGAATCAAGGCCAACCCTGAGAATGTCAAGGCCATAGAAGACATGAGCCTGCCACAGATGCTCAAGGAGATGAAGAAGTTGGCGGGTTGCGTGATCTCGCTGGGGCGCTTCATCTCCAAGCTGGGGGAGTGCGCCCTCCCTTTCTTCAAGGTGATGAAGAGGAAGGGGCCGTTTGAGTGGACTCCTGAAGCTGACGCGGCCTTCCAAGACGTCGGGAGATACCTAACCTGCCCGCTAGTGATGGTGGCACCGCGCCCTCTCGATCCCTTGGTGTTATACTTGGCCGCCACCCCTCACTCCGCTAGCGCCGCTCTGGTGGCACTAAGGGAAGAGCGCCCGATCAAGGACCCTCGACAGGGTGCCTCGTCACCAAGCAAGGCGCAACGGCCTTAGGATGGTGCTCCTAAGGCTTCAGCTGATCCGGCAGCCAATGTCCCTCCGGAGGCTCAAGCCAACCCTCCAGCCAGAGGGGCTCCTAAGGCTAAGGCTCACGAGGCTGCGGCTGATGCAGCAGGTGAGGAGACCCCTGAAGGTCAGCACCCTCAAGAGACACAAAACCCCGCAAATATGTCCTCCCTTTTCGACCATCCGGTCTACTTCGTCAGCACGGTGCTACGGGAGGCACGAGCACGATACCGCATGCCCCAAAAGCTTTTGCTCGCACTCCTCGTCTCCTGCCTAAAGTTGCGCCACTACTTCCAAGGTCACCCCATCAAGGTCATCTCATCCTACCCAATGGAGAGGGTACTCTGGAGCCCTAACGCCACCGGAAGGGTCACAGAGTGGAACATCGAGCTTTAGTCGTTCCAGCTCAAGTTTAGCACCACCAGGGTCATCAAGGGCGCGACCCTTGCAGATTTCGTGGTAGAGTGGACCGACGTCCCTGATCGAGGAATATGCGAGGATTGCTCTCTCTTTCCCGGAGACGAGGCACCAGACGGGTGGATCATGTACTTCGACGATGCGTTCGCACCATAGGGCACGGGGGTTGGTGATGTCCTTATCTCACCCGCGAAGGACAAGCTCTTCTACGCTGTGCAACTCTGTTTCCAGCAGGGCGAAAAGGTCTCCAACAACATCGCGAAATACGAAGGCCTACTCGCCGGCCTTAGGGCCACAGCGGCGCCGGGAGTAAAGCGTCTCACCATCAGGGGCGATTCCCATCTCCTCATCAACTTCTCCAACAAAGACACTTGCCACGAGGCGTGAACAAGGAGGCAGACAACATCGCCAAGAGGGCATCCAGGCAGCTACCTTAGGAGCCAGGAGTATTTGAAGAGCGGCTCTTCAAGCCATCGGCGTCTCTCCCCACTTCGGCACCAGCACCACCTTAGGAGGACCTGCCCCGAGCCCCAGCAACAGGCGCCCCAGCCTGCGGCCCAACCTCAGGGGTCCGCCTGCTCCTCACACTCAAGCCTCAGGAGGGGTGGTGGACCGAGGAGTTCAAGACATACCTGCTTTAGGGGACCTTGCCGGAGAAGGAAGAGGATGCAGAGCGCGTGGCTCGGCAAGCCACCACGTACTGCATCCGGGATGGTGAGCTATACCACAAAAGGACCAATGACGTTTCTTTGCGATGCATCTCCAGGGAGTAGGGGCTCGAGCTGCTGGCAGACATACATGGTGAGGACCGCGGGCACCACTCTGCATCACGCACCCTCGTGGGCAAGGCATTCCGCAACGGGTTCTATTGGCCCACAGCACTCAACGACGCCACCAAGCTGGTGCACTCCTGCGAAGCCTGCCAGTTCCACGCCAAGCAGATCTACCAGGCCGCGCAAGGCCTCCAGACCATCCCTCTTACGTGGTCGTTCACGGTCTGGGGGATGGACATCTTGGGACCATTTCCCCGAGTGTCAGGGGGCTACCACTACCTCTACGTCACCATCAACAAGTTCACCAAGTGGGCGGGGGTAGAAGCCGTCCACACCATCCCAGCCGGGTCAGCCGTCAAGTTCATCAATGGCCTCGTGAGCCAGTTTGGGGTTCCTAATCGCATCATCACCGATAATGGCTCACAGTTCACTAGCAAGCTTTTCAAAACATACTGTGCTAACCTTGGAACGCAGATATGCTACGGCTCAGTGGCGCACCCCAGGAGGAATGGACAGGCCAAGTGCGCCAATGTAGAAGTCTTGAGAGGCCTCAAGGCAAGGAACTTCAAGAGGAAGCTCGAGGCATGTGGCCGGGGCTTGCTCGACGAGCTCCAGTCTGTGTCCTGGTCCATCCGCACCACAGCGACCAAGCCGACAGGCGAGACGCCATTCTTCCTTGTCTATGGAGCCAAAACAGTTCTCCCACATGAGGTCAAGCATCGCTCCACGTGGGTCCTGGCATTCGACGAAGCACACCAGGATGCCACACGGGGGATAGTTCTCGTGCTGGGGGGGAATGCCGATGTCAAGCCTCACTCCGAGCGGCAAGGTACCAGCAGGCGTTGTGGCGATACCACTGCCGCAGCGTCCGCCCCAAGATGCTCAAGGTGGTTGATCATGTCCTGAGGCGGGTGCTCCCCAGGGAGGGCCTGCACAAGCTCTCTTCTATGTGGGAGGGGCCGTTTAGGATTGCACGTGTCTCTAGGCCTGGCTCCGCGCACCTGGAGACACAGGATGGGATCCCCATCCAGAACACCTGGAACATCCATCACCGCCGGAAGTTCTACCCATGAAGCAAGGCTCCCGCCTGTGAAGGTCTCCGCTCATGACACTCTTGCATAATAATGAGTGGGGCTGTACACGCCTCGGAGTCTCCTGAATGTCTCCCTAAGGCCTCGCGGGGGCTCCCTCCCACGTCCTAGTGGTAGCACTTAGCTCCGCACTAGTGAGAAGACTAGACTAGGTGCCGGACGCGCTGTTCATTTGCTTGCTTTCTGAAGTTGTTTCGCAATCTTTTAATGGAATTCTGAGTTTTCGCGCTTTGGTTCACCAAGTTGGTTTTTCTCTCCTCTCATTTCACTCGTTCTTAGCCTGGGCCAGGACAGGGTGGCAGTTGCCCATCGCTCTTCCTCGCGTGCCTCGCGCGTGGGGGCTAGGCAGGTGTGAGCACACGGGCCCGCCCTCGCACAACCACACCTCGCTGAACCCCATTGCCCAGGAGCTTCGGCTTTATGATCCTCACGAGGAGCCCTTGATCAAGCTCGTGGGCATCAGCACCCTCTCATATTCGTGCCCCTCGGGTAGCGCGACACGGTGCATTAAGCCACAACTAAACCTATGGCAGGGGGCTCGTGCAAGGAAGAATGAGGTGCCCGCTAAGGTTTCTTTTTCTTTCCTTCAAAATAGCCCTGCAATGGCTCTACGATGCCTCCCGAGGCCTCTAGAGCCTCCGGAGCCCCTGAGCCATCAGGAAGGGGGGACTCCGTCAGGCATCAAGGGTCGCGCCCCCGCGAGATGGGAAGCTGCCACAAACATGTCAAGCTAAGTTACCCCTACCCGTGCCTACCCAGAATACAAATATCATAGTACAACATTAAGATTATAAGCATAGCATAAAGGTCATAACTGCCATAGTTCGTTACACACCCCAGCGGGGCACCCTAATTTTTTTTCAAATTGCAGAAGGAAGGAAAGGATAAACAAAAGTGGCCTGCAAGGCCACAGCTGGTCTTGAGCCCAAGTTCGGCAGCCCCGAGCTCAGGCCGGGCTGTCCTCCTGCTTCACCGGGACGTGGCGGCGAGATGATCCACCGCCTCCCTCATTCTGAGCTCGGCGGTGCGGAGGTTTATCGTAGCCGCCGCTGCTTGAGCTCCCGCCCGAGGAAGAGCTACCGCTGTGGGAGGAAGTGTGGACGTCGTCAAGGTCAAGCTCACTCGCGTCGTCGGCATGGCCGACGTTAAGGCCAAGCTCATCGCCACTGTCGTCTTCCAGGCAGCACCCCGCACGGTTGCCGTCTTTCCTGAACACCCTCATGAAGAGGGTCGCAAGGCCATCGTACTTGAAGTGGAGGGTGCACCTCCCGCTCAGGCCTCGCGCACAGGCAAATGCCTGCCAGCCACGGGTCAGGACCACGCTGCCCGTAGCGGAAACATCAATCCCCACCCACGAGGCCCTGCTGCAGCAGCCGTCGGCCTGCAGCCAGAGGCCGTCGAGCCTCGAGGTCGGCAGCTCGCCGGTGAATAAGCGCGGGAGCTAGAACAAGGTGCCGGTGGCCCGCGCCGCGAGATGAAGCTCTGCCACGGATGCCAAGGGAGACGTCGGGCCCTGGAGAAGCATGCCCGCGCCCCCTGGGAGCCGCCACCGGGGTCGCGGCATGCTTGCGGGGACGGCCGCGACCTCTCTTGGGTGGTGGCAAAGTTGGTCCTTCCTTAGGAGCCTTCCCCTTCTTGGTAGCCGAGAATCTCATCGTCGGCGCCATGGATGCAACGGCAAGGTCGAGGAAGAAGAAGGGACGAGCAGCAAGAAGACGAAGAAAGAGATGAGCGAGGGGGGCTCCGCCCCTCCCCTCATTTATAGCCGGAGGGAGGCCAACCGCCGTCCTCCACGATCTTGCGTAATGATGTTTTTCCGCATGCAGCATCGACACGTCAAGTTGGACAGTAGCGTGGGGAAGTGGAGACGCCAATGTCCCATCAATCGCCACGCATCATCCAAGGCCGTAGGTGGTTAGGGCGCACGACACTCCACACTTGCCGTTTGGCTTCGCCTAGAAGCCATGTCCGGGCGCGCCTTGGGCCCGGGGGCTACTATCGGCGTTCTGGATACGGGGTTACCCAGACTTGCCTGCCTGTGGCCCATGAGGTGGCTCTATCAATGGCTTGGTACGGCCCAGCTTCAGCATTAACAATTCAAGACCCTCGCGATGGGCCAAGCCTCACGAGGCAGATGACGCCAAGACCTCCAAGGGGATCGGCCTCCTCGGGCTGGCTCCCGAGGAGCGGAGATCTCTATGCAAGGAGCATCTCACAAGGTTCGGCTGATGTGAGCCATGACGACCAAGGCCAGGCGGGCGCCAGCAGGCGCAGAGCACCAATTTCCTCTTTGGTGCAAAGGAGGCAAGCAGCAGGCGTGGAGTCCTAAACAATCAATCAAAGGTTTCCATTCTGGTGCAACAAGACCAAGACCTCTAGGACGGCAGGACGGAGGTCATCGCCGAGCCCACTGCAGCGTCACGACCCGAGGCTTTTGCAGGTGAAGACCACTTTAGTCAGGATATGACGTACTTGTTATCTCCCTTCAAATTTGGCCGTTGTGGGATCCCTTCCCGCCTACATTTGGGAAGAGGACCAAAGCCACTATAAATAGGGCCAAGCCACCACCATAGAGGGGGATCAAATCCATTCCACCCTCACCAACCCACCCGAGCTCAAGAACACGCCTCCTGAGGCTGTTCCCCACTATACTAGTTCTTCCTCTGCCCCTTGAGGCAAATCCACCACAAAGCAGGAGTAGAGTTTTACACCGCAAGGTGGCCCGAACCTGGGTAAATGGTCATGTATTCCTTTCCCTTCGAGCTTGACGCGAGAGGCTGTAAGGTTTGCGAGTTGGCAGGCTAGGTTGGTTGAGATCTCCGCATGCACCCAGAGTTCGAGCCTCTCAAGGGTTTGAGAAACCCGAAATCTGACACAACGGATACACTAAGAGCTATAAGTGTATGAAAGCTCAATATTAAAACTAAGTGGGTGTGCAACTAACTCTATAATGAAAAGTGCCCACTAGTATATGAAAGTGACTACATAGGAGACTCTCTACATGAAAAACGTGGTGCTACTCGAAGCACAAGTGTGGAATTTGCATGCCCTTCTCTCTTTTCTCTAATTTTTTCTTTTCCTTTTTTTCAATTTTTTTCCTGGGCTCTTTTTGGCCTCACTTTTTCTTTTTCTTATTTTTATTATTTGTCCAGAGCCTCGTCCCGACTTGTGGGGGAATCATAGTCTCCATCATTCTTTCCTCACTGGGACATCCTCTAATAATGAATAATGATGATCATCACACTTCTATATACTTACAACTCAATATTACAACTCGATACCTAGAACAAAGTATGACTCTATGTGAATGCCTCTGGCAGTGTACCAGGATGTGCAATGATGTAGCGTAGCAGAGATATCAAAAAACGGACAAGCCATGGAAATATCATGCGAGCTATCTTACGATCATGCAAAGCAATATGACAATGAATGCTCAAGTCATCAAAATGGGAGCGGTGGAAGTTGCATGGCAATATATCTCGGAATGGCTATGGAAATGCCATAATAGGTAGGTATGGTGGCTATTTTGAGGAAGATATAATAAGGCCTATGTGTGATAGAGTGTATCATATCATGGGGTTTGGATGCACCGACGAAGTTTGCACTGACTCTCGAGGTGAGAAAGGGCAATGCATAGTACCGAAGAGGCTAGCAAATTGTGGAAAGGTAAGAGTGTGTATAATCCATGGACTCACATTAGTCATAAAGAACTCATATACTTATTACAACAGTTTATTAGCCCTCGAAGCAAAATACTACTACTCATTCCCCTAGGGGGATAGATTGGTAGGAAAAGACCATCGGTTGTCCCCGACCGCCACTCATAAGGAAGAAAATCAATTATAAATCATGCTCCAACATCATAGCATAACAAGAGACTATATGTGCATGCTTCGGGAATCACAAACCTTAACACCAATATTCCCCTAACCACAACCGTTTACTAGTACTTCCCACATATTATCATCTCTATATCGCAAAACTATTGCAAGGAATCAAACATATCATATTTAGTGATACACAAGTTTTATGTAGGATTTTATGACTAACCATGTGAATGACCAATTCATGTTGACTCTCTAAATAGATATAAGTGAGGCAAGAGAGTTTAATTCTTTCTACAAAAGACCATGCCCTCATAAATATAAGTGAAGAAAAAGAGCATTCAACAAATAACGGTTTTCCATGTGAAGAGAAACAGGCAATCCAAACTTCCAATGATATAAGTGAAGCACATGAAGCATTCTATAAAGCCATAGTCAAAAGATATAAGTGAAGTGCAGTGAGCATTCCATAAATCAACCATGGGCTATCTCATACCAGCATGGTGCATGAAAGAAAAATGAAAATTAAACACAAAGGACGCTCCAAGATTTACACAAATCACATGAACAAAAACATAGTGATACTTGTTGAAGGAAGATGGGATGGCTTCCGGGGCATCCCCAAGCTTAGACGCTTGAGTCTCCATGGATATTTACTTGGGGTGCCTTGGGCATCCCCAAGCTTAGACGCTTGAGTCTCCTTGGATATTTACTTGGGGTGCCTTGGGCATCCCCAAGCTTGAAATCTTGCCTCTCCTCCTTCTCCTCATATCGTGAGCTCCTTGATCTTTGAACACTCAATCCACACAAAACTTAACAGAAAACTCGTGAGATCCGTTAGTATAATAATGCAAATCACTACTTTAAGTACTATTGCAAACCAATCCATATTTTGTTTTTGCATTGTAGCTACTATATTATAACTTCTCCATGGATTATACCATCGATAGAATCAATAGTTTCACAAGCAAAACAATGCATCAAAAACAGAATTTTTCTTAAACAGGACAGTCTATAGCAATCTGAACATCGACCATAATTCTGTAACTCCAAGAATTCTGAAAAATAGAACAAAATAAACATTTTGCATAGCCATACTTTGTAAAAAGTTCAGAAGTTTTCACGTTCCAGTAAAAATGTAAAATCACACACAACAGCCAAAGTTTCTGTTTTTCCACCGCACATACCAACAAGCAATCTAATCATGCTTGTCGGATATCGGGTTCCGGCAAAACCCTTAAGGTTTGAACTCTAGGGTGCCCGCGAAGATCTCTCCCCTAACAATCCACGTCCCAATGCCTCGCTGTGAATCTAAGCTACATGATGAGCAACACAAGGGACGTAAGGTTTATACTGGTTCTGGCCACCGTTGTGGTGTAATACCCTAATCCAATGTGTGGTGTGGTGGATTGCCTCTGGGCTGATAATGAACAGTATAAAGGAAGAAGAGCCTCAGGAGGGGTGTTCTTATGGTTGTGCCATGAACTACTTGGGTGAGTTCCCCATCGATCGATCCCTTTCTACGGTGGTGGCTATCTCTATTTATAGAGGCCCTGGTCCTCTTCCCAAATATTGAGCGGGAAGGGCGCCAACAACGGCCATTTTGAAGGGGAACATTTAGTACAAGTTATCCTGACTAAAGTTGGTGTTCGGCTGCCAAAGGCACTAGCGATGACACCGTCTTGGGATCCACGGTGACCTCCGTCCTGCCGCTCTGCCGGTCTTGGTCTCATTGCACCGAAATGGTAACCTTTGCATGATGCCTCGGTACTCCGCGCCTGCGCTTGCCCCCTTTGCACCAAAGAGGAAACGAGGACACTGCGTAGGCCAGTGCCCGCCTAGTCTCGATCTTCATGGCTTGCGTTACGAGCACCTCGCGAGGTACCCCTGCCTTGATCTCTCTGCCTCCTCGCGAGCCTGCCTGGTGAGGCCATTCCTGAGGAAGCCTTGCATCGTCTGCCCCGCGAGGCTTGGCCCCTCGCGAGGGTCTTGAGCTTGAGTTGATGAAGATGGGCCATACTGGGCCACCCCTTGAGCCATGCCGCAGGCCGCAGGCAGGCAAGTATGGGGAACCCCGTTCCCGGAACGCCGACAGTAGCCCTCGGGCCCAAGGCGTGCTCGGACCTGGCTTAGCAGCGAAGCGAAAGGGCAAGTGCGGAGCGCCACGGTGTAACGCCCCGGATCCGATGCGCCAGGTGTCCCCCAGTTATTCATCGTCGTTGCCATGTCATTTGCTTGCGTGTTGCATTTTGCCATGTCATCTTCTGCATTTCTTATCATGTCATCATGTGCATCTCATCTTGCATACGTGTTTGTCTCTTGCATCCGATCCTTTTCCCCGTTGTCCGTTTTGCAATCCGGCACTTCTATGTCCTCCGGCGCCCCCTTTTTGCCTCTTCTCTTGTGCGGGTGTTAAACTTTCTCGGAATGGCCCGAGGTTTGCCAAGCGGCCTTGGTATAGCACCGGTAGACCGCCTGTCAAGTTTCGTGCCATTTGGAGGTCGTTTGATACTCCAACGGTTAGCAACAACAGCGGGCACATCCTCACAGATACCTATAGGCATGGCAGTTGATTTGTCGCCATTTGCTAAGATATTTTAGTAGGTGTGAGTTTATTCAAGTCAAGTCTTTTATATAAAGAGAAACGGCATAACACTAACACCAGCTCCTAAATAACACAAAGCAGTTTTCACATAATTCTTTTTGATAGAGCAAGTATAGTTGGTATTCCCGGATCTCCAAGTTTTTTAGGTACTCCATCTTTAAAAGTATAATTAGCAAGCATAGTGCGCCGCCGGCAACCGCCCGCGTCGCCCCTCCCCCGGCTCCGCCTCCTCCTATCGCCGCCGCGGCACCCCTTGCCTCGCCTCTCCATCTCCGCCGCCCCGCTCCCCGCTCGCCGGCCGGAGTTCATCGCCGGCCAGCCCCCGCGCCCCCGCGCCTCCAGATCCGCCCGGGGTGGCCGGAGCCGCCACCTGCCACCGGATCCGGTGGGGGAAGAGCCGGATCCGCCCTCCTCCGGGCTCCCCCTTGCCTGCCTACCTCGCCGGAGCAGGCCACCAGCTCGCCGGAGTTTACCTCGGTTCCCGTGCCCGTTGATTTTCCCTCAAGGTCTATTTTCACCAAGTCCCAGTTTTTCAACATTATCATGCCATGTTCATCGCATTGTATCTCTGCATCCGAAGCTCCGTTTCATGCGTATAATATGTCAAACTGTTCGCCTCGACGAGTACTACATTTCATTCCATTGCGTCATTTTCATTTGAGCTCATCTTGATGCCCGAAATGCTGTTGGAAGAGTGCATGTTGCTGTTAACCTGCTGAAACTGTTATAACATGCTCATTTGTCATTTTTGCCATGTTTGATGTGTGCATCCTATGAGGTTGATGTCTACATGTGTTTTGATCTATGACATGCCATATTTCCAGAGGTGCAAACCATGTATTTTTGTGAGTTGTGTGCTGAGTGCATCAAGCTTGTTAAGGAGGGTACTTGCTGTTGCTGTTTTGCTAGGTAGATTATGTTATATTTTGTTACTATGTAAACATGCTTCTACAAGTCATTCCATGCATATTCTGGAGATGCTCACTAAGGATGAGTTGTTATACATGTATTGCTCTATCCATTCATGCCCCTGGCTGCATTTATAGCCTGCTGTATCATTTTGTAATCTTGCTCCAAACTTGCTAAATAATGTTGCTGTCAGCCTATTAACATTAAGTTCAATGTTTCCATGATTGTTTGCTAGTGATCCATGCACCCCTATGACCTTGCTCTTGCCAAGTATAGCTTCACAAACATGTCTTCTTACTGATGGTTGCCTTGCCATGCCATGTATTGATCTGTGGTTAGTGGTTCAAGCTCACCTACATGTCTACTCATTGTTGTTCCTGCCATGTTTGAATCTGTCATATAACTTGCCATGTTTACATGGGTGCCATCATATCTTCTGATCCTTTTTGGCTCATGGTCAGTAAGGGACTTTTGATCTATGCAATTAGTAGATTCATGCCATGTCTTTGTTTGCCATGATAAGTTCCTGTAACATATTGTTTGATAGCTCTAAACATTGCAACCTGATGTTATTTCTGCTAAGCCTGAAACTGTTAGTATTTGCAATCTTACCATGTCCTTTTGAGCATGTTCTAGTTGTTTCTGGAGATAGCTCAGTGTTCATGTTTTGTTATGATTTACCTGTAATTCATGCCCATGCCTTTTGTTATTACGTTCATATGTTGTAGCTTGTTGTTTTGTTGCTTGCAATATGCCTAGTTGCTGTTTTGGACAGATTGTTGTTATGACTTGTATAGAGTGTATGTGTTGACCCGTTGCTCCGTTGTGAGTGTGCTCTATATGAAACTTGCTTGATTTTGCATGCAGCTTCATATTACCATGTTGCATCCTTGTTTTGGTGTGTTTGCTTGATGTTTGGGTGCATTTTGCATCAATGCCATGTTTAACTTGTTTTGCTCATATCTTCTAGCCCGTAGCTCCGAATCTAATGAACTTTATATGTAACTTGACTAGAATCTCGTGTGATTATCTTGGTGCATCTTAACTTGCTGTTTAACAACTTGAACATAAGGTTTATTCAGATCTGGACCAATTTCGAAATTTGCATATGAGGACTTACCGGAATTGTTATATGTTGTTTCCAGCCTCATTTAAACTTGCCTTGATGTGTTGTTCTTGTTTGCATCATCTCTTGCCATGAGTAGCTTCATGTAGCTTTGTCATGCATCATGCTTGTTGTGCATCATGTCTTGTTCATGTGTGGTGTGTTTACTATGTTGTGTGCTTCTTCTCGATAGTTCCCATTTCGTTGCGATCGTGAGGATTCATTCGTCTACGCTTGGTTCGTCTTCGTGGCTTCATCTTCTTCATGGACTCGTTCTTCTTCCTTGCGGGATTTCAGGCATGATGACCGCTACCCTGGATCTCACTACTATCATTGCTATGCTAGTTGCTTCGTTCTATCGCTTTGCTGCGTTGCCTATCACTTGTTCTTCAAGCCTCCCAAATTGCCATGAACCTCTAACCTTTGACACCCTTCCTAGAAAACTGTTGTTTGGCTATGTTACCGCTTTGCTCAGCCCCTCTTATAGCATTGTTAGTTGCAGGTGAAGTTGAAGATTGCTCCATGGTGGACAGGGTTTTGTTGGGATATCACAATATCTCTTATTTAATTAATGCATCTATATATTTGGTAAAGGGTGGAAGGCTCGGCCTTATGCCTGGTGTTTTGTTCCACTCTTGCCGCCCTAGTTTCTGTCATACCGGTGTTATGTTCCCGGATTTTGCGTTCCTTACGCGGTCGGGTGATTTATGGGACCCCCCTAACAGTTCGCTTTGAATAAAACTTGTCCAGCAAGGCCCAACCTTGGTTTTACCATTTGCCTCACCACCACCTACCTTTCCCTTGGGAGTAATTAACCCAAGGGTCATCTTTATTTTAGCCCCCCCCCCCCGGGGCCAATGCTTGTCTAAGTGTTGGTCCGAACTAGAGTCCTTTGCAGCGTCCCCTCAGGGAAACTTGAGGTCTGGTTTTAGTTGTACGGAGTGCTCATCCGGTGTTGCCCTGAGAACGAGATATGTGCAGCTCCTATCGGGATGTCGGTGCATCGGGCGGCTTTGCTGGTCTTGTTTTACCATTGTCGAAATGTCTTGTAAACCGGGATTCCGAGACTGATCGGGTCTTCCTGGGAGAAGGTATATCCTTCGTTGATCGCGAGAGCTTATCATGGGCTAAGTTGGGACACCCCTGCAGGGTTATAAACTTTCGAGAGCCGTGCCCTTGGTTATGTGGCAGATGGGAATTTGTTAATGTCCGGTTGTAGATAACTTGACACCAGATCCGAATTAAAATGCATCAACCGCGTGTGTAGCCGTGATGGTCTCTTCTCGGCGGAGTCCGGGAAGTGAACACGGTTTCTGGGTTATGTTTGACGTAAGTAGGTGTTCAGGATCACCTCTTGATCATTGCTAGCTTCACGACCGTTCCGCTTGCTCTCTTCTCGCTCTTCTTTGCGTATGTTAGCCACCATATATGCTTAGTCGCTGCTGCAACCTCACCACTTACCCCTTCCTTTCCCATTAAGCTTTGCTAGTCTTGATACCCATGGTAATGGGATTGCTGAGTCCTCGTGGCTCACAGATTACTACAACAACAGTTGCAGGTACAGGTTATGCGATGATTTTGACGCGAGAGCGATGTTTGCTTGTTTGGAGTTCTTCTTCTGCTTCTTCGATCAGGAGATAGGTTCCAGGTCGGCAGCCTGGGCTAGCAGGGTGGATGTCGTTTGAGTTTCTGTTTGCGAGTCATCCGTAGTCGGATGGTGCTCTTATGTAATATGATGTTGTATTCGTGTGGCATTGTATGCCTTATGTATGTATCCCCATCTATTATGTAATGTTGATGTAATGATATCCACCTTGCAAAAGCGTTTCAATATGCGGGTCTATCCTTGGTGGGACCTTCGAGTTCCTTTTGGATAGGGTCGCATATTGGGCGTGACAAGTTGGTATCAGAGCCTCGACCGACCATAGGTGCCCCCTTGATTTTTGGCCGTTGTTGAGTCTAGAAGAAAACTTTTTCGGAGTCTAGTTATATCGGAGAGTAGGAATTCTTTTTACTTCTCAACCCCTTCGTCGCTCTGGTGAGGAATCTTGACGTAGGTGTTTTGAACTACCCCTCTTCCCTTTCAAATTTTTTTCTTTAGGTTCACACAGTTGGTTTTCCGATCGTTGTTCCTCAGCTCTTTGCATCCGATGCATTTCTCGTCAAGTTGACTCGAGTCTCTTCATCTTTGCCAAGTTCAATCCTCAGTTCTTTTCTTTTCCCACCCGCCCACCCCTTTTTCTTCTTGGAGCCAGAGTCCGTAATCGAGTATCCATCCGTGTGAAGTCCTTGCTTTCTTTCCTCAATGATTTCAACCGGTGTTTTTCTCTTCAAGATATTCGTCGGTTTTTCCCTTCCAAGTTGCCTTTGTTTTCCCGCCCTTCCACCCTCTTCTTCCCGGAGTTTGAGGCTGTTTCAACCAAGAATTTCATTCGTGCAGAGCCTCTTCAGTCTTTCGTAAATTATCTCAACCGATGAATTCTCGTCTCGTTCGTCATTCTTCATCTCTTTTTCTTTTCCGGTGGACTCAATTCATGTTTTTCGGGTTGTTCATATTCTTTTTTCCTCGGCTCAAGTGTTTTTCCTTGCTCGTTTGCTTCTCGCCATTCAATCATTCCGGAGTGCTCAAGACATCTCAAGAGATTTGTCTATGTTTGAATTAATTCGAGGTTGTCACCTCATTCAAATAATTCTATTGTTCCGGTGCATCATCTACCTGTTCAACAATTCTTTCCAATGGTGTTTTTCTCTCTAGTGGGCCCTAACCCACAGGTCTTTTCCCAGGATCTTAACTGACTCTTCTAATTTCCCCGGAGTTATTCTCAAATTCTTTTCAAAGTGTGACGTAAGAATGGATTTCATCAGTCACATGCTTTTCCAAGGTCTCTTTCAAATCATTTCATTGTTGGCTCAACCTCTTTGCTTTTCATTCTCCCGGGGTACCTCAGTAATTTTGGTGGTGTTTCTCGTCGTCATTTGAAGATCGAAGAAGAGTTCTGCTCTAAATCTTGTCCGTTCTTCCGAAGATTCGCGGTTCTAGTCTCTTGTTATCCTCTCAAATTATTCGGTGTGTCAGATATTCTTTTCTTACCCATCCGGAGTATGTCAGAAGTTGTTTTCCATTTCTTTTCACCGGAGGCCATCATTCCAAAAGAATTCTTCGTCCTCACATTTCAGCTATCGTTATCTTATTATCCGGGTGCTTCGTTCAAGTGTTCTTTAATCAGCTCATGACCTCTTTGTTCTTTTGCATCTAAATCCCCTCTAGCTTATTTGTTTTTCTAATTCTTCTCGGTGATTCATTCTCTTTCATCAATCATTTTCTAATTCTTATGGTGGTTCGTTCAAGATCCTCTTTCCTTGATTATCTTTTTAATCCATTTGTTCTTTTCAATCCTACCGGTGATTCATGAAGACTTTCTCAAGTTTGAGATATGTCACTTCTCAATTCTTTTTCAAGAAGAATAGGTAATATGTAAATCCATTTCTTGTCATCAATTTAATTTGATGAAGGATAAGCATACAATAAATATTATTCTTATTTCCTCCAAGTGATTAATCCCTTTTTCTTCGGAGTTTGTTCTTGATGAATAAATTCTAGTTCCAAGTGTTTTCATCTTTTCTTTTTCGGAGTTCAAATTTCCTCGACCATCTCGTCGGAACCTCCATCTAAATCACCGCGAGGCTCATCTTATTCTTTCATCCTTCATTCTATATCATCATCCTTTATTTTACCGGAGTACTTCATGGCGATTCTTCATGATTTAATTCATTCTTTCAAGAGTTCATCAAGTACCATTCCATCCTCTCAAGTTCGTTCTAATCCTCCCATTTTCAGCCGGAGTGCTACCTAAATCCTTTCAGTCTTATTCGTTTCTTTTCTCATTCTAACCACTCCGGTTAGAACGAGTGGTCTCATAGTCCATCTGATTCCGTGAGCTTTCGATTCTCGTCATTCTCGTCATTCCTCTCTTCTTCTCGAGTGCTCTCGATTCTTTGCTTCTTCTCATGAATTCTTGTTTCACCTCATCCTTTTTTCCTTTCCGTCTCGGTCCTAAGATCTCGGGACGAGATCTCTTGTTAGTGGAGGAGTGTTGTAATGCCCCGGATCCGATGCGCCAGGTGTCCGCCAGTTATTCGCCGTCGTTGCCATGTCATTTGCTTGCGTGTTGCATTTTTCCATGTCATCTTCTGCATTTCTTATCATGTCATCATGTGCATCTCATCTTGCATACGTGTTTGTCTCTTGCATCCGGTCCTTTTCCCTGTTGTCTGTTTTGCAATCCGGCACTCCTATGTCCTCCGGCGCCCCCTTTTTGCCTCTTCTCTTGTGCGGGTGTTAAACTTTCTCGGAATGGCCCGAGGTTTGCCAAGCGGCCTTGGTATAGCACCGGTAGACCACCTGTCAAGTTTCATGCCATTTGGAGGTCGTTTGATACTCCAACGGTTAACCGGGTAACCGCGAAGGCCTCTTTTGTTGCAGCCCAACACCCCTTCCAAAGTGGCCCAAAACCCAGCAAACTCCCCTCCATGCTCTCGGTCGTTCGATCACGATCGCGTGGCCGAAAACCGCTCCTCATTTGGACTCTCCTAGCTCCCTCCACCTATATAAACACCTCCCCCTCCGAATTTTCGGGTCCAAACCCTAGCCCCTTTTTCCTCCGCGCGCCGGACGCGTCTACCCCGCGCCCGGACATGTCCGCCCGCCGCGCCCCAGCCAATGGCGAGCCGCCACGTGTCCGCGCGCCGCCGCCCCGCCGCCGTGGCCCGGAGAGCCCGCCGCGGGCCCTCCCGGCCCATCCGCGCCGCCGCCCGGGCTGCCTCGCCCCGTGCGCCGCCTGCGCCCCCGCGCCTCCGCCGCCGCGCCGGCCTCCGCCGCCCGCCGTCGCCGGCCACCGCGCCTCGCGCGCCGTGCGCCACCGGCAACCGCCCGCGTCGCCCCTCCCCCGGCTCCGCCTCTTCCTATCACCGCCGCGGCGCCCCTCGCCTCGCCTCCCCGTCTCTGCCACCCCGCTCCCCGCTCGCCGGCCGGAGTTCACGCCGGCCAACCCCAGCGCCCCCGCGCCTCTAGATCCGCCCGGGGTGGCCGGAGCCGCCACCTGTCGCCGGATCCGGAGGGGGAAGAGCCGGATCCGCCCTCCTCCGGGCTCCCCCTTGCCTGCCTACCTCGCCGGAGCAGGCCACCAGCTCGCCGGAGTTTACCTCGGTTCCCGTGCCCGTTGATTTTCCCTCAAGGTCTATTTTCACCAAGTCCCAGTTTTTCAACATTAGCATGCCATGTTCATCGCATTGTATCTCTACATCCGAAGCTCCGTTTCATGCGTATAATATGTCAAATTGTTCGCCTCGACGAGTACTTCATTTCATTCCATTGCGTCATTTTCATTTGATCCCATCTTGATGCCCAAAATGCTGTTGGAAGAGTGCATGTTGCTGTTAACCTGCTGAAACTGTTATAACATCCTCATTTGTCATTTTTGCCATGTCTGATGTGTGCATCCTATGAGGTTGATGTCTACATGTGTTTTGATCTATGCCATGCCATATTTCCAGAGGTGCAAACCATGTATTTTTGTGAGTTGTGTGCTGAGTGCATCAAGCTTGTTAAGGAGGGTACTTGCTGTTGCTGTTTTGCTAGGCAGATTCTGTTATATTTTGTTGCTATGTAAACATGCTTCTACAAGTCATTCCATGCATATTCTGGAGATGCTCACTAAGGATGAGTTGTTATACATGTCTTGCTCTATCCATTCATGCCCCTGGCTGCATTTATATCCTGCTGTATTATGTTGTAATCTTGCTCCAAACTTGCTAAATAATGTTGCTGTCAGCCTGTTAACATTAAGTTCAATGTTTCCATGATTGTTTGCTAGTGATCCATGCACCCTATGACCTTGCTCTTGCCATGTATAGCTTCACAAACATGTCTTCTTACTGTTGGTTGCCTTGCCATGCCATGTATTGATCTGTGGTGAGTGGTTCAAGTTCACCTACATGTCTACTCATTGTTGTTCCTGCCATGTTTGAATATGTCATATAACTTTCCATGTTTACATGGGTGCCATCATATCTTCTAATCCTTTTTGGCTCATGGTCAGTAAGGGACTTTTGATCTATGCAATTAGTAGATTCATGCCATGTCTTTTTTTGCCATGATAAGTTCCTGTAACATATTGTTTGATAGCTCTAAACATTGCAACCTGATGTTATTTCTGCTAAGCCTGAAACTGTTAGTATTTGCAATCTTACCATGTCCTTTTGAGCATGTTCTAGTTGTTTCTGGAGATAGCTCAGTGTTCATGTTTTGTTATGATTTACCTGTAATTCATGCCCATGCCTTTTGTTATTACGTTCATATGTTGTAGCTTGTTGTTTTGTTGCTTGCAATATGCCTAGTTGCTGTTTTGGACAGATTGTTGTTATGACTTGTATAGAGTGTATGTGTTGACCCGTTGCTCCGTTGTGAGTGTGCTCTATATGAAACTTGCTTGATTTTGCATGTAGCTTCATATTACCATGTTGCATCCTTGTTTTGGTGTGTTTGCTTGATGTTTGGGTGCATTTTGCATCAATGCTATGTTTAACTTGTTTTGCTCATATCTTCTAGCCCGTAGCTCCGAATCTAATGAACTTTATATGTAACTTGACTGGAATCTCGTGTAGATCATCTTGGTGCATCTTAACTTGCTGTTTAACCACTTGAACATAAGGTTTATTCAGATCTGGACCAATTTCGAAATTTGCATATGAGGACTTACCGGAATTGTTATATGTTGTTTCCAGCCTCATTTAAACTTGCCTTGATGTGTTGTTCTTGTTTGCATCCTCTCTTGCCATGAGTAGCTTCATGTAGCTTTGTCATGCATCATGCTTGTTGTGCATCATGTCTTGTTCATGTGTGGTGTGTTTACTATGTTGTGTGCTTCTTCTCGATAGTTCCCGTTTCGTTGCGATCGTGAGGATTCGTTCGTCTACGCTTGGTTCGTCTTCGTGGCTTCATCTTCTTCATGGACTCGTTCTTCTTCCTTGCGGGATTTCAGGCAAGATGACCGCTACCCTGGATTTCACTACTATCATTGCTATGCTAGTTGCTTCGTTCTATCGCTTTGCTACGTTGCCTGTCACTTGTTCTTCAAGCCTCCCAAATTGCCATGAACCTCTAACCTTTGACACCCTTCCTAGCAAACCGTTGTTTGGCTATGTTACCGCTTTGCTCAGCCCCTCTTATAGCGTTGTTAGTTGTAGGTGAAGTTCAAGATTGCTCCATGGTGGATAGGGTTTTGTTGGGATATCACCATATTTCTTATTTAATTAATGCATCTATATATTTGGTAAAGGGTGGAAGGCTCGGCCTTATGCCTGGTGTTTTGTTCCACTCTTGCCGCCCTAGTTTCCGTCATGCCGGTGTTATGTTCCCGTATTTTGCGTTCCTTACGCGGTCGGGTGATTTATGGGACCCCCCTGACAGTTCGCTTTGAATAAAACTTGTCCAGCAAGGCCCAACCTTGGTTTTACCATTTGCCTCACCACCACCTACCTTTCCCTTGGGAGTAATTAACCCAAGGGTCATCTTTATTTTAGCCCCCCCCGGGCCAATGCTTGTCTAAGTGTTGGTCCGAACTAGAGTCCTTTGCAGCGCCCCCTCAGGGAAACTTGAGGTCTGGTTTTAGTTGTACGGAGTGCTCATCCGGTGTTGCCCTGAGAACGAGATATGTGCAGCTCCTATCGGGATGTCGGCGCATCGGGCGGCTTTGCTGGTCTTGTTTTACCATTGTCGAAATGTCTTGTAAACCGGGATTCCGAGACTAATCGGGTCTTCTTGGAAGAAGGTATATCCTTCGTTGATCGCGAGAGCTTATCATGGGCTAAGTTGGGACACCCCTGCAGGGTTATAAACTTTCGAGAGCCGTGCCCGCGGTTATGTGGCAGATGGGAATTTGTTAATGTCCGGTTGTAGATAACTTGACACCAGATCCGAATTAAAATGCATCAACCGCGTGTGTAGCCGTGATGGTCTCTTCTCGGTGGAGTCCGGGAAGTGAACATGGTTTCTGGGTTATGTTTGACGTAAGTAGGTGTTCAGGATCACCTCTTGATCATTGCTAGCTTCACGACCGTTCTGCTTGCTCTCTTCTCGCTCTTCTTTGCATATGTTAGCCACCATATATGCTTAGTCGCTGCTGCAACCTCACCACTTACCCCTTCCTTTCCCATTAAGCTTTGCTAGTCTTGATACCCAAGGTAATGGGATTGCTGAGTCCTCGTGGCTCACAAATTACTACAACAACAGTTGCAGGTACAGGTTATGCGATGATTATGACGCGAGAGTGATGTTTGCTTGTTTGGAGTTCTTCTTCTGCTTCTTCTTCGATCAGGGGATAGGTTCCAGGTCGGCAGCCTGGGCTAGCAGGGTGGATGTCGTTTGAGTTTCTGTTTGTGAGTCATCCATAGTCGGATGGTGCTCTTATGTAATATGATGTTGTATTCGTGTGGCATTGTATGCCTTATGTATGTATCCCCATCAATTATGTAATGTTGATGTAATGTTATCCACCTTGCAAAAGTGTTTCAATATGCGGGTCTATCCTTGGTGGGACCTTCGAGTTCCTTTTGGATAGGGTCGCATATTGGGTGTGACACACGGGCCCCAACATCCTGGGGTGTTGGTCGCCGCGTGGCGGTTGATTGGACGTGGGCGTCTCTGCTTCCCCACGCTGCCTCGGCAACTACCCGATTTGACGAGTCCCTGCATGCAAAAATGAGTCATGATTACCTGCGATCGTGGAGGCCGACGATTGGCTTCCTCTGGGCTATAAGTACGGAGAGGCGTGAGCCCCCGCAGTTCATCTCTTCTTGCTCCGCTCCTTCTTCCTCGCTCCTCCTCCATCTTGATGCCAATGGCGCTGATCCACCGGTTCTCAACCAAGGAGAAAGGAAAGTCCCCCTGAGAGGGGCCCGACCCACTCCCGCCGAAGAAGCGGCCGGCCCCCGGTCGCCGTGACGAGGCTGCTCGGCCATAGACGTTGAGGCCTTGGTACGAGCGGCCACCTCCTGGGTTTCCGCTGCCTTTGTATGCCCAAGCTGAGGGTGCTATAGAAGAAGATGCCGAGTGGCGCCGTCCGCGCCGTAGGCGACAATGACGAGTCACGGCGGTCTGCGTCGTCGCTCCTGGAGTCCATGCCACGGACTCCACTCGCGAGCTCGTACTTCACGCCGCCATGCCCCCAAGCTCCTGGATACGCCTTCCTCCTTCCTTTGCCTTCGAGATGCCGCCGAGGGGGCCTCTTGAGCTCTGGCTGCAGCACGCCAACTGCGGTACCCCCGCGACCAGAGCGGAGGTTGAGGTCGTCGCTCCGGGCAAGGTCTAGAGGACCCGGGGCTGGGGCGAGATCGCCCGGGTCTGCCGAACAGGCGGCGCCTTCGTGATTCATTTCAAATACGATGGCGCCTCCTTGATGCTCTTCAAGTTCTTCGACGCGGAAGGACGCCGGCTGGAGTGCTACCCTAGAGGAGGCAGGCAGGGCATCGACGTGGCGAGGGCTAGGCCTGCCACCCGCTTCCCTAGCGGCTCCTCCGGCAGCAGCAGTGATGCTGGGGAGTCCAGCGACTCTCCCGAGCTTCTCGTGACTTCAGAGACGAGCGACGACAGCTACGAGCCCCCGAGCTCGTGCCGCGCACGGAGCAAGGCAGCTGCATGAGGCCACCGACGCGGCTAATCTGGATGGGGTTGGCGCCAGCCCCTCGTGGCCCACTGTTGATGATGGCGTCGGCCATGGAGGCGCATGTAGTCCGGGCCTCTTAGGATTAGCACCTTTAGTTCCCTGCGAGGAATCAAGGAAATACCCCGTGAGGGCATGTAAAGCGTCTGTTGTGTCTTTTGTTGATATTATCCTTATTATGAAGTGGTGCAAGATGCTTGTCCTATCTCGGCTCGGTTCCCCCTTTCTAACCTCGCGATGGCTTGGTGCTCTCCACTGACAGGTCCCAGTCCTGAGGCAGGCTTCAGCTGTCGCTCGTATGCTAGGTCGCGATGCCATGGTCAAGGCTAGGAGGTGAGCGGCCCGAGGTCCAGTAAGAGCCCCTGAGGCGCGATGCTCAGGAGGTCCCCTTTAGCGCTCAAGCAGCCGCCGCAAGGCAAGAAAGGAAGGCAACATTGCCGTCACAGAGCCGCATTAAGTGAGGGTTTGGTGTCGCGTCGATTAGCTGTTCCACGAGCGTGACTTATCTCGAAAGCTTGGAGTCGTTACTTCGCGAGGTGCCGGACCTGCGTGTCGGCAGCTAGGATTTCGCTCGGTCAGGCCTTCGTGAGCTTCTCCTACCTTCCCCGCACTCTCCTTCGTGCTCTACGTCCTCAGGTCCCGGCCCTCGAGCGAGCTCAGCCGCCTTGGTATGCCAGGTCGTGATGCCATGGACAAGGCTAGGGGGTGAGGGCTGGAGAGCCAGTAAGAGCTCCTGAGTCGCCATGCTCAGGCGCCCCCCTTTTAACGCACGAGCGGATCATACGGGTAAGAGAGAGAGAGAGAGAGAGAGAGAGAGAGAGAGAGAGATCGTGATGCCCCCCACGTTATTCCTTAGGTGGACCCTGTGAACCAACACGAGGGATGGAAGGGTTGCCATTACGATTGCCGGCCAACCATTGGTTGCTCCGAGAGAGTGATGAGGGCACTGACGGCCTGGTGAGGTAGCGCTTCGCGGGGCTGCCGAGGCTAGAGCTCGACCACTTAGATTTGTCGACGTTGCAGGGATGGACCCATGCGCAAGTGCCATGCCAGCGCGAGTGGCTCCAAGGGCAGATGTCAATCGAGCAGGCGATTATCATAGGCAGGTTAAGCATGAAGGTAAACCGACTTAAGTAGATGCAAGAAGGATACATGCCACGGGGTCAGGCCCGAGTGGCTTGGGGATGATGCAGCCCGTGGGGCGCCACCAGCAAAGTAAGCTAAAGACATAAGCAAAACGGATACATGCCGCAGGGACGGACACACGACCTGGGAATAATGAAGCCCCGAGGGTGCTCCCAGCTGAAATGAAACTCAAAAGGTGTCACCTGATATCATTGCAGAGCGGCTGTTGGAGTAGCTGGCGATGCGCGGTGAAGAATCTGATCCTCACGAGCCTTCGGAGCCCTGAGCCTCAGGAGGCTCTGGGGGTCCGGGCGGCTCCTCAAGGTCCATCTCCATCTCCACCAGGAAGGCATGGTGCCTGGCCTCCTGAGCGTCCAGAATGCTCCGCACAGGCGCCGGTGAGCAGCAGCTGCGTTCGGCAGGCCGAAAGGCATGCAAACGTAGCTACGAGGTGGACCCTCGCAATGTCCCATGTGTGAAGGCCAGGAATGCTCCTGAGACGCGATTTGGTTGAGCCCTGGGTAGTCGATGCAGATGCGCAGCCGGCCGTCCTCGCCTGGATGGGGAGCTACGCCGGGTAGGCGGTGATCGCCGCGCATGACTCTTGATTCCTGTAGCTCCTGGGTGATCTTAGTGATGAACTTCTGAGGGTTGGGCCCTCCTTGCTTCATGCTTTCCTGAGGGAAACGTGCCGCGAAGCATGCCTCCAAGTGGTGCCCGAGCGCCTCCCTCGTGATCTTGGCAAAGTCAAAGGCCCTCCAGGAGAGATCCCCCGATCCTTGCCCGAGGAGGGCGCCGGGCGCGCCTTCCTATGCGATGGAGGGAGGCGCCCCTTGGACGGGCGCAGATCTTGGCGCGGTGCCTCCGGAGATGCCTGCCTCCTGAGGCCTTGAGCTGGGTGATGTCTTCTACTTCTTAGGAACTGCCTTGGGAAGGTTCACACTCTTGCTACCTGGGTCCTCAACTGATGCAGCTTGGAAGGCACGCTCGAGAGAGCACACCGCATCCTTCTCGTCGCAGGGGACTGTGATGACTCCGCCGCTTCCTGGCATCTTGAGGACATTGTAACCATGGTGAGTCACTGCCATAAACTTGGCCAGGGCTGGATACCCAAGGATGGCATTGTATGGCAGGCGAATGTGGGCAACATCAAAGTCGATGAGCTCGGTACGGTAGTTCTTGCGCTGTCCAAAGGTGACAGGGAGGCAAACCTGCCCTATCGGGGTGGTGGAACCGTCAGTGACTCCTGAGAAAGGCTTGGTTAGTTGAAGCTGATCATATGGGACTTGGAGATTGTTGAAGGTCTTGACAGACAGAACTTTGAGTTCTGCGCCACCATCGATGAGGGTCCTGGTAACTTGCACATTGCTGATGACTGGGGAACAAAGCATTGGGAGGACCCCGGCTGTAGCCGCACACTTGAGCTGATCCGCTGAGCTGAACATGATGGCGCACGTGGACCACCTGAGAGGACGCATGGCCTCGAGCTTGGGAAGGACTACGTTCACCTCGCGAGCAAACTGCTTGAAGATGCACTGAGAAGCTGGGGCCTGGGCACCGCCCAAGATGCAAGCGATAGCACGTGGCTCCTGGAAGCCCCCAGCCCCCTCGTCCTGATGATGGTCGTCATTCCTTCTTGGCGGTGGTGGCAGAGGAGGAAGGCATGCGTGGCCCTGCGGGCGATCCTCACGAGGCTGATCCCTCCAAGCCCCCTTGCGAGGCTGGTCCTGCCAGCAGTCCTCGCGAGGCCGGTCATGCCACCCATGGCGAGGGCCTCGGTCGTCCCATCGTCCTCCACCTCTTCCTCCTCCTCGGTCGTAGCCCCGATCGTTGCGCTCAAGGCGTTGACCGATACGTCCTTCTCGCACGGCCCAGAGCTCTTGGCATTCATTGGTGTTGTGGGTGTGTAGGTCATGGTACACGCAGTACCGACTGCCCTTGCACAACTCTGGCTGGTCCCTGCCGCACTTCGTGTATGGTTCTGCTGCGAGCATGGCTGCTCCCTTGCGCTTCATATCCTTGGCCTTGGCTTTCTTCTCTACAGGGTCGACAGCTGGGAGCTCGAGAAGGGAGAGGCATCCCTCCTCAGCCCTTGCGCACTTGGTCGCCAGGTTGAACAGCTCCAGAGATGTGCACAGATCCTCATGGATTGCCAGTTCCTCCGTCATCTTGACATCGCGGACGCCATCAGAGAACGTTGAGATGATGGCCTCCTCGGTCACCTTGGGAATCTTGAGGCGAGTGTTGTTGAAGCGCTGGATGTACTTCTGCAGGGTTTCTCCAGGTTGCTGCTTAACGCGGCGCAGGTCACCCACGGCTGGAGGACTGTCGCGAGTGCCCTGGAAGTTGGCGATGAAGTAGGTGCACATCTCGTCCCAAGAGGAGATCGTGCCGGGAGGCAGGTTTAGGAGCCAGGTGCGGGCACCATCTTTGAGCGCCATGGGAAACCAATTCTCCATGACCTTCTCGTCTCCGTTGGCCGCTTCGATGCCCAGCTCGTAGAGCTGTAAGAACTCCGCGGGGTCGGCAGTGCCGTCATAGCGAGGAGGCAGATTTGGCTTGAACTTGCCCGACCAGGCGACACTCCGTAGCTCGGTGGTGAAGGCGCGGCAGCCTGCGGTGGCCACCGGAGCCCTTTGCAGACGCGGGGCTTGCTCCTGGGGATTCCCGCACGCTGCCGCCAGGGGCAGCGCGGGGTCTTGACATGCTGGCGCAGGGATGCGGTCTTGACGTGCTGGAGCAGGGAGCACACGAGCACCTTCTCGGGGACGAGGGATTTCTTGGCAGCTCCTTTCTTGTCGCGCGGGCATTGGACGCGGTGGGTCTCGTCTAGGGACCGCGCGCCTTGGAGCCAGGGCGCCTTCTTGGGGAGAAGGTGGCGGAGGCACCTCCTAAGCTGCATCACCCACGCGGGATGGAGGGCGAGGCAGCGAGAAGGACGGCGCAGGAGAGCCCCCTGCGGTGCTGACGAGCTCGATGATGCAAGGGAGCCACTTCTCGTAGAGGTCGTCGACGGGGCGGTAGTGCAGGAGCTCGCGTGCTAGGAGCAACGCTGCATGCGCGTCTATGGGAGCACGACGGGCGTGCGACGACGAACCGGCTGGAGTCAGCGATGGAGTGGCGGTGCGGCCTTCCCGCCGCACCGAGGGATGCAGCGACGACTCCTGCTACTTGTTCCACGCCGGGCTGGTGGCAGCGTTGGCGGCAGGCGACGGAGAATGACGAGGAGGCCCACCGACGGGAGCCGTCTAGGCGACACGGGCGGTGAGGGCATCCCGACGCTCCGCGCGAGCTCGGCGAGCGTCAACCATGGATGCGACGAACGATTCCAGCGCACCCCTACCTGGCACGCCAAATGTCGGATATCGGGTTCCGGCAAAACCCTTAAGGTTCAAACTCTAGGGTGCGCGCAAAGATCTCTCCCCTACCGATCCACATTCCAACGCCTCGATGTGAATCTAAGCTACACGATGAACAACACAAGGGAGGCAAGGTTTATACTGGTTCGGGCCACCGTTGTGGTGTAATACCCTAATCCAGTGTGTGGTGTGGTGGATTGCCTCTGGGGCTGATGATCAACAATACAGAGGAAGAACAGCCTCGCGAGGGGTGTTCTTGTGGTGGGGCCATGAACTACTTGGGTGAGTTGCCCATCGGTCGTTCCCTTTCTACAGTGGTGGCTATCTCTATATATAGAGGCCCTGGTCCTCTTCCCAAATATTGAGCGGGAAGGGCACCAACAACGGCCATTTTTAAGGGGAACATCTAGTACAAGTTATCCTGACTAAAGTTGGTCTTCGGCTGCGAAAGGCGCTGGCGATGACATCGTCTTGGGCTCCATAGTGACCTCCATCCTGCCGCTCTGCTGGTCTTGGTCTTGTTGCACCGAAATTGTAACCTTTGCTTGATGCCTTGGTACTCCTCGCCTGCGCTTGCCCCCTTTGCACCAAAGAGGAAACGAGGACACTGCGCAGGCCAGCGCCTGCCTGGTCTTGATCGTCATGGCTTGCGTTACGAGCACCTCGCGAGGTACCCCTGCCTTGATCTCTCTGCCTCCTCGTGAGCCTGCCTGGTGAGGCCGTTCCTAAGGAAGCCTTGCATCGCCCGCCCCATGAGGCTTGGCCCCTCGCGAGGGTCATGAGCTTGAGTTGATGAAGATGGGTCATACTGGGCCACCCCTTGAGCCACGCCGCAGGCCGCAGGCAGGCAAGTCTGGGGACCCCCGTTCCCAGAACACCGACAATCCTAAAGGCAAATCTTGGCACATTATTTTTATAATACAATGGATTTGTACAGGGGGATAATAATTTTTGTTGAAAATTTTCTGTAATCGAGATTCACAAAGTTTCCATGGGCATGAACAATGTTCAAGGACGTCCCCCACTTCAACGGTGCTCGTCTTTCTCACTTTCACTTTTCTTTTTGAAAAAGTTTTAGGTTCCCCTCTATATTTTTTTTTGTTTTTAAACTTTATAAAAGCACACAATAGAATAAAATGACTCTCCAAAACTTCCGGGTTGTCTCCCTGGCAGCGTTTTCTTTAAAGCCATTAAGCTAGGCATAAAGTGCTCAAGTAATCGATCCACCCGGATCCCAAGGTATATCAAAGCCAATTTTAATTAGCAATGATTTATAATTTAGTAGTTAGCACAAAGAAACCTGTATCATGCAGCGACAAAGTCAAACTCTCTTCCTATGCATCGGCATGTCATAAAAGAACAATTCATGCACATCAAGTAAAGGCCAATACATAGCATAAGCAGTTTCTTGCAATTTTATCGTGTTGGAAACATAGAGAGGTGGAGATGTAGTTGTACTCTCATGATAATTGCGAATAGGAGCAGCAAGTGCATGCATATTATATTCATCAAAATCATCATGTGTAATGGTAGAAATCAACTCATCAATATAAACCTTCATAAGTGCAAAATTCTCCGATTTGGAGAATTAAAAAAGATAATAGGACTATCATGTGTGGGTGCAATAGCAACAATTTCATTCTTGAACTAAGGAGCTATAGAAAGTTCATCTCCATAAGCATAATTCATATTGGCATCTTGGCCACAAGCATAGCAATCATCAAGTTAATCAAAAAGGGATATTGCAAATGAATCAATGGGATCATAGCAATTATCATAGCATTCATCCTTTGGTAAGAACGAAGGGGCATTAAACAATGTATGAGTTGAAGAGTTACTCCCATTAGAAGGTGGGCACAGGTAGCTAATCCGCTCTTCCTCCTTTTGTTCTTCGCTCTCCTTGTCATCTTTTTCATCCAATGAGCTCAAAGTGTCATCAATTTCTTCTTCCATAGACTCCTGCAAGATATTAGTATCTTCTTGGATAGCGGAGACTTTCTCAATAAACTCATTAATATTAGCATTATGTTCATAATTCCCATAGCAATATTGAAGTATAGCAAAATTTTCAGGTCTATAAACATCATCATCAAAAGCTTCATACTTTTCAAACAAAGATTCAATTTCATAAGCACCCTTAAAAGCAACAAATTCTTCTATTTGTCCCACATCATAGTAATCATATCTACCATTAGCATAAGAAGCTAAGGTTTCATTATCATTAAATTTGCATGGAAAGGGAAGGTGTGGAACCTTCATCCTAGAGCAACAAGTAAAATCACATCTTTGGCATAAATTCCAAGCATACCAATGCAACTTATCAATTTGATCTCATAACGGTTTCCCTTTTTCTGTCAAGCGATAATCCCTAAAGTATTCATGTTGATCCAATGTGTCTCCTATTGTCAAGTTGAATGGGGTTTTCTCAGGATTATCAAAGTAGTGTTTAATATTTTTCATATAACGAGCATTAAGGGTTTTAGGAGGTTCCCCATATCCATGAGTAGCAAGTACAACTAATTGTTTTGGTATTTCATGTTGCATATCCATAGCTAAATATAGAGAACAACTTAGAATAGAAAATAAAAACTACTTAGTGATAAAGAAAACAAGCACACACGAGAATATTCACCCCACATTGTTGCTCCCGGGCAACGGCGCCAGAAAAAGAACTTGATAACCCACAAGTATAGGGGATCGTTTGTAGCCTTTCCGATAAATAAGAGTGTCGAACCTAATGAGGAGCTAAATGTAGAACAAATATTCCCTCAAGTTCTATAGATCATCGATACAATTATACGCACACTTAACATTTGCTTTACCTAGAACAAGAATAAAACTAGAAGTACTTTGTGAGAATAAAACTATGAATAAATTGCAAGATAATAAAAGTAGATAGCTTTTGTCAACAAGAAAGTCATTTGTCCCTAGGTGATCGATAACTAGGCCAGTGATCATTATTGCAACTTTATATGAGGGATAGGCATGAGCTAACATAATTTCCGTACTTGTATCATATGCACTTATGATTGGAACTCTAGCAAGCATCCGCAACTACCAAAGATCATTAAGGTAAAACCCAACCATAGCATTAAGTATCAAGTCCTCTTTACTCCCATATGCAATAGCCCACTTACTCGGGTTTGTGCTTCTGTTCACTCACACCACCCACCATAAGCAAACCATTAATGTATTGCAACACCCTACAGCTGGGATTCCTCATGTTTGCACGACATGGAGGGCACCATAGGACAACACCAAAATAAAACATACAACTCACACCAACCACGATCATCTATCAACCCATAGGACAAAACGGATCTACTCAAACATCATAACATAGCCATAAATCATTGGGAAATAATATATAGCATTGAGCACCATGTTTAAGTAGAGATTACAACGGGTGAAAGAGAGGTTACACCACTGCATAAAGGGGGGGAGTTGGTGTTGACGATGAGGAAGTTGTTGGAGTAGATCGTCGTCATCATGATTGCCCCGGCGGTGCTCCGGCGCCACCGGGAGAGAGGGGGAGAGAGTCCCCCTCCTTCTTCTTCCTTGGCCTCCCCCCTAGACGGGAGGAGAGTTCCCCCTATGGTCCATGGCCTCCATGGCGGCGGAGGGGTGGGAGCCCCTCCGAGATTGGATCTATCCATCTATTCTCTTCTGTTTCACGTTCCTGTTTTTTGGCTGAAAACCGCTTAAATTCCCGGAGATCCGTAACTCCGATTGTGCTGAGACTTAACACGATTTTTTTATGGATATAAGCTTCCTTGCACCCAAAGTAGAGATCCAACCGACTTACAAGGAGGCCACGATACACCACCATGCGTCTAGGCTACCTAGTGCGCCCAGGTGTATCATGGTGGATGTGGGCCTCCGTTTGTGTTGATTCCAACTCCCAAAAATCACATATATTCCAAAATTATTCGCCATAAATTTTTATCGCGTTTGGACTTCGTTTGACATGGATATTCTACGAAACAACAAACATGCAAGAAACATGAACTGGCACTCGGACTGGATCAATAGGTTAGTCTAATAAATCATATAAAATGTTGCCAAAAGTATGTGAAAGTTGTATAATATTGGCATGAAACAATCAAAAATTATAGATACGATAGAGACGTATCAATCCCCCCTCCTTCTTCTTCCTTGGCCTCCTCCCTAGATGGTAGGAGAGTTCCCCCTCTGGTCCATGGCCTCCATGGCGGCGGAGGGGCGGGAACCCCTCCTAGATTGGATCTATCTCTCTGTTCTCTTCTGTTTCACGCTTCTGTTTTCTGGCCCTTCACCATTTCTTAAATTTACAAAGATCAATAACTCCGATTGCGCTGAAATGTTTACATGATTTTTCCCATAAATTATCTTTCTTGCGCCTAAAGAGGAGCTCCAACCAACTTACGGGGAGCCCACAAGACACCTGGGCGCGCCAGGGGTGCCCGGCGCACCCTGGTGGGTGTTGGAGGTTGTGGGCCGCCGTTTGCGTTGATTCCACCTTGCAAAAATCACATATATTCCAAAATAATTCTCCATAAATTTCTATCTTGTTTGGACTTCATTTGATATGGATATTCTGCGAAACAAAAAACATGCAACAAATAGGAACTGGCACTCAGCACTGGATCAATATGTTAGTCCTATATATCATATAAAATGTTGCCAAAAATATGTCAAAAGTTGTATAATATTGGCATGAAACAATCAAAAATTATAGATATGACGAAGACGTATCATCCTGCTGCCCTCATCATAGCTCTCATTGGGACTAGAGCCCTCACTGAGCTCAACATTCTGCTCTAACTGGTTCTGGGTGTCACTGGCACTTGGCATCTTGAAAAGTTGACCCTGTGAATAGATGGGTATGGGCAGAGTAGATGAGTTATCACAAAAAATAGATAGTTCTTAAAAAAATTGAGTTCAAATTTAGTTTTAGATTTTCACATAAAGCATTTCGGAGCTGCCGAGTTGATCATTTTGGTGACACCGAAACACTCATAGTGCCAAAACACACCATTTTGGTAGGACCGAGTTGTGGTTTGGTGGCTCCGAGATGCTAGGATTTCACTGAAACTTTACTTTTGGTCTCACGGATTAGTACATTTCGGTGAACCGAGTTGTAGTTGTGCAATGGCCAGGGCCAACCGGTGGGACCGAAAATTTCAATTCAGACGGTCCGAGATGAGTTCGGCGGAAACCTAATGATACATCCATTTTGCATCATGTTTTCCTACTGTTATTTATAATAATTTTGTGCATAATAATGAGTAATTCTAATGCCTTTTCTCATAACATGCAAGATTCACACAAAGAGGGAGAATACTGGTAGCTGGAATTCTGGACCTGAAAAAGCTACGTCAGGCCACCTATTCTACACAACTCCAAATGAGCTGAAACTTCACGGGGATTTTTATGGAATAAATAAGAATTATTGGAGCAAATAACCACCAGAGGGGGCCCACTAGGTGGGCACAACCCACCTGAGAGCGCAAGGGAGCCCAGGCATGCCATGGTGGGTTGTGCCCTCCTCGGCCCACCTCCAATGCCCATCTTCTGGTATATAAGTCATTTTGACCTAGAAAAATCACGAGGGGACTTTCGGGACAAAGAGCCTCCTTCTCGAGGCGGAACTTGGGCCGGAGCACTTTTGCCCTCCGATGGAGCGATTCCGCCAGGGGAACTTCCCTCCCGGAGGGGGAAATCATCGTCATCATCATCAGCAAAAACTCTCCCATCTTTGGGAGGGCAGTCTCCATCAACATCTTCAATAGCACCATCTCCTCTCAAACCCTAGTTCATCTCTTGTGTTCAATCTTCGTACCAGAACTATAGATTGGTGCTTGTGGGTGACTAGTAGGTTGATTACATCTTGTAGTTGATTACTATATGGTTTATTTGGTGGAAGATTATATGTTCAGGTCCATTATGCTATTTAATACCCCTCTGATCATGAGCATGATTATCATTTGTGAGTAGTTACTTTTGTTCTTGAGGTCACGAGAGAAATCTTGTTGCAAGTAATCATGTAAACTTGATATGTGTTCGATATTTTGATGGTATGTATGTTGTGATTCCCTTAGTGGTGTCATGTGAACGTCGACTACATTACACTTCACCATACTTGGGCCTAAGGGAATGCATTGTGGAGTATTTACTAGATGATGGGTTGTGAGAGTGACAGAAGCTTAAACGCTAGTTTATGCGCTACTTCGTACGGGGATGATTTAGATCCAAAAGTTTAATGCTATGGTTAGATTTATTCTTAATACTTTTCTCTTAGTTGCGGATGCTTGCGAGGGGGTTAATCATAAGTAGGAGGTTTGTTCAAGTAAGAACAGAACCTAAGCACCGGTCCGCCCACATATGAAATTATCAAAGTAGCGAACACAAATCAAACCAACATAATGAAAGTGACTAGATGAAATTCCCGTATACCCTCAAGAACGCTTTGCTTATCATAAGAGACCGTTTTGGCCTGTCCTTTGCCTGAAAAGGATTGGGCTACCTTGCTGCACTTTTATTACCGTTACTGTTACTCACTCATTACAAATTACCTTCTATCAAACTACTCATTACTTATAATTTCAGTGCTTGCAGAGAATACCTTGCTGAAAATTACTTGTCATTTCCTTTTGCTCCTCGTTGGGTTCGATACTCTTATCAAAAGGACTATGATTGATCCCCTATACTTGTGGGTCATCACCTAACGCTAATTTTTTTTTGCTCGAATCTATTATAATGGATTAATCTAGTGGATAGAAGTATTGCAGTCGTGGAAAGATACATGGCGTTGTCCTTGTGCATTGAACCGGATAAATACAAGCACGAGCAGATCGAATCTCACCCTAACTCGGTGAAGATCCTCTACGGCGGCAACGGTGGGGCAGATTGCCGTTGACGGTGGTGGATTCCTGCGGTGACGAGGCATAGGAGACGACCGGCAACGATCCAGAGACCAAGGGGTGGCAGCAACGGGGTGCGGGGGTCGTATTGTTTGAATTATTTTCAACGTATGGTCGTGGAAGTATATATACCCATGTGCTGTCGGTGGCACCGAGATGTGCAACTGCGTGCAGTTACAACCACTCAGTGTGATCAAGTTGGTCTAATCGGTAGCACCGAGATGAAAATCTAGATCAGTATTTATGATTTTGGTTTGACCGAGTTTGAGGAATTAGTCTGTTCGAAATACATGAAGAAGGTTTTGGAAGGCAGCCCTTGGCATATCAATGGCTCCAAGTGCTCCTCACCCGGAGGTTCCGAAAATAACTTGTTCAATTTTTGTGATATAGCATGAATAGAGTTTGAGACAAGAAGAGTATTAGCTAGAGGGGATCTTAGGCATTCTTGTACATCCACTTGGCCAATAAAAACCAAGACAATCTAAACAACAAATGGATGTCCTCAAATGAAGAAAATATGCAGCCAATGTTCACACAATAAAATAGCAAATGAAATATGTGTCAAGAAAGCACAACCAATTTTGGCATCTATCAAGCAATTGGCGATGACTAGGTCATCTATATATGAGTATATTGACTTAGAGTCAAATGAGATCATTTGATCATAGGTCATACTCATCGTTTAATCACAAGTGGGGTTACCACTTTTACATAAAGCATTAATGTGTTCACACCATTAGAGTTGCTTTAGCTCAATTTTTAGAGCAAAGCTCCCCCTAGATGTGATATTGAAAGCACAAGTGCTCCCTGGGTGATTTTGGTAATTAATGTAAACATATCTCTTGTTGGACTAATACTTTTACCTAATATGCTTCAGATAAGTTCAACAATGGAGTGGCATGGACTAGAGGATGTGGAACCCCTTCAAGATGCTAAGAACAAAGGATTGGCTCAAGCTCAAAGCACAAGACTCTACATTTTCCATTTTAGTGATCCAAGATCACATTGAGTCTATAGGAAAAGCCAATACTATCAAGAGGGGATGAGGTGTTGCTTAATGAGTTTCTTGCTCAAAGTGCTTAGTGATATGCTCCAAAGCCCTAAACCACTTTCTCACATCCACATTTGTCCCAAACCATAAGTCAAACTCGGCCTTACCGAACCTTTCTATCCGGCGCCACCGAGTTCTCTTGACATAGCAACTGCCAGAAACCCTAGTCTTTTTGGTCTCACCGATAGGGATCTCGGTCTCACCAAGATGGGATTGTAATCTCTCTGTTGCCCTTCGTAACATTTCGGTCAAACCGAGATAAGCGATCAGTCCCATCAAGATTGCAATGCAAACTCTCACCTTTTGTAACATTTTGGTCCAACCGAGATGAGCGAATCGGTCCTATCGAGTTTGCCTGACCAACCCTCTGTGTGTCTATTACAAAAATTGGTCTCACAGAGTTTGTGTAATCGGTCTCACCGAGATTACGTTATGCCCTAACCCTAACCATATCGGTCCCATCGAGTTGACATGTCGGTCCCACCGAAATTCCTAACGGTCACATTATTTACTAAATTGGTCTGACCGAGTTTCATGATTCGGTCCCATCGAGTTTTGTAAGTTGTGTGTAACGGCTAGATTTTGTGTGGAGGCTATATATACCCCTCCACCCACTCTTCATTCTTGGAGAGAGCCATCAGAACCTGCCTACACTTCCAACATACATTTTCTGAGAGAGAACCACCTACACTTGTGTTGAGGTCAAGATATTCCATTCCTACCACATAAATCTTGATCTCTAGCCTTCCCCAAGTTGCTTTCCACTCAAATCTTCTTTCCACCAAATCCAAATCCTGTGAGAGAGAGTTGAGTGTTGGGTAGAATATCATTTGAAGCACAAGAGCAAGGAGTTCATCATCAACACACCATTTGTTACTTCTTGGAGAGTGGTGTCTCCTAGATTGGCTAGGTGTCACTTGGGAGCCTTCGTCAAGATTGTGGAGTTGAACCAAGGAGTTTGTAAGGGCAAGGACATATCCTACTTCGTGAAGATCTACCCTGGTGAGGCAAGTCCTTCGTGGGCGACAGCCAAGGTGGGATAGACAAGGTTGCTTCTTCGTGGACCCTTCGTGGGTTGAGCCCTCCGTGGACTCGCGCAACCGTTACCCTTCGTGGGTTGAAGTCTCCATCAACGTGGATGTACGATGGCACTACCTATCGGAACCATGGCTCAAAAATCTTTGTCTCTCCAAATTGCGTTTGCACACTCCAATCCCATCACTTTACATGCATGCTTTACTTTCCGCTGCTCATATACTCTTTGCATGCTGGCTTGATACGTATTGTGAATGTTGAACTTGTGCCAAAACTCCACTTCTACTTAAAGAAATTAAAAACTGCAACTTTTCTTGCTTAGAGTATATTCACCCCCCTCTACACACGTCTTCTCGATCCTTTCAATTGGTATCAGAGCTTTGGTCTCCATTGCTTTGGTTTAAACACCATTGGAGGAAGATGGATGAGTCTACTTTGGGAGTCTTAGACATAGAGTGCCTATACTTGATGGAGAGTACTTTCATGAGTGGAAAAATGAGATGCTTGTGATTTTCAATGAATATCATTTGAACAAGTACATTACTAGCCTTGAGTAAGATGAAATTCCATTGATCCTAAGTTTGGTGATTGTCTATTTGAGCTTACAAATCTTATGCGTGCCAAAGGAGATGTTGGAATTATTAGTGATATTATTTCCGAAGCTATTAGAATTCATAAAGAAGATCATTGTCAAACTGATTCTAACGAATCACCCTCTCTAGGAATTGATCCATCACATGACGATGTTGAACATGGATACTATGATGAGGATGAGGATAGTGACTTTGATCTTGATGATGCAATGAGACACTTTGGTCTTATGGCAAATCTTCTGGGATACATGGCAGGAGTAAAGGAATGGGTTCTTGATAGTGGATGTACCGATCACATGACCGGAGATAAAGATATGTTTCCTGAGCTTGCTAAAAATGACGGCCCTCGAAAGATGTCACTTTTAGTGATAACTCAAAGGGTAAGGTGGTTGGCCTCGGTAAGGTGGCCATCTCACATGACAGCTCCATACAAAATCTCATGCTCATTGAATCTCTTGGGTACAATTTACTTTAAGTATCTAGACTTGCTGATTTCGGTTTCAATGTCCTATTTACTGAAGTAGATTGCCAAGTGTTTCGTAGAGATAATCATAAAATGGTCTTTACCGGCATACGTAGAGGTGATCTTTACATTGTTGATTTCACTAAAAAGGCTCAACCTAGAACTTGCTTAATTGCTAAATCCTCTAAAGGCTGGTTATGGCATAGACGGTTAGGTCATGTGGGCATGCAAAACCTTGACAAGCTCATAAAAGGAAATCATATCCTTGGCGTTAACGATGTCATATTTGATAAGGATAGACTTTGCAGTGCTTCTCAAGCAGGTAAACAGGTTCGAGGAAGACATCCCGTGAAGAACATCATGACCACAAGGAGGCCGCTTGAGTTACTTCACATGGATCTTTTTGGTCCCAATGCTTACAAAAGTCTCAGCGGAAATTCTTTTGGTCTAGTCATAGTCGATGATTTTTCAAGATTTACGTGGGTGTTCTTTCACGATGATAAATCACAGGTTCAGAAGATCTTCAAAAACTTTGCTAGGAAGGCCCAAAATCAATTTGAAGTGAAGATCAAGAAGGTTCGGAGCGACAATGGAACGGAATTCAAGAACGCGAATGTGGACACCTTTCTTGACGAAGATGGGATTTCACACGAGTTCTTGGCTATGTACACACCTCAACAAAATGGAGTTGTTGACAGGAAGAACCAGACGCTCATCGAAATGGCGAGAACGATGCTTGATGAGTACAAGACACCAAAGCACTGATAGAGGCGGAGGTGTCCCGTCTTTCGATGAGATGGTGGATTTCGCTTTGGTGGAAGTCGACTTTGACGATCCGACTACGAATGTGCGAAGACGTCGCGCCTTAGCAATCGCTAAAGCAACTCCGAGAGGTTATTGACCACGCCGGAGCACGATCAACCTGACCACGAGGGTCTATTTCCTGCGAGCAAATGAAGAACAAGCAAGAAACTGAGATTGCAATCTGGATATTGCGAATATAAGATGAAAGCTTTATTGATCAAGGTGGGGTTCTGTGACGCCTTTGTCTGGTCGTTGAACACAAACGAAGTACGCGAAGTTGCAGCTATGGCGAACTTTTAATCTAAACAAAACCCAAAGTCTAAACAGTGCCCCAAGGGCTGTATATATGGAGGAAGAGGAGGGAATTTCGTGGCCCTTGAGGGTGGGGTCCGAAACCAACCCTAACTCTTGTTTCCCCACACATACGGACTCTAAAAATAGCCTATACTTAAGTATTTCGAAATTACATGGGCCTGGCCCAATAATAAGGTGACGCAGCACCTAAAATATCCTATGGACGAATATTATGAAGTGGCATCTTGTATATTTCGTCCAAGGCTTCATGCACTCCTTATGGTGGCTTCAAAGTCCTGAAATCATCACTTGTAACTCCGTTCTTGATCCCCTTGCGCATGCCATCAACTCCATGCGTGTTCTTGCTCCAATGTTCATCCTTCTCCAAGCTAGTACCTTCATTTGTAAGCAAAACAAATGTATCCAATTTAGGCAGCATCATATTCTCATGAACATTAGAATCATTACCAAGAAACGAAAGTACCTGGTAATTTAATTGGCGTGCGCGAGCTCTAGTAATTCGTCCTGTATATGTAACAGTAGGGGCTGTGGGTGTAACAATGGTATTGATGTCCTCATCATCCTCCCCTTCTTGAAATGAAGTCGTCCTCGACGAAAGCTCATCTTCCTCACGCAAATAAGGCTTCAAATCTGCAATGTTAAAAGTGGGACTAACCCCAAAATCTGTAGGTAGCTCAAGTTTATATGCATTATCATTTAATTTCTCTAACACCTTAAAAGGACCATCAGCACGTGGCATTAGCTTTGATTTGCGCAAATTAGGAAATCTATCTTTACGCAAATGTAACCAAACAAGATCTCCAGGTGCAAACACAACATGTTTTCTACCCTTATCTCCAGCAAGTTTATATTTAGCATTCATACGCTCAATGTTTTCCTTAGTTAACTCATGCATTTTTAAAATCAATTCAGAACGTTCTTTAGCATCAAAATTAACCTTCTCCGAAGATGGAAGAGGCAACAAATCAATAGGTGCACGAGGTTGGAAACCATACACAATTTCAAAAGGGCACATCTTAGTAGTAGAATGCAATGAACGATTATAAGCAAATTCAATATGAGGCAAGCATTCTTCCCACATTTTCTTATTATTCTTCAAAACATCCCTAAGCATAGTAGACAATGTTCTATTGACTACTTCAGTTTGTCCATCAGTTTGGGGATGACAAGTAGTATTAAAAAGCAATTTAGTCCCCAACTTAGCCCATAAACATCTCCAAAAGTGGCTAAGAAATTTAGTATCACGGTCTGAAACAATAGTATTTGGCACACCATGCAAGCGAATAATTTCACGAAAGAACAAATCAGCAACATTAACAGCATCATCGCTTTTATGACATGGTATAAAGTGTGCCATTTTCGAGAATCTATCCACGACAACAAATATGCTATCCCCCCCCTTCTTTGTTCTAGGTAAACCTAAAACAAAGTCCATAGATATATCCTCCCAAGGAACACTAGGTACATGCAAAGGCATATATAAACCATGAGGATTGAGTCGTGACTTAGCTTTTTGACATGTAGTGCAGCGAGCAATAAAACGCTCAACATCCCGTCTCATCTTTGGCCAAAAGAAATGTGTAGCAAGTACGTCCTCCGTCTTCTTCACGCCAAAGTGTCCCATTAATCCTCCTCCATGCGCCTCCTGCAACAACAAAAGACGAACGGAGCTAGCTGGAATGCATAGCTTGTTAGCACGAAACACAAATCCATCGTTAACGACGAACTTGTTCCATGTTCTACCTTCTTTACAATTCTGCAATACATCGCTAAATTCAGCATCATGCACATATTGATCTTTGATGGTCTCCAAACCAAATATTTTAAAGTCAAGTTGTGAAAGCATAGTATAACGACGAGACAATGCATCAGCAATAACATTTTCTTTACCCTTCTTGTGTTTAATGACATAAGGGAAAGTCTCAATGAATTCAACCCATTTAGCATGTCTACGATTCAGTTTAGCTTGACTTTTAATATGTTTCAAAGATTCATGATCAGAATGTATAACAAATTCTTTGGGCCATAAATAATGTTGCCATGTCTCTAAAGTCCGAACAAGAGCATATAATTCTTTATCATAAGTAGAATAGTTCAAACTAGGCCCACTCAATTTTTCAGAAAAGTATGCAACAGGTTTGCCATCTTGTAATAACACACCTCCTAATCCAATTCCACTAGCATCACATTCAAGCTCAAAAGTCTTATTAAAATCAGGAAGTTGGAGTAAAGGAGCATGTGTCAACTTAGCTTTCAATACCGTGAAGGCTTCTTCCTGTGCAGTACCCCAAACAAAAGGCACATCCTTCTTTGTAAGCTCGTTGAGAGGTGCAGCAATGGTGCTGAAATCTCTCACAAAACGCCTATAGAAACCAGCGAGGCCAAGGAAACTCCTCACTTGTGTGACCGTTTTGGGCTGCGGCCAACTGTCAATAGCTTCAATCTTGGCTTTATCAACTTCAATTCCCTGTGGAGTAACAACATAGCCAAGAAAAGATACTCGGTCGGTGCAAAAGGTGCACTTCCCAAGGTTACCAAACAAACGTGCATCACGTAGAGCATTAAAAACAGCACGTAAATGTTCCAAATGTTCTTCCAAAGATTTGCTATAAATCAGTATATCATCAAAATAGACTACCACAAATCGTCCAATGAAAGCACGTAAAACTTCGTTCATTAATCTCATGAAAGTACTAGGTGCATTAGTTAACCCAAAAGGCATGACTAACCACTCATATAATCCAAACTTAGTTTTAAATGATGTTTTCCATTCATCTCCCAATTTCATACGATTTTGATGGTATCCACTACGCAAATCAACTTTGGAGAATATAGTAGAGCCACTCAATTCATCAAGCATATCATCTAGCCTAGGAATAGGGTGACGATAACGAATAGTAATATTATTAATGCCTCTACAATCAACACACATACGTGACGTACCATCCTTTTTCGGCACTAGAATAATAGGAACAGCACAAGGACTAAGGGATTCGCGTATATAACCTTTGTCGAGCAACTCCTGTACTTGACGCATAATCTCCTTCGTCTCCTCTGGATTGGTACAGTATGGTGCACGGTTGGGTAATGATGCACAAGGAATTAAGTCAATTTGATGCTCAATCCCTCGAATAGGTGGGAATCAGCAATAACATTTTCTTTACCCTTCTTGTGTTTAATGACATAAGGGAAAGTCTCAATGAATTCAACCCATTTAGCATGTCTACGATTCAGTTTAGCTTGACTTTTAATATGTTTCAAAGATTCATGATCAGAATGTATAACAAATTCTTTGGGCCATAAATAATGTTGCCATGTCTCTAAAGTCCGAACAAGAGCATATAATTCTTTATCATAAGTAGAATAGTTCAAACTAGGCCCACTCAATTTTTCAGAAAAGTATGCAACAGGTTTGCCATCTTGTAATAACACACCTCCTAATCCAATTCCACTAGCATCACATTCAAGCTCAAAAGTCTTATTAAAATCAGGAAGTTGGAGTAAAGGAGCATGTGTCAACTTAGCTTTCAATACCGTGAAGGCTTCTTCCTGTGCAGTACCCCAAACAAAAGGCACATCCTTCTTTGTAAGCTCGTTGAGAGGTGCAGCAATGGTGCTGAAATCTCTCACAAAACGCCTATAGAAACCAGCGAGGCCAAGGAAACTCCTCACTTGTGTGACCGTTTTGGGCTGCGGCCAACTCTCGATAGCTTCAATCTTGGCTTTATCAACTTCAATTCCCTGTGGAGTAACAACATAGCCAAGAAAAGATACTCAGTCGGTGCAAAAGGTGCACTTCCCAAGGTTACCAAACAAACGTGCATCACGTAGAGCATTAAAAACAGCACGTAAATGTTCCAAATGTTCTTCCAAAGATTTGCTATAAATCAGTATATCATCAAAATAGACTACCACAAATCGTCCAATGAAAGCACGTAAAACTTCGTTCATTAATCTCATGAAAGTACTAGGTGCATTAGTTAACCCAAAAGGCATGACTAACCACTCATATAATCCAAACTTAGTTTTAAATGATGTTTTCCATTCATCTCCCAATTTCATACGATTTTGATGGTATCCACTACGCAAATCAACTTTGGAGAATATAGTAGAGCCACTCAATTCATCAAGCATATCATCTAGCCTAGGAATAGGGTGACGATAACGAATAGTAATATTATTAATGCCTCTACAATCAACACACATACGTGACGTACCATCCTTTTTCGGCACTAGAATAATAGGAACAGCACAAGGACTAAGGGATTCGCGTATATAACCTTTGTCGAGCAACTCCTGTACTTGACGCATAATCTCCTTCGTCTCCTCTGGATTGGTACGGTATGGTGCACGGTTGGGTAATGATGCACCGGGAATTAAGTCAATTTGATGCTCAATCCCTCGAATAGGTGGTAATCCCGGTGGCACGTCTTGTGGAAAGACGTCAGCGAACTCCTGCAAAATGTTAGTGACAGCAGGGGGCAAAGAGGAAGGCACGTCCTCGAATGAAAATAATGCCTCTTTGCACACAAAAGCATAGCAAATAGATTTGCTAAAATCTAGCTCATCAATATCAGATTTGGTGGCAAGTAAACATGCACTTTTCAATTTAATTTAAGAAGCAACAGTAGATGGTTTATTATTAGGCTTCATGTGTTGCTCAAATTCTTTTGCCACAATCTGATTTTCACTCTTATTTTTCTCCTGTTTTGCTTTATTAGCTCTATTAATATCATCTTTCAAAATGGACTCAGGAGTCATAGGAAGCAAAGTAATATTTTTATCCTTATGAACAAGAGTATACTGATTGTTTCTACCATGGTGTACAGAATTTTTATCAAATTGCCATGGTCTACCAAGTAATAAGGAACATGCTTGCATAGGTACCACATCACAATCAACATAATCAGCATATGTAGAGATACTAAAATGCACACGAACAGTATGTGTTACCTTAACCTTGCCGCTGTTGTTGAACCATTGGATGTAGTAAGGATGTGGATGTGGTCTTGTGGTGAGAGATAGCTTCTCCACCATCTCCATGCTAGCCAAGTTGTTGCAGCTACCTCCGTCTATGATGACGCGCATAGAACGTTCCTTCACAACTCCCTTGGTATGGAACAAATTGTGCCTCTGATTTTGCTCAACTTGTGTGACCTGCACACTCAAAACACGTTGAGCAACTAAACATTCATACCTGTCAGCGTCTTCAGGAGCCATGTATTGCGTCTCATGATCAGAATCGTCTCCACCGTGTTCGTCACGTGTAATAAGAGCCAAAGTCTCCTCATCATAGTCACTAGCGGACTCATACCCACCATCCTCAGTAACAATCATCACACGCTTAGATGGGCATTCTCTCGCATAATGACCTCCACCCTTGCAACGTCGACAAATAATATCATGTGTTTGCCCTGTTGATGCCATGGATGAAGAAGAGCTCTTTGCAGGCCCAGAAGGTGTGCTCTTGGCAGATAGCGGTGATTGTGCCTGCTTTATTGTATCACGGTTGGAGGTGGCAGCCGATGGAGGCGCCGGTGTAGCAGAACGTGTGGAAGTAGATGATGCACGTGGTGTCCATGATGAAGGTCGACCTGCAGAAAAGTTAGTCCGCGCCAATGCCTGTCGATCCTGCACTTCACGTTCAGCTTTACAAGCAAGATGGAATAAACGAGTGATATTAGTATACTCCTTATAGTCTAGAATGGTCTGAATCTCTCTATTTAATCCACCTAGAAAACGTGCAAGCATAGCTTCATTCTCCTCAACAATACCACATCTAATCATGCCAGTTTGTAATTCCTAATAATATTCTTCTACAGAATTTTTTCCTTGTCTTAAGCGCTGTAATTTTTGAAGCAATTCACGTTGATAATATGGTGGAACCCAACGAGTACGCATAGCAGTTTTCAAAGCAGCCCAAGTAGCGGGAATAGGATATAATCTACAATGTTCAGACCACCATACACATGCAAAACTAGTGAAAGCACAAACAGCAGCAGCAACCCGTCTCTCCTCGGGATATTGTAAACATGTAAAACGTTGTTCAGTTTCTAACTCCCAAGTAAGATATATATCAGGAACATATCTACCCTCAAATGGTGGAATATTCAATTTCAGTTTAGGAATATGGACATCATCTCGTACCTGAGGTGGTGGTGCAGGCCTACCATTACGAATATATACCTGAGGTCGACCTGGTGGTGGTGGTGCTGGTGGCTGCACGTAGTGCTGATTTTGATCAACCTCATCCTCATAATCGCCCGCATACTCATCATCCTCCTGGGTACCAGCAGCAGCAGTAGCAGGGGCCAAAGAAGCATCAACAACATGAACAGCAGCACCAGAAGTTTGGCCATCCGCAATAGGAACACGCTTCGCTCGTCCATACTGATTCGAAAGGATGCGTTGTTGTTGTTGTTGTTGGAGAGGTGCGTTAGGTGCAGCGGGTGGTGGTGGTGGAAGATGCGCGAGCAATTCATTAAACTTGTTATCGAGCTTTGTTTCGAACGTCTTCTCCATGCCATCTATCTTCTCCATGGCCTCTTCAAATCTGTTTAGCACATCTTGCACCTGTCCACTCATCATTTGCTGAAATTTATCATGCAAATCCTTATTCGTCATGTTCTCCCAGTCAGTCTCGTCGGCTTGTGATCCTGGCATGGTTAGCAGCAATAGAAACACACAAGAATATGATCCTACAGACTACTAACAAGAGGTGGTGGTGGGTGTCACAAATCCGTCAAGCAAATCTCAAATTCTTACCAGTTCTTACCCAGCAGCAGGCGGTGATCGGCAACCGTTGTAGTCAAACACTCTCAAAGCTTGGATAGAGCGATTACCAGGGAGAGTCAAACGCACGATGTAGATGTATGTGGAGCTAGGAAGGCTTATAATATGGTAGCAAAAAGGGTCAGCAATAATCAATTCAGAGATGCAAAGTTGAATAAACGCTCAACGACGGTACTGTGCTGGTCCTAGGCTAGACTGTGCTAGAGACGCGAGCCTAGAACACCAACAAAATCACGGCGCGGCACGTAAACAAGGGAGGAGCACACTCTGAATTTTTTTTCTCTTTTTTTTGCACTTTTTTTTCTCTTTTTTTTTGCTCCGCAACAATTTTTTTTTCGAAAAAGTCTACAAATGGTCTAAAAACTGCCTAGCCAGAATTTTCTAGACTTAGTTTTTTTTTGAAACTGGAACTATTTTTCTTCTGCGGATGGCTCGGAAGTTGGGGAGTCCTTCTCTGTCACGACTCGGAGTATCGCGTGATCTGGAAATCGAGAACAATGCAACAATTACTGGACTCGGACTAGGACTGGTGGCGGATATGAATCTAGTGGAACTCGGACTGGTGGCGGAGATGAAACTGGTGGAACACGGACAGGTGGCGGATATATGTTGCAGGTGAACTCGGATTGGCGTGATGGCGGCGGATATGTGGTGGCGTATATGGATTCGGATTGGCGGTGAATATGTGGTGGTGGTATATGGCAACAGCGACGATGATGATGCGGTGGTGATATATGGCAGCAGCGACGTGACAACCTTTGAACAGAACTCGAAACTCTAAAAGACTAGACGCTAAGACCAGCAACTTGACACGACGATGCAACCGCAAATTCAACAAAGCAAATACAGAAAAGATTATGCAAAGGCTCAGATTGGTTCAGATATGATGAACTAACCCTAATTTTTTTTGTGGCTTTTTCGTGGACTGTAGGTATGAAGAACAGACTCGATCTAAACTACGAAAAACTGTAAAATCTCACCGAGCAACCTGGAAATCTGATACCACTTGATAGAGGCGGAGGTGTCCCGTCTTTCGATGAGATGGTGGATTTCGCTTTGGTGGAAGTCGACTTTGACGATCCGACTACGAACGTGCGAAGACGTCGCGCCTTAGCAATCGCTAAACCAACTCCGAGAGGTTATTGACCACGCCGGAGCACGATCAACCTGACCACGAGGGTCTGTTTCCTGCGAGCAAACGAAGAACAAGCAAGAAACTGAGATTGCAATCTGGATATTGCGAATATAAGATGAAAGCTTTATTGATCAAGGTGGGGTTCTATGACGCCTTTGTCTGGTCGTTGAACACAAACGAAGTACGCGAAGTTGCAGCTATGGCGAACTTTTAATCTAAACAAAACCCAAAGTCTAAACGGTGCCCTAAGGGCTGTATATATGGAGGAAGAGGAGGGAATTTCGTGGCCCTTGAGGGTGGGGTCCGAAACCAACCCTAACTCTTGTTTCCCCACACATACGGACTCTAAAAATAGCCTATACTTAAGTATTTCGAAATTACATGGGCCTGGCCCAATAATAAGGTGACGCAGCACCTAAAATAGCCTATGGACGAATATTATGAAGTGGCATCTTGTATATTTCGTCCAAGGCTTCATGCACTCCTTATGGTGGGTTCAAAGTCCTGAAATCATCACTTATAACTCCGTTCTTGATCCCCTTGCGCATGCCATCAACTCCATGCGTGTTCTTGCTCCAATGTTCATCCTTCTCCAAGCTAGTACCTTCATTTGTAAGCAAAACAAATGTATCCAATTTAGGCAGCATCATATTCTCATGAACATTAGAATCATTACCAAGAAACGAAAGTACCTGGTAATTTAATTGGCGTGCGCGAGCTCTAGTAATTCGTCCTGTATATGTAACAGTAGGGGCTGTGGGTGTAACAATGGTATTGATGTCCTCATCAAGCACTTTTGGGTGGAAGCGGTCAAGACAGCTTGTCATGCAACAAATCGCTTGTATCTTCACAATCTACTCGGGAAGACGGCATACGAGCTCCTCACCAGTAACAAACCCCAAGTTGGATACTTTCGAGTATTCGGCTCAAAGTGCTACATTCTTGATAAGCATCATGTTCTAAATTTGCTCCTAAATGTCATGAAGGTTTCCTACTTGGTTATGGCTCAAACACTCACACTTACCATGTCTACAATAATTTCAGCCGAAAGGTTGAAGAGACGGTAGATGTGAAGTTTGATGAATCTAACGGCTCGCAAGTAGGGCAATTGCCAATTGATGTAGGATACAATGACCCGTCCGAAGCAATCCAAGACTTGTCTATTGGCAAGATTCGTCCAACGGAGGTGAAGGAGAGTACCTCGTCCGTCCAAGTGGAAGCTTCCACCTCACGACAAGGTGAACGAAGAGTTGATACGGAAGCATCCACAAGTGGGACACACCAAGACGAAGAAAACGAGGAAGTACACCAAGATGAACATCAACAACCTCCTTCTCCACCACGACAAGAGAACGACAACGTCAACAACGAAGAAGAACAAGATGTTCCACCAAGATCCAAGCAAAAGCTTTCACGAGTTCGAGCAAGAGTTGCCAAAGACCATCCCGTCGAGCAAATCTACAATGATATCCAAACTGGGAGAATCACTCGCTCTAAAACTCGTTTGGCTAACTTTTGTGAACATTATTCATTCATCTCTAGCATTGAACCTATGAAGGTTGAAGAAGCATTGGAAGATCCGGACTGGATAAACGCCATGCATGAAGAACTACATACCTTTGAGAGAAATCAAGTTTGGACATTGGTTGAGAAGCCCGACAACAACCACAACATCATTGGTACCAAATGGGTGTTTCGCAACAAGCAAGATGAAGATGGACAAGTAGTTCGCAAAAAAGCATGTCTCGTCGCCCAAGGCTACACTCAAGCCGAAGGTATGGACTATGGTGAGACATATGCCCCCGTTGCTAGACTTTAGTCCATTCGCATCTTACTTGCCTATGCTAATCACCATGATATCACCTTGTACCAAATGGACATTAAAAGTGCTTTTCTAAATGGTGAAATAGAGTAGGAAGTTTACGTTAAGCAACCTCCCGGCTTTGTCAATCCTAAGAAACCTAATCATGTTTACAAACTTCACAAAGCTCTTTATGGTCTTAAACAAGCTCCTAGAGCGTGGTATAAATGCTTGACCAAGTTCCTTATTGAAAAAGGCTTTGAAATTGGAAAAATTGATTCTACACTTTTTACTAAAAGGGTTAATGGAGAACTATTAGTGTGCCAAATCTATGTTGATGATATTATATTTGGTTCGACTAACCCTCACTTTAGTGAGAAGTTTGGAAAGCTAATGTCAGAGAAGTTTGAGATGTCTATGATGAGTGAACTCGAATTCTTTCTCGGCTTGCAAATCAAGAAAACGAAGGAAGGTACCTTTGTCTCTCAAACAAAGTACACCAAGGACTTATTCAAGAAGTTCAATATGCAAGAATGCAAAGGTATGACTACACCCACGCCTACTAGTGGACGTCTTGATTTGGCCAAAGATGGTGAACCGGTTGATCAAAAGGTTTACTACTCCATGATTGGTTCATTGTTATATCTATGTGCTTCACGTCCCGATATTATGCTAAGTGTGTGCATGTGTGCACGATATCAAGCCGACCCTAAAGAATGTCATCTTAAGGCTGTGAAAAGGATAGTGAGATACTTAATACATACACCAAATTTTGGCATTGGTATCCTAAGAGGGCCTCTTTTAATCTTGTTGGCTACTCCGACTCGGACTATGCCGGTGACAAGGTTGATAGAAAGTCCACTTCGGGTACATGTAAATTTCTTGGTAGATATCTTGTGTCTTGGTCCTCCAAGAAACAAAACTCGGTATCCTTGTCCATCACCGAAGCGGAATACATTGCCGTTGGTTCATGTTGTGCTCAATTACTTTGCATGACCCAAACTCTTAAAGATTACGGGATACATGTGAAACATGTTCCATTGCTTTGTGACAATGAAAGTGCTATCAAGATTGCTCACAATCCCGTGCAACACTCTTGAACTAAGCATATTGAAGTTCGTCATCATTTCATTCGAGATCATGTTGCTAAGGGTGACATTAATCTTAAGCATGTTCGCACCAATAAGCAATTAGCGGATATATTCACTAAACCACTTGATGAGAAAGTGTTTTGCAGGTTTAGAGGTGAATTGAACATCATTGATGCTTCAAACTTGGAGTAGGAACTCCACTTGGATACATGCAAGACATGAGCCTATGACTAATCTTTGATATTTCTCTTATGATGATAACCTTATGTCCTGGATATATACCTTGCATGTTATCTAACCCTTGAAGGTACTTGGATGAATCTAAATCTATGAGATTTCAACTCACTCACATCCTAAGCAATCTCTACATCACCAAGTCTCTACACAATGGTGGTTGAAGACAAGGAAGCACGAAACTCTTGAAACATATCCTTTGGAAATTTCTATATTGAGTTTCATGATTGTCATTTTGGATACACAAGTGCTTTTCCTTGCAAAACTAACACATGTAGGTAGATGAACTCAAATTTCAAGTGGTGCTCCCAATTCTTGATGAGCTACATCAACCTTGAGCAACCCACACAAGTTCAAGTACATGATCAAGTTCAACACCACCACCCAAGGTATGTTATTCCATCTTTGAGAAGCTTTACCCCAAGACATGGGTCAAAGCAACTCAACAAGATGAGAATACATCAAAATGCTTAAATGAAAAATTGCAACCTTAAACGATGAGTACGACCTATGATCAAGTGATCTCACTTGACTCCTAAGACAATATACTCTAACATAGGTGAAATTGTCGCTGACCAACTCTAGAAGAAGTTCTCTTGTGTTCTTTTCTATTGCATTTTTCTCATGCATATTTGTTTCCCCTTTCAAAAAACACTTCATCTAGATTTCTTTTCTTTTATTTCTATTTTGCATTCCCTGCATCCAATTCATTGCAAATCTTTTAGTTAATTCCTTGCAAATCCTTGTGAGATTTTACTTTTCTAGTGAGCTGAGGTGACAACTGTTTTCTCTATGATGAATTCGGTCACACCGGTCTGTTGCCTTTGGTCCAACCGAAACCTTTCGGCGCAACCGAAGCACACAACTCGGTGCCACCGATTTCACTACAAGAAAGATAGCTTGCCACTTGTTCCTGCTTTCTTTTCAATCCAGCTCCACTCAATGATTCTTGTCCTCTACCAGCATCACATTCGACTTGCTTCTTTGTTCTGTGACTCAAGGACCAAACCCATTTGCAACAGAAATCCATAAGAACCCTTCTTGGAAATTGAAGTCAAAGGGGGAGAGAAAGATCACATCAAAGCTTAATCATTTCTATAGGGGGAGAGAATACTCAGGAGAGAGAGACCCTAGATGCTTGGTGTTCAAGAGGAGAGAAGTCACATGTCTTTAAGAGGGGAAAGACATGTTCATATTTGATTGTTTGCATTAGCTTTGTTTCTTTTCTTTGCTCTGATTTTCTGTTCCCTATCTTCTCCCAGTGTCCCATGCTAGATTCAGGGGGAGCAAGACATCTAAGGGAAGGAAATCCTTGAATTCATTGCACATCTTTACCTTTGGGGACATGTGATGTCTACTACACAACCTTCTTCCTGTAGACGTTGTTGGACCTCCAAGTGCAGAGGTTTGTAGGGCAGTAGCAAATTTCCCTCAAGTGGATGACCTAAGGTTTATCAATTCGTGGGAGGCATAGGATGAAGATGGTCTCTCTGAAAAAACCCTGCAACCAAATAACAAAGAATCTCTTGTGTCCCCAACACACCCAATACAATGGAAAATTGTATAGGTGCACTAGTTCGGCGAAGAGATGGTGATACAAGTGCAATATAGATGGTAGATAAAGGTTTTTGTAATCTGAAAATATAAAAACAGCAAGGTAACTAATGATAGAAGTGAGCGTAAACGGTATTGCAATAGTAGGAAACAAGGCATAGGGTTCATACTTTCACTAGTGCAAGTTCTCTCAACAATGATAACATAACTGTATCATATAATAATCCCTCAACATGCAACAAAGAGTCACTCCAAAGCCACTACTAGCGGAGAACAAATGAAGAGATTATGATAGGGTACGAAACCACCTCAAAGTTATCCGTTTTGTTCTATCTATTCAAGAGTCCATAGTAAAATAACATGAAGCTATTCTTTCCGTTCAATCTATCATAGAATTCATACTAGAATAACACCTTAACACACAAATCAACCAAAACCCTAATTTCACCTAGATACTCCATTAACACCTCAAGTATCAGTGGGCATGATTATACGATATGCATCACACAATCTCAGATTCATCTATTCAACCAACACAAAGTACATCAAAGAGTGCCCCAAAGTTTCTACTGGAGAGTCAAGACAAAAACGTGGGCCAACCCCTATGCAAAGGTTCATGAGCGGAACCCACAAGTTGATCACCAAAACATACATCAAGTGGATCACGTGATATCCCATTGTCACCACAGATAAGCATGACAAGACATACAACAAGTGTTCTCAAATCCTTAAAAACTCAGTCCGACAAGATAACTTCAAAGGGAAAACTCAATTCATCACAGGAGAGTAGAGGGGGAGAAACATCATAAGATCCAACTATAATAGCAAAGCTCGCGATACATCAAGATCGTGCCATAGAGAGAACACGAGAGAGAGAGAGAGAGAGAGAGAGAGAGAGATCAAACACATAGCTACTGGTACATACCCCAGCCCCGAGGGTGAACTACTCCCTCCTCGTCATGGAGAGCGCCGGGATGATGAAGATGGCCACCGGGGAGGGATTCCCCCTCCGGCAGGGTGCCGGAATGGGCTCCCGAGAAGTTTTTGGTGGCTACAGAGGCTTGCGGCGGTGGAACTCCCGATCTATCTTCGTATTCGATGGTTTTAGGGTATAATGGAATATATAGGCGAAAGAAGTCGGTCGTGGGAGTCTCGAGGGGCCCACGAGACAGGGGCGCGCCCAGGGGGTGGGCGCGCCCTCCTATCTCCTGGCCTCCTCGAAGCTTCCCTGGCTTGTACTCCAAGTCTCCCGGATCATGTTCGTTCCAAAAATCATGCTCCCAAAGGTTTCTTTCCATTTGGACTCTGTTTGATATTCCTTTTCTTTGAAATACTGAAACAGGCAATAAAACAGCAATATGGGTTGGGCCTCCAGTTAATAGGTTAGTCCCAAAAGTAATATAAAAGTGTATAATAAAGCCCATAAACATTCTAAACAGATAAATAAATAGCATGAATGCTTCATAAATTATAGATATGTTGGAGACGTATCAGCATCCCCAAGCTTAATTCCTGCTCGTCCTCGAGTAGGTAAATAATAAAAGAAAGAATTTATGAAGTGTGAATGCTAGCAGGTCCACAAGCATGATTATATGTCATAATAGTAGTTCATCTCATAAAACTTCTCACAAACAAGTAACAAGCTATTCACATGTTAAAGCATAGACCATAAACTTTCTTGAAAACTAGCAAACTTAGTCATCAAACAATTACAATTCATCTTATTTTCAGGAAGGGTCTATGTTAGAGCTTTGATGTACCAAACTCCACATACTCAACTATCATATAGTCTTCTAGAATTGCTAACACTCACGCAATACTAATGGTTATGGAGTTTTAATCGGACACTAAGAAAGATAGGGGCTTATAGTATTGCCTCCCAACGTATTCACCTTTGGGTGATGTCAACAATAATAGTTCATGCTAACTTACATCCAATTGGATATATATATATATATATATATATATATATATATATATATATATATATATATATATATATATATATATATATATATCAAGATCTTTCCAACACGAGGTGCTTGCCAAAGGATAAAATGAAAAAAGGGAAAGGTGAAGATCACCTTGACTCTTGCATAAAGTAAAAGACATGAAGTAAAAGATAGGCCCTTCACAGAGGGAAGCAGAGGTTGTCATGCGCTTTTAGGGTTGCATGCACAAAATCTTAATTCAAAAGAGCGTCACTTTATATTTCCACTTGTATATGGACCTTTATTATTCAGTCTGTCGCTTTTATTGCTTCCATAACAAGATCGTATAAAGCTTATTTTCTTCACACTAATAGATCATACATATTTAGAGAGCAATTTTTATTGTTTGCACCTATGACAACTTACTTGAAGGATCCTACTCAATCCATAGGCAGGTATGGTGGACTCTCATGGCAAAACTGGGTTTAAGGATATTTGGAAGCACAAGTAGTATCTCTACTTGGTGCAAGGAATTTTGGCTAGCATGAGGGGGAAAGGCAAGCTCAACATGTTTGAATGATCCATGACAATATACTTTAACTGAGATGTGAGAAAACATAACCCATTATGTTGTCTTCCTTGTCCAACATCAACTCTTTAGCATGTCATACTTAATGAGTGCTCACAATTATAAAAGATGTCTAGGATAGTATATTTATATGTGAAATCTCTCTTCCTTCAATATTCTTTCATGAATTGTTCAAATGACCAATACAATGCTTGCTAACCTTCAATAAATTTACAACCTCTACTTCTTAGATGTGAAGTCATTACTCCCCATGGGATAAGAAAATGAGACATATATAATTTCATATTTATGACATTCAACTCATTTAACCATTTACTCATAGGATATAAGTGAAGCACATGAGTAAATGACAAACTACTCCAAAAAGATAAAAGTGAAGATCAATGAGTAGCTAAATAATTGTGTAACTATGTGAAGACTCTCTCTCTTTTAAGAATTTCAGATCTTGGTATTGTATTCAAACAGAAAGCAAAACAAAATAAAATGACATTGTAAGGATAGCACAACTCATGTGAAGAAGCAAAAACTTATGTTCAACCAATACTAACTGATAGTTGTTGAGGAAGAAAGGTGGGATGCCTACCGGGGCATCCCCAAGCTTAGATGCTTGAGAATTCTAGAAATACTATCTTGGGGTGCCTTGGGCATCCCCAAGCTTGAACTTTTGTGTCTCCTTAATTCCTCTCATATCATGGTTTCTCTTTTTATCAAAAGCTTCATCCACAACAAACTCAACAAGGACTCATGAGATAGGTTAGTATAAACCAATGCAAAACCTTATCATTTTCTAATGTAACAAATCACTAAAATTATTATTCAACATTGCATACTAAATGCCTCTGCATATTTAAAACTCCTATTCTCAAATAGAATCATTAAACAAGCAAACATATGCAAACAATGCAAACATAACAGCAATCTGCCAAAACAGTATAGTCTGTAAAGAATGCAAGATTCATCATACTTCCCTAACTCCAAAAATTATGAGAAAAATACTACACTGTAGAAGATTTATCAAATCTCAATATTCAAAAAGTTTCAACATTATACCATTCTCTGACTTTTCTGGGGAATTTCTGCAACAGCGGTAAACTTTCTTTTTTCAAACAGCAACATGTATACTAGCAAAATAAGCCTGGTAAAGGCTATCCTTGAAATTTTTATTGAATATATAGATGCAAAACATTATTCTAAATAGCAGCAAGCAAAACTAACAAAAGAAAATGACGCTCCAAGCAAAACACATATCATGTGGTGAATAAAAATATAGCTCCAAGTAAAGTTACCGATGAACAAAGACGAAAGAGGGGATGCCTTCCGGGGCATCCTCGAGCTTAGGATCTTGGTTGTCCTTGAATATTACCTTGGGGTGCCTTGGGAATCCCCAAGCTTAGGCTCTTTGTCGGCGTTCTGGGAATGGGGTTCCCCAGATTTGCCTGCTTGCGGCCCGCGGCGTGGCTCAAAGGAGGCCCAGCACAGCCCATCTTCATCAACGCAAGCTCAAGACCCTCGCGAGGGGCCAAGCCTCGCGGGGCAGATGACAAGGAGCTTCCTCAGGCACGGCCTCGTCAGGCTGGCTCATGAGGGGGAGGAGAGTTCAAGGTAGGGTACCTCGCGAGGTACCCATGACGCAAGCCATGACGACCAAGGGCGCCAGTCGGGCGCCAGCCCGCGCAGTGTCCTCCTTTCCTCTTTGGTGCAAAGGGAGCAAGCGCAGGCGAGAGCATCAAGCAAAGGCGTCCATTTCGGTGCAACGAGACCAAGACCAGCCCAACGGCTGGAAGGAAGTCATTATGGAGCCCAAGCCGGCGTCATCACCAGAGCCTTTGACAGGCGAGGACCAACTTTAGTCAGGATAAGTGTACCCGCTGTTCCCCTTCAAAATGGCCAATTGTTGGCGCCCTTCCTGCTCAATATTTGGGAAGAGGCCCAGGGCCTTTGCCTATAAATAGGACTAACCACCCCCTGGGTAGAGGGGGGGCGAGACCTGATCAAGAGAACAAGGATAGGAAGACGCACAGAGAGAGAGAGAGAGGCGACTGAACTCCCCCTAGCAGTTCGTCGCACCAGCCAAGAACAGACCCTCGCGCGGCTGTTCTCCCTTTGTATTGTTCATCATCAAGCCCAAGAGGCAATCCACCACACCACACACTGGAGTAGGGTATTACACCACAAGGTGGCCTGAACCAGTATAAATCTTGTGTCTCTTGTGCTATTCAGTTTGGTAGTTTAGGTCCTAGCGATTCGGCGAGGAGCGAGTCGGTAGAGGGTTGAATCTCCGCGCGCACCCTAGAGTTCGAACCTCAAGGGTCTGCCGGAACCCGAAATCCAACATTTGGCGCGCCAGGTAGGGGTGCGCCAGAATTTACCTTGCGCCGTCTTGTTCTTCCCCGACCACCGCAACCATGTCTGACGCTCGTCGGGCTCGCGCCGAGCGCTGAGCCGCCCTCGCCTCCCATGTAGCCCAGACGGCTCCCGTCGGCAGGCGCCCTCGTCGTTCCCCGTCACCTGCTGTCAACGCCGCCACCGGCCCGGCGGGGAACGAGCAGCAAGCATCGTCCCAGCATCCGTCCATGAGGCGGGACGGCCGCACCGCCACACCCTCGCTCACCCCCGCTGGTTCTTCGTCACGCGCGCCCCGCGCGGCCATGGAGGCCCGAGCTGCGCTCATCGCGGCAAACGAGCTCCTGCGCTACCGTCCCATCGACGACGTCTACGAAGAATGGCTCGACCGAGTCGCTGAGCTCGTCCGCGCCGCCGGAGGCGCCCCCGCACCGTCCTTCTCGCTGCACCGCACCCCGCCCCGAGCGGGCGATGAAGCTCCTGGGGCGCCTCAGTCGCCTCCTCCTCAAGAAGGGACCCTGGCCCCAAGGCGCGCGGCCCCTGGGCGGAACCCGCTCCGCCAGGCGCCAGCGCGGCAAGAGCAGAGCTGCCAAGAAGTCCCTCGCCCACGAGAAGCTACCCGAGCGCTCCCTCCTCCAGCACGTCAAGACCCTGCGCTGCCCCCAGCCGCGGCGCATGGGGACCCGCAGGACCAAGCTCTCCGTCGCCCATGGCCCCCCGTGGTCACGGCGGGCTGCCGCGCCTTCACCTCCGAGCTGCGCAGCGTCGCGTGGCCTGGCAAGTTCAAGCCAGACCTGCCCCCTCGCTACGATGGCACGGCTGACCCTGCGGAGTTCCTCCAACTGTACGAGTTGGGCATCGAAGCTGCCAATGGAGACGAAAAGGTCATGGCGAACTGGTTTCCCATGGCGCTCAAGGACGGAACACGCACCTGGCTCCTGAATCTGGCCCCAGGCACGATCTTTTCCTGGGACGAGATGCGCACCCGCTTCATCGCCAACTTCCAGAGTACTCGCGACCGGCCACCCGCCGTGAGCGACATGCGCCGTATCAAGCAGCAGCCAGGGGAAACCCTGCAGAAGTACATCCAGCGCTTCAACAACGCTCGCCTCAAGATCCCCAGGGTAACGGAGGAGGCCATCATCTCTGCCTTCTCCGACGGTGTGCGCGACGTCAAGATGAAGGAGGAGCTGGCGATGCATGAAGACTTGTGCACCTCCCTAGAGCTGTTCAACTTGGCGACCAAGTGCACCAGGGCTGAGGAGGGGCGCCTCTCCCTCCTCGAGCTGCCTGCCGCGGACCCCGAAGAGAACAAGCCCAAGGCCAAGGACGTGAAGCGCAAGGGGGCTGCCGTGCTCGCGGCCGAGCCAGACACCAAACGGGGCAGAGATCAGCCCGAATCCTCCAAGGGCAGCCGGTACTGCGTGTACCACGACCTCCACACTCACAACACAAAATGAATGCCAAGAGCTCCGGGCCGTGCACGAAGGAAGGGTCGGCAGACGTCCTGACCGCAGCGACCGAGGCTACGGCCGAGGAGGAGGAAGGAATGCAGGACGCTGGGAAGACCCCGGCCCGCGCCAAGGGTGGCACGACCAACCTCGCGAGGACCGCTGGCAGGACCCGCCTCGCGAGGGAGGCTGGAGGGATCAGCCTCGCGAGGATCGCCCGCAAGGGAACGCAGGCCTCCCTCTGCTGCCGCCGCAGCCAAGAAGGAATGAAGACCGTCATCAGGACGAGGGGGCTGGGGGCTTCTAGGAACCGCGTGCAATCGCCTGCATCCTGGGCGGAGCTCAAGCCCCAGCCTCTCAGTGCATCTTCAAGCAGTTCGCCCGTGAAGTGAATGCAGTCCTCCCCAAGATCGAGGCCACGCGCCCTCTCAGGTGGTCGGCGTGCGCCATCACGTTCAGCTCAGCGGATCAGCTCAAGTGCGCAGCCACAGCAGGAGTCCTCCCGATGCTTTGTTCCCCAATGATCAGCAACGTGCTAGTCACCAGGACCCTCATCAACGGCGGGGCAGGGCTCAACGTCTTGTCCGTGGAAACATTCAACAATCTTCAAGTGCCTTACAGTCAACTTAAGCCAACCAAGCCCTTCTCTGGAGTCACGGACGGCTCCACGGTCCTGATAGGGCAGGTCCGCCTTCCTGTCACCTTCGGGGCACGCGACAACTATCGCACCGAGCTCATCGACTTCGATGTCACCCACATTCGCCTGCCGTACAACGCCATCCTCGGGTACCCGGTGCTGGCCAAGTTCATGGCCGTAACTCACCACGGCTACAACGTCCTCAAGATGCCAAGAAGCGGCGGGGTCATTACGGTGCCCTGCGAAGAGAGAGACGCAGTGTGCTCCCTGGAGCGAGCCTTTCAGGCCGCATCACTGGAAGACCCAGACCACGGAGGCAGGAGGCTTCCCAAGGCCGCCCCCAAGAAGAAGAAGACATCAACCGGCCCCCGGCTCCTCAAGAGGCAGGCCCCTCAGGGCCCGCGCCTGGCCAGGAGGAGCCTCCTTCCATCACATAGGGAAGCGCGCCCGGCGCCCTCCTCAGGCAGGGCTCAGGGGCTCTCCCCTGGAGGGCTGCCGACCTCGCCAAGGTCACGAGGGAGGCGCTTGGGCACCACGTGGAGGCGAGCTTCGAAGCATGTTTCCCTCAAGAAGGAGCAAGGCAAGGAGGGCCAAACCCTCAGGAGTTCGTCAGCAAGGCCATTCAGGAGTAGGAGTCAAGGGTCATGAGAGGCAGCCCCCGCCTACCCACTGTGGCCCCCCATCCAGGCGAGGATGGTGGGCTTCGCATCTGCATCGACATACCAGGGCTCAACCGAGCCGCGTCTCTAGAGCGCCTCTGGCCCTCGCGAGTGGGACGTTGCGAGGGTCCGCCCCACAGCTACGTGCGCATGCCTTATGGCCTGCCGAACGCGGCTGCTGCGCACCAACGTCTCATGAGGGCCATCTTGGAGGCTCAAGAGGTCAGGCGTGCCGCAGCCCTAGCGGAGATGGAGATGGCACGCGAGGAGCCGCCGGCGCCTCTGGAGCCCCCCGAGGCCCCTGGGCCTGGGGCTCGTGAGGATTGGCTCCCGCAGCCCACCGAGTCTGCTACACCAACACCCCTTCATCCCCAACATCATCAGGTGACATCTTTTAAGTTTCGTTTCTGGCTGGGAGCGCCTTCAGGGCTGCATTATTCCCAGGCCGCGTGGGTCCGTCCCTGCGGCATGTATCCCTTTTATTTCATGTCCTTAGCTCATCTTATTTGGGGCGCCCCTTGGGCTGCATCATCCCCAAGCCGCTCGGGCCTGTCCCAGCGGCATGTATCCTTCTTGCGTTTATCTTAGGACTATGCTTTCGATCCACCATGCTTGTTATTTGGTGCCTTTTTCTCCTGGGTGTCGGAATCTTGCACGTTAAAGGGGGGGTGCCTGAGCATCGCGACTCAAGGCTCCTACCGGCTCTCCGGCCCTCACCCTCTGGTCTTGTCCATGGCATTGCGACCTGGCATGCCAGCAACGGCTGAGACCAGCCCGAGAGCCGGGACCCGAGGACGTAGAGTTTCGTCATCTAACCCAGCTTGCGCGTTAAAGGGGGGTGCCTGAGCATCGCGACTCAGGGCTCCTACCGGCTCTCCGGCCCTCACCCTCTGGTCTTGTCCATGGCATCGCGACCTGGCATGCCAGCGACAGCTGAGACCAGCCCGAGAGCCGGTACCCGAAGACGTAGATCACTGGCATCTGGCCAAATTTGCAGGAACACACTCCAAGATAAGGCCCAGAGCCAGGCACAACCCGCCTTGAGGTAGGGCCCCGTGAGCCCCGCGCTGGCTCATGGGTACCCCAATACACCTCGCGAGGCCTTTCACGCTCCTCCAGAGCAACTAACGGCTAACTGTTGATTGTCGCGACAAACCCTCGTTCCTTCTGTGCTGAGCCTGCAGGGTCCCTCGAAGGAACATCGCCAAGAAACCTCGCGACGGCCAAGGCTAGCGCCGCACCAGGAAGCATTTTTCTGACCCTCGAGATAAGTCACCCTCCGGACACACTAGTTATCGCAGCACCACCCCTGCACTCAATGCAATTCCGTGTTAGCAACGTCGCTCTCCTTTCTCACCGAATGATGGCTGCTTGAGCGCTAAGGGGGACCTCCTGAGCATCGCGACTCAGGGTCTCTTACCGGACCTCGAGCCGCTCACCTCCTGGCCTTGACCACGGCATGGCGACCTGGCATACCAGCGACGGCTGAAGCCTCCTTGGGACTGGGACCTATCGGCGCAGAGCATCAAGCCCTTGTGAGGACTGAAAGGAGGAAACTAAGCTAAAACGGAATGAGCATCTCGCACTGCTTCATAATAAGGATCATATTGACAGACGAAGCTACAAACATCTTACAAGCCCCCGTGGGGTATATTCTTGGCCCCTCGCAGGAACAAAAGGCGCGAATCCTAAGGAGTCCTAACTACAGGGGGCATCGCGGCAGATGCCATCATCAACAGTGGGCCGCCTAGTCCGGCGCCAACCCCATCCAGATCAGAGGCGGCGACGCTTGACGAGCCCGCCGTGCTCCGGGAACGGTGCAGGCTCGGGGGCTCATAGCTGTCGTCGCTCGTCTCCGGCGTCACGAAGAGCTCGGCGGAGTTGCTGGATCCTCCGGCGCCTCCGTCGCCTAAGGAGCAGCCAAGGGAGCGGACGGCTGGCCTTTGTCTCGCCGCAGCAGCGTCCCGACCGCCTCTACCGGGGCAGCACTCCAGCCGACGACCCTCCGCGTCGAAGACCTTGAAGGACATCACCGAAGCACCGTCGTACTCCAGATGGATCGTGAGGGGCCCCTCGTCCCGCAGACCCGGGTGACCTCGCCCCAGCCTCGAGTCATGAAGACCTCGCCCGGGGCAACGACCGCGACCTCTGCCCCGGTCGCGAGGGTGCTGCAGCCAGCGTGCTGCAGCCATAGCCCCAGGGGTTCCCCCTGCCGGACGACGGAGGCGAAGAAAGAGGGGAGACGAATCCAAGACTTAGGAGGCGTGGCAGCATGAAGCACGAACTCTCTGCAGGAGCCCTCGGCGTGGACTCCAGGGGGGAAGTCGCACACCTTCGTGACCCGCCGGCATCGTCGATGGTGCCGCTTGTGGCGTTCGGCGTCGACTCCTTCAGAGCTGCCAATGTGCGCGTACAAGGGAAGAGGGAACCCTGGTGGCGGCCGCTCACACCAGGGTCTTGACGCTTCCTGGCGAGTGCCCTCGCCCGGTCACCAGAGGGCAAGCTGCTTCTTCGGGGGAAGCGGATCAGGATCCTCTTGGGGAGCAGAAGGATAGACTGGAAGGGCGCGCGCCGTTCCGTACTTATAGCCGGCGAAGGCCAACCGTCGGCCTCCACGATCACCGGTAATCATGACCCTCTTTGCATGCAGGGACTTGGCGAATCTGAGCGGCTACCAAGGCGTCGTGGGGAAGCAGTGCCGCCCACGTCCAATCAACCGCCATGCAGCGCCCAAGGCCGCAGGCTGTTAGGACCCACGACGCTTCGCACTTGCCCTTTCGCCTCTCTGCTCGGCCAAGTTTGGGCGCTCCGTGGGCCCGGGGGCTACTGTCGGCGTTCTGGGAACGGGGGTCCCCAGACTTGCCTGCCTGCGGCCCGCGGTGTGGCTCAAAGGAGGCCCAACACAGCCCATCTTCATCAACGCAAGCTCAAGACCCTCGCGAGGGGCCAAGCCTCGCGGGACAGACGACAAGGAGCTTCCTCAGGCACGGCCTCGTCAGGCTGGCTCATGAGGGGGTGGAGAGTTCAAGGTAGGGTACCTCGCGAGGTGCCCATGACGCAAGCCATGACGACCAAGGGCGCCAGTCGGGCGCCAGCCCGCGCAGTGTCCTCCTTTCCTCTTTGGTGCAAAGGGAGCAAGCGCAGGTGAGAGCATCAAGCAAAGGCGTCCATTTTGGTGCAGCGAGACCAAGACCAGCCCAACGGCTGGAAGGAAGTCATTGTGGAGCCCAAGCCGGCGTCATCACCAGAGCCTTTGACAGGCGAGGACCAACTTTAGTCAGGATAAGTGTACCCGCTGTTCCCCTTCAAAATGGCCAATTGTTGGCGCCCTTCCCGCTCAATATTTGGGAAGAGGCCCAGGGCGTTTTCCTATAAATAGGACTAACCACCCCCTGGGTAGAGGGGGGGCGAGACCTGATCAAGAGAACAAGGATAGGAAGACACACAGAGAGAGAGAGAGGCGACTGAACTCCCCCTAGCAGTTCGTCACACCAGCCAAGAACAGACCCTCGCGAGGCTGTTCTCCCTTTGTATTGTTCATCATCAAGCCCAAGAGGCAATCCACCACACCACACACTGGAGCAGGGTATTACACCACAATGGTGGCCTGAACCAGTATAAATCTTGTGTCTCTTGTGCTGTTCAGTTTGGTAGTTTAGGTCCTAGCGATTCGGCGAGGAGCGAGTCGGTAGAGGGTTGAATCTCCGTGCGCACCCCAGAGTTCGAACCTCAAGGGTCTGCCGGAACCCGAAATCCGACACTCTTGCCACTCCTTATTCCATAGTCCATCGAATCCTTACCCAAAACTTGAAAACTTCACAACACAAAACTCAACAGAAAACTCGTAAGCCCCGTTAGTATAAGAAAATAAAACCCACTTAGGTATTGTAATGAACTCACTCTAAATTCATATTGATGTAATATATACTGTATTCCAACTTATGTATGGTTCATACCCTCCGATACTACTTAGAGATTCATCAAAATAAGCAAGTAACACATAGAAAACAGAATCTGTCAAAAACAGATCAGTCTGCAGTAATCTGTATCAAACGTATACTTCTGGAACTCCAAAACTCCTACTAAATTAGGAAGTCCTAAGAAATTTGAGTAATCCAGAGCAAAATGAATCAAATCAAAATCACGTTTCTGTGAATTAGCAAAACTAATTTACTGGGTGCAAAAGTTTCTGATTTTCAGCAGGATCAACACAACTATCACCATAAGCTATCCTAAAGGTCTTACTTGGCACTTTATTGAAAAAAAAGCTATAAAACATGATTACTACAGTAGCATAATCATGTGAACACACAAAAACAGTAAGGGTAAATATTGGGTTGTCTCCCAACAAGCACTTTTCTTTAATGCCTTTCTAGCTAGGCATGATGATGACAATGATGCTCACATAAAAGATAAGAATTGAAACATAACGGGAGCATCATGAAGCATATGACTAGAACATTTAAGTCTAACCCACTTCCTATGCATAGGGATTTTGTGAGCAAAAAACTTATGGGAACAATAAACAACTAGCATAGGAAGGCAAACCAAGCATAGCTTCAAGATTTTCAACACATAGAGAGGAAACTTAATATTACTGCAATTCCTACAAGCATATGTTCCTCCCTCATAATAATTTCCAGTAGCATCATATGAATTCAAAAATAAAACCAGCACCTAAAGTATTCTTTCCATGATCTACAAGCATAGAAATTTTACTACTCTCCACATAAGCAAAATTATTCTTATTCGGAATAGTGGGAGTATCATAAGAGACTTGAATACTATAAGTTGTTTCCACATTAAAAGAGTAATGTTCAGAAAAAGGGTAATCATAATCATGACAAGTTTTATAAATATAATCATCACTACTTTTTATAGCGTAAGTTTCATCACAATAATCATCATAAGTAGCAACTTTGTTCTCATCATAATCGATTGAAACCTCTTCCAAGATAGTGGAATCATCACTAAATAAAGTTGACACTCTTCCAAATCCACTTTCATATTCATCACAATAATATTCAACATCCTCCAAATAGTGGGATCACTACTTCCTAAAGTTGACACTCTTCCAAACCCACTTTCATCAATATAATCATCTAGGTAAGAGGCATGCTATCATCATAACAACTTTGCATATCAAAACTTGGTATGCTAAAAATATCATCTTCATTAAACGTAGCATCCCCAAGCTTGGGACAAACAGTATTTCCAGCAAATATATTCTCAAATATTTCATCCTCATCAATAGCTTCCTCGAGCATGGGCCTTTTCATATCATAAGCATAATCACTCTCATCATTAATAGTATGGATAGCACCAATAGTATAGCAATTATCATCATCACAATGAGTAGTAGGAGCAACATCATTTGGGAGGGATACCTTTTTACCTTTGTTGCTCCTTCTTTTCTTTTTCTTCTTCACATTATGTGTGGGTTCAACCTTCTTCTTTGAGCTCCTTATTGATAAGATTGGTTGAATAGAAAGCTCCTCCTCGTTACCTGATTCATCATAAGAAATAATAGGAGGATATTGGGAAGTCTCTTCCCTTTCGTTAGTATTCTCATCATCTTCTATTTGCTTTCTTTTCTTTAGGTGATTGGCAATATAAGGATTTTCAATGCAATTCACCGCACAAAACAAATAAATCTCCTCTAAATCAATATCAAGGAAATGCTCAAGATTAAATTTTAGAATAAGCTTAGTTGCACATTTCAATTCTTCATAACCCAAAAGCAAACTAAGTTCATTATAATGAGCAAGGGAGATCAAATCATCACAATTTTTGGACACGATTCGATCATGAAACATTTTGCATTCGAGATGTAAATGACCACGTTCATTGCAAAGTTCACAACGGTACATATATCTTAAATTTTCAGCACTAACATTAAGCCTTTCTTGCAGCCATTTAGTTTCTAAATACTTATGCCTCTTGCAATATCTATTTTTCTTATTTGGTGTGTACTTGCAAACCCAATCTACTTCACAAAAATTGACATGCTTATAACAGATACTTTCATCATAACTAGTGCAATCATCATTAGTACTATGGATATTCAAAGAGTTCATACTAACAACATTGCAATCATGCTCACCATTCAAAGATTTAGTACCAAGCATTTTGACGCATTCTTCTTCTAGCAATTGAGCACAATTTTCCTTTCCATCATACTCACGAAAGATACTAAAAAGATGAAGCGTATGAGACAAACTCAAATCCATTTTTTATAGTTTTCCTTTATAAACTAAACTAGTGATAAATCAAGAAACAAAAAGATTCGATTGCAAGATCTAAAGATATATACCTTCAAGCACTCACCTCCCCGGCAACGGCGCCAGAAAAGAGCTTGATGTCGACTACACAACCTTCTTCTTGTAGACGTTGTTGGGCCTCCAAGTGCAGAGGTTTGTAGGGCAGTAGCAAATTTCCCTCAAGTGGATGACATAAGGTTTATCAATCCGTGGGAGGCGTAGGATGAAGATGGTCTCTCTCAAACAACCCTACAACCAAATAACAAAGAGTCTCTTGTGTCCCCAACACACCCAATACAATGGCAAATTGTATAGGTGCACTAGTCCGGCGAAGATATGGTGATACAAGTGCAATATGGATGGTAGATAAAGGTTTTTGTAATCTGAAAATATAAAAACAGCAAGGTAACTAATGATAAAAGTGAGCGTAAACGGTATTGCAATGGTAGGAAACAAGGCATAGGGTTCATACTTTCACTAGTGCAAGTTCTCTCAACAGTAATAACATAACTCGATCATATAATAATCCCTCAACATGCAACAAAGAGTCACTCCAAAGCCACTAATAGCGGAGAACAAATGAAGAGATTATGATTGGGTACGAAACCACCTCAAAGATATCCTTTCTATTCTATCTATTCAAGAGTTCATAGTCAAATAACATGAAGCTATTCTTTCTGTTCAATCTATCATAGAATTCATACTAGAATAACACCTTAAGACGCAAATCAACCAAAACCCTAATGTCACCTAGATACTCCATTGTCACCTCAAGTATCCATGGGCATGATTATATGATATGCATCACACAATCTCAGATTCATCTATTCAACCAACACAAAGTACTTCAAAGAGTGCCCCAAAGTTTCTACCGGAGAGTCAAGACGAAAACGTGTGCCAACCCCTATGCAAAGGTTCATGAGCGGAACCCGCAAGTTGATCACCAAAACATACATCAAGTGGATCACGTGATATCCCATTGTCACCACAGATAAGCATGGCAAGACATACATAAAGTGTTCTCAAATCCTTAAGGACTCAATCCGACAAGATAACTTCAAAGGGAAAACTCAATTCATCACAAGAGAGTAGAGGGGGAGAAACATCATAAGATCCAACTATAATAGCAGAGCTCATGATACATCAAGATCGTGTCATAGAGAGAACACGAGAGAGAGAGAGAGAGATCAAACACATAGCTACTGGTACATACCCTCAGCCCAGAGGGTGAACTACTCCCTCCTCGTCATGGAGAGCGCCGGGATGATGAAGATGGCCACTGGTGAGGGATTCCCCCTCCGGCAGGGTGCCGGAATGGGCTTCCAAGAAGTTTTTGGTGGCTACAGAGGCTTGCGGCGGCGGAACTCCCGATCTATATTCATATTTGATGGTTTTAGGGTATAAGGGAATATATAGGTGAAATAAGTCGGTCGGGGGAGTCTCGAGGGGTCCACGAGACAGGGGGCACGCCCAGGGGAGTGGGCGCGCCCTCCTATCTCCTGGCCTCCTCGAAGCTTCCCTGGCTTGTACTCCAAGTCTCCCGGATCATGTTCGTTCCAAAAATCACGCTCCGAAGGTTTCATTCCGTTTGGACTCCGTTTGATATTCCTTTTCTTCGAAATACTGAAACAGGCAATAAAACAACAATATGGGCTGGGCCTCCGGTTATTAGGTTAGTCCCAAAAGTAATATAAAAGTATATAATAAAGCCCATAAACATTCAAAACATATAAATAAATAGCATGAATTCTTCATAAATTATAGATACGTTGGAGACGTATTAACATGTCTATATCCAATGGGGTACTTAATACTCACTCTCTACATGTCATCCCAGTCTTGGTACTCTTGTGGTTTCTTTTGTTTGCTCTGGCTAGTTGGTGTATCTGTGTTATCTAACCTTGTTTACGCAGGTTCATTCCTTCCTAAGCCAACTCAAGACCACAAGGTAAGTATATGCATCACAGTCATGTGTATGAGGATTTCTTGCTGATGTACATACTATTTGCAAGAAGGACTCATGAGCATGAAGGTACATTTCCTATATTCACACCATTTGCTATGATGCATATAGCCAAGATACATGTAACACATTGCTTACTCTGTCATGCTTATGCATTCACATGCTCCTATTCCATATTTACATGATTGCATACATGTAGGGGAAGCCTATGCATGTTACATGTCTTTCCAAAGCTTTACTTATTATTCTCTATATCTTTATCTAAAGCTTTCATGTATGTTGTCATCAATTACCAAAAAGGGGGAGATTGAAAGCACAAGTGCTCCCTGGGTGATTTTGGTAATTAATGTCAACATATCTCTTGTTGGACTAATACTTTTACCTAGTATGTTTCAGATAAGTTCAACAATGGAGTGGCATGGACTAGAGGATGTGGAACCCCTTCAAGATGCTAAGGACAAAGGATTGGCTCAAGCTCAAAGCACAAGACTCTACATTTTCCATTTTAGTGATCCAAGATCACGTTGAGTCTATAGGAAAAGCCAATACTATCAAGAGGGGATGAGGTGTTGCTTAATGAGTTTCTTGCTCAAAGTGCTTAGTGATATGCTCCAAATCCCTCAACCACTTTCTCACATCCACATTTGTCCCAAGCCATAAGTCAAACTCGGCCTTACCGAATCTTTCTATCCGGCGCCACCGAGTTCTCTTGACATAGCCACTGCCAGAAACTCTAGTCTTTTCGGTTTCACCGATAGGGATCTCGGTCTCACCGAGATGGGATTGTAATCTCTTTGTTGCCCTTCGTAACATTTCGGTCAAACCGAGATAAGCGATCAGTCCCACCAAGATTGCAATGCAAACTCTCTGTTCCCTTTTGTAATGTTTCGGTCCAACCAAGATGAGCGAATCGGTCCTACCGAGTTTGCCTGACCAACCCTCTGTGTGTCTATTACCAAAATTGGTCTCACCCAGTTTGTGTAATCGGTCTCACCGAGATTACGTTATGCCCTAACCCTAACCATATCGGTCCCACCGAGTTGACATGTCGGTCCCACCGAAATTCCTAACGGTCACATTATTTACTAAATCGGTCTGACCGATTTTCATGATTTGGTCCCACCGAGTTTGGTAAGTTGTGTGTAACAGTTAGATTTTGTGTGGAGGCTATATATACCCCCCCCCACCCACTCTTCATTCGTGGAGACAGCCATCAGAACATGCCTACACTTCCAACATACATTTTCTGAGAGAGAACCACCTACACTTGTGTTGGGGTCAAGATATTCCATTCCTACCACATAAATCTCGATCTCTAGCCTTCCCCAAGTTGCTTTCCACTCAAATATTCTTTCGACCAAATCCAAATCCTGTGAGAGAGAGTTGAGTGTTGGGGAGACTATCATTTGAAGCACAAGAGCAAGGAGTTCATCATCAACACACCATTTGTTACTTCTTGGAGAGTGGTGTCTCCTAGATTGGCTAGGTGTCACTTGGGAGCCTCCGTCAAGATTGTGGAGTTGAACAAAGGAGTTTGTAAGGGCAAGGAGATCGCCTACTTCATGAAGATCTACCCTAGTGAGGCAAGTCCTTCATGGGCGATGGCCATGGTGGGATAGACAAGGTTGCTTCTTCGTGGACCCTTCATGGGTGGAGGCCTCTGTGGACTCGCGCAACCGTTACCCTTCGTGGGTTGAAGTCTCCATCAACATGGATGTACGATAGCACCACCTATCGGAACCACGGCTCAAAAATCTCCGTGTCTCCAAATTGCGTTGCACACTCCAATCCCATCCCTTTACATTCTTGCAATTTGCATGCTTTACTTACCGCTTCTCATATACTCTTTGCATGCTTCCTTGATATGTATTGTGAATGTTGAACTTGTGCCAAAACTCCATTTCAACTGAAAGTAATTAAAAATTGGAACTTTTCTTGCTTAGAGTCTATTCACCCCCCTCTAGACACCTCTTCTCGATCCTTTCAGATATCCCCCAAAGAGGGATTGTCAGATCCCTAGTTCTGGTAATGTCTAGTGCTAGCCTTTGGTGATGCATCATGCTTACTTTTCACAGAAAATTGAAATGGGGATGACAGAACCCCCAACACCCCCTTTAAACCAACTAGGGTTTACAAAATCTTTTTCAATGAACCTGAAATGCCCTTCTAAAATGTTCATCATCTTTGCCTTGGTCTAGAACCTCTAGAAAAAATGGTGCACACTTTTCTAGGACAACAGAAGGTCATTGAATTAAAGCATATTCTATTTCCATTTTGACATTTAAATGCTATAAAATATTTTAAATGTCCAAATAATCATAAACCGAAATGTTTACTGTTGGATATATTCCAAACAGTGGCCTTGAGCAGTTTCATGATTTTTGAATGTGTTTTGGTATTTTATTTAAAGCCAAACAGTTACAGAAGAATTACAGAACATAAATAAAAAGAAAGGACAGAAAACCCACCTGACCTACCTGGCGCCACCAACCGGCCCAGCACTGTAGCTGGCCGGCCCAGCCCACCTGGGTTCTCTGTCGTCTTCTTCCCCAGGCCAGTAGGCCGAGCGCGTGGCCGCAGCGTGCCGGCACGCGCCCCAGCCACCTCCTGCTTGCCGCTCCCCCTCGACACCCTGGCCTTCTCTCGTGGCGCCACACACCCCCTGGATCCCTCTCGCTCACTCCCTCATCCCCATCTCCTCCCCTGGCTCTCTCCCTCCCATGCAACCGAGCACGCCATTGCCGCCGTTTGCCGCCACCGCGCCTAGAGCCACTATCTCGCCTCGCCGACCCGCCCAGAAGAACCGCAAGGCCGTCTTCATCATCTATGAGGAGCCACGCGATGCTGGACGCCCCGCATCGCCGGCTACCTCGTTTTCTTCATCCTCTGCCGTCCGAGATCGCTGTCGTCGCTCTGTTGCCTCCCGACCTCCCCCGAGCCCACTGAGCATCTTGCCGAGATCGCCGTGAGCCCCTCTACGGTTCCCCTCTTCTCCCCATGCCGTTTTCCCGCTCTAGCCGCTGATTCCGTCGGACCCGAGAACTCACCGCCGCCTAACTTCACGCCGCCGTGGCCAGAGCCCATGTACGTCGCTCCTGAGCACGAGAGCATGCTCCTATCGTCTCCAGGGAGCTAACCCGCAGCCCATCCCGCTCCCTAGCGCACCACAGCCCCGCGCTCGCACTTGGCCGAGCTCCGACCGCCGCTGCGAGCTTGTTTCCGGCGAGCTCCGGGCACCCCAGCTCGTCTCGCTTCCCCCACCAGTCGCGGAACACTCCCAGGAGCACGTAGGTGCAAACGACGTTACAAACTGAGCCCCATGGGCGATTTCCGCCGCGCTCGGCCGCGTCTGGCCTCGCTGACGACTCAACGCCGGCGGGTTTGACCCTGTTTGACTTCCCAAGGGTCACCGACAAGTGGGCCCAGGCCCCTGTAAATTTGGGTTAAGCGCTAACTAATTTATTTAGCCCTGTTAAACACTAACATGTGGGCACATGGCCTTAACTAGTCTAGTTTAGTATTAGTTTAGAGCTAATTAACTTAGGTTAATTAGTTTAGTCACTGACCAGTGGGCCCCACTGGTCAGGTTTGACTTGGACGGCGCCTATTGACCTGCTGAGGTCAGCATGACCTAATGCTGACGCAATAAGTCATTTTCTCGATTAAACTTAATTCAAGAAATTTTAGAAAATGTCCAAAACTTCTAAAGTTCATATAAATTCAACCATAACTCCAAATGAGAGAAGTTATATATGAAAAATGATCAGAAAAATCCAATCTATCCATCTGTACTGGTTTCATGCATGTTTAAAAAACTTAACCTTGTTGTTTAGTTCAAAACATGTTAAGGGACTATTTAAATTCATACTTTGAATTTGGGGTTGAACCTTTGGTTCAAAATGACCCAAATCTATCTGGTTGTAGTTGCATTAGGCCAACACACTCATATTTCCATTGCATGAGCATGCATCATATTGTCGCATTGCATTGATTGTGTTCTTCCTTGTTTGCCGGTGTTTGTCCCCTTTCGATAGACGTGGTTTTGACGATGAGTTCGATGACACCGATGAAGAGCTATTACTATCTTCAAAAGTGTCAGGCAAGCAAAACCCCCTTGTTCATTCTGATACAATCCCACTCTCTCGCTCCTGCTCTCTCTTACTGCATTAGTACAACAACGATTCAACTGTTACCTGCTGCGGTAGTTGAACCCCTTTCCTCTGCATGACCTGTCATTGTCACAGTAAATAGATGAAACCCACTAGCATGAGGAGGAGTTGTTTGAGCCCTAATGTGCCTACTTATTCATGCTTGTTTGTCATGCCTGCTATGCTTCGAGTTGTGTCAGGTCTAATTCATCGGGGATGAATTGGAATGGTGATGAACATGTCCTACTGTGTGTGAGCTAAGTGTGTGAACACGATTTGGTAAAGGTATCGATGAGAGGCCATGTAGGAGTACATGGTGGGTTGTTTCATTGGAACCGTCCTTAAGCACTGCGATCTATATCTGTGATTTAAGATTTAGCTACTACCATGCATTGGGCCCAAAACCAATGGACCCTCTCGGCTTTTTAACCACCCTTGTCCTCTGTCCAGGAGTTGCAAGTAGTTTTTGGTGTTTGTAGTATGCTAAAGGCCGTGCGCAGCACTGACCCGAGGGGTGGGCTGTGATGCGGTAGGCACGTGGATGGGTATGTTGAGCTCCCGTTTGGTGTCACGAAACCCTGTACACATCGTTTGGGGCCGTATGTGGAAACCTCGGCCAGACTCCCTGCGGATGGAACCTGAATATGCGATACACCTGGACTAGAGACTTGAGTGTTTAGGTAGGTTGTGGCCAACACGCTCATTGGGCTTCCGCTTGAAGGTTGCCGAGTACATGTCATGTAAACGAATGTAAGTGGTGAGAGCGTGTGTGAAGAAGTACACCCCTACAGGGTTAACATCATCTATTTGCATAGCCGTGTCCATGGTAAAGGACCTCTGGGTTGCCTATACAGTTCATAGACAAGTGAAAGTGGATACTCTAAAATGTGCAAGATAAGCGTGAGTTCTATGGATGGCGTTCTCGTAGGGAGACGGGAGCGGATCCATAGTGGTGTATTGATATGGTGAATATGTGGACTTGTGTGTGCCACCTCAAAAGAGTTCCTTGTAGTCGTAGTTCAGGATAGCCACCGAGTCAAAGCTGGCTTGCTGCAGTTAAACTCCACCACCCCCTTTGTTTATAATGATGCATATGTAGATAGTATGATGTAAGTCTTGCTAGGTACATTTGTACTCACGTTCGCTTAATTTATGTTTTTGCAGAGAGACCACAATCTTGCTAGTAGTTTCGTGTGGACTTCGATGTTTAGCTTGTTACCTCAGCTACGATCTGGTGCCCTCGGCAGGATCTGGTAGATAGTCAGGCTTCTCAGCCTTTTCCATTTGTAGATGTCTGTACTCAGACATGTTGTGCTTCCGTTGCTTGTATGCTCTGAATGTTGGATCATGAGACCCATGTTTGTAATATCTCGCTCCTCGGAGCCTATTGAATAAAATACTTGAGTTGTAGAGTCATGTTGTGATGCCATGTTGTATTTGCACATATCGAGCATATTGTGTGTATGTTATTGAAATGCTTGGTATGTGTGGGATCTTACTATCTAGTTGTTTATCCTTGGTAGCCTCTCTTACCGGGAAATGTCTCCTAGTGCTTCCACTGAGCCATGGTAGCTTGCTACTGCTCCGGAACACTTAGGCTGGCCGGCATATGTCCTTCGTTCCTGTGTGTGTCCCTTCAAGGAAATGTCATGCGGTGATCCTTCAAGTCCTTGTAGCTTTCTATGACTTGGGATTCATTCGCTGTTGATCAACACGTTCGTTGTTGGTTCATGTATGCCTGTCCCAGTAAGTTAGCGCCACCTTGGGTTCATGACTAGCCATGTCAGCCTGGGTTCTTTGTCATATGGATGCTAGCGACACTATAATATACGTGAGCCAAAAGGCGCAAATGGTCCCGGGCCTGGTAAGGCGACACCCGTGGGAATACCGTGCGTGAGGCCGCAAAGTGATATGAGGTGTTACATGCTAGATCAGTGTGGCATAGGATCGGGTGAGGGAGCCCTGGACTAAGGGGTCCTCGGACAGCCGGACTATATACTTTAGCCGGACTGTTGGACTATGAAGATACAAGATAGAAGACTTCGTCCCATGTCCGGATGGGGCTCTCCTTTGCGTGCACTACTAGAATCAGCTACTTTGCCATCTGCCAGCTCTTTGCCGTCAGCTAGCGGACGGCAAAGAAGCTCTTTGCCATCAGCTACCTCAAAGGAAAGGAAGAAGAAGAAGAGGAGGAGGAGAAGAAAAAAGAAGAAGAGGAAGAGGAAGAAGAAGAAAAATAGGAGAGGAGGAGAAGAAGAAGAGGAAAAAGGAAAGGAAGAAGAAGAGGAGGAGGAGAAGAAAAAAGAAGAAGAGGAAGAAGAAGAAAAAAAATAGGAGAGGAGGAGAAGAAGAAGAGGAAAAAGGAAAGGAAGAAGAAGAAGAGGAGGAGGAGAAGAAAAAAGAAGAAGAGGAAGAAGAAGAAGAAAAAAACAGCAGAGGAGGAGCAGAAGAAGAGGAAAAAGGAAAGGAGGAAGAAGAAGAAGAAGAAGAAGGAAAAAAGGAAGAAAAGGAAGAAAAGGAAGAAGAGGAAGAAGAAGAAAAGGAAAAAAGAGGAAAAACCCCCGACCCGACACGACACCCCGACCCCGACCCGGCACCCCGACACGACACCCCGACCCTGAGACCCCGACCCCGACACCCCGACACCGACCCCGACACCGACACCCCGACCCCGAGCCTAACCCGACACCCCGACCCCGAGCCTAACCCGACACCCCGACCCCGACACCGACACAGCACCCCGACCCCGACCGGGCACCCTGACCCGACACCCCGACCCCGAGACCCCGACCCCGACCCCGACACCCCGACCCCGACCCCGACCCCGACACCGACACCCCGACCCCGAGCCTGACCCGACACCCCGACCCCGGCACCGACATGGCAACCCAACCCTAACCCGGCACCCCAACCCTAACCCGGCACCCCGACCCCGAGCTTGACCCGACACCCCGACCCCGACACCGACACGGCACCCCGACCCCGACACCCCGACCCCTTGATGATGATACACTTAAGTGATATACATATTATTATTCATGTCGGTACTTTTTTTCATGTTGTACTAATTTCGTTTGTTCTTTCTCATGGCAGGTGTTGAAAGATGGTGGGCGCTGGTCGGGAGCGCGCCGAGGCCCCTTCTTCGTCGGCGCGTAGTGTGAGGTCTTCCATTCCACACGCACCTCTCCGCTGAGCGTTGCTAGACAGTATGGCGACACCGCCGGGCCCTTCTTCGTCGACCGCGGTGCCCAGCAGGGGACGAGGTAAGAAGAAGGGCCGAGGTGGAGCACGTGGTCGCGGGAGAGGTAGGGTGACTCTTACGGCGCCTTCCTCGCCGCCGCCCCCAGCTGTTTCACCCGAGCACGTGACTGCTAGGGTGGACTCCTCTGAGGAGGAGGCTACACGAACTCCGGTCCACGAGCCTCCGGTCCACGGGTCTTCGGCCCCTTGAGCCTCGGGTCGACGGGCCTTCGGCCCACGAGACCCCGGAGGAGCACACGTCTGGATGGGGTACTTGGTCGGGTCAGCCTGAGGAGCCGAGTGGCCACGCTGATGATGGCGGGGAGCCGAGTGGCCATGTTGATCATGGCGGGGAGCCGACTGGCCATGCTGATGATGGCGGGGAGCCGACTGGTTTTGAGGAGGAGGGGGAGGAGGGGGCAACGTCTACCAGCGTGGTGCTACATGGCTCCCGTCCGTGCCGGCGACCCGCGAGCAGAGGTGGTTGATTTTCCCTGATGGGGAGAGGTAAGTGCATTTAATCTTTTTATACCTTCTGCATTCACGTTTTTTCAAATAACTAATGCGTTGGCCTTGTCATGCTGCAGGGGTTGGGACCACCATGAAAGTGTCCGCCGGCCCAACTCCGTCCTTGGAGTTCTGATTCGGCAAAACTTTCCGGGGTTTGTCACGTTGCCTGGTGAGGGTCGGCTTCCAGAGGTTGGATTGAGTTGGGAGCACTACTTGGCTGCCCCGGCCCCGCCGGGTGAGATTATCGACGGTGTCTTGTGCAAGACGAGGGTAGACATGGTGATCAGAAAGTTCTGGGTAATTTCTCCTTTTCACAATTAAAAATCTTCAACTAGCTACTTATTAATTGTACTAATCAATATTGTCTCATTTGATTGCAGACATTCTATAGGTGTGAGGAGGGATACGAGGAGGAGGCGGCAGATGTTATCCACAAGGAGTGCAAGCGCCTACTTCAGAACTTACGGCATGAGGCTCGGGTGCAGTCTGTTCAAGACTACTACGCCGACCGTGGTATCAAGAAGTCCAAGAAGGAGTGCCGCGATAAGTTCTTGAGTAAGGAGCAGTACATGAAGGTAATTCTTAAGGCCTTGTACTTAATTCCTTTATTTAGTAATTCATAGCCGTAGCACTGAAGTTTCTATTTGCTAACTTAGGCCCCTCAGAGATGGTGTGCGGATCGGATGGATTGTTGGGAGGTGTTGGTCGATGGGTGGTGCTCAAAAGAATGGCGGGCCACACACAACGAGGCCAAGGACAAACGTGCCCAAATGGAAGGTGTGCCACACCACCAAGGAAGCTCCAACTTATTTCAGTACGGGCGGAACTGGGTATGTGGTTTGCTTCATGATTCATGCAATTCATTCATCATGCTAGATTTAGCCCTTTAATTACTAATTTACTTTTTTCTCTCTTTCAGGCATGCTACAATAAGGCGGATAAGGTGCCAGAGGTGTACGACCTGTATGCCATGGCCCACACTGGCTCTTACAAGAAAGTCAAGGCATTCTCTACGTCTGACCTCGATGATCCAAAGAACTTCACCAACATCTCCGCCCACGACAAGCTCGTGCAATATAGAGATCAGGGGAAGACGAGGAAAGGGGAGGACTTTAACCCGAGCCAGGGTCCCATTGATACAGAGTTGCTGATGATATCTGGTGGCGGGAGGTCCCATGGCTCCATAGCCATGGGAGATGGACTTATCTGTTGTCCTAGCACTCTCCTGGAGATCAAGGCGCGCCAGTCGAGCTCCGCTCCTGAGATAAGGCCTCGTGAACGGCCAGTCCAACTCGCCATCAAGGTTAGTTATACGTACTCAGCTATCTTTCTCCATTACATTGTGTGCGCTTCCATCAATGATTACAAATGGTCATGTGAGTGGTGTTGCAGGCTGCTATACAGAGTGAGAGAGATAGAACGGAGAAACTTCTGGTGGAGGCGGCGGAGAGGCAGCGGGAGTTGGAGGAGAGGACGAGAAAGATGTTGGAGGAGGAGAGGGCACGGAATGACATGCAGGCAAGGGCCATGTATGAGCTCCTTGTGGTAAGTTTCTTCTGCAGATTACTTACTAGTCTTAACATTTGAGTCTCATTACTAACTAGTATGACTCTGTTGTGAAAACCAAATGTGCAGTCTGTGTGCGAGAAGTCCGGTCAAACCGCTCCGCCGATGCCAGTGATTGCTCCTGGGAGCACAGTGAGTTTAATTTGAATGGACATTACTTGCTAGTCTTAACATTTGAGTGTCATAATGCTAACGAGACATTGGAAATGATCTTTGGTGCAGCTTAACTCCAGAAACGCATCGCACGATCCTTCTCCAGCTACCGGCACGAGCCAGCCCTCTCCTACACCTCCCTGATCACGGTAAGTTTCTCTAGACTTAGACTTAGCTTTATTTCCTCCAATATGCTTACCATAATGACCTAGAGTTAGCTTCTTTTCCTTCAAAATGACTTAATAAGCTTACTTATGTCAAAAATTGCATAATTAACTTAGTTAGCTCATAAACGATCCATTTTACCTAAGTTAGCTCTAATATGACTCATTTTACCTTAGTTAGCTTACAAGTGATTGAATTTATCCAAGTTAGCTCTAAAATGACCCATTTTAGTAGATTAGCTCGTAAATGGTCCATTTTACCTACGTTAGCTTTAAAATGACCCATTTCACCTAGGTTAGCTCCAAAATGACCCATTTCACCTAGGTTAGCTCCAAAATGACCCATTTCACGTAGGTTAGCTTCAAAATGACCCATTTCACCTAGATTTGCTCCTAAACGATCAATTTCACCTAAGTTAGCTGAAAACGATCCATTTCACCTAAATTAGCTCTTAAATGATCCATTTCACCTAAGTTAGGTCATTAACGACCCATTTCAACTAAGTTAGCTCATAAAAGCTCATAAATGATCCATTTCACCTAAGTTAGCTCAAAAACGATCCATTTCACCTTACTTAGCTCAAAAACGATGCCCTTCACCTTAGTTAGCTCATAAATGACCCATTTCAACTAAGTTAGCTCATAAATGATCCATTTCAACTAAGTTAGCTCATAAACAACCCATTTCAACTTTGTTAGCTCATATATGATCCATTTCACCTAAGTTAGCTCATAAATGACATATACTTCTTGTTCTATTCTTCTTCTTGTTCTAGTCACCTATTTCTAACTTTCTTATTTACCATTTTGCAGATTTCATTCACTTCATGGAAGCTAGCTTGCTATGATGGAGTGCTTGCTTTTCCTTTGATGAAACTTGCTTATGTATGAAACTTGCATTGTATGAAACTTCTTGTTCTAGCCTTGCTTATGTATGAAACTTCTTGTTCTAGATGTGATATGTGAAACTGATGTGTATGGATGAAACTGATGTGTGAAATTGATGTGATATGTGATATGAAACTTATGTGCTGGATATGTGATATGAAACTTATGTGCTGGATATGTGATATATATTTGCTGTCATATATATTTGCTGGGAAAATTGTTGGAGTAAAAAAACAGAAAAAAAGAGACAATATGCAGGATCTTTGCCATCTGCCACCGACGGCAAAGATATCTTTGCCATCAGCAGCGGACGGCAAAGAGGCCACGTGGCAGGCAACTGTGCTTCTGGGAGGCTGACCAATTTGGTCAGTTTGCCAATAGTGGCTGACGGCAAAGGCTTTGCCGTCCGCAGCGGACGGCAAAGGCCCGCCGTTAACCACCTAACGGAGTAACAGCGCATTTATTGTTGTCCGTCTTCTTTGCCATCCGCTGCTGATGGCAAAGGCCCCTTTGCCGTTAGCTGCCCGAAGCAGACGGCAATGCAGCTCTTAGCCGTCCCCTACTTTGCCGTCACCTTTTGCCATCCGCGGCTGACGGCAAAGGTCTTTGCCATCCCCATCCATGCCTTTGCCGTCCACCGTGGCAGATGGCAAAGTAGCAGATTCCTGTAGTGGTGGAAGGCAAGCTTGGCGATTTGGATACGTAGATTCCTTTCTCTGTAACCGACTTTATACAACCCTAGCCCCCTATGGTGTCTATATAAACCGGAGGGTTTAGGCTTCTAGGGTTTAGCCACAACAATCTTAACCTCATATGCTAGACTTCTAGGGTTTAGCCATTACGATCTCGTGGTAGATCAACTCTTGTAATACTCATATTCATCAAGATAAATCAAGCAGGAAGTAGGGTATTACCTCCATGGAGAGGGCCCGAACCTAGGTAAACATCGTGTCCCCTGTCTCCTATTACCATTAGCCTTAGACACACAACTTGGGACCCCCTACCCGAGATCCACCGGTTTTGACACCGACATTGGTGCTTTCATTGAGAGTTGAACTCAAGCAGGCCGGCAAACTCAATGCCGAACACAAAGTGAAGGGACCTCAGAGCGAAGACGAGGACGAACCTCGCCAGCCGAACACGGGGGGACAGAAGAAATTTCCAGCAGAGATCAAAACAGTGAACATGATCTATGTCACTCATATCCCAAAGAGGGAGCGCAAACGCGCACTCCGAGATGTCTATGCCGTTGAGCCCATCGCCCCCAAATTCAACCCATGGTCGGCCTGCCCGATCACCTTTGATCGCAGGGATCATCTGACTAGTATCCATCATGGGGGTTCGGCTGCCGTAGTGCTCGACCCAATAATCGATGGATACCACCTCACTCGAGTCCTCATGGACGGCGGCAGTAGTCTTAGTCTGATATATCAGGACACTGTCCGCAAGATGGGGATATACCCGTCAAGAATCAATCCAAGCAGCCCTACCTTTAAAGGAGTCATACTGGGCATGGAAGCCTGCTACACGGGCTCTCTAACGTTGGATATTGTATTTGGCTCCCCCGACAACTTTCGAAGGGAAGAACTAATCTTCGACATTGCTCCGTTCCGAAGCGGCTATCATGCACTACTCGGAAGAACGACCTTTGCCCATTTTAATGCAATCCCACATTACGCTTATCTAAAACTCAAAATGCCTAGACCACATGGCATCATCACGGTCAGCGGAAATACGGAGCGCTCTCTTCGTACAGAAGAATACACGGCGGCTCTAGCAGTCGAAGCACAAAACGGCCTATTCAAGCCGAGCAGCTCATCGGTCTTTAAGACCGCGGAACCAGCTAAACGTATCCGGTGTACACCTCAGTGCGGCAGCTCAGATAAACCTGAAATCGATTAGCAGCTATGCCCCCATCGACCGCCCCATAAGGAGACCGCATATGTGCCACGTATACATAAATATACACTCAAAACTCCTCGGGTGGCGACGGGGGCACACTGCACACAAAAAGTCCATAGTTCGGCTCGACCCTATTCGGACTCCAGAAGCTATATTTCACGGTTCACTAAAACGAACCAGCTTTACATATGGCCACACCAGAATTATTTTACCTGGTTTTTTCCTTTCTACAGAGGACCATCATACTATACCCTTCAAGGACACTTCACAACAGAGACAAAGGCGTAGACGTGCAGCAGGGCCCCATATTAAGGTTTCTCTTTTCGATTAACACCCTATGTAAACCTTTTTATCTCTTCTTGTTTTATAGTTTCCTGGTATGTAAAATGTCCAAGAAAGATATCGGCATTATCTGTAAACATATGGCTCACCGTACAAAAGTGGATGTTATAGAAGCAGCTCAGTTCTTATTGGGTTTTGAGATATATGCTCTCACTGCCTGTGCTCCTTCCCCACGTCCGATTGCCATACGTGCCTTGATACCAGGGTCTATCACCAGAGGCTGCATTCAGCCCAGTGTATATTGAAAAGTCCAGACACCTGTAGGGAGTGTTCAGCATCGCGAGTTTGGCCTTATATCCATCAGCTCCGAATCATGTCTTTGGTCAACAGTTGGTTTGCCCTGCTCCTGTGCTTACTACCTTACGTTCCGCTATATCGGCTAGGGTAGTAAAGGGAGAACTACTGCGATTGTGTCCTGGCTCGTCTGGATGAGCACCTCAGTAGAGAAAGCCGAAAACTGATTGTCATGATGCGGCAAGAGCTGGTCAACCACTCGATGACTCATTGGAATCTTTGCGATTCCCTCCGTGTTAAACAAAGACAGTCCTTTCATGACCCACAAGTATAGGGGATCTATCATAGTCCTTTCGATAAGTAAAAGTGTCGAACCCAACAAGGTGTAGAAGGAAATGACAAGCGGTTATTAGTAAGGTATTCTCTGCAAGCACTGAAATTGTAGGTAACATATAGTTTTGTGAAGGGATAATTTGTAACGGGTAACAAGCAATGAAAGTAAATAAGGTGCAGCAAGGTGGCCCAATCCTTTTTGTAGCAAACGACAAGCCTGGACAAGTTCTTATAATGAGAAAAGCGCTCCCGAGGACACATGGGAATTATCGTCAAGCTAGTTTTCATCACGCACATATGACTCGCGTTTGTTACTTAGATAATTTTATATGTGGGTGGACCAGTGCTTGGGTACTGCCCTTTCTTGGACAAGCATCCCACTTACGATTAACCCCTATTGCAAGCATCCGCAACTACAAAAGAAGTATTAAGGTAAACCTAACCATAGCATGAAACATATGGATCCAACTCAGCCCCTTACGAAGCAACTTATAAACTAGGGTTTAAGCTTCTGTCACTCTAGCAACCCATCATCTACTTATTACTTGCCAATGCCTTCCTCTAGGCCCAAATAATGGTGAAGTGTCATGTAGTCGACGTTCACATAACACCACTAGAGGAGAGACAACATACATCTCATCAAAATATCGAACGAATACCAAATTCACATGACTACTAATAGCAAGACTTCTCCCATGTTCTCAGGAACAAACGTAACTACTCGCAAAGCATATTCATGTTCATAATCAGAGGGGTATTAATATGCATTAAGGATCTGAACAAATGATCTTCCACCGAATAAACCAACTAGCATCAACTACAAGGAGTAATCAACACTACTAGCAACCCACAGCTACCAATCTGAGGTTTGGGTACAAAGATTGGATACAAGAGATGAACTAGGGTTTTAGAGGAGATGGTGCTGGTGAAGATGTTGATGGAGATTGACCCCCTCCCGATGAGAGGATCGTTGGTGATGACGATGGTGATGATTTCCCCATCTCGGTGGGAAGTTTCCCAGGCAGAACGGCTCCGCCGGAGCCCTAGATTGGTTCCGCCAAGGTTCCGCCTCATGGCGGAGGAGTTTCATCCCATAAGCTTGCTTGTGATTTTTTTTAGGGTAAAAGACTTCATATAGCAGAAGATGGGCACCGGAGGGCCACCAGGGGGCCCACGAGGCAGGGGGCGTGCCCTGTAAGGGTGGGCGCGCCCCCACCCTCGTGGCCAGGGTGTGGGGCCCCTCTAGTACTTCTTTCCCTCAATAATTATCATTAATTCCAAAAATGACTTTCGTGGAGTTTCGGGACTTTTGGAGCTGTGCAGAATAGGTCTCCAATATTTGCTCCTTTTCCAGCCCAGAATCCCAGCTGCCGGCATTCTCCCTCTTCATGTTAAACCTTGTAAAATGAGAGAGAATAGCCATAAGTATTGTGACATAACGTGTAATAACAACCCATAATGCAATAAATATCGATATAAAAGCATGATGCAAAATGGACGTATCAACTCCCCCAAGCTTAGACCTCGCTTGTCCTCAAGCGGAAGCCGATATCGAAAAACATGTCCACATGTTTAGAGATAGAGGTGTCGATAAATATAAAATACGGACATGAGGGTATCATGATCATTCTTATAACAACAACATAAATATATTTTGTCATATGATTTCTTATGCTCAAGTAACAATCTATTCACAATGTCAAGTATAGTTCAGAAACTTCATTGAGAAACTAACAGACTATAATCTCAGTCATTGAAGCAATTGCAATTTATCATAACATCGGAAAGAGTCAAGAATAGATCTTTTCAGCAAGTCTACATACTCAACTATCATTTATTCTTCTACAATTGCTAACACTCACGCAATACTTATGGTTCTGGAGTTTTAATCAGACACAGAAAAAGATAGGGGCTTATAGTGTTGCCTCCCAACATTTTACCTCAAGGGTAATGTCAACAATAATAGTTCATGCTAACTTACATCCAATTGGATATATATATCAGGATCTTTCCAACACGAGGTGCTTGCCAAAGGATAAAATAAAAAGGGAAAGCTGAAGATCACCTTGACTCTTGCATAATGTAAAAGACATAAAGTAAAAGATAGGCCCTTCACAGAGGGAAGCAGAGGTTGTCATGTGCTTTTATGGTTGGATGCACAAAATCTTAATGCAAAAGAACATCACTTTATATTGCCACTTGTGATATGAACCTTTATTATGTAGTCCGTCGTTTTTATTACTTCCATATCACAGGATCGTATAAAGCTTATTTTCTCCGCCCTAATAAGTCATACATATTTAGAGAGCATTTTTTATTGCTTGCAACATGACAACTTACTTGAAGGATCTTACTCAATCCATAGGTAGATACGGTGGACTCTCATGGCAAAACTGGATTTAAGGATATTTGGAAGCACAAGTAGTATCTCTACTCGGTGCAAGAAATTTGGCTAGCATGAGGGGGAAAGGCAAGCTCAACATGTTTGAATGATCCATGACAATATACTTTAACTGAGATGTGAGAAAACATAACCCATTACGTTGTCTTCGTTGTCCAACATCAACTCTTTAGCATGTCATACTTTAATGAGTGCTCACAATCATAAAAGATGTCCAAGATAGTATATTTATATGTGAGAACCTCTCTTTCTTTATTACTTCCTATTAATTGCAACGATGACCAAAACTATGTTTGCCGACTCTCAACAACTTTTATGCCTCATACTCTTTATGTGTGAAGTCATAACTATCCGTAAGATCAATATGAACTCTTTATTTCTTTTGTCTTTTGTGCACTTAAGATCATAGCAAGATAGCAAAGCCATTGACTCAACACTAATCTTTATTATATATATAGCTCATGGACTTGATTACATAGAGGGATCACAAAGCAAAACTCAAAACTAATTCATACCAAAACTTTATTCTACTAGATCAAGATATTACCAAAAGGATCAAACTAAGTAAAACGGTAAAGATAGGAGTGTGATGGTGATACGATACCGAGGCACCTCCCAAAGCTTGGCAGTTGCCAAGGGGAGTACCCATGTCCATGTGATTATGTCTCCTTTGCTAGTGAAGAAGGTGGTGATGATGATGGATAGTCGCAGATCGAGCTTAGAAGCACTTCCAATTTGCGGATAATACCCTTAAATGCGACAATATGATCCTCCAACAAAAGATTTTCCTGTGTGAGATACTTGTTTTGTATGCAAGCTAACTCAATCATCTTGAAAGCTTCAATCTCAGTTGGGGTAAAGAGGTTAGGAAGAGGTTGAGGGATGTTTTCTTCTTCTGCCTCCGGATCTTGATCCTCCATGGCCTTCTTGATCCCTTCATCCTTGTTTATCCCCTCAGGTTCTTCTCTCTTCAGCTCTATCTTCAATAGCCAAGCATCCTTGTCTTCATTGTTGGAGGAGGGTGCCGTCATGATGCTCTAGATCTGTTAGAAAAACAGCTCGAAACGAAGACAAAAGATTTTTGCGTGATACGGTGGTCAAAACCTCCGGGAGATTATATAATGAATTCTTACCAACCAAAAGAAGTATCACGCAAGAAAATGGAGTCCGGAGAGCACACGAGGTGTCCACGAGGCAGGGGGCGCGCCCAGTAGGGTAGGGCGCGCTCTCCACCCTCGTGGACGCCTTGTGTCCTTCCCGGACTACTTCTTATTTTCCTATTTTCTTAAATATTCCAAAACGGAGAAAAAATGCTATTAGAATTGTTTTGGAGTCGGTTTACTTACTGTACCACATACCTATTCCTTTTCGGAGTCTGAAACATTCTGGAAAGTGTCCCTTATGTATTCCTCCGGGGTTACGGTGTCAATAATATTGGTTTCAACATTTATAGGATTACTTGAGATATAATGTTTGATTCTTTGACCGTTCACCACCCTTGGACTTGTGCCTTCAAAGCTGTTGATTTTTATGGCACGGGAATGATGGACCTCCTCGATAACGTAAGGGCCTTCCCATTTAGAGAGAAGTTTTCCTGCAAAGAATCTTAAACAAGAATTGAAAAGCAACACATAATCACCTACGTTAAACTCACGCTTTTGTATCCTTTTGTCATGCCATCTTTTAACTTTTTCTTGAAACAGCTTGGCATTCTCATAGGCTTGGGTTCTCCATTCATTAAGTGAGCTAATGTCAAATAGCCTCTTCTCACCAGCAAGTTTGAAATCATAATTGAGCTCTTTAATAGCCCAATATGCCTTATGTTCAAGTTCGAGAGGTAAGTGACATGCTTTTCCATAAACCATTTTATATTGCGACATACCCATAGGGTTCTTATATGCAACTCTATAAGCCCATAATGCATCATCAAGTTTCTTGGACCAATTCTTTCTAGATCTATTAACAGTCTTTTGCAAAATTAATTTGAGCTCTCTATTACTCAGCTCTACTTGACCACTAGACTATGGGTGATATGGAGATGCAATTCTATGATTAACATCATACTTAGCAAGCATTTTACGAAAAGCACCATGAATAAAATGTGAACCACCATTAGTCATTAAGTATCTAGGGACACCAAACCTTGGAAAAATAACTTCTTTAAGCATATTAATAGAGGTGTTATGATCAGCACTACTAGTTGGAATAGCTTCTACCCACTTAGTAACATAATCAACAGCAACTAAAATATGTGTATACCCATTAGAGGCAGGAAAATGTCCCATAATCCAGCCTAGAGTCCCAACTGTCGGCATTCTCCCTCTTCATGCTAAACCTTGTAAAATAAGAGAGAATAGCCATAAGTATGGTGACATAACGTGTAATAACAGCCCATAATGAAATAAATATCAATATAAAAGCATGATGCAAAATGGACGTATCATCTTTCTGGTCACGTATGTACACGCATCGTATTCGGATAACAGCGGACATACTAGGGGCTATATAGTAGCCCCACCGTCAAACTCCTATGGCTAAGTGAAAGTCTTAAAGCTCTATAGTCCGATTACCTGGTTCGCCGCACTAACACCTCCTTAACGGACCAAGACGTTGGGTCAAGTGTGCTCAAGTGCTTTTCCGAACACCCCCACATTATACGTGAGGGGGCTAAAGCCGAAGATTGCAAACTTTCAGATTATATATAAAAAAAGAGACGGCCGCAGGAGGCACCAAAACATCCCGGGAAAAAAGTATAAAAACATAGCCTTAAATATATCATAATATTGTTATTACAATTTTGATACACTTTACTCGAACATAATATTTATCGAGCACTGACCCTCTATTAAGCGAGCACCCTCTAGGACATCTTCAAAGTAATGTTCTGGCATGTTAAGGTCCTTGCCTTCGGGTGGACTTTGCACTGCAATATCGGTGGTCTTCATCTTCGCCCAGTATTTCTTGACACGGGCAAGGGCCATCCGTGCACCTTCTATGCACGTTGACCGCTTCATAACGTCGATACGCGGCACCGCATTAACAAGTTGCCGCACCAAACTGAAATAACTATTCGGAATAGGTTCAGTTGGCCACAGCCGGGCTATGACGTCCTTCATGGCAGTGCCGGACATCTTGTGGAGCTCGGCCCACTGGGCCATCTGTTCGTTCAACAGTGGACGCTTCGGCTTGTCAAATTGCGACCAAAACAACTTTTCTGTTGCATGTCCTTCTTGCATGTGGAAAAACTGAATCGCATCAGCAGCACTCTTCGGCAGGTCCATAAAGGTGTCTGGAGAACTCCACAGTTGATTAAGCGGCGCATACTTCGGATCACCAAACTTAGTTTGCAATAAAAAGGGCTTACCAGCCGCAATCTCCCCAGCTTGTCGGATCTCCTCCCGAGCTGATCTAGATTCAGACCGGGCTTCCTTCGCCTCTTGTAAGGCCTTGTCAAGATTGGACACTTTGGCTTTGTTATCTTCCTCAAGAACCTGGCATCGGCTAGTGGCATTCTTCAGCTCAAGTGCCTGGATAGATATCCTCTCCTCGCACAGACGCCGAGCAGTTTGCTCGACTTTTAATTCGGTGGCTACATTTTCGGCAGCCGCATTGCTCATCCTGGCTTGATCCTTGGCCCGGGGAAGTTCTGCCCAAAGGGTGTCAATTGCGGCGGCACTATCTACAGTTATGCATATACACATAATCAGTATCATGCTCATTCTTTAATACTAGCATGTACTGAATGCGCCAAAGACATACCCTGAGCCTTGTCGAGCCGCCTGTTAATAAGCATGTTTTCATCATCCGCCACATCAACTTTCTGCTTCAAATGTGCTACCTCGATAGCTTGGGCAGTCGTCACGGATGTAACAACATGTGTTTCAATTAGTCAGATCATTTCCTGAGCATATATTTTTGATCCTCTGATCGCATCCCTTTGGATGTCAACCAGAGTCTTAGGGGCTAATTGAAATAACCCTTATAGCCAGGAAAGAACGGGACATGTTTAAAAACACCCTATTTCACTTACGATTCGGCTAAGGGCCTCTCTTTATGGGGTGACTGTGTGTCAGCAGCATCCCCTGACTGGGATACCTTCCCCCGCTTAGAAGCTTCTCTTTCTGAGTGTTTGGAGGCGGCCCTTTTCCTCCCACAGGGAGAAGGGATGTCGGTTCACCCTTCCCTTCCACCCTTGGAAGTGCAAGTTCTAATCTCCCCAGACAAATTGCCTAGTGTGCCTCCAATATGGAATCCGCCTCGGGCCTCTTCATCCTCCTCCTTACCTTCCCCCGCCGGCACTTGATATGACGCAGGAGCCAGCATCCTTGTTAATACCGGATTGGTAGTATCTTCGGGAAGTGGAGCCGGACACTTGATTCTCTCCGCCTTCTTTAGCCAGCCCTGGCCGGATAGAGTTTTATCAGTACATTGTGATGAATAATTTGACTAAATCGTGTTCGAGGGTCGAGTACTTACTGGAGTATCCGGATGGTTGCAGTCAAGATCGATGTCTTCTGTAGTATCCGGCCACTGTTTTTGTGCGCCGAAGAACAATTTCCACATCTCTCTGAGCATCATGCTAGAGAGGTGCTGAAGGGTCCGTGGACCTTCCGGATTAAACTCCCACATGCGAAATGGGTGTCGCTGACAGGGTAGGATCCGGTGGTCTAGCATTACTTGGATTATATCGATGAGACCGGTGTCCTTCTCAATGAGGCTCCAAATGCGGCTTTGCAGCGTCCGCACTTCATCAGTAGATCCCCAGTCCAACCCCTTGTTGATCCACGATGCGAGCTGTGGCAGAGGGCCGGACCGAAACGCAGGTGTGGCTGCCCGCTTTTTACCGCGGGGTTTGGTGATGTAAAACCACTCCTATTGCCATGAGCCCTTTGGCCAAGTGGAGTTGATAAGCTTGCTTATTGAAGCGCCTCCGCACTCCGCTTGTTTCCCATTGATTACCTTCGGTTTCACGTTAAAGGTCTTAATCCATAAGCCGAAGTGTGGAGAAATACGGAGGAAGGCCTCGCATGTGGTGATGAACGCCGAGATGTGGAGGAAGGAGTCCAGGGCTAGATCATGGAAATCTAGCCCGTAGTAAAACATGACCCCTCGAACGAAGGGATGGAGAGCAAACCCAAGCCCTCAAAGGAAGTGAGAGATAAACACTACCCTCTCATAGGATCTGGGAATAGGAATAACCTGCCCTTGAGCAGGAAGCCTGTGGTAGATTTCTGCAGTCAAGTATCTTGCCTCCCTGAGCTTCGAGATATCTTCCTCTGTTACAGAAGAGGCCATCCACCGACCTTGAAGGCCGGGTCCAAACATGGCTGGAAGCTCGAAGCGACTGGATTGACCCTTGGGTGTTGGAACTTGAGGTGGCGGGTGAAGGAAAGAACTAGCATGCTAGAAAAAGGATAGGCCTTAGCCCCTTTATAAAGGCGACGAATATCAAGCGTCCCCTTTGTGGCCTTAAAACATGCCTATTCCCGAGGAATCATACCAACAGAATGATTGGGTTACTCACACTCGTGTTGATGAAAATCCTGCAATAAGGGGACACGATCTCTGCTTTGACAAGACATGCCAATAAAAACCGCCTCCCAAAACATGGAGTAGCAGGCTAGAAAACGATTCAGAATAATGGTCGGGTAATGACGAAATGTCGTGCTATCAAAATTGTCAGCGGATTGGACTCGTAAATATTATACTCTCTATGGTGGTTTGTAGGACTTGTTTTGCAGAGCCGGACACGATTATTGTGTTCGAGATCTACTATGAAGTATTCAGAGAAGGAACCCGCCTTGCAATGCCAAAGACAATCTGCACACCAGACTCATCGTCATTGAAGCCTGGTTCAGGGGCTACTGAGGGATTCTTGGACTAAGGGGTCCTCGGACATCCAGACATACTTTGGACAGACTGTTGGACTATGAAGATACAAGATAGAAGACTTCGTCCCGTGTCCGTATGAGGCTCTCCTTTGCATGGATGGCAAGCTTGGAGATTCGGATATGTAGATTCCTTTCTCTATAACCGACTTTGTACAACCTTATCCCCCTCCGATGTCTATATAAACTGGAGGGTTTAGGCTTCTAGGGTTTAGCCACAACAATCTTAACCTCATAGGCTAGACTTCCAGAGTTTAGCCATCACGATCTCGGGGTAGATCAACTCTTGTAATAATCATATTCATCAAGATCAATGAAGGAGGAAGTAGGGCATTACCTCCATGGAGAGGGCCCGAACCTGGGTGAACATCGTGTCCCCTCTCTCCTGTTACCATTAGCCTTAGACACATAGCTCGGGACCCCCTACCCGAGATCCACCTTTTTTGACACCGACATCGGGGTCCTGACATGGATGAACTAACCTTGGGTTTTGTTGATGATGACTTCATGTAGATAATGAAGATGTGATGCTCAATGTTGATGTAGATCATTTGGAGCAATCCTTTGGAGTGTTGCACTTTCAACACCTACAAGGGTTAGTCCCACACGGAACATACAAGGATATCCATAGACATAGAGTGAATTACAAATATGATGATGTCTATGAAAGCATTAGGTTACCTTGTCCCTTGTGTTACCAACAAGAGGGTTTGTGACTCCGTGAACTAGTGCAAGATATGAAAGTTGATTACACAAGTCCTTGCCAAAGTGAATATGAGTGAAATATGTTGGCGGAGTCACCCTCAAGAACGCTCTAGTTCTTCTTCTTTGGGAGCCACATCAACTTGATGGGAATCCTTGGAGTTGTAGTTGTACTTGATGAAGTAGAGCTTGACATTGTCTTGGGAACCCGCTTGATCATGGCCTTGGGAGCTTCTTCAAATGAGTTAGTCTCTTCTTGAAGCTTGTCCTTGCCTTTTAGCTTGTGTTCTTGTGGTGGAAGATAATCTTGAGCTTGTGTTCCCTCAAAAGAAGTGGGGTCATACTTCTCTTGTTGAGGAACAAACTTCGTCTTGGGGTATTGATCTTCTTCCCATTCAACTCCATTGGCATTGAAGTTTTGTTCAAAACAAACACCTTGATTCTTCCACCGCCTTCGTTGCTTGCGAACAATTTCCTCAAATTGCTTACTCCCAGCAAGGCTCTCACCTTTCTCTATAATTCCCTTCAATAAGCTATTTTCTTGCTCAAATGTAACTTAGTTAAGAGAATCATTAGTGGAATCAAGAGAACTACTAGAAGCAACAATATTGGATTTAGCATGGTTATTGTTACTACTAGAAGAATAATCTTTCTTGCCCTTGTTACTAGATTTTACTTGTGGCATATAAGTAGACAAGAGGAGATATATGGCAATGTAAGAAGAACTCTTATTTTGAAGACCATCATTGATAGCTTTTAGAAGCTCATGTTCTTGCTCTAAATTTAGCTTCTTGAAGCATAGTTTCTCATGAGTCCTTAGGAGCTCTCTATGATCCTCTTGAGTATAGTCGGAGTCAGAGTGATAGCTTCTCTCGGAGTAGTTGTCAGAGTCGAAATCGGATACCCATTCACCAACGTGAGCTTGATGTCTTCGTCTTGTGTAGCTCTTTGATCATGTGTCCTTCTGATAGAGGCAAAGGTGTCCCGTCTTTCGATGAGATGATGGATTTCGCTTTGGTGGAAGTCGACTTTGACGATCCGACTACGAACGTGCGAGGACGTCGCGCCTTAGCAATCGCTAAACCAACTCCGAGAGGTTATTGACCACGCCGGAGCACGATCAACCTGACCACGAGGGTCTGTTTCCTGCGAGCAAACAAAGAACAAGCAAGAAACTGAGATTGCAATCTGGATATTGCGAATATAAGATGAAAACTTTATTGATCAAGGTGGGGTTCTGTGACGCCTTTGTCTGGTCGTTGAACACAAACGAAGTATGCGAAGTTGCATCTATGGCGAACTTTTAATCTAAACAAAACCCAAAGTCTAAACGGCGCCCTAAGGGCTGTATATATGGAGGAAGAGGGGGGGAATTTCGTGGCCCTTGGTGGAGGGGTCCGAAATCAACCCTATCTCTTGTTTCCCCACACATACGGACTCTAAAAATAGCCTATACTTATGTATTTCGAAATTACATGGGCCTGGCCCAATAATAAGGTGACGCAGCACCTATAATAGCCTCTGGACGAAATTTATGAAGTGGCATCTGGTATATTTCGTCCAAGGCTTCATGCACTCTTATGGTGGCTTCAAAGTCCTGAAATCATCACTTGTAACTCCGTTCTAGTTCCCCTTGCGCATGGCATCATCTCCATGCTTGCTCTTGCTCCAATGTCCATCCTTCTCCAAGCTAGGCCCTTCATTTGTAAGAAAAACAAATGTATCCAATTTAGGCAGCATCATATTCTCATGAACATTAGAATCATTACCAAGAAACGAAAGTACCTGATAATTTAATTGGCGTGCGCGAGCTCTAGTAATTGGTCCAGTATATGTAGCAGTAGGGGCTGTGGGTGTAACAATGGTATTGATGTCCTCATCATCCTCCCCTTCTTGAAATGAAGTCGTCCTCGACGAAAGCTCATCTTCCTCACCCAAATAAGGCTTCAAATCTGCAATGTTAAAAGTGGGACTAACCCCAAAATCTGCAGGCAGCTCAAGTTTATATGCATTATCATTTACTTTCTCCAACACCTTAAAGGGACCAGCAGCACGTGGCATTAGCTTTGATTTGCGCAAATCAGGAAATCTATCCTTACGCAAATGTAACCAAACAAGATCTCCAGGTGCAAACACAACATGTTTTCTACCCTTATCTCCAGCAAGTTTATATTTAGCATTCATACGCTCAATGTTTTCCTTAGTTAACTCATGCATTTTTAAAATCAATTCAGCACGTTCTTTAGCATCAAAATTAACCTTCTCCGAAGATGGAAGAGGCAACAAATCAATAGGTGCACGAGGTAGGAAACCATACACAACTTCAAAAGGGCACATCTTAGTAGTAGAATGCAATGAACGATTATAAGCAAATTCAATATGAGGCAAGCATTCCTCCCACATTTTCTTATTAGTCTTCAAAACAGCCCTAAGCATAGTAGACAATGTTCTATTGACTACTTCAGTTTGTCCATCAGTTTGGGGATGACAAGTAGTACTAAAAAGCAGTTTAGTCCCCAACTTAGCCCATAAACATCTCCAAAAGTGGCTAAGAAATTTAGTATCACGATCTGAAACTATAGTATTTGGCACACCATGCAAGCGAATAATTTCACGAAAGAACAAATCAGCAACATTAACAGCATCATCGCTTTTATGACATGGTATAAAGTGTGCCATTTTCGAGAATCTATCCACGACAACAAATATGCTATCCCTCCCCTTCTTTGTTCTAGGTAAACCTAAAACAAAGTCCATAGATATATCCTCCCAAGGAACACTAGGTACAGGCAAAGGCATATATAAACCATGAGGATTGATTCGTGACTTAGCTTTTTGACATGTAGTGCAGCGAGCAATAAAACGCTCAACATCCCGTCTCATCTTTGGCCAAAAGAAATGTGTAGCAAGTACGTCCTCCGTCTTCTTCACGCCAAAGTGTCCCATTAATCCTCCTCCATGCGCCTCCTGCAACAACAAAAGACGAACGGAGCTAGCTGGAATGCATAGCTTGTTAGCAGGAAACACAAATCCACCGTTAACGACAAACTTGTTCCACATTCTTCCTTCTTTACAATTTTGCATTACATCTTTAAAATCAGCATCATGCACATATTGATCTTTGATGGTCTCCAAACCAAATATTTTGAAGTCAAGTTGTGAAAGCATAGTATAGCGACGAGACAATGCATCAGCAATAACATTTTCTTTTCCCTTCTTGTGTTTAATGACATAAGGGAAAGTCTCAATAAATTCAACCCATTTAGCATGTCTACGATTCAGTTTAGCTTGACTTTTAATATGTTTCAAAGATTCATGATCAGAATGTATAACAAATTCTTTGGGCCATAAATAATGTTGCCATGTTTCTAAAGTCCGAACAAGAGCATATAATTCTTTATCATAAGTAGAATAATTCAGACTAGGCCCACTCAATTTTTCAGAAAAGTATGCAACAGGTTTGCCATCTTGTAATAACACACCTCCTAATCCAATTCCACTAGCATCACATTCAAGCTCAAAAGTCTTATTAAAATCAGGAAGTTGGAGTAAAGGAGCATGTGTCAACTTATCTTTCAATACCGTGAAGGCTTCTTCCTGTGCGGTACCCCAAATAAAAGGCACATCTTTCTTTGTAAGCTCATTGAGAGATGCAGCAATGGTGCTGAAATCTCTCACAAAACGCCTATAGAATCCAGCAAGGCCAAGAAAACTCCTCACTTGTGTGACCGTTTTGGGCTGCGGCCAACTCTCAATAGCTTCAATCTTGGCTTTATCAACTTCAATTCCCTGTGGAGTAACAACATAGCCAAGAAAAGATACTCGGTCGGTGCAAAAGGTGCACTTCCCAAGGTTACCAAACAAACATGCATCACGTAGAGCAATAAAAACAGCACGTAAATGTTCCAAATGTTCTTCCAAAGATTTGCTATAAATCAGAATATCATCAAAATAGACTACCACAAATCGTCCAATGAAAGCACGTAAAACTTCGTTCATTAATCTCATGTAAGTACTAGGTGCATTAGTTAACCCAAACGGCATGACTAACCACTCATATAAACCAAACTTAGTTTTAAATGCTATTTTCCATTCATCACCCAATTTCATACGAATTTGATGGTATCCACTACGCAAATCAACTTTGGAGAATATTGTAGAGCCACTCAATTCATCAAGCATATCATCTAGCCTAGGAATAGGATGACGATAACGAATAGTAATATTATTAATGCCTCTACAATCAACACACATACGTGACGTACCATCCTTTTTAGGCACTAGTATAATAGGAACAGCACAAGGACTAAGAGATTCGCGTATATAACCTTTGTCGAGTAGCTCCTGTACTTGACGCATAATCTCCTTCGTCTCCTCTGGATTGGTACGGTATGGTGCACGGTTGGGTAGCGATGCACCGGGAATTAAGTCAATTTGATGCTCAATCCCTCGAATGGGTGGTAATCCCGGTGGCACGTCTTGTGGAAAGACGTCAGCGAACTCCTGCATAATGTTAGTGACAGCAGGGGGCAAGGAGGAAGGCACGTCCTCGAATGAAAATAATGCCTCTTTGCACACAAAAGCATAGCAAACAGATTTGCTGAAATCTAGCTCATCAATATCAGATTTGGTGGCAAATAAACATGCACTTTTCAATTTAATTTCAGAAACAACACTAGATGGTTTATTGTTAGGCTTCATTTGTTGCTCAAATTCTTTTGCCACAATCTGATTTTCACTCTTATTCTTCTCCTGTTTTGCTTTATTAGCTCTATTAATATCATCTTTCAAAATAGAATCAGGAGTCATAGGAAGCAAAGTAATATTTTTATCCTTATGAACAAGAGTATAATGATTGTTTCTACCATGGTGTACAGCATTTTTATCAAATTGCCATGGTCTACCAAGTAATAAGGAACATGCTTGCATAGGTACCACATCACAATCAACATAATCAGCATATGTAGAGATACTAAAATGCACACGAACAGTACGTGTTACCTTAACCTTGCCGCTCTTGTTGAACCATTGGATGTAGTAAGGATGTGGATGTGGTCTTGTGGTGAGAGAAAGCTTCTCCACCATCTCCATGCTAGCCAAGTTGTTGCAGCTCCCTCCGTCTATGATGACGCGCACAGAACGTTCCTTCACAACTCCCTTGGTATGGAACAAATTGTGCCTCTGATTTTGCTCAGCTTGTGTGACCTGCACACTCAAAACACGTTGAGCAACTAAACATTCATACCTGTCAGCATCTTCAGGAGCCATGTATTGCGTCTCATGATCAGAATCATCTCCACCATGTTCTTCATGTGTAATAAGAGCCAAAGTCTCCTCATCATAGTCACTAGCGGACTCATATCCACCATCCTCAGTAGCAATCATCACACGCTGAGATTTGCATTCTCTCGCAAAATGTCCTCTTCCCTTACAACGACGACAAATAATATCACTTGTGTGCCCTGTTGACGCCATGGAAGAAGAAGAGCTCTGTGCAGGCCCGGCAGGTGTGCTCTTGGCAGATAGTGGTGGTTGTGCCTGCTTTCTTGTATCACGGTTGGAGGTGGCACCTGAAGGAGGTGATGGTGCAGTGGAAGTAGATGATGCACGTGGTGTCCATGATGAAGGTCGACCTGCAGAAAAGTTAGTGCGCGCCAATGCCTGTCGATCCTGCACTTCACGTTCAGCTTTACAAGCAAGATGGAATAAACGAGTGATATTATTATAATCCTTATAGTCTAGAATGGTCTAAATATCTCTATTTAATCCACCCAGAAAACGTGCAAGCATAGCTTCATTCTCCTCAACAATACCACATCTAATCAAGCCAGTTTGTAATTCCTGATAATATTCTTCTACAGAATTTTTTCCTTGTCTTAAGCGCTGCAATTTTTGAAGTAATTCACGTTGATAATATGGTGGAACCCAACGAGTACGCATAGCAGTTTTCAAAGCAGCCCAAGTAGCTGGAACAGGATATAATCTACAATGTTCAGACCACCAAACACATGCAAAGCTAGTGAAAGCACAAACAGCAGCAGGAACACGTCTCTCCTCAGGATATTGTAAACATGTAAATCGTTGTTCAGTTTCTAACTCCCAAGTAAGATATATATCAGGAACATATCTACCCTCAAATGGTGGAATATTCAATTTCAGTTTAGGGAGATGGTCATGATCTCGTACCTGAGGGGGATCCCTAACATTGCCATTATTTGCATGTGGACGACCTGGTGGTTGTGGTGCTGGTGGTTGCACGTAGTTCTGATGTTGATCAACCTCATCCTCGTAATCTCCCACATAATCATCCTCCTCGGTACCAGCAGCAGTAGTAGCAGGAGCCAAAGAAGCACCAACAGCAGTAGCAGCGGCACCAGAATTTTGTCCTAGCTCAATAGGAACACGCTGAGCTCGTCCATACTGATTCGGAAGGGGCCGTAGTTTTTGTCGTTGCAGAGGTGCGATAGGTGCAGCCGGCGGTGGTTGTGGAAAACGCGCGAGCAATTCATCAAACTTGCTATCAAGCTTTGTTTCAAATGTCTTCTCAATGCCATCTATCTTCTCCATGGCCTCGTCAAATCTGTTTAGCACATCTTGCACCTGTCCACTCATCAGTTGCTGAAATTTATCATGTAGCTGTTTGTTCGTCAGGTTCTCCCAATCAGTCTCATCGGCTTGTGATCCTACCATGGTTAGCAGCAAATAGAAACACAGAAGAATATGATCCTACAGAGCACTAAGAAGTGGTGGTGGTGTATCACAAACCCGTCAAGCAAATCTCAAATTCTTACCAGTTCTTACCCAGCAGCAGGCGGTGATCGGCAACCGTTGTAGTCAAAACTCTCAAAGCTTGGATAGAGCGATTACCAGGGAGAGTCCAACGCACGACGTAGATGTATGTGGAGCTGGGAAGGCTTATAATATGGTAGCAAAAAGGGTCGGCAATAATCAATTCAGAGATGCAAAGTTGAATAAACGCTCAACGACGGTACTGTGCTGGTCCTAGGCTAGACCGTGCTAGAGACGCGAGCCTAGAACACTAACAAAATCACGGCGCTGCACGTAAACAAGGGAAAAGCACACTCTGGATTTTTTTTCGCTCTTTTTTTTTTGCGCTCTTTTTTTTTGCGCTGCTCTTTTTTTTGCGAAAAATCACTATAATGGCGAGTGTCTCAAAACTCTTCCTAGGTCAAACTGATAGGATGGGCACGAAATTTTTTCGACCAATTTTTTTTTTCGTTTTTTCGACTGCCCGGACCCAAAAACTGGAAACGGGTCAAAAAAATCTTCCTATAATGGCACCTGTCTCAAAACACTCAGAAACACCTAAAAATAGGATAGCCAGAAATTTTTTCGAAAAATGCGTTTTTGAAAAATTTTGGGCCTAAACGGAGCGTGGTTTCCGGACTCTTTTTTTTTCCGAAACCTACTCCGGCAAGGAAACACGAATCGGAAACTAGATGGATCCCGAAAACAAACCTAATAAGCAAGGAACTCGGATTGGTGGTGGATATATGGTGGTGGTATATGGCAGCGGTGGTGGTAGCGGTGGTAGTATATGGATATGGATCGGTGGTGGTATATGGACACGGATTGGTGGTGGTATATGGATACGGATTCGGAGCGGTGGTGGTAGATGGCAGGGGCGATGATGATGGTGTGGCGGCGGCGTGACAACTTATGACCAGAACTCGAAACTCTAAAAGACTAGACTCTAAGACCAGCAACTAGACCGACGATGCAACCGCAAATTCAACAAAGCAAAACCCTAAAAAGATTATGCAAAGGCTCAGATTGGTTCGGATATGATGAACTAACCCTAATTTTTTTTTGTGGCTTTTTCGTGGACTATAGGTATGAAGAACAGACTCGATCTAAACTACGAAAAACTGGAAAATCTCACCGAGCAACCTGGAAATCTGATACCACTTGATAGAGGCAAAGGTGTCCCGCCTTTCGATGAGATGATGGATTTCGCTTTGGTGGAAGTCGACTTTGACGATCCGACTACGAACGTGCGAGGACGTCGCGCCTTAGCAATCGCTAAACCAACTCCGAGAGGTTATTGACCACGCCGGAGCACGATCAACCTGACCACGAGGGTCTGTTTCCTGCGAGCAAACGAAGAACGAGCAAGAAACTGAGATTGCAATCTGGATATTGCGAATATAAGATGAAAACTTTATTGATCAAGGTGGGGTTCTGTGACGCCTTTGTCTGGTCGTTGAACACAAACGAAGTACGCGAAGTTGCAGCTATGGCGAACTTTTAATCTAAACAAAACCCAAAGTCTAAACGGCGCCCTAAGGGCTGTATATATGGAGGAAGAGGGGGGGAATTTCGTGGCCCTTGGTGGAGGGGTCCGAAATCAACCCTATCTCTTGTTTCCCCACACATACGGACTCTAAAAATAGCCTATACTTATGTATTTCGAAATTACATGGGCCTGGCCCAATAATAAGGTGACGCAGCACCTATAATAGCCTCTGGACGAAATTTATGAAGTGGCATCTGGTATATTTCGTCCAAGGCTTCATGCACTCTTATGGTGGCTTCAAAGTCCTGAAATCATCACTTGTAACTCCGTTCTGGTTCCCCTTGCGCATGGCATCATCTCCATGCTTGCTCTTGCTCCAATGTCCATCCTTCTCCAAGCTAGGCCCTTCATTTGTAAGCAAAACAAATGTATCCAATTTAGGCAGCATCATATTCTCATGAACATTAGAATCATTACCAAGAAACAAAAGTACCTGATAATTTAATTGGCGTGCGCGAGCTCTAGTAATTGGTCCAGTATATGTAGCAGTAGGGGCTGTGGGTGTAACAATGGTATTGATGTCCTCATCACCTTCCTTTCTTAATCCTTGCTTCTTTGAGAGGGTCTTCATTGATAACGATCATCTCTACTCCTTCTCTCTCTTGGAGGAGATTCATCTCATCTACTTCTCCTTTTTTGCGAGTCTTCTCTTTTCTTGTAGGGAGCCATACACTCATTGGAGTAGTGTCAGGGTCTTCCACAATTGTAGAAATTACGATCACGACTAGAAGATCTTTTGTCATTGTACGACCTTGACTTGGAGCTTCTCTCTTTGCTTCTACTCTTGTAGAACTTGTTGAAGTTCTTCGCCATTAAGCTCAATTCTTCATTGGAGACTTGCTTTTCACTTGATATTGTAGGAGCATCATTTTAAGCTTTGTAAGCACCACTTGTTGTGAAGCTCTTCCTTATCCTTGAGTGACATCTCATGAGCAACAATTCTACCAATGACTTCTATGGGTTTGAGATCTTTGTAATTGGGCATAATTTGGACCAGTGTGCACACGGTATCATATTTTCGATCCAAAGCTCTAAGGATCTTCGTGATGATGAATTTTTCGGTCACCTCTTTACTTCCTAAGCCGGCAATCTCATTTGTGATGAGAGCAAGCATAGAGTACATTTCGGAGACTCCTTCACCATCGTTCATCTTGAACTTGTCAAGTTGACTTCGAAGCACATCCAACTTGGATTCCTTTGCATTCATGCATATCAACCAAAGTATCCCAAATTTCCTTTGCATTCTGAAGGCAGCTGATTTTGTTGAGTTATTCGGGGCACAATCCATTGAAGATATTATCGCAAGCTTGAGCATTATATTGCAACATCTTCAATTCTTCCGTGGTTGCTTCACGATCCGATTCTTTACCATCCTTGAAGAAATCACCTTGCAAGCCAACGTGCACAACAACCCAAACGATCTGGTTATGACCAAGAATATGCATTTTCATCTGATGCTTCCAACTAGCAAAATTTCTACCATCAAAATAAGGACCTCTACGGTGATAGTTACCCTCGATAGATGCCATACTCTCCTAGGTTGTGAAACCACGGCTATGATCACCAAAACTATGGAAATCAAGGCTAATGGAGACCAAAGCTCTGATACACTTGTAGGATCAAAAGTATGTCTAGAGGGGGGTGACTGGACTACTTGACCAAATAAAAATATTTCCTTTTCCCAATTTTAGTTGTGGGCAGATTTTAGCAATTATGACAAGTCAAGAAATCAACCTACATGTGCAATTCTAAGAGTATAGCAGTAGAAAGTAAAACATTGCATATGAAGGTAAAGGGAAGGGTTTGGAGAAAGCAAACACAATGGGAACATGGAGATTTTTGGCGTGCTTCCGATAGGTGCTGCTATCATACGTCCACATTGATTGAGACTTCAACCCACGAAGGGTAACGGCTGCGCAAGTCCACGGAGGGCTCCACCCACGAAGGTTCCACGAAGAAGCAACCTTGTCTATCCCACCATGGCCATAACCCATGAATGACTTGCCTCAGTCGGGTAGATATTAACGAAGTAGGTGATCTCCTTGCCCTTACAAACTTCTTGGTTCAACTCCACATCCCAACAGAGGCTCCCAAGCGACACCTAACCAATCTAGGAGACACCACTCTCCAAAAAGTAATAGATGGTGTGTTGATGATGAACATGTGTTTAAAATATTACCCTTATAGCTAGCATAAGGTATCCAATTAGCCCCTGGACTGCAAACATGTGTTTAAAATATTACCCTTATAGCCAGGAAAGAACGGGACATGTTTAAAAACACCCTGTTTCACTTACGATTCGGCTAAGGGCCTCTCTTTACGGGGTGACTGCGTGTCAGCAGCATCCCCTGACTGGGATACCTTCCCCCGCTTAGAAGCTTCTCTTTCGGAGTCTTCGGAGGCGGCCCTTTTCCTCCCACGGGAGAAGGGATGTCGGTTCGCCCTTCCCTTCCACCCTTGGAAGTGCAAGTTCTAATCTCCCCAGACAAATTGCCTGGTGTGCCTCCAATATGGAATCCGCCTCGGTCCTCTTCGTCCTACTCCTTACCTTCCCCCGCCGGCACTTGATATGGCGCAGGAGCCAGCATCCTTGTTAATACCGGATCGGTAGTGTCTTCGGGAAGTGGAACCAAACACTTGATTCTCTCCGCCTTCTTTAGCCAGCCCTGGCTGGATAGATTTTTATCAGTACATTGTCATGAATAATTTGACTAAATCGTGTTCGGGGGTCGAGTACTTACTGGAGTATTCGGATGGTTGCAGTCAAGACCGATGTCTTCTGTAGTATCCGGCCACTGTTTTCGTGCGCCTAAGGGAGTCCTAGACTAGGGGGTGTCCGGATAGGCGAACTATCACTGTCGGCCGGACTCCAAGACTATGAAGATACAAGATTGAAGACTTCGTCCCGTGTCTGGATGGGACTTTCTTTGGCGTGGAAGGCAAGCTTGGCGATACGGATATGTAGATCTCCTACCATTGTAACCGACTCTGTGTATCCCTAGCCCTCTCCGGTGTCTATATAAACCGGAGGGTTTTAGTCCGTAGGACGAAAAACAATCATACCATAGGCTAGCTCTAGGGTTTAGCCTCCTTGATCTCGTGGTAGATCTACTCTTGTACTACCCATATCATCAATATTAATCAAGCAGGAGTAGGGTTTTACCTCCACCGAGAGGGCCCGAACCTGGGTAAAAACATCGTGTCCCTTGTCTCCTGTTACCATCCGCCTAGACGCACAGTTTGGGACCCCCTACCCGAGATCCGCCGTTTTTGACACCGACATTGGTGCTTTCATTGAGAGTTCCTCTGTGTCGTCACCTATAGGACCGATGGCTCCTTCGATCATCAACGACGACGCGGTCCAGGGTGAGACTTTTCTCCCCGGACAGATCTTTGTATTCGGCGGCTTTGCACTGCGGGCCAATTCACTTGGCCGTCTGGAGCAGATCGAAAGCTACGCCCCTGGCCATCAGGTAAGATTTGGAAGTTTGAACTATACGGCTGACATCCGCGGAGACTTGATCTTCAACGGATTCGAGCCACAGCCAAGCGCGCCGCACCGTCACGATGGGCATGATTTAGCTCTGCTGCGGGACAATGCCCTGCAGGCCGCACAAGAGTCCGCTCCGACTCTTAGCTCGGAACCGACTGCGCCGATGGAGGATGGGTGGCTGGACACCGCCTTGGGGGCTGCTACCTCTACGGCGATAGAGCCGAATACCGACCCTGTCCCTTGTGAAGCTCATGACTCCAAGGTGCCGGACTCTTCTCCGGACCCCGAACCTTCCGCGCCCCTACCAGTCGAACCCGATTGGGCGCCGATCATGGAGTTCACCACTGCGGACATCTTTCAGCACTCACCTTTCGGCGACATCCTAAATTTGCTAAAGTGTCTCTCTTTATCAGGAGAGCCCTGGCCGGATTATGGCCAGGATGGTTGGGATGCGGAGGACGAAGAAATTCAAAGCCCACCCACCACCCACTTCGTAGCCACTGTCGATGACTTAACCGACATGCTAGATTTCGACTCCGAAGACATAGACGGTATGGACGATGATGCCGGAGATGACCAAGAACCAGCGCCTACAGGGCACTGGAAAACCACCTCGTCATAGGACATATACATGGTGGACATCCCAAAGGATGGGAATGGCGATGGAATGGCGGAGGACGACCCCTCCAAAAAACAGCCTAAGCGCCGGCGTTAGTGGCGCCGCTCCAAATCCCGCCATAGCAAGAATGGAGATTCCAGCACCGGAGATAATAACACCCCGGACAGTGCCGAAGACAACCCCCTCTAGCAAGATTCAGCACAGGAGGATAGAGAAGCCAGCCCTCGTGAGAGAGCGGCAGACAAAGAGGTAGAGGACGATAATTACATGCCTCCCTCCAGAGACGAGGCAAGCCTCGACGATGACGAATTTGTCATGCCTGAGGATCCCGTCGAACAAGAGCGTTTTAAAAGCAGGCTTATGGCGACGGCAAGCAGCCTCAAGAAAAAGTAGCAACAACTTAGAGCTGACCTAGATTTGCTAGCCGACAGATGGACTGAAGTCCTTGCGGCCGAAGAGTATGAACTCCTCCAAAAGCTACCCCAGACGCAAGATGCTGCCCCGATTAGAGGAGGAAGCACATAAACCTACATCACCAGCGCACAATACGGCCGACCGGCCACCTCGTGGCCGCGACAGAGAGGCCTCTAGGCCCTCCACTAAAGCCATACCCCGGCGTCTCTCGAAAAGTACCAAGTCACGGGGGAACGCGCCGGACTTGTGAGACATATTGGAGGATAAGGCAAGACAAACAAGATCGATCTACGGATCGCGTGGGCGCCCCACGATACGCGACGACAACCATCACACCGGATACAGCAATCCCGGCCGGGCCAAACACAGTAGACAAAGCTCGTTTGAGCTGCGTCGTGATATAGCCCAATATAGAGGCGCCGCACACCCACTATGCTTCACAGATGAAGTAATGGATCATCAAATCCCCGAAGGGTTCAAACCCGTGAACATTGAATCCAACGATGGCACAACAGATCCTGCGGTTTGGATCGAAGACTATCTCCTTCATATCCACATGGCCCACGGCGATGATCTTCACGCCATCAAATACCTCCCACTCAAGCTTAAAGGACCAGCTCGGCATTGGCTCAACAGCCTGCCAGTAGAATCAATTGGGTGTTGGGAGGACCTAGAAGTTGCATTCCTCGATAACTTCCAGGGCACATATGTGCGACCACCAGACGCCGATGACCTAAGCCACATAATTCAGCAGCCAGACGAATCGGCCAGACAATTCTGGACACGGTTCTTAACCAAGAAAAATCAAATCGTCGACTGTCCGGATGCAAAGGCCCTTGCAGCCTTCAAACACAACATCCGCGACGAATGGCTTGCCCGGCACCTAGGACAGGAAAAGCCGAAATCAATGGCAGCCCTCACATCACTCATGACCCGCTTCTGTGTGGGAGAAGACAGCTGGCTAGCCCGCAGTAACAACCTAACCAAAAACTCTGGTAGTTCGGATACCAAAGACAGCAATGGCTGGTCGCGTCGCAATAAGCACAAGCACCGCATTAACGGCAATAATACTGAAGATACTGTAGTCAACGCCGGATTCAGAGGCACTAAACCCGGTCAGCGGAAAAAACCATTCAAAAGAACTACTCGGGGCCCGTCCAATTTGGACCGGATACTCGATCGCTCGTGCCAGATACACGGCACCCCTGAAAAGCCAGCTAATCACACCAACAGAGATTGTTGGGTGTTCAAGCAGGCAGGCAAGTTAATCGCCGAAGGCAACGATAAGGGGCCGCATAGCGATGACGAGGAGGAGACACGGCCGCCGAACAATAGAAGACAGAAGGGTTTCCCCCCACAAGTGCGGACGGTGAACATGATATACGCAACCCACATACCCAAAAGGGAGCGGAAGCGTGCCCTCAGGGACGTATACGCGATGGAGCCAGTCGCCCCAAAGTTCAATCCGTGGTCCTCCTGCCCGATCACCTTTGATCGAAGGGACCACCCCACCAGCATCTGCCATGGAGGATTCGCCGCATTGGTGTTAGACCCAATCGTCGACGGATTTCACCTCACTAGAGTCCTGATGGACGGCGGCAGCAGCCTGAACCTGCTTTACCAGGATACAGTGTGCAAGATGGGCATAGACCCCTCCAGGATTAAACCCACAAAGACGACCTTCAAAGGCGTCATACCAGGTGTAGAGGCCAATTGTACAGGCTCAGTTACACTTGAAGTGGTCTTCGGATCCCCGGATAACTTCCGAAGCGAGGAGTTAATCTTCGACATAGTCCCGTTCCACAGCGGCTATCATGCACTGCTCGGACGAACCGCATTTGCAAAGTTCAATGCGGTGCCGCACTACGCATACCTCAAGCTCAATATGCCAGGCCCTACACCGAACGCTCTCTCTGAACGGAGGAGCATACAACGGCTCTCGCGGCGGAAGTGCAGAGTAGCCTCTTAAGGCAATTCTCAAGTCCGGCTGTTAAGCGACTGGACACCATCAAGCACACCCGAAGTAACCTACAACAAGACCACTTGGCACGTTCCGAGCACGCGTAGCAATGCGGCCCCAATCCCAGCCCTCGCGAAATCGCGAGACCAGTACCACGCGTACATCACTACGCTCTAGAGATACCATGGGCATAGGGGGAGGGGCACGACCACGGCATGCCCAGAGTGCGGATCAACCACACCAGGGGCTCCAAAATTTGTCATTCTTTTTTTCTTCTTATTCTCAGGACTCCGTTTTCCAGAAGCCCTGTCCGGCAGTAGATCTGCCGCACTCACGATGCAACAGCCAAGGAAGCAGAAAGGCTACGACGAGTATCCAGGTGGTCTCCATTACGAGCATTATACCTGTTTTACATACCATTCCGCAGCCTACCCCTGGAGCGGGACATGTTAAATAGTCCCACCCCTTGCTTATAGCGCTATTTGTATCGTTCTGCATCCATTGCAGTATTTTTTGAATAAACAATGCATCACTTTTTGCCTATCATTGCATTCCTTTTTATATATGTTCACTTATGACATGTTGCACCCATACGCTTTGGTACGGCCAAATACACCAGGGGCTTAAGTTCCCCAAATCATGGTGTGATAAGTCCGAACACTTTCGCAAGTGCGGCACCCCGAACTTATAGCATTATATGCATCGGCTCCGAATCATGTCTTGGGTCAATAGTTGGGTTTGGGTACCTTACGTTCCGTTATATCAGCTAAGGTAGCGCTGGGAGAACCACTGCGGTTGTGCCCCGGTTGAGCTGGGTCGAGCACCTCAGTGGAGAAAGCTAAAACTGACTGTCATGATAAGGCGAGAGCTGGTCGCTGTTCGAGAGGTCTTTTCGAGTCCCTAAAGACTTATGCCGCTTAGAGCGAGGAGCCGGCTTTGTCCGGCCCCAGGCGTGGATAGAGCCCCAAATTCGGCCTTCCAAACACTAGGGGCTTCGCCGAAATTTAAAATTATAGAATTCTATGACTAAGTGAGAGTCTTCAAGCATTATAAGTCCGGTTGCCTCGTTCGTTGTGTTGAGCACCTCCCTAGAAGGACCCAAAAATGGGAGCAAGAGCGCTCATGTTTATCCCGAACACCCCAGCACTCGTGGCATGGGGGCCGAAGCCAACGACTTGCCATCTCTCAGATTTGATAAACGGCCGCACAGAAGGTAATATTTTAAATTAACAAGTGTTGGTTAGCGCATATGAACAAAGTTTTCAGCGCACAGGATAACAAAATGCGAGTCTACTCAAAAATTACATCTTTGGAGCATTCACCCGCAATAAGGCGGGCACCCTTCAGGACACCCTTATAATACATCTCGGGCGTGCGATACTCCTTGCCCGGCGGTGGCGCGTCCATCACAAGCTTCTCGGCGTCCATCCTGCCCCAGTGCACTTTAGCACGGGCAAGGGCCCGACGGGCACCTTCAATGCAGGCGGAGTGCTTGATGACTTCAACCCATGGACAGGCGTCCACCAGCCGCCGCACCAGACCGAAGTAGCTCCCAGGCATGGCTTCTTTGGGCCACAGCCGAACTATGAGGCCCTTCATGGCCTGTTCGGCCACCTTGTGGAGCTCGACCAGCTGCTTCAGCTGGTCGCTCAGGGGCACCGGATGTCCGGCCTCAGCATACTGAGACTAGAACACCTTTTCTGTCGAGCTCCCCCCTCGGCTCTGTAGAACGCGGCAGCATCGGACACGCTATGGGGCACTCCTGGAGAGCTCCGAATTCGGGTAAGTAACAAGTAATTCACTTTTACATGCTTGCGTTGCATGAAGAATGCCTTACCCGCCGCTATCTTCTTTACTGCCTCGATTTCCTGGAGGGCCTTTTGGGCTTTGGCCTTAGCGGCTTTGGCACTCTCAAGAGCCGATGCGAGCTCGGACTCTCCAGTCTTCGAGTCACACTCCAAACTCTCGTGTTTTTCCACGAGAGCCTGGAGCTCTTGCCGCACCTCCGCCACCCGCGCCTCCTGCTTCTCTCGCTCGGTGCATTCCGTGGACGCATTGCGTTCGACCACGGACACCTCCTCCTTTAGGGTCGCCACCTCGTTCATCGCCCCTGGAATACCCACGTTATTCCTGTCATTTTTTGCAACCAAATCCTTTACTATAAGGTACAACTTTAATAAGGTGTTACTTACCTTCCTTGTCCTCGAGCTGCTTCTAGGCATGGCCGAGCTCGCTCTCGGACCGCTCGAGGCTCTGCTTTAAGGCATTGACCTCTGCAGTCAGTGCGGCAAAGGTCAGCAGGGCAGCCTGCATTCCCATATTGACATATTTGTGTTAGACTCCTGCGTATATCTTTTTAGATCCTCAGTTCGGCTTTTCTTTCCGAACACCGAACTGAGCATCAGGGGCTACTGTCTATGCGGTACTATTTCACATATCTTAAAATCCTTACCTCAAAGCCTGTTAGAAGGCTGATGCAGGCTTCGGTCAGCCGCTCTTGGCGGACTGAACTTTCTGAATCACCGCACTCATAACAGTGCGGTGCTCCTCGTTGATGGAAGCGCCGTTGAGCGCCTCCAGCAAATTATCCGGCGCCTCCGGTTGGACGGAGGTCACCGGCATCGCTGTCTCGCCCTTCTTACGAAGGGGCCGCCCACCGGACTCCGTAACCACCAAAGGTTCCGGTGCGGAGTCCGGCCCAAAGTCGGGGAGGTTGCCCTACGGCACCTCCGGGGCCTCCTCCTCCTGGCTGGTCCCTTTCTAGGACCCCGCCTCAGCGTCGTCTGCGTCACGGGGGGCGGAGGCGGTCGGAAGTGAAGCGCTATTCACACCCGACGAAACCAGGGACCCGCTCGACGAAGCGGGAAGGTCATCCTTGGGTGGGCTACATGGTTGTGTTCGGCGTTAGAAGACACTACGCGATGAAGGGAAAATCATAAAATATTCTGGAATCCGGACACTTACGATCTCGCCAGGGGCTTGGCCCTCGAGGGCCACTCCTCTTCGCCGTCATCGGCGTTGGTGGAACAGTCCGGAGGAAGGGTCCTTCCCTTCTTGGACCCTTCGGCCTCCCCCGTTGGGGAAGCCTTCCTCTTCTTCTCTCCCCCCGCTGGGGGAGAGGCCTCTTTCTTCTCCTCCTCGTCTTCGTGGGAGGAGTCCGCCTTGGAGTCATCGGACAATGAGTCCGATAACACCTGGCGCCGGGAACTCCTCCGGGTTCCCATGGCCTTCTTCTTGGCCTTCTTCTCCGGCACCACGTAAGGCGCCGGGACTAGCAGCCCTGTCAAACGGGCATCCGCTGGGTCTTCTGGAAGGGGATCCAGACAGTTAACCTGTCCGGACGTCTTCTGCCAGGCCTGTTAAAGGTAATGGGAGTTTAGATCCCACATAGAGTCAAACTATGGAAAGCAAGTGTCCTGTAAAGGATAAAATAGCTTACTTCGCCGGCTTGACGCTGCGAGCTGAATCCGCGATCTTCGGTAGCAGATGAGGGCGCCCTTGAACAGCACCCTCCAGGCGTCTTCGTACATAGTGTCGAAGAGCCTGCTCAAGGTTGGGTGATGTGCCGGATCAAACTCCCACAAATTGAAAGCCCGCTGTTGCTACGGGAGGATCCGGCGGATGAGCATGACCTGGATTACGTTGACAAGCTTGAGCTTCTTGTTCACCAGGGTTTGGACGCAGGATTGAAGTCCGGTCAGCTCCTCCGAATCGCCCCATGTCAGGCCCTTCTCTTTCCAGGAGGTGAGCCGTGTGGGGATGCCAGATCTGAATTCGGGGGCCGCTGCCCATTCAGGGTCACGCGGCTCGGTGATGTAGAACCACCCCGATTGCCACCCTTTGATGGTTTCCACGAAGGCGCCCTCGAGCCATGTAATGTTGGGCATCTTGCCCACCATGGTGCCTCCGCACTCCGCTTGGCGTCCGCCCACTATCTTCGGCTTGACGTTAAAAGTCTTCAGCCATAAGCCGAAGTGGGGCTGGACGCAGAGGAAGGCCTCGCACACGACGATGAACGCCGAGATGTTGAGGATGAAATTCGGGGCCAGATCATGGAAATCCAGGCCGTAGTAGAACATGAGCCCCCGGACAAATGGATGGAGGGGGAAGCCCAGTCCGCGGAGGAAATGGGGAAGGAACACCACCCTCTCATGGGGCCTAGGGGTGGGGATGAGCTGCCCCTCGTCGGGGAGCCGGTGCGCAATATCGCTGGACAAATATCCGGCCTTGCGCAGCCTTTTGATGTGCCCCTCCGTGATAGAGGAGGCCATCCACTTGCCTCCCGCTCCGGACATGGTTGGAGAAGGTTGAGGTGAGATGTGCGGACTTGGGCGTTGGAGCTCGAGTGCGCGGAGATGGATAAGCAAAGGAGGAAGAAGGCGTAGGTGAAAAGGTGGATCCTTATCCCCTTATATATGAGCGGACGAAAATATGCGTCCTCACCAGCCCGGTAAAACTCGCTTATCTCCCAAGCGCCGCAATCAATGGCACGGTTGGGTTACCCACGCCCGTATTGATGAGAATCCCGGAATAACGGGACACGATCTCTACTTTGACAGGACGTGCCTAGGAAACCGCTTCGCTAAACGCGCTGAGGTGGAACAGTAAAAACAATTCGAATAAAGGCTTGGTCGTGGTGTGACATCATGCCACGAGATACGTTAGCAGATTGAACTTGTGTAAATATTATTCTCTCTACGGTGGTATGTGGAATTTATTTTGCAGAGCCGGACACTATCCTGGTGTTCAAAATCTTCTATGAATTCGGAGGAGGAACCCGTCTTGCAATGGCGAAGACAATATGCGCGCCGGACTCGTCGTCATTGAAGCCTGGTTCAGGGGCTACTGAGAGAGTCCTGGACTAGGGGGTGTCCGGATAGCCGAACTATCACCGTCGGCCGGACTCCAAGACTATGAAGATACAAGATTGAAGACTTCGTCCCGTGTCCGGATGGGACTTTCCTTGGCGTGGAAGGCAAGCTTAGCAATACGGATATGTAGATCTCCTACCATTGTAACCGACTCTGTGTAACCCTAGCCCTCTTCGGTGTCTATATAAACCGGAGGATTTTAGTCCGTAGGACGAAAAACAATCATACCATAGGCTAGCTTCTAGGGTTTAGCCTCCTTGATCTCGTGGTCGATCTACTCTTGTACTACCCATATCATCAATATTAATCAAGCAGGAGTAGGGTTTTACCTCCACCGAGAGGGCCCGAACCTGGGTAAAAACATCGTGTCCCTTGTCTCCTGTTACCATCCGCCTAGACGCACAGTTCGGGACCCCCTACCCGAGATCCGCCGGTTTTGACACCGACAGTCCCGAAGAACAATTTCCACATCTCTCTGAGCATCATGACAGAGAGGTCCTGAAGGGTCCATGGACCTTCCGGATTAAACTCCCACATGCGAAGAGGGCGTCGCTGACAGGGTAGGATCCGGTGGTCTAGAATTACTTGGATTACATCGAGACCGGTGTCCTTCTCAATGAGGCTCTGAATGCGGCTTTGCAGCGTCCGCACTTCATCAGTAGATCCCCAGTCCAACCCCTTGTTGATCCATGATGCGAGCTGTGGCAGAGGGCTGGACCAAAACGCAGGTGTGGCTGCCCGCTTTTTACCGCGGGGTTCGGTGATGTAAAACCACTCCTATTGCCATGAGCCCTTTGGCCAAGTGGAGTTGATAAGCTTGCTTATTGAAGCGCCTCCGCACTCCGCTTGTTTCCCATCGATTACCTTCGGTTTCACATTAAAGGTCTTAATCCATAAGCCGAAGTGTGGAGAAATACGAAGGAAGGCCTCGCATGTGGTGATGAACGCCGAGATGTGGAGGAAGGAGTCCAGGGCTAGATCGTGGAAATCTAGCCCGTAGTAAAACATGACACCTCGAAGAAAGGGATGGAGAGCAAACCCAAGCCCTCAAAGGAAGTGAGAGATAAACACTACCCTCTCATTGGATCTGGGAATAGGAATAACCTGCCCTTGAGTAGGAAGCCTGTAGTAGATTTCCGCAGTCAAGTATCTTGCCTCCCTGAGCTTCGAGATATCTTCCTTTGTCACAGAAGAGGCCATCTACCGACCTTGAAGGCCGGGTCCGGACATGGCTGGAAGCTCGAGGCGACTGGATTGACCCTTGGGTGTTGGAACTTGAGGTGGCGCGTGAAGGAAAGAACTAGCATGCAAGAAAAAGGATAGGCCTTAACCCCTTTATAAAGGCGACGAATATCAAGTGTCCCCTTCGTGGCCTTAAAATATGCCTATTCCCGAGGAATCATACCAACAGAACGATTGGGTTACCCACACTTGTGTTTATGAAAACCCTGCAATAAGGGGACACGATCTCTGCTTTGACAAGACGTGCCAATAAAAACCGCCTCCCAAAACATGGAGTAGCAGGTTAGAAAACGATTGAAAATAATGGTCGGGTAATGACGAAATGTCGTGCTACCAAAATTGTCAGCGAATTGGACTCGTAAATATTATACTCTCTATGGTGGTTTGTAGGACTTGTTATGCAGAACCGGGCACGATTCTTGTGTTTGAGATCTACTTTGAAGTATTCGGAGAAGGAACCCCCCTTGCAATGCTGAAGACAATCTGCGTGCCGGACTCATCGTCATTGAAGCCTGGTTCAGGGGCTACTGAGGGATTCTTGGACTAAGGGGTCCTCGGACAGCAGGACATACTTTGGCCGGACTGTTGGACTATGAAGATACAAGATAGAAGACTTCGTCCCGTGTCCGGATGGGGCTCTCCTTTGCATGGAAGGCAAGCTTGGATATTCGGATATGTAGATTCCTTTCTCTGTAACCGACTTTGTACAACCCTAGCCCCCTCCGGTGTCTATATAAACCGGAGGGTTTAGGCTTCTAGGGTTTAGCCACAACAATCTTAAACTCATAGGCTAGACTTCTAGAGTTTAGCCATTACGATCTCGGGGTAGATCAACTCTTGTAATAATCATATTCATCAAGATCAATCAAGTAGGAAGTAGGGTATTACCTCCATGGAGAGGGCCCGAACCTGGGTAAACATCGTGTCCCCTGTCTCCTGTTACCATTAGCCTTAGACACATAGCTCGGGACCCCCTACCCGAGATCCGCCGGTTTTGACACCGATATCGGGTTCCTGACAGGGATGAACTAACCTTGGGTTTTGTCGATGATGACTTCATGTAGATAATGAAGATGTGATGCTCAATGTTGAGGTAGATGTAGATCATTTGGAGCAATCCTTTGGAGTGTTGCACTTTCAACACCTACATGGGTTAGTCCCACACGGAACATACAAGGATATCCATAGACATAGAGTGAATTACACATATGATGATGTCCATGAAAGCATTGGGTTACCTTGTCCCTTGTGTTACCAACAAGAGGGTTTGTGACTTCGTGAACTAGTGCAAGATATGAAAGTTGATTACACAAGTCCTTGCCAAAGTGAATATGAGTGAAATATGTTGGCAGAGTCACCCTCAAGAATGCTCTAGTTCTTCTTCTTTGGGAGCCACATCAACTTGATGGGAATCCTTGGAGTTGTAGTTTTACTTGATGAAGTAGAGCTTGACATTGTCTTGGGAACCCACTTGATCATGGCCTTGGGAGCTTCTTCAAATGAGTCAGTCTCTTCTTGAAGCTTGTCCTTGCCTTTTAGCTTGTGGTCTTGTGGTGGAAGATAATCTTGAGCTTGTGTTCCCTCAAAAGAAGTGGGGTCATACTTCTCTTGTTGAGGAACAAACTTCGTCTTGGGGTATTGATCTTCTTCCCATTCAACTCCATTGGCATTGAAGTTTTGTTCAATACAAATACCTTGATTCTTCCACCGCCTTCGTTGCTTGCGAACAATTTCCTCAAATTGCTTACTCCCGGCAAGGCTCTCACCTTTCTCTATAATTCCCTTCAATAAGCTATTTTCTTGCTCAAGTGTAACTTGGTTAAGAGAATCATCAGTGGAATCAAGAGAACTACTAGAAGCAACAATATTGGATTTAGCATGGTTATTGTTACTACTAGAAGAATAATCTTTCTTGCCCTTGTTACTAGATTTTACTTATGGCATATAAGTAGACAAGAGGAGATATTTGGCAATGTAAGAAGAACTCTTATTTTGAAGACCATCATTGATAGCTTTTAGAAGCTCATGTTCTTGCTCTAAATTTAGCTTCTTGAAGCATAGTTTCTCATGAGTCCTTAGGAGCTCTCTATGATCCTCTTGAGTATAGTCGGAGTCAGAGTGATAGCTTCTCTCGGAGTAGTTGTCAGAGTCGGAACCGGATACCCATTCACCAATGTGAGCTTGATGTCTTCGTCTTGTGTAGCTCTTTGATGACGTGTCCCCCTTTGTCATCAAATGACCAAAAGGGACGAAAAGTGAGGACTAACGCCCCTGATGAATATCATCATGATGTCGATGGAGGAGCACCAGCGTTGTTGGGGTCGTCCGTTGTAGTAGGGCCTGCTGAAGTGTCGTCCAAATCTTCAGCTTCGTCTGTCTCGCGCGATGAAGAATATGAGCTGATGACCAACAGAGGAACTTTGACTTTATTGAATTTCTTTGAAGGTGGCTGAGACCAGTCAAAGTCCTGTTGGAAGTCCATCTTCTTGAGTTCATCATCGGTGTAGACATGTGAAAGAATAGCCCAGGTTTGGTCGAAGACTTGATGCAGATAATAGTGATTCTTCTTCACTGTATTTTGAGTGATTGTCATGTTGTGAAGAATAGCTCCAAACTGACGCTTGACCCACTTGTGATTTCTGTCCACCTTCTGATGAAGACTTAGGAGCAGCTCATGATCAGTCATCACACACGGAGCTGTTGCCTGAGGATTTTGCTTTGAAGCATTTGCAGAAGGGTCATGTGTGGCAGAGTGATCATTAGTGGAGTAGGATGCTGCCTTTTGAAACTGTTTATCCAAAGGACGAGTGCCTTCATCAATAACTGCAGCCTTGCTCTTCTCATTAGCTGAGGAAATAGTCCGTTTAAGGACTTCAATCGGGGGCAAATAGCTGAGATGATTTTGAAAATCATCCTTGTAATGAATTGAATTCCTTGATCTGATGAATTTCATGATCCAGGGAGCGTATGGCTTCAACTCAAAGGGTGACAAAGCAGCATTGGCCAAAGTCCTCATGAAGAAATCATGATAGTTGATTGGAATACCATGCATGATGTTGAAAAGCAAGTTTTTCATGATGCCAACAACTTCTTCTTCTTCTTCAGAGTTGTGGCCCTTAATGGGACTGAGGGTTTTGGCCATAATGCGATAGACAGTCCTTGGCACATACAGCAGATCTTTGACGAGGAAATTTGTCCTTGGCGCTGGGCCAGCCTTCAAAGGCTTCATCTGCACTTGCATCAGAGCATCACTTTCAAAAATGAAGTGCAGGAAGTATTGAAACGATTTTCCTAAAGAGCATCTACGAACTTCGGTGTGAAGATCAAGCATATCAGGAGTGATAATGGGACTGAGTTCAAGAATACTGGTCATGATGAATATCTTGATGTACTTGGTATTACTCACGAGTTATCTGCTCCCTATACTCCTCAGCAGAATGGTATCATGGAGCGCAAGAACATGACTCTTGTTGAGATGGCTAGCACTATGCTTGATGAATATAAGACTCCACCTCGTTTTTGGCCTGATGCTATTGATACTGCTTGCCACATCATCAATAGGGTATATCTTCACAAATTCTTCAAAAAGACCTCATATGAACTCCTCGCTGACAAGAAACCCAATGTAAGTTATTTCAAAGTCTTCGGTGCTAAATACTGGATTAGAGATCCTCATCACAACTCTAAATATGCACCGAAACCACATGAGGGTTTTATACTTGGTTGTGGAAAGGACTCACACACCTATAGAGTCTTCAACACCTATCATCACAAGGTTGTTGAAACTGTAGATGTGCGATTCGATGAGATTAATGGCTCGCAAAGAGAGCACCTACCTCCTCTCCTAGATGAAATGTCACCTGAGGAATCCATCAAGTTCAAGGCTATTGAGGATGTCATCCCTACCGAAGAATCTACTGAAGAAATCATTCCATATCGTGAAGAAAATCGTGTTGGTGCTACAGAAGAAAATGGCCTAGAAGAAAATACTGTGCCAAATCAAAGTCGTCAACCTGCTCATCCTCGCATTGCAAATGAAGTGCAGATTGAGAGAATCATCGATGACATCAACGCAACAGGTCCTCTCACATGCTCAAAAGCTTCACATTTGTCTAACTTTTGTGGGCATTTTGCGTTTGTCTCTATCACAGAGCCCACCAAAGTTGGTGAAGCATTCATGGAGCCTGAGTGGATTCAAGCTATGCAAGATGAATTACATCAATTCGAGCTCAATAATGCGTGGGAGCTTGTCAAGCAACCAGACCAACGCAAGCACAATATCATCGGCACCAAATGGATCTACCACAACAAGCAAGATGAAAATGGCCTTGTGGTGAGGAATAAGGCTCGTCTTGTAGCTCAAGGCTACACACAAGTTGAAGGAATTGATTTTGATGAAACTTTTGCACCTGTTGCTAGACTTGAGGCTATTCGCATATTGCGTGCTTATGTTAACCATCAAAATATCATCTTACATCAAAGGGATGTGAAAAGTGCATTCCTGAATGGTGAGCTTTAGGAAGAAGTATATGTTGATCAACCACTAGGTTTTGAGGATCCAAAACTTCTAGATCACGTCTACAGACTCAACAAGGCCCTCTATGGCCTCAAGCAAGCACCTCGGGCGTGGTATGATACATTGAAGGAATTCCTCATGAAGAAAGGCTTCAAACCCGGTTCACTTGACCCACTCTTTTCACCAAAGCATATGATGATGAATTATTCGTGTGCCAAATATATGTTGATGATATTATCTTTGGCTGTACTAACCAACATTACAGTGACGAATTTGCCTATATGATGAGTGAGGAATATCAAATGTCTATGATGGTAGAGTTGAAATTCTTCCTAGGTCTTCAAATTCGTCAACAACACAATGGCATATTCATATCTCAAGAGAAATACCTCACGGATGTGTTGAGGAAATTCGGCATGCAAGATTGCAAAGGCGTCAAAATCCCTATGCCCACAAATGGCCATCTATGCACCAATGAAAAAGGTAAAGACTTCGATCAAAAGGTATACCGCTCCATGATTGGCTCTTTATTGTATATATGTGCATCTAGGTCGGATATTATGCTTAGTGTTTGCATGTCTGCCCGATTTCAAGCTACACCAAAGGAATCACACCATAAGGCTGTGAAGCATATTCTTAGATATCTAGCTCACACTCCAACACTTGGATTATGGTATCCCAAGGGCTCGGCTTTTGATATCATTGGATTTCTGACTCTGACTATGCTGATGATTGGGTGGATCGCAATTCAACATCAGGCACATGTCATTTCCTCGAACGATCCTTGGTATGTTGGTCCTCGAAGAAGCAGAACTATGTATCACTCTCTACCGCTGAACCTGAGTACATTGCTATTGGATCTTGTTGTGCTCAATTGCTATGGATGAAGCAAACCCTCAAGGACTATGGCATCAATGTGAAGAATGTGCCACTCTACTGTGACAATGAGAGTGCTATCAAGATTGCTCACAACCCAGTTCAGCACTTGAAGACAAAGCACATCTAGATTCATCATCATTTTCTTTGTGACCATGTGTTGAAGGGCGACATCTCCATCAACCACATGAATACTGAAGATCAGCTGGCACATATCTTCACAAATCCCTTGGATGAGAAGAGATTTAGCAAGTTGCGGTGTGAGCTAAATATCTTAGAATCTTCGAATGTTCTTTAAAAAGCACACACATCCTAACACTTATGCAAAAATGGATGACTTAGATGTGCAACACAGAAGTAAGGTTTTTCCTCAATCGATGAAGACTAACCCTCTAAGTGTGAAGAAATTAACGAAGAATTTGATTCTTAGAACCCTACGATAATTGTACGCGGTGTCTGAAATCATCATTCTTATATGATGGCTTACGCCACCAACCACAGTTGAAATTCTTCAATTTGAGTTTTTGCAATTTCTTCAAATTTTCAAATTCCTCAACTTTGTAATTTCCTCTGTCTTTCCGTCTATGTTCTTCATTGCTATATATATTTGAGTTTTGGACAACATTCACTTATAGCTATTTCTTCCAGTTGTTTTTCATCTAAGTGAATATGATGGGACCCTTTCCCCCTCTATGCTAAAATAAATCCAGTCTGTTCACAAATTCTTCATGTGCGTTCTATTTGAAACCCGTTCAAAATCTTCACTATGTCCTTGACAGCTGAAGAATTTGCGAACAAAACGTTCAAATTTTCATATCCAATTTTTCGGCTTTTGCCGCTCAAATCCTTCCGCATCCCACGACAGGATTAAACTACTCACCAATTATCTCACATGATCTCCACCTCTCAGTATGTGGGTGACACATGTCACTAGAATAGCAAGGGCCAGGGACACGTTCGTCCAATTTCCTCGGACGAGCGGTTTTTCACCTCGGTTATAAATAACCCTCCCCTTCATCCGAGCTCATTTACTCCCCTCTCCCTCGCTCGAGCTCTGTGACCTAGTGCCCCTGCTACATTCCATCATCGCTGATGAGGAAGAGCTTCGCTGCCTCGACCTCATTGCCATCGTACTCGCGCTGGCCACGGAAATCATCACCTCCGCCGCCGCCGTAGTTGTCTTCATCCGCCAAGTTAGTGCGTGGAAGATCTGAACGGACGAACTTGCATAGTTCATCTCATAGTTCATAATGTTCTTTGTCAAGGGTAATTACAACTCGCTTTTACTGCCCTTGTCGATTCTGATGATTTACACAAAATCTTCAAAAGGTGTTTATTCTTCAATCTTCATATCCTTAAACGCCACAATTGCTTCTATTCTTGATCTAGTTCTCTAAGAGGTATTTTTCTTCAAGATTCCTCAATTGTGTGGATTTCTAATCTATACAACTCTGGAACCTAAGACAAGAACTCTTAGTGAAATTCCTCAAGACTCACCTGGTCAAATTCCTCAAACTTGATTCCTTTTTGAAAACAAATTCTGAGAATGCATATGACCTCTTCAAATTCTTCGCACCTATACTCTGTTCATAGGTACACATGTCTGCTGCTGAATCACTAGGTTCTCATCAACTTAACTCATTTGCAGCATTCCTCAAAGAAAAATTGCATACTGCTTTAGAGACATCTATTGTTCAGAACCCTCAGTTGAAGAATATGGCTGAAGAAAAGCGTTCTCAGAAGGGAGGAAAAAGTCCTAAAACTAACACTGCTTTTGAAATCCCTAAGGAAATTTACGAAGAATATTGTACTCCTGATGAGGCCACGCATGGCAAGGAGAACGAAAATCAGCGCAAGGTGCGCATTCAGAGGATCAAACACAGATGGGCACGGGAATGGAGAGAATACCTCTATGTCACTCCAAAATATATGAAGAAATTCGCTGTGAATCCTCCATGCCCAAGACCTCCTTTGGCTCTAGGCCAAGAAGCTGATCCTACTAGCATCAGAAGAGGTGAGGAATGTCCCAAGGAGTGGGCCAAGCGCCAAAGAAAATAGGCTAAGGTAGCAAAAGAAGTAGTGAAGAAATTCAATGAAGATTCTACTGCTGCTACTGAAACCTCTGCTAGTCAACCCAAGAAGGCTATGAAGAAGAAATCAGCTGTGAAGCCATCTTCTTCTGCAATGCCCTCTTGGCCCAGCTCTTCAAAGCCCTCACGGCCACCTTCTCAAGCAAAGCCCTCAGCTCCACCTGCAAAGTCCCCAGCACCTGTGCACCTTGCCACATGCCAAAGGCGATAGGCTTGTCAATTGCTTCAGGAGCTTCAGCTAGTTCCTCAGCTCAGCCTCAGTTGCTGAAAAAAAGGCTACTGCTGGGCGTGACACAAGGCCAAGTCCTCACAAGAAGCAGGTCGCCTTTGAAGTTCCATCGTCTGACGATGAAGATGATGATGATGAACTTGCAGAAATCATCAGAGACCGACAACACCGGGCCGCTAGTGCCAAAGGCAGTGTTGTGCCCACTTTTGCTGGATCCGAAGAAGATCCTTGATTTCATCGATATTTGGCACAAAGATCCCAACACACCTCTGCCTGATCTGAACCTCTCATCAGGAGAAAGTCACATGTTGACTGCCTTTGTCGCTGAAGAAAAATGGAAATTCAATAAGGCAAGATCAGTGAAGAAAGCTCAGTACAAGAAGGAGCATTTTCTAAAGAAAAATGTCTTAAACATGTCCACTAAAGAACTGGTGACTATTCAGTCTGAAATAAAAGCTCTTAGTGATGAATTTGACTCATATCATGCTGATTGGCTAGGTGCCAAAGTCAGATTCGTCAAGCTGGTGAAAGGCCTCAAGACCAATGTTGTTGTTGCTGCACAACAAGAAATTCCTGAGGGTGAAGCATCTAGTCAGCCCACTGAAGAACATGCCAGCACAGCTGATGAAAATCATGCTGCTGATGATACTAAGAGTGCCAGGGCTGATGATGAAATTCTAACTCCTGATGAAACTGCCAGGGCAACCACCGATGTTGTGCCTGAAGATCAACCCAAGCCAGCTGAAGAATTTGTTGTTGCGCCTGAAGAAACTGAAGCTGCCAGGGCAACTGCTACAGTTGTACCTGAAGAATATGTGCCTCTTTCATCTGCTCCTCTAGCAAAGTCATGACATATGAAAAGCACTCTCCTTCCTTCTGCATCAGAAGCGAAGAAGACAAAGGCTGCAGAAAGGGCAGTTGTGAAGAAGAGAAAAGCATCAGACGCCTCAGAGTCTTCAGCTCCAAAGAAAGTGAAGATTTTGACAAGCTCATTCAAGAATCCAATTGATGTTGTTCCTTTGACTGTCATGCCATCAAAGGAGATTGTTCCTTTTGGTGAAGAATATGTCATCGCTGATGACATTGCTGAAGAAAATCTGCTGCTACGTCACAGCAGTTGGATGATGAAATTGAAGTGGATGCAATCCCTTCACCACTACAGGTTCACTGATGAAGAGGTGGGCTTGAAGAAATTGATGATGAAGAAGAGGATGTGGACATCGGGTCTATGACTCCAGTGTTGAATGATGATTATCGGGAAAGTCACCATCCAAATTCTTCTCTGACCACTCCTCTGCAACAAATTCCTCAGTCCCCCGTGCAAATTGAAGAAATTCATACGGGTTCTAATGAAGGTCAAGCTTCACTTCATTCTATTACTAAAGAAGTTCCAGCCACTAGTGTTGATGAAATGGAGAAGAAGACCGCAGAAGAAACTGCTCCTGAAATTCCTCAGCCTGAGGCTGTGCATCAAGAGGCTGTGAAGACTTCCACAGCAAATCTTTAGCCCAAGCCACAGAATCCTCACACCAAGAAGCATTCAAGGCTGATGACTTCTTTGCTGAGCATCATTTCTTCTTTAATTTCAATCCATATGACTCTGCTCGACTTCGCCGCAAGCTTTTTTGGACTGCCTCTCAGATGAACTTCTATTCCTCATTATTGTTCGACAAGGATAAAGTGTTTGAACATGAGCATCTTCCTCATGTGGATATGGAGTCCGTTCTATGTTTCACCCCAATCCTCAGTGTTCTTCATGACGCCGGTCTTCTCAACTTCTACATCGACATCTGCGATTGGAATGAAGAGCTTATTCTTCAGTTCTATGCCACTTCGCATCTCACAAGCGATGATGATAATGTGAATTCATGGGTTCTGGGTTGGATGGCTGAAAACACTCATCACAAAGCTCCGGCCTCTGAATTGCTTTATGCCATCCCAGTCAGTCCTCCCACTGAAGGCGCTCTGAAACTCTATGAGGAACCTGAATTGCAAAATCATCTGATGCAAGTGCTGATGAAGCCTTTGAAGGCTGGCCAAGCTCCAAGGACCAATTTCCTCGTCAAGAGTTGCTATATGTTCCAATAATTGTCTATCACATTCTGGCCAAAACCCTCAGTCCAATTAAGGGCCACAACACTGAAGAAGAAGAAGTTGTTGGCATCATGAAGAATATGCTTTTCAACATCATGCATGGTATTCCAATCAACTACCATGATTTCTTCATGAGGACTTTGGCCAATGTTGCTTTGTCACCTTTTGAGTTGAAGCCTTACACTCCCTGCATCATGAAATTCATCGGATCAAGGACTTCAATTCATTACAAGGCTGACTTTCAGAATCATCTCAGCTATTTGCCCCCAATTGAAGTCCTCAATCCGACCATTTCCTCAGTAGATGAAAAGGGCAAGGTTGCAATCATTAATTAAGGCACTCGTCCTTTGGATGGTCAATTTCGAAAGGCAGCATCCTACTCAACAAATGATGACTCTGCCACACTTGATACTGCTGCAAATGCTTCAAAGAAAAATCCTCAGGCCACTGCTCCATGTGTGATGACTGAGCATGAACTTCTCCTAAGTCTTCATCAGAAGGTGGATGGAAATCACAAGTGGATCAAGCGTCAGTTTGGCGCAATTCTTCAAAACATGATTGTCACTCAAAACACTGTGAAGAAGAATCACCATTATCTGCATCAAGTCTTCGACTGCACCTGGCTATTCTTTCGCATATCTACACTAATGATGAACTCAAGAAGATGGACTTCCAACAGAGACTTTGACTGGTCTCATCCACCTTCGAAGAAATTCAAGAAGGTCAAAGTTCCTTAGCTGGTGGTCAGTTCATATTCTTCACCGCGCGAGACAGACGAAGCTGAAGATTTGGACGACACTGCAGCAGGCCCTACAACAACGGATGACCCCAACAACGCTGGCGCTCCTCCATCGACATCATGATGATATTCTTCAGGGGCGTTAGTCCTCACTTTTCGTCCCTTTTGGTCATTTGATGACAAGGGGGGATTTGAGTTAGTCTTCAAGCGGGTCTCTTATATGGCCGTTTTTTGCTAAGCTACAACTCTCGTTCTTCTGATGTTTTTGATTCGTCGAGTTGTAAACTTAAGTCCTATGGTGGTCTGATACTTTTGACTACTTTCTGCATGCTTAATTCCTTAAGTACTAAATGCACGCATGCTGAATTTTACCAGACACCATATTTCATCGTGCATTTCAAATTCTTCATATGATATGTTAAATGCGTGTATGAATTACAAGATATAGGGGGAGATCTCCATGATACTACTCTACAATGTGAAGTTGCTATCCGAAGCAAATTCCTAAACTATGCACATCTTCAGGGGGAGTTCTTCTATATTTTGCAATAAAATTCCTTAATATTTAGCACTTCCAATTAGTATGTTTATCCCCATTGAAAACTTAACCTATTTGTCATCAATCACCTAAAAGGGGGAGATTGTAAGTGCATCTAGTGCCCCTTAGTGATTTTGGTGTATTGAAGACTTATAGGTTAAGGGACTAATGTGTTTGTGAGTGTACACAGGATCTATAAGTCGATGAGGAGTTTGATATCTACGATGAAAGTCGACCCCTAAAAATGTATGTCTTCAGCTGAAGACTTTGGTTCTCCTGAAGATTTTGGAAGTGAAGAAATTGGTGTGACGTTGAAGACTTGGATATTCATGCGAGGATTATGAAGCGTGAAGACTTTTGTATTTGTAGTTTCATTTTCTCTTTCTTGAGTCATAGGAAACACCGTACTTTTAAAGGGGGTCAAGGTAATACTAAGGAAAGTGATTTCCAAGTGATGCTCTGATACATCTCCAACGTATCTACTTTTCGAAACACTTTTGCCCTTATTTTGAACTCTAACTTGCATGATTTGAATGGAACTAACCGGACTAACGCTGTTTTCAGCAGAATTGCCATGGTGTTATTTTTGTGCATAAATAAAAGTTCTCGGAATGACCTGAAACTCCACGGAGTCACGTTTTGGAATTAATAGAAAATATTGGCAAAAGAATCAACAGAGGGGGACCCACACCCTGTCCACGAGGGTGCAGGGTGCGCCCACCCCCGGGGGGCGCCCCCCTGCCTCGTGGGTCCCCTGGACCTCCACCGACCTCAACTCCAACTCTATATATTCACGTTCAGAGAGAAAAAAATCAGAGAGAAGGATTCATCGCGTTTTATGATACGGAGCCACCGCCAAGCTCTATTCTTCCTCGGGAGGGCTGATCTGGATTCCGTTCGGGGCTCCGAGAGGGGAATCCATCGCCGTCGTTGTCATCAACCATCCCCCATCACCAATTTCATGATGCTCACCACCGTGCGTGAGTAATCCCATCGTAGGCTTGCTGGACGGTGATGGGTTGGATGAGATTTACCATGTAATTGAGTTAGTTTTGTTAGGGTTTGATCCCTAGTATCCATTATGTTCTAAGATTGATGTTGCTATGACTTTGCCATGCTTAATGCTTGTCACTAGGGCCTAAGTGCCATGATTTCATATCTGAACCGATTATGTTTTCATGAATATATGTGAGTTCTTTATCCTATCTTGCAAGTTATGCTCACCTACTACGTGTTATGATCCGGCAAACCCCGGAGTGACAATAGTCGGGACACTTCCCGGTGATGACCGTAGTTTGAGGAGTTCAGGTATTCACTAAGTGCTAATGATTTGGTCTGGTACTCTATTAAAAGGAGGCCTTAATATCCCTTAGTATCCAATAGGACCCCGCTGCCATAGGAGGGTAGGACAAAAGATGTCATGCAAGTTCTTTTCCATAAGCACGTATGACTATATTCGGAATACATGCCTACAATACATTGATGAACTGTAGCTAGTTCTGTGTCACCCTATGTTATAACTATTGCATGATGAATTGCATCCGACATTATTATCCATCATTGATCCATTGCCTACGAGCTCGTTTCATATTGATCTTTGCTTAGTCACTTCTATGTTGCCACTGTTACGATTGCTACAAAATTGCTACTGTTACTTTTGCCACCGTTACCGTTACTTCCATACTACTTTTCTACTAAATACTTTGCTGCATATATTAAATGTTTCAGGTGTGGTTGAATTGACAACTCAGCTTCTAACACTTGAGAATATTCTTTGGATCCCCTTGTGTCGAATCAATAAATTTGGGTTGAATACTCTACCCTCGAAAACTATTGCGAGCACCTATAATTGTTGGTTATCATGCTCATCTCAAAATCCTACACCTACCCAACACTTTCGGGTGAAGCCATTGGAAATCTCATATCAGTTCAGTCAATTTCTTCAGTGACAGAGATGAAGATCTTCTGGTCTCTAAGGAATTTGTTCTGACTAAGGAGTTAGGAATCCGCCAGTGCGGATTGCCTACACAGTGAGGAACATGATAGCCCTGAGGAATTTGAACCTCAAATTCGACAGTTGCTGCGCTACGCGCCAGCTGTCCTAAAATATCTACCCACCTAACGGTCATATCATTGAAGGGAATTTATGTCTTACAATGTTGGGCTGCTCCCTAGCCTATAATTAGCCGCCCCTACAACCACTAGCTGGTTGGCTGCTCCGAGAGAAACAGACACTTGTCATTGAGAGCATCCCATCCTCCGAGGACTTTGAGCAAAAATCATCAAGTGAGGAAAACCCAAAACCCAAACACAAACACCTACAAACCCAAAGTGATTGAGCATCATTGAAGAGATTGTTCCTGTGTGGAACCGACGCTTGTTACCTTTGAGGACTATGTATCCTCCAGACGGTTAGGCATCATGGTCTGAGCATCCAAGAGGAATTGTGGATCGCTGAGTGACCAAGTCAGTGAAGGCTTGGAAGTCACCTGAAGACTTACCACGAGTGATTGGGCGAGGTCTGTGTGACTTTAGCTCAAGGAGAATACGGTGAGGACTGTGTGTCTGGGAGTATGTGTCCTCGGGTTTAAATACCCAGCCGCTCCAACCAAACATACAACTGTCACAACAGTTGGAACTGGTCTACCAAATCATTATCTTCACCAAGCCAACTGGTTCTATTTCCTCATTCATGTGTTGAAGAACCTGATCATTAATATTTCAAGACTTTGACTGAAGACTTTCTCTATTTTCTCAATCCTATTTCTTCAGTCACTTAGTCTTCAGCCTGCTTATCCTATTTTCACGCTATATGTACTCTATGCTTGTTTTCACTTCATCATGATGACTATGTTGTTGCTCTGTTATGCTTATATTGTTGGGGAACATAGTAATTTCAAAAAAATCTTACGTTCACACAAGATCTATCTAGGTGATGCATAGCAACGAGGGGAAGAGTGTGTCTACGTACCCTCGTAGACCGAAAGCGGAAGCGTTATGTAACGCGGTTGATGTAGTTGAACGTCTTCGCGATCCAACCGATCAAGTACCGATCGCATGACACCTCCGCGATCTGCACACGTTCAGCTCGGTGACGTCCCTCGAACTCTAGATCTAGATGATGCCGAGGGAGAGTTCCGTCAGCACGATGGTATGGTGACGGTGATGCGGCGCAAGGCTTCGACTAAGCACCACGACGATATGACCGAGGTGGAAAACTGTGGAGGGGGGCACCGCACACGGCAAAAAGATCAACTTGTGTGTCTATGGGGTGCCCCCTGGCCACATATATAAAGGAGGGGAGGGAAGAGGTGGCCGGCCCAAGGGGGGCGCCAGGGGTGGGGAATCCTAAGTAGGATTCCCCTCCTCTTTCCTATTCCTAGTAGGAGAAGGAGGGAAGGAGGAAGAGGGGAGAAGGAAGGAGGGGGCTGCCCCCTCCTAGTCCAATTAGCACCAGCCCATGGGGGGCGCGCGGCCACCCCTTGAGGCCCTTATCTCCATTCCCGTATGGCCCATTAAGGCCCATTACTTTCCCCGGCGAATTCCCGTAACTCTCCAGTACTCCCAAAAATACTGAATCACTCGGAACCTTTCCGATGTCCGAATATAGCCTTTCAATATATCGATCTTTACGTCTCGACCATTTTGAGACTCCTTGTCATGTCCGTGATTTCATCTGGGACTCCGAACAAACTTCGGTCATCAAATCACATAACTCATAATACAAATCGTCATCGAACGCTAAACGTGCGGACCCTACGGGTTCGAGAGCTATGTAGACATGACCGAGACACATCTCCGGTAAATAACCAATAGTGGAACCTGGATGCTCATATTGGCTCCTACATATTGTACAAAGGTCTTTATCGGTCAAACCGCATAACAACATACATTGTTCCCTTTGTCATCGTTATGTAACTTTCCTGAGATTCGATTGTCGGTATCATCATACCTAGTTCAATCTCGTTACCGGAAAGTCTCTTTAATCATTCCGTAATACTTCATCCCGCAACTAACTCATTATTCACAATGCTTGCCAGGCTTATAGTGATGACCATTACCAAGAGGGTATCCATCGCAATCAATATGGTTTCATCCGAGGACGCTCTATACAAGATTGTCTAGCCTGGACGTTTCAATACATCCACCAATGTCAAGCTTCAAAATGTCCAATTGTATTGCTCAAGCTAGATTTTGCCAAAGCTTTCGATACAATTGAACATGATCCAATGATCAACATCGTGAAGCATATGGGGTTTAACGATAAATGGCTTTCTTGGATTAAATCCATTTTCTCCTCGGGCAGATCTTCTACTTTGCTTGATGGCGTGACGGGCAGGCAGTTTCACTGTCGTCGTGGAGTTCGCCAGGGGGACCCCCTCTCTCTACTCATTTTTGTCCTTGTGGCCGATTTACTGCAGTCTGCCATCAATGAGGCTTTCAGAAATGGTTTGATACAGCTCCCTTTCCCAAATAATGGCCAAATGGACTACCGATCATGCAGTACGCCGATGACACAATTTTGCTGATGTCGGCCTGTCCCCGACAAGCTCTCACCATCAAGAAAATTCTCACCAAATATGCCCAATCGATCGGACTCAAAATCAACTTCCATAAGTCAACACTCGTTCTGATCAACTTGGACCAGGAGCTGGCCATGCAAATTGCCTCAATATTTGAATGCCCCATTGGAACCATGCCATTCACTACCTCGGTCTTCCTGTTGGCACGTCTCGTCCCACTATACAAGATTTCATGGCCTTGGTCTGCTCCATTGAAAGAAGTCTGTCCTCCACTCTCTCTCTCTTATGTCTCATGCTGGGAAGTTGACCCTACTTAATTCGACTATCACATCACTTCTCATCTATGTGATGTGCACTCTACACTTCCTGCCCAAGCTTGTCGAAATTCTTGATAAAATCAGAAGAAGATGCTTGTGGATCAAAAAAACAGAGCAAGGTGACAAATGTAACTCTCTTGTTGCCTAGGATATGGTGTGTAGACCAAAAAACAAAGGTGGCCTTGGTGTTCTCAATTTGCGGGTCCAAAATGAAGCTTTGCTTCTCAAGTTTTTGCACAAATTCTATAATAAGATGGACATCCCCTGGGTCCAATTAACTTGGAATTCATATTACATCGAGAAGATACCTCATGCTTCTGACCCAGTTGCCTCCTTTTGGTGGCGCGACATCCTCAAACTCTCCCCCAAGTTTAGGGGAATCTCAAGCATTAACATTGTTTGTGGCACCACTGCATTATTTTGGAAAGATCTCTGGGCTGATCAGATTCTAGCGGACTCTCACCAACAGGCTTTCTCTTACGCCTTAAATGAGGATGTCTCGGTCAAGAATTTATTGGGGATCACGGCACTGCATGAAGCGGTCCACCTCCCGTTGTCACCTCAAGCGCATGATGAGGTCAGACAACTACAAGCGGTTGCGGCCGAGCTCCATCCATTAATGGCAACCTCGGATGTGTGGCATTAAGTGTGGGGCAAAACAACCTTCAAGTCCACTGACTACTATTGCTTTTTCTTCAAGGATCTAAACTCCCATCCAATCTTCGGTTGGATATGGAAATCAAAATGCACCATGAAACTTAAGTTGTTTGCCTGGCTGCTGTTCCAAGATCGACTTAACACGCGCAATATGCACAGGCGAAGGCACTACAACATCGGGGATGATCACAACTGCTTGCTCTGTGATCACGGTATTGAAGAAACTGTTGAACACATGGTTTTCAATTGTGTTTTCAGCAAACGGTGCTGGAGTAAGCTTGATATCATTTGGGTCCCATTCCTTGGCAGGCTCCAAGCTATTCAAGAACAGAAGAATAAACAATCGTCACCTTTGTTTCTGGAAACATTCATTGTGGCGGCTTGGAGCATCTGGAAGGAGAGGAACAACCACCACTTCAGAGCTATGCCACCCTCCTTTCAGTCTTGGCTTGAGAGATTCAAGAAAGATTTTGGGATCTTACAATACAGAGTGAAAGAGGCACACATGCCTTTACTGCTTAATCTTGTAAACTCTCTTTGATAACACTTTTTGAAGTAGGCTTCTCTTCTCTTGCCACAAAGTGGCTGAGATCTACCCCATGTAAATATCCATTATACAGTTTCCACCACCCATTTATTAATATACTAACATAGTAGGAGTCTTTCCTACTATTCATGGTCAAACAACCATTACCGAGAGGGCCCAGAGATACCTCTCCGATACATGGAGTGACAAATCCTAATCTCGATCTATGCTAACCCAACAAACACCTTCGGGGACACCTGTAGAGCATATTTATAATCACCCAGTTATGTTGTGACGTTTGATAGCACACAAGGTGTTCCTTCGGTATTCGGGAGTTGCATAATCTCATAGTCTAAGGAACATGTATAAGTCATGAAGAAAGCAGTAGCAATGAAACTGTAACGATTATAATGCTAAGCTAACGGATGGTTCTTGTCCATCACATCATTCTCCTAATTATGTGATCCCATTCATCAAATGACAACACATGTCTATGGTTAGGAAACATAACCATCTTTGACTAACGAGCCAGTCAAGTAGAGGCATACTAGGGACACTATGTTTTGTCTATGTATTCAAACATGTACTAAGTTTCCGGTTAATACAATTCTAGAATGAATAACAAACATTTATCATGAAATTAGGAAATAAATAATAACTTTATTATTGCCTCTAGGGCATATTTACTTCACTCTCCCACTTGCACTAGAGTCAATAATCTAGTTCACATCACCATGTGATTTAACACCAATAGTTCGCATCTGTAGGTGATTAACACCCATAGTTCACATCGCCATGTGACCAACACCCAAAGGGTTTAATAGAATCAATAATCTAGTTCACATCGCTATGTGATTAACACCTAAAGAGTACTAAGGTGTGATCATGTTCTGCTCTTGAGAGAAGTTTAGTCAATGGGTCTGTCACATTCAGAGTCGTATGTATTTTGCAAATATTCTATGTCTACAATGCTCTGCATGGAGCTACTCTAGCTAATTGCTCCCACTTTCAATATGTATCCAGATTGAGACCTAGAGTCATCTGGATCGGTGTAAAAGCTTGCATCAACGTAACTCTTTACAACAAGCTCTTTATCACCCCCATCACCGAGAAACATTTCCTTAGTCCTCACTAAGGATAATTTTGACCGTTGTCCAGTGATCTACTCTTAGATCACTAATGTACCCCCTTGCCAAACTCATGGCAAGGTACACAATAGGTCTAGTACACAGCATAACATACTTTATAGAACCTATGATTGTGGCATAGGGAATGACTTTCATTCTATTTCTATCTTCTGCCGTGGTCGGGCTTTGAGTCTTACTTGACTTTACACCTTGTAATACAGATAAGAACTCATTCTTTGACTGATCCATTTTGAACTCTTTCAAAAACTTGTCAAGGTATTTACTCATTGAAAAATCTTATCAAATGTCTTGATCTATCTCTATAGATCTTGATGCCCAATATGTAAGCAGCTTCACCAAGGTCTTTTATTGAAAAAAAATTATTCAAGTATCCCTTTTATGCAATCCAGAAATTCTATATCATTTCCAGTCAACAATATGTCATCCACATATAATATTAGAAATGCTATAGAGCTACCACTCACTTTCTTGTAAATACTGGCTTCTCCAAAAATCTGTATAAAAACATATGCTTTGATCACACTATCAAAGCGTTTATTCCAACTCCGAGAGGCTTGCACCAGTCCATAAATGGATCGCTGGAGCTTGCACACCTTGTTAGTACCTTTAGGTTCGACAAACCCTTCTTGTTGCATCATATACAACTCTTCTTTAAGAAATACCCATTTAAGGAATTCAGTTTTGACATCCATTTGCCAGATTTCATAAAATATGGCAACTGCTAACATGATTCAGACGGACTTTAAGCATTGCTACGGTTGAGAAAATCTCATTGTAGTCAACACCTTGAATTTGTTGAAAACCTTTTTGCGACAAGTCTAGCTTTGTAGATAGTGATACTACTATGATCGTCACTCTTCCTCTTGAAAATCCATTTATTTAATATAGCTTGCCGATCATCGGGCAAGTCCACCAAAGTCCACACTTTGTTCTCATATATGGATCCCATCTCAGATTTCATGGCCTCAAGCTATTTCGTGGAATCTAGCCTCATCATCGCTTCCTCATAGTTCGTAGGTTCATCATGGTCTAGTAACATGACTTCCAGAACAGGATTACCGTACCACTCTGGTGCGGACCATACTCTAGAAGACCTACGAGGTTCTGTAGTAACTTGATCTGAAGTTTTATGATCATCATCATTAGCTTCCTCACTAATTGGTGTAGGAATCACTGGAACTGATTTCTGTGATGAACTACTTTCCAATTTGGAAGAAGGTACAATTACCTCATCAAGCTCTACTTTCCTCCCACTCACTTCTTTCGAGAGAAGCTCCTTCTCAAGAAAGGATCCATTCTTAGCAATGAATATCTTGCCTTCGGATCTATGATAGAAGGTGTACCCAACAGTTTCCTTTGGGTATCCTCTGAAGATGCACTTCTCCGATTTGTGTTCGAGCTTATCAGGTTGAAGCTTTTTCACATAAGCATCGCAGCCCCAAACTTTAAGAAACGACAACTTTGGTTTCTTGCCAAACAACAGTTCATAAGGCGCTGTCTCAACGGATTTTTTATCGTGCCATGTTTAAGGTGAATGCAGCTGTCTTTAATGCATAACCCCAAAACGATAGTGGTAAATTGGTAAGAGACATCATAGATCGCACAATATCCAATGAAGTGCGGTTACGACGTTCAGACACACCATTACGATGTGGTGTTCCAGGTGGCGTGAGCTGTGAAACTATTCCACATTGTTTTAAATGAAGGCTAAACTCGTAACTCAAATATTCTCCTCCATGATCAGATCGTAGAAACTTTATTTTCTTGTTACGATGATTCTCCACTTCACTCTGAAATTCTTTGAACTTTTCAAATGTCTCAGACTTGTGTTTCATTAAGTAGATATACCCATATCTGCTCAAATCATCTATGAAGATCAGAAAATAACGATACCCGCCACGAGCATCAACACTCATTGGACCGCATACATCGATATGTATTATTTCCAATAAGTCACTACTCGTTCCATTGTTCCGGAGCACCGAGTTTTAGTCATCTTGCCCATAAGGCACGGTTCGCAAGTATCAAATGATTCATAATCAAGTGATTCCAAAAGCCCATCTTTATGGAGTTTCTTCATGCGTTTTACACCGATACGACCCAAACGGCAGTGCCACAAATAAGTTGCACTATCATTATCAACTTTGCATCTTTTGGCATCATCATTATGAACATGTGTACTACCACGATCGACATTCAATAAACCATCAACATTGGGTATATGACCATAGAAGGTTTTATTCATGTAAACAGAATAACAATTATTCTCTGTCTTAAATAATAATCATATTGCAATAAACATGATCTAATCATATTCATGCTCAACGCAAACACCAAATAACATTTATTTAGGTTCAACACTAATCCCGAAAGTATAAGGAGTGTGCGATGATGATCATATCAATCTTGGAACCACTTCCAACATACATCCTCACTTCATTCTTAACTAGTCTCTACTTATTCTGTAACTCCTGTTTCGAATTACTAATCTTAGCAACCGAACAAGTAACGAACACCCAGGGGCTACTATAAACACTAGAAAGGTACACATCAATAAACTGTATATCAAATATACCTTTGTTCACTTTGCCATCCCTCTTTTCCACAAAATATTTGGCGTAGTTCCACTTCTAGTGACCATTTACTTTGCATTAGAAGAACTCAGTTTCAGGCTCAGGTCTAGCTTTGGGCTTCTTCACGGGAGTGACAACTTGCTTGCCATTCTATTTGAAGTTCGCTTTCTTCCATTTGCCCTTTTCTAGAAACTAGTGGTCTTATTTAATCATCAACACTTGATGCTCTTTCTTGATTTCTATCTTCGTCGATTTCAGCATCACGAAGAGCTCGGGAATCGTTTTTCGTCATTCCTTGCATACTATAGTTCATCACGAAGTTCCAATAACTTGGTGATGGTGGCTAAAGAACTCTGTCAATCACTATCTTATCCGGAAGATTAACTCCCACTTGATTCAAGTGGCTGTAGTACCCAAACATTATGAGCACATGCTCACTAGTTCAGCAGATCTCCTCCATCTTTTAGGCAAAGTACTTGTCAGAGGTCTCATACCACTTGACACGGGCATGAGTCTGAAATACTAATTTCAGATCTTGGAACATCTCATATGCCACGTGACATTTCAAAAATGTTTTTGAAGTCCTGGTTCTAAGCCGTAAAGCATGGTGCACTAAACTATCAAGTAGTCATCATATTGATCTAGCCAAACATTCATAACGTCTGCATCTGCTCCTGCAATAGGTCTGTCACCTAGCGGTGCATCAAGGACATAATTCTTCTGTGTAGCAATGAGGATAAACCTTAGATTACGGACCCAGTCCACATCATTGCTACTATCATCTTTCAACTTAGTTTTCTCTAGGAACATATAAAAAACATAGGGAAGCTACAACGTGAGCTATTGATCTACAACATAATTTGCAAAATACTATCAGGACTAAGTTCTTGATAAATTAAAGTTCAATTAATCATATTACTTAAGAACTCCCACTTAGATAGACATCCCTCTAGTCATCTAAATGATCACGTGAACCATATCAACTAAACCATGTCCTATCATCACATGAGATGGAGTAGTTTTCAAAGGTGAACATCTCTATGTTGATCATATCTATTATATGATTCACGCTCGACCTTTCGGACTCTAGTTTTTCGAGGTCATATCTACATATGCTACGATGGTCAAGTTTAACCCAAGTATTCTGCGTGTGCAAAACTGGCATGCACCTGTTATATGTGAACGTAGAGCTTACCACACCTGATCATCATGTGGTGTCTCAACACGAAGAACTGTAGCAACGGTGCATACTCAGGGAAAACACTTATACCTTGAAATTTAGTAAGGGATCATCTTATAATGCTACATCCATACTAAGCAAAATAAGATGCATAAAAGATAAACATCACATGCAATCAAAATATGTGACATGATATGGCCATCAACATCTTGTCCTCATGATCTCCATCACGGAAGCATCGTCATGATCTCCATCGTCACCGGCGCGACACCTTGATCTCCATCGTAGCATTGTTGTCGTCTCGCCAACTATTGTTACTACAACTATCGCTACCTCTTAATGATAAAGTAAAACAATTACATGGCGATTGCATTGCATGAAATAAAGCAAAAACCATATGGCTCCTGCTAGTTGCCGATTACTTTGTTACAAAACATGATCATCTCATACAACAAATTATATCACATCATGTCTTGACCATATCACATCACAGCAAGCCCTGCAAAAACAAGTTAGACGTCCTCTACTTTGTTGTTGCAAGTTTTACGTGGCTGTTATGGGCTTCCAGCAAGAACCGTTCTTACCTATGCATCAAAACCACAACGATTTTTCGTCAAGTGTGATGTTTTAACCTTCAACAAGGACCAGGCGTAGTCAAACTCGATTCAACTAAAGTTGGAGAAACAGACAACCACTAGCCACCTGTGTGCGAAGCACGTCGGTAGAACCAGTCTCATGAACGCGGTCCTGCAATGTCGGTCTGGACCGCTTCATCCGACAATACCGCTGAATCGAAGTATGACATGTTGGTAAGCAGTATAACTATTATCGCCCACAAATCTTTGTGTTCTACTAGTGCATATAACATCTAAGAATAAACCTGGCTCTGATACCACTGTTGGGGAACGCGGTAATTTCAAAAAAATCCTACGATCATGCAAGATCTATCTAGGTGATGCATAGCAATGAGGGGAAGAGTGTGTCTACGTACCATTGTAGACCGAAAGCGGAAGCGTTATGTAACTCGGTTGATGTAGTTAAACGTCTTTGCAATCCAACCGATCAAGTACCGAACGCAGGGCACCTCCACGCTCTGCACATGTTCACCTCGGTGACGTCCCTCAAACTCTAGATCAAGATGAGGCCGAGGAAGAGTTCCGTCAGCACGACGGTGTGGTGACAGTGATGATGAAGTTATCGGTGCAGGGCTTCGCCTAAGCACTACGATGATATGACCGAGGTGGATAACTGTGGAGGGGGGCACCGCACACGGCTAAATATCAACTTGTGTGTCTATGGGGTGCCCCCTAGCCACCTATATAAAGGAGGGGAGGGAAGAGGTAGCCGGCCAAAGGGGGGCACGCCAGATGTGGGGAATCCTACTAGGATTCCCCAATCCAAGTGGGATTCCCCTCCTCTTTTCTATTCCTAGTAGGAGAAGGAGGGAAGGAGTAAGAGGGGAGAAGGAAGAAGGGGCGCCCCCCTCCTAGTCCGATTCGGACCAGCCCATGGGGGGGCACGCGGCCACCCCTTGAGGCCCTTCTCTGCTTTCCCGTATGGCCAATTAAGGCCCATTACTTCCCCCGGCGAATTCCCGTAACTCTCCGGTGCTCCGAAAAATACCCGAATCACTCGGAACCTTTCCGATGTTCGAATATAGCCTTCCAATATATCGATCTTTACATATCGACCATTTCGAGACTCCTCGTCACGTCCGTGATCTCATCTGGTACTCCGAACAAACTTCAGTCATCAAATCACATAACTCATAATGCAAATCGTCATCGAACGTTAAGCGTGCGGACCCTATGGGTTCGAGGACTATGTAGACATGACCGAGACACATCTCCGGTCAATAACCAATAGCGGAACCTGGATGCTCATATTGGCTCCTACATATTCAACGAAGATCTTTATTGGTCAAACCGCATAACAACATACGTTGTTCCCTTTGTCATCGGTATGTTACTTGCCTGAGATTCGATCGTCGATATCATCATACATGTTCAATATCGTCACCGGCAAGTCTCTTTACTCGTTTCGTAATACTTCATCCCGCAACTAACTCATTAGTCACAATGCTTGCAAGGCTTATAGTGATGAGCATTACCAAGAGGGCCCAAAGATACCTCTCTGATACATGGAGTGACAAATCCTAATCTCGATCTATGCCAATCCAACAAACACCTTCGGAGACACCTGTAGAGCATCTTTATAATCACCCACTTACATTGTAACGTTTGATAGCACACAAGGTTTTCCTCCGGTATTCGGGAGTTGCATAATCTCATAGTCTGAGGAACATGAATAAGTCATGAAGAAAGCAGTAGCAATGAAACTGTAACGATCATAATGTTAAGCTAATGGATGGGTCTTGTCCATCACATCATTCTCCTAATGATGTGATCCGGTTCATCAAATGACAACACATGTCTATGGTTAGGAAACATAACCATCTTTGATTAACGAGCTAGTCAAGTAGAGCCTAGAGGCATACTAGGGACACTATGTTTTGTCTATGTATTCACACATGTACTAAGTTTCTGGTTAATACAATTCTAGACGAATAATAAACATTTATCATGAAATAAGGAAATAGATAATAACTTTATTATTGCCTCTAGGGCATATTTCCTTCATATACCTCAGTACTTATTCCGTTGCTAGTGTGTCGTTGCTTAGGAATTTCACCACCTAGAAATTCCTCAGTGACGAATTTGTAAAAATCGCCTATTCACCCCCCTGTAGTCGATATAACGCACTTTCAGCAGCGAAGGAAGCTGCAGCCGCTGCCTCCTCCTCGTCCAAGCGGCCCAGGACTCCATCTCCTCCTCCTCCCTTTGCAAACACCATCCCGACGGCCGATTTCGATCTCGCGTCCTTTAGCCTGAAGAGGAAGAGGACGTCAGAAGGGAAAGATGAGTAAGCATCTTGCCTATTTATTCATCCCCAGATCCTCCATTTTGGTTGTTTCATCCTGACCCGATCTTGTCTTGATTCGTCTTTGCAGTGATATGGAGACGCTGGCCCAGGTGATGGCGAAGAGGGCCAAGGCTTTGACGGGCGACGAGCCCCCGGCAAGCACTTCAAGTGCGCCGGTAACAATCACAATCAGCCCGGATGCTAGCCCTCGACGCAACCCCCAATTCATCCCCCAGCATGAGTCTGCTACTCATTTCCCGCTGGGAGGCGGCGGAGTGTGCATCTTCAGTGCTAACCTCGTCGGGCTCACAGGAGGAGAGCGGAAACAGGAGGAGCAGCTGAGGGCCACCCCTGACATCCCGCCCCCATTGACCAGGCCACCCAGGGGGGTCCCCGGCAAGGGCATCCACCAATGATCCCACGCGCATGGAGGAAGAGATGGTGAGTACAGGCGCCGGCGGCTCTACCCCGGCAACGAGCGTTGCCGGGGAGGGAACCACTCCTCCTCGCCTCGTCACAGGTAAGCCGCCTGCCTCCTGTCGGTTGCCGTCCTTGCCATGCGGTTTTCCTTCTTTTCCTTTTTGCTTTTATGTGTTTTGACTTTAGTTTTGCCTCATTCTCCCTTTCGTCTTTCAGATCCTCTCTCGACGGCCCAGACGGACGTCGAGGCCATCATTGAGGAGACCGCCAAGGACGCCGCCGTTGAGGCCGCCAAGGTTGCCGCCGCCGAGACCGTCAAGGACGCGCATGAAGAGGCCACCAAGGGGTCTGCCAGGGAGGCCAGTAAGGAGACCGGCGGCCATACTGATGGCAATCCTGCCACAGGAGCGTCTAGCGCTGCATCGGTCCCAAAGCCCTCTGCTGCCGGGGAGAAGGTGGTTGATGATCAACCATCAACCTCTCAAGCCCCCACCCCAATCAGATACCTGAAGGTGGGCGATGACCTGTTCGTCAGCATCGCGAGAACAGCGAGCACCGGAGCGCCAATCGAAGGGGAGGCTTTTGATGAAGAAATTCTTGTCGCTGCCGGGCTTCAGGTTGTTGATGAGTCGAGCGCCAGCAGCAGCGGCTCCAAAGAAGACCGGCTCCCCCAAGCCATGAGCATTAATTTCCGGAAGCTTCAGGCGCTTCACCGTGCTCGCAAGGAGAAGCTGGACTCCAGGACAGCAGTCATCGACAAGGCAGAGGCAGATTTCCAGGAGTGCATCGCTCATGCGTAGACCTGGTTCGCTGAGGCACAGCAAGAGCTGAAGGCCGGCCAGGAGCAAATGAGCGAGCGCTAGCAAGAGCTCCTCCTGAAGTAGGCCGACGTCGAGTAGGCCCAAGAGGTGGCTGCTGCATAGGCTGCCAAGGATGAAGCCGCCCAGAGAGAGCGCCGCGTTCTACTCGATGCCCAGAGGAGGCAAGGATGAAGAAATTGAGAAGCTTGTTGCGCAGCGGACCCAGGAGCTGAAGCAAGAACACAAAGACTCACTTGATGCTCTAGCCCTGGACCATGCCGGCAAGCTGAAGGAGGTCGTCAACGGTGCTGAGGCCACGGAGGCTGCCAAGAACAAGCTGGCCGGCAAGGTGGAGAAGCTGGAGCTGGAGCTGGAGGAGCACTGGGAAGAGGTCTCCACGCTGAAGAGCAATAGGGACAAGACCGTCGACACCTTGGTGGAGCTGCAGGTCGCCATATCTGACAAGACCAGACAACTCTTCGAAGCCAACGACTCCATTGCCGATCTAAAGCTGAAGCTGACCACCTTGGAGGAGACGCTCACGTAAAGCAGGGCCCGTGAAAAGGCCCTGGCCAAGGACCTCGAGGATGAGAAGCTGTCACTGCAGAGTGTTGCCGCCACACACAATGACTTTGTGGATGGCATGAAGGTCTGGACCGCGCGCCTCATTGATGTTGCGGAGAGGCTCACCACACAGCTGTCCGTGATGGGCATGCCGAGCTTCAGGTTCTCCCAGGAAGAGAGTGTGAGCCAAAGTGCTAGGTTGACCCTGTTCTTTGAGCGCATCCTCGATGCCCTGCTACTGCTCCACTCCAACAGAGCGACCCATCTGGCCAACGAGGCTCGGAAGCTTTGCCGGGGCATCCTCCTCAAGGTGCTCACCAAGTTGGCGCACTGGAACCCCGGCGTCGACTTCACCAAGGCACTTGAGAGCTTGCCAGAGGACGCAGACCTCAAGGCGCTTGAAGAACTTGTCGAGCCCATCGTCAGCTTTGTTGATGAAGTCAAGAGGTTGGAAGGCTAGCACCGGGATTGTTGGCAATAAGCCATGCCTGTGGCAGCGGTGTCCGGTGCGTGTGCGCGCTCTAGGTCCGGCTCGTAAGGCAGCGGTTGTTAGCTAGAGTTATGGGCTGTTAGTGCATGGGAATGCATAGCTCGGTTAGTTAGCTAGTGGAGCACTTTTAGGAATGGATGAGTGCATGCAGTTAGTGGCTGTGTGGTGGCCGGGTCGTGCGTGCGTGTGGGGACTGGATGTGTGTGTGTATTGTGTATAAATTCTCCGCCTCTATACTGGTTGCGAGAGCCGAGAGGGCTGGGCAAAAATGTAGTGTTTGTATGACCAAGGAGGAGAGCTCTTGGCAAAGCTGGTGCTGGTGTCTTCCTTGGTGTGTGCGTGTGTATGTGTTGAGTTTTCTCATCATGGTGTGTGTTCATGAGAGATGAGAGGAAGAAGAAGAACGGCGCTGCACGGAGGCGGCGCCAACAATTGGTATTCAGAGCCACAAGGTTCGAGGGGTGGCCGTGGTGCGCGGTGGTGTCCGCGGCGGACATGGCGTGCGCGGCCGACATGGAGGCATCGGCTGCGCCGCGCGGCGAGCGCGTGGCGATGGCGACGCACGGCGAGTCCGCGACTGTGCGGTGTGATGTCGTGCGCGCGAAGAGCACGGTGGTCGCGGAGACGAGGAGGTCGCGAAGGACCTGCGTGGTGGTGCAGAGGTCGCGGCGGCTCGGACGACAACCATGGAGGCGCGTGGCACGGAGCTGCGGCGGCCGCGGTGGACCTGCGTGGTGGCGCAGAGGTCGCGGCGGCTCGGCCGACAACCGTGGAGGCGCGTGGCATGGAGCCGCGGCGGCCGCGGTGGACCTGCGTGGTGGCGCAGAGGTCGCGGCGGCTCGGCGCGACAACCGTGGAGGCGCGTGGCACGGAGCCGCGGCGGTGCCGGTGGACCTGCGTGGTGGCGCAGAGGCCGCGGTGGCGCGGCGTGACGGCATGGAGGTCGTGCGCTGCGGTTGAGGCCGCAGCGGTGCAGGGCAATAAGCCGCGGCGGCGAGCCGGGCGCGACCGGTGCGTGTTATGGGTGCGCACTGGACGTGTTGGGCGCGTCGGGATCGCGGGCGCGTGTACGAGCGTGCGGTTGACGTTGGGAGGAGGCGTATGTCGCCGTTGTGCTCGAGTCCGTGCTCGAGTTCACCTACATCCTTCCGGCGTTTGACGCTGGCGGCTGCCATGACGGACGCGAAGGCGGCGCGCAGGACGTGCGGGACGCACTGGTGCAGTCGGGCTCGTCGGGCGCGTCGGATGCGCGCGGGACGTGCGGCATGCACTGGTGCGGTCGGGCTCGTTGGGCGCGTCGGGTGCGCGCAAAATGTGCGGGGCGCAAAAGGATGCCAGACGTGTGTCGCCGGCGGAGAAGGAGCTCGGCGTGTGTCGCCGGAGTCGTGACGGAGCACGGTGCGACCGACGTCAGTGCGACAGGTTGGGTCCGCGGGCTAGGCCACCGTCGTGGCGACATCGATGACGGGAGCTGCAACAACTCCGACGACGACGAGGTCATGGCTTAAGGGGTGAGTGTTGGCAATAAGCCATGCCTGTGGCAGCGGTGTCCGGTGCGTGCGCGCGCTCTAGGTCCGGCTCGTAAGGCAGCGGTTGTTAGCTAGAGTTATGGGCTGTTAGTGCATGGGTGTGCATAGCTCGGTTAGTTAGCTAGTGGGGCGCTTTTAGGAATGGATGAGTGCATGCAGTTAGTGGCTGTGTGGTGGCCGGGTCGTGCATGCGTGTGGGGACTGGATGTGTGTGTGTCTTGTGTATAAATTCTCCGCCTCTGTACTGGTTGCGAGAGCCGAGAGGGCTGAGCAAAAATGTAGTGTTTGTATGACCAAGGAGGAGAGCTCTTGGCAAAGCTGGTGCTGGTGTCTTCCTTGGTGTGTGCGTGTGTATGTGTTGAGTTTTCTCATCATGGTGTGTGTTCATGAGAGATGAGAGGAAGAAGAAGAACGGCGCTGCAAGGAGGCGGCGCCAACAGGGATTAGCCACTCCGCTCTTTATTGCCGCTGCAAATTCAGGCCCAAGACGATTTCATCTTAAGTTAGAAACACGGCAACCATCTACGTAATATAACTTGCTACATTTCGAACTGAATGCATGCTATCTTCCTGGTTGATCTCTCTTTGTATGTACTACACCCTGCGCTCATTTGGATAGGCATGCTGGTGTGCGCACCCTTGCCGCCAGCGCATTGAGGAGCACATCCTTAGCAGCCTGCTGGGGGTGTCGCTGCCGGCAAGACACCTTGCCGCTGCTAGTGCAGCCACTTGAACCGCTGAGCGGACTTGAAACAAAATAAGGGCGCTACTAGTTGTGGCAGGGTTCCTCCGCATGCAGGTTTTCCATACAAGACAAAAGCCTTCAAGGAAAATAACCTTATATTTAAAGAAAATCACTCAAAGTTTGACGTGACTTAACTTTTTGATGTTGCGTTCTTTTCTGCAAGATGCTACTTTGAACGGCGCATGTTGTTGCCCATACTGTCTTTCCTCCCCGGCAAACCTGTATGTGAGGGAATCTTCTCTCCTTTGGGAAAAAGAAAGAAGAGAAAATAGGAACATGGAACCTTTGCGGTTCATCAGTATTTGCTAGAAAAGATAGTACAAAATCTCGGACAGACATGCATATATATGTATATGAACATGGAAATCTACAAGAACTATACATATTGGCAATTATTCAACTGTGCACAGGGTCTACGCCTGGCTTTGGACATAGGGTTACTTGCCTTGCAGGCAAGGCTAGTACAAAAGGGGGTTGCCGGGGGTTCCGGCAACCACGCCTTATGGGTAAAACTTGCGAAGATGTTTGATATTCCAGGAGTTGCTCACTAGAACACCATCTTCGGTCCCCGGGCGGACTGCGTCAGGCCGGGTGACTTGTATTACCCAATAAAGGCCTTTGGGTAGCAGCCCTCCACCCTTTTTTCTTCTTCATAGAAGGAGGAAAGTCGAGGAGTAGCTGTGCTTGTGCAAATGCTTCTGCTTGCGTGGGTGGCAGCGACAAACGCGAGGAATGGAAGGTGCTCGAACTTCTAACTACGTAAGAAGGAGCTCCATCATGGTTCCGCGGCCGCGTGTCCTTTTCACCAGCATCTTGGTGTGCATGTCGGCCCTGCGCATCTCGAGATTGATGTTGTGGGCTCTTGCCGCGGTGACGCCCGGGGTCACCAACGTCGCGACGCTGCTCGTCGCGCACGACCTGGGAGGACCATGGTGCATGTGTCGGCGGAGTCGTCTTCCTACCCTTGGAGGTCCCTGCGTCGCCCATAGGCAGCATGGCTCCGTCCTTGGATGCGTCGGCGCGTGGATCATCGTCGTGACCACGGATGATGCCGCTCGCCTGGTTGCTGGTACCAGAATGATGTGAATGGTCTTGATCTCCTCCGCCACCAGCGTCTGCCCCGTCGCCCGTTTGCGTCGGCACAGGTAGACCAGCTCCAGATGAACCGATCGCCGTGATCGTCTTCTTCTTCGGAGCCACGGTGATGAAGAAAGAAATTGACGTACTAACTACCAGACCAGATTTGCACAATGTCATGGAAAGGTCACGGCAGATGTCCTAGCAGAAGGACTTAGTCATGGAGCCATTGCAACTAGGTAGCTTAAAGGGGTTAAATGGGACAAAGGACATGGGAGTTTATACTAGTTCGGCCCCTTGCGGTGAAGGTAAAGGCCTAATCCAGTTTGAGGTGGTATTGCTTATGTCTCGATTACCAGGGAGCGAATTTGCTTGCCCTAGCTTTTGATCGGTTGTTTCTTGTCCTGAACCGCTGCCGGGTCGTCCCTTTATATACAGAGGTTGACGCCCAGCGGCTCTCAGAGTCCCGGCCGGCTCATAAACAGTGTCCGGCTCGGTGACTATCTATTTATGCCTTACAATGCAAGTCATACATAAATGGCGGTTTATCCCTACACGCCTTAAGTCGCCTCTGGGCCTTGGGCCCTTTCTTGAACCGCCATCTTCAATATCCACGTGGGCTGAATGTGATGAATCTCCATAGGTATAACCCGGCCCCTCCTGGGCGGGTTATACTAATAGTCATATCCCCAACATTAGACCCCGATTGATTTGAACTGGTTCATGTCAATCTTCAATACTTAGAAAAAATCTTCTCTTCTTCATTTGTGCGAGAGTTTATAACCCGCCATGACGTCATCTTCTGGATTTGTGATAACCCGCCATGACGTCACCTTCCATTAATTCACCCTTTATCCATCATCTTTTATCTTATTAACCGTTCCAAAAATCGAGGCGTCTAGGTAGCTGGATAACCATGTTTTGGCCTCCTCGTTTTTCGCGCTCACTTATTAGCCTTTCCTTATAAATAGCCACGACCGGACTCTTCTAATTCTCCACCTTTTCCATCTTCTTCCTCCTCTCGTGACAGTCTGCCACTCGAGCTCTGCCGCCGCCGTGAATCACACCGTCGTCCTCATCCTCGGTTGCTGCATCACCCTGAATGAACCAGAGAACGGCGGCGCTCCTCCGCAGTTGACCTGTATTTGCAAGTTCTCCTCCCCCAACGCTTCAGATCACATTAGGGTTCCAACTGTTCTTAGTGTTCTTCGTAGTTCCTTCTTAGTTCTTCCACCATAGCACCTTTTGATCTAGAAACGGTATAGAACTTGTGCGGTAGTTGTTTTGCCTTCGCCTTCAATACCAGCGGACCCCTTTTCCTTTGGAAAGAGATCTCCTTAGAGCTTATGAACTCCCCTGTGTTGGTTTTAGGTCTTGAATTATTTCCTTTTTCTGAACTGCCATTGATCCAAAATAATAACTGCAATTTGTGAAACCTGTTTGTACTATACTTAGCAAAAAACTGCACCTTGATAGATTTACCTAGTCATGGCGGCTCATATCACCGGCTGTAGTTAATTGCAATGCTCAACAGATAATATCAAAACTGCTCATGGCGGCTTATATACCCTGGCGTAATTAGTCATATGCCATTGGGCCCCTTTGTAAGCCGCCATTTTGAATATGTGTTGTAATACCTTTTCCTCCGGCTTAAAGTTGTGTAGTTCTCATGAGCCGGCTATGGCCAGTTGTAATATCAAGGGGTCATCGTAAACTTGCAACAAGACAAGCAATATGCATTAGCTCCCAAGTACCAAGTACTCTTGCTCGCAAAGTGATTGGCACTTATTCACTTAAGCCGCCACTTAAATAGAACTTTCGGTAGACATTAGCCCCCAAGTGCCAAGTGTTGTTGTTTGCAAAAGGCTTGGGACTTGATATTTTGAACTAACATTTGACTGATGATGTTGATCCGGTTTATGAACAGACCACCACTGCTCCACTTCAAACAGAGCTATTTGAGATGAAGACTCGTCTGGAGCTGCAAGAGGCTAAGACCCAGAAAGCAAATTCAATGTTTGAATTTATTGTGGCTGAATCAGAAAAAGTGAAGGTCAGCTTTAAAGTTGAGAAAGATGCCTGGGCTGAAGAAAAAATAGCCTTGACTCAATGGGCTGAGAAGGCGGAGGCGGCTCTTCAGGAAGCGACCACTAAACTCACCGGCTTAAAACGCCAGGTGTCTCAGATCATTTCTGCTATCTTTTGTAAGTCACCTTATAATTATCAAATTTGAATATTGTTATGGATGATATGAACCACTTGTGGCCCATCCAATGATTATTTTGCAGGTCCCAAAAGCACCAATCCGAACCAAGACATGCGGGTGAAGCTGAAGGCGGTTTACACCTTGGTGGAGTAGCTTTATACTGGTGCTCAGCATGCATTGGCCATCGTTTCTCCATCCAATGAAGCTCCCACACTCTTGGTTGATGTGCTAAGGAAACTGTCCATCTTGCCCAAGCGGTTTAATGAAATGAAACGATCATGTGCAAGAGCCGGAGCTGTGACTGCCTTAAGCCGGTCCAAACCATGGTACCCGGAGTTAGACTCAGCCAATATCTCTGTCGGGTATCCAAGCTTCAAGGAAGACGGCACTCCATTTGTCCAGAAAGACTTTGCTGCTTGTGTGAAAGACATATGTCCTCTGGCCAGTCTGATCACCAATGAGACAGACCTTACCAAGTATCACCCGGCTTACGACATGGGATATCAGAAGATGCCAACACCATCTTATAAACTCGCAGGCCTGATGCCCCCAATTTGTAAGCATACTTTTGCCCCTGAAGTTGACCCGTCCAAGCTAATTGATGATGAAGCTGAGCTCCAAGCTTTGAGTGGAATTGACTGGTCGTCACCAACCTTCCGGGACGTGGAACAGGACAAATAAGCGGAGAGGGATGATCTGGAAGCATCAGGCCGTCAAGAAGATTGATCTGCTGGGCGTCTCATATTTGTGGCCTTCTGAAAAAAACAGTTAATCATTTGGACTCTCGGAGTCAAGTAATAGGGTAGCAACAACTTTGCTCTTCCATCCCATCGTGCACTTTTTGTGTTATGCTCCACACTGTTAAGCCGCCAGCTGAGACTTATGATTTTTGAGTGGTGTAGAAAAAAATCAATTTTATACTGCATACAAGTAAATCAAAAGAGATCCCTTGGCGGTTTACCGCAAAGCGGGTCATAATATCTTGTATGCACCCACTAATGCTTAAAACAGTTATGGATAAGGCTTGTTGAACCTTAAATGAAACATAATAATGATATCATACCTAGGATATGGAACTGCACTGCCGATTTACGACACCTGTGCAGTAAGGGTGTGTCGGATTTAGGGATCCGGCAACCCTTGAGAGGTTCAAACTCTGGGGTGCGTGCGGAGATCTCAACCTGCCCAGCCTGCCTACTCACGATCCTCCTAGCCTAGCGCGTCGAGCTCAAAGGGACACAAAGATACAGAGATTTATACTGGTTCAGGCCACCGTTGTGGTGTAATACCCTAATCCAGTGTGGTGTGGTGGATTGCCTCGAGGGGCTATGGATGAACTAGTATAGTGGATGTACAAGCCTCGGCGGGTGAGGTGTTCTTGAGCTGGTGTGGTGTTCTACTTGTTCTGATTTTGGTTCTCTTCTATGGTGGTGGCTAAGTCCTATATATAGTGGCCTTTGTCCTCTTCCCAAATATGAGCGGGAAGGGATCCCACAACGGCGGGATTTGAAAGAGGACAAGTAATACAGTCTATCCTGACAAAAGTAGTCTTCACCTGCGAAAAGCCTCTGGTCGTGACGCTGTGGTGGTCTCGGTGATGACCTCCATCCTGCCGTCCTAGTGGTCTTGGTCTTGTTGCACCAGAATGGAAACCTTTGGCTGATTCCTCGGGACTCCGCGTCTGTGGCTTGCCTCCCTTGCACCGAAGAGGAAACTTGCGCTCTGCACCCGCCTGGCGCCCGCCTAGCCTTGGTCGTCACGGCTCACATCAGCTGAACCTCATGAGATACTTGCATAGAACTCGCCGCCCCTCAGGAGCCCTCCTGAGGAGGACACCTCCTTCAGGGGTCTTGGCGTCATCCGACTCGCGAGGCTTGGCCCCTCGTGAGGGTCTTGCGATTTGGTGTTGAAGCTGGGCCGTACCATGCCGTCGATGGAGTCACGCGGTGGGCCGCAGGTAGGCAAGACTGGATACCCCCAAGTCCAGGACGCTGACAGTAGCCCCCGGGCCGAAGGCGCGCTCGGACTTGGCTTCTAGGCGAAGCCAAAGGGCAAGTGCGGAGCACCGCGGGGCCTAACCGCCGGCGGCCTTGGTGACGTGTGGCGATTGATTGGACGTGGGCGACTACGCTTCCCCACGCTACCTCGGCAACTGCTCGACTTGACTGGTCGATGCGGCATGCAGTAGGTCATGATGACGCGAGGTCCTGGAGGCCGGCGGTTGGCCTCCCTTGGCCATAAATGTGAGGGAGGGGCAGAGCCCCCCGTCCAACTTTATTTTGTCTTGCTCCCACCTGCTTCTTCTCCTCTCCATCTCGCTTCCATGGCGCCGATCAGGACGTTCTCCACGGCAGAGAAGGGGAAGGCTCCTAGGGAGGGGCCCGACCCTCTCCCGCCGAAGAAGCAAATTCTCCTTCCTAACGACGCCCGTGCGGGGCGAGAAGTGGCCAGACCTTGGCAATCAAGGCCTCCGCCTGGCTTCCCCCTCCCCCTATACGCCCGCGCTCAAGATGATGGAGTGCGCCGTCAAGCGGCGCCTGATGGGGATGCCAGGGCTGCTATTGTCGTGCCGGACGTGCCACGGACCCACGCCGAGGGTAGCTCACACGAGTTCGTGGTGTGGGCGGCGATGCCTCCCGACACCTGGATCCGACTCACGCAGTTCTTCGCCAGCGAGCTGCCTCCAAGGGGACCGGTGGAGCTGTGGCTGCAGCACACAGAGTACAGCAGCTTCGCGACCAGAGATGAGGTCGACGTGGTGCCACCTGGATACGTCTTCATGACGCGAGGATGGGGCGATATCGCTCCGGCCTGCCGAGCGGAGGGAGCCCTGGCGATCCACTTCGAGTACGACGGCGCGGCCACCTTGTTCATCAAGGTCTTGAACGAGGAGAGAGAGCGGCTGGAATGCTGCCCTGGAGGAGACAGCTCGAGGGACGCCGTAGCGGGTGCTGGATATGCTGCTACCCCCTTCAGCGCTTCGTCCAGCAGGAGTGACGACTCCTGGGAATCCAGCAGCTCTCTTGAGCCCTGTGATTCTCCAAAGTCGAGCGACGATGGCTACGTGCCGCCAAGCTCTCGCCGAGGCTGCAGCAGTGCCTGCCGCCCGGCGTCGTCAGCGATTCCGTAGGGCCTTGTAATTTCTCCTGCGCGAGATGAAGATCAGCCCCCGTGGGGTTTGTAAGGATCGGAATGCATTTAATAGTATCGTTGTTTCTTTTGAATTTGTGATGGATGCGCGTATTCCAGTTCAGCTGAGTCCCTCCCTTTTCTCTTCCCTAGATAGCATGGCGCTCTACACCGACAAAACCCAGTCCCCAGGCAGGCTTCATCCGTCGCTAGTATGCCAAGTCGCGATGTCGTGGTCAAGGCTAGGAGGTGAGCGGCCCAAGGTCCGGTAAGAGCTCATGAGACGCGATGCTCACGAGGTCCCCTTTGGCATGCAAGCAGTTGTATAGAAAATCGAAAAGGGGAGTTGCACCACCCAAGTGGAACTGCGAGGCGGGGCGTGAGGAGCGAAACTGGTGCTGTAGCGAGCCGAGACTTATCTTTTGCCGTCCGAGTCCATTGGAGAGGTGATGCTTGCTGTCGCGCCTGTGGTGCCATCGAGTGCGGCCTGTATTGACCACCCTCCTGCCTCGCTCGCCAAAATGCTCTACGTCCTCGGGTCCCGGCCCTCGAGCGAGCTCAGCCGCCGCTGGTATGCCAGGTCACGATGCCGTGGTCAAGGCCAGGGGGTGAGGGATGGAGAGCCAGTAGGAGCTCCCGAGATGCGATGCTCGGGAGGCCCCCCTTTAACATGCAAGCGACTCGCAAGGTCAGATGGTGGTTGTCCGGGCCGACCTTCAGCCCATCGTTGGGTGAACCTGCAGGTTGGATGACAAATGAGCCCGAGAGCCCTAGGGCATGAGACAGAGGCACCGAGGACCCTGTGAGGTGGTGTACGCGAGGCGGGCCGCGAACCAGAGCTCGATCCCCGGGTTTATAAGCGTTGCAGGGACGGACCCGAGCACAAGCGCCCTGCCGATGTGAGTATCGTGCAGTGATGCAGGAATGGCGTTAGTCAGAATGTATGAAGGTCGCGAGACGGCGGTCACGAGGTGACAATCATAGACAAATTCACAGAAATGATTAGATACTCCTAGTGAATGCAAAATAATATATGACGTAGGGACGGACCCACATGGCATGGCGGATGATGTAGCCCGAGGGGCGCCCCCAAACTAAACGAACTAGGGAGATGTCACTTGGTACCATCGCTGAAGAGTTGTTGAAGTAGCCAAAAAACGCGCGATGCTGAAGCCGTTCCTTATGAGCCGCTCTAGTGCCAGGCCTCGGGAGGCTCCTGAAGGTGCTCCTCCATCTCCGCGAGGACCGCCTGGTGCCTGGCCTCGCAGGCCGCCCGAGCTTCCCTCATGCAGTGTTGCAACGCCTCAGCAGCGCCTGCCAGGCAGAAAGGCATGCGGACGTAGCTGTGAGGCGGACCCTCGCATTGGCTGACACGAGACGGCCACATGAGCTGCCGAGACGCGGCCCTGTTGAGCCCAGGGATGTCGATGCAGATGCGGAACTCCTTACCCTCGCCAGGGCAATGAGTTGTGCCACGCGGCAGGCAACGATCACCTTGTAGAACCCTACCTTCCTAAATCTCCTCGATCGCCTTGCTGATGAACTCTTGAACACTTGGTTCCCCACGCCTGTTGCCTTCTCCTGGGAAGCGTGCTCTGAAGAGTGCCTCCACATGGTGCCCGAGCGCCACTCTCACGACGTTTGCTAGATCTGAGGCCCTCCAAAGGAGAGCCCACAAGCCCAGCCCGAGAGGGGCGCCGGGCGCCCCTTCCTATGCGATGGGTGAAGGTGCCGCATCCGGAGACGCGAGACTCAGCGGTGCATCCTCGAGTGATGCTCCCTCACAAGATGCCTGGCCCAACTGTAGCTTCTTCGTCTTGGGGGCGACCTCAGGAGGGAGGGCGTTGTCTTCGTCTTCTGGGTTCTCAACTGCTGCAGCCTAGAATGCGCGCTCGAGGGAGCACACCGCATCCTTCTCTTGGTAGGCGACCGTGATGATGCCGCCGCTTCCTGGCATCTTGAGGACGTTGTAGCCGTGGTGTGTGGCCGCCATGAACTTGGCCAGTGCTGGGTACCCTAGGATGGCGTTGTAGGGCAGGCGAATGTCAGCGACGTCGAAGTCGACGAGCTTGGTGCGGTAGTTGTTGCGCTCGCCGAAGGTGACAGGGAGGCGAACTTGCCCGATCGGATGTGTTGATCCGTCGGTCACTCCTGAGAATGGCTTAGTGGGGTGCAGCTGGTAGTATGGCACCTGGAACCTGTCGAACGTCTGAAAGGAGAGAACGTTGAGCCCTGCTCCGCCATCAATGAGGGTCTTGGTGACGGTCACGTTGCTGATGACGGGGGAGCAGAGCATGGGGAGCGCGCCAGCGGTGGCAGCGCACTTGAGCCGGTCTAAGGAATCGAAGGTGATGGCGCACTTGGACCACTTGAGAGGGCAAGTTGCTCCAGGCTTGGGGAGCGCTGCATTCACCTCGCGCGTGAACTGCTTGAAGACACGGTGGAATCCGGGGCATGTGAGCCGCCCAAGATGCAGGCAATGGCCCAAGGCTCCTGGAAGCCCCCAGCCCCCTCGTCCTAATGGTGATCTTCATTCGTTCTTGGTGGTGGAGGCAGAGGAGGCAAGGCTGCATTGCCCTGAGGGCGGTCCTCACGAGGCTGCTCCCTCCAATTTCCCTCGCGAGGCTGGTCCAGCGAGTGGTCCTCACGAGGCTGGTCGCGCCACTCCTGACGGTGGTTGCGTCCATCTTAGCATCCTCCACCTCTGCCACCTCCTCGACCGTAGCCTCGATCATTGTGCTCGGGGCGTCGACCGAGGTGCCTGTCGTGCAGATCCCTAAGCTCCTGGTAGTCACTGGTGTTGTGGTTGTAGACGTTTTGGAAGGCGCAGAACGGTCGCTTGCCCTTGGATGACTCAGGGTGGTCGCAGCCGCGCTTGGTCACTGGCTCGGCCGCAAGCACGGCTGGCCCCTTGCGCTTCGTGTCCTTGGCCTTGGTCTTCTTGTCTTCTGGATTAGCATCAGGGAGATCGAGGAGGGAAAGGCGTCCCTCCTCAGCCCTTGGACACTTGTTCGCCATGTTGAACATCTCCAGAGCGGTGTAGAGATCCTCGTGGATGGCTAGCTCCTCCTTCATCTTGACATCGCGGATGCCATCGGTGAACGCGGAGATGATGGCCTCGTCAGACACCTTGGGAATCTTGAGGCGAACATTGTTGAAGCGTTGGATATACTTATGCAGGGTCTCTCCAGGTTGCTGCTTGACACGGAGTAGGTCGCCCGCGGCCGGCGGACGGTTGCGAGTGCCCTGGAAGTTGGCGATGAAGCGGCCGCGCATCTCCTCCCAGGAAGAAACCGACCCCTCAGTCAGGTTAAGGAGCCAAGAACGTGAGCCGTCCTCGAGGGCCATTGGGAACTAGTTTGCCATGATCTTCTCGTCGCCGTTGGCCACCTCGATGCTCAAATCGTAGAGTTGTAGGAACTCAGCGGGGTCTGCGGTGCCGTCGTAGCGTGGAGGCAGGTCAGGCTTGAACTTGCTCGGCCAGACGATGTTGCGGAGCTCCGTATTGAACGCGCGGCATCCTGCTCTGGCCACCGGAGGTCGTCGAGGGGGTGGAATGTGGTCCTGGTGCACGCACACTGCCACCTCCTGTGGCGGCGCACGAGCCTGGTGCTGGGGTGCTGGGAGCACGCGTGCTTCTCCTTGGGACGTTGCACCACCTGGCAGCTCATGTCATCTCGAGCCGGTGCCAGGCGCTGCGGGTCACGCCGTGGAGCCATACGCCTTGGCTCGATGATGGCGCCCTGGGCCGGAGGTGGAGGAGGAGCCCCATGCACGACGTCGCCCGCTGCAGGTGGTTGCTGAGGCAGCGAGCGAGCCGGCCCGTCGGAGCCCCGTGCGCGACGCTGATGAGCTCGGCGATCCGCTCGAGCCACTCCTTGTAGAGATCACCCATCGGACGGTAGTGAAGAAGCTCCCGCACCGTGAGCAGAGCGGCCTGCGTGTCCACCTAGCCGCGACGCGCGTTGGATGACGAAGTTGCTGGGGTCAGTGATGGAGTAGCGGTGCGGCTGTCACGGCGCACCGACGGGTGCAGCGATGAAGCTTGCTGCTTGAGGCCGGCAGGGCCCGTGGCGGTGTTGGACACCGGAGAGGGAGTGCGGCGGACACAGCTGTCACCCACCGGAGCCGTCTGAGCGACGCGGGCGGCGATCACAGCCCGATGCTCGGGGCGAGCCCTGCGCGCATCGGCCATGGAGGTGTCGAGACGGTGGCGGATCGGACGACGGAAGAGGGGATCCGATGCACCCCTACCTGGCGCGCCAAATGTTGGATTTAGGGATCCGGCAACCCTTGAGAGGTTCGAACTCTGGGGTGCGTGCGGAGATCTCAACCTGCCTAGCCTGCCTACTCACGATCCTCCTAGCCTAGCGCGTCGAGCTCCAAGGGACACAAAGACATAGAGATTTATACTGGTTCGGGCCACCATTGTGGTGTAATACCCTAATCCAGTGTGGTGTGGTGGATTGCCTTGAGGGGCTATGGATGAACTAGTACAGTGGATGAACAAACCTCAAGGGGTGAGGTGTTCTACTTGTTCTGATTTTGTTCTCTTCTATGGTGGTGGCTAAGTCCTATATATAGTGGCATTGGTCCTCTTCCCGAATATGAGTGGGAAGGGATCCCACAACGGCAGGATTTGAAAGGGGACAAGTAGTACAGTCTATCCTGACAAAAGTAGTCTTCACCTGCGAAAAGCCTCTGGTCGTGATGTTGCGGTGGTCTCGATGATGACCTTCGCCCTGCCGTCCTAGCGGTCTTGGTCTTGTTGCACCCGAATGGAAACCTTTGGATGATTCCTCGGGACTCCGCTCATGTGGCTTGCCTCCCTTGCACCAAATAGGAAATCTACACCCGCATGGCGCCTGCCTAGCCTTTGTCGTCACGGCTCACATTAGCTGAGCATCATGAGATACTTGCATAGAACTATCCGCCCCTCAGGAGCCCTCCTGTGGAGGCCACCTACTTCGGGGGTCTTGGCGTCGTCCGCCTTGCGAGGCTTGGCCCCTCACGAGGGTCTTGCGATGTTGGTGTTGAAGCTGGGCCGTACCAGGCCATCGATGGAGTCACGCGGTGGGCCGCAGGTAGGCAGGACTGGATACCCCCAAGTCCAGGACGCCGACAGGGTAAGCACCCAAAGCTTTTTTAGAAGCCAATAAGTCCAAGTGCTGGATATCATCATGTATGGGTGTCTTCTCACCTTTGTATTAAGCCGGGCAACAAAAACCACAGTTAAGCTTCAAATATGAGCTATTTAAGTAAAGGTCGTATGGCTGGAATTACTTTAAACTGAAAATGCAAGATAGTATCATGAAGAACCGGAAAAAACTTCAAGAAATCAAGCTAAATGTGAAAAAGCGAGGCTATGGTTCGAATACGACCAGGAAGCCGGACCAAAAGGGTTAATAGCTATGATTCGAATACGATCAAGAAGCCCCCTAATGGTTTTTTGCATTGCGCTGATCAAAGGGGTACCGACAGCTATGATTCGAATACGATCAGGAAGCCCCCCAGTGCTAAAGTATTTAACGGCTATGATTCGAATACGATCATGAGCCGGACCACGAGGGGTTAATAGCTGGGATTCGAATACGATCCAGCCCCCAAGTGATCCAAGTGTTTGCGGCTATGGTTCGAATACGACCAGGAAGCCGGCCAAAAGGGGTTAACAGCATGATTCGAATATGGTCAGCCCCCATTTGATCTAAGTGTTTAACGGCTACGATTCGAATACGATCATGAGCCGGACCAAGAGGGGTTAATAGCTGTGATACGAATACGACCAAGCCCCCAAATGATCAAAATGTTTACGGCTATGGTTCAAATATGACCAGGAAGCCGACCAAAAGAGGTTAATAACATGATTCGAATATGATTTGCCCCCATTTGGTCTTTCGAATTACGATGATGAAGGCGCATGAGTGTTGAAGATCAAACAACAGAGGCCCTGCTTTATTATAATCATCATAATATATACATCATCAAAAATATGTACATCATAAGAGCCGGTGGCTCAAGTGTAGTAAGACCGAAGATAAGCAATATTCCACGGTCGGCGGGTCTCCTCCTCCGACTTACATGAGTCCTTGTGCTCTCGAATATCGATAAGGTAGTATGACCCGTTGTTCAAGTTCTTGCTGACCACAAAGGGTCCTTCCCAAGGTAGGGATAACATGTGCATATCAGTTTGATCTTGTATGAGTCGGAGCACCAAGTCACCTTCCTGAAAGGTTCCGGACTTAACCCGGCGGCTGTGGTAACATTGCAGGTCTTGTTGATAAATCGCCGAACGGGCCGCTGCAAGACCGTGTTTCTCATCTAACAGGTCAAGTGCCTCCTGACATGCTTGTTCATTATTAGCTTCAACGTAAGCTGCCACGCAAGGAGAGTCATGACGGATGTCACTAGGGAGAACCGCCTATGCTCTGTAAACCATGAAGAAAGGCGTGTAACCCGTAGATCTATTGGGGTTAGTATTGATACTCCATATCACAGAAGGTAACTCCTCCACCCAACAACCCGGCGCCCTCTGTAATGGAACCATATGCCGGGGCTTGATGCCTCTCAGAATCTCTTGATTGGCTCTTTCAGCTTGGCCATTGGACTGAGGGTGAGCTATTGACGAAACATCAAGTTGAATATGCTCACGTTGACAAAATTCCTTCATAGCACCCTTGGATAGATTGGTGCCATTATCAGTTATGATGCTGGGAAAGCCAAAGCAAAAAATCACCTTTTTAATGAACTGAACGTTGTTGCCGCATCACACTTACTGACCGGCTCTGCTTCAACCCACTTTGTGAATTTGTCAACCGCCACCAAGAGGTAGGTCTTTTTATCCTTGGACCTTTTGAAAGGCCCAACCATATCAATCCCCAGACTGCGAACGGCCAAGTAATTGGAATCATCCTCAATTCTTAAGCCAGCACATGAGCTCGCCGTGAAAATTTCTGACAACCATCACATTTACTGACCAGATCCTCTGCATCAGTGTGAGCCGTCAGCCAATAAAATCCATGACGAAAAGCTTTGGCGACAAGGGACTTTGAACCTGCATGATGACCACAATCTCATTCATGAATCTCATGGCCTTCCTTAGAAGAGGCGCACCACTAAAATGCCCCAGTGACACTGCGATGGTGTAACTCGCCATTAGCAATTGTCATTGACTTAGACCGCCGGGTTATTTGCCTGGCCAAAGTTTCATCCTAAGGTAACTCGCCCCAGGTCATGTAAGCCAAACATGTCACTGTCCAGTCTGGGATAGCATGAAGAGCCTCTACCAACTGTGCCTCTAGGTCAGGGACAACCAGATCTTCCTCTGTAGGCAACTTGACAGAAGGGTTATGCAGAATATCCAAGAAAGTATTAGGTGGCACCGGCTTACGCTGAGATCCCAACCGGCTTAAAGCATCAGCCGCCTCATTTTTTCTGCGATCAATGTGCTCCACTTGATAACCCGTGAAGTACCCAGCAATAGCATCAACTTCACGGTGATAAGCCGCCATGAGTGGATCCTTAGAATCCCATGTGCCTGAGACTTGTTGAGCCATCAAGTCTGAGTCGCTAAAACATCTCACCCGGCTTAATTTCATCTCCTTAGCCATCCGAAGACCATGGAGTAAGGCTTCGTACTCAGCTGCATTGTTAGTACAGGGAAACATCAACCTTAGAACATAACAAAACTTGTCACCTCGAGGGCAAGCTAAGGCAACTCTAGCCCCCGAGCCTTCCAACTGCGTGGACCCATCAAAGTGAATAGTCCAATATGTGTTATCCGACTTCTCTTCAGGCATTTGTAGCTCTGTCCAGTCGTTGATGAAATCCACCAGTGGTTGAGACTTGATAGCAGTATGAGGCACATACTTCAAACCATGAGGCCCAAGTTCAATGGCCCACTTGGCGACTCATCCTGTGGCTTCTCTGTTTTGAATAATATCTCCTAACGGAGCAGAACTAACCATAGTGATAGGATGACCCAAAAAATATTGCTTAAGCTTCTGGCTGGCTATGAACACCCCATAAACGAGCTACTGCCAATGTGCATATCTCTACTTGGACTCAATAAGCACTTCACTGATGTAGTAAACCGGCCATTGAACCGGATATTTCTTGCCAGCCTCCTTGCGTTCCACCATGATGGCCACACTGACGGCACGGGTGTTAGCGGCCACATATAACAATAATGGCTCTTTATCAATAGGAGCAGTAAGGACTGGAGGCTCAGCTAGCTGCCTCTTCAAATCCTCAAACGCATCGTTAGCAGCATCACTCCAGACAAAGTTATCTGTTTTCTTCATCATCTGATACAGCGGTATGGCCTTCTCACCCAACTGGCTTATGAACCGGCTTAAGGCAGCAATACGACCCGCCAGACGCTGAACATCATTGATACACACCGGCTTTGCCAGGGAGGTGATGGCCTTGATCTTCTCCGGGTTAGCCTCAATGCCTCTGTTAGAAACCAGAAAACCCAAAAGCTTGCCTGCTAGCACATCAAAAACACACTTGGCCGGGTTAAGCATCGTCTTGTAGACCTAGAGATTATCAAAGGTTTCTTTCAAATCATCTATCAAAGTTTCCTTCTCTCTGGATTTCACCACAATGTCGTCCACATAAGCATGAACATTGCGACCAATCTGACTGTGAAGACAATTCTGCACACATCGCTGATAAGCCGCCTGGGCACTCTTGAGCCTGAATGGCATAGACACATAACAGAAGGCTCCAAAGGGAGTAATGAAAGTTGTCTTCTCCTAGTCCTTAACTGCCATCTTGATCTGATGATAACCAGAATAAGCATCCAAGAAACTCAAACGCTCACAACCCGCCGTAGCATCAATGATTTGATCCATACAAGGGAGAACGAAGGGATCAGCCAAACAAGCCTTGTTTAAGTCCGTGTAATCCCTTCTATGGTTGGCAGGGAGAGGATTGCACAAAGAGCAGGTCTGGTGATCAGCACGAGGTATTTTTACCCAGGTTCGGGCCGCTGAGGAGCGTAAAACCCTAGTCCTGCTTTGAGTGTATATTTGGTGTTCTTGAACCTTGGCTAGCTGCTATGCGTGCCTAGTCCAAAAGTCTGAATCCTTTTCCAGTATGCCTCGGGCCTCCTTTTGTATGTCAAAGGGGTCGCCACAGTGGCACATAGGAGGTGTAAAGTAGCTACAATGTACAAGCTTATCACTGACATCATAGGACAAACGCATTAAATGCGCTAGTTACGTGCCCTCCAACTTTATCGGGGATGATAAAAGAACCCGTCCCGTCCGTCGCTGCCACACCCTGTCTTGACATGCGTACAGGCTGACGAGGCATGCAGCGCCAAGCTGACTAGCTAGCCATTGCGCTAGCGCGGTGGCAGGATCTTCACAAAGATCAGCATGCCACCACGTAGGTGCTTGCTTAGTTGGCAGGTTGGTCGCCGTGCTGGAATGGCCGAGGGGTGGAGAAACCTTGTCGGGTGTGGGCCCAGCCGTGGCCACGCAATTGTCCTCCGCAAGGGTCTTGTCGGGGGCTCGCAGTCATCCCCGACAAGGGCCTTGCCCGGGGTCTTCGTTTTCTGGTCTCCATGTAGACCTGCATGCCATCAGTCTTCACAAAGATCTGCATGCGCCCCCGAGTCTTGGCCTTGACGTTGTCGATGGTGTCAGAGCTCTCAGCTTCATGGGTGGTGGCCTTGCTGGTGCTTCGCAAGCCACCTCGGCAAGGCTCTTTCCGGGGCTACGCAAGCTGCCCCGGCAAGGATCTCGCTGAGGGAGGTTATTTATTCTTCTGCTTTCTGTTTACTGGCTTGAATGTTGTCTTGCTAGTCTTGTGTCTTGCCTTCTACTGCCCTCTCAAGCCTTGCCACGGGTGCGGCTACAACTGCCCGTGCACAAGTAAGGGGTACAGAAGGGCCCAAACTTATGTACACCGACATAGATAGGATTGATAGATCGCGGAATAAATAAATTACAGCATGGTGTTTTTGTATTTTTGGTTTAATAGATCTGAAAATAAAAGCAAAGGAAAATAGTTCGCAAAGGCAAATATGATGAAAAGAGACCCGGGGGTCGTAGGTTTCACTAGTGGCTTCTCTCGAGAAAAATAGCAAACGGTGGGAAAACAATCACTGTTGGGCAATTGATAGAACTTCAAATAATCATGACGATATCCAGGCAATGATCATTATATAGGCATCACGTCCAAGATTAGCAGACCGACTCCTGCCTGCATCTACTACTATTACTCCACACATCAACCGCTATCCAACATGCATCTAATGTATTAAGTTCATGGAAAATGGAGTAATGCAATAAGAACGATGACATGATGTAGACAAGATCTATTTATGTAGAAGTAGACCCCATCTTGTTATCCTTAATAGCAACGATACATGCGTGTCATTTCCCCTTCTGTCACTAGGATAAAGCACCGTAAGATCAAACCAATCACAAAGCACCACTTACCATTGCAAGATAAATAGATCAAGTTGGCCAAACAAAACCCAAATATCACAGAAGAAATACGAGGCTATAATCAATCATGCATATAAGAGATCAAAGAAGACTCAAATAACTTTCATGGATAAAACCATAGATCTGATCATAAACTCAAAGTTCATCGGATCCCAACAAACAAACCGCAAAAAGACTTACATCATATGGATCTCCAAGAGACCATTGTACTGCTAATAAAGAGAGAGACAGAGGAAACCATCTAGCTACTAACTACGGACCCGTAGGTCTACAAAGAACTACTCACACATCATCGGAGAGGCACCAATGGACATGATGAACCGCTCCGTGATGGTTTCTAGATTCGATCTAGTGTTTCTGGAACTTGCGGCGGCTCGAATTGATTTTTGTCGACTCCCCTAGGGTTTCTGGAATATTGGGGTATTTATAGAGCAAATAGGTTGTGCGGGAGGCCAACGAGGAACGCACAACCCACCGAGGCGCGCCTGGGCCCCCAGGCGCGCCCTTGTGGGTTGTGCTCCCCTCTAAGCTCCCCTCAAGTGCGTTCTTGGCCCACTGGATGTCTTCTGGTCCAAAAAAATCCACAAAAAGTTTCACTGCATTTGGACTCCGTTTGGTATTGATTTCCTCATGCAGAAAACAACAACTGGCACTGGGCACTATATCAATAGGTTAGTACCAAAAAATGATATAAAATGACTATAAAATGATTGTAAAACATCCATGAATGATAATATAACAGCATGGAACAATCAAAAATTATAGATACGTTGGAGATGTATCACGGAACTCCCGATCTAGGTTTCTTTCTGGGGGTTTCTGGATTTATAGGAATTTTTGGCGTCGGTTTCACATCAGGGGGGGTCCACAAGTCAGCGACAAGGCAGGGGGCGCGCCCTAGGGTGGTGGGCGCGCCCTCCACCATTGTCGCTGACTCGGGACTCTTCTGGTCCAATTCTTCTGCTTCGGGGGATTCTTCTGGTCCATAAAAATCACCATAAATTTTCAGCTCGTTTGGACTCCGTTTGATATTCCTTTTTTGCAAAACCCAAAAACAAGGAAAAACATAAACCGGCACTAGGCTCTAGGTGAATAGGTTAGTACCAAAAATAATACTCCCTCCGTTCCTAAAAATAGGGTGTATAGTTTTTGGCACAGAAAATTTCACAAGTTTTAGGCGAGATTACACCTGACTAATTGACATGAGAAAATAGAGGAGCTTGCCTCATATAAGGAAATGTAATCAAATCCCTAAAAAATAATCCAAACGAGTGGTTAAACGGAATACACCTTATATTTCAGACTTTTTCTTAAAAATCTATACACCTTATATCAAGGAACGGAGGGAGTATAAAATAGCACATAAAAGCATATAAGACATCCAAGATGGATAATATAATAGCATGGAACAACAAAAAATTATAGATACGTTGGAGATGTATCAAACACATCATCCCCTTTTAGTAGTATTGGCTTTCCTGTGGAATCAATGTGATCTTGGATCACCAAAATAGAAATGAAGAGTCTTGAGCTTTTGCCAATCCTTGTCCTTAGCATTTAGAGGTGTCCACGTCTCTATCTCATGCCATGCCAATCATTTAACATCCTGAAATATTTATATTGAATGGATATTAATTCAATGAGATACATGTTGCTATGAATTACCAAAACCACCTAGGGATTAGTTGCACTTTCAGATCTTTTCGATCCTACAACATAGAATGTATGTTGTACTAGAGACTCACAAGATGACCTATCTTGCGTTTCATGGTTGGGTCTGTCTAACTCGGACCTTGTCTGGAGGTTAGCTATTACAGGTTGGGGTTACCCATTACAGGTAGGTCAAGGGAGGTACATTATAGATCGTACACGGGATCCACAACACCAGACACTAAGGTCCCTGGGTCGCAAGTGCCGTTTGGACGCCAAGCAAGTTTCCCTCCACTCGGATGACATTCATCCACTCGGACAGCACCCATCCACTCGGCTGCACTAAGCACACTTGACTGCCCCATGGTGACCTGGTCAAGGGGAGACAGGCAGTCTGCATGGATACTAGAGCGTCAACGATCTGATGCCCCTGATTCGACCATACACTAATCATACATGCAAATGTGTATGATCAAAATCAGGGACTCATGGGAAGATGTCGCAACACAACTCTAGACACAAATTAAAATAATACAAGCTCTATATTACAAGCTAGGGGCCTCGAGGGCTCAAAAACAGAAGCTCGATACACAAGAGTCAGTGGAAGCAACAATATCTGAGTACAGACATAAGTTAAACAAGGATGCCTTCGGAAGGCAAGCACAAAAGCAACAACGATCGAAGAGGCAAGACCTTGATACGTCTCCAACGTATCTATAATTTTTTATTGTTCCATGCTATTATATTATCTATTTTGGATGGTTTATATGCATTAATATGCTATTTTTGGGACTAACTTATTAACCCATAGCCCAGTGCCAGTTTCTATTTTTTTTCCTTGTCTTTTGAGTTTTATGGAAAAGGAATATCAAACGGAGTCCAAACGGAATAAAACTTTTGCGATGATTTTTCTTGGACCAGAAGACACACGTAGGACTTGGAGAAGAAGGCAGAAGGGTCCCTGAGGGCTCCACAAGCACTTAGGGCGCGCCCCCTGGCTTGTGGGCCCCATGGGACTCCTCCAACCCTAATCTCTGGCCTATAAATTCAGAAATATTCCCAAACGACCAGAAGCGTCCACCAAAATACTTTTCCGCCACCGTAACCTTCTGTTCCAGTGAGATCCCGTCTTGGGGACTTTTCCGGCACCTTATTGCCCTTCCGAGGAAGCGTGAGTAGTTTACCACAGAACTACAGGTCCATAGCTAGTATCTAGATGGCTTACTCTCTATCTTTGATCCTCAATACCATGTTCTCCTCGGTGTTCTTGGAGATCTATTCAATGTAATCTTCTTTTGCGGTGTGTTTGTCAAGATCCGATGAATTACCGATTTATGATCAGTTTATCTATGAATACTATTTGAGTCTTCTCTGAATTCTTATATGCATGATTTGTCAAATTATAAGTTTGGGTTGGAGAACTAGATTGGTTCTTCTTGCAATGGGAGAGGTGCTTAGTTTTGGGTTCAATCTTGCAGTGTCCTCACCCAGTCACAAAGTAGGGGCGGCGAGGCACGTATTTGTATTGTTGCCATCAATGGTAAAAAGATGGGGTTTTCATCATATTGCTTGAGTTTATCCCTCTACATCATGCTATCTTTCTTAAGGCGTTACTCCGTTCTTATGAACTTAATACACTAGATGCATGCTAGATAGCGGTCGATGTGTGGAGTAATAGTAGTAGATGCAGAATCATTTCTGTCTACTTGACACGGACGTGATGCCTATATTCATAATCATTGCCTTGGATATCGTCATAACCTTGCGCTTTTCTATCAATTGCTCGACAGTAATTTGTTCACCCACCGTATTATTTGCCTTCAAGAGAGAAGCCTCTAGTGAAACCTATGGCACCCGGGTCTATTTTCCATCATATATTTTCGGATCTATAAACTAAAAAACCCAAAAATACCTCGCCGCAATTTATTTACTTTTATTCTGTTTTACGTTCTAGTAATCTTGTATATCTATCTCTATCAGATCTCACCTTTGCAAGTGACCGTGAAGGGATTGACAACCCCTTCAAAGCATTGGGTGCAAGTGTTTGATTGGTTGTGCAGGTGCATAGATTGGAGACTTGCTTGTATCTCCTACTCGATTGATACCTTGGTTCTCAACTGAGGGAAATACTTATCTCTACTTTGCTGCATCACCTTTCCTCTTCAAGGGAAAAACCAATGCAAGCTCAAGAAGTAGCAGGAAGAATTTATGGCGCCATTGCCGGGGAGATCTACATCAAGCCTACCAAGTACCCATCATAAACTCTCATCTCTTGCATCACATTATTTGCCATTTCCCTCTCGGTTTCCTCTTCTCCACCTCTAAAAGATTTCAGAAAAATACAAAAATATTTGCCTTTTTATTCGCCCTTCTTCCGTTCGTCTTCTCATTTGCTTTTTGGTTGCTCGTGTGCTAGATTGGTTTGTTGCTACCATGTCTGAATCTGGGGAGGTTATCATTGAAAAAAAATTGAGGGTCTTGCTAGTATAAATCTTGAGGAAAAACTTGATGCTTGTTCTCTGGATCACGAAACTGAAAACCCTCCTAATTATAAAGCAAAAACTTTTCATGTGGGAGAAAGCAAAAACTTTCATGTGGGAGAAGGTAATATTATTGGGAAAAGTGTTACTCAGGAATTCTTTGATTGTACGGGAACAATGCCAATTAATAAGAGATCTATTCTTCTTGATACAAACTGTTATGCGGATGCTATTGTCATGCTTGTTGATAAATTAGAAACAAAATTTGTGCACATCCATCCCACTTTGCAAAATGTGTTTTATGAACTTCCCAATATTAATCACCTAAGGCTAAAAAGATTGCCACTATCATCCTTATGCAGGAATTTGATTTCATTGTTCAAGAGGCTAGAGAAATTTTTGATTTCTATAATAAAGATATCGAACATCCTCCGATTGAATAAATTCTCTATGTGTAACGCCCGGATAATTATGCTACCATAATCCCATGCTAACGATGCCATGTCACCGAGATTTATGTTGTTAACCTCGCGATGATTCAATCACATTCGGTCTCAGATTCAAAATTAAATCAAAAGGCAAAAGTAAATAAAAGAAAAGGACAAGGCAACAAAAAAAAAACAGAAAAAGGGAAGAGGCCCTCGCCCCTCACTGGACCTCGGCCCAGGTAACCCCCAGGCCGGCCCACACGGCCCACCCCCTGGCTATAACCCCCTGGTGGCAATGAAACCCTAGCCTCACCCCACTCTCCCCCACACGATCCCCCCCACTCCCCACTCCTGTCCCCTCACAATCCGATCTGGATCGGGCCAAACCCGGCACCCCGACGCCAACTGCCGTCGCCGGGGGCGTCCCCGACTCCACCCCGGGCCGCCCCGTCACCGGACCTCCCCCCCCCCCCCCCCCCCCCGCCCCCCCGGTCGCCGCCCGTCACTCGCTGGACCGCCTCGTCCCCACTGATGCCGCCCTCGACTGTAGTATCCCACTACGCGAATCACAGAGAAGGGGATGAGAAACAGAGGGAAACGGGGGATGAGATGCAGAATTTAGTTTCCATTCTTTTTTTTTCTTTTCTCCCCAGTACAGGTTGTTGGTCCTTATCTATAGGCATACGGGTACACGCACTCGCCTTACACGCTGGCACGCAGGCCCCACACACACACACACATACCCTGCCTTGATGCGCCTCTGAACCTGTTAGTTGTCAAACGGATCACGGCTGACGGGATCCGTTTCTTGAGTGTCAGGCTTCTAAGTTCCAACGGAAGAAGGCATGACATTTGCCCCTCCTTCAGTATGATCCTCGTCCCAAATAGGAGCAGTTGGAAAACGACGGCGAAGAACATAATAGTCCTCCCAGGTGGCACAATCCTCCGGCAACGATGACCACTGCACAAGGATTTGAACCACAGGTTCGTTACCTTTTTGAACGATCCTTCGTTGCAAAATGATGCACGGCTGAGCTGAACAATCCTGGAACACATGTGGAGGTGGCAGAGACTGAAAATTAGGAGCAAAACTTGGATTGAATTCTTTCAACTGGGAAACATGAAACACCGGGTGAACTTGACAACCCTCTGGAAGAATTAGGCGATAAGCCACAGCACCAATACGAGTAGCAATCTTGAAAGGCCCGAAATATTTGAAAGCCAATTTAGGGCAGGGACGATTGACAATGGAAGACTGAGCATATGGTTGCAGCTTCAAGAGCACAGAATTGCCCACCTGAAACACCTTCTCAGAACGATGTTTATCAGATTGTTTCTTCATACGCTCTTGTGCACGGAGTAGATGGGCACGCAACTGCTCAATATGATCCTGGGAAGGGAGGGCCAAACCGGAAGGAAGATGCTCAACAGCCAACGAAACATTAGGCATGCCACCGAAGTTAGGATCTCTACCATAGAGAGCTTTGAAAGGAGAGCATCCAGTAGAAGTATGAAAACTGGAATTGTACCAGAATTCGGCCATGGGCAACCATGACCTCCATTTGCCAGGTCGGTCATGAACAGCACAACGAAGATATTGTTCGACACATTGATTCACTCGCTCGCTCTGACCATCGGTTTGAGGGTGATAAGCGGTGCTATAACTGAGCTTGGAACCCACAGCCTTGAAGATGTCACGCCACATGGCACTGGTGAAAATCTTATCCCGATCAGAGATGATTGAGTGAGGGACTCCATGAAGTTTGACAATAGAATCCAAGAACACTTTTGCTACAGAACTTGCAGTGAACGGATGTCGAAGGGGTAGAAAATGAGCATATTTAGTGAAACGGTCAACCACCACCAATATAGTGTCATAACCTTCCGACAATGGTAAACTCTCGATAAAGTCCATAGTAAGATCCTCCCATGGTTGTTGTGGGATAGGCAAGGGCTGAAGAAGACCAGCTGGCTTCATGTGCAAAGGTTTAGCCTGTTGACAAACTTGACACTGGTGTACAAAGTTTTCAACAGCAGCTTTCATACCAACCCAGTAATATAGCTTGCGTAAGCGTTGGTATGTAGCCTGAATCCCCGAATGACCACCAATTGGGCTGTTATGGAGGGCATCAATTAACTGAGTTTGCAATGCTAAATTCGCACCTATGTAGATACGACCTTTGTATTTAATAAGGCCACTATCCAGAGAAAAACCCTTCTCATTAGGAGAATGAATGGCGAGCTGGGCGAGTAAATCTTGCGCAACAACATCCAATTCATAAGTACGGGTAACATCCAGAATCCAATCAGGTTGACAAACTGACAATGCTTGGCATCCCATTTTATGCCCAACCCGAGAGAGAGAATCAGCTGCACCATTTTCCACTCCACGCCTATAGCGAAATTGAAACTGCAAACCCATCAATTTAGCCATTGCTTTTCGCTGCAAATCAGTGCCCAATTGTTGTTCAGTTAAGGTGCATAAGGACTTGTGATCAGTAAGAATCACAAAAGGTCCTCTTTGCAGATATGTGCGCCAACGATCAATGGCCATAATCACGGCTAAAAACTCTTTTTCATATATTGATAGCTTGCTGTTCTGGATACCAAGTGCTTTACTCAAATAGGCTACTGGATGGCCATTCTGCGTCAGGACCGCACCCACGCCCGTTGCACAAGCATCGGTTTCAATGGTAAAGGAAGTGAAGAAATTAGGTAGAGCTAGAACTGGAGTATTGATCATAGCTACCTTCAGAGCCTCAAATGCTTGTTGAGCTTGCTCATTCCACTGAAAACCTTTCTTCGTAAGCAGCTGAGTAAGAGGCTTTGATATCCAACTATAGTTCTTCACAAATTTCCTGTAATAGCCGGTGAGGCCCAAAAATCCCCTCAATTCAGTGACAGTGTTTGGAATAGGCCACCGAGCCATTGCAGAAGTTTTCTCAGGATCTGTAGCAACCCCTGCATCAGAGATGATGTGTCCCAAATAGTTGATGCTAGATTGACCAAATGAGCATTTGGACAGCTTGGCAAATAGTTGGTGTTGGCGCAACAGTTCAAGAACTTGTCGAAGATGATCAAGATGCTCCGCCCAAGAAGCACTATATATCAGAATATCATCTAGGAAGACAATTAGGAACTTGCGCAGATGCTTGGCAAATATGGAATTCATCACGCATTGGAAAGTAGCTGGTGCGTTGGTCAAACCAAATGGCATAACTCGAAACTGGAAATGGCCATGGTGAGTTTTGAATGCGGTCTTGGGTTCATCTTCCTCACGCATCCGAATCTGATGATAGCCTGCCCGAAGATCCAGCTTGGAGAAGAACTTAGTGCCTGCCAATTCGTCCAAGAGTTCGTCCACTATTGGTAAGGGAAATTTGTTCTTTACCGTGGCATCATTTAACCGCCGGTAATCCACACAAAAACGCCATGTATTATCTTTCTTCTTGACCAGAAGCACCGGTGAGGCATAAGGACTCATGGACGGTATAATTATCCCAGCTTCCAACATCTCAGTTACTTGGCGCTCAATCTCGTCCTTGTGAAGAGGTGAATACCTATAAGGACGAGTATTGATTGGCCTTGCATCTATCTCGAGGGTAATTGCATGATCCAAGGCACGATGGGGTGGTAAGGACTTGGGTGCCTGAAACACATCTGCATAGGCATCTAACAACAATTGTAAATCAGGTGCTACAGGAGTAGATGCACCTGCGGAAGATTCTGTTGCTGGAATAGAGTCAATGACAGCCATAGCCCAAACTTCATTCCCCGATATCCACTTATCCAGTTGCTCCACACTCATCTCTTGTAGGGCAGAAGTTGACTTGGATGCCACACCCTTGAGAGTAACTACAGCCCTCTGATGCTTGAATTGCAAGACCTTGCCAGCCCAGTCACAAGTCATCAAACCACATTTGGATAACCAATCCATGCCCAACACTGCGTCATATGCGCCCAGCTCAAGAACACGCATGTCATCACAAAATGTGGCGCCATGAGACCACCATTGTAGCCCTTCAACCGCTGATATACAATTCATCACCTGACCATTGGCCACCTTGACGTTGATAGGAGATATCTTGGTGATTGTACACCCAGCTCGATCAGCAAAAGCAGCATTCACAAAGGAGTGAGAACTACCAGAATCGACTAACAACAACATCACCTGGTTGCCAACCATTGCTCTTATGCGAATAGTGGAATTGTCTTCGGTACCTGAGACAGCATAAACCGAGATTGTGCAACACTCTGCAGCTGGAGCAGCATCAGACCTACCATCAAGCAAGTTCAGAGCATGAACTGTATCATCAGATAGAACTTCACCAAACTCCCCAACTTCAATCATCAGGACATGTGCTGGCTTCTTGAATTGATGGTCCTTAGAGTACTTGTCACCACACTTGAAGCAAAGGCCGTTGGTACGACGAAAATCCCGGAGTTGGCGCTCCCGAGTGTATTCGTCGGTGGCCGCCCGGCGCGGCAGTTCAGCCCGCCCACCAGCGCCAACAGGGACCACAGCCGATCCCAGAGGAAGTGCAGTGCCCACCGTGGGATGTTTGGTGGGCGCGGGAGGCCGCGTGCGAGGTCGCTGGTGTTCTGCCTCCTCCTCCTGTATGCGTGCCAAGGAGGCTGTGCGGGTCACGCTTGATGGCGCCTGCAGGCGAACGGCAGCTCGCAGCTCGTCGCGGAGGCCAAAGACAAACTGAGAGACGAACCAGTGACTACTCAAGGATTCATCCAGGGAGAGAAGGTGATACATACATGATTCAAAGGCAGCCTTGTATTCAGGAACAGAGCCTGTTTGCTTCAGTTGAAGCAACTTGGACATTTGTCCCTCATACTCCTCCTGACCAAATTCGTCAACCACCGCTGCGATAAATGTTGTCCAACATGGCTGGGCATGGCGACGCTTGTATGCACGGAACCATAACGCGGCATGGCCCTCGAGGTACAAAGTCGCCGTAGCCACCCAGTGAGCCGAAGGAACAGAGTACATGGTGAAATATGTGTAGGCCAAATCGATCCACAACAGCGGGTGTTCACCATTGAACTTGGGGAAGTGGTGCTTGGGTGGTTTGGCAAGAAACCCACCACCGTCGCTGCCCGTAGCACTGACGCGAGACGGATCCCCGAACTCGCGCGCACGCGATGGTTCCTGAAGCAGGGGTCTGCCATTGTTGGCGAGGACGGCGTGCGGCTGTGCCCCGGAAACAGTCGTCTCTGAAGGACGCTGCCCGGTGTCCTCCGTCTCCAAGCGCTTGGCCTTATCGGCGGTGAGCTGTTGACAGCGAATTTCTTCAAGATCCACCCTGAAATCATCCACCTGCTTGGTGAGGCGGACGACCTCCTCACTGTTGCCCTTCACATCGACGGCGACGGCGTCAAGCTTGGTGCCGAATCCCTTCAGCGTGGAGATGACCTCCTCCAGAGATTTTTGGAGCACCTCCATCTTCTCTAAAACAAATCGAGTTTGTGCGGAAGGCTTGGAGACTGGTGCCAGTGCAACTCCCCCCAAATCAACCGAATGCCAACTTCGGATTTACGGGAATCAACCCGAGAGCGATTCCCAACCAGCTGGTCGATGTTACCGGTAGGATCGAGGGATTACGGAGCGCAGCCAGACCGAACAAAGCTCTGAGTACCAACTGTAGTATCCCACTACGCGAATCACAGAGAAGGGGATGAGAAACAGAGGGAAACGGGGGATGAGATGCAGAATTCAGTTTCCATTCTTTTTTTTTCTTTTCTCCCCAGTACAGGTTGTTGGTCCTTATCTATAGGCATATGGGTACACGCACTCACCTTACACGCTGGCACGCAGGCCCCACACACACACACATACCCTGCCTTGATGCGCCTCTGAACCTGTTAGTTGTCAAACGGATCACGGCTGACGGGATCCGTTTCTTGAGTGTCAGGCTTCTAAGTTCCAACGGAAGAAGGCATGACATCGACCTCTTCGTCCCCTACGTCGTTCGCCTCGCCGTTGCGGACTACGGCCATCCCAAGCCGCCTCGAGCCAACTGCCCCCTCCCTACAGCTTCGCGGTGATCCGTCGCGCTGGTTGCGCCTCCCCTCTCCTCCCCCCTCTCTGCTCCCATACTCCGCCGCGGTCGCCGCTCGCGCCGTGCGACCCGGCCATGCCTGATGCGCGTGCCCTTGCACCGCCATCCTCCCAATAGCAGCGCTCGCGGCACCCCCTTACGCGCCCACCTCCGGCCGCTGTCGCCGCCTACGACCTCCCTGCCTCTCCTCTCCTGCCTGCGCCGGGCCACCGCGCCTATTCCTGTCGCCCGGCCACCACGACCGCTGCCGTTCCCTGCTGCGTCGCTCTGCCTGCTGCTTCCGTCGCGGGCCGCCGCTGCCGCCGCTCGCCCCACCTGCCGCGCGCGAGCCCGGCCCCGTGCTCTACTGCACCCCGTCCTGCTGATCGGGGCTACTGGCTCTGCCTGCCATGGCCCTCGCGCCCTGCTGTGGCCACAGCCTCGCCCCGCCCCGGGCAGACTACGGGCGCCCGTTACGCCCGCGCCTGCTGCCGTTAAGCCACGTCCACCACTGATGGCCTCTAGGCCACTTACATGTGGGGCCCAGTCCCTAGGAACTCTAAAAAACGTATATAAAAATAGTAAATTATTAATTAATTAATTAACTTAATTGATCTAGATAATTAACCTACTAATTACCTGTTAGTTAAACTATGACAATGACAGCGAGACCCACACGTAAGTTTGACCCAGTCAACAACCCTATTGACTGCTGACATCATGCTGATGTCATGATGTCATAACCCTGTTTTCCTTTTAATTAAATCTGTTAACTCCAAAATGTTTTAAAAACTTTAGAAATTAATCTAAAATTATTCGTAGCTCAGATGAAAAAAATTTATACATGAAAGATGCTCAGAATGACGAGACGAATCCGAATACGCGGTCCGTTCGTCTGCCACACGCCCCTAGCATGGAAAACATGCAACCGTCCCCCTCCATTTCATTTGTCTGAAAATGCCTAACACTGGGGAAACTTTCCGAGATGTTATCTCCCTTCGCCGGTATCGTGTAACACCGCGTTAGAACACCCTAGCGCTGCTTATTGTCTTGTCATGTATCTATGTGCTTTGTATTTACTGTTTCTTCCCCTCTCTTCTCTCCGGTAGAACGCGAGACCGCTGCTGATGCCCCCGTGATCGACTATGTCACCGACGACACTTCTTTCCTTTCAGCGGAGCTTCCAGGCAAGCCCCCCTTTGATCATCCCAATATCGCCCATTTCATTCTCTCATGCTTGCATTAGATTTTGCTATTGTAATTGATTGCTCCTATTCTGATGCATAGCCTGGTTTTGTACCTGCTTATTGTTACCTACCTGCTTATCCTAAACTGCTTAGTATAGGTTGGTTAGTGATCCATCAGTGACCCCCACTTTGTACTCGTTGCCCTGCTTCATCATCGACGACTCGATCAATGTGATCGACGACCAGAGCCCGACACCTCACATCACATCACGCCCCTTTTGTTGCTCAACTTTGTAGAGCTACAATCGACCGCCGGGGCTGATACCTCGCAAAGCACTCCTGATGATGACTCTGTAGTGTAGCTATTCGGTCGTGGTCATCGAGGGTGATTCCTCCTTGACCACTCTTGATACGACTCTGTCGTGCAACCCCTCAAGTGTGAACCTCGAGGGTGGTTCCTCTTACGTTCACCTTGATGATTACATCGAGTGGAATCCACCGAGGGTGATTCCTCAGGTTTTCCCCTTGATGTTTGGACACATGGTTACCCGGACTTTACTTGAGACCACCATTGTCGAAGTCCGGTCGGCCCTGAGGGGTACCCGCGAGTTGACGTGAAAGTCGGGCAGGCCCGTAGAACACCCGCGAGTTTTCCACGTGGCATGGCCGGGCAGTCTGGGCCCTTGCCGTAAGTCCACGAGACGGGGCGACGGGTCACATTATCGTGAGTCTCTGCTCATTTCCGCGAGCCCCAAATGCACTAATAGGTTTGGGTATTTGTTCTAAGTTGGCCTCTGGCCTTTACGCACTAACCACCACGCGAGAATAGTTATGGCCCTCGATGCCGCAGTATCAGCCGAAGCTTTGTCAGACGTCCAGTTCAGTAGTGCGGCACGGCCGGATCGTGCTGGCCATCCGAGGCGGTGCTGGTATCCACCCTGCTCGCAACGACCCAGTGCTGCGGGCGATGGGCCCAAGGCCCCGAAGTGCTTAGGATGTAGACCGGCGGGGACCTCTTTGCTGAGCCTAGGTAGGGCTGCGACGTGTTGATCTTCCGAGGCCGGGCATTGACCCAGAAAAGAGTGTTCGACCAGAGTAATCAAGCGTGTTGGGTAACGTTGTGCACTCCTGCAGAGAAGTTATATATTCGAATACTGTGTCCATGGTAATGGACGTTCAGACTTGTATCCTGATCTTATATAACTAGAAATGGATACTTGAGATATGGATGGATATGTGGCTCCGGGATTGCTTTCTCGCAGGGAGTCGAGGAAGGATCTATGGGCGTTGATGTTACAACATGTCTGTTAAATATAAACGGCTATCATTTACTCCCCTACATGTTGCAAGATGCTCGGAGCTGCTTGAAGATGCTAGTCTTCCATAGGCTAGGCCTTCCCCCTCTATTCTGGCATTCTGCAGTTCAGTCCACAGTTACAAACCTTCCATTTGATACCAATGCATACTTAGTATAGATCTGATGCTTGCGAGTACTTTGGATGAGTACTCATGGTTGCTTTTCTACCCCTTTTCCCCCTTCTTTCTTCTTTCCGGTTGTTGCAACCAGATGATGGATCCCTAGAGCCAGATGCCACCGCTGATGGATGCTAGTACGTGGAGACCGCCGACGACCAGGAGTAGTTAGGGGGTCCCAAGCAGGAGGCCTTGCCTCTTCGATCATGTTGCTTTTGTGCTAGCCTTCTTAAGGCATCCTAGTTTAACTTATGTCTGTACTCAGATATTGTTTCTTCCGCTGACTCTTGTGCATCGAGCTATGTATTCGAGCCCTCAAGGCCCCTGGCTTGTAATATAAAGCTTGTATTTTTTTGATTTGTGTCTAGAGTTGTGTTATGATATCTTCCAGTGAGTCCCTGATCTTGATCGTACACATTTACGTGTATGATTAGTGTATGATTGAATCGGGGGTGTCACACTATGATAAAGAAACTTTGTGTAGCTTGGAATCTAGAGATTATCAATCTTACATTGACAATCTTAAGAGGAGAGTTCCCTACTCTGAAATTACCCAAACTATCTACCATGAAACTTATGATAAGTTTGATTGGATAACTAGGCGAATTTATGTAGGATTCAATGATGATTGGTTAGAAGAGAAGATTAGGGAACCCATTAAAAATGAGATACGTGTTTTGTATGATGATGTTTATGGTGATGATCCAGGCTATGGGTTTATGAATGTTAAAGTTTCTAATTAGACTCCTTTTCATGAATTAAGTTCACCCACTAGAAAGGAAAGAAAAGAAATAAAGTATTTGCTAAAATGGTTTTGGAAGATTTGATTAAGAAGGAGTTTCATGACAATACCTAGATCTATGTTTTATGCCTAGCCAGTGGCGTTAAACAATAGCGCTTGTTGGGAGGCAACCCAATTTTATTTTTGTGTTTTTGTTTTTGCTCCTATTCTTGAATAAATACACATTGTTACCTCTATAGTAATTGTGTTTTAGTGTTTTTAATTAGTGTTTATGCCAAGTAAAGCCTTTAGGATTCTCTGGTATATCTTTGATTTGATCTTGCTGAAACACATAAACTTCTGCGCCCAGAAACATAATTGATCTGAGCTGCTGGAACGTGATAAAATCCTGAATTTTTCAAACAAGATTGATATATGATTTTGCCTCTATTGTACTAATTTTTCAGAATTTTTGGAGTTACAGAAGTATACGAAGTTTACAGATTACAACAAAATGTTCTATTTTTGACAGATTATGTTTTCTATGTGTTGTTGTAACATCCCAATTTTTAATTTGGATGTTACTTATAGATCATTCATATGCCTCCATGATTTATGCATTTTTGCTTCTTTGATTGAGTTGAAGTTTGATCCGAGAGACCTTAAGCAACTCAAGGACCAAACTGAGAGAGTCGGAGGTTTCCAAAAAATCCATTCTTTTCAAAAATTAGAAAATTGGATCAAATTGTTTATTCAAAATTATTTTCCAATTATTTTGCAAATAAATAAAATAAAGAGAGAAGGTAAAAGGACTTCTTCAAAAACAGCAAAGAAATATTGGAAGTTGAAATTTGAATTTTTGGATATTTTATTTGATTTTATTTGATTTTATTTGCAAGTTTATTTATTTTATTGCGGAGTAATTAGAACAAATAAGTTTGTTTTTAGTTTAGGCATTTAGGCCCAGAAATATGTTCACTAGGTCATTAATAAGGCCATATTATTATTTGAATTTTCTGTTATTTTTTTAGATATATATTTAGTTTAGTTTTGCATGTTTTTCTTCTTTGGAAAAATGTTTTAAAAAAAAGTTCTCCGCCGACCGGGCCAGGCCGCGGCCAGCCAGCCGCTCGCCCCGACCGACTCCGACCTGGAGTCCGACCATTATGGGCTCTGGCTCTGGCATAATTGAGTAAGTTGTGTGACCTCTTTCTATGGTAGACTAGCAGATGTAGAGGGATAGTAGGTGTACCGGTCTACCCAGGGTTTAGACGGAATGCTTCAGAAAGACTATGTCTCGATCTTCCGATCATTGATGCGGTCGAGTCTTGTGGGGAAAAGTGCGCAAACCTCTGCAGAGTGTACAAACTAATCATGGTTAGCCGCGTCCCCAGTTATGGACAATTTGAGTATCTTGAAGTGAATTATTTGTTGATCTCATCACTTTTTAATTAATGTATTGGGTTTATTATTTATACTTGGTAATTTTGGGATTGAGTTGGAGGAACCTTCTCAATAATGGCATAAACTTGGTAGTAAATAAAATTTATTCCTTTGTTGTAGGGATAAATTAGCTTTATGCAAAAAAAATAAACTTAGAGCCTCCACAAGCCAAATATGCATGTAGATATAGTCTTCTCATTCATTTGCTCTATATGTGACTTTGCCAGCATATTCCATGTGCTGACCTACACGGCTGCAACGTCTCATGTTGCAGAGTTTTCCGACAAAGAATGAGGTGCGCTAGGTCATTTTCATGCACTCAGTTATGTCGTGGAGTTGATGGACTCATTTATCTTTTGAAGCTTCCGTAGTTACTTTAATTAGATGGCCTTCAGCCATATTTTTGTAATAAATACACTTTATGAGGACCTTGATGTAATAAGTGTGTGATTGAACTCTGCTATAATTCCTTGAGTACTATGTGTGTCAGCATACTGATCGAGGGATGACACTTAAGCACAGAGACTTCGATTCAATGGGATTGGGTCGCTACAAGATGGTATCAGAGCACACGCTGACTGTAGGACGCGACCACTGGGAAAAGCCACATGATACTCTTCTCTATTCATTTCTAGTCCTCCTCTATTTCTACTCTATAGATGTCGGACCCTAGGTACAAGTTCACTAAGCCGGATGATGACACGCCTTTAGGACGACACCTGAAGGAAGTCACGAAGTACCTGAACATCGGTCTACCAAGTTTCACTGGAACCTTCACTACAAATTTACCAGAAGAGGAGCGCCGGAGGATCAAAGTTCATGTACCTGGAAGGACTTTTGCACCAACTACCTAGCCGATGATCTCCGAGAACTTCGCTTGGAGATAGTTCCGAGAGGTTATGTTGCGGCACTGGAAATTCACTCCACTTTGTTGGGAAAGAACCGAGAAGCCCAGAAGATGGACAAGGAGATTGTAGAGATAAAGGAAAGGATTAGTAAAGGAAAGGCTAAAGGTTTTCGTGAGTATGAGCATGAAACTTTATAGTTTGAGGATCATATCTATGTGCCTAATGACCCTGAGATCACGAAGGTAATTCTTCAGGAGGCTCATGATTCGCCTTATTCGATTCGCTCATGCAACACCAAGATGTATCTGGACTTGAAGGAGAGTTTCTCGTGGACAGGTATGAAGAAGGATATTGCCGAGTATGTAGCAGTATGCGACGTATGTCAGAGAGTTAAGGCAGAACATCAGAAACCAGCAGGGTTACTTCAGCCTTTGCCGATACCCGAATGGAAGTGGGATAAACTTGGCATGGATTTCATCACCGGATACCCAGGACTCGTTCTGGTTATGACTCCATCTAGGTTGTAGTTGATCGCTTGACCAAGGTAGCCCATTTCATCCCTGTGAAAACCACTTATAGTAGTGCTAAGTAGGTAAAGATATACATGACCAGGATCGTATGTCTGCATGGAGTTCCGAGGACCATCGTATCAGATAGAGGAAGACAATTTATTTTGAAGTTTTGGAATCAGTTACACGAAACTTTGGGTACCAGGCTAGAGTTCAGTACCGCCTTTCATCCGCAGACAGATGGACAAACCGAGAGAGTCAACCAGATTCTGGAGGACATGTTGAGAGCTTGTGCGCTAGATTATGGATCCAGTTGGGATGATAATTTACCCTATGCAGAGTTCTCATATAACAACAGTTATAAGCCAGTTTGAAGATGGACCCTTTCGAAGCTTTGTACGGAAGGAGGCGCAGGACACCATTGATGTGGGATGAAGTTGGAGATTGGCAGTTGTTCGGACCAAATTTAATTAGAGATTCTGAGGAGAAGATTAAGTTGATTTGTGATAGACTGAAGATAACCCAGTCCAGGCAGAAGAGTTGTGCGGATACTAAACGCAAGGAGGTAACCTATGAAGTCGGAGACAGAGCATATCTTCGTGTGTCCCCACTCCGAGGAGTTAAACAATTCAGAGTCAAAGGAAAGTTAGCACCACGATTTGTGGGACCATACAGAGTCTTGGAATGTATGGGTGAAGTTGCCTACAAGTGAATTACCCGAAGGTTTGTCAGGAGTTCATGATGTGTTTCACGTTTCCCAGTTGAAGAAGTGCCATGCAGAGATGGCCGATATTCGACACAGTACCACTGGAAGCAATTCAGTTGGAGAGTGACCTGACCTATGAGGAGAAACCCGTTAAGATTCTCGAGTTTGCCAGCCGAGTTACTCGCAGCAAGGTCATCAAGTTTTGCAAGGTTCAATGGAGTCACCATACCGAGGAGGAAGCTACCTTGGAGCGCGAAGTAGACCTCCGAAAGGACCACCCACACCTATTTGCTGACCAACCCGAATCTCGAGGGCAAGATACATCTTAAGGGGGGTAGGTTTGTAACATCCCAATTTTCAATTTTGATGTTATTTATAGATCATTCATAAGCATCCATGATTTATGTATTTTTGCTTCCTTGATTTAGTTGAAGTTTGATCCAAGAGACCTTAAGCAACTCAAGGACCAAACTGAGAGAGTTGGAGGTTTCCCAGAAATCCATTTTTATTTGTCAAATATTAGAAAATTGGATCAAATTGTTTATTCAAAATTCTTTTCCAATTATTTTGCAAACAAATAAAACAAAGAGAGAGGATAAAAGGACTTCTTCAAAAACAGCAAAGAAATATTGGAAATTGAATTTTGAATTGATGGATATTTGATTTGATTTTGTTTGCAAGTTTATTTATTTTATTGTGGAGTAATTAGAACTAATAAGTTTGTTTTTAGTTTAGGCATTTAGGCCCAGAAAAATGTTCACTAGGTCAATAATAAGGCCATACTATTATGTGAATTTTTTTGTTTATTTTTTAGATATATATTTATTTTAGTTTTGCATGTTTTTCTTCTCTGGAAAAATATTTTAAAAAAAAGTTCTCCACCGACCGGGCCAGGCCGCGGCCCGCCCACCCAGCCGCCGCCCCGACCGACTCTGACCTGGAGTCCGACCGGCGCCCGACTCCGTCGCCGCCGCCGTGTCCGTGTGGGACACGCCCCGCCGCCGCCTTGCCCCTCCTCCAAGGCGCATCGCCCCGGCCCCTTTAAATATCAAGGCCCCGCACCCTCTCCTTCCCCAAGTCAAGCCGCCGCCGCCACATGCACTCGCTGCCGCCACCGCAAGCTGCCGCCGCCGCCACCCCGCACCGCATCCGCCGATGTCGCTGCACTCGCCGCCGACCATCGGAGTCACCGCCTGCTCAAGCCGACGCCGCCACCGCCGTCCATCTCGCCGCCGTCGACGTCCGCCGCCATCGGTAGCCCCGACCTCCTCTTGCCGTCCGATCTGGATCCAACGATCCAGATCGCGATCTGTTTTTTTAAATGTTTTTTTTATTTAGCGGACGTTCGTCCGTTAGGTCTCTGTAGCGAATGGTTTTCATTCATTAGGTTTCTATAGCAAATGTTCGTTCGTTAGATTTTTATGTTTCTCCTATTTTTTCTGCCAGGGACCTATTCGCTAGTTTTTATTTACAGTTTAGCCCCTATGTTTCAAACTAGCACAACTTTTTGCTTGTTTGCCCGAATTCGATGAAACTAGCGCCAAAATCTTTAGAGTGATCTCATTTATCCAGTAAACCAACTTAAACATGTTTTTGAATAGTTAAAAGTTGAATTTGTTTAGATTTGTATTTGAACTTCTTTTGATCATAATGAGTTTTGTAGCTCCGTTTTAGTTGTTATTTTTGCAAATCAAAGCTCATCTCATGTACCTTCTATTAAGATCTAATCCACATAATTATAATACTGTTAAAAATTGTTTTCTGTTTAGAGTAGTTATTTGCTTGTTTTTAAGTTTTCTGAACTTTTCTTCGATTTTCTTTGCATCTTTTGCTTGAGTGCTTATGTATGCTATTGTTTGTTTACGATAGATTTTCCAGAGTGCGAAGCTTGTTACTACGAATCTCTAGAGTTTTTCGATCGTCAGCAAGGCAAGTTACACTTTGATTATAATTTTCAATACCCAGTTTTTACTATGCATTAGCTTCGCCCTCAAAGATTTGCATGAGTAGGATTGGGAACATGTGGTTTGGTTGTAGTTCAAGAGGTAGGAACCTATTACCTTTGATCACCCCGGGAATATACGTTATGCTCAAAAATTGCTTAGCCATGCTCGTAGACGGGGATTGGTATTTGAGATTAATGAATGTTGCCTGAGTAATAGTTACTAAGGGAAAGTTAAGGTGGCAACTTTAATACACATCTGGGTGGATTGTTTGTGGCACCTGGAGAAACCAGTGCTTGCCCAAGGGAATCCCAAAGTACCCGTGTGATTACCCTAGGTCCGCCATGCAGGCTCAAAGGGATCATATGATATTTCATGCCTAGAAACTTCCGTGTGCAGCCACAAGCCATTATGGGCTCTGGCAATGGCATAGTTGAGTAAGTTGTGTGACCTCTTTCCATGGTAGACTAGCAGATGTAGAGGGAAAGTAGGTGTACCGGTCTACCCAGGGTTTAGAGGGAATGCTTCAGAAAGACTATGTCTCGATCTTCCGATCATTGATGCGGTCGATTCTTGTGGGGAAAAGTGCGCAAACCTCTGCAGAGTGTACAAACTAATGATGGTTAGCCGCGTCCCCAGTTATGGACAATTTGAGTATCTTGAAGTGAATTATTTGTTGATCTCATCACTTTTTAATTAATGTATTGGGTTTATTATTTATACTTGGTAATTTTGGGATTGAGTTGGAGGAACCTTCTCAATAATGGCATAAACTTCGTAGTAAATAAATTTTATTCCTTTGTTGTAGGGATAAATTAGCTTTATGCAAAAAAATAAACTTAGAGCCTCCAAAAGCCAAATATGCATGTAGATATAGTCTTCGCATTCATTTGCTCTATAGTGTGACTTTGCCAGCATATTCCATGTGCTGACCTACACGGCTGCAACGTCTCATGTTGCAGAGTTTTCTGACAAAGAATAAGTTGTGCTAGGTCATTGTCATGCACTAGGTTATGTCGTGGAGTTGATGGACTCATTATCTTTTGAAGCTTCCGCAGTTACTTTATTTAGATGGCCTTCGGCCATATTTTTGTAATAAATACTCTTTATGAGGACCTTGATGTAATAAGTGTGTGACTAAACTATGTTATAATTCCTCGAGTACTGTGTGTGTCAGCATACTGATCTAGAGATGACACTTAAGCACAGAGACTTCGATCCAATGGGATTGGGTCACTACAAGATGGTATCAGAGCACACGCTGACTGTAGGACGCGACAACTAGGAAAAGCCACATGATACTCTTCTCTATTCATTTCTAGTCCTCCTCTATTTCTACTCTATAGATGTCGGACCCTTGGTACAAGTTCACTAAGCCGGATGATGACACGCCTTTAGGACGACACCTGAAGGAAGTCACGAAGTACCTGAACATCGGTCTACCAAGTTTCACCTGAACCTTCACTGCAACTTTACCAGAAGAGGAGCGCTGGAGGATCAAAGTTCATGTACCTGGAAGGACTTTTGCACCAACTACATAGCCGATGATCTCCGCGAACTTCGCTTGGAGATAGTTCCGAGAGGTTATGTTGCGGCACTGGAAAATCATTCCACTTTGTTGGGAAAGAACCGAGAAGCCCAGAAGATGGACAAGGAGATTGTAGAGATAAAGGAAAGGATTAGTGAAGGAAAGGCTAAAGGTTTTTGTGAGTATGAGCACGAAACTTTATGGTTTGAGTATGTGCCTAATGACCCTGAGATCACGAAGTTAATTCTTCAGGGGGCTCATGATTCGCCTTATTCGATTCGCCCATGCAACACCAAGATGTATCTGGACTTGAAGGAGAGTTTCTCGTGGACAGGTATGAAGAAGGATATTGCCGAGTATGTAGCAGTATGCGACGTATGTCAGAGAGTTAAGGCAGAACATCAGAAACCAGCAGGGTTACTTCAGCCTTTGCTGATACCCGAATGGAAGTGGGATAAACTTGGCATGGATTTCATCACCGGATACCCAGGACTCGTTCTGGTTATGACTACATCTAGGTTGTAGTTGATCACTTGACCAAGGTAGCCCATTTCATCCCTGTGAAAACCACTTATACTAGTGCTAAGTAGGTAAAGATATACATGACCAGGATCGTATGTCTGCATGGAGTTCCGAGGACCATCGTATCAAATAGAGGAACACAGTTTACTTTGAAGTTTTGGAATCAGTTACACGAAACTTTGGGTACCAGGCTAGAGTTCAGTACCGCCTTTCATCCGCAGACAGATGGACAAACCGAGAGAGTCAACCAGGTTCTGGAGGACATATTGAGAGCTTGTGCACTAGATTATTGTTCCAGTTGGGATGATAATTTACCCTATGCAGAGTTCTCATATAACAATAGTTATAAGCCAGTTTGAAGATGGCCCCTTTCAAAGCTTTGTACGGAAGGAGGCGCAGGACACCATTGATGTGGGATGAAGTTGGAGATCGGCAGTTGTTCGGACCAAATTTAATTAGAAGTTCTGAGGAGAAGGTTAAGTTGATTTGTGATAGACTCAAGATAACCCAGTCCAGGCAGAAGAGTTGTGCCGATACTAAACGCAAGGAGGTAACCTATGAAGTCGGAGACAGAGCATATCTTCGTGTGTCCCCACTCCGAGGAGTTAAACAATTTAGAGTCAAAGGAAAGTTAGCACCACGATTTGTGGGACCATACAGAGTCTTGGAATGTATGGGTGAAGTTGCCTACAAGTTGGAATTACCCGAAGGTTTGTCAGGAGTTCATGATGTGTTTCACGTTTCCGAGTTGAAGAAGTGCCATGCAGAGATGGCCGATATTCGACAAAGTGCCACTGGAAGCAATTCAGTTGGAGAGTGACCTGACCTATGAGGAGAAACCCGTTAAGATTCTCGAGTTTGCCAACCGAGTTACTCGCAACAAGGTCATCAAGTTTTGCAAGGTTCAATGGAGTCACCATACCGAGGAGGAAGCTACCGTGGAGCGCGAAGTAGACCTGCGAATGGACCACCCACACCTATTTGCTGACCAACCCGAATCTCGAGGGCAAGATTCATCTTAAGGGGGGTAGGTTTGTAACATCCCAATTTTCAATTTGGATGTTATTTATAGATCATTCATATGCATCCATGATTTATGTATTTTTGCTTCCTTGATTTAGTTGAAGTTTGATCCAAGAGACCATAAGCAACTCAAGGACCAAACTGAGAGAGTTGGAGGTTTCCCAAAAATCCATTTTTATTTGTCAAAAATAGGAAAATTGGATCAAATTGTTTATTCAAAATTCTTTTCCAATTATTTTGCCAATAAATAAAATAAAGAGAGAGGATAAAAGGACTTCTTCAAAAACAGCAAAGAAATATTGGAAATTGAATTTTGAATTGTTGGATATTTGATTTGATTTTATTTGCAAGTTTATTTATTTTATTGCGGAGTAATTAGAATTAATAAGTTTGTTTTTAGTTAGGCATTTAGGCCCAGAAAAATATTCATTGGGTCAATAATAAGGCCATATTATTATGTGAATTTTTCTGTTATTTTTTAGATATATATTTATTTTAGTTTTGCATATTTTTCTTCTCTGCAAAAATGTTTTTAAAAAAGTTCTCCAACGACCGGGCCAGGCCGCGGCCCGCCCGGCCAGCCGCCGCCCCGACCGACTCTGACCTGGAGTCCGACCGGCGCCCGACTCCGTCGCCGCCGCCGTGTCCGTGCGGGACACGCCCCACCGCCGCCTTGCCCCTCCTCCAAGGCGCATCGCCCTGGCCCCTTTAAATATCGAGGCCCCGGCCCCTCTCCTCCCCCAAGTCAAGCCACCGCCGCCACACGCACTCGCCGCCGCCACCGCCCGTTGCCGCCGCCGCCACCCTGCACCGCATCCGCCGACGTAGCTGCACTCGCCGCCGACCATCAGAGCCACCGCCTGCTCAAGCCGCCGCCGCCGACGCCGCCACCGCCGCTCACCCCGCCGCCGTCGACGTCCGCCGCCACCGGTAGCCCCGACCCCCTCTCGCCGTCTGATCTGGATCCAACGATCCAGATCGCGATCTGTTTTTTTTTTTAAATGTTTTTTTATTTAGCGGACGTTCATCCGTTAGGTCTCTGTAGCGAACGGTTTTCATTCATTAGGTTTCTGTAGCGAATGTTCGTTTGTTAGATTTTTATGTTTCTCCTATTTTTTCTGCCAGGGACCTATTCACTAGTTTTTATTTACAGTTTAGCCCCTATGTTTCAAACTAGCACAACTTTTTGCTCGTTTGCCCGAATTCGATGAAACTAGCGCCAAAATTTTCAGAGCGATCTCATCTATCTAGTAAACCAACTTAAACATGTTTTTGAATATTTAAAAGTTGAATTTGTGCAGATTTGTATTTGAACTTCTTTTGATTGTAACTTGAGTTTTGTAGCTCCGTTTTAGTTGTTATTTTTGCAAATCAAAGCTCATCTCATGTACCTTCTGTTAAGATCTAATCCACATAATTATAATACTGTTAAAAATTGTTTTCTGTTTAGAGTAGTTATTTGCTTGTTTTTGAGTTTTCTGAATCTTTTCTTCGATTTTCTTTGCATCTTTTGCTTGAGTGCTTATGTATGCTATTGTTTGTTTACGATAGATTTTCTAGAGTGCGAAGCTTGTTACTACGAATCTCTAGAGTTTTCCGATCGTCAGCAAGGCAAGTTACACTTTGATTATAATTTTCAATACCCAGTTTTTTACTATGCATTAGCTTCGCCCTCAAAGATTTGCATGAGTAGGATTGGGAACATGTGGTTTGGTTGTAGTTCAAGAGGTAGGAACCTATTACCTTTGATCACCCCGGGAATATATGTTATGCTCAAAAATTGCTTAGCCATGCTCGTAGACAGGGATTGGTATTTGAGATTAATGAATGTTGCCTCAGTAATAGTTACTAAGGGAAAGTTAAGGTGGCAACTTTAATACACATCTGGGTGGATTGTTTGTGGCACCTGGAGAAACCAGTGCTTGCCCAAGGGAATCCTGGAGTACTCGTGTGATTACCCTAGGTCTGCCATGCAGGCTCAAAGAGATCATATGATATTTCATGCCTAGAAACTTCCATGTGCAGCCACAAGCCATTATGGGCTCTGCATAGTTGAGTAAGTTGTGTGACCTCTTTCCGTGGTAGACTAGCAGATGTAGAGGGAAAATAGGTGTACTAGTCTACCCAGGGTTTAGAGGGAATGCTTCAGAAAAACTATGTCTCGATCTTTCGATCATTGATGTGGTCGATTCTTGTGGGGAAAAGTGTGCAAACCTCTGTAGAGTGTACAAACTAATCATGATTAGCCGCGTCCCCAGTTATGGACAATTTGAGTATCTTGAAGTGAATTATTTGTTGATCTCATCACTTTTTAATTAATGTATTGGGTTTATTATTTATACTTGGTAATTTTGGGATTGAGTTGGAGGAACCTTCTCAATAATGGCATACACTTGGTAGTAAATAAAGTGTATTCCTTTGTTGTATGGAAAAATTAGCTTTATGCAAAAACTTAAACTTAGAGCCTCCACCAGCCAAATATGCATGTTGATGAGGACATCAATACCATTGTTACACCCACAGCCCCTACTGCTACATATATGGGACCAATTACTAGAGCTCGCGCACGCCAATTAAATTATCAGGTACTTTCGTTTCTTGGTAATGATTCTAATGTTCATGAGAATATGATGCTGCCTAAATTGGATACATTTGTTTTGCTTACAAATGAAGGGCCTAGCTTGGAGAAGGATGAACATTGGAGCAAGAACAAGCATGGAGATGATGCCATGCGCAAGGGGAACAAGAACGGAGTTACAAGTGATGATTTCAGGACTTTGAAGCCACCATAATGGGTGCATGAAGCCTTGGACGAAATATACAAGATGCCACTTCATAAATTTCGTCCCGAGGCTATTATAGGTGCTGCGTCACCTTTTTATTGGGCTAGGCCCATGTAATTTCGAAATACATAAGTATAGGCTATTTTTAGAGTCCGTATGTGTGGGGAAACAAGAGATAGGGTTGATTTCGGACCCCTCCACCAAGGGCCACGAAATTCCCCCTCTCTTCCTCCATATATACAGCCCTTAGGGCACCGTTTAGACTTTGGGTTTTGTTTAGATTAAAAGTTCGCCATAGCTGCAACTTTGCGTACTTCATTTGTGTTCAACGACCAGACAAAGGCGTCACAGAACCCCACCTTGATCAATAAAGCTTTCATCTTATATTCGCAATATCCAGATTGCAATCTTAGTTTCTTGCTTGTTCTTCGTTTGCTCGCAAGAAACAGACCCTCGTGGTCAGGTTGATCGTGCTCCGGCGTGGTCAATAACCTCTCGGAGTTGGTTTAGCGATTGCTAAGGCGCGACGTCCTCGCACGTTCGTAGTCGGATCGTCAAAGTCGACTTCCACCAAAGCGACATCCATCATCTCATCGAAAGACGGGACACCTTTGCCTCTATCAAGTGGTATCAGATTTCCAGGTTGCTCGGTGAGATTTTATAGTTTTTCGTAGTTTAGATCGAGTCTGTTCTTCATACCTATTGTCCACGAAAAAGCCAAAAAAATTAGGGTTAGTTCATCCCATCCGAACCAATCTGAGCCTTTGCATAATCTTTTCTGTATTTGCTTTGTTGAATTTGCGGTTGCATCGTCGTGTCAAGTTGCTGGTCTTAGCGTCTAGTCTTTTAGAGTTTCGAGTTCTGTTCACAGGTTGTCACGTCGCCGCTGCCATATACCACCACCACATATTCATCGCCAATCCGAATCCATATACGCCACCACATATCCGCCGCCATCACGCCCATCCGAGTCCACCTGCAACATATATCCGCCACCAGTCCGAGTTCCACCAGATTCATCTCCGCCACCAGTCCGAGTTCCACCAGATTCATCTCCGCCACCAGTCCGAGTTCCACCAGATTCATCTCCGCCACCAGTCCTAGTCCGAGTCCAGTAATTGTTGCATTGTTTTCGATTTCCAGATCACGCGATACTTCGAGTCGTGACAGCAGAGGACTCCCCAACTTCCGAGCCATCCGCAGAAGAAAAATAGTTCCAGTTTCAAAAAAAAAACTAAGTCTGGAAAATTCTGGCTAGGCAGTTTTTAGACCATTTGTAGACTTTTTCGAAAAAAAATTGTTGTGGAGCAAAAAAAAAGAGGAAAAAAGTGCAAAAAAAAAGAGAAAAAAAAATTCAGAGTGTGCTCCTCCCTTGTTTACGTGCCGCGCCATGATTTTGTTGGTGTTCTAGGCTCGCGTCTCTGGCACAGTCTAGCCTAGGACCAGCACAGTACCGTCGTTGAGCGTTTATTCAACTTTGCATCTCTGAATTGATTATTGCTGACCCCTTTTGCTACCATATTATGAGCCTTCCCAGCTCCACATACATCTACGTCGTGCGTTGGACTCTCCCTGGTAATCGCTCTATCCAAGCTTTGAGAGTTTTGACTACAACGGTTGCCGATCACCGCCTGCTGCTGGGTAAGAACTGGTAAGAATTTGAGATTTGCTTGACGGGTTTGTGATACACCACCACCACTTCTTAGTACTCTGTAGGATCATATTCTTCTGTGTTTCTATTTGCTGCTAACCATGGTAGGATCACAAGCCGATGAGACTGATTGGGAGAACCTGACGAACAAACAGCTACATGATAAATTTCAGCAAATGATGAGTGGACAGGTGCAAGATGTGCTAAACAGATTTGACGAGGCCATGGAGAAGATAGATGGCATTGAGAAGACGTTTGAAACAAAGTTTGATAGCAAGTTTGATGAATTGCTCGCGCGTTTTCCACAACCACCGCCGGCTGCACCTATCGCACCTCTGCAACGACAACAACTACGCCCCCTTCCGAATCAGTATGGACGAGCTCAGCGTGTTCCTATTGAGCTAGGACAAAATTCTGGTGCCGCTGCTACTGCTGTTGGTGCTTCTTTGGCTCCTGCTACTACTGCTGCTAGTACCGAGGAGGATGATTATGTGGGAGATTATGAGGATGAGGTTGATCAAAATCAGCACTACATGCAGCCACCAGCACCACCACCACCAGGTCGACCTCAGGTATATATTCGTAATGGTAGGCCTGCACCACCACCTCAGGTACGAGATGATGTCCATATTCCTAAACTGAAATTGAATATTCCACCATTTGAGGGTAGATATGTTCCTGATATATATCTTACTTGGGAGTTAGAAACTGAACAACGTTTTACATGTTTACAATATCCCGAGGAGAGACGGGTTGCTGCTGTTGTTTGTGCTTTCACTAGTTTTGCATGTGTATGGTGGTCTGAACATTGTAGATTATATCCTATTCCCGCTACTTGGGCTGCTTTGAAAACTGCTATGCGTACTCGTTGGGTTCCACCATATTATCAATGTGAATTGCTTCAAAAATTACAGCGCTTAAGACAAGGAAAAAATTCTGTAGAAGAATATTATCAGGAATTACAAACTGGCATGATTAGATGTGGTATTGTTGAGGAGAATGAAGCTATGCTTGCACGTTTTCTGGGTGGATTAAATAGAGAGATTCAGACCATTCTAGACTATAAGGAGTATACTAATATCACTCGTTTATTCCATCTTGCTTGTAAAGCTGAACGTGAAGTGCAGGATCGACAGGCATTGGCACGGACTAACTTTTCTGCAGGTCAACCTTCATCATGGACACCACGTGCATCATCTACTTCCACACGTTCTGCTACACCGGCGCCTCCGTCGGCTGCCACCTCCAACCGTGATACAATAAAGCAGGCACAATCACCACTATCTGCCAAGAGCACACCTTCTGGGCCTGCAAAGAGCTCTTCTTCATCCATGGCATCAACAGGGCAAACACATGATATTATTTGTCGACGTTGCAAGGGTGGAGGTCATTATGCGAGAGAATGCCCATCTAAGCGTGTGATGATTGTTACTGAGGATGGTGGGTATGAGTCCGCTAGTGACTATGATGAGGAGACTTTGGCTCTTATTACACGTGACGAACACGGTGGAGACGATTCTGATCATGAGACGCAATACATGGCTCCTGAAGATGCTGACAGGTATGAATGTTTAGTTGCTCAACGTGTTTTGAGTGTGCAGGTTACACAAGCTGAGCAAAATCAGAGGCATAATTTGTTCCATACGAAGGGAGTTGTGAAGGAACGTTCTGTTCGCGTGATCATAGATGGAGGGAGTTGCAACAACTTGGCTAGCATGGAGATGGTGGAGAAGCTATCTCTCACCACAAGACCACATCCACATCCTTACTACATCCAATGGTTCAACAACAGCGGCAAGGTTAAGGTAACACGTACTGTTCGTGTACATTTTAGTATCTCTACATATGCTGATTATGTTGATTGTGATGTGGTACCTATGCAAGCATGTTCCTTATTACTTGGTAGACCATGGCAATTTGATAAAAATTCTATTCACCATGGTAGAAACAATCAGTATACTCTTGTTCATAAGGATAAAAAATATTACTTTGCTTCCTATGACTCCTGATTCCATTTTGAAAGATGATATTAATAGAGCTAATAAAGCAAAACAGGAGAAAACTAAGAGTGAAAATCAGATTGTGGCAAAAGAATTTGAGCAACAAATGCAGCCTAATAATAATAAACAATCTAGTGTTGCTTCTGAAATTAAATTGAAAAGTGCATGTTTACTTGCCACCAAATCTGATATTGATGATCTAGATTTTAGCAAATCTGTTTGCTATGCTTTTGTGTGCAAAGAGGCATTATTTTCATTCGAGGACGTGCCTTCCTCTTTGCCTCCTGCTGTCACTAACATTTTGCAGGAGTTCGCTGGCGTCTTTCCACAAGACGTGCCACCGGGATTACCACCTATTCGCGGGATTGAGCATCAAACTGACTTAATTCCCGGTGCATCATTACCCAACCGTGCACCATACCGTACCAATCTAGAGGAGACGAAGGAGATTATGCGTCAAGTACAAGAACTGCTCGACAAAGGTTATATACGCGAATCCCTTAGTCCTTGTGCTGTTCCTATCATTTTAGTGCCGAAAAAGGATGGTACGTCGCGTATGTGCGTTGATTGTAGAGGCATTAATAATATTACTATTCGTTATCGTCATCCTATTCCTAGGCTAGATGATATGCTTGATGAATTGAGTGGCTCTACAATATTCTCCAAAGTTGATTTGCGTAGTGGATACCATCAAATTCGTATGAAATTGGGTGATGAATGGAAAACAGCATTTAAAACTAAGTTTGGTTTATATGAGTGGTTAGTCATGCCTTTTGGGTTAACTAATGCACCTAGTACTTTCATGAGATTAATGAACGAAGTTTTACGTGCTTTCATTGGACGATTTGTGGTAGTCTATTTTGATGATATACTGATTTATAGCAAATCTTTGGAAGAACATTTGGAACATTTACGTGCTGTTTTTATTGCTCTACGTGATGCACGTTTGTTTGGTAACCTGGGAAGTGCACCTTTTGCACCGACCGAGTATCTTTTCTTGGCTATGTTGTTACTCCACAGGGAATTGAAGTTGATAAAGCCAAGATTGAAGCTATTGAGAGTTGGCCGCAGCCCAAAACGGTCACACAAGTGAGGAGTTTTCTTGGCCTCGCTGGATTCTATAGGCGTTTTGTGAGAGATTTCAGCACCATTGCTGCACCTCTCAATGAGCTTACAAAGAAAGATGTGCCTTTTATTTGGGGTACCGCACAGGAAGAAGCCTTCACGGTATTGAAAGATAAGATGACACATGCTCCTTTACTCCAACTTCCTGATTTTAATAAGACTTTTGAGCTTGAATGTGATGCTAGTGGAATTGGATTAGGAGGTGTGTTATTACAAGATGGCAAACCTGTTGCATACTTTTCTGAAAAATTGAGTGGGCCTAGTCTGAATTATTCTACTTATGATAAAGAATTATATGCTCTTATTCGGACTTTAGAAACATGGCAACATTATTTATGGCCCAAAGAATTTGTTATACATTCTGATCATGAATCTTTGAAACATATTAAAAGTCAAGCTAAACTGAATCGTAGACATGCTAAATGGGTTGAATTTATTGAGACTTTCCCTTATGTCATTAAACACAAGAAGGGAAAAGAAAATGTTATTGCTGATGCATTGTCTCGTCGCTATACTATGCTTTCACAACTTGACTTCAAAATATTTGGTTTGGAGACCATCAAAGATCAATATGTGCATGATGCTGATTTTAAAGATGTAATGCAGAATTGTAAAGAAGGAAGAATGTGGAACAAGTTTGTCGTTAACGATGGATTTGTGTTTCGTGCTAACAAGCTATGCATTCCAGCTAGCTCCGTTCGTCTTTTGTTGTTGCAGGAGGCGCATGGAGGAGGATTAATGGGACACTTTGGCGTGAAGAAGACGGAGGACATACTTGCTACACATTTCTTTTGGCCAAAGATGAGACGGGATGTTGAGCGTTTTATTGCTCGCTGCACTACATGTCAAAAAGCTAAGTCACGACTCAATCCTCATGGTTTATATATGCCTTTGCCTGTACCTAGTGTTCCTTGGGAGGATATATCTATGGACTTTGTTTTAGGTTTACCTCGAACAAAGAAGGGGAGGGATAGCATATTTGTTGTCGTGGATAGATTCTCGAAAATGGCACACTTTATACCATGTCATAAAAGCGATGATGCTGTTAATGTTGCTGATTTGTTCTTTCGTGAAATTATTCGCTTGCATGGTGTGCCAAATACTATTGTTTCAGATCGTGATACTAAATTTCTTAGCCACTTTTGGAGATGTTTATGGGCTAAGTTGGGGACTAAACTGCTTTTTAGTACTACTTGTCACCCCCAAACTGATGGACAAACTGAAGTAGTCAATAGAACGTTGTCTACTATGCTTAGGGCTGTTTTGAAGAATAATAAGAAAATGTGGGAGGAATGCTTGCCTCATATTGAATTTGCTTATAATCGTTCATTGCATTCTACTATTAAGATGTGCCCTTTTGAAGTTGTGTATGGTTTCCTACCTCGTGCACCTATTGATTTGTTGCCTCTTCCATCTTCGGAGAAGGTTAATTTTGATGCTAAACAACGTGCTGAATTGATTTTAAAAATGCATGAGTTAACTAAGGAAAACATTGAGCGTATGAATGCTAAATATAAACTTGCTGGAGATAAGGGTAGAAAACATGTTGTGTTTGCACCTGGAGATCTTGTTTGGTTACATTTGCGTAAGGATAGATTTCCTGATTTGCGCAAATCAAAGCTAATGCCACGTGCTGACAGTCCCTTTAAGGTGTTAGAGAAAATAAATGATAATGCATATAAACTTGAGCTGCCTGCAGATTTTGGGGTTAGTCCCACTTTTAACATTGCAGATTTGAAGCCTTATTTGGCTGAGGAAGATGAGCTTCCGTTGAGGACGACTTCATTTCAAGAAGGGGAGGATGATGAGGACATCAATACCATTGTTACACCCACAGCCCCTACTGCTACATATACGGGACCAATTACTAGAGCTCGCGCACGCCAATTAAATTATCAGGTACTTTCGTTTCTTGGTAATGATTCTAATGTTCATGAGAATATGATGCTGCCTAAATTGGATACATTTGTTTTGCTTACAAATGAAGGGCCTAGCTTGGAGAAGGATGAACATTGGAGCAAGAACAAGCATGGAGATGATGCCATGCGCAAGGGGAACAAGAACGGAGTTACAAGTGATGATTTCAGGACTTTGAAGCCACCATAATGGGTGCATGAAGCCTTGGACGAAATATACAAGATGCCACTTCATAAATTTCGTCCCGAGGCTATTATAGGTGCTGCGTCACCTTTTTATTGGGCCAGGCCCATGTAATTTCGAAATACATAAGTATAGGCTATTTTTAGAGTCCGTATGTGTGGGGAAACAAGAGATAGGGTTGATTTCGGACCCCTCCACCAAGGGCCACGAAATTCCCCCTCTCTTCCTCCATATATACAGCCCTTAGGGCACCGTTTAGACTTTGGGTTTTGTTTAGATTAAAAGTTCGCCATAGCTGCAACTTCGCGTACTTCGTTTGTGTTCAACGACCAGACAAAGGCATCACAGAACCCCACCTTGATCAATAAAGCTTTCATCTTATATTTGCAATATCCAGATTGCAATCTTAGTTTCTTGCTTGTTCTTCGTTTGCTCGCAGGAAACAGACCCTCGTGGTCAGGTTGATCGTGCTCCGGCGTGGTCAATAACCTCTCGGAGTTGGTTTAGCGATTGCTAAGGCGCGATGTCCTCGCACGTTCGTAGTCGGATCGTCAAAGTCGACTTCCACCAAAGCGATATCCATCATCTCATCGAAAGACGGGACACCTTTGCCTCTATCACATGTAGATATAGTCTTCTTCATTCATTTGCTCTATAGTGTGAATTTGCCAGCATATTCCATGTGCTGACCTACGCGGCTGCAATGTCTCATGTTGCAGAGTTTTACGACGAAGAATAAGGTGCGCTAGGTCGTTGTCATGCACACAGTTATGTCGTGGAGTTGATGGACTCATTTGTCTTTCGAAGCTTCCGCGGTACTTTATTTAGATGGCCTTCAGCCATATTTTTGTAATAAATACTCTTTATGAGGACCTCGATGTAATAAGTGTGTGATTGAACATTGTTATAATTTCTCGAGTACTGTGTGTGCCAGCATACCGATCCAGGGATGACACTTAAGCACGGAGACTTCGATCCATTGGGATCGGGCGCTACAGTTGTTTTCTTATTTTGATGAATCTATGGGTAGTATCGTGGGGTATGAACCATGGAGAAATTGGATAGTAGATATTACACCAATATAAATAAAGAATGAGTTCACAATAGTACTGAAAGCACAAGTGCTCCCTGGGTGATTTTGGTAATTAATGTCAACATATCTCTTGTTGGACTAATACTTTCATCTAATATATTTTAGATAAGACCAACAGTCGAGTGGCATGGACAAGAGGATGTGGAACCCCTTCAAGATGCTAAGGACAAAGGATTGGCTCAAGCTCAAAGCTCAGGACTCTACAATTTCTATTTTAGTGATCCAAGATCACATTGAGTCAATAGGAAAGCCAATACTATTAAAAGGGGATGAGGTGTTGCTTAATGGCTTGCTTGCTCAAAATGCTTAGTTATGCTCCAAAGCCCTCAATCACTTTTTCACATCCACATATGTCCTAAACCAAAAGTCAAACTCGGCCCCACCGATTTGATCCATCCGGCGCCACCGAGTTCATTTGACATAGTCATTGCCAGAAACCCTAGTCTTTTCGGTTTCACCGATACGGATCTCGGTCTCACCGAGATGGGTTTGCAAACTCTCTATTGTCTATTGCAATATTTTCGGTCCCACCGAGAATACGTACTCGGTCACACCGAGTTTGCCTGACCAACTCTCTATTTTACTTATTACCAAATCGGTCCCACCGAGTTGTGTAATCGGCCAAATCGAGATGAGGTTTTACCCTAACCCTTGCACATCAGTCCCACCGAGTTGATCATACCGGTCCCACCGAAATTGCCTAACGGTCACATATGCGGTTAGGTTTTGTGTGGAGGCTATATATACCCCTCCACCCTCTCCTCATTCGTGAGAATAGCCATCAGATCGTGCCTACACTTTCACTACTCAGTTTCTGAGAGAGAGCCACCTACTCATGTGTTGAGACCAAGATATTCCATTCCGACCATATGAATCTTGATCTCTAGCCTTCCCCAAGTTGCTTTCCACTCAAATCATCTTTCCACCAAATCCAATCCTATGAGAGTGAGTTGAGTGTTGGGGAGACTATCATTTGAAGCACAAGAGCAAGGAGTTCATCGTCAACACACCATCTATTACCTTTTGGAGAGTGGTGTCTCCTAGATTGGTTAGGTGTCACTTGGGAGCCTCCAACAATATTGATGAGTGAACCAAGGAGTTTGTAAGGGCAAGGAGATCGCCTACTTCGTGAAGATCTACCCTAGTGAGGCAAGTCCTTCATGGGCAATGGCCATGGTGGGATAGACAAGGTTGCTTCTTCGTGGACCCTTCGTGGGTGGAGACCTCCATGGACTCGCGCAGCCGTTACCCTTCATGGGTTGAAGTCTCCATCAACGTGGATGTACGATAGCACCACCTATTGTAACCATGACAAAAACAGTCGTGTCTCCAATTGCGTTTGCACACTCCAATCCCATCCCTTTGCTTTCTTGCAAGTTGCATGCTTTACTTTCCGCTGCTCATATACTCTTTGCATGCTTGCTTGATTTGTATTGTGAATGGTTAGACTTGTACTAAAACTCAACCTAAACTTGAAAAACTTGAAAACTGTGAACTTTGTGTGTTGAGTGTCTAATCACCCACCCTCTAGACACCTCTTCTCGATCCTTTCAATTGGTATCAGATCTTTGGTCTCCATTGCTTTGGTTTAAACACCATTGGAGGAAGATAGATGAGTCTACTTTGGGGAGTCTTAGACATAGAGTGCTTATAGTTGATGGAGAGTACTTTCATGAATGGAAAAATGAGATGATTGTGATTTTCAATGAATATCATTTGAACAATTACATTACTAGCCCTTGTGCACCTCATGTTGATCCTATGCATCCTTCTCTTGATGAGTCAATTGACATGATTCACAATCTTAGAACTATTGATCTTATCACTAGAGGCTTGCCTAGAAACTTGATTGGTTGCTTGCCTACTCTTAAGTGTGCCTATACCATATGGAAATTTTTTGAGGAACGATTTCCAAATTATTCCTTGCAAAATCTAGATGAAATTCTCCATAAGTCTATTGCCTTGAGTAAGATGAATTCCAACGATCCTAAGTTTGGTGATTGTCTATTTGAGATTACAAATCTTATGCGTGCCAAAGGAGATGTTGGAATTATTAGCAATATTATTTCTGAAGCTAGTATAATTCATAAAGAAGATCATTGTCAAACTCATTCTAATGAATCACCCTCTCTAGGAATTGATCCACCACATGACAATGTTGAACATGGATACTATGACGAGGATGATGATAGTTACTTTGATCTTGATGATGCAATGAGACACTTTTGTCTTATGGCAAATCTTCGGGGATACATGGTAGGAGGAAAGGAATGGGTTCTTGATAGTGGATGTACCGATCACATGACCGGAGATAAAGATATGTTTCGTGAGCTTGCTGAAAACGACGGCCCTTGAAAGTATGTCACTTTTGGTGATAACTCAAAGGGTAAGGTGGTTGGCCTCGGTAAGGTGGCCATCTCACATGATAGCTCCATACAAAACGTCATGCTCGTTGAATCCCTTGGCTATAATCTGCTTTCTGTTTCTAGACTAGCTGACTTTGGCTTCAATGTTCTATATACCGAAGTAGATTGCCAAGTGTTTCGTAGAGATAATCATAAAATGGTCTTTACCGACATACGCAAAGGTGATCTATACATTGTTGATTTCACTAAAAAGGCTCAACCTAGAAATTGATTTATTGCTAAATCCTCTAAAGGTTGGTTATGGCATAGATGATTAGGTCATGTTGGCATGCGAAACCTTGACAAGCTTATTAAAGGAAATCATATCCTTGGAGTTAACGATGTCATATTTGATAAGGATAGACTTTGCAGCGCTTGTCAGGCAGCTAAATAGGTAGGAGGGAGGCATCCCGTGAAAAACATCATGATCACAAGGAGGCCACTCGAGCTACTTCACATTTATCTTTTTGGTCCCAACGCCTACAAAAGTCTCGGTGGAAATTCTTTTGGTCTAGTTATAGTTGATGATTTTTCAAGATTTACGTGGGTGTTCTTTCTCGATGATAAATCGCAGGTCCAAAAGATATTCAAAAACATTGCTAGGAAGGCCCAAAATCAATTTGAAGTGAAGATCAAGAAGGTTCGCAACGACAATGGAACGGAGTTCAAGAACGCTAATGTGGACACCTTTCTTGACGAAGAAGGGATTTCACATGAGTTCGCCGCTATGTACACACCTCAACAAAATGGAGTTGTTGAGAGGAAGAACCGGACGCTCATCAAAATGGCGAGAACGATGCTTGATGAGTACAAGATGCCAAAGCACTTTTGGGCGGAAGCAGTTGAGACAACTTGTCATGCGACAAATCGCTTGTATCTTCACAAGCTACTCGGCAAGACGGAATATGAGCTCCTCACCAGTGACAAACCCCATGTTGGATACTTTCGAGTATTCGGCTCAAAGTGCTACATTCTTAATAAGCATCGTCGTTCTAAATTTTCTCCTAAATCTCATGAGGGATTCCTACTTGGTTATGGTTCAAACTCTCACACTTACCGTGTCTACAACAATTTCACCCGAAAGGTTGAAGAAACGGTAGATCTGAAGTTTGATGAATCTAACGGCTCGCAAGTAGAGCAATTGCCAATTGATGTAGGAGATAAAGATCCTTCAGAAGCAATCCAAGACTTGTCTATTGGCAAGGTTCGTCCAATGGAGGTGAAGGAGAGTACCTCGTCAGTCCAAGTGGAAGCTTCTACCTCACGACAAGGTGAACCAAGAGTTGATATGGAGGCATCCACAAGTGGGACACACCAAGAAGAAGAAAATGAGGGATTACACCAAGATGAACCTCATAAACCTCCTTCTCCACCATGACGAGAGAACGACAACATCAACAACGATGAAGGCCAAGAAGAAGAACGAGATGATGAAGAAGATGTTCCACCCCGACCAAAACAAAATCTCTCACGAGTTCGAGCAAGAGTTGCTAGAGATCATCCCCTCGAGCAAATCTACAATGATATCCAAACCGGGAGAATCACTCGCTCAAAATTTCGTTTGGCTAACTTTTGTGAACATTATTCATTCATCTCTAGCATTGAACCGATGAAGGTTGAAGAAGCATTGGAAGATCCGGATTGGATAAACACCTTGCATGAATAACTACACAACTTTGAGAGAAATCAAGTGCGGACATTGGTCGAGAAGCCCGACAAAAACCACAACATCATCGGTACCAAACGGGTGTTTTGCAACAAGCAAGATGAAGATGGACAAGTGGTCCGCAACAAAGCACGTCTCGTCGCCCAAGGATACACTCAAGTCGAAGGTATGGACTATGGTGAGACATGTGCCCCCGTTGCTAGACTTGAGTCCATTCGCATCTTACTTGCCTATGCTAATCACCATGATATTACTTTATACCAAATGGGCATTAAAAGTGCTTTTCTAAATGGTGAAATTGAGAAGGAAGTTTATGTTAAACAACCTCTCGGCTTTGTTAATCCTAAGAAACCCAATCATGTTTACAAGCTTCACAAAGCTCTTTATGGTCTTAAGCAAGCTCCTAGAGCATGGTATAAATGCTTGACCAAGTTCCTTATTGAAAAAGGCTTTTGGATTGGAAAAATTGATTCTACTCTTTTCACTAAAAGGGTTAATGGAGAATTATTTGTGTGCCAAATTTATGTTGATGATATTATATTTGGATCAACTATCCCTCATTTTAGTGAGAAGTTTGGGAAGCTTATGTCGGAGAAGTTTGAGATGTCTATGATGAGTGAACTCAAGTTCTTTCATTTGCAAATCAAGCAAACTAAGGAAGGTACCTTTGTCTCTCAAACGAAGTATACCAAGGACTTGTTCAAGAAGTTCAATATGCAAGAATGCAAAGGTATGAGTACACCCATGCCTACTAGTGGACATCTTGACTTGACCAAAGATGGTGAACCCATTGATCAAAAGGTTTATCGCTCTATGATTGGTTCATTATTATATCTATGTGCCTCTCGTCCCGATATCATGCTAAGTGTGTGCATGTGTGCATGATATCAAGTGGCCCCTAAAGAATGTCATCTTAAGGCCATGAAAAGGATAGTGAGATACTTAATACATACATCAAACTTTGGCATTTGGTATCCAAAGAGTGCCTCCTTCAATCTTGTTGGCTACTCCGACTCGGACTATGCCGGTGACAAGGTTGATAGAAATTCCACTTCGGGTACTTGTCAATTTCTTGGTAGATCTCTTGTGTCTTGGTCCTCCAGGAAAGAAAACTCGGTATCCTTATCCACCGCCGAAGCGAAATACATTGCCGCTGGTTCTTGTTGTGCTCAATTACTTTGGATGACCCAAACTCTTAAAGATTATGGATATATGTGAAAAATGTTCCTTTGCTTTGTGACAATGAAAGTGCAATTAAGATTGCTCACAATCCCATACAACACTCTCGAACTAAGCACATTGAAGTTCGTCATCACTTCATTCGAGATCATGTTGCTAAGGGTGATATTAACCTTAAGCATGTTCACACCAACAAGCAATTGGCGGATATATTCACTAAACCACTTGATGAGAAAGTGTTTTGCAGGTTGAGAGGTGAATTGAACATCATTGATGCCTCAAACTTGGAGTAGGAACTCCATTGAGATACATGCAAGACATGAGCCTATGACTAATCCTTGATATTTCTCTCATGATCATGATCACATATATTGGATACATTTGCACCCTTGCATGTTATCTAGCCCATGTAGGTACTTGGATGGATCTAAATCTATGAGACTACAACTCATTCATATCTTGAGCAATCTCTACATCACCAAGTCTCTACTTCATGGTGGTTGAAGACAAGGAAGGATGAAATTCTTCAAATACATCCTTTGACAAATTCCTAAGTCAAATTTCATGATTGTCATTTTGGATACACAAGTTCTCTTCCCTGCAAATGTAATCCATGTAGGTGGATGAACTCAAATTCCAAGTGATGCTCCAAATGAACTACATCAACAATGAGCATCCCACACAAGTTCAACTACATGATCAAGTTCAACACCACCACCCAAGGTATGTTATTCCATCTTAGAGAAGCTTTACCCCAAGACATGGGTCAAAGCAACTCAACAAGTGGAGAATACATCAAGATGCTTAAATGAAAAATGGCAACCCCATTTTGAGCTTAAACGATGAGTATGACCTATGATCAAGTGTCCTCACTTGACTCCTAAGTCAATATACTCTAACATAGGTGACTTTGTCACCGACCAATTCTAGATGAAGTTCTCTAGTGTTTCTTCTTATTCTTGCATTTTGTCTCATGCATATTTGATCCCCTTTCAAAAAAAATCATCTAGACTTATTTTCTTTTATTTCTATTCTGCATTTCTCTGCACCCAATCCGTTGCAAATCCTTCAGTTAATTCCTTGCAAATCCTTGTGAGATCTTATTCGCTTAGTGAGCTGAGGTGACTAGTGCTTTCTCTGTGATGAACTCGGACAAACCGATTTGCCTCTTTTGGTCAAACCGAAACTTTTTTGTGCCACCGAAGGAATTAACTCGGTGCAGCCATTTCAATGCTAAGAAATCACTCTGTCACTTGCATTCTGCGCATTTTGTTCCAGCTCCACTCGATGACTCTTATCCTCTATCAGCATCATATTCCATGTGTTGCTTTGCTCTGTGACTCAAGGACCAAACCTATTTTGACTCACACTCTAGAAGACCCTTCTTGGAAATTGATGTCAAAGGGGTTCACATCAAAGCTTAGTTACTCCATCAGAGGGAGAGAGCAATAGGGGGAGAGAAACATTCTTATCTAAAGAGAGACCCCAGTTGTTTGTTGTTTGGAATTCAAAGAGGAGAGAAGTTACATGTCTTTAGAGGGGAAAGACATGTTTATGTTGTGTTGTGTTTGCTATGCTCTGATTTTCTATTCCCTATCCTCTCCCAATATCCATTATAAGATTCAGGGGGAGCAAGACATCTAAGGGAAGAAAATCCTAAAATTCATTCCATGTCTTTACCCTTGGGGACATGTCTACACTCAAATAGAGTACCTAGTACTCACTCTACACATGTCATCCCAAATCTTGGTACTCTTGTGGTTTACTACTCTTGCTCTGCTTAGTAGATGTTTCTGTGTTGTCTAACCTTGTTTACTCAGGTTCATCTCTTCCAAAGCTAGTTCACGACCACAAGGTAAGTATATGCATCACATTCACGTGCATCAGGATCTCTTGCTGATGTACATATTGTTTGCAAGAAGTACTCATAAGCATGAAGGTACATTTCCCATGTTCACACCATTCGCTCTGATGCATATAGCCAAGATACATGTAACTCATTGCTTGCTCTGTCATGATTACGCACTCACATGATCTTATGTTCCACATTTACATGATTGCATACATGTAGGGGGATCCTACGTATGTTACATGTCTTTCCAAAGCTTTACCTGCCTTTCACTATATATTTATCAAAAGCTTTGATGTATGTTGTCATCAATTACCAAAAAGAGGGAGATTGAAAGCACAAGTTCTCCCTGGATGATATTGGTAATTAATGTCAACATATCTCTTGTTGGACTAATACTTTCATCTAATATATTTCAGATAAGCCCAATAGTGGAGTGGCAAGGACAAGAGGATGTGGAACCCCTTCAAGATGCTAAGGACAAAAGATTGGCTCAAGCTCAAAGCTCAGGACTCTACAATTTCTATTTTACTGATCCAAGATCACATTGAGTCAATAGGAAAGCCAATACTATTAAAAGGGGACGAGGTGTTGCTTAATGGTTTGCTTGCTAAAAATTCTTAGTGATATGCTCCAAAGCCCTCAACCACTTTTTCACATCCACATATGTCCCAAACCAAAAGTCAAACTCGGCCCCGCTGATTTGATCCATCCGGCGCCACCGAGTTCATTTGACATAGTCACTGCCAGAAACCCTAGTCTTTTCGGTTTCACTGGTAGGGATCTCGGTCTCAACGAGATGGGCTTGCAAACTCTCTGTTGTCTATTGCAATATTTTCGGTCCCACCAAGAATATGTAATCGGTCACATCGAATTTGCCTGACCAACTCTCTTTTTTTACTTATTACCAAATCAGACCCACCGAGTTGTGTAATCGGCCAAACCGAGATGAGGTTTTACCCTAACCCTTGCACATCGGTCCCACCGAGTTGATCATATCGGTCCCACAGAAATTTCCTAACGGTCACATATGCACTGAATCGGTCCGACCGAGTTTTCTGATTCGGTCCCACCGAGTTTGGTATAATGTGTGTAGCGGTTAGATTTTGTGTGGAGGATATATATACCCCTCCACCCTCTCCTCATTTGTGAGAAAAGCCATCAGATCGTGCCTACACTTTCACTACTCATTTGCTGAGAGAGAGCCACCTACTCATGTGTAGAGACCAAGATATCCCATTTCGACCATATGAATCTTGATCTCTAGTCTTCCCCAAGTTTCTTTCCACTCAAATCATCTTTCCACCAAATCAAGTCCTATGAGAGAGTTGAGTGTTGGGGAGACTATCATTTGAAGCACAAGAGCAAGGAGTTCATCATCAACACACCATCTATTACCTTTTGGAGAGTGGTGTCTCCTAGATTGGTTAGGTGTCACTTGGGAGCCTCCAACAATATTGTGGAGTGAACCAAGGAGTTTGTAAGGGCAAGGAGATCGCCTACTTCGTGAAGTTCTACCCTAGTGAGGCAAGTCCTTCGTGGGCGATGGCCATGGTGGGATAGACAAGGCTGCTTCTTCGTGGACCCTTCGTGGGTGGAGCCCTCCATGGACTCGCGCAGTCGTTACCCTTCGTGGGTTGAAGTCTCCATCAACGTGGATGTACGATAGCACCACCTATCGTAACCACGACAAAATCATTCGTGTCTCCAATTGTGTTTGCACACTCCAATCCCATCCCTTTGCTTTCTTGCAAGTTGCATGCTTTACTTTCCGATGCTCATATACTCTTTGCATGCATGCTTGATTTGTATTATGAATGGTTAGACTTGTACTAAAACTCCATCTAAACTTGAAAAACTTAAAAACTGTCAACTTTGTGTGTTGAGTGTCTAATCACCCCCCCTCTAGACATCTCATCTCGATCCTTTCAATTGGTATCAGAGCTTTTGTCTCCATTGTTCTGGTTTAAACACCATTGGAGGAACATGGATGAGTCTACTTTGGGGAGTCTTAGACATAGAGTGCATATACTTGATGGAGAGTACTTTCATGAGTGGAAAAATGAGATGCTTGTGATTCTCAATGAATATCATTTGAACAAGTACATTACAAGCCCTTGTGCACCTCATGTTGATCCTATGCATCCTACTCTTGATGAGTCAATTGACATGATTCGCAGTCTTAGAACTGTTGATCTTATCACTAGAGGCTTGCCTAGAAACTTGATTGGTTGCTTGCCTACTCTTAAGTGTGCCTATACCATATGGCAATTTCTTGAGGAAAGATTTCCAAATTATTCCTTGCAAAATCTAGATGAAATTGTCCATAAGTCTATTGCCTTGAGTAAGATGAATTCCAATGATCCTAACTTTGGTGATTGTCTATTTGAGCTTACAAATCTTATGCGTGCCAAAGGAAATGTTGGAATTATTAGCAATATTATTTCTGAAGCTATTATAATTCATAAAGAAGATCATTGTCAAACTCATTCTAAAATTGGAAAATTGGATCAAATTGGTTATTCAAAATTATTTTCCAATTATTTTGCATATAAATAAAATAAAGTGAGAGGATAAAAGGACTTCTTCAAAAACAGCAAAGAAATATTGGAAATTGAATTTTGAATTTTTGGATATTTGATTTGATTTTATTTGCAAGTTTATTTATTTTATTGTGGAGTGATTAGCACTAATAAGTTTGTTTTTAGTTTAGGCATTTAGGCCCATAAAAATGTTCACTAGGTCAATAATAAGGCCATATTATTATGTGAATTTTTCTGTTATTTTTAGATATATATTTATTTTAGTTTTGCACGTTTTTCTTCTCCGGAAACGGGCCAGGCCGTGGCCCAGCCAGTCGCCGCCCCGACCGACTCTGACCTGGAGTCCGACCGGCGCCCGACTCCGTCGCCGCTGCCGTGTCCGTGCGGGACACGCCCCGCCGCCGCCTTGCCCCTCCTCCAAGGCGCATCGCCCCGGCCCCTTTAAATATCGAGGCCCCGGCCCCTTTCCTCCTCCAAGTCAAGCCGCCGCCGCCACACGCACTCGCCGCCCCGCGCCGCATCCGCGAACGCTGCCGCACTCGCCGCCGATAATCGGAGCCACCGCCTGCTCAAGCCTACGCCGCCACCGCCGTCCACCTCGCCGCCGTCGACGTCCGCCGCCATCGGTATCCCCGACCCCCTCTCGCCGTCCGATCTGGATCCAACGATCCAGATCGCGATCTATTTTTTTAAATGTTTTTTTATTTAGCGGACGTTCGTCCGTTACGTCTCTGTAGCGAACGGTTTTCATTCATTAGGTTTCTGTAGCGAATGTTCGTTCGTTAGATTTTTATGTTTCTCCTATTTTTTCTGCCAAGGACCTATTCGCTAGTTTTTATTTACAATTTAGCCCCTATGTTTCAAACTACCACAACTTTTTGCTCGTTTGCCCGAATTCGATGAAACTAGCGCCAAAATCTTCAGAGCGATCTCATCTATCCAGTAAACCAACTTAAACATGTTTTTGAATAGTTAAAAGTTGAATTTGTTCAGATTTGTATTTGAACTTCTTTCGATCATAACTTGAGTTTTGTAGCTCCGTTTTAGTTGTTATTTTTGCAAATCAAAGCTCATCTCATGTACCTTCTATTAAGATCTAATCCACATAATTATAATACTGTTAAATATTGTTTTCTGTTTAGAGTAGTTATTTGCTTGTTTTTGAGTTTTCTGAATCTTTTCTTTGATTTTCTTTGCATCTTTTGCTTGAGTGCTTATGTATGTTATTGTTTGTTTACGATAGATTTTCCAGAGTGCGAAGCTTGTTACTACGAATCTCTAGAGTTTTCCGATCGTCAACAAGGCAAGTTACACTTTGATTATAATTTTCAATACCCAATTTTTACTATGCATTAGCTTCGCCCTCAAAGATTTGCATGAGTAGGATTGGGAACATGTGGTTTGGTTGTAGTTCAAGAGGTAGGAACCTGTTACCTTTGATCACCCCGGGAATATACGTTATGCTCAAAAATTGCTTAGCCATGCTCGTATACAGGGATTGGTATTTGAGATTAATGAAAGTTGCCTAAGTAATAATTACTAAGGGAAAGTTAAGGTGGCAACTTTAATACACATCTGGGTGGATTGTTTGTGGCACCTGGAGAAACCAGTGCTTGCCCAAGGGAATCCCGGAGTACCCGTGTGATTACCCTAGGTCCGCCACGCAGGCTCAGAGGGATCATATGATATTTCATGCCTAGAAACTTCCGTGTGCAGCCACAAGCCATTATGGGCTCTGGCATAGTTCAGTAAGTTGTGTGACCTCTTTCCGTGGTAGACTAGCACATGTAGAGGGAAAGTAGGTGTACCGGTCTACCCAGGGTTTAGAGGGAATGCATCAGAAAGACTATGTCTCGATCTTCTGATCATTGATGTGGTCGATTCTTGTGGGGAAACGTGCGCAAACTTCTGCAGAGTGTACAAACAAATCATGGTTAGCCGCGTCCCCAGTTATGGACAATTTGAGTATCTTGAAGTGAATTATTTGTTGATCTCATCACTTTTTAATTAATGTATTGGGTTTATTATTTATACTTGGTAATTTTGGGATTGAGTTGGAGGTACCTTCTCAATAATGGCATACACTTGGTAGTAAATAAAATGTATTCCTTTGTTGTAGGGAAAAATTAGCTTTATGCAAAAAATTAAACTTAGAGCCTCCACCTGCCAAATATGCATGTAGATATAGTCTTCTTCATTCATTTGCTCTATAGTGTGACTTTGCCAGCATATTCCATGTGCTGACCTACACGGCTGCAACGTCTCATGTTGCAGAGTTTTCCGATGAAGAATAAGGTGCGCTAGGTCGTTGTCATGCACTCAGTTATGTCGTGGAGTTAATGGACTCATTTATCTTTCGAAGCTTCCGCGGTACTTCATTTAGATGGCCTTCAGCCATATTTTTGTAATAAATACTCTTTATGAGGACCTCGATGTAATAAGTGTGTGATTGAACTTTGTTATAATTTCTCGAGTACTGTGTGTGTCAGCATACCGATCCAGGGATGACACTTAAGCACAGAGACTTCGATCCCTTGGGATCGGGCGCTACTGTTATTTGCTTATTTTGATGAATCTATGGGTAGTATCATGGGGTATGAACCATGGAGAAATTGGACAGTAGATATTACACCAATATAAATAAAGAATGAGTTCACAATAGTATTGTAAGCACAAGTGCTCCCTGCGTGATTTTGGTAATTAATGTCAACATATCTCTTGTTGGACTAATACTTTCATCTAATATATTTCAGATAAGCCCAACAGGCGAGTGGCATGGACAAGAGGATGTGGAACCCCTTCAAGATGCTAAGGACAAAGGATTGGCTCAAGATCAAAGCTCGGGACTCTACAATTTCTATTTTAGTGATCCAAGATCACATTGAGTCAATAGGAAAGCCAATACTATTAAAAGGGGATGAGGTGTTGCTTAATGGCTTGCTTGCTCAAAATGCTTAGTTATGCTCCAAAGCCCTCAACCACTTTGTTACATCCACATATGTCCCAAACCAAAAGTCAAACTCGGCCCCACCGATTTGATCCATTCGGCGCCACCGAGTTCATTTGACATAGTCACTGCCAAAAACCCTAGTCTTTTCGGTTTCACCTATAGGGATCTCGGTCTCACCAAGATGGGCTTGCAAACTCTCTGTTGTCTATTGCAATATTTTCGGTTCCACCGAGAATACGTAATCGTTCACACCGAGTTTGCCTGACCAACTCTCTGTTTTACTTATTACCAAATTGGTCCCACCGAGTTGTGTAATCGGCCAAACCGAGATGAGGTTTTACCCTAACCCTTGCACATCGGTCCCACCGAGTTGATCATATCGGTCCCACCGAAATTGCCTAACGGTCACATATGCACTGAATCGGTTCGACCGAGTTTTGTGATTCGGTCCCATCGAGTTTGGTATAATATGTGTAACAGTTAGATTTTGTGTGGAGGCTATATATACCCCTCCACCCTCTCCTCATTCGTGAGAAAAGCCATCAGATCGTGCCTACACTTTCACTACTCATTTTCTGAGAGAGAGCCACCTACTCATGTGTTGAGACCAGGATATTCCATTCCGACCATATGAATCTTGATCTCTAGCCTTCCCCAAGTTGCTTTCCACTCAAATCATCTTTCCACCAAATCCAACCTAGGAGAGTGAGTTGAGTGTTGGGGAGACTATCATTTTAAGCACAAGAGCAAGGAGTTCATCATCAACACACCATCTATTACCTTTTGGAGAGTGGTGTCTCCTAGATTGGTTAGGTGTCACTTGGGAGCCTCCAACAATATTGTGGAGTGAACCAAGGAGTTTGTAAGGGCAAGGAGATCGCCTACTTTGTGAAGATCTACCCTAGTGAGGCAAGTCCTTCATGGTCGATGGCCATGGTGGGATAGACAAGGTTGCTTCTTCGTGGACCCTTCGTGGGTGGAGCCCTCCGTGGACTCGCGCAGCCGTTACCCTTCGTGGGTTGAAGTCTCCATCAATGTGGATGTACGATAGCACCACCTATCATAATCACGACAAAAATATTCGTCTCTCCAATTGCATTTGCGCACTCCAATCCTATCCCTTTGCTTTCTTGCAAGTTGCATGCTTTACTTTTCGCTGCACATATACTCTTTGCATGCTTGCTTGATTTGTATTGTGAATGGTTAGACTTGTACTAAAACTCCACCTAAACTTGAAAAACTTAAAAACTGTCAACTTTGTGTGTTGAGTGTCTAATCACCCCCCCCCCTAGACACCTCTTCTCAATCCTTTCAATTGGTATAAGATATTTGGTCTCCATTGCTTTGGTTTAAACACCATTGGAGGAAGATGGATGAGTCTACTTTGGGGAGTCTTAGACATAGAGTGCTTATACTTGATGGAGAGTACTTTCATGAGTGGAAAAATGAGATGCTTGTGATTTTCAATGAATATCATTTGGACAAGTACATTACTAGCCCTTGTGCACCTCATGTTGATCCTATGCATCCTTCTCTTGATGAGTCAATTGACACGATTCGCAATCTTAGAACTGTTGATCTTATGACTAGAGGCTTGCCTAGAAACTTGATTGGTTGCTTGCCTACTTTTAAGTGTGCCTATACCATATGGAAATTTCTTAAGGAATGATTTCCAAATTATTCCTTGCAGAATCTAGATGTAATTCTCCATAAGTCTATTGCCTTGAGTAAGGTGAATTCCAATGATCCTAAGTTTGGTGATTGTCTATTTGAGCTTACAAATCTTATGCGTGCCAAAGGAGATGTTGGAATTATTAGCAATATTATTTCCGAAGCTATTATAATTCATAAAGAAGATCATTGTCAAACTCATTCTAATGAATCACCCTCTCTAGGAATTGATCCACCACATGACGATGTTGAACATGGATACTATGACGAGGATGATGATAGTTACTTTGATCTTGATGATGCAATGAGACACTTTCATCTTATGGCAAATCTTCGGGGATACATGGCAGGAGGAAAGGAATGGGTTCTTGATAGTGGATGTACCGACCACATGACCGGAGATAAAGATATGTTTCGTGAGCTTGCTAAAAACGATGGCCCTCGAAAGTATGTCACTTTTGGTGATAACTCAAAGGGTAAGGTGGTTGGCCTCGGTAAGGTGGCCATCTCACATGATAGCTCCATACAAAATGTCATGCTCATTGAATCCCTTGGCTATAATCTGCTTTCTGTTTCTAGACTAGTTGACTTTGGCTTCAATGTTCTATTTACCGAAATAGATTGCGAAGTGTTTCGTAGAGATAATCATAAAATGGTCTTTACCGACATACGCAAAGGTGATCTATACATTGTTGATTTCACTAAAAAGGCTCAACCTAGAACTTGCTTTATTGCTAAATCCTCTAAAGGTTGGTCATGGCATAGACGATTAGGTCATGTTGGCATGCGAAACCTTGACAAGCTTATTAAAGGAAATCATATCCTTGGCGTTAACGATGTCATATTTGAGAAGGATAGACTTTGCAGCGCTTGTCAGGCAGGTAAATAGGTCGGAGGGAGGCATCCCATGAAAAACATCATGACCACAAGGAGGCCACTCGAGCTACTTCACATTTATCTTTTTGGTCCCAACGCCTACAAAAGTCTCGGTGGAAATTCTTTTGGTCTAGTTATAGTTGATGATTTTTCAAGATTTACGTGGGTGTTCTTTCTCGATGATAAATCGCAGGTCCAAAAGATATTCAAAAACTTTGCTAGGAAGGCCCAAAATCAATTTGAAGTGAAGATCAAGAAGGTTCGCAACGACAATTGAACGGAGTTCAAGAACGCTAATGTGGACACCTTTCTTGATGAAGAAGAGATGTCACATGAGTTCTTGGCTATGTACACACCTCAACAAGATGGAGTTGTTGAGAGGAACAACCGGACACTCATCGAAATGGCGAGAATGATGCTTGATGAGTACAAGACGCCAAAGCACTTTTGGGCGGAAGCGGATGAGACAACTTGTCATGCGACAAATCGCTTGTATCTTCACAACCCGTTGATCAAAAGGTTTATCGCTCTATGATTGGTTCATTATTATATCTATGTGCCTCTCATCCCGATATCATGCTAAGTGTGTGCATGTGTGCACGATATCAAGCGGCCCCTAAAGAATGTCATCTTAAGGCCTTGAAAAGGATAGTGAGATACTTAATGCATACACCAAACTTTGGCATTTGGTATCCAAAGAGTGCCACCTTCAATCTTGTTGGCTACTCCGACTCGGACTATGCCGGTGACAAGCACTACAAAAAAAAGACACATCCGTGACATTTTTGGCCGAACGAATTTTTTTTCTGTCATACATATGACACTTCTATGACGATAATTGTGACAAAACCCGATATCATCATAGATGTGGTGGGCTCCTACTTCTATGACACAAAATCATGACAGAAAATGGGCTTTTCATCCTGGGCAGGCCGGAGACGCAGCTGCATGACATTCTTTGGGCCGTCCATGACGGAAAAAACCGTGGTAGAAGCGAGGGGGAGGAAAATTTTGGGGAGTTGCCAGTTACGGTGGGAGAGCGATGCGCGTTTCTCTCGTACGTACGCGTGTGTGTGCGAGGCGTTGGCTCTAATTGAAGCCGAGCGAGGCGTTGGGCTCTAACTGAACCTGAGCGATTGCACTGCAGGCTACGCGTTACTGAACCCGAGCGATCGATCGATGGCTGTTAACTGAATACGATGGAGCGATTCCTTCGCTACTGCTGCTAACTGAAGCCGATCGATGCTTCCTTTGGGATGAACAGTGAGTGTTGCAGGGGGGTTTGGATGAATAGTGAGCGGTGGCGTTGCCTCTGGATGGACAGGAACCCGTGGTGTGGAGGGCTGGATGAACAGTAGACGGTGGAGGGGTGGCCGTGGAGGGGTGGTTGAACAGGACCCCGTGGTGTGGAGGGCTGGATGAACAGTAGATGGTGGAGGGGTGGCCGTGGAGGGGTGGTTGAACAGGACCCCGTGGGGTGGAGGGCTGGATGAACAACAGACGGTGGAGGGGTGCCTGTGGAGGGGTGGTTGAACAGTAGCCGGTGGAGTAGCGCGCGGTGGAGGCTGGATGAACAGGAGCCCGTGGAGGCTGGAGGAGGTCGACGATAGCCCGTGGAGGCTGGAGGAGGTCGACGGTGGAGATGAACAGTATCCCGTGGAGTCCAATTTTGCGGTACGCCACACCCCTCCCCCCTCCCCCCCGTTTCGACCGTAGAGCTCCAACACAAGTCCGTTTCGTCCGTTTTGCGGTACGCCACACCCCTCCCGATGAACAGGACCTCCGTTTCGATCGTAGGAGGTCCGTTTCGTCCGTTTTGCGGTACGCCACACCCCTCCCGATCAACAGGACCCCGTTTCGACCGTAGGAGGTCCGTTTCCTCCGTTTTGCGGTACGCCACACCCCTCCCGATCAACAGGACCCCGGTTTCGACCGTAGGAGGTCTGTTTCCTCCGTTCTGCGGTACGCCAGGCCTCGTTTCCATCGCCTGTTCCGTCCAAGCCGGTTGGCTCCCACGCGTTCCGTTGCCTCCCGATGAACACGACGCATTCCGTTGCCTCCCCATGAACACGACACATTCCGTTGCCTCCCTAAGAACACGAGCCCTCGCCGTACGTATGCGCGACTAGGCGTTCGAGACCCCACCCGTATGTACACATACGTGGCCGTATTTTCTTTCTTGCACCCTGGCCGCTGTACGTACGTGTACATGCTACGTGCGTGCCTCTACTACGACACGTGCGCGCCTCTACAACGACTAGTATGTACGTACACGTTCGCAACCAGAATGACAACACTACGTACGCTTCGACCAGGTGGGTCCCGACTGTCAGGCACTTCCTTGCGTGCGAAGATGTAGCTGGTGGGTCCCAGCAGTCAGGGGGGCGAATCATTTTTTTTGCCCGGACGCACTTCCTTGCATGCAAAGATGTAGCTGGTGGGTCCCAGTAGTCAGGGGGACGAATCGTTTTTTTTTTGCCCGGACGCACTTCCTTGCGTGAGAAGGTGTAGCTGGTGGGTCCCAGCTGTCAGGGGGAAACGTTTTTTCGCGAAATATGGTGGCCCGTCCGGTGGGTCCCCGCTGTCAGGTGGAGGAATAATTATTTTGCGCGTAATAAGGAGGCACTTCCTTGCTGCGGCCATGGACCCAGCTGTCAGCCTCTCCACGTACAGTCCACGTCCAATGGAAGCAGTTCCTTGACCACATTGACCACGCCACGCAGAGAGCACCAGGGCGGTGGATGACGGCGAGGCCTAGGAAGGGGACGACAGGGAGCCGGGGGAGTATTCTTTTTTTGGGCGTAATAAGGAGGCACTTCCTTGCGTGCGAAGATATAGCTGGTGGGTTCGAGCTGTCAGCGGCGGTAATGTTTTTTTCGCAAAATACAGAGGCCCTTTCGGTGGGTCCCAGATGTCAGGTGGAGGAATCACGCGTAATATGGAGGCATTTCCTTGCGTGCGGCCGTGGACCCAGCTGTTAGCCTCTCCATGTACAGTCCACTTCCGATGGATGTCGTTCATTGACCATGTTGACCAGGCCGCGCCGAGAGCACCAGGGTAGTGGACGACGGCGAGGCCTAGGAAGGGAACGACACGGAGCTAGGGAATACTCGGCAGTTATTTCCCACACGGAGGAGTACGAGGGTTTACTGGTTCGTCTACCGTCGCCGGAGAATAACAGCATGTGTGGGACTGAGGGTGAGTAGAGGGATAGCTAGGCCAGCAATGGGAGTACGGTGGGGCGGTGAGGCCTGCGCGACAGCACAGCTGGCCGCGGGGAGGAGGGAGCAGGAAGTCCCATTGGCGCTTGTTTGAGCGGCTGGAGCAGGAAGAGCAGAGATTGAAAAAGCACGACGACCGTTGGATGGACATCCAACAGTATACAGGCCATCTGTGGAAAGCCTCAAATCTGTGGAAAACAGCATACAGCCCATCTACCATTATTTCAAATAGTTTACAGCCCATTTGCTAATTCTTACGGGTTTTTTTGGATCCCATATTCTTTTTGTTAGCATTACAGCCCATATTGTGGCCATGGTTAAAAAAGTATACGAAATTTTGCATATGTCGGTGCGGTCTGAACTGTTTTTAATCCCGAAATTTCGAGTCACATTCAGACTGATTTTAAAAATAAATGTATATCAATATAAAATCCAATAAATTTTCCACGCATAAAAATCAATGCAATTTAAAATCTCGAAATGAAAAAAAGATATTTGAAACTAATTGCCGGTTTGATGTGTTCTAAAAATGTACATCCCATTTCTCATTACTGATCGGCCATTTTCTCGGCCAGCCGAATGAAGCTCTCCTCGTCTAGCCCAACAGGCCTGATAAAGTGACTTACTTGACAAATCACAAAAAAACTGGGCTAGCCATTTTCAAAAAGAAAAAAAACTACTAGGCTGGTCTGTGGTAAACATAAAAGAAAAGGCTGTCTAGACAGGCCAGAGTGTCCCGCACAGCCCAGTTGACACCCTGCTTTCGTCGCAAAAAATAGATAAATGCCACTTCAATTATGGCAATTCATAAAAATGCCACTACAATTTCCAAACTTTGAAAAATGCCACTGCAATTTTTGCAAACTTTGAAAAGCGCCACTGCAGTTTGCAAACTTTGAAAAACGCCACTCCAGACTTCAAAAAATGCCACTAGAAATGGCATGAAATGGCATTTTTCAAAGTTTGGAAATTGCAGTGGCATTTCTCGGAGGCATTTATCAAATTAACCCAAAACAAACTGGGCGAGCTGCTGGGTCCCTGGTGTCAGCCGCTCGTTGTGCAATTCTCTCGTTTACTGACTACATTGACAATGGCATGGGACCCAGATGTCAGAAATCCACTAGGAGGAGGCATTTTTTTGTTAGCTTGAAATAAGGAGGCACTTGCTTGCGTACTGCCATGACCTTGGCGGGTCCCTGCTGTCATCCTCTCCACGTACAATCATCTCCTGATTGTGTACGCGTCAACTTGCTAGGCCCACAAGTCAGCCTCTAAACCACGTGGAGGACAAATACAACCCATTTAAAAAAATAACAGCCCATTCCATATGTTCAAACGGAAAGTTCAACATTCAGAGCAAAGTAACAGGTCTGATCCACATATAGAGTACTGAACTTCCACGTTGACAACCATCATAGCCAAGTTAACTATCTACTCCTACTAGACAAGTACTAACTTACTCTTAGCTAACTAGACGATGCCGACGGTACACGCTAAACGCCGGCACCGGCGTCCTGCGCCTCGCCTCGGACTTGCCAAAGGTGCAATAGGGCGCGTTGCTCGCGCGCGTTGGCCCTTTCCATGCCGGCATGGTTCACCGAAGCTTCGGCTTCTGTGAAACCCACTTGACAAGCTGGTAGTAAAAATCGACGTCATGAATGCGTGCATGCCCGATAGCCTCCAGGGCTATTTGCCGGGCGCCGGCCTCCACGTAGTCGGCCCAGTTGCGGGCGCTCTGCTCGCAACTCAGAGCGTCGGTGCGCTGCTGCTCCATGTCCCGCTGGCGGCGCAAATCGGCGTTACGCTACTCCTCCGCCAGGTGGTCGCGCTCCAACAACTCCTGCTCCTCCGCCATGCGGTCGCGCTCCAACAACTCCTGCTCCTCCGCCATGCGGTCGCGCTCCAACAACTCCTCGATCTGCGCATTGCCATCTAAAGACAGATAGAATGCCTCCTCCCTCCGTCTGCCTTCCGGTGAAAAATCGAACACTAGTTCCGGCAGTGACCGCCTCCGGCGTCGCCTACCTCGGACGTGGCGAGTGATGTCGGGCTGGTGGGCGCTTATGAGGATATGGCGAGTTGGGTCACGGTGGCACTAGAGAATGCCGGGAAACAGTACTTATTGGGGGAAGGTAGCGCGACAGTCATCGGAATTCAATGCATAATGGCTTAGCGCGCCAGCTTACCGTGGAAAACTAGGGAAACTGAAATTATGACTGTGCCGTCCCGTCCCGTCTGGGTCGCACGCCGGCATGGCGGTCAAACGAGTGCACTCGAATCATCTCCCTCCTTGTCAATAATGATTTCACAGATTTAAAAAGCCCGCAACATTTAAAGCGTATCTTTTTTCGCATCAGTTAGCTGCCTTAATTACGGCCGGCTGCATGCAGGCACTCAGAATCGCTCGCAGGAAGTATGCGAAGCAGCATGCAACAAGTCGCAGCCGAGGGCACGCATGCAGCCACTTAAATCATTGGAATTAATTCGGCTTAAACTTATGCATGCCATTAATTATTGCCATGCCTTGGTCTTGCTGCTTTGCTCACGGGACTAATAAACCCAGATGGAGGGAGTACCTTGGTTGGTGAGAGGTTTGAATTAAGCCCTGCAAACCGGAAAGGAGGTACTAGTACGTGCGTGATCCGCTATTTATTCGTGTAGGATCGAGTAGGTCGTTTCTTGAATTGAGCCCTGCAAACCGGAAAGGAGGTCGTACGTGCGTGATACGCTATTTATCCGTGTAGGATCGATAGTGTAGCTTGTCAGTTTCTTCAGAGGTAGGCATTTTTATCCATGTAGGATCGATAGTGTAGCTTGTCAGTTTCTTCAGAGGTAGGCATTTTTATTCAAAAAACTGCCACTTCACATCTTGTGTCGCAAATAAAACTGCCAGGTGCGCATCTGTAGGCTAGCTAGTGAGCGATCAGTAACTTGTAAACACTGAGCGAAGAGAAATAAGTAACTGTTAATGCATCTCAATGATTCATAGATCATATACAAATATGTAGCTCCAAAAGCAAAGATCAGCCACTTCGGATCTTGCGTCACAACTAAAACTAACTAGTACGATTCCCATACATAAGATCAACATGTTAATGCATCTCAATGATTCACAGATCATATACAAATATGTAGCTACAAAAGCAAAGATCTAGAAAAAACATCTGTTATTCCTACTAACATGGATGCTTCTCTTGGCCAACATTCAGTACAAACTGAAAGACAAATTTGTTTGTGAAGTCTACAATTCCTCTTGCAAACGTAAGTGGTTTCACCAACAGCTGGAACCCTGAGAATGAACCACACATGATGGAGGAACATCCACTGCAATATGATTTGGTCTTCTCTCGATCATACCGCGAGACTATTTTTGGAATACAAACTTTAACTTAGGGAAAATGATGCCCATTGTATAATCAGACCAAAGCAATGAAGCACCAAGTGTTGGCCAGTAAATAGTACAGTACTACTTTTCTGTAGTCCATGAAGTGACTATCCAATCTTTGTGTCTATTTTCAAATGGCACTGCATGCAGTGACTATACTATTCTCTTGTGCAGTTCAACCAAAATTGCGGACACTTTGTTTGTTTGCCAAATAGCAACGGGCAGACATCTCTGTCTGCACAAATATCAAGCAGCTAGTAAACATATACCACACCATGTTCGCAGTGATGGAAGAGGTGAAATCGATACAACCGAAATTGAGCATCCAATCATTGAATCTTGTCCTGCACCTCCAATGTAGGTCCACCCTGCCAATAAATTCACATGCAAACCACTAGTATTACTACCAAATGACAGTACAAAAAGAGTAGCAAGATAGTAGCAAACCATGTACCTTCGTAATGAACAGCTCATAGTGCCACCAATTGGATATAAAGGTTTGGAAAAAACATGCTCCTAATGTTGAACCAGTTGGACTTTTTGTGTAGCTCCACTAAAATCGAGCATTCCTGTTTGCATAGGTATTGAAAGTGTGATTACTATAAAAGTGGCACTAGTTGAAGCATAGACTCACAAATATAAGCATTCCAATTTCATAATGGGAAAAGGTAGCAAGACTGTTTCTAACCACCTGTTTGAAGGAATAAATAAAGCAACAGCGGCTGATGTCAGGAAGGCATACATAGTTTTTTTTTGAAAAACTGAGCCATTCCTGACCTTTCCTCTTCTTTTAAGCAAATTTTGTGCAGTTCTACTAAAATAAAATGCCATCACCACCTTGAGAATTTAGTTACACTGTACAAAAGGAAATGACTTAACATTACATCATGATGTCGGGTATGTAGTAGACAGGCATTAGAGGCAAACATACAGACCTCCTCCGATAACATAATGAACATTAATTTTAACAAAGGTGTGACTAGCTTTACCGGGATAGTTTGAGTGAACTCTACACCCTCTATTCCTTAATATAATATGTTTTTGCGGTTCAATTTAAAGTACCCAAACGTCTAGTATTTAGAAAAACAGGTAGTAGTTTTCTTGAGCACATATCTGGGAAAGCTTGCCACACTTTATTTATGTCCATACGCTAATGCAACACCATTCGAATACTACAAATATACACTAATCCAGTGGCTAGTGCAACAGTAGAGTAGTTAGTTTATTACGGGGTACAGTACAATGGTTTTACTGAACAGATTTCAATGAACTCTAGCACTGGAAGGTTTCTATAAGAATTAACAATACAAAATGTAAAGCTAACAAGTTTCAGCATTGGTATACTAGCTGTGCATGAGCATTAAACCAAATACAAAAGTCTGAAGGTAACTAGCATTATTAACTAATGACAGTACAAAAAATTGCAAACCATGTACCTCCAAGGTAAATATCATTTCGAACTCGGGGGGACCTTAAAAATTGCTATCCCAATCTTGATAATAGATCAAACATAAAAACTTGATCTTTCCTCTTGATAATCAAGAGAACAGCCGGAGGAGGAGGTGCCCACTCCTGACCTTTCCTCTTGTCTTCGTAATTGTCTGTGCAGTTTAACCAAAATAAAATGACATCAGCGCCTTGGCATTTTGGTGACACTGTACAAAAAAATTAACTTATCTCATGAAAGTGAGGTATGTAGTCTATAAGCATTAACAGTGCAAAAATCTGAAGGTAGTAACAAGTTTCATCGTTGGTATACTGGCTGTGCAACAGCATTAGAATGCCAGCTGAAAAATCTTTAATACATCCACAATCAACAGCTAACCCTGAAATGATCTAGTGACATTAAATGGCACTGCTTAGATTTATCTGTGGCATTAGACTGAGAGCGGCATTAGTTAAATGTGGCATCACTTTAGCAGTAGCATTGCTTGACTTGACTGCTGGCGTTATACTAACAGCAAAAAAAGTGGCAATAAGAGCATGGGAGGCCCATTCGGATAGTGGGCGCACCAGTACGATGTACCTCCACGGACGCAGAGTGGTGAGGGAGGTATGGTTGCCTAGAGCAACAAATATCCAGGCAGCATATGTGGATTACGTCCCATTTTGTTCTCTTTAGCCACCTTTTTCCTATGTGAGGACAACAAACCGATCGACCTGCTCATTCTCTATTGCGTTGTCATGACTTTCTACTTTTCTTCAACCAAGAGACACGAGACTCGTTCCTTAGCTACTGATTTTCCCCTTTTCAACCTAGATGCGGGTTCGATGCCTACTCTCTTGGACAGTACAGTCTCCCTTCCTTTCCTTATTCAACCCAGACATGCATTAGTATGCATGAAGTAGGGTTTCCTTTAATAGTGCAAATTATGGTTTTCGTCTGCGTGGCCAGCAGAGCAGAGGATAGCAAATTGGGAGGATGGTGGAGTGGAAAAAGATCCACATGCAACGACGTGCCAGATGGGGCAATAGAACAAGGGTATGGTTCGAAAAGAGGTAGCATACCTGAGGGTCGGCGGGAAGTGGCTTCGCTCATGGTCGTCATCCTCCGCACACACTACGGCAGCGATCCCGCGCGGGCGCTAGGTCTGAGAGGACGGCCTTGTCGTCAGTGCGTGACCTCGCTCGCCGATGACGAGTGCGTCAATGTTGCACGTCCTTTTCTTCCCCGGCGGATCTGTGACCACCAGTGAGGAGGGAGAGAGGGGCCGTCTTTTTTAGATCTGGAGAGAGGGTGGTAGTGTGAGAAGCAAGTGGGCAGCCCTTGGCAAGAAAGCGTTGAAGCTCCAACCTATATATCTTCTTTATACTACTAGTACTGGAGGTGGAGTAATGGTAGAGTAGTTTATATTTTCTCTGCGTACAATACCAGTTAGTCATGCTTCAAAACTGAACGGCAAGCCATTAAAAAAATAAAGGCCGATAACTAATGCGGCACCTCGGGCCAACGCGGCCAGATCGCATTTTGCACGAGAAATTACACACCATGTCTCGTTGACATGTGGTCCCGTTTCACATACCAGTGAGATGACGGCGAGTAGTAGGAGTATTTCCGAACCGACGTGTAGGCCGGGGCGCCCCTTCGCGAGCCATGGCAAACTGGCAACCGTCCACCGACTCTTCGCCTTTCCCTCTCGATTTGGAACTGATGTCGCACGCTCTTCCTCTCCCTCCTCCATTTCCCTTCAGCCCTTCATGCTTTCTTCTGCCATTGTTCGATCGTCTTCTCCATGGAGGGAACAGGACGAAAATGCTCCCGTTATTCTTGCCCCGATCTGAAAGATGACGTGGTGGAGGAACTCATTGATCGGTGCGACGTCATCACCTCGGCTAGCATGGCAGGTTCATTCAAGCCCATTCTTGATTCAACTAATAACATCATTACAAGGAACCCAAGAGTCAAGGAGCGGTTTGATCTCCCCTATCTTCTTCGCCGTGACCCTGATGATTGGCGCCATCACGACGGAGGCCTTGCCCTGTGCAAGTTGATGCCGCTTGATAATGATACGTATGATGTTAAGATGCCATCGCTTGAGGGCAAGGCTTGGGCAGATGCAAATGGAGATTGGGTTGTTTACATTGGGTCCAACTGCGAGTGGGAACTTTTGCATGTGTACACTCGTCACCGGGTTCCACTTCCATAAATCTCAGCAGACTACCCAGAGGTTGAGCACACCGGTATTGTACACACGTTCAAATACAATCATGGTGACTGTCTTCTACGGAAGATAGCAATTTCTCGAGTCCCCAACCGCTCTTCGAATTACAACAACTAGGAAGTTGTTGCTATCTTCGACAAGCTTGTTGCCGTCGTCAGTGGTTTGATGGGATGGATATTGCTCAAAAATCAGTTTATGTACACGGATGAGTACTGTGATGCAATTCAATATGAGGGCCTTGTGTTTGCTGCCACCACTCGTGGCACTGTTTTTGCATGACATCCTCGTTGTTTTGTTACGTTTGTCTTCCACCGTAATTATAATTGTTTCATCCACATGCATGCGGGTTAGCAAGGCTGGTCATAGTGGGGAGTAACTTAGACTAGTAACATGCATATGTTACTAGTTTATGTTACTACCTCTATAGTGCATAGTATCTTAGATTAGTATCATAGGTGGTCTCATTTATTGCCATGCATGACACATAGTAGCATCACATTTATTATGTTACAGTATCTACCTATGTTACTATAACCATCTCTCTCTTCCTTAATTGCCTGCCACATAAGCATGTTTGCGAGTCCCAAGTGCATGATACTACTTATGTTACCCCCACTATGGCCACCCTTACTAATTAACCTTCTTCTTGTGTTTCCAAGGTCCTGTGAACATTCCACCACCTATACTTGAAGATTTCTATAACCAAGGGGGAGATGATGATGGTGATGATCACGAGCATGAGGACGAGCAGTGCCCATATACTATTTGGCGCCTGGCAACTAATTCCGATGGATCACCTCTTCTCGTGTGTATACAGCCCACTAATGATTTTACTGCTAAGGAAGCAGGTGTAGTCTCCCATGGTCGCACTCTCCGGACCTATTCCAACACCCGTTGCATGGTATTCGGGGTGGATACTAGTGTGCTAGCGCCAACTCCTTCTCCCTAGTACAGAATTGATAGTCTTGGAGAAAATTCGCTCTTCCTTGGACAAAACTATCCAATGATGGTGAAAGGCGATCCAACTGCTGTTGACACAACGTTACTACCATTTATGAGAAGCAACTGTGTCTATACCTCGGACATTTGGGTGGTTCCCTACCCTGGTACTGATATAGTAGGCCGCTTCAGCCTGGATGATCAGTCCTGCGTTGGTCTCCAGATCGACAATGGATGGCCCGTCCCAGAGAATCACTTGTGGTTCAAAGCAAGCATTTCCAACGCCGAGGAATGGTTGAGTTGAAGTTCATTTCATTGCTTGTTATTTGTTGTGTGCTGAAAACTTTAGTATTTATAATGTATCCTCATTGTCGATGTGGGTTGATGACCTGTTGTATGTAATAAAATGATATGCCTGTGATAAACTTACTAAATTTATGAATGGCTTTCGAGTTGCTTCTGTGAGTGAGTGGTGCGACGAGGCAAAAAAATATTTTCCGAATACATAATTGTACGTGCATTGCAATAGGTTATCGGATGAGGCCAATCATCAACAATAGTAGTACACTATTTGTACTAGCTTCACATGCTTCGTGCATCGTGCGGGTGTTTTTACTGTAGCCATACGTAACCAGCACCTCGAATCCTCGATACTAGTAGTACTATATAGTAAGTAGTAGGAGTAGTAGGGTGGCATGGGCCAGAACAAGCATTCACGTCCAGGAGTACGACACACGCCGCCAGCACGACTTCCATCTGACACCAAATTTCTTGGAGTCCGTGCTAGAGCAATCTCTTCAACCTCATCGTTTCTCTAACTCAGCCAATGCACGGTGGGTGAGGTGGGGGTTTGCCGATAGTCGGCTTCCTCAACTGCGGTCCCACTTGTAAGGCCAACTCCAATGCTCTATCAATATATGGATGTACTCTTCTTCCCAATACAAAAACTTGCATCCATTCTACTCCCTCCGTTCTAGTATTTGTCAAAATATATATGTATCTAGACATGTTTTAGTATATAGGCACATCCATTTTTGGACAAACGGAAGTCAAGTATTTTGGAACGGAGGGAGTACACAATAAATTTTTTAAGTTAGCACAACTAGTCTAATGCAAGAGCACAACCAATGATTTGGTCGGGTTCTTCCTCCTTTTGCTGACACGTGGGACATCCAGCATCCAGGTTGTGTCATGAAAGAAAATAGAGTGGTAGTTGATAAGTTGAAGCCACAAGATGTGCATCTTGGGTTAAACTGTAAATAGAATCTTACTACTCTTGAGTAACTCCAAAAGTGGCCACCGAAGATCTTTCTTGGATTTGTTATTCATCACCAGCACGTCGAGGTGAAAGATGTGCAGGTTCAGTGGGTCCGCTTGCGTTTTCACTGACATGTGGGACCGCATGTGAGCAAACAGACGATGGGCTCCGCGCGTCCGCTGGCTGGCTGAGAAGAAAGATAGAGGAGTGTTGAGCACGGACTGCAGGAAATTTGTTCTACGTACTGTACCTCGATATAGGCTCGATATAGTGGGGTGGCATGGGGCATAACTAGCATTCATGTCTAGCACTACGGCACACGCCACCCACACGAGTCCCATCCGACACCAATTTTCTTGGAGTCCATGCTACAGCCATCTCTTCTCCCTCCTGTTTTCTCAGCCATCGTGCGGTGGGCGGGGTGGGGGTTTGCCGATAGTCGGTTTGCTCAACTATGGTCCCACTTGTAAGTGAAAATGCAACACCGCACGCATTCCCGCTTGGGTGGCGTGCCGGACCAACCGTGTGGGGGTGCGACGCGAACACAGCAGGCTTTTCCTTTTGAACTCATAACTTGTAAAATTTGGTTCTGCTCCATGGCGCGATCGATAGATAGAAAATAACGATTTTGCCTAGAGTAATGAGAAGTTTGGTTCTGGTGCCGTTCATGCATGGAGTACGTACGGAAATTATGAAGTTGATGCGAAAGGTAAGATAATTAATGTAGTATCATATACTACTACATGGATTTGACGGAAAGATAAAAATACATACGGATCCATCAACGACATCCTCACGCCCTAGTGCGCCGGGTCACCAATCGACGTGTGAGGAGCAGCGACATTGGCGGCGAGCTCAACGTGCTTCTGAATAGTGCGTCCAAGGTTGCCCTGCGGTCCAAGAAGGCCAGCGTCCTATCGTCCTCCTCTTGCATGCGCGTAGACGTGGGTGATTATGTCCATGGTGTCTTGCTGCGCCAGGCGCTGCGCGGCGAGCGCGACCTCAAGGTGGACATTCTCCGGCGCGACGGCGAGCAGTCGCAGGGCCACCAGTGCATCGAAGAGGTTGTCACCATAGTGGCTGTTGAGGGTGGCGGGCATCGCAGAGCCTGGGCGCGTCGGTTGAAGGCTTACATCAAAGTCGTCCGCGAGCTTCTTGACGACGGTCAACTTGTCGAGGAAACCGACGAGGACCTCGTCGAACAAGGAGACGAAGTTGTCGTCCAAGCGGCCCCTTGCCCTGCCGGCCTCAAGCAATACTACCTGGAGACGTTCCTCGTTGCCGGGCCGCAGGCCGGCATCGTGGACCATCTGGCATAGCCGGCTGATGCTCGCGCTCATCGCCTCCATGGGTCTAGCTTAGCTTCTACTACTAGTCAACTGATCTTGCGATTCGAGTGATCACTCTTGCCCTTGGTTAACGTGCGTAGGTGCGTAGGATTTCGTACTACTCCTCGGCCCTCTACTGCACCTGCCTTTGGTTGTATGATAGGTGGGCCAGCCACCCCCTGGGCCCATGTGTCATTCACCCAAAGGCAGTTGCCGTAAGTCAATGAAGTTGCGCCCCCTCCGTGCCGGTGCAGTATAGTCATCTCACCGGACCTCTAGTTGGGGCCAAACGAGAGAAGTTTGATGTTTATTGGTTTATTGGTCCCCTTTGCATTTTGCACCAAGTTTTAGCCTTTGATTTAACAAATAAAATGTTAATGCATGTAAACAAAAATGTTGTGTAAGTCACATTACGAAAACCAAATAATCCCAAAACACTTAGGCACGGTGCATTAACTCCCTCCTTGTTTCTTATTTCGTGACATATCAACCAATGAGAGATGTGGGTCGTGCATGCTTTCAATGACTTGAGACTACCAAACATGACATGCAGTGTTTAGTTCATTGCATGTAATCCTATTAAGACTCTAGTTAGCAAGAAAACATTAAGTTCTCTCGACGATAGGAATAGAACACCATGCATTTATTTACAGAGGGAGTAGTACATTTTTTGTGACATGCATTACTAGATATTGCTAGTCAAATACTAAAATCTAGATGGACGTGGTAGTACTCCTAAATCCAGACGGTGGTGCTACTAGTACTAGTAGTAGTACTACCAATGTAGTACTCCTAGGAGTACTAGCACTGTACTACCCGTTGGTCAAATTATTACGTGCTGCTCCTCACAGTGAAGTGACAAGACCCTGCGCCGGAGATGACACCTGAGTATAGGCGCCGTGTTTAGCATACCATAGTCAGCCTCACCGTCTGCAGTCACTATCATCATGGCTGTAGAGCTAGCCTGCTTACAACTAGCCCTGTTCGACATAATTTCCTGTGCGTAGATGCCCGTGCATTGCACGGAACACCGAGATTGGGGGTGGACTGCTCCGGCAGCGGCCATCGCGCCAGATTTTTCCACGGCCTTCTAGATGTGGTGGGGAGGAGATAAGGCTGATTGTGAGAGACAAGGAGTTTTTTGTAAATAGGGAACAAGTGCGGGCATCTTTTTGCAAAAATGGAGAAGCTTGGTTTGTATGCGTCAGATCTAGATCTGACGGCTACTGGTGAAAGATGGGAGGCACAACATCATCACCAACTCAGGACCTGTTTGATTCGCAGGATTTTGAAAACGCAGGAATAGGACACGGCAATATTACAAGTTTCAAACTGATATTACAAATATTAGGAGTAATGTTGCACCTAGGAAGAGGGAATTACTAGGAAGTTCACGTAAGAACTTTCGTTACTTTAGGTGGATGCAGCGTTATCGTACAAACTAAAATCCACCGCCCTGACAAGTCACTAATGGGCAAATAAGTTTCGAGTCTCTGGCCACTTGATGTTTCAAAAACAAATTCAGCTTCTACGGAGACTTTGTCATTTAGGCTTAGACGCTTGCCGTGATCAGCACGCCATTCATTGTTGCGCCAGAGAACGCCAAACCTCATTACCTTGAGCACACTTGCCTCCAGAACAAAGAACCTGGCCAATTTAATCTCAGATGTGCTGCCTCGGTAGTCGATCAAATCAATTTCTGTAAGAGAGATCAAGGCATTCGATGAGATTGTTATGGTGCAGCACATTTTTCACTTTCGGGTCTTTTTTATCTGCAAAAGAAGAGAACATATTAGAGCAGCTGGCTGCATAAGATTGTCGTGTCATCAAGAGGTACCAATATCATTCGCTCATACGATAGGGTTGGCTGGCTAGTGATATTTTTTCACTCTCTCTCTCTCTGTTTCTATTTCCTCTCATTTAACTAGGAGCACGTGAAGAGCTTGGGCATTTGTTGCCTTCCACTATGTGGCCGATGCCATATTTCGCAAAAGTATGCCACATAATACGCATCGATGTTAAATCAAAAGATTTTGGCACCGCTCTCGTGATGTGAGAGAGTTGGCACCGCTGTGCACACAGACCCACATGTATAAACAAATCAATCAAACCAACTACACCAGCCTCTCACTCTCCCAAATAAGTGTTTTTTATTGCCTCAGTCCTCTCTCTCCCACGCAGTGTTTTTTCATTGTGTGAGTTAATTTGGCACCGGAGCAAAGTAGGTGCTCCAGATTGGGGCACCAGGTGAGCAATGGAGGGGCATCGATGCCAAATGCATCACAAGTGAATTTGGCACATGTTTTGGCCTACATAGCCCACTTTTTTACTCCCTCCGTCCCAAAATTCTTGTCTTAAATTTGTCTAAATACGGATGTATCTAGTTACATTTTAGTGTTAGATACACCCGTATCTAAACAAATGTAAGACAAGAACTTTGGGACGGAGGGAATACTACCTCGTATTTAGTATAAAATTTTGACCATAGATTTACCTAAGAAAATGCCAATGCATGTCACTAAAAATTACACCATTTGAAATTATGTTCAAATACGAATCCAATGATATAGTTCTTAGTGACATGCATTAACATTTTGTCAGTTAAATCTATGGTCAAATTTTGATACTACAAAATTGGAAGAGTAAACCAGGACGGAGGTAGTAGTACTTGCCCTTAGGGTAACCATAGAGTTACTAGAGTAGTCTAAGTTACTTTCCACTATGACTAGCCTAGGCTACTATAGTAGTACAACATAAAAATGATGCAAGTGATCACGTGAGAAAAAAATACGAAAAACATTTCTTTCCGTGCAGTGCGTAGATGTAGTTTTGAACACTACACTTGTCATCATAATTTGGGAAAATTACGAAAAAATTGAGCTACGTGGTGATTACCGTTTACTAATAGGAAAGAAGTTTCACCTCGATGAGTAGCTTCTCCATGCATGGAAAGCATGTAGAATCCAACAACTTGATCCAGATTGGGGCCGATAGATTTTAGTGCTAAGATCTTCACTGTGCGCATGGACTGGGTCAAGCTTGTGGGAATCATTTTCTGGAAGACGGTCGTAAATACATCAAGAAGAAATTTAAAAATGTGAATTTCAAGAAGACGGAGAAGAAGATGAGTGATGTACCTGAACGATTACGGATCCAATAAAGAGTTTGGAGAATTTGGCAGACGAGTACACCAACTCTGTCAATTTCAGCACGTCAATGACCCTGATTTTTGTTGGACCTTCTAGATCCGATACAAGCAATCTCTCAAGGAAAGGCGCATTCTCAATGACCATAACGTGGAACAACTGGAGTGATCTCTTCCCAATTGATGTTTTGTTGCGGGGCTAGCAAGACACATAAATCCATCGGAGATTCGTCGAGGTGATGTGGAGGCTAATGAACCCGTGGATCTGCTCAAGACGAAGGTACTCGAGCGCAATACAGCTGCGGAGCAGGTGCTCCATAGCCTTCTTCGAAATGACAACATCAAAGAGGTCGAGCTGCTTGAGTTGAGGGAGAAGAAGGGCGGGCGCGGCATCAATCTGGGGAAGATAGCAGGAGCTGAAGCTGGCGCGGCGCAGCGTTGGCGTGAGGCGGAGCGCGAACGGCGGCAGAGAGCGACATCGTCCAGCTTCAAAGCTGAGCTCCTCGAGCTGATCTAGGGCGGGGGATAAGAACCACTCGTCAAACTTGGGTTGGACCTTGCAGTTGGTACTGAACATGCGGATGTCAAGGCGTCTGGCTGGCCCAGGGTGCAATGAAAGGATCTTGGAGACTGCGGCCATGCGTTTGTAATCCCCGTCGCAGAGGCAGCTCTTGACGGTGAGGTTGAGGGGGACCCAGCGCCAGAGGGGGCGCCACCGCCGGGAGAGCAGGGCGGTCCGCACGGCAGATTTGGTGGGGAGGAGGCCGATGATGACGAGCAGCATGTCATCGAGGAGGCTGCTGATGAAGTCCAGGCTCGCCGGATGCGGTTTTGGATCGAGCGGCCTCCGCTTGTTGGCTACCTCGCCGTCCATCTCAATCGGCGGCGACGCCGGTGTACACGTGTGCTGGTGTGTGTTGTGTGCTTGGTGTGCGCGAGTGCGTCCTTCTGTGCATGCCGCCGCGCAGTGGTGAATTGTGCGCGAGTGCGTCCTTCGCACGCAAGAAGTTTGTCCTTAATGCGCCCTCAATTTACTAGCGTGCAGGGTGCTACCCCGAGTGGTTTCAACTTTGTTTCCTTCACCGCGTGTCAGATGGGCCTCTAGTTTACTTATTTTCACCCACTACCACATGGGCCAACACACCAAGATACAGAACACGAGCTGACAACGCAACATGTGGATTGGTTGACCGGTCAAGCAATATACAGAGCTATACGCTGACACAGTGAGTGTATAATCCGTCGGTATAGAAAGTTCGAGTGAGAGGGGAGGCCCGTGAGAGATAGCAAAGAGAGAGAGAAAGAGCTACTCCCTCCGTTTGATAATGTAGTTACAATATTTTTTTAAAGTTCTCCACAAAAAAAACATTTTTTAAAGTCAAACTTTTGAAACTTTGACCAAGTTTATAAAGAAATTACTTATATCGGCAATACCAAAGATAAATGATAGTATGAAGTAAGTACATGTTGTGATGAATCTAATGATCGTTCCAGATGTAAATGTTTTTCTCCACATATACCTAGTCAAACTTTTCTAAGGTTTGACTTTTCAAAACATCCATATGCTTATGGACGTGACAGAGTCCCTGACGAGAGAGAGAGAGAGAGAGAGAGAGAAGTGTGTGTGCGTGTGTGAAAGAGACATGGACAACACATGATAAAAGTGGAGAAAAAGCGTGCGTGTCTTATGCAAACATATCACACATGCATCTTCGACAACGGAGGCAAGGTGAGGATATAGTGTGTGGTTGTTTGGAACCGAGAGAGGAAGACCCCTAGCACGTGGCCAAGAGGGGTCTGACAAACAAGGGAGAGGTCGAGAGAAACGTATGGAGAAAATGCAGACATGGGGAGGAGAGAGTGTATGTTTGTCATAGAGAGATCCCCTGGAGATCGTGATGGGACTACATGGGTGGGAGATCGAGTGACAAGGTGTGTGCGCGATAGAAGATGCCCCGAGAGATATCGAGATAGACGTATGGATGGAAGGAGAAAATACATGTGTTCCTGATGGCTAGTAAGAGATAATCATACTTAGGAGGGGGGGAGTGCTTGCGCCTATGGCCCTGTTTGGATACTCTAACTCAGTTAGAGGTTAGAGTTAGATTCTAACCCTGAACTAACTCTAAGTAAAGAGGTGTTTGGATGGCAGGGTTAGATGGAGCGCGGATATGGCGAGGCACCTTCACGGGCGGTGCGAGAGGGAGGGAGGGAGTGGACAAGAAGCTTCGAGGAAGTGGGGAGGGATCTGCTGCGGGGAGAGCGAGAGAAAAAAGGGTTTATTAGTGGTCCCGAGAAGAACTAACCCAAATAAGCACCTCTTGGATGGGTTAGTTTTTTTGGATGGGTTAGATGCATCTAACCTAAACTAACCCTCCTGTTTAGATCTTTTTGGGTTAGTTGACTCCAAACTAACCCAAACTAACTCTAACCCATGGATCCAAACAGAGCCTATGATGGAGTGAGGGATTATGGTACTTAGGGGGGTGCGTGTCACATGGAGAGAGAACAATGGCGGAGAGTGTTGGATGGGTCTATATGTATAGCGCGAGCGAGACATGTGTATGTGTGAACCAGGGAGATATAAGGCCCGTTTGGCTTGCGTCGTGAGCATCTTTTGCGTGGCCTGAGGTTGTGGCTGGATTTCATGCACTCTTGTTTGGTCGCTACCCTGTGAAGAAGAAAGCCCGCCTGGGCTGGGTTCCCTTGCACTTTAATTAGGCTGGCTGAACTCCACACACTGCAAGTAGCCTAGCCCAAGCGACCGATTTCGAACGCCTGGCCGTGCCTGGTCGTGCGGCCACGAGGCTAACAGCGACATGGATGGATATTAGCATTAAATAATTGATGCATGGATTGATTGATGGGACGTTGATGCTTTGCCTGGCCCAGGCATGAACCAAACGCTTCAGCACCACACAAGCCTGGCCAGGCAGAAATATTTTACATCTCACGTCGACACCAGGCAGTACCGACCATCAAGGCATGAGGGTCAGGTCACGAACCAAACTGACCAATAAAGTTTGAGAGAGATTGAGGAGCCCCGATAAGGCTGAGTGGTGCGTCAGATAGCTGAGAGGGGGAAAGACATATTCCATCCGCTCGATAATGCAGTGCATGTAAATTTTTTAGAAGTCAAACTTTGGAAACTTTGATCAGGTTTACGCAAATGTTATTTATATCTACAATACCAAAGATACATCATACAAAACTACATCTCATGGTGAATCTAATGGTATATGTTTGCCGTACTAGATGTAATTCTTTTTCTCCACGTACATGGTCAAACTTTGTGATGTTTGACTTTTTAATAAATCTATGTGCTATGGACGGACGTGAGTGCCTCAGTCGAGACAGATCAAGTACGTGTGAAGGAGAATGAGTAAGTGTGCAAAAAGAGTATGTGTGTGAAAGAGAAAGTGACAACAAACGATAAATTAGAGAGAGAGTGTGTTTTTTCGTTTCTTATGCGAACATATCACGCATGCATCTCCGAGATGGAAAAGCGAGGCGAGGAAATACACGAAGATAGCTAGTGTGTGATTGTTTGCAACGGAGAGAGACACCCCTGTAGCACATGTCCAATAGAGGTCTGGACAACAAGGAAAAAAGGCCGAGAGGGACACATGGATGGCATGGACGCAAGGGGAGGGAGAGAGGGTGTGTTTGTGATAGAGAGATCCCCTCGAGATTGTGAGGGGACTATATGGGTGGGAGATTGAGGGAGTGCATGCGCGATAGAAAGATGCCCCGAGAGAAATCGAGATAGACCATGCACATGTTTGTGATGGAGACTAAGATTAGCTAGTCATATACATATAGGGGGGACTGCGTGTGCCTACAATTGAGTGAGAGACCATCATACTTGGCTAGCTGGGCATGAGATTGTGTGTGTGTGCGTGTGAGATGGAGAGAGAACGATGGAGACAGATAGAGTTTTAGATGGGCCTATCGAGTGCGAGTGAGATATGCATGTGTATGTGTGACCCAGGTGGATGGAGAGTTTGAGGGAGGGAGGAAGAGCTCCAAGACGACAAAGTGGTGCGTGAGAGAGTTACGGGCAAAGAGCCAAGGAATTTGTGTGCGTACGATGAGTGCACCCAAGATATCTAGCTTGGACTAGCTAGAGTATCATACATAGTGTGCGAGAGAGACCTATAGATGGTGTATATATGAATGCGGACTAGAAAGACCCCCCCCCCCACACACACACACAGAGAGAGAGAGAGAAAGGGAGAGGGACCAACAAGGTTTTTGTGTCGGATGCGTGCGACAGAATTGAAGATTGTCGGCGAGAGAGTTAGAGAGAGAGAGAGAGAGAGAGAGAGAGAGAGAGAAGATGAGTCCGGGAGAGGGGAAGGTCGCGTTTTATGCATCAAAGACTGATATAAACTTGCATTCAAATATTTAAATTGGAGACCATGTTGTCTGCAATCCACACATGAACGGATATATGCGTATATCAAACAAGTTCATTAATTTGACTTTCAACATGTTCATGGAGTACTATAATACTGTACAACATGCTACTCGATTGAGGTGTTCAATTTTGGATTTAGTTCACTATTTTGACCTACTGAACAAGCTAGTTCATTGAATCGAGATATTTCATTTTGGGTTTGATTCGCGTTTTTGAGTGGGTCAACTATTTGTCATATAGTAAATCGCTAACAACGAGCATGTAAAAACACATTATTCCCGAGCATCATATCTCCATCTAAAAAAGAAGTGGCAAGCTAATATTTCAAAATTTGATTCGAATCGACTTGGTAAGGTAGACGTGGATCCTCGTTCTCCCAAAATTTGAACAAACCGTTAAACATCCTCTCTTCTCGGTGGAATTCACCCGAGCAAATAAATGGGAGACACGAAATTACCGTCCTATGTGGGACACACATCAATTGGCCCGTTGTACATCGAGGGTAGGTTCGTAACTTCATCCAAGCGCGCCTTCTCCTCGGCCGAAATGACATGTGCCGAATAATTCATAAACCATGGTCGGCAAAACACGCTCTCCTCGCCCGAAATAGCTCGCGCCCACTATTTCAAAACACGCTCTCCTCGCCCGAATTCGCTCGCGCCCACTATAGTTCAAAACACACCCTCCTCGCCCGAAATCGCTCCCGCCCACTATTTGGGGAGTAGCAAAGTTACTCTACTATCCCCGACCCTCAGTACATAGACCCAAGCCGAGAAGCCTATAGGCAAGGGTAGAACTGTAACTCCCCCTCACATTTTAGACAAATGCGTCCGTAAGACATGGTTCCACTCCCCTCCCAATTCCCCCCCCCCCCCCTCCCCCGCCCGCCCCCATTCATACCTCGTGGGCGCCAAATCACCTTCTCCCCGGGAAGCTCCCTTCTCTCGAGCCACGAAACCTCAGCCCCACCTCCATGGCGCCCCACACCGCACCAATTTCACAGCCGCCCTCCTCCCTAATGCCGGAGACGCTGTCCAATTGCTGTCATGCACTGGGCCATGTGCCTCTTACTCCGTGCTGCTGGTGCTGCCTCGACGACGGCCGCGTGAACCGTACCGGAGCCGATTCACCCCCGCTGTTGTTCACGGCACCGGAGCGGCTCCAACTTCGGATCCATCCAGAGTCCTAGCGCTGCTTCCGCGTAGCCGTCGATCGTCGCGACATCGCTCTTTCCCTGCCGCCGGTCACCACCGCAACCGCGCCGGCCTCACCGACTCGGCAGCTGGACCTGCCTACTTCACCATGCCGCCAGATAGGTTGCACCCTCATCTGAAATCACTTTATTTAGGCGCCAGTTGTCTAAATTTTTATTCTGGGCCAATCGATTCCCAATGGGAAGCAGCACCCCTCGAGGCGGCGGAGCTCCTAGGTTGCCGGTTGGTTGGTGTCTAACGTAAGGGTGCGGGCCACAAGTTCGCCGCGGAAGCAGCGCTTAGATGGCTATCTTTTAGAGTTGCATGGGTTGAAGGTACTGCCGCCGCCGGATCTGGATGACGGGGAGTCTTTGTGGATTGGCCAGGGGGCGGCGCAACCACGGCAGTGCGGTGGGGCGGGGAGCGGGGTTTTGGACGGGGCCACGGACGGCGGAGCCAGGCTGCTCTGCCGTTGGTCGCTGTCTCTTCGGGGAAGATTCCGAACAGTGTCAGCCGGGAGGCACAAGATGGCCATCAAGCCATCCGGCGCAGATCGGACAGTACCAAAATAAAATAAAATCGTGTGACCCCAATTTAGTCTTCAGTCAATAGACGTGTGACCACTCTCGTACCTTGTTGTTGATCTCTTAGTGTATTTCTTCGGATCAAAGAGATATGTTGTTCTTAACTTTATGCGTTATCTGCATCTTCAGACACACTGTCTTCCGACTCACCGCAGCTGCTCCAACAAGGGAAGCATACACCAGAAGGGAGCTACAGTCCCCACTCAACAGTTCCCTGCATCGAATGCGCGTGCCCGACATGGACAGCCACAACAACTACAGGGCCATCGACAAGTCAGCACATGATGCTCACTCCTATGGATGGCAGCCAGATAGGTTGTACCCTCATATTACTTGTGTGCAACATTTATGGCTTTGTTATTCATCTAAGCACGGAAAATAGATCATCACATTTCACTGTATATTCATGATGATCTCTTACAGGTCTTATTCAGGAGTTCACGCTATTCCATAGTTCAGCTAAGATACTTGTTCTTTAGGTAACGCTGTTCCATAGTTATCATCCATCAGCCAATGCTATCCCACAGGCTGGTGATTATAGTATTATACCACTTCTAGTATTACCTATGTTGTTCTTTAATACTTTTGTGTGCCATCTAGTTAATCTCGAGTACAAACGATACATATTCTATAGCTTTCATCTATGTTCTCCCTTTAGTTTATGAGACCTGTTGCTGCTAGTTAACCCCAGTCCTACTGTTTATGTCGTCTCCTACAGGCACTCATTTACATAAATCTAACTACTAGTTGTCTTCCATGCATGTCAGATATAATTGCACACACTGATATATCCACAAGAACCTCACGGAGCAATGTAAAGGCCAATAAGCTTGATGTCAATGATACCCAATATGATGGAACATGTAAAGGCAGTTCTTCAGAAGCCTTGAGAAAGATGATGAATCGTCTTCACCCCACAAGGTCCTTGCTCTAACTGGCCTGTGATATGGGTACAACATGCATATAATGTCCTATCTACTCTGTTGCAATGTCATGTGCTTAGCATGCTGATCATGCATGTAAATATGTCATGCCTTCCTGTTTTTCAGTACCTATTCCATTCATGATAACATGTTTTCAAATTCAAGTACTGTCATTCTACTCTATCGCAATGCCATCTGCTTAATTTGGATATCATGCTTCTGAATATCTTATGCATTGTTATTCATCAGTATGTACTTCATCTGTCTGCCATACCATGTTTTTTTTACATTGAAGTGTTGTTCTAGTGCTCTGTTGCAATGCCATCTTATTTTCCCAATCATACACGTGTATGTTGCCTTGGTTATTTCTGTACGTATTCCGCTAGCATATAGTTTTACATTCAACTAGTTTTTTTGCTGTGTTGTCCTGTCGTATCCCTAGCTCTTACACCATACTCCCTCCGTCTGGATTACATGTTGCCGAAATGGATAAAAAAGGATGTATCTAGAACTGAAATATGCCTAGACCCATCCATTTTTTCCGGATGGAGGGAATACATGTCAATATGTCATGCCTTTCTATTCTTCAGTACCTATTCCATCTCTCTGCTGTCGCATGTTTTATAATTAAAGCACCATTCTTCTATACAAGGCATGCAAGGGGAAGATGACTATGTTAGAATCTGAAGGGTTACAAACAAGGCCTTCGCAAAAGATCCAAACGCCAGGAGATAATAAACCAACTCCAGTTTTTATAGATACTGCTCCAGCACAGAGAAACCCAACTCCTACTGGTAATAAGCAGATTCTAGTGGCCAACGAACTAGTCCGCTCCAGTCGAGCAAAAACATGTCAACTCAATTCTAAGAAGCATGTGCGTATCCTTGCATCATGAAATTTTATAGCATGCTGATCATATTTTCTACATGTTTCTTACCCATCTCTCTTTTAGAAAATAAGCTTAACAGATAGAAGAATTTTTGCAATGGTATCGTTTATGAGGAAAGATTCTTGCAGGAATTCTCTGTGCTCCAATGTAGATGTAAGTACCTGTTGTATATCACATATTTTTACATCAGCATGTATTTTGTTAATCGGCGTGAATCCAACCTTTATCTGATCTAAATTTAGTTGTAGCAAAATGTATGATTAAAGGCCACAATGTTGATTTTTGCAAGGAAAACTGTCTGGTAGTTTTGCATCCTAAGCTGCATGAGTGTACTATCTCATATCAGTGGGTTTGAATACTTTGGTTCTGCAGTGGGTTTTTTCAATGTGTTTTTTACTGTGTTGTCCTGTCGTATCCCTAGCTCTTACATCATACTCCCTCCGTCCGGATTAAGTGTTGCAGAAATGGATAAAACTGGATGTATCTAGAACTGAAATACGCCTAGACCCGTCCATTTATTTCCGGATGGAGGGAATACATGTCAATATGTCATGCCTTTCAATTCATCAGTACCTATTCCATCTCTGTTGTAGCATGTTTTATAACTGAATCACCATTCATCTATATAAGGCATGCAAGGGGAAGACGGCTCTGTTAGAATCTGAAGGTTTACAGACCAGGTCTTTGCAAAAGATCCAAACGCCAGGAGATAATAAACCAACTACATTTTACATAGATACTGCTCCAGCACAGAGAAACCCAACTCCCACTGATAATAAGCAGATTCCAGTGGCCAAAGAACTAGTCCGCTCCAGTCCAGCAAAAGAATGTCAACTCCATTCTAAGAAGCGTGTGCGTATCCTCGCATCATGAAATTTTATAGCATTCTGATCATATTTTCTACATGTTTCTTACCCATCTCTCTTTTAGAAAATAAGGTTAAAGGATAGAAGACTTCCTCCATTGGGATCGTATTCGAGGAAAATATCTTGCGGGAATTCTCTGTGCTCCAATGCTGATGTAAGTACCAGTTGTATATCACTATATTTTTACATCAACATGTATTTTGTTAATCAGCGTGAATCTAACCTTTATCTGATCTAAAATTAGTTGTAGCAAAATGTTAAAGGCGCCAATGTTGATTTTTGTAAGGAAAACTGCCTGGTAGTTTTGCATACTGAGCTGCATGAATGTACTATCTCATATCACGCACATTACTGAATTGTAGTGCTTCTCTGGTTGGCCATTCATTCATTGTGTCAATGTTGCTTTCGTACTACCTTACCTGGCTGATGATAGCTGTGCCATATTGTTTTATTTTGGTGTAGGCTACTTGCCCAAACATTCGTTGTGTCAATGTTGCTTCCCTATTATCTGACTTGGCCAATGATAGCAATGCTAGTGTGTTAATTTTGTGCAGGTTGCTGAAGATAAGAAGACAAACTCTGAAAACAGCAAGGCAACCCCATTGTTTCTTTCCAGTAAATCTAGGCCAGGTAATATGGCAATAACTCATGATTAATCTGTTTGGTTCCTGTCCTAATTTATGTTATGATGCAGTGGTCGAGACACTCTCCACTATCAATAATACAAGCCTGCCAAAATCGCCATCTGAATCTGTTTAGTATCCTCTGTCTCGAATGCAACGGAATAAATGTATGTTTGTGAGCCAATTAATGGATGAAGCAATGATGGAAATGGTGGATGAATCAGAGGTGCAGAGTCGTGCGACACAACAACTGATCAATGTTTTCAGAGACAGTGTAGAAAAGCAGAAAGAACTTGCCCACATGCTTATGGGCGTCATCTGTGCTGAGGTTGCAGATTGTGACGTTGTAGATGGTTAGGTTCTGCTCATTTATTTGCACTGGCATCAATCTTTGATTGCCTAGTGGATGTAAGTTCCTGTAATATATGCTGGATGTGCAACGTTATTCCTTGTATGCCATACCTTTGCGTGATCGGTTTTGGTCCTGTGCATAATTGCTCGTCGTAATGGGCTCAAATTATCTAATTTGGCTTAAAGACATGTACGAACTTTAGTGGGCCCATTAAGTTAATGGGCCGAAAGTTAATGGTCGGCCCTCTTACCTCCCGGGTCGTTAACAGGCCGACATCGAAGCGGGCAACAGGTGGCCCCAGTTTATTTCACGGGTTGTTAGCAGGCCATTACTAAGTTTGGGCTACATATGGCCCAACTATACTGTAGGCCTTTAGCAGGCCAAAAGAGACAGCGGGCTTGTACTGGACCATGAAGACCATGGGCCGCTAAGAGGCCGAAAGTCAGGTCATATTGTAAATGGTCCAACAGTGTTGTGGGCCTTTAGCAGGCCGAAAGAGAAACCGGGCTGGTATTGGACCATGAAGGGCATGGGCCGTTAAAGGGCCAAAACTAAGGTCCGACTACAAATGGCCCAACTCATTTATGGTCCGTTAACAGGCCGAAAGTCACACAGGGCCGGGAATTGGCCCAACACTTAAATGGGTCGCTAAAAGGCGAAAACTCAAGTTCGACTAAAAATGGCCCAACTGATTTATGGGCCATCAACGGGCTGAAAGTGACACCGGGCCAGAAAATTGGCCCAACACTTAAATGGGCCGCTAAAAGGCCGAAACTCAGGTCCGACAACAAATGGCCCATCAGATTTATGGGCCGTCAACAGGCTAAAAGACACACCGGGCCGGAAACTATCCCAACATTTAAATGGGTCGCTAAAAGGCCAAAAGATGTACATCCTGAAAATTGGCCCATCCATTAAACGGGCCGTTAACAGGCCGAAATCTCATTGGGCCGATATTGAGCCCAGATATATAGTGGCCTGTTAACGGGGCGAACTGACGATGGGCTGCAATGGTGTCAAATCTTTAACGGGCCATTGACGGGCCGAATTGGCTCATCTCGTATGGGCCGTGGGCTTAAATGGACCTGACACAAGTAGGCCTTATATGGGCTGGCCTGCTAATTTTTACTGGGTCGGCCTTTTCACAGGAATGGGCCTCTATTGGGCCGTGCCACGTGTTGACGTACCATAGGCGTCTTCCGTCCAATGAGTGGATGACATCTGTCCCAACGGTGAGCCGACACGTGTTTCCTCCAGCCAATGATGATTTTACACGTGGAAAATCCCCATTGGTCGGGGCTGTTAACGGATTATCGGATCCAAAACCCGACCCGATAGCTTAACGGCGTTCCGTTACGGTGGATGCCACGTGTCGGTCACCCTTGATGAAAGCACTTCTGTGACGCGCGATTTACCGTCATGGAAGTGGATACTTCCGTGATGATAATTTTGGTAATGTCATGGAACACTTCTACGACAGCACATGTATGACTATCTTGATTCTGTCATAAATTTGTCATGGATGTACATGCATGACAAAAAAACGCGACCTACTGTGACAAACACGTATCATCACGGAAGTGTATTTTTTTGTAGTGAAGGTTGATAGAAAGTCCACTTCGGGTACTTGTGAATTTCTTGGTAGATCTCTTGTGTCTTGGTCCTCCAAGAAAGAAAACTCGGTATCCTTATCCACCGCCGAAGCGGAATACATTGTCGCTGGTTCATATTGTGCTCAATTACTTTGGATGACCCAAACTCTTAAAGATTATGGGATATATGTGAAAAATGTTCCTTTGCTTTGTGACAATGAAAGTGCTATTAAGATTGCTCACAATCCCGTACAACACTCAAACTAAGCACATTGAAGTTCGTCATCACTTCATTTGAGATCATGTTGCTAAGGGTGATATTAACCATAAGCATGTTCGCACCGACAAGCAATTGGCGGATATATTCACTAAACCACTTGATGAGAAAGTGTTTTGCAGGTTGAGAGGTGAATTGAACATCATTGATGCCTCAAACTTGGAGTAGGAACTCCATTGGGATACATGCAAGACATGAGCCTATGACTAATCCTTGATATTTCTCTCATGATCATGATCACATATCTTGGATACATTTGCACCCTTGCATGTTATCTAACCCATGTAGGTACTTGGATGGATCTAAATCTATGATACTGCAACTCATTCATATCTTGAGCAATCTCTACATCACCAAGTCTCTACTTCATGGTGGTTGAAGACAAGGAAGGATGAAATTCTTCAAATACATCCTTTGACAAATTCCTAAGTCAAATTTCTTGATTGTCATTTTGGATACACAAATGCTCTTCCTTGCAAATCTAATCCATGTAGGTAGATGAACTCAAATTCCAAGTGATGCTCCAAATGAACTACATCAACATTGAGCATCCCACACAAGTTCAACTACATGATCAAGTTCAACACCACCACCCAAGGTATGTTATTCCATCTTAGAGAAGCTTTACCCCAAGACATGGGTCAAAGCAACTCAATAAGATGAGAATACATCAAGATGCTTAAATGAAAAATGGCAACCCCATTTTGAGCTTAAACGATGAGTATGACCTATGATCAAGTGTCCTCACTTGACTCCTAAGTCAATATACTCTAACATAGGTGACTTTGTCGCCGACCAATTCTAGATGAAGTTCTCTAGTGTTTCTTCTTATTCTTGCATTTTGTCTCATGCATATTTTATCCCCTTTCAAAAAAAACTTCATCTAGACTTATTTTCTTTTATTTCTGTTCTGCATTTCTCTGCACCCAATCCGTTGCAAATCCTTCAGTTAATTCCTTGCAAATCCTTGTGAGATCTCATTTGCTTAGTGAGCTGAGGTGACTAGTGCTTTCTCTGTGATGAACTCGGACAAACCGATTTGCCTCTTTCGGTCAAACCGAAACTTTTCAGTGCCACCAAAGGAATTAACTCGGTGCAGCCGATTTCAATGCTAAGAAATCACTCTGTCACTTGCATTCTGCGCATTTTGTTCCAGCTCCACTCGATGACTCTTATCCTCTATCAGCATCATATTCCATGTGTTGCTTTGCTCTGTGACTCAAGGACCAAACCTATTTTGACTCACACTCCAGAAGACCCTTCTTGGAAATTGATGTCAAAGGGGTTCACATCAAAGCGTAATTACTCCATCAGAGGGAGAGAGCAACAGGGGGAGAGAAACATTCTTACCTAAAGAGAGACCCCAGTTGTTTGTTGTTTGGCATTCAAAGAGGAGAGAAGTTACTTGTCTTTAGAGGGGAAAGACATGTTTATGTTGTGTTGTGTTTGCTTTGCTCTAATTTTCTATTCCCTGTCCTCTCCCAATATCCATTATAAGATTCAGGGGGAGCAAGACATCTAAGGGAAGAAAATCCTAAAATTCATTGCATATCTTTACCCTTGGGGACATGTCTACACTCAAATAGAGTACCTAGTACTCACTCTACACATGTCATCCCAAATCTTAGTACTCTTGTGCTTTACTGCTCTTGCTCTGCTTAGTAGATGTATCTGTGTTGTCTAACCTTGTTTACTCAGGTTCATCTCTTCCAAAGCTATTTCAAGACCACAAGGTAAGTATAGGCATCACATTCATGATTATGCACTCACATGATCTTATGTTCCATATTTACATGATTGCATACATGTACGGGGAGCCTATGTATGTTACATGTCTTTCCAAAGCTTTACCTGCCTTTCACTATATATTTATCAAAAGCTTTGATGTATGTTGTCATCAATTACCAAAAAGGGGGACTCTGAAAGCACAAGTGCTCCCTGGATGATTTTGGTAATTAATGTCAACATATCTCTTGCTAGACTAATACTTTCATCTAATATATTTCAGATAAGCCCAATACTGGAGTGGCATGGACAAGAGGATGTGGAACCCCTCCAAGATGCTAAGGACAAAGGATTGGCTCAAGCTCAAAGCTCAGGACTCTACAATTTCTATTTTACTGATCCAAGATCACATTGAGTCAATAGGAAAGCCAATACTGTTAAAAGGGGACAAGGTGTTGCTTAATGGCTTGCTTGCTCAAAATGCTTAGTGATATGCTCTAAAGCCCTCAACCACTTTTTCACATCCACATATGTCCCAAACTAAAAGTCAAACTCGGCCCCACCGATTTGATCCATCCGGCACCACCGAGTTCATTTGACATAGTCACTGCCAGAAACCCTAGTCTTTTCGGTTTCACCGATAGGGATCTCGGTCTCACCGAGATGGGCTTGCAAACTCTCTGTTGTCTATTGCAATATTTTCGGTCCCACCATGAATACATAATCGGTCACATCGAGTTTGCCTGACCAACTCTCTGTTTTACTTATTACCAAATCAGTCCCACCGAGTTGTGTAATCGGCCAAACCGAGATGAGGTTTTACCCTAACCCTTACACATCGGTCCCACCGAATTGATCATACCGGTCCCACAGAAATTGCCTAACGGTCACATATGCACTGAATCGGTCCGACCGAGTTTTTTGATTCGGTCCTACCGAGTTTGGTATAATGTGTGTAACGGTTAGATTTTGTGTGGAGGCTATATATACCCCTCCACCCTCTCCTCATTTGTGAGAAAAGCCATCAGATCGTGCCTACACTTTCACTACTCATTTTCTGAGAGAGAGCCACCTACTCATGTGTAGAGACCAAGATATTCCATTCCGACCATATGAATCTTGATCTCTAGCCTTCCCCAAGTTGCTTTCCACTCAAATCATCTTTCCATGAAATCCAATGCTATGAGAGTGAGTTGAGTGTTGGGGAGACTATCATTTGAAGCACAAGAGCAAGGAGTTCATCATCAACACACCATCTATTACCTTTTGGAGAGTGGTGTATCCTAGATTGGTTAGGTGTCACTTGGGAGCCTCCAACAATATTGTGGAGTGAACCAAGGAGTTTGTAAGGGCAAGGAGATCGCCTACTTCGTGAAGATCTACCCTAGTGCGGCAAGTCCTTCGTGGGCGATGGCCATGGTGGGATAGACAAGGTTGCTTCTTCATGGACTCTTCATGGGTGGAGCCCTCCGTGGACTCGCGCAGTCGTTACCCTTCGTGGGTTGAAGTCTCCATCAACGTGGATGTACGATAGCACCACCTATCATAACCACGACAAAAACATTTGTGTCTCCAATTGTGTTTGCACACTCTAATCCCATCCCTTTGCTTTCTTGCAAGTTGCATGCTTTGCTTTCCGCTGCTCATATACTCTTTGCATGCTTTCTTGATTTGTATTGTGAATGGTTAGACTTGTACTAAAACTCCACCTAAACGTGAAAAACTTAAAAACTGTCAACTTTGTGTGTTGAGTGTCTAATCACCCCCCCTCTAGACACCTCTTCTCGATCCTTTCAATTCGTATCAGAGCTTTGGTCTCCATTGCTTTGGTTTAAACACCATTGGAGGAAGATGGATGAGTCTACTTTGGGGAGTCTTAGACATAGAGTGCATATACTTGATGGAGAGTACTTTCATGAGTGGAAAAATGAGATGCTTGTGATTTTCAATGAATATCATATGAACAAGTACATTACTAGCCCTTGTGCACCTCATGTTGATCCTATGCATCCTACTCTTGATGAGTCAATTGACATGATTCGCAATCTTAGAACTGTTGATCTTATCACTAGAGGCTTGCCTAGAAACTTGATTGGTTGCTTGCCTACTCTTATGAGTGCCTGTACCATATGGAAATTACTTGAGGAAAGATTTCCAAATTATTCCTTGCAAAATCTAGATGAAATTCTCCATAAGTCTATTGCCTTGAGTAAGATGAATTCCAATGATCCTAAGTTTGGTGATTGTCTATTTGAGCTTACAAATCTTATGCGTGCCAAAGGAGATGTTGGAATTATTAGCAATATTATTTCTGAAGCTATTATAATTCATAAAGAAGATCATTGTCAAACTCATTCTAAAATTGGAAAATTGGATCAAATTGTTTCTTCAAAATTCTTTTCCAATTATTTTACAAATAAATAAAATAAAGAGAGAGGATAAAAGGACTTCTTCAAAAACAGCGAAGAAATGTTGGAAATTGAATTTTGAATTTTTGGATATTTGATTTGATTTTATTTGCAAGTTTATTTATTTTATTGCGGAGTGATTAGAAATAATAAGTTTGTTTTTAGTTTGGGCATTTAGCCCCAGAAAAATGTTCACTAGGTCAATAATAAGGCCATTTTATTGTGTGAATTTTTCTGTTATCTTTTAGATATATATTTATTTTTGTTTTGCACGTTTTTCTTCTCTGGAAACGGGCCAGGCCGTGGCCCAGCCAGCCGCCGCCCCGACCGACTCTGACCTGGGGTCCGACCGGCGCCCGACTCCGTCGCCGCCGCCGTGTTCATGCGGGACACGCCCCGTCGCCGCCATGCCCCTACTCCAAGGCACATTGCCCCGGCCCCTTTAAATATCGAGGCCCCGGCCCCTCTCCTCCCCCAAGTCAAGCCGCCGCCGCCACACGCACTCGCCGCCACCACCGCCCGCTGCAGCCGCCGCAGCCCCGCGCCGCATCTGCCAACGCCGCCGCACTCGCCGTCGACCATCGGAGCCAGCGCCTGCTCAAGCCGACGCCACCACCGCCGTCCACCTCGCCACCGTCGACGTCCGCCGCCACCGGTAGCCCCAACCCCCTCTCGCTGTCCGATCTGGATTTTTTTTTCTGAAATGTTTTTTTTATTTAGCGGACGTTCGTCCCTTAGGTCTCTGTAGCAAACGGTTTTCGTTCATTGGGTTTCTGTAGCGAATGTTCGTTCGTTAGATTTTTATGTTTCTCCTATTTTTCTGCCAGGGACCTATTCGCTAGTTTTTATTTACAATTTAGCCCCTATGTTTCAAACTAGCACAACTTTTTGCTCGTTTGCCCGAATTCGATGAAACTGTTGCCAAAATCTTCAGAGTGATCTCATCTATCCAGTAAACCAAATTAAACATGTTTTTGAAAATTTAAAATTTGAATTTGTTCAGATTTGTATTTGAACTTCTTTTGATCGTAACTTGAGTTTTGTAGCTCCGTTTTAGTTGTTATTTTTGCAAATCAAAGCTCATCTCATGTACCTTCTATTAAGATCTAATCCACATAATTATAATACTGTTAAAAATTATTTTTTGTTTAGAGTAGTTATTTTCTTGTTTTTGAGTTTTCTGAATCTTTTCTTCTGTTTTCTTCGCATCTTTTGCTTGAGTGCTTATGTATGCTATTGTTTGTTTACGATAGATTTTCCAGAGTGTGAAGCTTGTTACTACGAATCTCTAGAGTTTTCCGATCGTCAGCAAGGCAAGTTACACTTTGATTATAATTTTCAATACCCAGTTTTTACTATGCATTAGCTTCGCCCTCAAAGATTTGCATGAGTAGGATTGGGAACATGTGGTTTGGTTGTAGTTCAAGAGGTAGGAACCTGTTACCTTTGATCACCCCGGGAATATACGTTATGCTCAAAAATTGCTTAGCCATGCTCGTAGACGGGGATTGGTATTTGAGATTAATGAAAGTTGCCTGAGTAATAATTACTAAGGGAAAGTTAAGGTGGCAACTTTAATACACATCTGGGTGGATTGTTTGGGGCACATGGAGAAACCAGTGCTTGCCCAAGGGAATCCCGGAGTACCCGTGTTATTACCCTAGGTCAAGCATGCAGGCTCAAAGGGATCATATGATATTTCATGCCTAGAAACTTCCGTGTGCAGCCACAAGCCATTATGGGCTCTGGCATGGTTGAGTAAGTTGTGTGACCTCTATCCGTGGCAGACTAGCAGATGTAGAGGGAAAGTAGGTGTACCAGTCTACCCAGGGTTTAGAGGGAATGCTTCAGAAAGACTATGTCTCGATCTTCCGATCATTGATGCGGTCGATTCTTGTGGGGAAAAGTGCGCAAACCTCTGCAGAGTGTACAAACTAATCATGGTTAGCCGTGTCCCCAGTTATGGACAATTTGAGTATCTTGAAGTGAATTATTTGTTGATCTTATCAGTTTTTAATTAATGTATTGGGTTTATTATTTATACTTGGTAATTTTGGGATTGAGTTGGAGGAACCTTCTCAATAATGGCATAAACTTGGTAGTAAATAAAATGTATTCCTTTGTTGTAGGGAAAAATTAGCTTTATGCAAAAATTAAACTTAGAGCCTCCACCAGCCAAATATGCATGTAGATATAGTCTTCTTCATTCATTTGCTCTATAGTGTGACTTTGCTAGCATATTCCATGTGCTGACCTATACGGCTGCAACGTCTCATGTTGCAGAGTTTTCCGACGAAGAATAAGGTGCGCTAGGTCGTTGTCATGCACTTAGTTATGTCGTGGAGTTGATGGACTCATTTATCTTTCGAATCTTCCATGGTACTTTATTTAGATGGCCTTCAGCCATTTTTTTTTAATAAATACTCTTTATGAGGACCTCGACGTAATAAGTGTGTGACTGAAATTTGTTATAATTCCTCGAGTATTGTGTGTGTCAGCATACCGATCCAGGGATGACACTTAAGCACAGAGACTTCGATCCCTTGGGATCGGGCGCTACAGTTATTTGCTTATTTTGATAAATCTATGGGTAGTATCGTGGGGTATGAACCATGGAGAAATTGGACAGTAGATATTACACCAATATAAATAAAGAATGAGTTCACAATAGTACTGAAAGCACAAGTGCTCCCTGGGTGATTTTGGTAATTAATGTCAACATATCTCTTGTTGGACTAATACTTTCATCTAATATATTTCAGATAAGCCCAACAGTCGAGTGGCATGGACAAGAGGATGTGGAACCCCTTCAAGATGCTAAGGACAAAGGATTGGCTCAAGCTCAAAGCTCAGGACTCTACAATTTCTATTTTAGTGATCCAAGATCACATTGAGTCAATAGGAAAGCCAATACTGTTAAAAGGGGACGAGGTGTTGCTTAATGGCTTGCTTGCTCAAAATGCTTAGTGATATGCTCCAAAGCCCTCAACCACTTTTTCACATCCACATATGTCCCAAACTAAAAGTCAAACTCGGCCCCACCGATTTGATCCATCCGGCGCCACCGAGTTTATTTGACATAGACACTGCTAGAAACCCTAGTCTTTTCGGTTTCACCGATAGGGATCTCGGTCTCACCGAGATGGGCTTGCAAACTCTCTGTTGTCTATTGCAATATTTTCAGTCCCACCAAGAATACGTAATCGGTCACACCGAGTTTGCATGACCAACTCTCTATTTTACTTATTACCAAATTGGTCCCACCGAGTTGTGTAATCAGCCAAACCGAGATGAGGTTTTACCCTAACCCTTGCACATTGGTCACATATGCACTGAATCGGTTCGACCGAGTTTTCTGATTTGGTCCCACCGAGTTTGGTATAATGTGTGTAACGGTTAGATTTTGTGTGGAGGCTATATATACCCCTCCACCCTCTCCTCATTCGTGAGAAAAGCCATCAGATCGTGCCTACACTTTCACTACTCATTTTCTGAGAGAGAGCCACCTACTCATGTGTTGAGACCAAGATATTCCATTTCGACCATATGAATCTTGATCTCTAGACTTCCCCAAGTTGCTTTCCACTCAAATCATCTTTCCATCAAATCCAATCCTATGAGAGTTAGTTGAGTGTTGGGGAGACTATGATTTGAAGCACAAGAGCAAGGAGTTCATCATCAACACACCATCTATTGCCTTTTGGAGAGTGGTGTCTCCTAGATTGGTTAGGTGTCACTTGGGAGCCTCCAACAATATTGTGGAGTGAACCAAGGAGTTTGTAAGGGCAAGGAGATCGCCTACTTCGTGAAGATCTACCCTAGTGAGGCAAGTCCTTCGTGGGCGATGGCCATGGTGGCATAGACAAGGTTGCTTCTTCGTGGACCCTTCGTGGGTGGAGCCCTCCGTGGACTCGCGCAGCCGTTACCCTTCGTGGGTTGAAGTCTCCATCAACGTGGATGTACGATAGCACCACCTATCGGAACCACGACAGAAACATTTGTGTCTCCAATTGCGTTTGCACAGTCCAATCCTATCCCGTTGCTTTCTTGCAAGTGGCATGCTTTACTTTCTGGTGCTCATACTCTTTGCATGCTTGCTTGATTTTTATTGTGAATAGTTAGACTTGTACTAAAACTCCACCTAAACTTGAAAACTTAAAAACTGTCAACTTTGTGTGTGGAGTGTCTAATTACCCCCCCTCTAGACACCTCTTCTTGATCCTTTCAAGTACCAAAAAGTGGTGGTTTATTTTCTTATACTAACGGATCTCATGAGTTTTCTGTTGAGTTTTGTGTTGTGAAGTTTTCAAGTTTTGGGTAAAGATTTGATGGACTATGGAATAAGGAGTGGCAAGAGCCTAAGCTTGGGGATGCCCAAGGCACCCCAATGTAATATTCAAGGACAACCAAGCATCTAAGCTTGGGGATGCCTCGGATGGCATCCCCTGTTTCTTCTTCGTCTATCGGTAAATTTACTTGAGGCTATATTTTTATTCACAACATGATATGTGTTTTGCTTCGAGCGTCTTGTATGATATGAGTCTTTGCTTTTTAGTTTGCCACAATCATCCTTGTTGTACACACCTTTTGAGAGGGATACGCATGAATCGTGATTTATTAGAATACTCTATGTGCTTCACAGCTAGGCAATTTTGCTCTAGTGCTTCACTTATATCTTTTTAGAGCATGGCGGTGGCTTTATTTTATAGAAATTGTTGAACTCTCGTGCTTCACTTATATTATTTTAAGAGTCTCTCTAAACATCATGGTAATTTGCTTAGGTTATGAATTTAGTCCTAATATGATGGGCATCCAAGAGGGATATAATAAAAACTTTCATATAAAGAGCATTGAATACTATGAGAAGTTTGATTCCTTATGATTGTTTTGAGATATAAAGATGGTGATTTTAGAGTCATGCTAGTGAGTAATTGTGGATTGGTAGAAATACTTGTGTTAAAGTTTGTGATTCCCGTAGCATGCACATATGGTAAACCATTATGTGATGAAGTCGGAGCATGATTTATCTATTTATTGTCTTACTTATGAGTGGCGGTCGGGGACGAGCAATGGTCTTTTCCTACCAATCTATTCCCCTAGGAGCACGCGTGTAGTACTTTGTTTCGATAGCTAATATACTTCCTACTCTCCGATATAACTAGACTCCGAAAATAGTTTTCTTCTAGACTCAACAACGGACAAACTACAAACAATCAAGGGGGCTCCTATGGTCGGTCGAGGCTCTGATACCAACTTGTCACGCCCAATATGCGACCCTATCCTAAAGGGACTTGAAGGTCCCACCAAGGATAGAAGCGCATATTGGAGACGCTTTTGCAATGTGGATATCATTATATAAAACCATTACATAATAGTTGGGAATACATACAAAAGGCATACAATGCCACATGAATACAACAACATCATACATGAGAGCAACATCTTACTACGGATGAAACGCAAACAGAAACTCAAACGACATCCACCCTGCTAGCCCAGGTTGCCGACCATGAACCTATCCCCTGAACGACGAAGCAGAAGAAGAACTCAAAACAAGCAAGCATCGCTCTCACATCACGATCATCGCAATACCTGTACCTGCAACTGTTGTTGTAGTAATCTGTGAGCCACGAGGACTTAGCAATCCCATTACCATGGGTATCAAGACTAGCAAAGCTTAACGGGTATGGAAAGGATAAGTGGTGAGGTTGCAGCAATGACTAAGCATGATATGGTGGCTAACTTACGAATTCAAGAATAAGGTGAGAAGCTACGCAAACGGTCGCAAACTAGTAACGATCAAGAAGTGATCCTAAACTACTTACGTTCAATCATAACCCAAACCGTGTTCACTTCCCGGACTCCGTCAAGAAGAGACCATCACGGCTACACACACGGTTGATGCATTTTAATTAAGTCAAGTGTCAAGTTCTCTACAACCGGATATTAACAAATTCCCATCTGCCTCATAACTGCGGGCGTGGCTCTGGAAAGTTTAAACCCTGCAGGGGTGTCCCAACTTAGCCCATCACAAGCTCTCACGATTAGCGAAGGATATTCCTTCTCCCGGAAAGACCCGATCAGCCTCGGAATCCCAGTTACAAGACATTTCGACAATGGTAAAACAAAACCAGCAAGACCGCCCGGATGTGCCGACAAATCCCGATAGGATCTACACATATCTCGTTCTCAGGGCACACATGATGGGACAAGCTACGAGTAAACCTAGCCCTCAAGTTTCCCCGAGGTGGCCCTGCGGCTGCCCAGTTCGGACCAACACTTAGAGAAGCACTGGCCCGGGGGGGTTAAAATAAAGATGACCCTTGAGTCTGCAGAACCCAAGGGAAAAGTTATAGGTTGTTAGGCAAATGTAAAACCAACGTTGGACCTTGCTGGAGGAGTTTTATTCAAAGCGAACTGTCAAGGGGTTCCCATAAACCCGGCCGCGTAAGGAACAGAAAATCAAGGAACATAACACCGGTATGACGGAAACTAAGGCGGAAAGAGTGGAACAAAACACCAAGCATAAGGCCGAGCCTTCCACCCTTTACCAATTATATAGATGCATTAATTAAAATAAGAGATATTGTGATATCCCAACATAATCTTGATCCAACATGGAGCAATCTTCAACTTCACCTGCAACTAACAACGCTATAAGAGGGGCTGAGCAAAAGTGGTAACATAGCCAAACAACGGTTTGCTAGGAAGGGTGAAAAGGTTAGAGGCTGACATGGCAATTTGGGAGGCTTGATAAACAAGTGATAGGTAGCGCAGCGTAGCGATAGAACAAAGCAACTAGCATAGTAATGATAGTAGTGAGATCATGGGTAACATCCATCTTGCTTGTAATCCCGCAAGGAAGAAGAATGAGTCCATGAAGAAGATTAATGGGCGAAGACAAACCAAGCGTAGACGAACGAATCCTCACGATCACAACGAAACAGGAACTATTGAGAAGAAGCACAACCGGAAAGAAGCAAACAACACAGTAAACACACAACACATAAACATGACATGATGCTCAACCAAGTATGATGCATGACAAGGCTATATGATGCTACTCATGGCAAAAGATGATGCATACAAGAACAACACATCAAAACAAGTTTAAATGAGGCCGGAAACAACATATAACAAGTCCGGTAAGTCCTCATCTGCAAATTTCAAAATTGGTCCAGATCTGAACAAACTTTATGTTCAAGTTGTTAAAGAGCAAGTTAAGATGCACCAAGATGATCTACACAAAAATCTTGTCAAGTTACATATAAAGTTCATTTAGTTCGGAGCTACGACCTAGAACATATGAGCAAAACAAGTCAAACATGTCATTGATGCAAAATACATACAAACATCAAGCAAACACCCTCAATACATGGATGCAACATGATAAGATGAAACTACATGCGAAATCAAGCAAGTTTCATATAGAGCATGCTCAAAACGGAGCAACGGTGCAACATATACACATGAAACAAGTTATAACAACAATCTGCCCAAAACAGCAACTAGGCACTTTGCAAACATCAAAACAACATGCTACAGGAACCATATGAGCACAAACTCGACATGCCCTTCAAGCACAGATAACATACTTCAAATATCATTAAGGTTGAGGTTCAATAGGCATCAATATTAAACCAATATGATCGATGCAAAATGCAACTTTATAACACAGGAGCATATACATGAGCAGAGTTAATATGATGGCAAGTTTAGAGCAAGAAAGAGACAATCTACAGCATGTTTATATAGCAATCAAGGGCATGTAATCACATTAGACATAACAAAGAGCAAATAACATCATGGCATCATATACATATGGCCCATGGGTTAGTGGGAACCAACAAGACAAGATTGAATGTTGAAACAGTTTTAGCAAGTGTAAAACAACAACATTATCATAGCATATTTGCAAGCATGGAACAGAGTTATATGGAATCCAAAGTTAACAACCATGGCATCTGATCAAAGTAATCATAGCATTCTTCAATTCATGTAATTGGAGCATCTCCAAAAGAGGCACGGATCAATCAATAACAAGCTCCCAACAAGGCATCATGAAGTTAACAGAAAACTGGAACAACATATAAGCATGTTCATGGCAATGAAAACATATGCTACAGGACATATATAGGGCATAAAAAGGCATGGCGTGATATATCATAACATATACAACAAAACATGTCAACTAAGCATATCCATATTATGCATGGATTAATTAGTAGCATCAAGCAAACATGGCATCAAGATATGACAGATTCAGCATAGCAAAACAGTAATGGCAAGTAGCCCACTTCACGAGCTTTTTGCACTCACTACAGGGCACATAAAAATACATGGTGGCACCACTGTCAAGATGGCATGAAAATTTTCATAAAACATGTAGACATCATGGTCATAGGATGCACACACAAAATGAAACAAAAATGACAAATCAGCAAGTTACAGCAGTTTTCAGCAGTTAACAGCAACATGTACTTTTGCAATAGGGATTAAAATATCTATATGCACCCTAACATGAATGCAAAGCAAACCAACATGTATAGCATGAAGAGCAGAACATGTTCATATCAAGATCATCATCATAGGATCACCAGGTACAAAGTTATAGCACTCACAAGATGCATACATGATGTTAAAAAACAGCAGATTCCAGTAGTTTATATCACATAGCAGTTTGGCAACAAAGATTAAGGTATTAATATGAACAGGAACATGCATGCAAACTACTCCATCATGAAGAGCATCCAGAGATGAACATTTTGACATATCATACATGCAAAACGAAGTATCATGCGCAAAGATATGGCCATGCAAACATGCACACATGAGATGAAGAAAACTAGGACGGGCGATTTTTACCCTCGCGAAAAAACGGGACGGAGACGTTCCGGGACGGAGTGGTGTGGGGACGGGTGGAGACGTTTGGATCGGGGACCGGTGGATCTCGTCCCGATCTGGATCCGAGCTCCGGTGAGCTCCGGCGAAGAGCGGAACAGCGGGGAGGCGCGGGGAAGGCCGGGGAAGGCGCCAGAGGGGCAGATGAGGGCGGATCCAGCCGGTGCCATGCTGGATCCGGCCGGCGGCGAGCTTGGCGGTGTGGCACGCAGTCCGGCGGGGCAGCAAGCGGCGGCGCGCTACAGGGGCGCGGGCGGCGGCGTGTGGCGGCGTTGGCGGCGACGGAGCGGAGGCGGCAGCGCGGGATGCGCGGCGAAGCGGTGCAACGGTTGGCGGTGGACGGCGGCGGGCGGCGAGGCGTGCGGCGGCGGCGGGTGGTCGGCAGTGGGCGGCGAGGCGCGCGGTGGCGGTGGGCGGCGGCGGAGGTGCGCGGGCGCACGGGCGACTGGCGGCGACGCGCGGGCCGGCGGGGCCCAGAAGCGGGCCGGCTGCAGGCTCCCGCGGGCCGCGGCGAAGGAGCGTGCAGGGAGGAAGGCGGTGCGACACTTGGCGGCTCAGGATTCATGGAGGGGTGGCGGCGCGGTTTTGTCCGGCGGGATCGGACATGTCTGGCGGCGTGGAGGGAAGGTGGCTAGGGTTTCATCCGCGAATTTGGACGGGGGAGGGTGATTTATAGGTAGATGGAGCTAGGAGAGTCCAAATGAGGTGCGGATTTTGCCCACACGATCGTGATCCAACGGCGGAGAGCATGGAGGGGGGTTTAGATGGGTTAGGGGGTTGTTGTGAAGGGGTGCTGGGCTGCAAGGAGAGGGGGGTTTCGGTTAACTCCGTTAACCGTTGGGGCATCAAACGACCTCCAAATGGACGAAATTTGACAGTCGGTCTACCGATGATGTGCCAAGACCACTCATCACCTCTCGGCCCATTCCGAGAACGTTTTTCCGCGGCTCACAAAACAAGAACTGGGAGGTGCAATGGGCGCATGCGAGAGAGTCAGAATCTGAGACAGACAACGGAGATGCAAGTCTTGAAAAACATGCAGATGAAATGCAGATGATGACATGGCAAGATGTAACACGCAAGCAAATGACATGGCAACGACGTCGAATAACTGGAAAACACCTTGTGCATCGGTCTCGGGGTGTTACAGTCACCATACCTACCTATTATGGCATTTCCATAGCCATTCTAAGATATATTGCCATGCAACTTCCACCATTCCGTTTATTATGACACGCACCATCATTGTCATATTGCTTTGCAGGATCATGCAGTTGATATAGTATTTGTATTTTATACATGTCACTCTTGATCATTACACATCCTGGTACACCGGTGGAGGCATTTATATAGAGTCATATTTTGTTCTAAGTATTGAGTTGTAATTCTTGAGTTGTAAGTAAATAAAAGTGTGATGATCATCATTATTGTCCCATGTGAGGAAAGGATGATGGAAGCTATGATTCCCACACAAGTTGGGATGAGTCTCCGAACTTTATAAAAAATAAAAGAGGCCAAAGAAGCCCAAATGAAAAAAGAGGCCAAAGAAGCCCAAACAAAAAAAATGAGAGAAAAGAGAGAAGGGACAATTTTACTATCCTTTTTCCACACTTGTGCTTCAAAGTAGCACCATGATATTCATGATAGATTGTCTCCTATGTTGTCACTTTCATATACTAGTGGAATTTTTCATTATAGAACTTGGCTTGTATATTCCAATGATGGGCTTCCTCAAAGTGCCCTAGGTCTTCATGAGCAAGTGATTTGGATGCACACCCACTTAGTTTCTTTTTGAGCTTTCATAAACTTATAGCTCTAGTGCATCCGTTGCATGGCAATCCCTATGTACTCGCATTGATATCTATTGATGGGAATCTCGATATCCCGTTGATACGCCTAGTTGATGTGAGACTATCTTCTCTCTTTTTTGTCTTCTCCACAACCACCATATTCTATTCCACCTATAGTGTTATATCCATGACTCACACTCATGTATTGCGTTAAAGTTGAAAAAATTTGAGAACATCATAGGTATGAAACAATTGCTTGGCTTGTCATCGGGGTTGTGCATGATTTAATACTTTGTGTGATGAAGATGGAGCATAGCCAGACTATATGATTTTGTAGGGATAACTTTTTTTGGCCATGTTATTTTGAGAAGACATGATTGCTTTATTAGTATGATTGAAGTATTATTATTTTTATGTCAACAATAAACTTTTGTTTTGAATCTTACGGATCTGAATATTCATGCCACAATAGAGAAAAATACATGGATAAATATGTTAGGTAGCATTCCACATCAAAAAGTATGTTTTTATCATTTACCTACTCGAGGACGAGCAGGAATTAAGCTTGAGGATGCTTGATACATCTCCAGCGTACCTATAATTTTTGATTGTTCCATGATATTATAATATGTACTTTGGATGTTTTATATGCATTAATATGCTATTTTTCGGACTGACTTATTAACCCAAAGCCCATTGCCAGTTTCCGTTTTTCCTTGTTTTTGAGTTTTACAGAAAAGGAATATCAAACGGAGTCCAAATGGAACAAAACTTCTGTGATGATTTTTCATGGACCAGAAGACACACGTAGGACTTGGAGAGGAAGGCAGAAGGGTCCCAAGGGCTCCACTATCCCTCAGGGCGCGCCTGATGTCTGTTAGAACTACGTCGGTATTTCCCCAAAGAGGAAGGGATGATGCACCACAGCAGCGGTAGGTATTTCCCTCAGTGATGAGACCAAGGTTATCGAACCAGTAGGAGAACCACGCAACACAACGTAAACATCCCCTGGACACAAATAACAAATACTCGCAACCCAACATGTTAAAGGGGTTGTCAATCCCTTTTGGGTAACGGCGCCAGAAATTGGCAAGGTCACGGGATAAAGTTGTAATAGATCGCGAAGGTAATATATTAAAGAAAAGACCCGGGGGCCGTAGGTTTAACTAGTGGCTTCTCTTGAGAAAAATAGCAAACGGTGGGAAAACAATTACTGTTGGGCAATTGATAGAACTTCAAATACGCATGACGATATCCAGGCAATGATCATTATATAGGCATCACTTTTTCCAAGATTAGTAGACCGACTCCTGCTTGCATCTACTACTATTACTCCACACATCGACCGCTATCCAGCATGCATCTAGTGTATTAAGTTCATGGAAAAATGGAGTAATGCAATAAGAACGATGACATGATGTAGACAAGATCTATTTATGTAGAAATAGACCCCATCTTGTTATCCTTAATAGCAATGATACATACGTGTCGTTTCCCCTTCTGTCATTGGGATCAAGCACCGTAAGATCGAACCCATCACAAAGCACCTATTCCCATTGCAAGATAAATAGATCAAGTTGGCCAAACAAAATCCAAATATCGGAGAAGAAATACGAGGCTATAATCGATCATGCATATAAGATATCAGAGAAGACTCAAATAACTTTCATGGATAAAAACATAGATATGATCGTAAACTCAAAGTTCATCGGATCCCAACAAACACACCGCAAAAAGATTTACATCATATGGATCTCCAAGAGACCATTGTATTGAGAATCAAGAGAGAGAGAGAGAGAGAGAAACCCATCTAGCTACTAACTACGGACCCGTAGGTCTACAAAGAACTACTCACGCATCATCGGAGAGGCACCAATGGACATGATGAACCCCTCCGTGATGGTGTCTAGATTGGATCTGGTGTTTCTGGAACTTGTGGCAGCTAGAATTGATTTTTGTCGACTCCCCTAGGGTTTCTGGAATATTGGGGTATTTATAGAGCAAAGAGGCGGTGCGGGAGGCCACCGAGGTGGGCACAACCCACCTAGGCGCGCCTGGGCCCCCAGGCGCGCCCTGGTGGATTGTGATCCCCTCGGAGCACCCCTTAGGTACTTTCTTGTCCCATATGGTGTCTTCTGGTCCAGAAAAAATCCAAAACACATTTCGCTGCATTTGAACTCCATTTGGTATTGATTTCCTACGATGTAAAAAACAAGCAGAAAACAGTAACTGGCATGGGCACTATGTCAATAGGTTAGTACCAAAAAATGATATAAAATGATTATAAAATGATTGTAAAACATCCAAGAATGATAATATAATAGCATCAAACAATAAATAATTATATATACGTTGGAGACGTATCAGCATCCCCAAGCTTAATTCATGCTCGTCCTCGAGTAGGTAAATTATAAAAATAGAATTTTTTTATGTGGAATGCTGCCTGACATGTTCATCACATAACCTTTTCTTTGTAGCATGGACATTTGGACTTTATATGGTCCAAAGCAATAGTCTAGTTTCGACAAGAAGACTTTAATACTCAAGCATATCAACAAGCAACAATGTCCTTCAAAATATCAACACTAAAGCAAGTTATCCCTAGCCCATCATGCTCAATCATTGATCCAATCATGAAACGCACTCGAATATTAGCTACACCGAATGCTCAAATACGATCATAGTGCCCCTTAGTTGGTGCTTTACAAGAGAAGATGGAGGGTAAAATTCAACATAAAAATTACATAAAGTAAAAGAAAGGCCCTTCGTAGAGGGAAGTAGGGATTTGTAGAGGTGCCAGAGCTCAAAGCGAAAATTGAGAGAAAAAACATTTTGGGAGGCATACTTTTCCCACCAACGAAAACGACTTAGAGTTCCCAATACTTTCCATGCTAGATACATCATAGGCGGTTCCCAAACAGAAATAAAGTTTATTCCTTTTTCCACCATACTTTCACTTTCCATCGCTAACTGTATCCACGAGTGCCCTCCATACCAACACTTTCCAAGGAATTTATTATTTGACAACATAAAGTAAATTCATTTTTCATTTCGGGACTGGGCATCCCTAATAACTTTGTCGTACTCTCGTGCAAAGACAAGTGAATAAACACTCATCGTGAGAATAACACATCTAGCATGGAAAACATCGGCCACCCCTCACCGCCTCGCGAGCGGTACAAGCACACAAAAGATAAATTTATTTTGAAAATTAGAGATGGCACATGCAAATTTTCTTAGAACGGCACGGAAATACCGCATATAGGTAGGTATAGTGGACTCATATGGCAAAACTGGTTTAAAGGGTTTTGGATGCACAAGTAGTGATCGTACTTAGTGCAAAATGAAGGCTAGCGAAAAGATTGAGAAGTGCCCAACCAAGAAACAAAAAATCTCGTACCCGAGCATTAAGCATAAGTAACACCGAATAATGCACCACAAGTAGGATGTAATTTCATTGCATAACTATTGACTTTCGTGCTTGCATAGGGAATCACAAACCTTAACACCAATATTCTTACTAAAGCATAATTCCTCATCAACATGACTCACATATCATATCGGCATATCTCAAAACCATTACTAAGAACCAAGTTTATTTTGTCCAATGATCTTCATGAAAGTTTTTATTATATCCTCCTTGGATATCTATCACTTTGGGACTATTTTCATATGTTGCTTTTAATAAGCTCAAACAAATTTAAGTGAAGAACATCAACATAATATTTCTTTCTCTCAAATTAATCTAAGTGAAGCAAGAGAGAATTTCTAAAAAAAGAATTACTAACTCCCAAATAAATCTGAGTGAAGCATGAGAGCATTTCTTAAAAAATAACAAAGCACGCCGTGCTCAAAAAGATATAAGTGAAGCACTAGAGCAATTCCAAGGCTCTAAAAATTTATGTGAAGCATAGGAGCAAGCATAGCATAATTTTTGGCTCTCTCAAAAAGGTGTGTCCAGCAACGATTCAAGAATTAAAACACAAAGCAAAACAAGCAAAGACTCATGTCACACAAGACACTCCAAGCAAAAGTCATAATATGTGACGAATAAAAATATTGTTCCAATTAAAATACCGATGGTTGTTAGAAGAAAGAGGGGATGCCATTCGGGGGCATCCCCAAGCTTACTTGCTTGCTACTTCTTGAATATTATCTTGGGGTGCCTTGGGAATCCCCAAGATTAGCCTTTTGCTAATCCTTATTCCTTCATCCATCGTAAGATCACCCAAAACTTGAAAACTTCAATCACACAAAACTCAACAAAACCTTCGTGAGATCTGATAGTATAAGAAAACAAACCACTACTATAAGTACTGTTGAAAACCCATTCAGATTTTATTTTTGCATTATATCTACTGTATTTCAACTTTTCTATGGCAAAAACTCTTCAAACCATAGAATCATCAAAACAAGCACACAATGCAAAGAAAACAGAATCTGTCAAAAACAGAATAGTTTGTAGCAATCTGACTACTTTGAATACTTCTGTAACTCCGAAAATTCTGAAAAATTAGGAAGACGTGAGCAATTTGTTTATTAATCTTCTAAAAAATCAACTCAAAATAACTCTTCTGGTAAAAATGAAAAATAATTTCGGGAGCGCAAAAGTTTCTGTTTTTCAGCAAGATCAAATCAACTCTCACCCAAATCATCCCAGAGGCCTTGCTTAGCACAAACACTAATTTAAACCACAAAAACACATCTAATCAAAGGCATAATTGTGTATTTTATTTAAAACATCAAGAAAACCAAAAAGAAAAAAGATACAAGTTGGGTTGCCTCACAACAAGCGCTATCGTTTTACGCCCCTAGTTAGGCATAACGCGTAGGATCTATGTTTTGTCAGATCTAGCCTTGTTTTCCTTGGAGGTATTTGTGTTAGGAGGTTTTGCAAATACAACATAAAACACATATTCCGTGGAAACCTTAGCACTATCAAGTTTCTTTTTATCATAACCCTTTTGATTTCCGGCAGCAATCCAAGAATAGTGTTGATTAACATCATTGAAAACTTGTTGGATCATGTCTAAAATGGGGACTTGCTTTTTAAGATTCTCATCAAAGATTTGGTTATCTCCAAGCAAATGTCTCAACGCATAATCACTATTATAAAGGATTTCATCAATCATGGGTTTATCATGATTCATGCCATAAAAAATAAAGATTTCCGTTGCTTCCCGATTATGTAGTCAAATTCATTCATCAGAACAAGAGTGGCTAACTTTTTAGCTTTAGGATTCTTTATAATGGGCAACTCGTAGAACAACCTTTGCAAGGTTGGATGAGTACGGATAAATTTAGTTTCACCTTTCAGAACTAGTGCCGGAATAGCTTCCGCATAAGATTTAGTCCTTTTAAGTATAGGAATATCATCAAGACTTAATTTTCTGACACAATTGAAAAAATCTTGGATATGTTCTTTTCCCATAAAATTCCCTTGCCCCAAGACAAAAGTTTTGGCATCCAGATTACCCGTACGCTCCATTTTAGGAGTTAGGCCATCATCTGTTTCTGCCATACCAAAATCACTCATGGTGACTTCACAACAGGATTGCACTCAAAAAAAGATATCACAAGAAAACGGCGAACGAAAAAGAGGGCAAATAAAACGGCAAATTTTTGTGAAGTGGGGGAGAGGAAAATGAGAGGCAAATGGCAAATAATGTAAATTGCGACAAGATGAGATTTGTGATTAGGAATCTGGTTGATGTTGATGATCCTCCCCGGCAACAGCGCCAGAAATTCCTTTTGATGTCTGCTAGAACTATGTCGGTATTTTTCCAAAGAGGAAGGGATGATGCAGCACAACAACGGTAGATATTTCCCTCAATGATGAGACCAAGGTTATCGAACCAGTAGGAGAACCACGCAACACAACGTAAACATCCCCTGGACACAAATAACAAATACTCGCAACCCAACATGTTAAAGGGGTTGTCAATCCCTTTTGGGTAACGGCGCCAGAAATTGGCGAGGTCACGGGATAAAGTTGTAATAGATAAGATAAATGGAGTGCAAATAAAATAAAGTGCGGCAAGGTATTTTTGAATTTTTGGTTTAATAGAACTGAAAATAAGCAAATAAAATAGATCGCGAAGGTAATATATTAAAGAAAAGACCCGGGGGCCGTAGGTTTAACTAGTGGCTTCTCTCGAGAAAAATAGCAAACAGTGGGAAAACAATTACTATTGGGCAATTGATAGAACTTCAAATACTCATGAAGATATCCAGGCAATGATCATTATATAGGCATCACGTCCAAGATTAGTAGATCGACTCCTGCCTGCATCTACTATTATGACTCCACACATCGACCGCTATCCAGCATGCATCTAGTGTATTAAGTTTATGGAAAAACAGAGTAATGCAATAAGAACGATGGAATGATGTAGACAAGATCTATTTATGTAGAAATAGACCCCATCTTGTTATCCTTAATAGCAACAATACATACGTGTCGTTTCCCCTTCTGTCACTGGGATCAAGCACCATAAGATCGAACCCATCACAAAGCACCTATTCCCATTACAAGATAAATAGATTGAGTTGGCCAAACAAAACCCAAATATCGGAGAAGAAATACGAGGCTATAATCAATCATGCATATAATAGATCTAAGAAGACTCAAATAACTTTCATGGATAAAAACACAGATCTGATCACAAACTCAAAGTTCATCGGATCCCAACAAACACACCGCAAAAAGACTTACATCATATTGAGAATCAAGAGACCATTGTACTGAGAATCAAGAGAGAGAGAGAGGAAGCCATCTAGCTACTAACTACGGACCCGTAGGTCTACAAAGAACTACTCACACATCATCGGAGAGGCACCAGTGGACATGATGAACCCCTCCGTGATGGTGTCCAGATTGGATCCGGTGTTTCTGGACTGACTAGAATTGATTTTCGTCGACTCCCCTAGGGTTTCTGGAATATTGGGGTATTTATTAAGCAAAGAGGCGGTGCAAGAGGCCACTTAGGTGAGCAGAACCCACTTGGGCGCACCTGGGCCCCCAGGCGCGCCCTCGTGGGTTGTGCTCCCCTTGGAGCACCCCTCAGGTACTTTCTTGGCCCATATGGTGTCTTCTCGTCCAGAAAAATCCACAAAAAGTTTTGCCGCGGTTGGGCTCCGTTTGGTATTGATTTCCTGCGATGTAAAAAACAAGCAGGAAACAGCTACTGGCACTGGGTCCTATGTCAATAGGTTAGTACCAAAAAATGATATAAAATGGTTATAAAATGATTGTAAAACATCCAAGAATTATAATATAACAACATGGAACGATAAAACATTATAGATACATTGCAGACGTATCAACGCCCAAGGGGGGCATGCCCCCCTTGCTTGTGGGCCCCATGGGATTCCTCCAACCCTAATATTTGGCCTATAAATTTAGAAATATTCCCAAACAACCAGAAGCGTCCACCAAAATATTTTTCCACCGCCGTAACCTTCTATTCCCGTGAGATCCCATCTTGGGGCCCTTTCTGGCACCCTGCCGGAGGGGGATTCAATCACGGAGGGCTTCTACATCTACTCTATTGCCCTTCCGATGAAGCGTGAGTAGTTTACCATAGACCTACGGGTCCATAGCTAGTAGCTAGGTGGCTTCTTCTCTCTCTTTGATCCTCAATACCATGTTCTCATCGGTGTTCTTGGAGATCTATCCGATGTAATCTTCTTTTGTGGTGTGTTTGTCGAGATCCGATGAATTGTGGATTCATGATCAGTTTATCTATGAATATTATTTGAATCTTATCTTAATTCTTATTTGCATGTTCATATCTTTGTATTTCTCTTCTAATTATCGGTTTGTTTTGGCCAACTAGATTGGTTCTTCTTGCAATGGGAGAGGTGCTTAGTTTTGTGTTCAATCTTGCGGTGTCCTCACCCAATGACAAAGTAGGGGTAGCGAGGCATGCGTTTTTATTGTTGCCATCAAGAGTAAAAATATGGTGTTTCATCATATTGCTTGAGTTTATTACTCTACATCATGTCATATTACTTAAGGCGTTACTCCGTTCTTATGAACTTAATACTCTAGATGCATGCTGGATAGAGGTTGATGTGTGGAGTAATAGTAGTAGATGTAGAATTGTTTCGGTCTACTTGACACGGACGTGATGCCTATATTCATAATCATTGCCTTGGATATCGTCATAACCTTGCGCTTTTCTATCAATTGCGTGACAATAATTTGTTCACCCACCGTACTATTTGCCTACAAGAGAGAAGCCTCTAGTGAAACCTATGGCCCCCGGGGTCTATTTTCCGTCATATATTTTTGAATCTATAAACCAAAAAACCCAAAGATACCTCGCTGCAATTTATTTACTTTTATTTTGTTTTATGTTTTAGTAATCTTTATATCTATCTCTATCAGATCTCACCTTTACATGTGACTGTGAAGGGTTTGATTGTTTGTGCAGGTGCATAGATTGGAGACTTGCTACTGGATTGAAACTTTGGTTCTCAACTGAGGGAAATACTTATCTCTACTTTGCTGCATCACCCTTTCCTCTTCAAGGGAAAAACCAACGCAAGCTCAAGAAGTAGCAGGCCTCCTGCCTGGGACCTCCTAACTACTCTTGGTCGTCGTCGGTCTCCACGTAGAAGTAGGCACCATCGGGGGTAGTAGTAGTAGTTGACGGGGGTAGCAACATGTGGCTCCTGGGATCCACCAACTGGTTGCAACAACTGAAAGAAGAAAGAAGGGGAGGAAAGGGGTAGCAAAGCAACCGTGAGTACTCTTCCAAAGTATTCGCAAGAATCAGATCTATACTAAGTATGCATTGGTATCAAATGGAAGGGTTGTATCTGTGGACTGAACTGTAGAATGCCAGAATAGAGGGAAGGCCTGGCCTATCAAAGACTAGTATCTTCAAGCGTCCTGCAACATTCAAAAGAGTACAGAATAGCATGTCACAATTAACAAGCATGTTGTAGCATTAATGCCAAGAGATCCTTCCTCGACTCCCTGCGAGAAAGCAATCCCAGAGCCAACATATCCATCACATATCTCAAGTATCCATTTCTAGTTGTAATAGATCAGGATACCATTCCGAGCATCCATTACCATGGACGCGGTTATTTGAATAGATAACTTCCCTCCAGGGGTGCACCACATTACCCAACACGCTTGATTACTCTGGCCGGACACACTTTCTAGGGTCCATGCCCGGCCTCGGAAGATGAACACATAGCAGCCCTACCCAGGCTCAACAGGGAGGTCCCCGCCGGTCTACATCCTAAGCACTCCGGGGTCTTGGGCACATCGCCCGTTGCACTTCGGGTCATTGCGCGCATGGTAGGTCCAGGCTCCACCTATTCATGGATGGTGATGGCCCAGCCATGCCGCAATGCTGAACTGGACGTCTAACAAAGCTTCGGCTGATATTACGATGTTGAGTGCCCATATCTATTCCCGCATGGTGGTTAGAGCGTAAAGGCCAGTAGCCAACTTAGAACAAATACCCAAATCATCAGTGCGTTGGGAGCTCGCGGAGACGAGCAGAGACTCACGATAATGTGACCTCGTCGCCCCTTCTCGCGGAAGTACGGCAAGGGTTAGGCCCAACCCCCTCTCTATCTAGGGCGGTCTACCAGCCTGACCGTGCCTCGTAATTATCGCACGGGTGCTCTTCGGGCCTGCCTGACTTTCTCATCAACTCGCGGGTACCCCTCAGGGCCGACCTATAGCACCCAAGATGCAATTCTATCCCAATCACGTCATGAATTCATGATTGGGGCACAATCGCATTTCGAGCGCATAGCAAGGTGGATATCATTACAACATACCATGTACTGAATAGATGAGAATACCAGATAAAGACTTACACTCACCACAAGCTACAACATCAATACAGCAATACATCAATACATAGCAGTTATCATACAGAAGAGCAAGATCTGACTACGGATGAAATCAAATGAAAAATAAGAATGACATCCACCCTGCTAGCCCAGGCTCCCGACCGAGAACCTATCCCTTAATCGAAGAAGAAGAACTCCAAAACAAATAAGCATCGCACTCGCGTTAAAGCATCGCTTACCTATACCTGCAACTATTGTTGTTGTAATCTGTGAGCCACGAGGACTCAGCAATCCCATTACCATGGGTATCAAGACTAGCAAAGCTTAATCGGTATGGAATGGATAAGTGATGAGGTTGCAGCAAGCGACTAAGCATTGTATGGTGGCTAGCTTACAAGTACAAGGATAAGATGAGAAACTATGCAAACGGTCGCAACTAGTAATGATCAAGAAGTGATCATGAACTACTTATGTTCAAGCATAACCCAACCGTGTTCTCTTCCCGAACTTGCTCAAAAAGAGACAGCCACGGTTACACACGCGGTTGGTGTATTTTATTTCAGATCTGGTTTCAAGTTCTCTACAACCGGATATTAAACACTCCCATATGCCACATAACCGCGGGCACGTCTTTCGAAAGATTAAACCCTTCAGGGGTGTCCCAACTTAGCCCACGACAAGCTCATGGTCCACGAAGACAATCCTCCATTGTGGGACAACCCGATCAAACTCGGGATCCTGGTGCACAAGACATTTCGACAATGGTAAAACAAAACCAGCAAGACCGCCCGATGCATCGACCTAGCCTGATAGGAGTCGCACATATCTCGTTCTCAGGGTACACCGGATGAGCCAGACGTCGAGTTGGCTGAGACCCTGGTTTCCCAAGGGACGCCGGACATCGCCCAGTTTGGACCAACACTCATGAGCAGCACTGGCCCAGATTGTTGATTAAGAGACCTCGCGTGCTAGCCGGTCCCTATGCAAGTTTAGTTGTTATTAGGCAAATGGTAAAACCAACGTTGGGCCTTGCTGGAAGAGTTTTATTCAAAGCGAATTGTCAAGGGGGGCTGATACGTCTCCAACGTATCTAATTTTCCAAACACTTTTGCCCTTGTTTTGGACTCCAACTTGCATGATTTGAATGGAACTAATCCGGACTGACGTTGTTTTCAGCAGAACTGCCATGGTGTTATTTTTGTGCAGAAATAAAAGTTCTCGGAATAACCTGAAAATCCACGGAGACACGTTTTGGAATTAATAAAAAATATTGGCGAAAGAATCAGCATCAGGGGGCCCACACCCTGTCCACGAGGGTGCAAGGCGCACCCGCCTAGGGCGCGCCCCCTGCCTCGTGGGCCCCTGGGACTCCACCGACCTCAACTCCAACTCCATATATTCACTTTCGGGGAGAAAAAAATCAAAGAGAAGGATTCATCGTGTTTTATGATACGGAGCCGCCGCCAAGCCGTAATCTTCCTCGGGAGGGTTGATCTGGAGTCCGCTCGGGGCTCCGGAGAGGGGAATCCGTCTCCATCGTCATCATCAGCCATCCTCCATCACCAATTTCATGATGCTCACGGCTGTGCGTGAGTAATCCATCGTAGGCTTGCTGGACGGTGATGGGTTGGATGAGATTTATCATGTAATCGAGTTAGTTTTGTTAGGGTTCGATCCCTAGTATCCATTATGTTCTAAGATTGATGTTGCTATGACTTTGCTATGCTTAATGCTTGTCACTAGGCCTGAGTGCAATGATTTCAGATCTGGACCTATTATGTTTTCATGAATATATGTGAGTTCTGGATCCTATCTTGCAGGTCAATAGTCACCTACTATGTGTTATGATCTGGCAACCCTGAAGTGACAATAATCAGGACCACTCCCGGTGATGACCGTAGTTTGAGGAGTTCATGTATTCACTAAGTGTTAATGCTTTGATCCGGTACTCTATTAAAAGGAGGCCTTAATATCCCTTAGTTTCCAATAGGACCCCGCTGCCACGCGAGGGTAGGACAAAAGATGTCATGCAAATTCTTTTCCATAAGCATGTACACTATATTCGGAATACATCTCTGCATTACATTGATGAACTGGAGCTAGTTCTGTGTCACCCTATGTTTCGACATAATTATCCATCATTGATCCATTACCTATGAGCTTTTCACATATTGTATTTGCTTAGTTACTTTCTGTTGCCACTGTTATGATTGCTACAAAACTGCTACTGTTACTTTTGCCACCGTTACCGTTACCTCCATACTACTTTGCTACTAAATACTTTGTTGTAGATATTAAGTCTTTCAGGTGTGGTTGAATTGACAACTCATGCTAATACTTGAGAATATTCTTTGGCTCCCCTTGTGTCGAATCAATAAATTTGGGTTGAATACTCTACCCTCGAAAACTGTTGCGATCCTCTATACTTGTATGTTATCAAGACTATTTTCTGGCGCCATTGCCGGGGAGCATAGCTCTATTCTTTCAGTCACTTGGGATTTATATCTGCTGATCACTATGAGGAACTTGAAAGATGAAAGAATCAAGATTTGTCCCTCAACTACGAGGGGAGGTAAGGATGCCATCTACACCTGCTATTGATTCTGATATGTCGCATGTTATTGATGATGCCACTTCTGCTATGCATGATGCTTATGATGAAACTACTTCTATGCTTGATAATACTGTGCCATTAGGTGAATTTCTTGATGAACAACTTGCTAGGGTTAGAGAGAATGAAATTATTGAAGTTGATAATATTGATGAAAGTGATGATGAAGATTCTCCCCCTAGATATGAATTACCTGATGTGCCTGAGGGTTATGTTATGGATAAAGAAACTGCTAGAGACCTTTTTGCTTGCAAAAATAGATATGGTCTTAAGAAATTCTTGGCTAAGCTGAAAGAAAAGTCTTTGAATGCTAGAATGAAATATGACCCTGCTTTTGCTACTTCACCTATCTGTATTTCTAATAAGGATTATGATTTCTCTGTCGATCCTTAGTTAATTACTTTGGTTGAATCTGATCCTTTTTATGGCTATGAATCTGAAACTGTTGTGGCACATCTTACTAAATTGAATGATATAGCCACCCTATTTACTCATGAGGAAAAAATTCGCTATTATTATATCCTCAAGTTATTTCCGTTCTCATTAAAGGGTGATGCTAAGATATGGTTTAATTCTCTTGCTCTTGGTTGTGTGCGTAGTCCCCAGGATATGATTTATTACTTCTCTGCTAAATATTTTCCCACTCATAAGAAACAAGCTGCCTTAAGAGAAATATATAATTTTGTGCAAATTGAAGAAGAGAGTCTCCCACAAGCTTGGGGGAGGCTTCTCTAGTTACTTAATGCTTTGCCTGATCTTCCTCTCAAAAAATGAAATACTTGATATCTTTTATAATGGTCTAACCGATGCTTCCAGAGTACACCTGGATAGTTGTGTTGGTTGTGTTTTCAGGGAAAGAACTGTTGAGCACGCTGAGTTACTATTAAATAATATATTGAGCAATGATAATGATTGGACACTTCCCGAATCAACTCCTAAGCCAACTCCGAAGAAAAGGGGTATTCTATTTCTCAGTCCTGAAGATATGCAAGAGGCAAAGAAATCTATGAAAGAAAAAGGTATTAAAGCAGAAGATGTTAAGAATTTACCACCTATTGAAGAAATACATGGTCTTGATAACCCGACACAAGTAGTAAAGGTAAATTCTCTCTATAGATTTGATGAAGGTGATATCCCTCGTTATAAGTCTGCTAGCCAATGCTTGGATGAGTTTGATAATTTTATTGTTAAACAAGAAAACTTCAATGCTTATGTTGGTAGACAATTGAAACGTAATGCTTATATGATTGAATACTTGAGTGATTATATGTCTAGAGTTAAAGGTGAGCTTAAGCTTATTAGCAAACATGCTTCTATGGTTACCACTCAAGTGGAAAATGTACTTAAAGCACAAGATGATTTGCTCAATGAGTTAAATAATAAAAACAATGATAATGATGTTAGGGTTATGACTAGAGGTGGTAGACTGACTCAGGAACCTTTGTATCCCGAGGGCCATCCTAAGAGAGTTGAGCAAGATTCTCACAGAACTAATGTTGATGCACCTAGTCCTTCTAAGAAAAAGAAAAAGAAAAATGATAGGACTTTGCATGCTTCTAGTGAACCTGTTATAGACACACCTGAGAATCCCAATGACATTTCTATTTCTGATGCTGAAACACAATCTAGTAATGAACATGAACCTAGTGATAATGTTAATGATGATGTTCATGTTGATGCTCAACCTAGTAATAACAATGATGTAGAAATTGAACCTGTTGTTGATCTTGATAACCCACAATCAAAGAATCAACGTTATGATAAGAGAGACTTCATTGCTAGGAAGCACAGTAAAGAAAGAGAACTGGGTTCAGAAACCCATGCCTTTTCCTCCTAAGCCATCCAAGAAAAAGGATGATGAGGATTTTGAGCGCTTTGCTAAAATGATTAGACCCATCTTTTTGCATATGCCTTTGACTGATATGCTTAAAATGAATCCTTATGCTAAGTATATGAAAGATATTGTTACAAATAAAAGAAAGATACCAGAAGCTGAAATTTCCACCATCCTTGCTAATTATACTTTTAAGGGTGGAGTACCAAAGAAACTTGGAGATCCAGAGTACCAACTATACCATGCTCCATCAAAAGAAACTATGTTAAAACTGCTTTATGTGATCTTGGAGCTGGTGTTAGTGTTATGCCTCTCTCTTCATATCATAGACTTGATTTGAATAAGTTGACACCTACTGAATTCTGTTTGCAAATGGTCGATAAGTCAACTATTATACCTGTCGGTATTTGTGAGGATGTGCCTGTTGTGGTTGCAAACGTTACTATTTTAATGGACTTTGTTATTCTTGATATTCCCGAGGATGACAGTATGTCGATCATCCTTGGTATACCCTTTTTGAATACTACAGGGGCTATTATTGATTGCAACAAAGGCAATGTCACTTTTCATGTTAATGGTAATGAGCATACGGTACACTTTCCGGGGAAACAACCTCAAGTTCATAGTATAAATTCTATTGGAAAATTTTAAACGATTACTATCGGAGGTTTTGAATTCCCTCTTCCTACTGTCAAAAAGAAATATGATATTCTTATTATTGGGAAATGCATACCCCCGTTGAGGTAACCTAGTGTTATTCGAAAATTCTTCGGTTTTATATTATTCGGAAGAAGTTTGTTAACAAGACTTGATCAACCTTGTTAGTGGATTCCTTTTGATGAGCATGAGATGGATGAAGTTAGAAAGCACAACCTTCTATACCCTCCTTTTACTTTCTGTTACTTAGAGTAAATAAAGCAAAAAATAGTATTTTCTGTTTGTTTTCTGAATTATCCATGCAATAAAAAAACCGAAAATAAAAGTTCTCCAAATGTCCTGAAAATGAAGTATGATTTTTTGTAGAATATTTAAGAATTTCTAGCACTGAGAAAACACCAGGGGGACCCACCATTTGTCCATGAGGGCACGGGGAGCACCCACCCCCTGGGGCGTGCCCCCTGCCTTGTGGGCCCCACGTGGCCCCCTCCACTTATTCCAGCACCCACTCACTTCGTCTTCCTCCAGAAAAAATCATCTTGTAGCTCAAACCCGTGTTCTAGCTCGTTTTGCTGCCATTTTCGATCTCCTTGCTCAAAGCTCCATTCACAAAACTGCTTTGGGAGATTGTTCTTTGGTATGTGACTGCTCCAATGGTCCAATTAGTTTTTGTTCTAGTGCTTTATTTATTGCAAATTTTTGCTCCTGAGGTGACCCTGTTCTTGAGCTTGCATGACAAATTTATATGGTCCAGAGTAGTTTTAATGCATGATATAGCCTCTAGGCACTTGTGGGAGTAGTTGCTGTCAATCTTGTTGAGTTTGGTTCACTTTTATTTTGAGTCACTAAAAATTTCAGAAATTTTTCAGAGAAAGAAAATGATGAAGAGATTGTTGAGGGGCTCCTCGAGCCGAAGCTCAAAGGATAAGCAGAATGAGGAGAATAAAAAGCCCAAATACAATCTTCCTTGCACCGCGGAGGTCCGGCCGTGTGAATGGCCTTGTGATGCATTCTTGAGGGCCGCTGGAATTTACGACGACTTTTATTACTTGGCTGAGAATGCAGGCCAAATCGATTTCCTCCATGACCAGCGCGAACAGTATCTCCTACTCACTAATATTTTCATGCAAAATTTTTACTTCCATGCTAAGAAATCACCACCTTCAGTGGAGTTTCACTTATATGATGAGGTTAAGGGGATGTCACTCCATTATTTTTGTTTGGTTTGCAAGTTACCCTTTGTGGGCAGCATCGAGGAACCACATCCTAGCGATGTGGATGGATTTATTGATAGAATTGATGTATGAGAAGCAAGGAAAGTTTCAGATGCAAGAACTACTAGTATACATTTTCCTGTTCTACGTTACTTTGTGATATTTGCTAGTAGATGCTTAATTGGTCGCGGGAACAGTGGAAACCTTAGTGCTCCTGACCTTGTTATTTTGCGCCATGCTCTATTTCATGATACAACCTTCAGTTTAGGCACTATTATTGCTAAACGGTTAAGTCTGAACTGTACAAAGGGCCCCATCTTTAGAGGTATCTTTGCTTCCCGCCTTGCTAAACACTTTGAGATACCTATTAGGCATCATGAGAAAGAGGAAAAGTTGCTGCCCACTATTTTTCTAGATTATAAGAGTATGGTAGCACATAACTTTATTGTTAAAAATAAAAAGAAGATGCTTAAGTATAACTTGATATTTGATAAAACTCACTGTGAGACTATTACCCTGCCAGCACCTTCTTTGTTTAACATATTTTAGGCACGTACCTCATCTTGCCCGAGGCCATTTATGCATACTGGAATCTAACACAAGTTCCAGAGCCTGAGTCAGAGCTACCACTTGACCCCTATCGACAGTCTGTTTATCAGTGGGATCCGGAGGAGATTGCTAACCAGTGGCACCCTGAGGACCCTCCTAAGTACACCGGAGAGAGTAGCTTTGATCCATGGGCATAGACCAACTTAGGCCAAAAGCCAAAGCTTAGGGGAGTACGTATTTCTCACCGACATTACATTCATGTTCACACACTCATGCTAGTTGTCAGTGCTCATACTTTTTCATTGTACTATCCATGCTAGTTTATTTTCTTTTCTTGCTTTCTTCTTGTGTGTTTGAAAAACCTTAAGAAAAAACAAAAAAATTAGTTGTAGCCTTTAGCTAGTTTACTTTCCATGCTTGTAGTAGTAATTAAAAGAAACCCCAAAAAGATTTCTTGTTCTTCTTTTGCTTGTTGGGAGCTTTCCCGTGTAAATAGTTATTTCTTTTCTTTTCTTTGGGGGTCAAGACGAGAAGACCACGATGAAAATGTTGAATGGCTCTCATATGCATTATTGTTGATCTAACCAAGAGCCCATATTACCTTGTCTTCTCCTTTGTAATAAATGCTTGTAGATTCCAGCTTAGTCCAATGCACGTGCACTATTATTATTATCCACACCATTTGGTCGTGCGAGTGAAAGGCAATAATGACAATATATGATAGATTGATTGAGATGAGAGAAGTTGGTATGAACTTGACCTATCTTGTTTTTGTAAATATGATTAGTCCATCATTCCTGATTCAACCTATTATGGATGAAACATGTTTGCAATGACAATTAGAGATTATAGTTGCTCATGCCATGCTTAATTAGCTAGGAGTTTATAATGGTTTACCTTGCATGCCAACATGCTATTAAAATGATTGTGATGTGGTATGATAGGGTGGTATCCTCCTTTGAATGACTCGAGTGGCTTGACTTGGCACATGTTCACGCATGTAGTTGAAACAAAATCAACATAGCCTCCACGATATTTATGTTCATGGTGATTTATATCCTAGTCATGCTTGCACTCATTGTTGATTAATCTCAAGTCATGTTCATGACTGTTGTCGCTCTCTAGTTGGTCGCTTCCCAGTCTCTTTCTAGCCTTCACTTGTACTAAGCGGGAATACTGTTTGTGCATCCACTTCCATAAACCCCAAAGTTATTCCATATGAGTCCACCATACCTTCCTATATGCGGTATTTACCTGCCGTTCCAAGTAAATTTGTATGTGCCAAACTCTAAACCTTCAAATGAAATTCTGTTTTGTATGCTCGAATAGCTCATGTATCAACTAGGGTTGTCGATATCTTCCATGCTAGGTGGGTTATTCTCACGATGAGTGGACTCCGCTCATCATTCACGAGAAAATGGCCGGTAACCGGGATGCCCAGTCCCATGCTCAAATCAAATCAAAATAAATGCAAGCAAAACTCCCCCATGATTGTTGTTAGTTGGACGACACCCGTTATTTCGGGCCAGCCATGGATTGATGCTCATTGGTGGTGGGGGAGTATAAACTTTACCATTCTGTTTGGGAACCGCCTATAATGTATATAGCATGGAAGATATCGAGATCTCTTGGTTGTTATGTTGACAATGAAAGTATGCCACTCAAAATATTATTTATCTCTGTTTCAAAACTCGAGCTCTAGCACCTCTGCAAATCCCTGCTTCCCTCTGCGAAGGGCCTATCTATTTACTTTATGTTGAGTCATCATCCTCTTATTAAAAAGCACCAGTTGGAGAGCACCACTGTCATTTGCATGCATTGCTATTAATTTAAATTGAGTATGACTATGATTGGGTCTCTTTTACCATGAATTACAATGTCTAGTCGGTCCTTGATCTTCAGGGGTGCTCTGCATTTATGTTTTGCAGTCTCAGAAAGCTCTAGCGAGATACCATCTTGTTATATCATATTATGATTGTTTTGAGAAAGTGTTGTCATCCGAGATTTATTATTATTGCTCGCTAGTTGATTATGCCATTGATATGAGTAAATGTGAGACCTAGATGTTATTGTGAATATGGTTAGTTCATAATCTTTGCTGAAAACGTGAATCCTGGCTTTACATATTTGCAACAACAAGATCAAACAGAGTTTGTGAAAGTTTTTCTTTATCACTTTCAGTTTGTCAACTGAATTGCTTGAGGACAAGCAAAGGTTTAGGCTCGGGGGAGTTGATACGTCTCCAACGTATCTACTTTTCCAAACACGTTTGCCTTTGTTTTGGACTCTAACTTGCATGATTTGAATGGAACTAACCCGGAATAACGCTATTTTCAGCAGAACTGCCATGGTGTTATTTCTGTGCAGAAATAAAAGATCTCGGAATGACCTGAAAATCCATGGAGACACGTTTTGGAATTAATAAAAAAATATTAGCGAAAGAATCAGCATAGGGGCCCACACCCTATCCACGAGGGTGCAGGGCCCCCCCCCCGGGGGGGGGGGGGGGCGCCCCCTACCTCGTGGGCCCCCTGGGACTCCACGGACCTCAACTCCAACTCCATATATTCACTTTCGGGGAGAAAAAAATAAAGAGAAGGATTCATCGCGGTTTACAATACAGAGCCGCTGCCAAGCCGTAATCTTCCTCTGGAGGGCTTATCTGGAGTCCGCTCGGGGCTTTGGAGAGGGGGATCCGTCGCCATCATCATCATCAACCATCCTCCATCACCAATTTCATGATGCTCACTGCTGTGCGTGAGTAATCCCATCGTAGGCTTGCACTACTAGGGAAAACCCTAGTAGTAGCGCGGGTTTTGAGGCTAGCAGCAGCGCGGGTGGCCGCGCTACTAATAAGGCGCTACAGCTAACTCATAGTAGTAGCGCGGCCCTTACCTGCACTACTACTGTTGACGATATCAGCAGCGCTTTTTCAGAACGCGCTACTATTACCTAGCTGTAGCGATTTCTCCATCCCTCGCTACTGCTATATCTTTCATCATTTTCCCAGCACCCCTTTCCCTTTCAGTTTCCCCTTTCCCTTTCAGTGTCCCTTTCAGATACTAGATACTAGGTACTGCTAGTAGATATCAAATTCATAAACCATTACTAGGTAGTACTCCCTTCGTTCCAAATTACTCGTCGTGGTTTTAGTTCAAACCACGACGAGTAATTTGGAACGAAGGGAGTACTAGATAACAATTTCATGCATAGTCAACATGCATCCTCAAGCAGTACAAGGTCATATCAACGTCCATCATCATATGTAGTTCTAGATGATATCGACGACGATCATCATATGTAGTTCTAGATGATATAGCCACACACACACACACACATATGTAGTTCTAGATGATATAGCCACACACACATATGTAGTTCTAGATGATATCGAAGACAATCATCATCCTCAAGCCTGGGCGGTTGGTGTTCCTGATAGTAATTAGGATGGCCTGTCCAACACGAAGATTCTTGCCATCGAGGAATTTCTTCCACCCAACTGAGTTTAAGTGTGTGCGACCGTCTGTGTCCACGCGATAAGTACAGGTTGTGATCGAGCCCCTTGCAGTAAGGCATAGTCCAGCTGAGCCTTCTTCATCAGGCTCGATACCATAACTCACAGATATGCTCTTTGCCAATTTCTGAATAAGAAAAACATATCAATTAATAAATAGCCTCGCAAATAAGTACATATGGATTATCTACACTATTAATAGTTTCCTTAGATTCTACACTAATACGCATGTGATCGAACTCTACACTAAAACATATCATCGACTAGATTCCACACAACATATCATATCATTGGACTGTACACTAAGTAATTCATCGGATAATTTGCATTTGTAAGTATAACATACCATATCATGTCGATCAACCATGGTATTTGTCAAGCGGGTCACGAATGGCACCCCGACAAAGTCAGCACGTGGCGGAATTATGTCCCACAGGTTGGACACCTCCTCCTCACTCAGCCTTGTTCTTTGAGCTACGATGGCTTCATGAAGTGGGTCCTCATCATCTTCATCGAGTGGGTCCTCATTATCTTCATCATCTTCATCATCTTCGTCATCTTCATCATCTTCCACCAGGTTGAGATAAATGACAGCCAGCTTGGGTCTTTCTGCTCGGAAGGAGAAGCTGATCAACTCACCACCAGTAAGACGCATGCGAGCGACGAAACGGGCCCATCCATCTCCTGCAATCTGCGACATATTGCGTCCTTTCTCGACCTCCATAGTGTACGGCCCCCCAGGAGCCTCAAATGTCACAGTGTCTCCTGTCAGCTTGTTGAATTTCAACCTCACATTGCATGGGACGATCTGTGTAAAATAAGCAAAATGACACAATGCAGTAATGCCAACACTAAAAATAAAATAGTTATTACATTTCATCTAATTTCTTACCGCCGCATGACGAAAACTCGGCTGGAAGTAGATGCCGAACAGCTTGCCAGTTGCAAGGCTGCTAGCGCATCTTGGCTTGCACAGTCGACATAGTGGTGGTGGTGGTGGCGCCATTTTTCCTAAAGCAATATGAGCAAAGGATTAACGATCAACTAAATCAAAATGTTCTAAGTCAACTAAATCAACTAGCCTACTAATAAATCAACTAAATCAAAATGTTCTAAATCAACTAAATCAGCTAGCCTACTAAATCAACTAAATCAAAATGTTCTAAATCAACTAAATGAACTAGCCTACTAAATCAACTAAATCAAAATGTTCTAAGTCAACTAAATCAACTAAATGAACTAGCCTACTAAATCAACTAAATCAAAATGTTCTAAGTCAACTAAATGAACTAGCCTACTAAATCAACTAAATCAAAATGTTTTAAGTCAACTAAATCAACTAAATGAACCAGCCTACTAAATCAACTAAATCAAAATGTTCTAAGTCAACTAAATCAACTAGCCTACTAAATCAACTAAATTATATCAACTAAATCAAAATGTTGCATATGAACTAGCCTACTAAATCAAAATGTAGCGGGCAGGAGGGAGAAGGAGGGGTGACTCGAGGAGGGAGAAGAGAGTAGGATGGAGGAGGAAGGCGGAGCGAGGAGGGGCCGGCCGGCGCGGCCAATGGAGGGAGGACGGAGGAGGAAGGCGGAGCGAGGAGGGGCCGGCCAGCGACGAGTGGAGAGGGAGGACGGAGGAGGAGGTCGCTACCGAGTCCAGCAAGGAGGAGGAGGTGACGACGGCGCAGACGGAGGAGGGGCGATGGGGGTGGACCGGGGCGGGGGATTGAGAGGGGATCCAGTGATGAGTGTGTGACTGTGTGAGTGGATCGGATAGAGGAGATGGGGTGGGAGATGAATGGCTTAGCAGTAGTGCGCTGTAGGAAAAGAAGCTACTGCTAAGCTATCTAGCAGCAGCGCCTTTCACAATAAAGCGCTACTGCTATGTGTCAGCATGTAAAAATAGACTTTGTTCAATATATCAAAAATACATTGATCATCAACGATCTTTTTGTGTACAATCTGATTTGTCAATATGAGTCCTCACCGGTTTAGGAATAGGTGAAGACTCATATTGCAGCCACAAATTCTACACATAGAGTTCAATGAAGACCAAGTGCTTGTCAAAGTTTGAGAAGTAACATATTTAAGGTGGTAAAAACTCTCTTCACGGAGCGAGGTGGGACTAAATTTTTGTAGTAAACTTAGCAGTAGCACTTATTCGAGAAATGCGCTGCTATTATGCTACGTAGCAGTAGCGCCCGTCGTTATAACACGTTGCTGCTATAACTAGCCTCGCGGCGGCCTCGTGGAAATTGTAGCAGTAGCGCGTCTTTGAGAGGGCGCGCTACTGCTATATTTGTTTCAGCAGCGAGTTACTGGTGAGCACGCTACTGCTAATTAGCAATAGCGCCTTATTTTAAAGTGCGCTACTGATAAGATTCTGTGTATAGGCTTTTCCCTAGTAGTGTTGTTGTACGGTGATGGGTTGGATGAGATTTATCATGTAATCGAGTTAGTTTTGTTACGGTTTGATCCCTAGTATCCATTATGTTCTAAGATTGATGTTGCTATGACTTTGCTATTCTTAGTGCTTGTCACTAGGCCCAAGTGCCATGATTTCATATTTGAACCTATTATGTTTTCATGAATATATGTGAGTTCTGGATCCTATCTTGCAAGTCAATAGTCACCTACTATGTGCTATGATCTGGCAACCCGGAAGTGACAATAATCACGACCACTCTCGGTGATGACAGTAGTTTGAGGAGTTCATGTATTCACTAAGTGTTAATGCTTTGGTCCGGTACTCTATTAGAAGGAGGCCTTAATATCCCTTAGTTTCCAATAGGACCCCGATGCCATGGGAGGGTAGGAAAAAAGATGTCATGCAAGTTCTTTTCCATAAGCACGCATCACTATATTTGGAATACATGCCTACATTACATTGATGAACTGGAGATAGTTCTGTGTCACCCTATGTTATAACTGTTACATGAGGAATCACATCCGACATAATTATCCATCATTGATCCATTGCCTACGAGCTTTTCACATATTGTTATTTGCTTAGTAACTTTTCTGTTGCCACCGTTACGATTGCTACAAAACTGCTACTGTTACTTTTGCCACCGTTGTCGTTACCTCCATACTACTTTGCCACTAAATACTTTGCTGCAGATATTAAGTCTTTCAGGTGTGGTTGAAGTGACAACTCAGCTGCTAATACTTGAGAATATTCTTTGGCTCCCCATGTGTCGAATCAATAAATTTGGGTTGAATACTCTACCCTGGAAAACTGTTGCGATCCTCTATACTTGTGGGTTATCAAGACTATTTTCTGGCGCCATTGCCAAGGAGCATAGCTCTATTCTTTGAGTCACTTGGGATTTATATCTGCTGATCACTATGAGGAACTTGAAAGATGAAAGAATCAAGATTTTTCCCTCAACTACAAGGGGAGGTAAGGAACTGCCATCTACACCTGCTATTGATTCTGATATGTCGCATGTTATTGATGATGCCACTTCTGCTATGCATGATGCTTATGATGAAACTACTTCTACGCTTGATAATATTGTGCCATTAGGTGAATTTCTTGATGAACAACTTGCTAGGGTTAGAGAGAATGAAATTATTGAAGCTGATAATATTGATGAAAGTGATGATGAAGATTCTCCCCCTAGATATGAATTGCCTGATGTGCCTGAGGGTTATGTTATGGATAAAGAAACTGCTAGAGACCTTTTTGCTTGCAAAGATATATATGGTCTTAAGAAATTGTTAGCTAAGCTGAAAGAAAAGTCTTTGAATGCTAGAATGAAATATGACCCTGCTTTTGCTACTTCACCTATCTGTATTTCTAATAAGGATTATGATTTCTCTATCGATCCTGGGTTAATTACTTTGGTTGAATCTGATCATTTTTATGGCTACGAATCTGAAACTGTATGAATCGGAAACTTCACCTATCTGTATTACTTTGGTTGAATCTGATCATACTTTTTATGGCTATGATTTCTTATGCTCAAGTAATAATCTATCCACAATGTCAAGTATGAATCGGAAACTTCATTGAAAACTAACAAACTATAATCTTGGTCATTGAGGCAATTGCAATTTATCGTAACATCAGAAAGAGTCAATATAAGAGCTTTTCAGCAAGTCCACATACTCAACTATCATTTAGTCTTCCATAATTGCTAACACTCACGCAATACTTATGGTTATGGAGTTTTAATCATACATAGAGAAAGATAGGGGCTTATAGTATTGCCTCCCAACCTTTTACCTCAAGGGTAATGTCAACAATAATAGTTCATGCTAACTTACATCCAATTGGATATATATATCAGGATCTTCCCAACACATGGTGCTTGCCAAAGGATAAAATGTAAAAAGGAAAGGTGAAGATCACCATGACTCTTGCATAATGCATAAGACAAAAGTAAAAGATAGGCCCTTCGCAGAGGGAAGCAGAGGTTGTCATGTGCTTTTATGGTTGGATGCACAAAATCTTAATGCAAAAGAACGTCACTTTATATTGCCACTTGTGATACAGACCTTTATTATGCAGTTCGTCGCTTTTATTGCTTCCATATCACAAGATCGTATAAAGCTTATTTTCTCCACACTAATAAGTCATACATATTTAGAGAGCAATTTTTATTGCATGCAACATGACAACTTTCTTGAAGGATCTTACTCAATCCATAGGTAGATATGGTGCACTCTCATGGCAAAACTGGGTTTAAGGATATTTGGAAGCACAAGTAGTATCTCTACTTGGTGCAAGGAATTTGGCTAGCATGAGAGGGAAAGGCAAGCTCAACATGTTGGATGATCCATGACAATATACTTTATTTCGAATATAAGAAAACATAACCCATTACGTTGTCTTCCTTGTCCAACATCAACTCTTTAGCATGTCATATTTTAATGAGTGCTCACAATCGTAAAAGATGTCCAAGATAGTATATTTATATGTGAGAACCTCTCTTTCTTTGTTACTTCCTATTAATTGCAATGATGACCAAAACTATGTTTGCCAACTCTCAACAACTTTTAATCATCATACTCTTTATGTGAAGTCATTACTCTCCATAAGATCAATATGATCCCTTTATTTCTTTTTATTCTTTCTTTTATTCCCTCAAGATCATAGCAAGATAGCAAAGCCCTTGACTCAACACTAATCTTTATTATATATAGCTCACGGACTCGATTACAAAGAAGGATCATAAGGCAAAACTCAAAACTAGATTATACCAAAACTTTATTCTACTAGATCAGGATATTACTAAAAGGATCAAACTAAGTAAAACGGTAAAGATAGGAGTGTGATGATGATACGATATCGGGGCACCTCCCCCAAGCTTGGCAGTTGCCAAGGGGAGTGCCCATACCATGTGTTTATATCTCCTTCTTCAGAGGTGGTGATGATGGAGTTGTTGATGATGTAGGCTTGTTGTCCGTCTTCCAAGGCAGAGGCTCAGCGTCATAGAAGGATGATCGAGTCTCCAGGATCCTCAAATCTGCAGCCAAACTCATCCTCTTGAATCTATATTCATACTCACAGTTTTGGTTTTGCAGGTCATGGATTTGGGCTCGGAGGTGCTCGATTTTCTCATGAAGCTTGAAGATGGTCTCCCCAATGTTTTTGGCATCCATCTTGTGGTTGTTGGAAAACTCCACGATCATCATCTGGTTGGCGTTGAGTCCGCATTCCACCATCCCTTGGCACTTGAAAACTTGTCGTTCCATTGCTTCGAGTCTTGTCTCCATGCTTCCGGTCCTCCTTGGTCCCTCAACATCGCGGATGTGCAGCACCCCCTCACGCATCTCAATGGTTTGAGGGTGTTGCAGCACCTCTGCGAGGTAGGGGTTGATGACCTTCTCAAAAAACTTGTCCTTGGGGGTGCTTGAAGACGTCATGGTGATCTAGATCTGTCAGAAAAACAGCTCGAAACAAAGACAGAGGATATTTGCGTGATACAGTGGTCATAACCTTCGGGAGATTATATAATGAATTTTTACCGACCAAAAGAAGTATCGTGCAAGAAAACGGAGTCAGGAGAGCACACGAGGTGCCCACGAGGCAGGGGGCGCGCCCTCCACCCTCGTGGACTCCTTGTGTCCTTCCCGGACTACTTCTTATTTTCCTATTTTCTTCAATATTCCAAAACGGAGAAAAATTGCTATTAGGACTGTTTTGGAGTCGGTTTACTTACCATATCACATACCTATTCCTTTTTGGAGTCTGAAACGTTCTGGAAAGTGTCCCTTATGTATTCCTCTGGGGTTACGGTTTCAATAACATTAGTTTCAACATTTATTGGATTACCTGAGATATAATGTTTGATTCTTTGACCGTTCACCACCTTCGGATTTGTGCCTTCGAAGTTGTTGATTTTTATGGCACCGGAACAATAGACCTCCTCGATAACGTAAGGCCCTTCCCATTTAGAGAGAAGTTTTCCTGCAAAAAATCTTAAACGAGAGTTGAAGAGCAACACATAATCGCCTACGTTAAACTCACGCTTTTGTATCCTTTTGTCATGCCATCTTTTAACATTTTCTTTAAACAGTTTGGCATTCTCGTAGGCTTGAGTTCTCCATTCATCAAGTGAGCTAATGTCAAATAACCTCTTCTCACCGGCAAGTTTGAAATCATAATTGAGCTCTTTAATTGTCCAATATGCCTTATGTTCTAGTTTGAGAGGTAAGTGACATGCTTCTCCATAAACCATTTTATATGGAGACATACCCATAGGATTTTTATATGCAGTTCTATAGGCCCATAATGCATCATCAAGTTTCTTGGACCAATTCTTTCTAGATCTATTGACAGTCTTCTGCAAACTTAATTTGAGCTCTCTGTTACTCAATTCTACTTGACCATTAGACTGTGGGTGATATGGAGATGCAATTCTATAATTAACATCATACTTAGCAAGCATTTTATGAAAAGCACCATGAATAAAATGTGAACCGCCATCTGTCATTAAGTATCTAGGGACTCCAAACCTCGGAAAAATAACTTCTTTAAGCATCTTAATAGAGGTGTTATGATCAGCACTACTAGTTGGAATAGCTTCTACCCACTTAGTAACGTAATCAACAGCAACTAAAATATGTGTATACCCATTAGAGGAAGGAAACGGTCCCATATAATCGAAGCCCTAAATGTCAAATGGTTCAATAACAAGAGAATAATTCATAGGCATTTCTTGATGTCTACTAATATTACCTATTCTTTGACATTCATCACAAGACAAGACAAACTTTCAGGCATCTTTGAAGAGAGTAGGCCAATAAAAACCGGATTGCAATACCTTATGTGCAGTTATGTCTCCAGCGTGGTGTCCTCCATAAGCCTCGGAGTGACACTTGCGTAGGATCTGTTCCTGTTCATGCTCAGGTACACAACGTCTAATAACACCATCTACTCCTTTATAAAGGTGTGGGTCATCCCAGAAGTAATGTCTCAAATCATAGAAAAACTTTTTCTTTTGCTGGTATGTGAAACTAGGTGGTATAAATTTAGCAACAATGTAATTAGCATAATCAGCATACCATGGAGCAGTACGAGAATCATTTATGATAGCTAATTGTTCATCAGGGAAGCTATCATCAATAGGTAGTGGGTCATCAAGAACATTCTCTAACCTAGACAAGTTGTTTGCAACGGGGTTCTCAGCTCCCTTTCTATCAATAATATGCAAAACAAATTCTTGTAGCAAGAGAACCCATCTAATAAGTCTATGTTTAGCATCTTTCTTTTCCATAAGATATTTAATAGCAGCATGATCAGTGTGAACAGTTACTTTAAAATCAACAATATAAGGTCTAAACTTATCACCAGCAAATACAACTGCTAAAAATTCTTTTTCGGTAGTAGCATAACTTCTTTGGGCACTGTCTAGAGTTATACTAGCATGTTGAATAACATTTAGTTTCTTATCAACCCTTTGTCCTAGAACAGCACCTACGGCATAATCACTAGCATCACACATAATTTCAAAGGGTGAATTCCAATTAGGTGGATGAACAATAGGTGCAGGAATCAAAGCTTTCCTAAGTATTTCAAATGCTTCTACACAATCATCATCGAAGACAAAAGGAATATATTTTTGTAAGAGATTGGTCAGAGGAGCTTTAGTATTTCCTTTCTTACCACTTCTTTCATCTTAGGATTTAACCGTCGTTGGTGGTCAATAACTGGTTTGGTGTCTTTCTCCAATTTTATTTTGTGTTGACATAAAGTGGGACTAATACCCTTAAGATCATCAAGAGTATATCCAATAGCAGCACGGTGCTTCTTCAGAGTTTTCAATAATTTCTCCTCTTCCTGCTCTGAAAGGTTAGCACTAATAATAACAGGATATATCTTATTTTCATCAAGATAAGCATATTTAAGAGTATCATGTAATGGTTTAAGCTCAAACACGGGATCACCCTTGGGTGGTGGAGGATCCCCTAGAATTTCAACAGGCAAGTTGTGTTTCAAAATAGGTCCCTGTTTAAAGAATACTTCATCTATCTCCCTTCTTTCATTCATAAACATATCATTTTCATGGTCTAGCAAATATTGTTCTAAAGGATCATTAGGAGGCACGGCAATAGAAGTAAGACCAATAATTTCATCCTTACTGGGCAATTCTTTATCATGAGGTTGTCTGTGAAATTTAGCAAAATTAAACTCATGAGACATATCCCCCAAACCAATAGTAACAACATCCTTTTTGCAATCTATCTTAGCATTAACAGTGTTCAAGAAGAGTCTACCAAATATAATGGGACAACGGCTATCTTGTGGGGAACCAAGAACAAGAAAATCGGCAGGATATTTAACTTTCCCACACAAGACTTCAACATCTCTAACAATCCCAATTGGTGAAATAGTATCTCTATTGGCAAGCTTAATTGTAACATCAATTTCTTCTATCTATGCAGGTGCAATATCATGCATAATTTCTTTGTATAAGGAATGAGGTATTGCACTAGCACTAGCACCCATATCACATAAGCCTTGATAACAATGATCTACTATTTTAACAGAAATAACAGGCATGCCTACAACAGGTCTATGTTTATTCTTAGTATCTGGTCTAGCAATTCTAGCAGCTTCATCACAGAAGTAAATAACATGCACATCAATATTATCAGCCAAGAGATCTTTAACCATAGCAATACTAGGTTCAACTTTAATTTGCTCAGGTGGTGTAGGTGTTCTAGTATTACTCTTACGAACCACAGTTGAAGCTTTAGCATGATCCTTTATCCTAACAGGGAAAGGTGGTTTCTCAATATAAGTAGTAGGAACAACAGGATCATTATAAGTGATAGTATTTTATTCAACTTTAATAGGTGCAACTACTTTTACTTTAGTGGCAGGATTATATTTAAACCACTTCTCCTTAGGGAGGTCAACATGAGTAGCAAATGATTCATAGAAAGAAGCTACTATCTCAGAGTCAAGTCCATATTTAGTGTTAAATTCACAAAAAGCATCGGTATCCATAGAAGATTTAACACAATCAAACTTAGGTGTCATACCTGACTCCTTACCTTCTTCGAGATCCCAATCTTCAGAGTTGCGTTTAATTCTTTCCAATAAATCCCATCTAAATTCAATAGTCTTCATCATAAAGGAACCAGTACAAGAAGTATCGAGCATGGAGCGATTGTTGAGAGAAAGCCGAGCATAAAATTTTTGAATAATCATTTCTCTTCAGAGCTCATGATTGGGGCATGAATATAACATTGACTTAAGCCTCCCCCAAGCTTGAGCGATGCTTTCTCCTTTGCGAGGCCAAAAATTATATACGATCACGATGAACAAGATGCATAGGATAAAACTTCTGGTGAAATTCCAATTACAATCGGTTATAGTTCCATGATCCCATATCATCACATAGCCTATACCATGTCAACGCCTCTCCCTTCAAAGATAAAGGGAAGACCTTCTTCTTGATAACATCGTCAGGCATACCTGCAAGCTTAAATAATCCACAAACTTCATCCACATAGATTAGGTGTAAATCGGGATGCAATGTTCCATCTCCTGTAAAGGGATTAGCTAGCAGTTTCTCTATCATACCCGAAGGAATTTCAAAGTAAACATTTTTAGTATGTTCAGTAGGTTGAGGAGCAACACTTTGCTCTACTGGTCGGGGTGAAGATACCCCGAACAAGCCCCTCAGACAATTATGTTCCATAGTAACAAGTGACAGTAAATTTCAGCACACTATATAAATTTTTCCTTACCGAGTTCCACTTACCAATGGCGCTTCACTCCCTGGCAATGGCGCCAGAAAAGAGCCTTGATGACCCAAAAGTGTAGGGGATCTATCGTAGTCCTTTCTATAAGTAAGAGTGTCGAACCCAACAAGGAGCAAAAGGAAATGATAAGCGGTTTTCAGTAAGGTATTCTCTGCAAGCACTAAAATTATCGGTAATAGATAGTTTTGTGATAAGGTAATTCATAACGGGTAACAAGTAACAAAAGTAAATAAGGTGAATCAAGATGGCCCAATCCTTTTTTTAGCAAAGGACAAGCCGGGATAAATTCTTATATGGAGAAAAGCGCTCCCGAGGACACACGGGAATTATCGTCAAGCTAGTTTTCATCACGCTCATATGATTCGCGTTCGTTACTTTGATAATTTGATATGTGAGTGGACCAGTGCTTGGGTACTGCCCTTTCTTGGACAAGCATCCCACTTATGATTAACCCCTATTGCAAGCATCCACAACTACAAAAGAAGTATTAAGGTAAACCTAACCATAGCATGAAATATATGGATCCAAACCAGCCCCTTACGAAGCAACTCATAAACTATGGTTTAAGCTTCTGTCACTCTAGCAACCATCATCTACTTATTACTTCCCAATGCCTTCCTCTAGGCCCAAACAATGGTGAAGTGTCATGTAGTCGACGTTCACATAATACACTAGAGGAGAGACAGCATACATCTCATCAAAATATCGAACGAATACCAAATTCACATGACTACTTATAGCAAGACTTCTCCCATGTCCTCAGGAACAAACGTAACTACTCACAAATCATATTCATGTTCATAATCAGAGGGGTATTAATATGCATAAAGGATCTAAACATATGATCTTCCACCGAATAAACCAACTAGCATCAACTACAAGGAGTAATCAACACTACTAGCAACCCACAGGTACCAATCTGAGGTTTTGGGACAAATATTGGATACAAGAGATGAACTAGGGTTTGAGAGGAGATGGTGCTGGTGAAGATGTTGATGAAGATTGACCCCCTCCCGATGAGAGGATCGATGGTGTTGACGATGGTGATGATTTCCCACTCCCGGAGGGATGATTCCTTGGCAGAACAGCTCCGCCGGAGCCCTAGATAGGTTCCGCCAAGGTTCCACCTCGTGGCGGCGGTGTTTCGTCCTGAAAGCTTGCTTATGATTTTTTCCAGGGTAAAAGACTTCATATAGAAGAAGATGGTCACCGAAGGTCTGCCAGGGGGCCCACGAGGCAGGGGGCGCGCCCAGTGGGGTAGGGCGCGCCCCCCACCCTCGGGATGGTGGGTGGCCCCCCTCTAGTATTTCTTCCGCTCAGTATTTTTTATTAATTCCAAAAATGACTTTCGTGGAGTTTCATGAATTTTGGAGTTGTGCAGAATAGGTCTGTATATTTGCTCCCTTTTCAGCCCAGAATTCCAGCTGGCGGCATTCTCCCTCTTCATTTAAACCTTGTAAAATAAGAGAGAATAGGCACAAGTATTGTGACATAATGTGTAATAACAGCCCATAATGCAATAAATATCGATATAAAAGCATGATGCAAAATGGACGTATCAGGCGGCGGGAGCCCATGTCCGACATGGTGGTTGCCCTGGAACATGAACGAACGCAGGGGTGCAGAGAAGCTCACGTCCATGGCGGCAGGGGACTTTGCGCAGTGATGGCGATTTGGGGTCGTCGGGGTCCGAAGCGACGGAGTCGATCTCGACCCGATCCAGTCAAAACGAGGCGCCTGGCTCGCCCCCGATGCAGAGGAGGGGCGGAGGAGAGGAGGTCGGCGGGCGGCAGCGCTGGCCAGGCGGCAGCTGCGAGGCGACAGAACGCACAGGGGACAGCGGGAACTAGAGCGGCAATGGGGCAGCAGCCGGTAACGGCTCCAGTGGTCGGCGTGGTTGAGGGAGGAGGCGAACGGGTGCGGGGAAGGCAGTAAGGCGGTCAGAGGGGTTGCCGGTGTTGAGGAAGAGGTAGGGGCAGCGGAGCGGTGCAAAGTAGCAGCTCGGACGGCGAGGCGAGGAGAAGCAGAGGACGGGGAGGCCGACGAGGCTTTGGGCGGAGGCGGAGGCACTGGCGTGGGGAGCTCCTCTCCCTAGTGTGATGCGTGTGCGTGTGTGTGTGTGGTGGTGATGCGGGAGGACGAGAGGGAGAGGGTGAGAGGAGGCATGTGGGGCTAGGTTTAGGAAGGGCTTAGGTGGGCTTTCGGAGGCTGGCCCAGTGGAGAGGGAGGCTACTGGGCTCTCCACTCCCTCTCTCATATTTTCCAAAACAGAAAAAAGGAAGAAAGGAAAGAGAGAAAGGAAAAGGTTAGAGAAGGAACTTTGGCATGCGGATAATTTTCCTGGACTCGCAAAAATGAGCTTGATCCAAGAAAAATGGAAAGTTGGCACGAATGCAAGATTTAAATTCAAACTCATTTGAATAACATTCAAATGAGTTTCAAACTCATTTGAATAACATTCAAATGGGTTTGAATTGGGACTAGGTTTTTGGTGTGGCCAAAAATGTTGAGATTTTTGGTGAGGCTTCGATAGATGAAGAAAGAATTATATACAAGGTTTGGATGTCACACTTGAAGTAGAAAAGGCATATGATCAAATTGCAAGTGAGTTCATGGGTAATTTCCAATTAATGGAATATTTATTTTAGCTCCCTAAAATATTGGGAGGATATGTTATAAAGAGAAATCACAATGTGAATTCCCTCGATCTAAATTGATCAACGATCTATGCAATTTATTTAGTTGGGTTTTAAAAAAGGATTGCATGAAGACATGATGCAATGATGAATGCAACAAACAAACAAATCACACGACGAAACTCGGAGTACATGGAAGGCATCTGGAGCGTCGGTCTCGGGTCGTTACAACTCTCCTCCACTTACAAGAGATCTTGCCCCGAGATCTAGGGATGACAAACTGAACAGGAAGAGAAGCGGTATAACTAAGTTGCTTCTTTGAGAAACGAGTGAAACCAACAAACCTTGAGAGGTTGAACAACTTGAAAGAAAGAATACAACGGATATGAACAAGTAGAAAACACTCTTGATAATAGAAGTAAGGGATACGAAAAAATTTGGGCAGCACTCCGGTAGAAAAAGAGAAGGAAAACTTGATAAGTTGAAAAGAACTTAAATATAGGACATAACACTCCCGCTAAATGGATAAGCAAGGAAAATAACATGATATTCACAAAATGAGATGAAGGGTCGAAGAGAGCAAATCACGAAGCCTCCAGAACGAAAGAATAAAAGCTAGATCGTTGGAAAGAAAAGAATTGAGAAGAAAATGACATCTTCTACCACAATTGAATTTGAAAATCATCCTTACAAAGAATGCTCAAATGGATTTGTTGAATAAACCAACAAGCAAAAGATATGCTCGAAATGGCCTTATGAAAACAACTCAATTTGAGGCGAACTTCCGCCACTAACGAAATCAATTGATTGCTTGAGAGAAACAACGAGAAGAAAAGATTGTGTCACCAAAAGGATACGGGGAAAGCTTGGATCATTGATAAGCACCACAAAAAGCACATTCCTTAGGGAAGGCTTTAGGTGAAATCTACCCAGATAACACCAACAAAGAAATTGTTGATTTGAAAAGATCTCCTATACGAAGACAAAATGATGGGTTTAAAATATCTCATTATTGACAACTTGTGAATCATGAAACAGGAAGGGAAATTGTCAAGAATGACATAACACCACCTCAAATGATAAGGTGGAAAGAATCGCACTTCGAAATGCAAGAAGACGAATATATGAGCTCCTCCAAAAAGAATCTTGACAAAACACTTAGATAATGAATGCAATCTTTGATGAACCATCATGTAGAGCCTTTGTGAAGAACTCCGGTAATAAACGAATGATAGAGAGAAAGAGAAGTTGAAAGAACAAGGTGAGCCTTGCAATGATTTAGATGGAGCTCCGTGATAATATAACCGAGAAAACTTGGAACCCCGGAAAAGAAAGTTGAACAATTGAAACCAAGAATTTATTCCTCAAGAACAAACTTGGAAGGAAGGAATTAATCAATTGGATGAAACAAGAATAAGAATTATGTTATGTGTATCCTTCATCAACTTTACTTGGATGGCAAGCAAAGGATTTGGCATGCCACTTATTCTCATTGAAAATGATTAAAGAGAGATAGAACAAACTTGGGAAGGTCTTCAACGAACCACCATAAGAATTGAAAATGAACGTAGCAAAGGGACGAATCACCGGGAAGAATTAGAAAACGAACGAAGATACTTGAGTGAATTTAGATACAGGAGAATGAAGAGATGACAAGCTGACTAGAGAATACTTGAACGATGCACCGGTAAGAATGCGGAAGTGAGAGCAGAAAGCTGAGAATGAGTAATATTTAGAAATGACGGCCTTCGAAGGAATAAAATGGAAAGAACTCATGAAATGCTTTGGATGGGTACGAAGAGAATTCTTGATGATCGGAACAATTATGAGGATGGCATGAAGCTAGAACCATGAATCTTCAAGAGAACGGACAGGATTTAGAGGAAAACTCTTCTTCGTTCTTCAACAGCTTAGAATGAGGATGAGAAATGGCACCAAAATTGTTGAGACACTCCGGAACAATGAAGAATAGAAATGTTGAACCAATGATGAAAATGTTTTGAAAACGATCCTGGAGAAGGAATATGACTGATGATAATTCCTTCTTATGTCAAACTTTGAAAAGAATTTGAGAATAACTTCAGAAAAATTTAGAAGAGTCGGGTAAGATCCTGGGAAAAGACCTGTGGGTTAGGGCCCACTCAATAGAAACATCGTTGAAAATGGTTGCTTGAAAGGGAGATTGCACCGGTTGATTTAAATGGCTTGAATGAGGTAACAACCCCGAAGTAGAACGAGCAGATCATGAATCTTTTGAGATCTCTTCAGCACTATGGAACACAAGAATAGCGAGAGGTGAATGATTAAGAGGTGCACCGGCATGAAAAATCACTTGAAAGGAGGAAAGGGTAATGATCAACACTGAAAGCTTGAATTGAATCCACCAGAGAGAGAGAAAAAAATGAGAATGAAAGAATGATGAACTTGAAACTCTTGTGCGTCTTCGTGAGAATCACCGTATAAGAACATTGATTGAAAAGAATGAAGAGACTTCACATCAGTAAAATGGACACTTGATTAAGAAATCTGAGTCCTTGAAGAAAAATGGTGGGATGGTGGGAAAACAAATGAAACTTGGGACGGGCAAAACAAACACCATTGAGAAGAACTAATAACTGATCTTGCAAATGTTGAAGGGATTGGATTAACTTGAAGAGAAGCACGCCGGTTGCAAAGAATTTACATGACAATCTCGATGATCAAGAAGGATTAGCACACCAATAGAAATATGAGAACACCTTTTAGAAAGGGTATGGAATCAACACTTGACTTGGAAGCAACTCGAATACCACAAATAGAACAAAACAAAGGACTTGGCTTGTAGAATAAGACGGAAACAAATACATAACCCCTCATGCATTTGTTGGAAGGATAAACCTAGGTAACTACTTCTTGGTTATGCAATCTAGTCCCATGGCTACACAGAGCAAACAATCATCACACAACTCCTAGCAGAATTCTACACTCCAATGTTCCGAATGCATTCAATGATACGTCTCCAACGTATCTATAATTTTTGATTGTTCCATGCTATTATATTATCTGTTTTGGATGTTTAATGGGCTTTATTATGCACTTCTATATTATTTTTGGGACTAACCTATTAACCGAAGGCCCAGTGCAAATTGTTGTTTTTTGCCTATTTCAGTGTTTCGCAGAAAAGGAATATCAAACGGAGTCCAAACGGAATGAAACCTTCGGGAGAATCGTTTTTGGAACGAACGCAAGACTTGGAGTGGATGTCAAGGAAGCAACAAGGCATCCACGTAGTAGGAGGGCGCGCCCAGGGAGGTAGGCACACCCCCCACCCTCGTGGGCCCCTCGTGGCTCCATTGACCTATTTATTTTGCCTATATATACTCATATACCCCGAAAACATCCAGGAGCACCACGAAACCCTATTTCCACCGCCGCAGCCTTCTGTACCCGTGAGATCCCATCTTGGGGCCTTTTTCGGTGCTCCGCCGGAGGGGGAATCGATCACGGAGGGCTTCTACATCAACACCATAGCCTCTCCGATAATGTATGAGTAGTTTACCACGGACCTTCGGGTCCATATTTATTAGCTAGATGGCTTCTTCTCTCTCTTTGATTCTCAATACAAAGTTATCCTCGATCTTCTTGGAGATCTATTCGATGTAATACTTTTTGTGGTGTGTTTGTAGAGATCCGATGAATTGTGGGTTTATGATCAAGATTATCTATGAACAATATTTGATTCTTCTCTGAATTCTTATATGTATGATTTGATATCTTTTCAAGTCTCTTCGAATTATCAGTTTGGTTTGGCCTACTAGATTGATCTTTTTTGCAATAGGAGAAGTGCTTAGCTTTGGGTTCAATCTTGCGGTGTCCTTTCCCACTGACAACAGGGGCAGCAAGGCACGTATTGTATTGTTGCCATCGAGCATAAAAAGATGGGGTTTATATCATATTGCTTGAGTTTATCCCTCTACATCATGTCATCTTGCTTAATGTGTTACTCTGTTCTTATGAACTTAATACTCTAGATGCATGCTGGATAGCGGTCGATGTGTGGAGTAATAGTAGTAGATGCAGAATCTGTCATGGAAACGTCAGGGTAGATGTCCTAGCAAAGGACTTAGTCGTGGAGACATCGCAACTAGGAAGCTTAAAGGGGTTAAAGCTGGACAAAGGACACGGGAGTTTATACTGGTTTGGCCCCTTGCGGTGAAGGTAATGGCTTAATCCAGTTTGAGGTGGGATTGCTTATGACTCGATTCCAGGGAGCAAATTCGCTTGACCTAGTTCTTGATCTGATGTTACTTGTCCTGAACCGCCGCTGGGTCGTCCCTTTATATACAGAGGTCGACGCCCAGCGGCACACAGAGTCCCGGCCAGCTCATAAATAGTGTCGGGCTCGGTGTCTATCTATTCCTGCCTTACAATACAAGTCATATACATATGGCGGTTTATTTCTACGGGCCTTAAGCCGCCTTTGGGCCTTGGGCCCTTAACTGAATCGCCATCTTCAAATGTTGTCTCGGGATTCATATGATGAATCGTCGTAGATATAACCTGGCCCCTCCTGGGCGGGTCATACCTAGTAGTTATATCCCCAACATTAGGCCCCAGATTGATTTGAACTGGTTCATGTCAATCTTCAACACTTAGAAAAATCTTCTGCTCTTCATTGTGCGAGAGTTTATAACCCACCATGACGTCATCTTCTGGATTTGCGATAACCCGCCATGACGTCATCTTCTATTAATTCACACTTTATCCAACATATCTCAACGGATCCTTATCTTAATGACCATACCGAGAATCGAGGCGTCCTAGCAGCTGGATAACCATATTTTTGGCCTCATCGTTTTTCGGGCCCACTTATCAGTCCTTCCTTATAAATAGCCACGACCGGTCTTCTTCTCATTCTTCCCCTTTCCATCGTCTCCTTCCTCTCGCGATCTCTGCCGCTCAAGCTCCACCGCCGCCGCAGAGCTCACGGTCGTCTTTGCCCCAGGCCGCTGCATCACCCTGAATCGGACCAGAGAACGATGGCGACCCTCCGCAGTAGATCTGCACCTGTAAGTTTTTGCTTTCCCGCTCCTCAGATCCACATTAGGGTTTTTGAACTTCTCTGTGTTCTTCATAGTTCATCGTAGTTCATCTTTAGTGCTTGCACCGTGAACCTCTTTGATCTGAAAACGGCGTATAACTGATGCGGTTGCTGTTTTGCCTTTTCTTTCAATACTAGCAGACCCCTTTCCTAGAAGAAAAGATCCCTCTAGAGCTTATGAACTCATCTGTACTGGTTTTTTACGTCTAGATTCATTTCCTTTTTCTGAACATCTATTGATCCAAAATAACGATTGCAATCTGTGAAACTTGTTTGTGTGACACTTAGCCCAAAAATCCGCGTTTTGATAGATCCACCTAGACATGGCGGCTCAAACCACTGGCTTAAATTGCAATGCTCAACAGATAACATCCGACTGCCCATCGCGGCTTAAATAACCTGACTGCTCACGGCGGTTTAAATAACCTGACGTAATTAGTCATATACCATTAGGCCCCTTTATAAGCCGCCATTCCGAATACATGATGTAATACTTTTCCTCCAACTTAGATTTGAACCAGAATTTTTTCTCTTTTTTAGGCTTCCTTCTTCACAATGCCGCCCAAAACAGTCACTTCATGTAACTGGGTCAAATCCATCGTCACGGAGAGTACACTTGATGATTTTGTGAAAACCGGCTATCTGCCTAAAAAGGATGTGATGTCATACCGTGCTCTTGATCCAACAGAGGAAAAGCCTCAGCCCAAAGAGGGGGAAGTCATCGTTTTCGCTGATCACATGAACCGGGGCTTTTTGCCACCCGGATCAAAGTTCTTCAGAGATGTCCTGCACTTTTTTGACCTCCATCCTCAAGACATCGGACCCAACTCCATGTCTAATATTTGCAACTTTCAAGTGTTCTGTGAGGTGTATATTGAAGAAGAGCCCAGCTTGCTACTTCTCAGAGAGTTGTTTTATTTAAACCGCTGAGTCACCCCAAAGATTGGAACCAGACATGGTTCTACTACCAAGACACTTCTCCGGCTGATGACAACCCTCTGCCCGGCCTTCGCGCCCTGTGCCTCGATTCCAATCATCCTCTTCCAGACAAGTTGTCAGCTGCTGACCGCCAGAAGCTCGCTCCTACCATGGCCAAAGTCAAGGCTCTTTTAGGGAACGTCTTAAATGGTATTGACTTGGTCCGGTGCTAGGTTGCATGGAGGATCATCCCGTTGAGCCATCGCTATGGTTTAATGTGCACCTACATGGGCGAAAAGAATGATCCACTGCGCCACAGCCTTGATGATTTACCTGACGACGTTATCAATGATATGATGAAGTCACTTTTGAATGAAAGCCTAGCAGACTGTGGTAAGGTGGGCTTAATCCCTTTCTGCAAAGCTAACCCGGCTCCAGGGGTAAGCGGCCAAACTGAGTTAATTTACCTTCATCCTTGATGTTTTGTCTATTACTCAAACCTTTGCTAATTTTCATAGGCCGATGACAAATTTTGGAAGAAAAAGTATGATCATGAGGCTGCAAAGAGAGCCAGGAATGCCAAGAAAGCCGCCAGGAGAGCCGCCGTCAAGAAAAGAGGAAAGAAGCCCAGTGCTTCTGAATTGCTTCAACTGGCGGACTCCTCTGAGTCGGTGGTAGCCCTCGACTCTCTTGGATCCTTTTTCAATCACCTTATTGACATTGATTATCATCAGGCTGGCACAGGATCAATTCAGGGAATGGAAGAAGAGGTAAATATTATTTCCTCTGACTCCGAGCCTTTGCCAAGACAAAAAATCCGAAGAGTAACCCGGAAAGTAAGATTTTCTCATCCCTTAGCTTATCAGGATCCTCAATTTCTTTTGAAGCGACAGATTCATGAGAGTCGGAGACAGACCCGGACCAGCAAAGATGCAGAACTCTCCTCCGGCTTACCGAATACACCGAGGAAGCGCCGGAACGAGGTCACCTCCGACGTAAATCCTTTTTATCCTTTGGCGGGTCTCACTCGTCAACCACTCAACTCTTCTAATTCAAATTATCAGGAAACTTCACATTCTTCCGGCGACTCAATCCAGTCCAACATGCCGGCTTTTAAGACCGCTCCAGGGTAATGATGATTTACTTATCATGTACTCATTGCAATCCTTTATACTTGTACTAACCTTTTTGACCTAATGCAGCAGAAAAGCAAAGCCCAGCAAGAGGGTGAAGAAGAACAAGCCAGTCGAAGAGCCGACCATCAATGAGCCGGAGCTCCAGACTGCTGCGCCTGAGGCCTCTGTTCCTGAGCTGCCACTTGAGCCGATTCATGACATGCCAACAATTACTGCTGACCCGCCTGTCGATCAAGCCATCAACGGCTCTGTAAACCCTGAAGCTTCAAGCCCGGTTAAGACAACCGACCCACAAGATGTTGATGCAGAAATCACCAAGACCGGCTATACTAAGCCGGGGAGACCTACTATACTAGCCAAGTGTTCTGCCAAGGAGGAGCACATTGAACACAGTAAGGTCAGATTTGATGTTGTTGACTATACTCAAATCAGCATTGGTGAAGTTTTTTCTAGTTATCTTAGCCAAGTGCACAGTAGCCGCGATCTTGAAATTGACATGGTGAAACAAATGCACCAGAATTTGAGGTACGAATTTTTCCCTTTATTTAATTCTCCTTACTATGCCAGCCCCAAGTCTACTGCTTATGATGAATATGTTGAGACTTAGAATGAACTTTATCAACATCAGTAATATCCTTTGGTAAAACCTTTACAAATCTGGCTTAATCCGTAGTCCCCAAGGGCCAGTTTAATCAACATGAATGAACCGGTCCTTCATATGCTTGTGTAGGATATAGCTTGTGTAGCTTGTAACAGCAATATGCATTAGCCCCCAAGTGCCAAGTACTCTTGCTTGCAAAGTGCTTGGGACTTACTCTCATGAACCGCCACTTATATAGGACTTTTGGTAGACATTAGCCCCCAAGTGCCAAGTGTTGTTGCTTGCAAAAGGCCTGGGACTTAATATTGTATGTTAATATTCATGATTTTGATCCGGTATTTGTACAGACCACCACTGCTCAACTTCAATATGAGCTATCTGAAGCAAAGAACCGCTTGGAGTTGTAGGAGACTGAAACCTAGAGGGCAAACTGCAAATTTGAGTTCAGTGTGTCTGAACAAGAGAAACTGAAGGCCGAGTTTGAAGTTGAGAAAAAGGCCTGGGCTGAAGAAAAAATTGCCTTAACCCATCGAGCTGAGAAAGCGGAGGCGACTCTTGAAGAGGTGACCACTGAATTGTCCGGCTTAAAACGCCATGTGTCTCAGATGGTCTCAACAATCGCCCTACAAGTGTCAAGTGTTGAATCTTTCTGATGATCATATGAACTGTTGTTAACTCATCTGTTATTGCTATGCAGGCCCCAGGAGCAACAACCTCAACCAGGACATGCTGGTGAAGCTGAAGGCAGTTTACACGCTCGTAGAACAACTTTACACTGGAGCTCAGCGTGCCTTATCCACAGTTGCCCTGTCAAATGAAGCCCTCACGCTCCTTGTTGATGTGTTAAAGAAGCTTGCTGTGCTGCCACAGCGGTTCAACGAATTAAAATGATCCTCTGCGAGAGCCGGAGCCGTGGCTGCCTTAAGCCGGGCCAAAGCATGGCTGCCAGAATTAGACCCGGCCGACATCTCCATTGGGTATCCAAGCCTTAAGGAGGATGGCACTTCATTTGAACAGGAGGACTTTGCTGCTTGTGTGAAGGAAATGCGCCCTGTGGCTAGCTTGATTGCCGATGAGACGGACCTCACCAAGTACCATTCGGCTTATGACGCGGGAAATTAGAGGATGCCGACGTTGCGTTATAAGGTGACAGGCCTGATCCCCCAATCCGTAAGTACCTTCACCCCTGAAGTTGACCCGTCCAGGATAATTGATGATGAAGCTGAATTTGAAGCTTTGAATGGCATTGACTGGTCGCCATCAACCTTCCAGGACAGGGAACGGGACAAAGAAGCGGAGAAGATTGATCCAGAAGCATCAGGCCAACAAGAGAATTGACCCGCCGAGCGGCTCATATTAGTAGCCTTCTGAAAAACGGTTTAATCATTTAGACTCGGGGAGTCATGTAATAGGGTAGAAATGACTTTGCTCTGTTGTGCCATCGTGCACATTTTGATGTTCAACACTGTTAAACCGCCATCTTATATTTGCCCTTATCATACTTATCATTTGTTTTCCCTGTGCATAAGAAAATCCTTGAACTATCCTGCACACAGAAATAGATCACAAGAACCCTCAGCGGTTTACCGCAGGGCGGGTCATAATATCTTACATATGACCACTGATAAAAAAGGAGTCACAGATAAGCCTGTTATGAATCATAACTTTGAAACATAACTATGATATCATACCAGTGATTATGAATTTGTACTGCTGGTTTATGTGACCTGCACAATAAGGGTGATAACCCAATCTTTAGAAGCCAAAACTTCCACATGTTTGGATGATTGACACATGCTGGCGACTTATCGTCCAAAGCCAAGCCGAGTTAAATAGAAACCTCATATATATATATATGCCTCAGGTATGAACAAAAAAGTGTCAAGACAAACCCAAAGATTATTTCAAAAAACTTAAATCAACAAGGAGAAAAAACACGAGGCTTGTGATTCGAATACGATCAGTAAGCCGGACCAAAAGTGGTTAAGCTAGGATTCGAATACGATCATGAAGCCCCCTAGTGTTTTTGGCATTGCACCGATCAAGAGGGTACCAACAGCTATGATCTCTTTGGTTCGAATACGACCTATGTTTGAACAGGAAGCCCCCTAGTGACCTTGAGACTTTTTTAACGACTCTGATTCGAATACGATCAAAGTCGGACCCAAAAGGGGTTAAGCTATGATTCGAATACGATCAAGAAGCCCCCTAGTGGGTTTGGCATTGCGCCAATCAAGAGGGTACCGATAGCTATGTTCTCTTTGGTTCAAATACGACCTATGTTTGAACAGGAAGCCCCCTAGTGACCTTAAGATTTTTTAACGACTCTGATTCGAATACGATCAAAGTCGGACCAAAAGGGGTTAAGCTAGATTCGAATACGATCAGCCCCTAATTGATCTTTGGAATTATGATGATGAAGACATATGATCATTGAGGATGAAAAGGACAGAGGTTCTGCTTTATTACTTATTATAATATATACATCGTCAAAAATATGTACATCATGAGAGCCGGTGGCTCAAGTGTAGTAAGGCCGAAGATGAGCACTATTCCATGGCTGGCGGGTCTCCTCCTCTGACTTACGTGAGTCTTTATGCTCTCGAACAACAATAGGTAGTATGACCCATTGTTCAAGTTCTTGCTGACCACAAAGGGCCCTTCCCGAGGTGGGGATAACTTGTGTGCTTTAGTTTGATCCTGGATGAGCCGGAGCACCAAATTGCCTTCTTGAAAGGTTCTGGACTTAACCCGGCGGCTGTGATAACAGCACAGGTCCTGTTGATAAATCGCCGAGCGGGCTGCTGCCAAGTCAAGCTTTTCATCTAACAGGTCAAGTGCATCCTGACACGCTTGTTCCTTATCAGCTTCAACGTAAGCCGCCACGCGGGGCGAGTCATGACGGATGTCACTAGGGAGAACCGCCTCTGCTCCGTAAACCATGAAGAAAGGCGTGTAACCCGTAGACCTATTGCGGGTAGTATTGATGCTCCATATCACACAAGGTAACTCCTCCACCCAACAACCCGGCGTCTGTTGCAAAGGAACCATAAGCCGGGGCTTGATGCCTTTCAAGATTTCCTGATTGGCTCTTTCAGCTTGACCATTGGATTGGGGGTGAGCTACTGATGAAATGTCAAGCCGAATATGCTCACGTTGACAAAACTCCTCCATGGCGCCCTTGGACAGATTAGTGCCACTGTCAGTTATAATGCTGTGTGGAAAGCCAAAACGAAAGAGCACCTTTTTCATGAATTGGACCGCCGTGGCTGCGTCACACTTACTAATTGGCTCTGCCTCAACCCACTTTGTGAATTTGTCAACCGCCACCAAGAGGTGGGTCTTTTTATCTTTGGACCTTTTGAAAGGTCCAACCATGTCAAGTCCCTAGACTGCAAATGGCCAAGTAATTGGAATCATCCGCAATTCTTGAGCCGGCACGTGAGCTCGCCATGAGAATTTCTGACAACCATCACATTTACTGACCAGATCCTCTGCATCAGCGTCAGCCGTCAGCTAATAAAATCCATGACGAAAAGCTTTGGCCACAAGGGACTTTGAACCGGCATGATGGCCACAATCTCCTCCATGAATCTCATGAAGAATTTCTTGACCTTCCTCAGGAGATACACAATGCTGAAACACCCCAGTTACACCGTGATGATGCAACTCGCCATTAGCAATTGTCATTGACTTAGACCGCCGGGTTATCTGCCTAGCCAAGGTTTCATCCTCAGGCAACTCGCCATGGGTCATGTAAGCCAAATATGGCACTGTCCAATCTGGGATGATGTGAAGAGCCGCCACCAGTTGTGCTTCCGGGTCAGGAACAGCCAAGTCTTCCTCTGTAGTCAACTTGATAGAAGGGTTATGCAGAATATCCAAGATAGTGTTAGGTGGCACCAGCTTACGCTAAGATCCCAGCTAGCTTAAAGCATCAGCCGCCTCATTCTTTTTGCGATCAATGTGCTCCACTTGATAAGTCTTGAAGTGTCCAGCAATAGCATCAACTTCGCGGTGATAAGCCACCATGAGGGGATCCTTGGAATCCCATTTGCCTGAAACTTGTTGAGCCACCAAATCTAAGTCGCCAAAGCACCTCACCCGTCTTAAGTTCATCTCCTTAGCCATCCGAAGACCATGGAGCAAGGCCTCATACTTAGCCGCATTGTTAGTACAAGGAAACATCAACCTTAGCACATAACAAAATTTGTCACCTCGAGGGGAGCTAAAACAACTCTAGCCCCCGAGCCCTCCAATTGCCTGGACCCGTCAAAGTGAATAGTCCAATATGTGTTGTCCGGCTTCTCTTCAGGCATCTGCAGCTTTGTCCAATCGTTGATGAAATCCACCAGTGCTTGAGACTTGATAGCAGTGCGTGGCACATACTTTAAACCATGAGGCCCAAGCTCAATGGCCCACTTGGCGACTCGTCCTGTGGCTTCTCTGTTTTGAATGAAATCTCCTAAAGGAGCAGAACTGACCACAGTGATGGGATGACCCAGAAAGTATTGTTTAAGCTTCCGGCTGGCCATGAACACCCCATAAGCAAGTTTCTGCCAATGTGGATATCTCTGCTTGGAATCAATAAGCACCTCACTGATGTAGTAAACCGGCCGTTGAACCGGATATTCTTTGCCAGCCTCCTTGTGTTCCACCACAATGGCCACACTGACAGCACGTGTGTTAGCAGCCACATATAACGATAATGGCTCCTTATCAATGGGAGCAGCAAGAACCGGCGGCTCAGCTAGCTGCCTCTTCAAATCTTCAAATGCATCGTTAGCAGCATCACTCCAGACAAAGTCGTCTGTTTTCTTCACCATCTGATACAGCGGTATGGCCTTCTCACCTAACTGGCTTATGAACCGGCTTAAGGCAGCAATACGACCCGTCAGACGCTGAACATCATTGATACACGCCGGCTTAGCCAAGGAAGTGATGGCCTTGATCTTCTCCGGGTTAGCCTCAATGCCTCTGTTAGAAACCAGAAAACCCAAAAGCTTGCCTGCTGGCACACCAAAAACGCACTTGACCGGGTTAAGCATCATCTTGTAGACCCGGAGGTTATCAAAGGTTTCCTTCAAATCACCTACCAAGGTCTCCTACTCCCTGGACTTCACCACAATGTCGTCCACATAGGCATGAACATTGTGCCCAATCTGATTGTGAAGACAATTCTGCACACATCGTTGATAAGTTGCCTGGGCACTCTTGAGCCCAAAAGGCATAGACACATAGCAGAAGGCTCCAAAAGGAGTAATAAAAGCCATCTTCTCCTGGTCCTTAACTACCATCTTGATCTGATGATAACCAGAATAAGCATCCAAAAAGCTCAAACACTCACAACCCGCCATAGCATCAATGATTTGATCAATACAAGGGAGAGCAAAAGGATCAGCCGGACAAGCCTTGTTTAAGTCCGTGTAATCCACACACATACACTAGGTGCCGTTCTTAAGCACTAGCACCGGGTTAGCCAACCACTCTGGATGAAAAACTTCAACAATGAACCCAGCCGCCAAGAGCCGGGCCACTTCCTCACCAATGGCCTTACGCCTCTCCTCATTGAACCACCGAAGAAACTGCTTGACCGGCTTAAATTTTGGATCAATATTGAGAGTGTGCTCAGCGAGTTCTCTCGGTACACCCGGCATGTCAGAAGGTTTCCATGCAAAGATGTCCCGGTTCTCACGAATGAACTCGATGAGCGCACTTTCCTATTTGGGATCCAGGTTAGCACTGATACTGAACTGCTTAGATGAGTCACCAGGAACAAAATCAACTAGCTTGGTGTCGTCGGTCGATTTAAACTTCATCACAGGCTCATGCTCTGTGGTTGGCTTTTTCAAAGACGTCATGTCCGCCGGGTCAACATTGTCCTTGTAAAACTTCAACTCCTCTATTGCACAGACAGACTCAGTGTAAGCAGCATCACCTTCCTCGCATTCCAGGGCTATCTTCCGACTCCCATGCTTTGTGATGGTTCCCTTATGACCCAGCATCTTGAGCTGCAGATAAACATAACACGGTCGTGCCATGAACTTTGCATAAGCCGGCCGTCCAAACAGAGCGTGATACGGGCTTTTGATTTTGACCACCTCAAAAGTTAACTTCTCAGCCCTGGAATCATGCTCATCTCCAAAGGCCACTTCCAGCTCAATCTTCCCCACTGGGTATGCCGACTTACCAGGCACCACTCCATGGGAAGTAGTGTTGGACATCTTAAGATTTTTATCAGTCAACCCCATGCGACAGAAAGTCTCATAATAGAGGATATTGATGCTACTGCCTCCATCCATGAGCACTTTAGTGAATTTATATCCTCCAACTTGAGGTGCCACCACCAAGGCCAAGTGACCCGGATTGTCAACCCAGGGAGGGTGATCCTCTCTACTCCACAAAATAGGCTGCTCAGACCATCTCAAGTAACGAGGAACTATCGGCTCAACAGCGTTCACAGCCCTCTTATGAAGCTTCTGGTCCCGTTTACATAAACTGGTGGTAAACACATGATACTGCCCACTATTCAGCTGCTTTGGATTACTCTGATATCTAGATTGCTGCTGCTGCTGACCTCCTTGGCCAGATTGCTGATTATAGCCACCCTGATTACCTTAGGGCCTTGAAAGTTGGAATTAGAACCGCCACCTCCATAACATGGGCCATGAAAACCGCCGCCGCTTGAGCCGCTGCACGGCCCATGATTGTTGTCAAACATGTTAGAGTTCTTGAAAGCCTTCATGATCGTACAATCCTTCCATAGGTGAGTGGTCGGTTTCTGCTGAGTACCATGCCTTGGATAGGGCTCATTTAGCAACTACTCAAGAGTGGGACCTGATCTGCCGGATCGAGGAGGCGGTCTCCCCTTACGTTGTTGATTGTTGCCCTACGCATTGGTGTTAGCCACAAACTCCGAGCTACCATCAGCCTTATGTTTATTATTGCCTCCTTGATTCGCCGGGTTATGCTGAGGACCCTTAGCATTGCCGCTCTTCTTTCCCTTCCCTATCTTCTCATTGTCAGACTCGGCATCCTTGGTACTATCAGAGTCAGCATATTTGACTAGAGCCACCATCAGCTGGCCCATGTCATTACAATCGCGCTTGAGCCGCCCCAGCTTCTGTTTCAGAGGCTCAAAATGCCAATTTTTCTCCAACATTAAGACTGCAGAGCCGGCGTCCATATTATCAGATGAATGTATTATGGCCTTGACCCGGCGCACCCAATGGGTCGTGGATTCACCCTCCTCTTGCTTGCAATTAGTCAAGTCCACAATCGACATGGGTTGCTTGCATGTATCTTTAAAGTTCTGAATAAACCAGGCCTTTAACTCTGCCCATGAACCGATGGAATTAGGTGGCAGCCCCTTCAACCAAGTATGGGTCGTACCATCCAGCATCATGGTAAAGTACTTGGCCATTGCAGCGTCACTAACTTCTAGTAGTTCCATGGCCATCTCATAGCTTTCGATCCATGCCCCAGGTTGTAAGTCGGCCGTGTAATTAGGCACCTTTCGAGGTCCCTTGAAATCCTTGGGCAAACGTTCATTACGCAGAGCCGGTACCAAACATGGTATGCCCCCAGTCCTAGAGGTCACGCCTGCCTCAATCGAAGTCGTCGGATAAACCAGAAGGGGCTGATAAGCCACCTGTTGAGCCGCCCGCTCAGCTTCCTGACGCAATCTGTCCTGATCAACCACATTAGGAACTACATCATGTGCCAGGTCATACCCACGCGGCTGGTCACGGTGTCGGGCGTTGCTTGAAATGGTTGGTGAGTCCATATGCCTGCTATAGCTCCGGCTTGGGCGAGGGGTGGAATGAATCATGTTTTGACTATAAGAATATGCCTCCTGCTGTGCCAGAGCTATCTGAAGAAGTTCTATGACCCTTCATGTTTCAACCGCCGTCGGAGAGTCACCATCCACCGGGAGAGCCGCCAATCATGCCGCCACAGCGATCATGTTCTCCAAAGGGTTAGAATAATGACCCGGTGGTGTCGTTACATGGTGAGGTGGAGCAGCGTTCAGACGAGGGGGTTCCATCACACACGGCTGAACCGGCATCCCAGCTTCGGGCGCTGCATCCCGGTTTACCTCTGGCGGGTTACTAGGCCCTGCACCAGGTGTGCGGAAGAGGTTTCTAGGCTCATAAACCGTAGGCAGGCGGGACTGAGCCTTCTGGTGCCTTCTCCTCATGATCTCATTTGATGCGTTCTGATCCATCGTAAGCTGAAAAGCCTTTGATTGAATCTGTTGGGCCCGAGCATCCAAAGCCGCCCACTCTGCGGCCATCCTGACGTCCTCTGCTGCTAGGTTTTCCTTGGCTTGTGCTACCTCCTCACATAGTTGTGCCACTTCAGCATCCTGTTGAGCTTGATCCGCCGGATTCACCACGACAGTTAACAGAGCTGTCATCTTATCCATTAAAGCCATCGGAATCTGAGCCGGTGGGTGCGCAGGGCCTCCTGCCCTGGCTGCCATCACCGCTGCTGACCTAGAAGTCATTGTTGCCGCAGCCGTAGAGTTTTGCCCGGGTTGCGTGCCGGCCATGAAGATTCCGACTCGTTGTGGTGACTCAAAGGGGTCCAGAATACTGTTGCCATCGGAACCCCAAGCCCGCCGTCTTGCAGCTGATATAATGAATTCGTCTAACCCATGGACGATTCACCATCAGAGTAGATGGTCGTCTCACCGCCAGACACAGATCCTTCAAAAAATTCCCCTTCATGGATGCACCCCACGAAGGCATGCTTCATGGAGGGCTGAGCTCGGGCGGGTCTCGCACGCTGAGCCGTCTCGACGATGTCGGTGCAGATGTCCGGCTCAGGGCCTGGCTCGCCGACCTTGCCAATGAAGACGTGGATTCCATCAAAGGGGGCCCGGTATCCATACTCAATTGAGCCGGTCTCCGGGCCCTAGCCTGCATCGTCGATGCAGAGCTTGCCGCGATGACTCTTGGTCATTAGGCCCACAGTATATCCCTTGAGCCTTCCGAAGTTGCCCTTTGAGAACTCAAATCCACCATGCGCGGGCCCCACGGTGGGCGCCAACTGTCATGGAAACGTCATGGCAGATGTCCTAGCAAAAGGACTTAGTCGTGGAGCCATCACAACTAGGAAGCTTAAAGGGGTTAAAACGGGACAAAGGACACGGGAGTTTATACTGGTTTGGCCCCTTGCGGTGAAGGTAATGGCTTAATCCAGTTTGAGGTGGGATTGCTTATGTCTCGATTACCAGGGAGCGAATTCGCTTAACCTAGTTCTCGATCTGATGTTACTTGTCCTGAACTGCCGCCTGGTTGTCTCTTTATAACAGAGGTTGACGCCCAGCGGCTCACAGAGTCCCGGCTGGCTCATAAACAGTGTCCAGCTCGGTGTCTGTCTATTCCTGCCTTACAATACAAGTCATATACATATGGCGGTTTATTTCGACGGGCCTTAAGCTGCCTTTGGGCCTTGGGCCCTTAACTGAACCGCCATCTTCAAATGTCGTCTCGGGCTTCATATGATGAATCGCCGTAGGTATAACCCGGCCCTCCTGGGCGGGTCATACCTAGTAGTTATATCCCCAATAGAATCTTTTTGATCTACTTGTCATGGACGTGATGCCTATATACATGATCATGCCTCATATTCTCATAACTATGCGCTTTTCTATCAATTGCTCGACAGTAATTTGTTCACCCACCAAAAGATATGCTATCTTGAGAGAAGCCACTAGTGAAACCTATGGCCCCCATCGTATTATATCTCTTTTATTTACATTGCATCTCGTTTACTATTTTTCAATCTTTACTTTTCAATCTATACAACAAAAATACCAAAAATATTTATCTTATTATCTCTATCAGACCTCACTTTTGCAAGTGGCCGTGAAGGGATTGACAACCGCTTTATCGCGTTAGTTGCAAGGTTCTTATTTGTTTGTGCAGGCACAAGGCGACTTGCGTGTAACCTCCTACTGGATTGATACCTTGGTTCTCAAAACTGAGGGAAATACTTACGCTACTTTGCTGCATCACCCTTTCCTCTTCAAGGGAAAACCAACACATGCTCAAGAGGTAGCAAGAAGGATTTCTGGCGCCGTTGCCGGGGAGGCTTATGCCAAGTCAAGTCAAGATTTGATCTCTCGACAACTCGCCGGTTTCTAGCATCGTTGCCAGAAAGATCTACGCGCAAGTCAAGACATACCAAGTACCCATCACAAACTCGTATCCCTCGCATTACATTATTTGCCATTTGCCTCTCGTTTTCCTCTCCCCCACTTCACCCTTGCTGTTTTATCCGCCCTTTTTCCGTTAGCCTCTCTTCACTTGCTTCTTGTGTTCTTGGATGTTTGTGTGCCTATTTGCCCCAATGGCTTTACCTAAAAGCATTGACCCCCACCTTAGAAGGTTGGAAGAGAATGAAAACAACGTTAGAAGCTTTATGTCTTTGCAGTTCGAGCATAATAATTTCTTCAGAAATGAGCTTAAAGAACAAAAAAGTTTTATGGAATACATAAATAAAGAGCTTGATGATATGTCTAAGGAATCTTATGGTCTGAAATCTCAGTTTGCTCAGCTTGAAAATTTGGTAGGCCAAATTTCGGATAAGCAGGCCACCTTAGTTAATAAGATGGCCGCTAAATAGGAAGATCGAGACAAAAATAATGATGAAGATCTGAAAGTGATTGATGTGTCTCTTATTAAATCTTTGTTTTCCAATATGAATCTTGATAAAGATGGGACTGGAGATGAGTCAACTTTAGCTAAAAGGTGTCCCAATGATTCATAGTTTTTAGTTCTTCATGCAAAAATTTGTAAAAGTGGGATTGAAGAGGTCAAACTTTACATAGCAATGAACCCACTATTTTGGATTTCAAGGAATTTAATTATGATAATTGCTCTTTGATAATTGTATTTCCTTGTTGCAATCCATGCTAAATTATCCTCATGCTTATAGTCAAAATAAAGCTTTTACCAAACATATTGTTGATGCCTTAATTCAATCTTATGAAGAAAACTTGAATTAGAAATTTCTATCCCTAGAAAACTTTATGACGAGTGGGAACCTACTATTAAAATTAAGATTAAAAATCTTGAATGCTATGCTTTGTGTGATTTGGGTGCTAGTATTTCCACGATTCCTAAAACTTTGCGTGATATGCTAGGTTTCCATGAATTTGATGATTGTTCTATAAATTTACATCTTGCGGATTCTACCATTAAGAAACCTATTAATGATGCTCTTATTGTTGCAAATAGGAATTATGTGCCCGTAGATTTCATTGTCCTTGATATAGATTGTAATCCTTCATGTCCTATTATTCTTGGTAGACCTTTCCTTAGAACGATTGGTGCAATTATTGATATGAAAGAAGGAAATATTAGATTACAATTTCCATTGAGGAAAGGCATGGAGCACTTTCCTATGAAGAAAATTAATTACCTTATGAATCTATTATGAGAGCCACTTATGAATTGAATACCAAAGATGGTAATACCTAGATTTATTTTTGTTTTTATGCCTAGCTAGGGGTGTTAAACGATAGCGCTTGTTGGGAGGCAACCCAATTTTATTTTTGTTCTTTACTTTTTGTTCCTATTTAGTAATAAATTATTCATCTGGCGTCTGGTTAGATGTGGTTTTGTGTTTTAATTAGTGTTTTTGCCAAGTAAAACCTTTAGGATAACCTACGGTGATACTTATTTTGATCTTGCTGAAAAACAGAAACTTTTGCGTGCATGAGGTTAGTTTTCATAAATCACAGAAATGTGATTTTCAGTTGATTCTTTTTGCAGAAGATTAAGAAACAAATTACCTAGGACTTCCTAATTTGGTAGAATTTTGGGGGTTCCAGAAGTATTCGAGGGGCATCGCCGATTTCCCTAGTATCATCATTATTTGCCACGCGAATCTAGATTGAGATTGAGGCAATTAAGTTAATTAAATTTTTGAATCACTGACTCAGGCCCATTGTTGAATCCTACTCAGCAATTGTCGAATCCTACTCAGCCGAAAAGGGGGTACTTATGTATGGCGGAACGGGCCAATCTGGTCTTTCATAATAAAGAGATAGACAGAACTGGTATGAAATGACTTATTAGCAGATTAATAGATCATTTTGGAATGGGATATACATCCCATATAATGGATCAACTAAAGATTGCAGATTGCTACAGACTATTCTGTTTTTGGCAGATTCTATTTTTCGTGTGTTGTTTGCTTATTTTGATGAATCTATGGCTAGTATCGGGCGGTATGAACCATAGAGAAGTTGGAATACAGTAGGTTTAACACCAATATAAATAAAGAATGAGTTCATTACAGTACCTTAAAGTGGTGGTTTGTTTTCTTGCACTAACGGAGCTCATGAGATTTTCTGTTGAGTTTTGTGTTGTGAAGTTTTCAAGTTTTGGGTAAAGATTTGATGGATTTTGGAATAAGGAGTGGCAAGAGCCTAAGCTTGAGGATGCCCAAGGCACCCAAGGTAAAATTCAAGGACAACCAAAAGCCTAAGCTTGGGGATGCCCCGGAAGGCATCCCCTCTTTCGTCTTCGTCTGTCGGTAACTTTACTTGAGGCTATATTTTTATTCACCACATGATATGTGTTTTGCTTGGAGCATCTTGTATGATTTGAGTCTTTGCTTTTTAGTTTATCACAATCATCCTTGCCGTACACACCTTTTGGAGAGACACATGAATCGGAATTTATTAGAATACTCTATGTGCTTCACTTATATCTTTTGAGCTAGACAATTTTGCTCTAGTGCTTCACTTATACCTTTTTAGAGCACGGTGGTGGTTTTATTTTGTAGAAATTATTGATCTCTCATGCTTAACTTATATTATTTTGAGAGTATTTTAGAACAGCATGGTAATTTGCTTTGGTTATAAAATTAGTATTAATATGATGGGCATCCAAGTTGGGTAAAATAAAAACTTTCATATGGAGTGCATTAAACACTATGATAAATTTGATACTTGATAATTGTTTTGAGATATAAAGGTGCTAATGTTAGAGTCATACTAGTCATGTCGGCCCGGGTTCTCTGTCATATGGATGCTAGCGACACAATCATATACGTGAGCCAAAATGCGCAAACGGTCCCGGGCCAGGTAAGGTGGCACCCGTGGGAATACCGTGCGTGCGTCCGCAAAGTGATATGATGTGTTACATGCTAGATCGGTGTGACTTAGGATCGGGGTCCTGACAGCTTTGGTATCAGAGCCTGGCTGCCTGTAGGATTACCAAGCCAAACTGGTCGAAGTTGAGTCTAGAAATTCTTTAGTTATATAAGGGAATTGATTGTGGGAAGGAACGTAAGGCTCTTTTTCCTCCTTATACCTCATGGCCTTCTGATCTGAGTCATCCTATCTTTCCTACAGGGTTAAGGAACTAGGCTTTCTCTTCCGTCTACCAGGATCACGTGTTACTACTCCGTAGTTCCATAGGATTGGTTGATCAGAGTCATACCCTAGTTTTCGAGTACTTCCAGTGTAGTTTGTTTAGTATTATCTCAGAACCTTGGGTGGTGATGTTGAGTTGATGTACTACCCCATTTTAGCAAGATGTCTCATTCTAAGCGTTTTACTGTCGTTATGCTGCCAGAATTGCCCTAAGAGTTCGAGATATACTAAATTCCTTGTCCTAAATTCTACAGCCTATAGCTGATGCTGATTCCGTCCTTGGTTTCGTTTCTCGGGAAGTCATCAGTTAAGCGAAGTTCTGTTGCTCATAGCCAGAACCACGGAGATGGTAGGGATGAGGATCCTCCCGACCAACCTTCGTTGACAGAGTTGATGTTAGAGATGGAGAGGAACAAGCATGAGTCTAACCGCTTGTTGGCACGTATCGAGGAGAACACCACACATCAGTTCAAAGAGTCTGCGACCATTCATGATCTCATTCGCTTGCACCCACCCACCTTTCATAATTCTATTGAGCCACTCGATGCGGATGACTGGCTCCGTAGCATCACTCATAAGTTGCATTCTGCGAACGTAGCTGAAGATGACAAGGTCACCTATGCCACATACCACCTGGAAGGTCCTGCTAGTCTTTGGTGGCAGAACTATGAGGCTATGCTTCCAGCTGGCCAGTTTTCCACCTGGAGAGATTTCACTGAGGTTTTTCGCGATCATCACATTCCTCGGGCCCTCATTGATTGCAAGAGAGAAGAGTTTTGTAGTTTCACCCAGAGTAAGATGGTTGTTGATGCCTATAGTAGAGAGTTTGAGAACCTCACCCGCTATGCTACAGAAGAGGTGTCCATGGACGCCAAGAAGCAAGCTAGGTTCCGGAAGGGTCTCAACCCCAAGCTATGTCGTGATCTCCACCTGCATCATTGTTATACATTCCAGGCTCTTGTGAACAAGGCCATTAATGCAGAGACAGCTCAGCTCACTTACGAGGAGTCTCATAAGAACACCCATGATTTGGGATCTTCCTCCGGTTCTAGCTCTCAGAAGCGCCGGATTTGGATTCCAAACTCCGGTCTTCCTTCCGGATATTCACCGAGGCCATCTTATGTGGTGCCTCACCCAGCTCAGTCATATGCTCCACCCAGGCCTATTGGTAGAACGCCTGTCAGTGCGGGTCCACGTCCAACCTCAGGGACTTGCTTCACATGCGGGAAGCCAGGACACTATGCACGTGACTGCTCTTAGTCTAGTTATGCTCCAACCCCACCCGAGAAGTTTGCTAGCTGTGTTAAGCCATCAAGCAAGACGATCAGTGCCAAGCCAGCTCGCACTAAACATGGACGTGTGCATCACGTCTCAGCTAAAAATGCTCATAATGACCCGGATGTTGTTCTTGGTACACTCCTTTTCAATTGTCATCCAGCATCGCTTCTATTCGATACTGGAGCTTCTCATTCTTTCATTTCTGAAGGCTATGCTCGTTTGCATGACATGTTATTTTGTGATATGCCAACTCCTCTTTAAATCCAAACCCCAGGGTCTACATGGCAAACCACCAGAATAAGCTATGGTAATGAAATCCTTGTTGATAGACTTGTATTCCTTGCATCACTTGTAGCCCTCAAGTCCTCAGATATTAACATCATCTTGGGTATGGACTGGATGACAGCTCATCGTGCCAAGATTAATTGTTACACCAGGTCTGTTCAGCTTACACACCCATCTGGCAAGATAGTCACTATCTCCACTAGAATTGCAAAGCGTCTGCTCTACTCTCTTAATGACAGCCCTCTTCCAGACCTTGAAGATATCCCGGTAGTCCGTGTGATGTAGGGTAGAACCCTAGAGGCCGATCTTTCACGATTGGATCAGCCCTACGAAGAACATGAAGAACACGGGGAAGAATGGAGAGAAATCACAAGGGGAAACACTCAAGAACAAGTCCAATCACACATCCACTAGACAATCAAACACACAAGATCCACAAGGGTACATGAACAACAAAAGGAAAGATACAAGGCAGTGTTCATCTCCAAGAGGAGGTCTTGATAGTATCCTAGACGGATCTTCCCACAAGGGGGTCTTGACGATATCCCGCAGGATCTTCTCACATGGAGGTCTTGAACTCCATGGGAGTGGTCTCTCTCTCTCAAGAGGAGGAGGTAGGAGCAAAGCTCACCTAAGAATGAGCTATCATATTTGCTAACCCTAGAAAGGAGGTGGAGGTGGTCTATTTATAGTCTAAGCCATGAAGGGGTAAGTGGGAGAGGGATACAAGGCCAAAGGCCCGCGGCTGCGCACAGGCAGGGCGGTAGTACCGGACTCATGGGCGGTAGTACCACTGGGAGGGGCGGTAGTACCGGTCTTATACTGCTCGATCACTGGAGTTTGTCGGGTTGAGCGGTAGTAGGCAGATGCTGGGCGGTAGTGCCGCTTGGGTGACCTCAGCGGTAGTACCACTTGGAGTGGGCGGTAGTACCGCTCGTTCTGGAGTGGCCAGGTTCTCTTCCTCCTTCTCTTCCATACTTCCCTCGCGGATGGTGTAGTCGTTCCTTGGCACTTGCGCTCCTCCTCGACATCCCTAAAGCTCCAACAATACCTATGCATGCACAAGAGTGGAGTGTTAAGTAGTATGCCATCCTCGAAGGGGTCAAGTGAACAAGTGTAAAGGAGAAGATTCACCTTTATGTATGAGAAGTAGAGGTCGCATGTGTCACTTGCCAAACGGACTCTTGACATGGTGATGGTCGTAGGATGCTCCGCATCATCCTCTCCCCCTTGGAAAAGATCCGACCTCGGATCGAAAACCAAATCACCATGGGAAAGAGATGGTGGTGCCGTGTTGAAGTGGTCGATCACCAAGCACTCATCGTCTAGTAGCTCGAAATGGGCACTCTCCAATGTCGCACCGTCTTGTGATTCCTTCAAAATGAGCAAATACAGCAAACACTTGGAAAACAAATGTGGTTAGCATTAGTGCAAAACCAAGCACTCAAGAGGTAATTCACCAAACAAGTGTTGTCATCAAGCATAGCATATGGTTTGACAAAGGGTTGTGACATGGCATGTAAGCACATAAATTGAGCACAAGCAAAGATATCATGGGGGCAAGCATGTAAATGTGAGGTAGAGATGCAAATATGTGTGACAAGAGCATAAGCATCTACCTCAAGGTCATAGCAAGTATTCACAAATTGCTCGATGAAAGGTCTATGGTAGGCATAGGAAGTATTCACAACACCAAGTAAAATGAAGTGTCTAAACACATGGGTCAAGTGCAAGCACAAGTGCAAACTAGGCATATGGTTCTCATCTCTTGCACATAACCTTTAGTAGCACAAGTGCATGAACAATATGATGCAACAATGGCTATATTCATGGCACTAGGCATATGGTGCAAAGAAGGAAGGCAAGCATGCTTCACAAGAATTATGTCAAATCTCCAATCATATGTGAGAATGTTATGGGGGCAATCTCATTAGCAAGGCTAAATGCACTCAATACATGGCAAATCATCTAGCATGAGAGAGGCAACACATGGAGATATATGACAAGAAACAATATGAATCATGTGCAAAGCATATAGATGTTTGTGATCAACCGCGTGAGATGAGCAAGTATGAATCATGGGTGATGCAACACGAGCAAGCATAGACATCAACTCATGCAAACTAGTGGAGCGAAGATGCAACACACTAGAGTAAATCATGGCAATCATGTCATGTGAGCAAGTAATAGGCATAGACAATGCACATGACATATCACAAGCACGAACACAAAGCAAGATCATAGTATCATCATAGGGGTGGGTCACAAATGGAACAGGGCAACAACAAGCAATATCTCCACCAAGCTTGCAAATACACCTAAAAGTATGAGAGTCAATCATCATGTGTAAAGAAAAGCATGGGTCACGAATGCATGGCAAAGGCAGACGAATGGGCATATCATGCAAAGTGAACATGGCAAGATGGGCATATAATATGTAATGGACAACAACCCATAGCCAAGTGAGGGCCATGTAGAAGAAATGCGCTAAGTCTTTGTGTGAAGAGAGCGGTGGGAAAGACAATCCATGGGATCCCAAGTCCTCATTGCTCTCTAGAGCTCGTTTTGTCAACTCGTCGGATTGCGAGGTTGACAAGTATTCATGGGTACCTACACAAAAGAGACACAAACCAAAGAAATTGTGCGCGTGGTAAATGTACACATCATCCATCATGATGTGTATGTGCACATGTGAGTTAGCACAAGATAAGCATCGCTCAGAGAAATTTGATGCATGGTATAAGAACATGTCATCCATCATGAAAGAATAGTTATTATGTATGACACGATGGGGACACAAATTGAGAATGCAAGTATATGGCACATCAATAGAATTTTCATTCAAGGGAAACATATGGTGCACATAATTATTGGGATCATGCAATGGATGGGATGGATCAAAATCTCCTAACATGCATGAGGAAACTATGGGGGTCTCCTCTTGAGCAAATCGGAAACATCATATGGAGAAAATGGACAACATCCAAAACAATGCATATTCGAAGCTAGGTTGTCATGGCATGGCATATGAGATAAAAGATGCAAAGGTAGCATATCAATATCATCACAAGAAAAACAAATGCGAATAACCATGGGCTTGTCATCTATGCCATATGTGCAAATTGGGTTTATTTTAATGGCATATGCATAGTCACTATGAAGAGATTGCAAATAAGACATATGGTTGATCTCATGCATAGCATATGACAAGTCAAGCGGATTATCAAACATGATGTGACCTAAAGAATTGTCACAAGAAATCCTATGTAACATGGCATGACAACTAATAGATTCCACATGAGAATCATCATATTCATCATAAATGGGAAAATCATCGCATGGTGAAATCATACTAGAATGAAGCATGATACTAGGTGGATCAACATCATGCAAGCAATAAATGTCAAGAATGTCCGCTAGTGGGACTAGAGCATCACCTTCACCTATGTTACCTTTTTCATTCCACTCATGTGGTGTAGGTGAGGTGGGAAACACCAAATGGTGGTCATCTTCATCTTGATGGAACCATGTGGGGGTGCATCATATTCCACCATGGCCATCGTCTTGTCCAAAGGGAGGACAAAGTCATTGAGGATCGGCGCGTCATCATATATGGGACCTAGCACCAAATGAGAAGACACAATAGAGGTAGAGGTCAAGTTGTTAGAAATGCAAATGGCCTCATGAGACCTATCAACTATCACACTCTCTCTATGTGGTGGTTCACTCACTCCCTCAAAATAGATGCACTCAAAGTCGCATATGGTGGAGTCACTCATCTCACTCAAGTGGTGGGGGTTGTGGCTCTCCTCACAAGGGAATTGGGGCAACTCATCATATATGGGGCTAGTGGTGAAGTCACTCTCACTCTCAATGTGGTGGCAAAAGTTACTCAAGTCATCATACATCGCCGTGGTCAAAGGGAGAATCACATGCTCAACCATCTCGTCATCGTCGCCGTGGATGAAGGCCGAAGATGGCACATCATCACTCTCCTCCATGACCGAAGGGAAAATCCCATGCTCGATCATCTCGTCACCATTGCCGTGGATGAAGGCCGAATATGGCACATCATCACTCTCGCCTCCTAAGATGGAAGCATCATCCTTGCTCGCCACCTTGTCGCTCTCCTCCAAAGGTCCTTGAGGGTCTCCGTAGTCGTACTCGTCGCCGCACCGTCTTGAAAAAGAGTCAAGGTAGACTCGGCATCATCAATGCCACAAAGAGGGATGGCGGTGAAGTCAAACTTGGGAGCATCGTCTTGGAGCTCGTCGGGCTTGGACATCGTGGTGGTACTAGCCTCATGCTTGTCATAGAGCTTGGTCGCTGCGAAGTGTGCTTGGGGTGTAGAGGCCTTGGCCTTCATGAGTTCTTGTTCCGCCTTGAGAGCACCAATGTGGTAGTCGTTGAGGGACTTGTAGTTCTCGAGGAAGATAGTCTTGGAGATGTTGTTGTTCAATCCCATCATGAAGTGGAACTTCATCGAAATGGGGTCGTCCACGCCGGCTCGTCGCGAGGCAATATTCATCTCCTTGAATTACTTGTCAATGAACTTGGATCCTTGGATGGTGTTCTCCAATTAGCGTCGAAGTTGTTCCGTGTAGGTTGGAGGCACGAACTCTCGCCGCAAAGCTCTCTTCGTCTTGGGCCAACTCATCTCATAGCTCTCCGAAGGTGTGTGAAGCCACCATGTCGAGGCGTAGTCTTGGAAGTTTCTTGTGCCGCACTTCACTTGATATTCGGAAGGGACTTGATGTAGCTTGAGGTAGTCGTCCATCAAATGCTCCCACTCGAGGTACTCCTCAGGTTCTTGAGTCCCATAGAAAGGAATTGCGTGGTCGATGTCGAGGTCGTAGTAGCTCATGGAAGTCGCGGACTTGAGCTTGGGGAGCTTCTCTTGAGCGTAGTCTTGAGGTGCTTGTTGGTGAAGATGTCGTATGTCCGTAGGCGAAGATGCCTTGAAGTCGCTTGGTGAAGATGCCAAGGGAGATGGTGAAGTTGTTGAGCGGTTGTTGGTGTTGAGCTCTTGACCTTCACGTTCTTGTTGGTGATGGTTTCGATGCCGATGTGATCTTGCCGGAGATGGTAGTTCAGAAGCATGTGCACGTGAGCGTCTTCTCGAAGATGAGGAAGATCGCTTGTAGGACATGATGAGGGCTTTGATCTCCTCCATTTGAGCTTGCATCTTGGCGTCGTTGGAGTTGTTCGTGGCATCGAACTCGTCGTTGTTGTTGTAGACCGAAGGTGAAATGCCTTGCCTATCCATCACAAGACTCGAGTAGAGGTGAGTAGGAAATGAGATAAACAATACCAAGTTACCTTTTCCCAAAGTTGAGGATGTATCCCGTTTCACTCAATGTTAGATGAAAGAATAGTGGAATTGGTACCGGACTTGTTCACTCACACCTATCAATTAAAGCTTATGGTGTAGCTCAGTGAGGATAGTGGCACAAAAATTTAACGCAAAATGTTAACAAGAGTCAATAATGTTGAAAGAGATTCACAAATTCACAAGTGAAACAAGTAGACCAATAGCAAAGAATGGCACACACGGAAACACACACATGGATAGATAAATGGGGTCGTGCAACCAAGGAATGAGCACAAAATGTGGAATCCACGGAAAATGCTCGTGTTGCACAACTCAAGAGAGACGCTAGCACGATTGCTCAATAGGTGGATACGACACTTGTGCACAACCTATAAGATGCAAAATGGATATACTTTCTATCCCAAGTATGCTATATATGTATGGTTCCCGGTGTTATCTCAAGATGATCCAAGATGATCGGATATGACAATCTTATGTGCAATGTGGTATGATGCTATGGCACTTGCTTACAAGCTTCTTTGCTCTCTTTCTTTTGCTTAAAAGCTTTATTTCCTTTTTTGTTTGTATGGCCACTTTTGCACAATGCACAAACCTAGATAGCAATTGTGTATATGCGGGAAAAACTTGTGACACAAGATATGATACCAATATATGCACCACGATGATATGGTATGTATGCTATGGGAAGTATGATCACTAATGTGCACAAGTCTTGTTGCCGGCACTACTCAAATGGCTAGTCTCGATAGGCAAGTAACACAAAATGGGCTAGGGGTTAACAATGCAATTGCAAGGGGGGTATACAGTGGTGTCGTCGAGGTTACCGTCCTTTGCGATGATGAGTGGCGGTGTTCTTGATGTAGATACCAAGATGATGGAGACTCGTCCCTAAGTAGTCGAAACACCTTAGGAAACTGAAAAAAACTACGAACTCCATGGGAGTGGTCTCTCTCTCAAGAGGAGGAGGTAGGAGCAAAGCTCACCTAAGAATGAGCTATCATATTTGCTAACCCTAGAAAGGAGGTGGAGGTGGTCTATTTATAGTCTAAGCCACGAAGGGGTAAGTGGGAGAAGGATACAAGGCCAAAGGCCCGCGGCTGCGCACAGGTAGTGCGGTAGTACCGGACTCGTGGGCGGTAGTATCGCTTGAGCGGTAGTACCACTGGGAGGGGCGGTAGTACCGGACTTATACTGCTCGATCACTGGAGTTTGTCGGGTTGAGCGGTAGTAGGCGGATGCTGGGCGGCAGTGCCGCTTGGGTGGCCTCAGTGATAGTACCGCTTGGAGTGGGCGGTAGTACCACTCGTTCTGGAGCGGCCAGGTTCTCTTCCTCCTTCTCTTCCATGCTTCCCTCGCGGACGGTGTAGTTGTTCCTTGACGCTTGCACTCCTCCTCGACATCCGTGAAGCTCCGACAATACCTATGCATGCACAAGAGTGGAGTGTCAAGTAGTATGCCATCCTCGAAGGGGTCAAGTGAACACGTGTAAAGGAGAAGATTCACCTTTATGTATGAGAAGTAGAGGTCGCACGTGTCACTTGCCAAACGGACTCTTGACATGGTGATGGCTGTAAGATGCTCTGCATCACCGTGACTTTCCGGATGTCTTTCCATAGGAACTGTCAGGTGTTCCACCTGACAGAGATGTAAAGTTTGTTATAGATCTTATCCCAGCAACAGCTCCAATCTCTAGGAGACCTTACAAGATGGCACCCTTAGAACTAGCCGAGCTTAAGAAACAACTTGATGAGTCCTTGCAAAAGGGTTTCATCCGTCCTAGTTCTTCTCCTTAGGCTTGCCCCGTCCTCTTCATCAAGAAGAAGGATGGTACAGGCCGGATGGTTGTAGATTATCGCCCCGTTAATTTGGTCACGATAAAGAACAAATAGCCGCTCCCCAGGATCAACGACCTGTATGATCAGATCGCTGGATCCTCAGTCTTCTCCAAGATGGATTTGAGGTTAGGCTACCACCAAATCATGATCAGAAACAGGGACATCCCCAAGACGGCCTTTGTCACTCGTTATGGCCAGTACGAGTACACCGTCATTGAAGGAAATATGCCCTAGAGGCAATAATAAAGTTATTATTATTTTTCCTTATTTCATGATAAATGTTTATTATTCATGCTAGAATTGTATTAACCGGAAACATAATACATGTGTCAATACATAGACAAACATAGTGTCACTAGTATGCCTCTACTTGAATAGCTTGTTGATCAAAGATGGTTGTGTTTCCTAACCGTAGACATGAGTTGTCATTTGATTAACGGGATCACATCATTAGGAGAATGATGTGATTGACTTGACCCATTCCGTTAGCTTAGCACTTGATCGTTTAGTATGTTGCTATTGCTTTCTTCAAGACTTATACATGTTCCTATGACTATGAGATTATGCAACTCCCGTTTACCGGAGGAACACTTTGTGTGCTACCAAACGTCACAACGTAACTGGGTGATTATAAAGGAGCTCTACAGGTGTCTCCGAAGGTACATGTTGAGTTGGCGTATTTCGAGATTAGGATTTGTCACTCCGATTGTCGGGGAGGTATCTCTGGGCCCACTCGGTAATGCACATCACTATAAGCCTTGCAAGCAATGTGACTAATGAGTTAGTTGCGGGATGATGCATTACGGAACGAGTAAAGAGACTTGCCGGTAACGAGATTGAACTAGTTATTGAGATACCGACGATCGAATCTCTGGCAAGTAACATGCCGATGACAAAGGGAACAACGTATGTTGTTATGCGGTTTGACCGATAAAGATCTTCGTAGAATATGTGGGAGCCAATATGAGCATCCAGGTTCCGCTATTGGTTATTGACTGGAGACGTGTCTCGGTCATGTCTACATAGTTCTCGAACCCGTAGGGTCCGCACGCTTAAGGTTTCGATGACAGTTTTATTGTGAGTTTATGAGTTTTGATGTACCGAAGGAGTTCGGAGTCCCGGATGAGATCGGGGACATGACGAGGAGTCTCGAAATGGTCGAGACATAAAGATCGATATATTGGACGACTATATTCGGACTTAGGAAAGGTTCCGAGCGATTTGGGTATTTTTCGGAGTACCGGAGAGTTACGGGAATTCGCCGGGAGAAGTATTGGGCCTTATTGGGCCATACGGGAAAGAGAGAGGGGCTGCCTAGGGCAGGCCGCACGCCCCCCCAAGGCCTAGTCCGAATTGGACTAGGGGGAGAGGCTGCGCCCCCTCCTTCCTTCCCTTCTCTCTTCCCTTTCCTTCTCTCCTACTCCTACTACATGGAAGGGCTCATAGTTCTACTAGGAAAGGGGGAATCCTACTCCCGGTGGGAGTAGGACTCCCCTAGGGCGCCCCATAGAGAGGGCCGGCCCTCCCCCTCCTCCACTCCTTTATATACGGGGGCAGGGAACATGTAACGCCCCGGTTTCGATGCGCCAGGTGCCTGCCAGTTATTCGCCGTCATTGACGTGTCATTTCCTTGCGTGTTGCATTTTGCCATGTCATCATCTGCATTTCATATCATGTCATCATGTGCATCTCATTTTGCATACGTGTTCGTCTCATGCATCTGAGCTTCGTTCAAGTATTCTTCAATCAGTTCGTGATCTCTTCGTTCTCTTGTCTCTAAATTCCCTCAAGTATCTTCATGCTTTTCTAATTCTTCCAGGTGATTCATTCCCTTTCGTCAGTCATTTTCGAATCCTACCGGTGGTTCATGAAGACCTTCCTAAATGTGGTGCTATGTCACTTCTCAATCCTTTTCAAGAAGAATAAGTAGTATGCAAAATCCATTGCTTGTCATCAATTTAATTTGATGAAGGATAAGCATACAATAAATCTTATTCTTATTTCCTCCAAGTGAGTAATTCCTTCCTTCGGAGTTTGTTCTTGATGAATAAATTCTAGTTCCAGGTGCTTTCATCTTTTCTTTTTCCGGAGTTCAAATTTCCTCGGCCATCTCATCGGAACCCCCATCTAAATCATCCCAACGCTCATCTATTCTTTCATCCTGCATTTTATCTCGTCATTCTTTTGTTGTTGGAGTTCTTCATGGTGGTTCTTCATGATTTAATTCATTCTTCAAGTGTTCATCAAGATTCTTGTCGGTGGAGTTCAAGTATCTTTTCCTCTTGCGTCTCGAAGTGCAATTAATTCTCCGTATTCTATTGAAGTGGAGTTTTGCATTTCTTCGTTCTTCTCAGCTATCTAACCATTTCCGTTTGTGGCCGGTTATCACCTTATGATTTTGAGATGTTATCCATAAGTCCACAATAAGCTTATTCTTTTCGTTGTTGATTTTCTCAACAACTCCGTTCAATCCTTTCTTCTAAGGTTGCTTTCAATTTAATTCGTGGCACAAGTTGTCATTTTCTTCTCCGTTCTTTTCATTCAACTCTTTCAATTCTTTCCGGAGGTTTTGTGTCGTGTCTTCATCAAGTATCATTCCATCCTCTCAAGCTCGTGTTCTATTCCCCCATGTTTCAGCTGAAGTGCTGCCTAAATCCTTTCAGACTTATTCGTTTCTTTTCTCATTCTAACCACTCCGGTTAGAACGAGTGATTTCATAGTCTATCTGATTCCGTGAGTTTTGCGATTCTCGTCATTCTTGTCGTTCCTCTCTTCTTCTCGAGTGCTATCGATTCTTTGCTTCTTCTCTTGAGTTCTTGTTTCACCTCATCCATTTTCTCTTCCGTCTTGGTCCTAAGATCTCGGGACGAGATCTCTTGTTAGTGGAGGAGTGTTGTAACGCCCAGGTTTTGATGCGCCAGGTGCCTGCCAGTTATTCGCCGTCATTGCCATGTCATTTCCTTGCGTGTTGCATTTTGCCATGTCATCATCTGCATTTCATATCATGTCATCATGTGCATCTCATTTTGCATACGTGTTCGTCTCATGCATCTGAGCTTTTTCCCCGTTGTCCGTTTCGCAATCCGGCACTCCTATGTCCTCCGGCGTCCCCTTTTATCTCTTGTTGTGAGCGGGTGTTAAACTTTCTCGGAATGGCCCGAGGTTTGCCAAGCGGCCTTGGTATAGCACCGGTAGACCGCCTGTCAAGTTTCGTGCCATTTGGAGGTCGTTTGATACTCCAACGGTTAACCGGGTAACCGTAAAGGCCTCTTTTGTGTGCAGCCCAACACCCCTTCAAAGTGGCCCAAAACCCAGCAAACTCCCCTCCATGCTCTCGGTCGTTCGATCATGATCGCGTGGCCGAAAACCGCTCCTCATTTGGACCCTCCTAGCTCCCTCTACCTATAAATAGGCCCTCCCCTTCCATTTTCGCGGATGAAACCCTAGCCTAGCCTCTTCCCCGCCGCCGCCGGACATGTCCGCCTCCGCACCGGACGTGTCCACCGCCGCCGCCACGTCGCTCCGACGAGTCGGAGGACGCCACGTCACCCCGCCGCCGCCCGCAACCAGTGGCGCGCTGCCACGTGGCCGCCGCCGTCTCTCTCCTCCGCCGCGGCCTGCGGGGCCCGAAGCGGGCCCGCGCGAGCCCGCGCGCCGCCGTCGCGCCCCGTGCGCTGGCCTGCCAGCGGCGCTCCGCCTCCTTCTCTTCTTTCCCTCTCCTTCCTCTCTTCCTCATCTCCATGCTCTCTCTCTGATTCAGCCGCACCGCCGCCATTGCAGGAGCTTGCCGCCGGAGTGGCGCGTTCGCCGGCCCCCATGGAGCCCCGCCGACCACTGCCGTCACCAGATTTGGGATCCCCGTGCCTCGATCTACCCATTCCGGCCGGTCCCTGCCTTGGCCGCCTTGCCGGAGCCCCTCCCCGCGCCGGAGTTCCCCTTCCGCCGCCGCCATTGCCTCCTGTCCGTGAGGAGCACGGGAGGAGGACGACCCCGTCGACCCCCCCCCCCCTGCGTGGGCCACGGCCCAGCTCCAGCCGGCCTCCCCAAGGCCCAGCCCAAGCCGGTCTGCCTCCTCCTCCTTCCTGGGTCGAGCCCATGTGGTGAGAAACCCACAGATCCCCGCCCGTGCGCTATTTACTAAATCACGCTCTCTCCGTTTTTTTTCCTGAAATCTGCTAAGTCCCGAATATTTTGACATTATCATGCCATGTTCATCTCATCATAACTCTCTGCATACTGCTCCATTTCGTGCGTATAATATGTCAAATTGTTTGCCTCGACGAGTACATCATTTCATTCCATTGCATCATTTTCATTTGAGATCATCTTGATGCCCGAAATGCTGTTGGAAAGAGTGCATGTTGTTGTTAATCTGCTGAAACTGTTATAACTTGATGATTTGTCATTTTTGCCATGTTTGATGTGTGCATCCTATGAGGTTGATGTCTACATGTGTTTTGATCTATGCTATGCCATCTTTCCAGTGGTGCCATCCATGTATTTTTTTGAGTTGTGTACTGAGTGCACCAAGCTTGTTAAGTAGTGCACTTGCTGTTACTGTTTTGCTAGGCTGATTCTGCTATTTCGTGATGCCATGTAAACTTGATGCTACGGAGAGATCCATGCTTATTTTGAGATACTTCAGTAAGGATGTTTTGGACATATGGTTATGCTCTATCTATTCATGCCCCTGGTTGCATTTATAGTTTGCTGTAGATTGTTCATATCTTGCTCCAAAGTTGCTAAATAATGTTGATGTCAACCTGTTAACATGAAGTTCAGTTTTGGCCATGTGTTTTGCTAGTGATCCATGCACCCTATGAACTTTTTCTTGCCATGCTTAGCTTCATAAACATGTCTTCTTACTGTTGGTTGCCTTGCCATGCCATGTATTTCTCTGTGGTGAGTGGTTCAAGCTCACCAACATGCCTACTTATTGTTGTTTCTGCCATGTATGAATCTGTCATATAACTTTCCATGTTTACATGGGTGCCATCCTATTTTCTGTGCCCTTTTGGCTCATGGTCAGTAAGGGTCTTTTGTTCTATGCAATTAGTAGAGTCATGCCGTGCCTTTGTTTGCCAGATATGTTCCTGTAACATGTTGTTTGATAGCTCTAAACATTGCAACCTGATGTTATTTCTGTAAAGTCTGAAACTGTTATATTTTGCAATCTTTCCATGTCTTTCTGAGCTTGTTCTAGTTGTTTCTGGAGATAGCTCAGTGTTCATGTCTTGTTATGCTTTACATGTACTTCATGCTCATGCCTTTTGTTCTTATGTTGGGGTGCTATAGTATGTTGTTTTGATGCTTGCTATATGCCTAGTTGCTGTTATGGACAGATTGTTGTTATGACTTGTATAGAGTGTATGTGTTGAACCGTTGCTCCGTTTTGAGTGTGCTCTATATGAAACTTGCTTGATTTTTCATGTAGCTTCATATTATCATGTTGCATACTTGTTTTGGTGTGTTTGCTTGATGTTTGTATGCATTTTGCATCAATGCCATGCTTAACTTGTTTTGCTCATATCTTCTAGGCCGTAGCTCCGAATCTAATGAACTTTATATGTAACTTGACTAGAATTTCATGTAGATCCTCTTGGTGCTCTTTAACTTACTGTTTAACAACATGAACATCAGGTTTATTCAGATCTGGACCTATTTCGAAATTTGCATATGAGGACTTACCGGAATTGTTATATGTTGTTTCTGGCCTCATTTAAACTTGCCTTGATGTGTTGTTCTTGTTTGCATCATCTCTTGCCATGAGTAGCTTCATGTAGCTTTGTCATGCATCATGCTCGTTGTGCATCATGTCTTGTTCATGTGTGGTGTGTTTACTATGTTGTGTGCTTCTTCTCGATAGTTCCCGTTTCATTGCGATCATGAGGATTCGTTCGTCTACGCTTGGTTCGTCTTCGTGGCTTCATCTTCTTCATGGACTCATTCTTCTTCCTTGCGGGATTTCAGGCAAGATGACCGCTACCCTGGATCTCACTACTATCATTGCTATGCTAATTGCTTCGTTCTATCGCTTTGCTGCGCTACATATCATTTGCTCTTCAAGCCTCCCAAATTGCCATGAACCTCTAACCTTTGACACCCTTCCTAGCAAACCGTTGTTTGGCTATGTTCCCGCTTTGCTCAGCCCCTCTTACAGCGTCGCTAGCTGCAGGTGAAGTTGAAGATTGCTCCATGGTGGACAGGGTTTTGTTGGGATATAATGCATCTATATACTTGGTAAAGGGTGGAAGGCTCGGCCTTATGCCTGGTGTTTTGTTCCACTCTTGCCACCCTAGTTTCCGTCATACCGGTATTATGTTCCCGGATTTTGCGTTCCTTACGCGGTCGGGTGATTTATGGGACCCCCCTGACAGTTCGCTTTGAATAAAACTCCTCCAGCAAGGCCCAACCTTGGTTTTACCATTTGCCTCACCACCACCTACTTTTCCCTTGGGAGTAATTAACCCAAGGGTCATCTTTATTATAGCCCCCCCGGGCCAATGCTTGTCTAAGTGTTGGAAACTAGAGCACCGTGCGGGACCATTCCTTGGCAACTTGGATTCGTCGGTACCTGTACGCTTCGCTTATCCGGTGTTGCCCTGAGAACGAGATATGTGCAGCTCCTATCGGGATGTCGGTGCATCGGGCGGTCTTGCTGGTCTTGTTTTACCATTGTCGAAATGTCTTGTAAACCGGGATTCCGAGACTGGTCGGGTCTTCCTGGGAGAAGGTATATCCTTCCTTGATCGCGAGAGCTTATCATGGGCTAAGTTGGGACACCCTTGCAGGGTATAAACTTTCGAGAGCCGTGCCCGCGGTTATGTGGCAGATGGGAATTTGTTAATGTCCGGTTGTAGATAACTTGACACCTGATTCGAATTAAAATGCATCAACCGTGTGAGTAGCCGTGATGGTCTCTTTTCGGCGGAGTCCGGGAAGTGAACACGGTTTTGGGTTATGTTTGACGTAAGTAGGAGTTCAGGATCACCTCTTGATCATTGCTAGCTTCACGATCATTTCGCTTGCTCTCTTCTCGCTCTTATTGGCGTATGTTAGCCACCATACATGCTTAGCCGCTGCTGCAACCTCACCACTTTACCCCTTCCTTCCCATTAAGCTTTGCTAGTCTTGATACCCATGGTAATGGGATTGCTGAGTCCTCGTGGCTCACAGATTACTACAACAACAGTTGCAGGTACAGGTTATACGATGATCTTGACGCGAGAGTGATGTTTGCTTGTTTGGAGTTCTTCTTCTGCTTCTTCTTTGATCAGGGAATAGGTTCCAGGTCGGCAGACTGGGCTAGCAGGGTGGATATTGTTTCAGTTTCTGTATTCATCCGTAGTCGGATGTTGTTCTTGTATGTTGTATGATGTTGTATTCATGTGGCATTGTATGCCTCTTGTATGTATCCCTACCTATTATGTAATGTTGATGTAATGATATCCACCTTGCAAAAGCATTTCAATATGCGGGTCTATCCTTGGTGGGACCTTCGAGTTCCTTTTGGATAGGGTCGCATATTGGGCGTGACAAGTTGGTATCAGAGCCTCGACCGACCCTAGGATCCCCCTTGATTGATCGTGTAGTTTGGCCGTTGTTGAGTCTAGAAGAAAACTGTTTTCGGAGTCTAGTTATATCGGAGAGTAGGAATTCTTTTTACTCCTCAGCCCCTTTGTCGCTCTGGTGAGGAATCTTGACGTAGGTGTTTTCAACTACTCCTCTTCCTCTTCAAATTTTCTTTAGGTTCACGCAGTTGGTTTTCCGATCGTTGGTTCTCAGCTCTTTTCATCCGGTGCATTTCTCGTCAAGTTGACTCGAGCCTCTTCATCTTTGCCAAGTTCAATCCTCAGTTCTTTTTCTTTTCCCACCCACCCACCCTTTTTCTTGTCGGAACCGGAGTTCGTAATCGAGTATCCATCCTACTCGTTCGAAGTCTTTGCCTTCTTTCCTCAATGATTTTAACCGGTGTTTTCTCTTCAAGATATTCGTCGGTTCCCCTTTCCAGTTTCCTGTGTTTTTTCCCGCCCTCCCACCCTTTTTCTTCCTGGAGTTTGAGTCTCTTTTGACCATCTATTTCATTCGCACGGAGCCTCTTCAGTCTTCCCTCGATTATTTCAACCGGTGAATTCTCGTTTTGTTCGACATCCTTCATCTCTTTTCTTTTCCGGTGGACTCAATTCAAGTTTTTCGGGTTGATCACATTCTTTTCCTTTCGTAAAGTGTTCTCCTTACTCGTTTGCCTCTCGTCATTCAATCATTCCGGAGTTCGGAAGACATCTTAGGAGATTCATCGGTGTTCCAATTAATTCGAGGTTGTCACCTCATTCAAATATTTCAATTGTTCTGGTGCTTCTTTTATCTTTTCAACAATCCTTTCCAACGGTGTTTTCTTTTAGTGGGCCCTGACCCACAGGTCTTTTCCCAGGATCTTACCTGACTCTTCTAATTCTCCTGGAGTTATTCTCAATTCTTTTCGGAGTCTGTCGTAAGAATGGATTTCATCAGTCAGATATTTTTCCAAGATCGCTTTTCAATTCTTTTCATGGTTGCCTCAACCTCTTCGCTTTTCATTCTGTCGGAGTATCTCAGTAATTTCGGTGGTGTTTCTCGTCGTCATTCTCAGCTTCGAAGATTGGAGAGGAGTTTTTCCTCTAAATCTTGCTCGTTCTCTTGAAGATTCGTCGTTCTAGCTTCTTGTTATCCTCTCATAATATTCCATTTGTCAGATATTCTTTTCTTATCCATCCGGTGTATGTCAGAAGTTGTTTTCCCATTTATTTTCACCGGAGGCCATCATTCCAGTTATCGTTCTCTATTTATCCCGGTGCTTCGTTCAAGTATTCTTCAATCAGTTCGCGATCTCTTCGTTCTCTTGTCTCTAAATTCCCTCAAGTATCTTCATGCTTTTCTAATTCTTCCAGGTGATTCATTCCCTTTCGTCAGTCATTTTCGAATCCTACCGGTGGTTCATGAAGACCTTCCTAAAGGTGGCGCTATGTCACTTCTCAATCCTTTTCAAGAAGAATAAGTAGTATGCAAAATCCATTGCTTGTCATCAATTTAATTTGATGAAGGATAAGCATACAATAAATCTTATTCTTATTTCCTCCAAGTGAGTAATTCCTTCCTTCGGAGTTTGTTCTTGATGAATAAATTCTAGTTCCAGGTGCTTTCATCTTTTGTTTTTCCGGAGTTCAAATTTCCTCGGCCATCTCGTCGGAACCCCCATCTAAATCATCCCAACGCTCATCTATTCTTTCATCCTGCATTTTATCTCGTCATTCTTTTATTACCGGAGTTCTTCATGGTGGTTCTTCATGATTTAATTCATTTTTCAAGTGTTCATCAAGATTCTTGTCGGTGGAGTTCAAGTATCTTTTCCTCTTGCGTCTCGAAGTGCAATTAATTCTCCGTATTCTATTGAAGTGGAGTTTTGCATTTCTTCGTTCTTCTCAGCTATCTAACCATTTCCGTTTGTGGCCGGTTATCACCTTATGATTTTGAGATGTTATCCATAAGTCCACAACAAGCTTATTCTTTTCGTTGTTGATTTTCTCAACAACTCCGTTCAATCCTTTCTTCTAAGGTTGCTTTCAATTTAATTCGTGCCACAAGTTGTCATTTTCTTCTCCGTTCTTTTCATTCAACTCTTTCAATTCTTTCCGGAGGTTTTCTGTCATGTCTTCATCAAGTATCATTCCATCCTCTCAAGCTCGTGTTCTATTCCCCCATGTTTCAGCCGAAGTGCTGCCTAAATCCTTTCAGACTTATTCGTTTCTTTTCTCATTCTAACCACTCCGGTTAGAACGAGTGATTTCATAGTCTATCTGATTTCGTGAGTTTTGCGATTCTCGTCATTCTCGTCGTTCCTCTCTTCTTCTCGAGTGCTATCGATTCTTTGCTTCTTCTCTTGAGTTCTTGTTTCACCTCATCCCTTTTCTCTTCCGTCTTGGTCCTAAGATCTCGGGACGAGATCTCTTGTTAGTGGAGGAGTGTTGTAACGCCCCGGTTTCGATGCGCCAGGTGCCTGCCAGTTATTCGCCGTCATTGCCATGTCATTTCCTTGCGTGTTGCATTTTGCCATGTCATCATCTGCATTTCATATCATGTCATCATGTGCATCTCATTTTGCATACGTGTTCGTCTCATGCATCTGAGCTTTTTCCCCGTTGTCCGTTTTGCAATCCGGCACTCCTATGTCCTCCGGCGTCCCCTTTTGTCTCTTGTTGTGAGCGGGTGTTAAACTTTCTCGGAATGGCCCGAGGTTTGCCAAGAGGCCTTGGTATAGCACCGGTAGACCGCCTGTCAAGTTTCGTGCCATTTGGAGGTCGTTTGATACTCCAACGGTTAACCGGGTAACCGTAAAGGCCTCTTTTGTGTGCAGCCCAACACCCCTTCAAAGTAGCCCAAAACCCAGCAAACTCCCCTCCATGCTCTCGGTCGTTCGATCACGATCGCGTGGCCGAAAACCACTCCTCATTTAGACTCTCCTAGCTCCCTCTACCTATAAATAGGCCCTCCCCTTCCATTTTCGCGGATGAAACCCTAGCCTAGCCTCTTCCCCGCCGCCGCCGGACATGTCCGCCTCCGCACCGGACGTGTCCACCGCCGCTGCCACGTCGCTCCGACGAATCGGAGGACGCCACGTCACCCCGCCGCCGCCCGCAGCCAGTGGCGCGCTGCCACGTGGCCGCCGCCGTCTCTCTCCTCCGCCGCGGCCCGCGGGGCCCGAAGCGGGCCCGTGCGAGCCCGCGCGCCGCCTTCGCGCCCCGTGCGCCGGCCCGCCCCGTCGCCGACGAACCCGGTCGCCGGACCTCGGCCCCACCGCCGTAGTTGAGCGCCGCTCCGCCTCCTTCTCTTCTTTCCCTCTCCTTCCTCTCTTCCTCATCTCCATGCTCTCTCTCTGATTCAGCCACGCCGCCGCCATTGCAGGAGCTCGCCGCCGGAGTGGCGCGTTCGCCGGCCCCCATGGAGCCCCGCCGACCACTACCATCACCAGATCTGGGATCCTCGTGCCTCGATCTACCCATTCCGGCCGGTCCCTGCCTTGGCCGCCTCGCCGGAGTCCCTCCCCGCGCCGGAGTTCCCCTTCCGCCGCCGCCATTGCCTCCTGTCCGTGAGGACCACGGGAGGAGGACGACCCCGTCGACCCCCCCCCCCTGCGTGGGCCACGGCCCAGCTCCAGCCGGCCTCCCCAAGGCCCAGCCCAAGCCGGTCTGCCTCCTCCTCCTTCCTGGGCCGAGCCCATGTGGTGAGAAACCCATAGATCCCCGCCCGTGCGCTATTTACTAAATCACGCTCTCTCCATTTTTTTTCCTGAAATCTGCTAAGTCCTGAATATTTTGACATTATCATGCCATGTTCATCTCATCATAACTCTCTGCATACTGCTCCACTTCGTGCGTGTAATATTTCAAATTGTTCGTCTCCACGAGTACATCATTTCATTCCATTGCATCATTTTCATTTGAGATCATCTTGATGCCCGAAATGCTGTTGGAAAGAGTGCATGTTGTTGTTAATCTGCTGAAACTGTTATAACTTGATGATTTGTCATTTTTGCCATGTTTGATGTGTGCATCCTATGAGGTTGATGTCTACATGTGTTTTGATCTATGCTATGCCATCTTTCCAGTGGTGCCATCCATGTATTTTTTTGAGTTGTGTACTGAGTGCACCAAGCTTGTTAAGTAGTGCACTTGTTGTTACTGTTTTGCTAGGCTGATTCTGCTATTTCGTGATGCCATGTAAACTTGATGCTACGGAGAGATCCATGCTTATTTTGAGATACTTCAGTAAGGATGTTTTGGACATATGCTTATGCTCTATCCATTCATGCCCCTGGTTGCATTTATAGCTTGATGTAGATTGTTCATATCTTGCTCCAAATTTGCTAAATAATGTTGTTGTCAACCTGTTAACATGAAGTTCACTTTTGGCCATGTGTTTTGCTAGAGATCCATGCACCCTATGAACTTGTTCTTGCCATGCTTAGCTTCATAAACATGTCTTCTTACTGTTGGTTGCCTTGCCATGCCATGTATTGCTCTGTGGTGAGTGGTTCAAGCTCACCAACATGCCTACTTATCGTTGTTTCTGCCATGTATGAATCTATCATATAACTTGCCATCTTTACATGGGTGCCATCATATTTTCTGTGCCCTTTTGGCTCATGGTCAGTAAGGGTCTTTTATTCTATGCAATTAGTAGAGTCATGCCATGCCTTTGTTTGCCATGATATGTTCCTATAACATGTTGTTTGATAGCTCTAAACATTGCAACCTGATGTTATTTCTACGAAGTCTGAAACTGTTATATTTTGCAATCTTTCCATGTCTTTTTGAGCTTGTTCTAGTTGTTTCTGGAGATAGCTCAGTGTTCATGTCTTATTATGCTTTACCTGTACTTCATGCTCATGCCTTTTGTTCTTATGTTGGGGTGCTGTAGCATGTTGTTTTGATGCTTGCAATATGCCTAGTTGCTGTTATGGACAGATTGTTGTTATGACTTGTATAGAGTGTATGTGTTGAACCGTTGCTCCGTTTTGAGTGTGCTTTATATGAAACTTGCTTGATTTTGCATGTAGCTTCATATTATCATGTTGCATCCTTGTTTTGGTGTGTTTGCTCGATGTTTGTATGCATTTTGCATCAATGCCATGCTTAACTTGTTTTGCTCATATCTTCTAGGCCGTAGCTCCGAATCTAATGAACTTTATATGTAACTTGACTAGAATTTCGTGTAGATCCTCTTGGTGCTCTTTAACTTGCTGTTTAACAATTTGAACATAAGGTTTATTCAGATCTGGACCTATTTCAAAATTTGCATATGAGGACTTACCGGAATTGTTATATGTTGTTTCCGGCATCATTTAAACTTGCCTTGATGTGTTGTTCTTGTTTGCATCATCTCTTGCCATGAGTAGCTTCATGTAGCTTTGTCATGCATCATGCTCGTTGTGCATCATGTCTTGTTCATGTGTGGTGTGTATACTATGTTGTGTGCTTCTTCTCGATAGTTCCCGTTTCGTTGCGATCGTGAGGATTCATTCATCTACGCTTGGTTCGTCTTCGTGGCTTCATCTTCTTCATGGACTCGTTCTTCTTCCTTGCAGGATTTCAGGCAAGATGACCGCTACCCTGGATCTCACTACTATCATTGCTATGCTAGTTGCTTCGTTCTATCGCTTTGCTGCGCTACCTATCATTTGCTCTTCAAGCCTCCCAAATTGCCATGAACCTCTAACCTTTGACACCCTTCCTAGCAAACCGTTGTTTGGCTATGTTCCCACTTTGCTCAACCCCTCTTATAGCGTTGCTAGCTGTAGGTGAAGTTGAAGATTGCTCCATGGTGGACAGGGTTTTGTTGGGATATCACAATATCTCTTATATTATTAATGCATCTATATACTTGGTAAAGGGTGGAAGGCTCGGCCTTATGCCTGGTGTTTTGTTCCACTCTTGCCGCCCTAGTTTCCGTCATACCGGTATTATGTTCCCGGATTTTGCGTTCCTTACGCGGTCGGGTGATTTATGGGACCCCCCTGACAGTTCGCTTTGAATAAAACTCCTCCAGCAAGGCCCAACCTTGGTTTTACCATTTGCCTCACCGCCACCTACTTTTCCCTTGGGAGTAATTAACCCAAGGGTCATCTTTATTATAGCACCCCCGGGCCAATGCTTGTCTAAGTGTTGGTCCATACTAGAGCACCGTGCGGGACCATTCCTTGGCAACTTGGATTCGTCGGTACCTGTACGCTTCGCTTATCCGGTGTTGCCCTGAGAACGAGATATGTGCAGCTCCTATCGGGATGTCGGCGCATCGGGCGGTCTTGCTGGTCTTGTTTTACCATTGTCGAAATGTCTTGTAAACCGGGATTCTGAGACTGATCGGGTCTTCCTCGGAGAAGGTATATCCTTCATTGATCGCGAGAGCTTATCATGGGCTTTGTGACACCCCTGCAGGGTATAAACTTTCGAGAGCCGTGCCCGCGGTTATGTGGCAGATGGGAATTTGTTAATGTCCGGTTGTAGATAACTTGACACCTGATTCGAATTAAAATGCATCAACCGTGTGTGTAGCCGTGATGGTCTATTTTCGGCAGAGTCCGGGAAGTGAACACGGTTTTGGGTTATGTTTGACGTAAGTAGGAGTTTAGGATCACCTCTTGATCATTGCTAGCTTCACGATCGTTTCGCTTGCTCTCTTCTCGCTCTTATTGGCGTATGTTAGCCACCATACTTGCTTAGCCGCTGCTGCAACCTCACCACTTTACCCCTTCCTTCCCATTAAGCTTTGCTAGTCTTGATACCCATGGTAATGGGATTGCTGAGTCCTCGTGGCTCACAGATTACTACAACAACAGTTGCAGGTACAGGTTATACGACGATCTTGACGCGAGAGCGATGTTTGCTTGTTTGGAGTTCTTCTTCTGCTTCTTCTTTGATCAGGGAATAGGTTCCGGTCGGCAGACTGGGCTAGCAGGGTGGATATTGTTTCAGTTTCTGTTTATGATTCATCCGTAGTCAGGTGTTGTTCTTGTATGTTGTATGATGTTGTATTCATGTGGCATTGTATGCCTCTTGTATGTATCCCTACCTATTATGTAATGTTGATGTAATGATATCCACCTTGCAAAAGCGTTTCAATATGCGGGTCTATCCTTGGTGGGACCTTCGAGTTCCTTTTGGATAGGGTCGCATATTGGGCGTGACAGGGCACCCCATAGACACACAACAAGTTGATCTTCGTGATCGTTCCTTAGCCGTGTGCGGTGCCCCCCTCCACCATATTCCACCTCGGTCATATCATTGCGGTGCTTAGGCGAAGCCCTGCGTCGGTAGAACATCATCATCGTCACCACGCCGTCGTGCTGACGGAACTCATCCCCGACACCCTGCTGGATCGGAGTCCGGGGATCATCATCGAGCTGAACATGTGCTGAACTCGGAGGTGCCGTACGTTCGGTACTTGGATCGGTCGGATCGTGAAGACGTACGACTACATCAACCGCGTTGTCATAACGCTTCCGTTTACGGTCTACGAGGGTATGTGGACAACACTCTCCCCTCTCATTGCTATGCATCACCATGATCTTGCGTGTGCGTAGGAAATTTTTTGAAATTACTACGTTCCCCAACAGTGGCATCCGAGCCTGGTTTTATGCTTAGATGTTATATGCACGAGTAGAACACAAGTGAGTTGTGGGCGATACAAGTCATACTGCTTACCAGCATGTCATACTTTGGTTCAGCGGCATTGTGAGATGAAGCGGCCCGGACCGACATTACGCGTACGCTTACGCGAGACTGGTTTCACCGTTACGAGCACTCGTGCTTAAAGGTGACTGGCGGGTTTCTGTCTCTCTCACTTTAGTTGGACCGAGTGTGGCTACGCCCGGTCCTTGCGAAGGTTAAAACAGCACTAACTTGACGAACTATCATTGTGGTTTTGATGCGTAGGTAAGAACGGTTCTTGCTCAGCCCGTAGCAGCCACGTAAAATTTGCAACAACAAAGAAGAGGACGTCTAACTTGTTTTTGCAGGGCATGTTGTGATGTGATATGGTCAAGACGTGATGCTATATTTTATTGTATGAGATGATCATGTTTTGTAACCGAAGTTATCGGCAACTGGCAGGAGCCATATGGTTGTCGCTTTATTGTACGAAATGCAAATGCCCTGTTATTGCTTTACTTTATCACTAAGCGGTAGCGATAGTCGTAGAAGCAATAGATGGCGTAAACGACAACGATGCTACGATGGAGATCAAGGTGTCACGCCGGTGACGATGGTGATCACGACAGTGCTTCAGAGATGGAGATCACAAGCACAAGATGATGATGGCCATATCATATCACTTATATTGATTGCATGTGATGTTTATCCTTTATGCATCTTATCTTGCTTTGATTGACGGTAGCATTTTAAGATGATCTCTCGCTAAATTATCAAGAAGTGTTCTCCCTGAGTATGCACCGTTGCGAAAGTTCTTCGTGCTGAGACACCACGTGATGATCGGGTGTGATAGGCTCTACGTTCAAATACAACGGGTGCAAAACAGTTGCACACGCGGAATACTCAGTTAAACTTGACGAGCCTAGCATATACAGATATGGCCTCGGACCACGGAGACCGAAAGGTCGAACGTGAATCATATAGTAGATATGATCAACATAGTCATGTTCACCATTGAAAACTACTCCATCTCACGTGATGATCGGACATGGTTTAGTTGATTTGGATCACGTGATCACTTAGATGACTAGAGAGATGTCTGTCTAAGTGGGAGTTCTTAAGTAATATGATTAATTGAACTTAAATTTATCATGAACTTAGTCCTGGTAGTATTTTGCAAATTATGTTGTAGATCAATAGCTCGCGTTGTTGCTTTCATATGTTTATTTTGATATGTTCCTAGAGAAAACTGTGTTGAAAAATCTTAGTAGCAATGATGCGGATTAGATCCGTGATCTGAGGTTTATCCTCATTGCTGCACAGAAGAATTATGTCCTTGATGAACCGCTAGGTGACAGACCTATTGCGGGAGCAGATGCAGACGTTATGAACATTTGGCTAGCTCAATATGATGACTACTTGATAGTTTAGTGCACCATGCTTAACGGCTTAGAATCAGGACTTCAAAGACGTTTTTGAACGTCATGGACCATATGAGAGCTTATCTACCTGAACTTCACTCTGTTTTCGACGTGCTTTTTTTGCTCGTAGATCTCCATCCACTACTCGTAGTTCTCCATCCACTCCCCGGAATTCAACGAGTGATATACCGATGGAAAGCTGCAGTAAACACGCAACTTTCTCGTGTTGATTATTTTCTCATACTCGCGATGGTTTTAAAAGTTTTTCATCTGAAATTCATTGAGCGTAGTAGTTGAACTTCATGCTGTTTTCACGTTGAACTTCTGTGACGTATTTTCATTTGTAATTTTCTCATCCATTCGTTAGTGTTACACAAATGATACTCCTTTTGTACAAACCCCTCTCACAATAAATTTTTTTTAACTTTCTTTGACCGAGGAGTTGCACTTATAGCAACAAAACTTTTAGTCTTTGCTTTTTTATTCTTTTTTAATACAAAATGCACACCGTGTAGTACGTGAACTTTTGGCAGTTATCAATCGAACTTCTCTCGGTTACGTGAAAATATCTGAGTTTTTTATAAATATTTATCTGAATATCTTAATCCTTTTTTATAAAATTTTGAAGCACTCTATTTTTAAAAGTTGAACTTCTTGTTTTTTTATTTTTGAACTTCTTGTTTCCAATCTTTAAGAAAGATGAAAATCTGAGTTTTCTATAATCATCGAACTTCTTCATCTTTTTAATATGGACTTCTTGATTTTATTTCTTTAATCTTTTTATGAAATTTTGAAGCACTCTATTTTTAAAAGTTGAACTTCTTGTTGTTTTATTTTTGAACTTCTTTTTTTCATTCTTTAATAACGAGAAAAATATAAGTTTTCTATAATCATCGCACTTCCCGTTGTTTTCACTTGAACTTCTACCAAGTTTTTTTGTTTGTAATTTCTCACCCATTCATCAGAGTTGCACAACTGATATATAGTGCTGATTGCCTCTCTCACAAGAAGTTTTTGAACTTCCCCGCGCTAAGCACCTGAACTTCTAGCAGTGAAATTTTTATACTTTAACTTTTTATTCTATTTTTCTCATATGAAAACACACACCATGCAACACGTGAACTTCTGGCCGTTTTCAATTTGAACTTCTTTGTAAAAAAGTTGTCCTTATCTCCCAAAGCACTCGTCAAATTTGAGCAAATGATAGCATTGGAAAGATTTTTTTTAACAAATCATGACTAGTTAAGAGCATGTTTTTCAACATGCTAAGATTTGTTTTGAACATGCTAAGACTTGTTTTCAGCATATTCTAGTAACAAAAAAATCTAAGATGTTTTAAATGTCGAACTACTTTATTAATTGAATTTGAACTTCTCAACATTTTTATTTTGAACTTCTCTGTATTTATTTTATAGATGTGGAAAACAAAACCGATTTGTTTGTCCCTATAAGGAATTTCATGGGTTTATTTTGATTCTTTAGTAACGAGAAAAATCTGAGTATTTTATTCACACCGAACTTCATCATTTTTTAAATTTGGACTTCTTGTTTTTTTAGTAATGGGAATAAAACTAGTTTTTAGTAAATTCGAAATGCTTTATTATTTTAATTTGAATTTCGAGAGTTTTTTATTTTAGAAATGGTGAAAATCCTTTTATATTTTACCTTTTCAAATTTAACTTCATACTTCTTCGCGAAATGAGAAGAATCTGATTTTTTTTTTGTATACATCGGACCCTCCGTTTCTTTAAATTGAATGTCTTGGCTTTATTATTTGGTAACATGGATTTTTTTTGTAAATAAACATAGAACCACATCATTTTATAAATTTGAACTTCTAGGTTTTTCATAGAAAAGGAGAAAATCTATTTTAAAAAAAATATTTTTGAATTGCTTTGTTATTTTAATTCGACCTTCTCATAGTGAATTTTCTAGCTTAAATTTTTGTTTGTGCTCTTTTTTAATTTGTTTGTCACTTCAAGTTCTAAAAAATCGTAACTCTCCCATGTTTCACCTTGCGTGTTTAAATATTTATTTGAACTTGCTGAGATAACACACTCGGCCTTCTCAAACACAACATTTTGACCTTTGCAAAAAACTCATTAGCAGGACAAACAAACCCATTAGCACGACTAGGCGGTGGACACAAAAATGTTTCGCGCGTTTTGCACGTAAACACACAAGTAGCTGAATTTTTGCCGTGATGATTTTGCACATACAAGCATAAAAAACCACAAGAGCAATTCTTTCTTATTCTTTTTCCGCTCCAACCATCTTAAAGATAATCCACCTTTATTTTATAGAACACTTGAAGACGAACACCTACTTTTGAAAAGAAAAATGATCCTAATGCAAATGTCATGGAGTTATTCTCCAACACACACATTTTTATCCTCTCATGGCCTCTCTATTCTTAGTATGATTGCTTTTTCATTCTCAATAATTGGAAAGGAAATACATAAAATAAGAAAGAAAGCTAGCCACCACACGGGGGAGCTTGCTATGTTGCTCTTTGACGAGCTGGCCCTAGGAAAAATTTAGTTGTTCATCAACTAGCTAGCTGTTTCAGTGTTGCGAGTCCTTGTTTAACTGAACTGAACCCAACCTGTATCTCTTTCGAGTTCTGCATGCTGCCATTGCCTATCCCCAGCTATCTATTTTATTTTCTACTATGCTTTCTTGCTTGCCTACCCCTGTGTCAAACGGGGTAGAAGTTGAGTGCTGTCAATAAAAAAGAAAGAAAACAACAGGTAGAAGTTCGGATTGAGAGGTGCACTTCTCTTTCTCTGTGGGTGTCATTAGTAGCAAAAATTCAGAAAACAGGCAGACATGATAAGAAATGCCGATGTTGCTGAACCTTTTAGTAGCCTACATGGCACAACATAATGTTGAATTGAAGGAGTTCCCAGCGGCAGCTGCCCGGAGGCTGTGGCGCCACTAGGTGTTGTTCGTCGTCCTTCCCATTCAGCAACCATGAACTGCCAGCCTAGCTGCTCTCCCTGGCGTGGGACCCATGACAATTCGTCGACGGTAGGCAGCAGCCCGAGGGCAGCGCCATTGGTTACATGGGGTAGGTCAAACTGAAGCCATTGCACATATCGACCTTCTCTCTCTCAGCTTGCTCGATACCATCGATAGGGAAGAATGCAAGATCAGGGGATATCAAATTAGGAGCGACGGCGGCGCCATGGGCAGGTCGCGGGGGCGCCATGGGCAGGTCGCGGGGGCGGTTGACGGCAGATGGAGGCCACCTCTGTGGTGGAAGCAGGGGAGGAAGGTCGGCGATGATCTGAGTCGGTGGGGCGCGGCGGCGGCGTTGTCCGGGAAGGAGGCCACGACGCACGAGCGACAGTAGAAGACGGAGGTTGGGGCGACAGCGCCGGTGGTAGTGGATTCAGGAGTCGGCGGGCCCGGTGGAGCTGGGGCGCGGTGGTGATGGTGGGGGAGGTCGTTCACGGCGGCGGAGGTGTGCATGTGGCGTCGCGGGGAGGTGGATCTCGGCGGCGGCGCGGGGAGGTGGGTCGTGGCGGCGGCGCAGGTAGTTGGATCACGGCGGTGGTGGTGCGCAGGCGGCAGCGTGGGTAGTTGGGTCATGGCGGCGGTGGTGCGCAGGCGGCAGCACAGGAAGGTGGGCGCTGGCGGCGGTGGTTACAGAGAAGGTGGGGGCGTGGGGAGATAAGATGAGGGTATTTTTTGTTTCGGGAAGTTCGGGAGGGCCACGTCGAGCACTATATAGGGGCAGCGTGATCCAAATAACTATTCTAATCCTGTGATTAGAATAGTGTTGTCCTATATATATATATATATAATATTGTCCAAAAATTATGCTAGTTGATGAGGAGCTCTGGAATAATACCACTAGCTCCTACAAAAATTGGCATAAGAAAATAAATTAGTTTGGTATTGTTTTTAAATCAAACAAATGTCAGAAAAATAGAAAAGGAAACAAAAATAGAAAAAAAAGGGAGCTTACCTCCGGCCTGGCACTGTGCGGCCTGGCCTGGCCCAGCAGGCCGGCCCAGCTGACTGGCGACGCCAGCCGTCGTCCTCCTGGCGCCAGGAGGACGATGGGCACGCGCTCGCCGCCCGCGCGCATGTGTGCCACCTCCTGCATGCCTGCCTAGCGTCCTCCTCGTTTCCCTGGATCGCCTGGATGACGCCACGCGACCACCCCAGGCCTCTCTCACTCTCCCCCGTCCTCTTCCCCACCTCTATCGCCCTCTCCTGCGACAGCCGAGCACTCCTGTCGCTCCAGCTCACCGCCGACGCGCTCCCCACCGTCCCCTCGCACCTCCGTCGTGTCCCAAAGCTCCGCCTCCTCGCGCTGAAGCCCTCCGCCGAGTCACGCAAGCCGGAATGCCCCGAGGAGCCGCCATCGCCATCGTCTTTGCCTCCAGCAGCCGTAGATCGCCATTGCCGCTCCGCCGTGTCCAGCGTGTCCCCAGCCACACCGAGCAACCCTGCAAGCCCGCTGTGAGCCCCGCCATCTTCTCCCCTTCTCCCCTGGCCTTCTGCGCCCTTTAGCCCCCTGGCTGCACGAGCCAAAGCTCACCTCCGATCGAGCACGTCGCCGGCGACATTCCGGCGACCCCCTGGCCACCCCACCATGCCCAACGGCCTTGTGAGCTCGCATAGAGGCCGTAGGAGGCAAGAGCCATGCGTTTTGCAGCCCGTAGCATCGACCTCCTCCTCGGCCGAACTCCGGCTGCCACCGAGGTCGATGCTGCCGCCGCCTCCGGCCACCCCACGGCCTCCGCGTGTCCCACTGGATGCGCACGAGCCTGGGCATCGCGTAGGTGGTCTCGACCGCGCATTTGGTCGCCGGAGATGCAATCCTGCAGCCCGCCGCCACGTCTGGCCTCGCCGGCGTCGAGCCGCCGGTGGGGTTAGCCCCGGTTGACTGGGTTTGACCCCGTCTAACCAGGGTTTGACCACCCTGGGTCACTGACGCATGGGGCCAGTCCTGTTAGCTAAACCAGTTTAGGTTTAATTTAAACTAGGATTAGCCACAATCACTAACACATGGGACCCACATGTCAGGTTTGACGCAGTCAGCGCTGTTGATTTCCTGATGCAAGCATGATGCAGTGCTGACGCAATTATTCTTTTCTGGTTTTAAAGTAAATCAAGAAATTCCAAAAAATGATATAAACTTCAAAAATTCATAGAAATTCAACCGTAGCTCAGAATGAAATAATTTATATATGAAAAATTATCAGAAAAATTCAATCTATCCATCTAGACTAGTTTCATGCATGACAAACCAACTTATACCTACTGTGTAAGTGAAACACTAAAATGGCATTTATAAAGGGCTTATTTTGGAGATGCATTTGAATCTTTGGGTTCAAATGGACTTCAGCCAAATAAAAGCTAGTTGCATTAGCTCAAACAACATCATATATTCATGCCATGTTCATGCATCATATTGTTGCATATGCTTGTGTATTGATTGCTGACACCGTTCCTTCTTGATAGGTCCTGCTTAGGAGACCGTTCCAGAGTTTTTGTCTGAGGAGCATTACCCCCTGTTGATCTACCAGGCAAGCAACCCCCCTTGTTCATTCTGATACAATCCTACTCTCTCGCTCCTGCTCTCTGTTATTGCATTAGGACAACAACTATTCAATTGCTACTTTGTGTTGCGGTAGTTGAACCCATTCCTCTGCATGACCTGTCATTGCCAAAGTAAATAGTTGAAACCCACAAGCATGTGTAGGAATTGATTGAACCCTTTGTTGTGTTCCTACCATGCCATGCCTGCTATTGCTTAGAGTGTGTCAGGTCCGATTCATTGGGAATGAATTGGAATGCGTTGCTATGTTCTGATGCTGAGAGTTAAGTGTGTGAACACAATTTGGTAAAGGTAGCCGTGAGAGGCCATGTATGAGTACATGGTGGGTTGTCTCGCTGGAAACGTCCTTAAGCATTGAGTTCTGTTTATGTTGTCCAATGACTAGTTACTACCACACATTGGGTTCTGGTATCTCGACCCCTCTCGACTTATTAACCGACTTGATCTCTGTCCAGGAGTCGCAACTAGTTTCTGGTGCTTGTAGGCAGTGTTATTCTTCTACCAAGTGGCACCCGACAGGGTGGGCTTGGGACAGACTAGGCACACGTGGCACGGTGTACTAAGTGGCACCCGGTTGGTGGGCTTGGGAACCCTGCTCACATCGTTTGGGGTCGTGATGGAAACCTCGGCCGGACTCCCTTGCGGATAGAACCCGAATAGGCGATAAACCTGGACTAGAGTCTTGTGTGGTTAGTTAGGTCGTGGCCGACACCCTCGCTAGGCTTCCTCTTGAAGGTTTCCGAGATACATGAAGTGTACATGGCGGTAAGTGGCGAGAGCGTGTGTGAAGAAGTACACCCCTGCAGGGTAAACATGATCTATTCGAATAGTCGGGTCCGCGGTTATGGACTTCTTGGATGCTTACGTGGAACATAGACAACTTGAAGTGGATACTCTAAAATGCTCAAGACAAGTGTGAGTGCTATGGATAGCCTTCTCGTAGGGAGACGGGGATGAATCCATAGTAGTGTATTGTGTGGTGATTAGTGGACTCGTGTGTGCTGCCTCACCTCAAAGAAGTTTCTCGTAGTCGTAGAACAGGATAGCCACTGAGTCAAAGCTGGCTTGCTGCAACTAAACCCCACATTACCTTCTTCATATAAATACATGTATGATAGGATCTGATGTAAGTCTTGCTGAGTACCTCTGTACTCACGTTGTTTCACTTATGTTTTTGCAGCGGAGACTTAGGTCTTACTAGTGTTCTCGTGGACTTCGATAAGTAGCTTGTACCTCAGCTACGATCTTGATCGGATGTTGTAGATAGCCAGGCTCTTCAGCCTTTTTCATTTGTAGATGTCTGTACTCAGACATATAATGCTTTCTCCGATTGCTTGTATGCTCTGAATGTTGGGTCATGTGACCCCTATTTGTAATAAATTCTATGATGACTCTTCTGAGTCTTTATCTATATGAGTTGTTGAGTTATGTTGTGATGCCATGTTGTACAGCACATACTTGCATGTTATGCGTACGTGTAATGTGTATTGCTATGTGTGGGATCCGACAACCTAGTTGTTTATTCTTGGTAGCCTCTCTTACCGGGAAATGTCTCCTAGTGCTTCCACTGAGCCATGGTAGCTTGCTACTGCTCTGGAACACTTAGGCTGGACGGCATGTGTCCTTCTTCGTTCCTTTGTCTGTCCCTTCGAGGAAATGTCACGCAGTGTCTATCGGAGTCCTGTTAGCCTGCTATAGCCCGGATTCTCTCGAGTCCTGTTAGCCCAGCTGCTACAGCCTGTATTCACTCGTTGGTGGCCGACACGTTCGTTGTTGGGTCATGTATGCCTGTCCCTGTAAGTTTGTGCCACCTTCGGTTTACGACTAGTCATGTCAGCCCGGGTTCTCTGTCATATGGATGCTAGCGACACAATCATATACGTGAGCCAAAAGGCGCAAACGGTCCCGGGCCAAGTAAGGTGGCACCCGTGGGAATACCGTGCGTGAGGCCGCAAAGTGATATGATGTGCTACAGGCTAGATCGGTGTGACTTAGGATCGGGATCTCGATAGCTTTGAAAAACATAAATAAAGCAACATGAGTACAAAGGTACTTAGCAAGACTTGCATCAGATCCTATCATACATGTATTTGTATCAAGAAGGTAATGTGGGGTTTAGTTGCAGCAAGCCAGTGATAGACTACTATGGATTCATCCCCGTATCCCTACGAGAAGGCCATCCATAGCACTCACACTTGTCTTGAGCATTTTAGAGTATCCACTTCAAGTTGTCTATGTTCCACGTAAGCATCCAAGAAGTCCATAACCATGGACCCGGCTATTCGAATAGATCATGTTAACCCTGCAGGGGTGTACTTCTTCACACATGCTCTCGCCACTTACCGCCATGTACACATCATGTATCTCGGCAACCTTCAAGCGGAAGCCTGGCGAGGGTGTCGACCACGACCTGACTAACCACACAAGACTCTAGTCTAGGTTTATAGCCTATTCGGGTTCTATCCGCAAGGGAGTCCGGCTGAGGTTTTCATCACGGCCCCAAACGATGTGAGTAGGGTTCCCAAGCCCACCAACCGGGTGCCACTTAGTACACCGTGCCATGTGTGCCTTGTCTGTCCCAAGCCCACCCTGCCGGGTGCCACTTGGTAGAAGAATAACACTGCCTACAAGCACCAGAAACTAGTTGCGACTCCTGGAAAGAGATTAAGTCGGTTAATAAGTCGAGAGGGGTCGAGTTACCGGAACCCAATGTGTGGTAGTATCTAGTCATTGGACAACATACACAGAACTCGGTGCTTAAGGACGGTTCCGGTGAAACGACCCACCATGTACTCCTATGTGACGCCCCGAGACTGACGCTCCAGAAGACTTCCAGATACCCTGAGTTTCGTCGTGTGATTTTTTTTTGTTTGTTGCATCTCTTGCATTGCATCATGTCATCATGCAACCCTTTTTAAAAACTCAGATAAATAAATTGTATGGATCTCCGATCCATTTAAATCGAGGGAATTCACATGGTGTTTTCTCTTTATAACATATCCTCCCAATATTATTAGGGAGCTATAACAAAGTTTTCCATTCTTTGGGAATCACCATAACACACGTGCAAAATAAATCCCATGCCTTTTCTGCTCGGAGTTGATCTCAAAACCTTGTCAATAATTCTTTCTCTGTTTATTGGTGCCCCACCAAAAATCTCAACATTTTGGACATTTCAAACGCACACTTCTTATTCAAACTCATTTTAATTTAATTCAAATGAGTTCGAATCCAATCTTCGCTCAAATGCTCATTTATAGTTTTCTTGGATCAAGCTCATTTTTATGAGTTCGGGAAAATTACCCCCATGCGCAAATGCTATCCCAAACACTTCCTTTCCTCTCCTTTTCCTCTTTGGTATTTTCTGTTTTGGGAAATAAAAGAGTAGAGGGAAAGAGAAATAGCCCAGCCCAGCAGCCCAATCGCACCACGCTGGCCCATTTGCCTCCCAAATCCCAGTCGCTGCGCTGTTAACCCTAGCTCGACCCCGCTGTTCGATCTCTCACCTCGTTTCCCCTCCGCAACCACTCACACATGCACGCACACAGCTAGCGCCAGGAGGAGCGCTCATGCTCGATCCCCATGGTGCGTCGCCCCTCCCAGTGATGCCACCCTCCTTCCTCTTCTGCGCTGGCGCCATCCATCCCCGTCGCCCCGCTGCATCGCCTGAAGCCACCCCGCGTCTCGCCTCCTCCGTCTGCTTCCCCTGCTTCGAGGAGCAGCTTGGGAACGAGCAGCCCCGCCCGCCTGCCAGGCCACCGGGGCTCCCTCCGCCGTCGAGCAGCCTAGCAGATGAGCCCCGCGCCTCCCCCACCTCGGATCCGGCCGCCCCGCGCCAAGTCCCTCTGCTGCTCCCCTGCTTTGCACCCACAGTCGTTGTCCTCCGCGCCTGCAGGAGCGCCAACGCCACCAGGACACCATCCCGTGCCCAAGCTCCTTCGTCCCTGAGCTCCGTTCGTGCTGCCGTTTGCCCGGATCCGGCGCCAGCCGACCAGGATCCACACGTCTTCGCCATTCCTGGCGCTGTCGGAGCCATGCTTCAAGTCCCCGCCGTCAAGCTCCACCACCGTTTGATCTCCACCTCGCCATGGACGAGGACGTCCCCAGCAGTAGGCTATCTACCTCACCTCCTGGACCCTTGCTCGTTTGGTTGCCACACGCTGTTGCCTTTGAGCGCCATCGACGCATCTCCGTGTGGAACTTGCCAAGTACCCCGACGTTCATCACCATGCACGACTACAGAACCAAGGGAACCAATACCCTCGACCTGGGGACACGAAGTTGTTCACCTACGGGGATTCACCAAGTACCCTTCGGATGCGCCAAGTTCGACTACAAGGACGGTCAAGTACCTCTACCGCCACCCAGACATCTACGGAAATGTGTACGACTACGACGCCAAGTACCCCTTCGAGTTGATGAGACCGGCAAGACCGAACACCCCAAGTACCACGACTACCCATGAGGACATCGGTTCCGTCAAGTTCGACTACAACGGGTGTACAACTACCGCCGCTGTGATTTTGACAAGACGTCGTGTACCTCTACTTCCACTACCCTCGCCGATGATCGATAGCACCACTACTTCCCGCTACGATCGTCCCGAGAACGTCTACTTCCCCTACACTGCATCGAACCTGATCCGCTCCGAAAATGCACGCTTCGAAGGTATAACCAATGAGACGATCACCCATGTACCGAATGCATGTTGTATGAGATGTACCATATGTTTGCATCGTGCCCGTTTGTTTCATGAACGTTCCTCCTCGTTTGCCATGTCGTCGACCCGTGGGAACCCGGTAACCGGGAGCACCCCACCATCTTGCATGACACGCACACGTCACACTTCCTTTTGCACCGGTATCTCCATGAGCTACCGGAATCGATATGTTGCCGTGGCATCATTTTCGAATTCGTTGTCATAACACCCTTTCTTTCCACCACGGTGACAAATGTTTCATAACATGCTCATGTCAACATTTTCATAAAATTGCATAAACCTTGATTATGTCATCCGCATCATGTTAACAACATTTAAATGGTTAAAATTGTGTTTGCATTAAATTGCTAAATGACATATGTGGATTTTCAGAATTGTTGTTTGTGTTTCCGGCCTCATTTAAACTTGACTAAATAGGTAGTTTAATTATGCATCACCCACATTTTATATTGTTGGGTACATAACCGAGAGAGAACTAAATAATTGATGTGGTGTTCCGTCAATATGCAACTCGTTGCATATTGAGCTCCACTTAACTTGTAGTGTTGTTTGCTTCACCTTGCCATGCCATGTATATTTAAACCGGACATGCATCAAACTTGGTTGTGCATCGTGCCATGTTTTCTGATGGTTGTTTACCATGTTGTTTACTTCTTTCCGGTTTTGCTTTTCTCGTTAGCTTCGGTTTCGTTTAGGAGTTGGGAGGATTCGTTCGACTACGTTCGTTTGTCTTCTTCTTGGATTCGTTCTTCTTCCTATTGGGATTTCAGGCAAGATGACCATTACCCTCGATATCACTTCTATCTTTGCTTGTTAGTTGCTTCGTTCTATCGCTATGCTATGCTACCTATCTCTTGTTTACCATGCCTCCCATATTGCCATGTCAAGCCTCTAACCCACCTTCCTAGCAAACCGTTGTTTGGCTAAGTTACCGCTTTGCTCAGCCCCTCTTATAGCATTGTTAGTTGCAGGTGAAGTTGAAGATTGCTCCATGTTGGACATGTTTATGTTGGGATATCACAATATCTCTTATTTTATTTAATGCATCTATATACCTGGTAAAGTGTGGAAGGCTCGACCTTATGCCATGTGTTTTATTCCACTCTTGTCGCCTTAGTTTCCGTCATACCAGTGTTATGTTCCTTGATTTTGCGTTCCTTATGCGGTCGGGTTTATAGGAACCCCTTGACAGTTCGCCTTGAATAAAACTCCTCCAGCAAGGCCCAACAATTGTTTTCCATTTGGCTAACAACCTATAACCCTCCCTTGGGGTCTGCAGCCCCGAGGGTCATCTTTATTTTAACCCCCCCCCCCCCCGGGCCAGTGCTTCTCTAAGTGTTGGTTCGAACTGGGCAGCCTGCAGGGCCACCTCGAGGAAACTTGAGGGCTGGTTTTACTCGTAGCTTGTCCCATCCGGTGTGCCCTGAGAACGAGATATGTGCAGCTCCTATCGGGATTTGTCGGCACAGTCGGGTGGTCTTGCTGGTCTTGTTTTACCATTGCCGAAATGCCTTGTAACCGGGATTCCGAGACTGATCAGGTCTTTCCGGGAGAAGGAATATCCTTCGCTGATCGTGAGAGCTTGTGATGGGCTAAGTTGGGACACCCTGCAGGATATAAACTTTCGAGAGCCGTGACCGCGGTTATGTGGCAGATGGGAATTTGTTAATATACGGTTGTAGAGAACTTGACACTTGACTTAATTAAAATGCATCAACCGCGTGTGTAGCCGTGATGGTCTCTTTTCGGCGGAGTCCGGGAAGTGAACACGGCTTGGGTTATGTTTGAACGTAAGTAGTCTTCGGGATCACTTCTTGATCACTTCCAGATGACGACCGTTGCGTAGTTTCTCTTCTTACTCTTGTACCCGCCTTTAGCCACCATATTTTGCTTATCAAATGCTGCAACTCCACCTCATTACCACATCCTACCCATAAGCTTAAATAGTCTTGATCTCGCGGGTTTTGAGATTGCTGAGTCCTCGTGACTCACAGATACTACCAAAACAGTTGAAGGTGCCGATGATACCAGTGCAGGTGATGCTACCGAACTCAAGTGGGAGTTCGACAAGGTCCTTGGCCGTTACTACGTGTCTTTTCCTCATGATCAGTAGTGGAGCCCAGTTGGGACAATCGGGGATCTAGCATTTGGGGTTATCTTCCTTTTCATTTGGATTTGTCCGTAGTCGAACTATGTGTGTATTTTGGATGATGTATGACTTATTTAAGTATTGTGTAAAGTGGCGATTGTAGGCCAACTCTATTTATTGCTTTATTGTTCATTACATGGGATTGTGTGAAGATGACCCTTCTTGCGACAAATTCACAATGCGGTTATGCCTCTAAGTCGTGCCTCGACACGTGGGAGATATAGCCGCATCATGGGCGTTACAAGTTGGTAATCAGAGCCATCCCCGACTTAGGAGCCCCCTGCTTGATCGAATCGCTGACGTTGTTGAGTCTAGAACAAAATGTTTTGAGTCTTAGGATTATATATATATCGGAGAGTAGGATTCTTTTTACTCCTTAGTCCATTCGTCGCTCTGGTGAGGCCTCCTGACGTAGATGTATTGTCTTTCCTCTCCTCAACTTTCACGAATTTTTTTAGGATCATGCGGGTATCTTGGGATCGTTCCGATATTCTTCTTATGAGAACATTGTTCTTGGTGCCTCCTGACATTTAGGGGTTGTGGCAGTGTCCCAGGGAGTTGAGCTCCGAGGTGTTGTCGTCATAATTTTATCGTTGCAGTTCTGGAATACCTGAGTTTTCGCCGACATCGAAAATCTCTTTTATGCAGCTAGTAGTGAGATAACCTCGACGCCACCCAGTACTGGAGCGGGAGTTCAGGAGTATTGCCATAGCTCGTATAACAGATGCTTTTCGAAGGTTGAGGTACACGATTGACGAAGGTTTCTTGGTTATGTGTTGACGGATGGATACATCTTTGTAAGTGCATCTAGTGCCCCTTAGTGATTTGGGTGTATTGAAGACTTATAGGTTAAGGGACTAATATGTTTGTGAGTGTACACAGGCTTTATAAGTCAATGAGGAGTTTGATATTTACAGTGAAAGTCGACCCCTAAAAATGAATGTCTTCGGCTGAAGACCTTGGTTCTCCTGAAGACTTTGAAAGTGAAGAAATTGACTGAACTGATATGAGATTTCCAATGGCTTCACTCGAAGGATTGGGTAGGTGTAGGATTTTGAGATGAGCATCACTTGGAAATCTGTTTCCTTAGTATTACTCCAGGCGGTTAAACCAAAATCACATAGAACAAGGGAGTATCTTGCTCTGATACCAATTGAAAGTGCGTTACATCGACTAGAGGGTGGTGAATAGGCAATTTTTAAGCTTGGATGTAGGTATTGTTAGTTTGGGTGAGATAATTATTTCTTCCCCCTTGTATCCCCAACACTAGATTGCATAACCAGAAAGTTTCGGGAGTTTTATAGGTGGGAATTCAAGTAGCTCTAGTTTTTTTCTCTTTCCGACAGATGCATGATATAAGATTGGGGTTCGATGTCTAGTGGTCCGCCTATCCACGGTCGTTTTTACAGTGGTCTCGTTGTGTCTTAATGAGTCCCTGGCTATGCTGACTCGGGGACGCTTCGTATGTCATGTGCACTGCCTTGTACATGATGGTGCTGTATGATCGAGCCCGTGTGGGCCCCACCACGAAAACTTCAGACGAAATCTCTATCATATGTTTGTTTCCGACTTATTTTGCAAACCAAATCCTTTGTTTTGTTTTATTTGTGGTATTCGAGTTGCTTCGAAGTCAAATGTTGAATCCATACCTTTCCTAAATGATGTTCTCATATTGCTATGTGAATACTAATCCTTCTTGATCATCGAGGTCGTCATGTTAATTCTTTTCCAATCGGCGTGCTTCTCTTCAAGTGGATCTGATCATTTCAACATTTGCGAGATCAATTCTAGGTTTTCTCAACGGTGTTTGTTTCATCCGTCCCAAGTTGTCTTTGTTTTCCCGCCCTCCCACCCTTTTCTTCAAGGACTCAGATTTCTTAATCGGGTATCCATTTTATTGATGGGAAGTCTCTCCATTCTTTTCAATCAATGTTCTGATCCGGTGATCCCTCGTGAAGATGCTCACGAGCTTCAAGTTCATCATTCTTCATTCTCGTATTCTTTTCCGGTGGATTTAACTCAAGCTTTTGGTGTTGATCATATCCCTTTCCTCGTTTCAAATGCAATCCCATGCCGGGGCATTTCATAATCGTTCAACTCTCTCTATTCGTATCCGGAGTGCTAAAGATATCTCAGAAGAATCATGTTTCCATTCTTAATCTGTTCAAGTTACTTCGAGGTTTTTCTCTCATTCAAACTATTTAATTCTACCGGTGCAATCTCTATTTCAAGCAATCCTTCAATGATGTTTCTTTCGAGTGGGCCCTAACCCACAGGTCTCTTCCCAAGATCTTACCTAACTCTTCTAATTTATCCGGAGTGATTCCCAAAGTCTTTCGAAGTTTGACGTAAGAATGAATTTTCATCAGTCATATTCCTTCTCCAAGATCGCTTTCAAAATATTTTCATCGTTGGTTCATCATTTCTATTCTTCTTTGTTCTGAAGTGCCTCAACAATTTTGGTGGTTCTCGTCATCATTCTCAGCAGGTGAAGACCGAAGAAGTGTTTCCTCAAAATCTTGTCCCTTCTCTTGAAGATTCATGGTTCTAGCTTTATGCCATCCTCTCATAATTGTTTTCGATTGTGAGAATTCTTTTCAACCATCCGACGCGTTTCAGGAGTTGCTTCCTTTCTCGATCATCCGAAGGCCATCATTTCTGAATATTACTCATTCTCAGCATTCAGCTCTTGTTCTCCAAATCTTAGCAGTGGATCATTGAAGACTTTTCTCTAGTTTATGCTATATCTCTCTTAATCCTTTCTACAGGAATAAGTAGTATGCCAAATCCATTGCTTGTCATCAATTTAATTTGATGAAGGATAAGCATACAATAAATCTTATTCTTATTTCCTCGAGGTGATTCAATTCTTTTCTTCCGAAGATTGTTCATGATGAAGTAATTCTCGGTTCTAGTGTTTCATCTTTTCCTTTTTCGGAGTTCCAAATTTTCTCGGTTATATCATCGCGAAGCTCCATCTAAATCATTGCAAGGCTTCACCTTGTGTTTTCAACCTCTCTTTCTTTCTATCATCCTTTTATTACCGGAGTTCTCTATGGAGGCTCTACATGGTGGTTCGTCAAGGATTCCTTTCATTCTTCAATTGTCCTTCAAGATTTCTCTCGAAGTTATGACCCGCCAAGCTACACTCTAAAATAAACATGGTGCTCAACACATGTTTTGTTTTGAGGAGTTCAAGCATTCTTCATCTTGCATCCGAAGTGCAATTCTTCCTACCTTATCTTTTGAGATGGCGATATGTCATTCTTGACAATTTCCTTTCATGCTTCATGATTCACAAGTTGTCAGGAATGAGATATTTAAACCCATCATTTTTTCTTCGTTCATGAGAGCTTTTCAACCCAGCAATTTCTTTGTTGGAGTTATCTTGGGTTATATTTCACCTAAAGCCTTCCATTGGGAATGCTGCTATTTGTGGTGTGTATCTATGATCCGAGTTTTCTCTTTATCCTCTTGGCGAAAGAAGTTTTAATCCCTTTGTTCATCGCAATCAAATCTTTTTTCCCATGAGTGGCAAGTTGGCACCTCATAATTTTGAGATGTTTTCCAATAAGCCCACAACAAGCTTATCCTTTTGTTGTTGATAATCCAACAACTTCGTTCTAGCATTTCCTGTAAGCGTGCTCTTTCAAGATCAAGTTTTCCTCCGTTCATTCCATTCCATTCTTTCATTTCTTCCGGAGGCATTGTGATGTTGTGCTCTTCACCCATCACCTCGTTTTGTCAAGTTCATGTTATTTTCTTGCTTATCCATTTAACCGAAGTGTTGTGTTCGCATTCAAGTTCTTTTATCTTATCAAGTTTTGCCTTTCTTTTCAACCGGAATGTTGTCTGAAATCCTTCTTACCCCGTGTGCCATTCTTTCAATAGTTCCGGAGGCAGTGTGTTGTTGATTTCATCAAGTATCATCCCATCTTCTCAAGTTCATGTTCTATTCCTTCCATGTTCAAGCGGAGTGCTACCTGGATTCTTCCTCTCTCATCTTGTTTTAACCGGAGTAGTTTCGAATTCTATCTTGTCCATTAAACTCTTGATTCATGCCTTTGCAACCTTCTCGTAATGTTCCTTGTTCCTCTTTTCTAACAGATTGTTTGCAATCTCGTTCATCTCTGTTGTACTCTTTCTTTTAATTTGCTCAACCTCTCAAGGTTCGTGGTTTCACTCGTTCGTCAAAGAAGCAACTTTGTTTTATCTCTTCCATTTTCGTTTCTCTCCGGTGCCATCCTTAGGATCTCGGGTCGAGGTCCTATATTAGTGGAGGACAGTTGTGACGCCCCGAGACCGACGCTCCAGAAGACTTCCAGATACTCTAAGTTTCGTCGTGTGTTTTGTTTTGTTTGTTGCATCTCTTGCATTGCATCATGTCATCATGCAACCCTTTTTTAAAAACTCAGATAAATAAATTGTATGGATCTTCGATCCATTTAAATCGAGGGAATTCACATGGTGTTTTCTCTTTATAACATATCCTCCCAATATTATTAGGGAGCTATAACAAAGTTTTCCATTCTTTGGGAATCACCATAACACACATGCAAAATAAATCCCATGCCTTTTCTGCTCCGAGTTAACCTCAAAACCTTGTCGATAATTCTTTCTCTGTTTATCAGAGCCCCACCAAAAATCTCAACATTTTTGGACCTTTCGAACACACACTTCTTATTCAAACTCATTTGAATTTAATTCGAACGAGTTCGAATCCAATCTTCGCACACATGCTCATTTATAGTTTTCTTGGATCAAGCTCATTTTTATGAGTCCGGGAAAATTACCCCCATGCGCAAATGCTATCCCAAACACTTCCTTTCCTCTCCTTTTCCTCTTTGGTATTTTGTGTTTTGGGAAAGAGTAGAGGGAGAGAGAAATAGCCCAGCCCAGCAGCCCAATCGCACTGCGCTGGCCCATTTGCCTCCCAAAGCCCAGCCGTTGCTCTGTTAACCCTAGCCCGACCCCCTGCTCGATCCCTCACATCGTTCCTCCTCCGCCGCCACTCACACACGCACGCACACAGCTAGCGCCATGAGGAGCGCCCGCGCTCATTCCCCATGGCACACCTCCCCTCCCAGTGACGCCGCCTTCCTTCCTCTTCTGCCCCGGAGCCGTCCATCCCCGTCGCCCCGCTGCATCGCCTGAAGCCACCCCGCGTCTCGCCTCCTCCATCGGTTTCCCCTGCTTCGAGCAGCAGCTTGGGAATGAGCAGCCCCGTCGGCCTGCCAGGCCACCGGGGCTCCCTCCGCCGTTGAGCAGCCCAGCAGATGAGCCCCGTGCCTCCCCCGCCTCGGATCCGGCCGTCCCCGCGCCCTCTGTTGCTCCCCTGCTTCGCGCCCGCAGTCGTCGTCCTCCGGGCTCGCAGGAGCGCCAACGCCGCCAGGACACCATCCCGCGCCCAAGCTCCTTCGCCCCTGAGCTCCATTCGTGTTGTCGTTTGCCCGGATCCGGCGCCAGCCGACCAGGATCCACCCGTCTTCGCCGTTCCCGGCGCTGTCGGAGCCACGCTTCAAGTCCCCGCCGTCAAGGTCCACCACCGTTTTATCTCCACCTAGCCATAGACGAGGCCGTCCCCAGCAGCAGGCTATCTTCCTCACCTCCTGCGCCCTTGCTCGTTTGGTTGCCACACGCTGCTGCCTTTAAGCGCCATCGACGCATCTCCATGTGGAACCTGCCAAGTACCTCGACGTTCATCATCATGCACAACTACAGCGCCAAGGGAACCACTACCCTCGACCCGGGGACACGAAGTTGTTCACCTACGGGGATTCACCAAGTACCCTTCGGATGCGCCAAGTTCGACTACATGGATGGTCAAGTACCTCTACCACCGCTCGGACATCTACGAAAATGTGTATGACTACGACGCCAAGTACCCCTTCGAGTTGATGAGACCAGCAAGACCGAAGACCCCAAGTACCACGACTACCCACGAGGACATCGGTTCTGTCAAGTTCGACTACAACGGGTGTACAACTACCGCCGCCATGATTTTGACAAGACATCGTGTACTTCTACTTCCACTACCCTCGCCGATGACCGATAGCACCACTACTTCCCACTACGACCCGTGTACTACCATTTCTGCTACGACCGTCCCGAGAACGTCTACTTCCCCTACACCGCATCGAACCCGATCCACTCCAACAATGCATGCTTCAAAGGTATAACCAATGAGACGATCACCCGTGGACCGAATGCATGTTGTATGAGATGAACTGTATGTTTGCACTGTGCCCGTTTGTTTCATGCACGTTCCTCCTTGTTTGCCATGCCGTCGACCCGTGGGAACCCGGTAACCGGGAGCACCCCACCATCTTGCATGACTAGCTCATGTCACACTTCCTTTTGCACCAGTATCTCCATGAGCTACCGGAATCGATATGTTGCCGTGGCATCATTTTCAAATTCATTGTTGTGACACCCTTTCTTTCCACCACGGTGACAAATGTTTCATAACATGCTCATTTCAACATTTTCATTAAATTGCATAAACCTTGATTATGTCATCTGCATCATGTTAACAACATTTAAATGGTTAAAATTGTGTTTGCATTAAATTGCTAAATGACATATGTGGATTTTCCAGAATTGTTGTTTGTGTTTCCGGCCTCATTTAAACTTGACTAAATAGATAGTTTAATTATGCTCCACCCCTTGCCATGTTTAATAACATTTAATATTGTTGGGTACATAACCGAGAGAGAACTAAATAATTGATGTGGTGTTCCGTCAATATGCAACTCGTTGCATATTGAGCTCCACTTAAATAGTAGTGTTGTTTGCTTCACCTTGCCATGCCATGTATATTTAAACCGGACATGCATCATACCTGGTTGTGCATCGTGCCATGTTTTGTGATGGTTGTTTACCATGTTGTTTGCGTCTTTCCGGTTTGCTTTTCTCGTTAGCTTCGGTTTCGTTCCGGAGTTGACATGATTCGTTCGACTACGTCCCTTTGTCTTCTTCTTGGATTCGTTCTTCTACCTATCGGTATTTCAGGCAAGATGACCATTACCCTCGATATCACTTCTATCTTTGCTTGCTAGTTGCTTCGTTCTATCGCTATGCTGCGCTACCTATCACTTGTTTACCATGCCTCCCATATTGCCATGTCAAGCCTCTAACCCACCTTCATAGCAAACCATTGTTTGGCTAAGTTACCACTTTGCTCAGCCCCTCTTATAGCATTGTTAGTTGCAGGTGAAGTTGAAGATTGCTCCATGTTGGACATGTTTATGTTGGGATATCACAATATCTCTTATTTTATTTAATGCATCTATATACCTGGTAAAGGGTGGAAGGCTCGGCCTTATGCCATGTGTTTTGTTCCACTCTTGCCGCCTTAGTTTATGTTCCATGATGTTGTGTTCCTTACGCGGTCGGGTTTATGGGAACCCCTTGACAGTTCGCCTTGAATAAAACTCCTCCAGCAAGGCCCAACATTGGTTTTCCATTTGCCTAACAACCTATGACCCTCCCTTGGGGTCTGCAGCCCCGAGGGTCATCTTTATTTTAACCCCCCCCCCCCCCCGGGCCAGTGCTTCTCTAAGTGTTGGTTCAAACTGGGCAGCCTGCGGGGCCACCTCGGGAAACTTGAGGGCTGGTTTTACTCGTAGCTTGTCCCATCCGGTGTGCCCTGAGAACGAGATATGTGCAGCTCCTATTGGGATTTGTCAGCACAGCCGGGTGGTCTTGCAGGTCTTGTTTTACCATTTCTGAAATGTCTTATAACCATGATTCCGTGACTGATCAGGTCTTTTTGGGAGAAGGAATATCCTTCGCTGATCGTGAAAGCTTGTGATGGGCTAAGTTGGGACACCCCTGCAGGGTATAAACTTTCGAGAGCCGTGCCCGCGGTTATGTGGCAGATGTGAATTTGTTAATATCCGATTGTAGAGAACTTGACACTTGACTTAATTAAAATGCATCAACCGCGTGTGTAGCCGTGATGGTCTCTTTTCGGCGGAGTCCGGGAAGTGAACACGGCTTGGGTTATGTTTGAACGTAAGTAGTCTTTAGGATCACTTCGTGATCACTTCTAGATGACGACCGTTGCATAGTTTCTCTTCTTACTCTTGTACTCGCCTTTAGCCACCATATTTTGCTTATCAAATCCTGCAACTCCACCTCATTACCACATCCTACCCATAAGCTTAAATAGTCTTGATCTCGCGGGTTTTGAGATTGCTGAGTCCTCATGACTCACAGATACTACCAAAACAGTTGCAGGTGCCGACGATACCAGTGCAGGTGATGCTACCGAACTCAAGTGGGAGTTCGACGAGGTCCTTGGCCGTTACTACATGTCTTTTCCTGATGATCAGTAGTGGAGCCCAGTTGGGACGATCGGGGATCTAGCATTTGGGGTTAGCTTCCTTTTCATTTGGATTTGTCCGTAGCCGGACTATGTGTGTATTCTGGATGATGTATGACTTATTTAAGTATTGTGTCAAGTGGCGATTGTAAGCCAGCTCTATTTATCCCTTTCTTGTTCATTACATGGGATTGTGTGAAGATGACCCTTCTGGCGACAAAATCACAATGCGGTTATGCCTCTAAGTCGTGCCTCGACATGTGGGAGATACAGCCGCATCGTGGGCGTTAAATCCTACATGGCCTCTCACCGCTACCTTTACCAAATCGTGTTCACACACTTAACTCTCAGCATCAGAACATAGCAGTGCATTCCAATTCATTCCCAATGAATCAGACCTAACACACTCTAAGCAATAGCATGCATGGCATGGTAGGAACACAACAAAGGCTTCAATCAACTCCTACACATGCAAGTGGATTTCAACTATTTATTGTGGCAATGACAGGTCATGAAGAGGAATGGGTTCAACTATCGCAGCACAAGTAGCAATTGAATCATTGTTGTCCTAATGCAATAACAGAGAGCAGGAGCAAGAGAGTAGGATTGTGTCAGAATGAACAAGGAGGGGTTGCTTGCCTGGTAGATCAACAGGGGGCACTGCTCCTCAAACAGATACTCTGGAACGGTCTCCGAAGTAGGACCTATCGAGAAGGAACGGTGTTGGCAATCAATACACAAGCATATGCAACAATATGATGCATTAACATGGCATGAATATGTGATGTTGTTTGAGCTAATGCAACTAGCTTTTATTTGGTTGAAGTCCATTTGAACCCAAAGATTCAAATGCATCTCCAAAATAAGCCCTTTATAAATGCCATTTTTGTGCTCACTTATACAATAGGTATAAGTTGGTTTGTCATGCATGAAACTAGTACAGATGGATAGATTGAATTTTTCTGATAATTTTTCATATATAAATTATTTCAATCTGAGCTACGGTTGAATTTCTATGAATTTTTGAAGTTTATATCATTTTCTGGAATTTCCCGATTTACTTTAAAACCAGAAAAGAATAACTGCGCCAGCACTGCGTCATGCAAGTCAACAACGCTGACTGGGTCAAACCTGACGTGTGGGTCCCATGTGTCAGTGACTGTGGCTAATCCTAGTTTAAACTAAACCTAAACTGGTTTAGTAAACAGGGCTGGCCCCACGCGTTAGTGACCCAGGGTGGTCAAATCCTAGTCAGACGGGGTCTAACCCAGTCAACCGGGGCTAACGCCACCGGCGACTCGATGCCGGCCAGGCTAGACGCAGCGGTGGGCTGCGGGATTGCGTCTCCGGCGACCAAACACACGGTGGAGACCACCTACGCGATGCCCAGGCTGGCGCGCCACCAGTGGGACACACGAGAGGCTGTGGGGTGGCCAGAGGCGATGGCGGCATCGACCTCGGTGGCGGCCGGAGTTTGGCCGAGGAGGGGGTCGACGCTACGGGCTGCAAAACACATGGCGCTTGCCTCCTACGGCCTCTACGCGAGCTCACAAGGCTGTTGGGCATGGTGGGGTGGCCAGGGGGTCGCCGGAATGTCGCCGGCGATGAGCTCGAGCGAAGGTGAGCTTCGGCTCGTGCAGCCAGGGGGCTAGAGGGCGCAGAAGGCCAGGGAAGAAGGGGAAGAAAATGGCGGGGCTCACAGCGGGCTCGCAGGGTTGCTCGGTGTGACCGGGGACGCGTTGGAGACGGCAGAGCGGCGATGGCGACCTAAGGCGGCCGGAGGCGAAGACGACGGCGATGGCGGCTCCTCGGGGCATTCCGGCTTGCATGACTCGGCGGAGGGCTTTGGCGCGAGGAGGCGGAGCTCTGGGACACAACGGAGGTGCGATAGGACGGCGCGGAGCGCGTCGGCGGTGAGCTGCAGCGCCGGTAGCGCTCGGCTGTTGCGGGAGAGGGCGACAGAGGCGGGGAGGAGGACGGGGGAGAGTGAGAGAGGTCTGGGGGGTCACGTGGCATCGTCCGGGCGATCCAGGGCAACGACGAGGACGCCAGGCAGGCATGCAGGAGGTGGTGCGCATGCGCGCGGGCGGCGAGCGCGTGCCCATCGTCCTCCTGGCACCAGGAGGACGACGACTGGCGTCGCCAGTCAGCTGGGTCGGCCTGCTGGGCCGCTGGGCTAGGCCAGGCCGCATAGTGCCAGGCCGCAGGTAAGCTCCCTTTTTTCTATTTCTGTTTCCTTTTCTATTTTTCTGACATTTGTTTGATTTAAAAACAATACCAAACTAATTTATTTTCTTATGCCAATTTTTGTAGGAGCTAGTGGTATTATTCCAGAGGTCCTCATCAACTAGCATAATTTTTGGAGAATATTATATATATATATATATATATATATATAACAATATATATCCAAAGCAAATAATTACTGCATTAATTCCAAATGTCGAGAATAAATATCTATGAGCTCCTAAAAATATTGGTTTGAATTTTAACTCTGACCAATATTTTCAGAGAGCAACATGAACATTTTCTTGGACCTTTTTGGAGCAAGTTTTATTTGGGACATTTCCAAAAATGATTTTTGAGGGTTTCACAAATCCCCATTTCAAATTTAAATGGAATTTAAGCATGATGCACACATGACTAGCTAGTCTAGGTCATACCAGAACTAGGGATGTGACAGCTCTTGGCGTGCAACGAGCAACGGCGCGATGTCCAGGTGCAGCGGCAACGGGGATCTAGCAATGACGAGGCCAAGACGCGGATCTGGGCGGAGAGAACCCATCTCCGACAATGGTGGTGACGTTGGAGCATGAACGAACACAGGGGAGGCAGAGAAGCTCGTGTCCATGCCAGCATGGGACTTGGCTCGGCGATGGCGAACTGGGGCCGGCGGGGTATGAAGCGACGGAGTCGATCTTGACCCGATCCAGTCAAAATGAGGCGCCTGGCTCGCCCTCGATGCAGAGGAGGTCGGCGGACAGCGGCGCTGGCCCGCGGCTGTCTAGGCGGCGGCTACGAGGCAACCGAACACGCAGGGGACAGCGAAACTGGAGCGGCGATGGGGCAGTAGCCGGTAATGGCTCCGGTGGCAGGCGTGGTTGAGGGAGGAGGCGAACGGGCGCGGGACAGCAAGGCGGTTGGAGGGGTTGCCGGCGTCGAAGAAGAAGCAGGGGCGGTGGAGCGGAGCAAAGCAGCAGCTCAGACAGCGAGGCGATGAGAAGCAGAGGACGAGGAGGTCGACGAGGCTTTGGGCAGAGGCGCTGGCGTGGGGAGCTCCTCTCCCTAGTGCGTTGTGTGTGTGTGTGGCGGCGGTGCGGGAGGAAGAGAGGGAGAGGGTGAGAGGAGGGGATCGGGGCTAGGTGTAGGAAGGGCTTAGGTGGGCTTTGGGAGGCCGGCCCAATGGACAGGGAGGTGCTGGGCTCTCCACTCCCTCTCTCATATTTCCCAAAATAGAAAAAGGAAGAAAGTAAAGAGAGAAAGGAAAAGGTTGGAGAATGAACTTTGGCATGCAAATAATTTTCCTAGACTCGCGAAAATGAGCTTGATCCAAGAAAAATAGAAGTTGGCACGAATGCAAGATTTAAATTCAAACTCATTTGAATAACATTCAAATGAGTTTTAATTGGGACTAGGTTTTTGTTGTGGCCAAAAATGTTGAGAATTTTGGTGAGGCTTCAATAGATGAAGAAAGAATTATAGACAAGGTTTGGATGTCACACTTGATGTAGAAAAGGCATGTGATTAAATTGCAAGTGAGTTCATGGATAATTTCCAATTAATGGAATATTTTTTTAGCTCCCTGAAATATTGGGAGGATATGTTATAAAAAGAAATCACCATGTGAATTCCCTTGATTTAAATAGATCAATGGTCTATGCAATTTATTTAGTTGGGTTTTAAAAAGGGTTGCATGAAGACATGATGCAATGCAAATGATGCAATGATGAATGCAACAAACAAACAAATCACACGATGAAACTCGGAGTACATGGAAGGCATCTGGAGCGTCGGTCTCGGGTCGTTACACGACCCGACTAACCAGAGATTGTCGGGAACTTAGGTCCACCTCAACCGGGCTGGTACCGCCTGTCCCTTCAACCCGGAGTAACAGTACATGGGGGCTACATGTAAAGGTAACCGGGTGTCCGTAACATCAAGGGGGGAACCCGAGGAATCACCCTTGATGGATTCCCACTCGATGTAACCATCAAGGTGAACATATGAGGAATCACCCTCGAGGTTCACACTTGAAGTGTTGCACGACAGAGTCGTATCGGGAGTGGTGAAGGAGGAATAACCCTCGGCGACCATGGCTGAATAGCTATACTACAGAGTTATCATCAGGAGTGCATTACAAGCTTTCACCCTCGGCACTCGATAGTAGCTCTATAGAGTCGTACAACTAGGGGGTGTGATGTGATGTGTCAGGCTCTGGACGTCGAGCACATTGATCGAGTCATCAGTCATCAAGCCTAGGCAACTGAGACAAGGTGAGGGGTTACTAATGGCTCACTAACCAACCTATACCAAGCACTTTAGGATAAGAAGGTAAGGTACAATGAGCATGTTACAAAAGTAGGCTATGCATCAAAATAGGAGCAATCAATAATAGTAGCAAAATCTAATGCAAGCATGAGAGAGAATAGAATGGGCGATGTCGAAATGATCAAGGGGGGTTTGCTTGCCTGGAAGCTCTGTTGAAAAAGAAAGAAGCATCGTCGTCGATGTAGTCGATCACAGAGGCATCAACAATGGCCTCGGGGTCTACCGGAGAGAGAAGGGGAAGAAATAGTAAGTACATAGCACACAGCTGCATCACTAAGGATGACATGATGATAAGCGGTGCTAGGGGTGTTCTAGCGCAACGCTACACGATACCGGCGAAGGGGGATAACATCCGGGAAAGTTTTCCCAAATATTGGCATTTTCGGATAGATGAAATGGAGGGGGGCGGTTACATGTTTGCTATGCTAGGGACATGTGGTAGACGAATGGGCTGCATAGTCGGAATCATCATGTTTTTCTGAGCAACTTTCATGTACAAAACTTTTTCATCTGAGTTACAGATTATTTTACATGATTTTTCAAAGTTTTAAACATTGCTGAAATTATTTTAATTCGAAAATAAATAATAAATTGCTATGAGTACCCAGCTTTGTGTACACAGAGGATGACATGTGGGCCAGGGGGACCCAGTTGACCAGTCAAAGTTTGACTGGTCAACAGGGGGTGGGGCCCTCCTGTCATACACTGATTTGATTAACTAGTTAGTTATTTAGACTAAGCAAGTATTTTGTTTAAATAAGCAAGATTAATTAAGTTTATTAATTAATTATAATTTATATTAATAATTTTTTAAAGGGGGCTGGGCCCCGCCTGAAAATGGCCCAGAAGGCCAACCGGGGCGGGCGAGCACTGGCAAAGGGCACCGGACCCCGGGCGCGGCCAGCCACGGCGAGGCCGGCCGAGCGAGCTGCAGCCATTGGCAGTAGTACGCGGCGCGGCCACGCACGGGCAAGCGCACAGGCGAGCGCGCGTGGAGGCTCGGCCGAGCGCAGCGGCCACGGGGATGCGATAGCGGGAGCTCGGGCAGTTGCACGGACGCGGCGGGCACCGGCAACGGGTGCGGGAGGAACCGCTCGAGTGAGAGCAGCTATAGGGGAGCAACAGTAGGTGGGCGCGGAGCCGCGTGGAACGATGGCGGCGGCAGCTACGAAGGTGTCCGGAAGCATCGACTGCAACAACGAGCGGTGACGGGCACGGGGCGGCTCCCTCAAGTGACCAATTGGTTGACCGAGAGGTCCTATGTGATGCAAAGCAACCAAGGGCGCTACGGGCGCGTGCAGACGAGGTCAACATCAGAGTCAACAACGACTACCAACGACGGCTAAGCGGCAGCAGCGACGTGCTCTATGGGAATAAGCCTACAGGGCACAGTAAGGAACAAGGGGAGGTTGAGGAGGAGACGAGGCTCACAACAAAGCAGCAGGGCATGCTAGTGGGCTCGATGGAGCGGGAGACGACGTATTGAAGGTAGCAATCTCGTCTGCTCGAGGAAGATGGTGACGTTGTAGTGGCTCCCAACGGCAACACGATGCACTAGTAGACGAAGCGGTCGGCGGTGGTCCTTCTGGCGCAGGCAGGGGTCGTGGAGAGCTCGGTGGCCACGAAGATGGCGAAGGCCATGGCGTCGACGGTTGTGTATGGGGGCCTCTCTAGATCAGGGAGGAGAAGAGCGGAGGGGGGGAACTGGGCTAGGGTTCGATGTGGGAGAGGGAGAGGGAGCCAGGGCAACCTTATCCACCTCGGAGGTGCCGCGGATGGACGACGCGTGGCAAGGCACGGCCATGGCTGGGGGATGTCTGCCATGACCCCTGCCTCCAGGAGGAAGATGAGCGGGGGAATGGTTGGTTGGGCCTTCCCTTTTGCTAGATGGGCCATAGTGCTAGTAGATTAGGTCCTCTTCTTCCTCTTTCTCTTTTCTCTTTTCTTTACATTTCTATCACTATTTTCTATTTAGTTGCTATAGCAAATGAATTTAGTTAAGCTTGTAATTTGGCACGAATTTCAAGCATAATATTTTGGATTGGCACATAAAGTTTTGAGTCATTTGGAAACTCATAAATATTTGTTTATTTTGAAAATTTTATGTTTGCTGTAGTTGAACCACTTTATATTTTACTAGAGATTAATCGGGGAGCCAAATGATGTTGGATCCAACATGACAAATGATCAAGGGAAATTATACTAAAATTCGGACATTTTAGTTTTATAGATTGAAGAAATAATAATTTGTCTTGTTATCTGAATTTTGGATTTGAACGAGATTTGAATCATCACAAGATTAACAATAGTAATTGTGGTGACATGGTATCATTAGCAATGGTTACTGTAGCTTAATTACCCAGGTGTCACAATTCTCCTCCACTACAAGAAATCTCGCCCTGAGATTTTAAGGGGTGGGATAGGGGGGAAAAGTTTTTAATGATTCTTCTTGGTCTTGGTTGCTCTTCTCGAAGAGGTTGATCCACTACGTTGATGTCTTCATTTCTGTGCTCCAGGTCATCATGTGAAGTCTTCATCCTTTCTTTGGAGTCTTCATCGTACTTACGAATAGGTAAGGGGCAGCTCGACAATGATAGGATGATATAAGGGGTAAATATATGAGATTATCCCATGAATGAAATCATGAGTATCTCTTGAGTTGAACAAATGAAACACATTGAGAGCAAGAAGGTACAATAAGAAGTTTCAAGTGGCTAGACAATCGTCCAGTGTGTGAAACAGAGTGTGAAAACGGGTTCAGAGCAACAAGAATAAGTATTGCGTCTGATACCAGAATAGATGGTCCCTCGGAAGGTGGCTCGTGATTTTCATATGAAGCCAAGCGTGAGGAATAAGTTTAGAAACAGGGGTGTACAGAAGAGTCAGGTTTCGATCCTGTGGAACTGTGGGTTATGGGCCCACCATGCGATTCAAAAGTAGGAGAGGTACTGAGAGCAAGGCATGTCAGAGCATAGACTGTCAGTTATGTTGGCAACAACATTGGTACCAAGGGCGAGGGACGAGGAGAACCATTTTCATGCTCGTTAAGACGAGGCGGACCAATAGGCAAAGTTCTTGTCCATCGTTGGCTACCGGAATGTCATCAACAATAGTAACAAGGTCTTACTGACAGAGTTTGTACACCAAGGTGTTTACATAAGCAGGGAATTATCACTACTCAGATATGTTAGCTTACAAGGAAGGTTAAACAAAACAATGGAAAGGAAAGTGTAGACTCGAATCAGTTATCGGTGTTCTTGAGTGTCCAACAACTCAGAACCCGTGGAAAATTGGAATCGTCAAGAAATAATAGTTGATGAAGAACTCATAAGAAGTTATGTAGTTCCATGATATTCTCGAGATACCATAGGGTAATACTCGAAGGTAGATCAAAGTAGAGGTTGGACATGTGAAATGATATGAAGAAGAAAAGTACTTTAACTTGTCCGAGAAATGGGATCAAAGAAGAACAGTATGGTCGGAACCACAGTTGCAAAGGACCAAACATAGATAGCATGGTTGAGAAAGCAGAGGATGCAATTTTCCAAAGGCATTATGTATCAGAGGAAGGGCTCGCAAGGTTATTGAATAAGAAGGACACTGTCGGATAAAGCCCAACAAAGGATCTGGTGGTCCACGAGGGATCTGATGTGAGCAATGATACTCAATCAGAAGATCAAAGAATGCAAGGAGATCAGATTATAGAGACAACTAACTAATTCAAAGCTCAAATGCAAGGCAAATATGATTCCCAAATCAAGGGATCAGAAGCAGAGGCTCTAATCAAAGACAAGTAAGTTGAATAGACATAGATCGACAATGAATCAAGGTTTGATTTGTCAAATGCTAGCTCATATTTGGGGTGACGTCTGAGATGAATGGAAGAATTCTAATTGTGATTGATGATTGCAAGAATTCACAAACATATCGCATCAAATGTTCAAAATGACGATGACGAAGGATACTACTGAATATTGCTAGACATATTGAAAATATCCATAATGCAAGCAGACAAGTATTTGTAGAGCAATAGTTGGAGAGGATTTTGGAAGATCGAATAGTATGTCAATGTATCTCGTGATTCAGATGAACAACTAGTAATGAACAATTCCTTGACAAGTGCGAAGAATTATTCATAGGGGTATTCATGCGGCAAGGAACTGTAGGGCAGTAATCATAAAGGATTCTCAGAACATCAAAGAGTATCTTCAGAATCTTCTGGTGCACCAAGCAATCATCTGGAGTGAGGGGCTCTCCGGGAGAAAGCATTTACGAGAACCTAGATCTAGAGTTAGAAAAATCTTTTAAACCGAATCGAAGAGAGATCAGATTCCCAGAGTAAAGAAGAGGAATAAAAGATCCTAATACCACCCAATGTCTACATGGGCCCGTAAGTGATACGTCTCCAACGTATCTATAATTTTTTATTGTTCCATGCTATTATATTACCCCTTTTGGATGTTTATGGGCTTTATTTTACACATTTATATCATTTTTGGGACTAACCTACTAACCGGAGGCCCAGCCCATATTGCTGTTTTTTTTGCCTATTTTAGTATTTCAAAGAAAAGGAATATCAAACGGAGTCCAAACGGAATGAAACCTTCGGGAGCGTGATTTTTGGAACGAACGTGATCCGAAGAACTTCGAGTGCAAGTCAAGAAGCTTGCGAGGCGGCCAGGAGACAGGAGGGCGCGCCCACCCCCTCTGGGCGCGCCCCCTATCTCCTGGGCCCCACAGGCGGCCACCTACGTACTTCTTCCTCCTATATATACCTACGTACCCCGAAAACATCCAGGGAGCCAACAAAACACAATTGCCACCGCCGTAACCTTCTATATCCGCGAGATCCCATCTTGGAGCCTTCGTCGGCGCTCCGCCGGAGGGGGAATCGACCATGGAGGGCTTCTACATCAACACCATAGCCCCTTCGATGAGTTGTGAGTAGTTTACCACAGACCTTCGGGTCCATAGTTATTAGCTAGATGGCTTCTTCTCTCTTTTTGGATCTCAATAAAATGTTCTCCCCCTCTCTTGTGGAGATCTATTCGATGTAAACTCTTTTTGCGGTGTGTTTGTCGAGATCCGATGAATTGTGGGTTTATGATCAAGTTTATCTATGAGAAATATTTGAATCTCCTCTGAATTCTTTTATGTATGATTGAGTTATCTCTGCAAGTCTCCTCGAATTATCAGTTTGGTTTTGCCTACTAGATTGATCTTTCTTGCCATGGGAGAAGTGCTTAGCTTTGGGTTCAATCTTGCGGTGTCCTTTCCCAGTGACAGCAGGGGAAGCAAGGCACGTATTGTATTGTTGCCATCGAGGATAAAAAGATGGGGTTTATATCATATTTCTTGAGTTTATCCCTCTACATCATGTCATCTTTCTTAATGCATTACTCTATTCTTTATGAACTTAATACTCTAGATGCAGGCATGAGTCGGTCAATGTGTGGAGTAATAGTAGTAGATGCAGGCAGGAGTCGGTCTACTTGTTGCGGACGTGATGCCTATATACATGATCATGCCTAGATAATCTCATAATTATTCGCTTTTCTATCAATTGCTCGACAGTAATTTGTTCACCCACCGTAATACTTATGCTATCTTGAGAGAAGCCACTAGTGAAACCTATGCCCCCGGGTTTATCTTTTATCATATAAGCTTTCAATCTACGTTTATTTGCATCTTTACTTTTTTGCATCTATATTATAAAATACCAAAAATATATTTATCTTATCATACTATCTCTATCAGATCTCACTTTCGCAAGTGGCCGTGAAGGGATTGACAACCCCTTTATTGCGTTGGTTGCGACTTCTTTGTTTGTTTGTGTAGGTGCGTGGGACTTTTGAGGAGCCTCCTACTGGATTGATACCTTGGTTCTAAAAAACTGAGGGAAATACTTATGCTACTATTGTTGCATCACCCTTTCCTCTTCAAGGAAAACCAACGCAAGCTCAAGACGTAGCAAGAAGGATTTCTGGCGCCGTTGCTAGGGAGGTCTTCGCTCAAGTCAAGACATACCAAGTACCCATCACAAACTCATCTCCCTCGCATTTACATTATTTGCCATTTGCCTCTCGTTTTCCTCTCCCCCACTTCACCCTTGCCGTTTTATTCGCCCTCTCTTTCCCAATCTCCTTCTCTCTTTTCCGTTTGCCTTCCCGTTGCCATGGCCGAATCAAAAAGAACTAAGGGTCCTCTCCCAGGTTCTAGTACCTTGGATAACCCCTCTATCCTCTCTAAGCTCATAAATAATGATGCTATGGAAAGACCCACCGGGGTCACCAATGAGAGCTTAAATAATTTTGATGAAGATGACTCCAGAATTTTTTGCTATTTGCTTGATGAGTCTTTAAAAGATGCTTGGGATAGGTTATTAAGGATTCGGGCTAGCTATGTGCCACAATATCAAATTGAAGTTTACTTAAAAAGTTTCTATGTTGGCTTGCCTGCTTCTTTCAAACAAGTTCTAGATTCTATTTGTGAAGAAGGTTTTCTTGAAGGGGATGCTATAGATACCTATGAAAAAATGAAAACCGTATTTGGGCACCCTATGAATGATAAGGTTGAATCAACTACTCTCTTGTGCTTTTATCAAAATGAAATTATCAAAGAGATGAAGTCTAGCTTAGAGGCAAATTTTTGTAACGTGCTTAAACTTACTTCATCCATTAATGGTAATGTGCTTACCCTAAATAGAAGAATAAATGCCATATAAAGGAGATCCTCTTTTTCCTTTCCGAGTGCCAAAGATGGCACTACTTAGATCTATCTTCGCTTTTATGCCTAGCTAGGGGCGTTAAACGATAGCGCTAGTTGGGAGGCAACCCAATTTTATTTGTGTTTTTTGTTTTTGTTCCTGTTTAGTAATAAATTTTGCATCTATCTTCTGTTTAGCTGTGTTTTTATGTTTTAATTAGTGTTTGTGCCAAGTAGAACCTATAGGATAACCTATGATGATAGTTGATTTGATTCTGCTGAAAAACAGAAACTTTGCGCGCATGAATTTAGTTTTGTTAAATCACAGAAATGTGCTTTTGCGTTGACTCTTTTTGCTGTTGATCAATAGACAAATCTTACAGGACTTCCTATTTTGGTAGGAGTTTTAGAGTTCAAGAAGTTTGCGTTAGTTACAGATTGCTACAGAATGTTTTGTTTTTGACAGATTCTGTTTTTCGTGTATTGTTTGCTTATTTTGATGCATCTATGGCTAGTAAAATAGTTTATAAACCATAGAGAAGTTGGAATACAGTAGGTTTAACACCAAAATAAATAAATAATGAGTTCATTACAGTACCTTATGTGGTGGTTTTGTTTTCTTTCACAAACGGAGCTTATAAGATTTCCTGTTGAGTTTTGTGTTGTGAAGTTTTCAAGTTTTGGGTAAAGCTTTGATGGACTATGGAATAGGGAGTGGCAAGAGCCTAAGCTTGGGGATGCCCATGGCACCCCAAGATATTCAAGGATAGCCAAAAGCCTAAGTTTGGGGATGCCCCGGGAAGGCAACCCCTCTTTCGTCTCCGTTCATTGGTAACTTTACTTGGAGCTATATTTTTATTCGCCACATGATATGTGTTTTGCTTGGAGCGTCGTGTATTATATTAGTCTTTGCTTTTTAGTTTACCACAATCATCCTTGCTGTACACACCTTTTGGGAGAAGCCTACTTGATTGAATTTGCTAGATTATGCTATGTGCTTCACTTATATCTTTTGAGCTTGATAGTTTTTGCTCTAGTGCTTCACTTATATCTTTTAGAGCATGGCGGTGGCTTAATTTTCTAGAAATTGCCAGTCTCTCATGCTTCACTTATATTATTTTGAGAGTCTTTTAGAACAGCATGGTATTTTCTATGGTTATAAAATTGGTCCTAGAATGGTAGGCATCCAAGTTGGGTATAATAAAAACTATCATAGGAAGTGAATTGGATGCTATGATCAATTTGATACTTGATAATTGTTTTGAGATATGGAGGTAGTGATATTAAAGTCATGCTAGTTGGGTGATTATGAATTTAAAGAATGCTTGTGTTGAAGTTAGCAAATCCTGTAGCATGCACGTATGGTTAAAGTTGTGTAACAAATTTGAAACATGGAGTGTACCTGGCTTGTGCATCCTTATGAGTGGCGGTCGGGGACGAGCGATGGTCTTTTCCTACCAATCTATCCCTCTAGGAGCATGCGCGTAGTGCTTGATTTTTGATGACTTCTAAATTTTTGCAATAAGTATATGAGTTCTTTTGACTAATGTTGAGTCCATGTATCATACGCACTTTTACCTTTCCACCTTTGCTAGCCTCTTCGGTACCGTGCATTGCCCTTTCTCACCTTGAGAGTTGGTGCAAACTTTGCCGGTGCATCCAAACCCCATGATATGATACGCTCTATCACACATAAACCTCCTTATATCTTCCTCAAAACAGCCACCATACCTACCTATTATGGCATTTTCATAGCCATTCTGAGATATTATTGCCATGCAACTTTCCACCGTTTCGTTCATCATCATCATGACATACTTTACTTTTGTCATATTGCCATTACATGATCATGTAGTTGACATCGTATTTATGGCAAAGCCACCATGCATAATTTTTCATACATGTCACTCTTGATTCATTGCACCATCCCGGTACACCGCCGGAGGCATTCATGTAGAGTCATATCTTGTTCTAGTTTCGAGTTGTAATTCATATGTTGTGATCAATGAAAGTGTGATGATCATCATTATTAGAGCATTGCCCAAAGAAAAGAAAGGCCAAAAAGAAAAAAAAGAAAGGCCAAAGAAAAAAAAAGAAAAGAAAAAAAGAAAATAAATAAAAGGGGCAATGTTACTATCTCTTTTTCCACACTTGTGCTTCAAAGTAGCACCTTGTTCTTCATGTAGTGAGTCTCATATCTTGTGCTTCAAAGTAGCACCATGTTTTTCATATAGTGAGTCTCATATGTTGTCACTTTCATATACTAGTGGGAATTTTTCATTATAGAACTTGGCTTGTATATTCCTACGATGGGCTTCCTCAAATGCCCTAGGTCTTCGTGAGCAAGCAAGTTGGATGCACACCCACTAGTTTTCTTTTGTTGAGCATTCATTTATAGCTTTAGTGCATCCGTTGCATGGCAATCCCTACTCCTCATGTTGACATCAATATATGGGCATCTCCATAGCCCGTTGATTATCCTCGTCAATGTGAGACTTTCTCCTTTTTTGTCTTCTCCACACAATCCCCATCATCATATTCTATTTCACCCATAGTGTTATATCCATGGCTCACGCTCATGTATTGCGTGAAGGTTGAAAAAGTTTGAGATTATTTAAGTATGAAATAATTGCTTGGCTTGTCATCGGGGGTGTAGAATTTGGGAACATCTTTGTGTGACGAAAATGAAGCATAGCCTAACTATATGATTTTGTAGGGATGAACTTTCTTTTGCCATGTTATTTTGAGAAAACATGATTGCTTTGATTAGTATGCTTGAAGTGTTACTATTTCTTTTATCAATATGAACTTTTATTTTGAATCACTTGGATCTGAACATTCATGCCACAATAAAGAAAATTACATTGAGAATGATGCTAGGTAGCACATCAAAAATTCTGTTTTTATCATTTACCTACTTGAGGACAAGCAGGAATTAAGCTTGGGGATGCTTGATACGTCTCCAACGTATCTATAATTTTTTATTGTTCCATGTTATTATATTACCCCTTCTGGATGTTTATGGGCTTTATTTTACACATTTATATCATTTTTGGGACTAACCTACTAACCGGAGGCCCAGCCCGTATTGCTATTTTTTTTGCCTATTTCAGTATTTCGAAGAAAAGGAATATCAAACAGAGTCCAAATGGAATGATACCTTCGGGAGCGTGATTTTTGGAACGAACGTGATCTGGAGAACTTGGAGTGCAAGTCAAGAAGCTTACGACGCGGCCAGGAGACAGGAGGGCGCGCCCACCCCCTCTGGGCGCGCCCCCTATCTCCTGGGCCCCATAGGCGGCCACCGACGTACTTCTTCCTCCTATATATACCTACGTACCCCGAAAACATCCAGGGATCCAACGAAACACAATTTCCACCGCTGTAACCTTCTGTATCCGTGAGATCCCATCTTGGAGCCTTCGCCGGCGCTCCGACGGAGGGGGAATCGACCATGGAGGGCTTCTACATCAACACCATAGCCCCTCCGATGAGTTGTGAGTAGTTTACCACAGACCTCCGGGTCCATAGTTATTAGCTAGATGGCTTCTTCTCTCTTTTTGGATCTCTATACAATGTTCTCCCCCTCTCTTGTGGAGATCTATTCGATGTAAACTCTTTTTGCGGTGTGTTTGTTGAGATCCGATGAATTGTGGGTTTATGATCAAGTTTATCTATGAGAAATATTTGAATCTCCTCTGAATTCTTTTATGTATGATTGAGTTATCTTTGCAAGTCTCTTCGAATTATCAGTTTGTTTTGGCCTACTAGATTGATCTTTCTTGCCATGGGAGAAGTGCTTAGCTTTGGGTTCAATCTTGCAGTGTCCTTTCCCAGTGACAGCAGGGGCAGCAAGGCACGTATTGTATTGTTGCCATCGAGGATAAAAAGATGGGGTTTATATCATATTGCTTGAGTTTATCCCTCTACATCATGTCATCTTTCTTAACTCTATTCTTTATGAACTTAATACTCTAGATGCAGGCAGGAGTCGGTCGATGTGTGGAGTAATGGTAGTAGATGCAGGCAGGAGTCGGTCTACTTGTTGCGGACGTGATGCCTATATACATGATCATGCCTAGATAATCTCATAATTATTCGCTTTTCTATCAATTGCTCGCCAGTAATTTGTTCACCCACCGTAATACTTATGCTATCTTGAGAGAAGCCACTAGTGAAACCTATGGCCCCCGGGTCTATCTTTTATCATATAAGCTTTCAATCTACTTTTATTTGCATCTTTACTTTTTTTGCATCTATATTATAAAATACCAAAAATATATTTATCTTATCATACTATCTCTATCAGATCTCACTTTCGCAAGTGGTCGTGAAGGGATTGACAACCCCTTTATTGCGTTGGTTGCGAGTTCTTTGTTTGTTTGTGTAGGTGCGTGGGACTTTTGAGGAGCCTCCTACTGGATTGATACCTTAGTTCTCAAAAACTGAGGGAAATACTTACGCTACTATTGCTGCATCACCCTTTCCTCTTCAAGGAAAACCAACGCAAGCTCAAGACGTAGCAGTAAGCCGCACAACCATGTTACTAAAATAGTTTTCCAAAGACTAGACTCAATGTCGGACAGGGAGTTGGAAAGGGGGGTTCCTACAGGCAGTCGGCTCTGATACCAACTTGTGACGTCCCCAATTCGACTGTACAGTAATCATACACGCAAATGTGTACGATCAAGATTAGGGACTCACGGAAGATATCACAACACAACTCTAGACACAAATTAAAATAATACAAGCTTTATATTACAAGCCAGGGGCCTCGAGGGCTCGAAAACAAAAGCTCGATACACAAGAGTCTGCGAAATCAACAATATCTGAGTACAGACATAAGTTAAACAAGGATGCCTTAAGAAGGCAAGCACAAAATCAACAACGATCGAAGTGGCAAGGCCTCCTGCTTGGGACCTCCTAACTACTCCTGGTCGTCAGTAGTCTCCATGTAGAAGTAGGCACCCTCGATGGTAGTAGTAGTAGTCGACGGGGGTAGCAGCATCTGGCTCCTGGGATCCACCAACTGGTTGCAACAACCGGAAAGAAGAAAGAAGGGGGGAAAGGGGTAGCAAAGCAACCGTGAGTACTCATCCAAAGTACTCGCAAGCATCAGATCTATACTAAGTATGCATTGGTATCAAATGGAAGGGTTGTATCTGTGGACCGAACTGCAGAATGCCAGAACAGATGGAAGGCCTAGCCTATCGAAGACTAGCATCTTCAAGCATCTTGTAGCATTTAGAAGAGTACATAATAGCATGTTATAATTAACAAGCATGTTGTAGCATTAATGCCCAGAGATTCTTCCTCGACTCCCTGCGAGAAAGCAATCCCGAAGCCAACATATCCATCACATATCTCAAGTATCCATTTCTAGTTGTAATAGATCAGGATACCATTCTGAGCGTCCATTACCGTGGACATGGTTATTCGAATAGATAACTTCCCTGTAGGGGTGCACCACATTACCCAACACGCTTGATTACTCGGGCCGGTCACACTTTCTTGGGTCCATGCCCGGCCTCGAAAGATCAACACGTCGCAGCCCTACCTAGGCTCAACAGAGAGGTCCCTGCCGGTCTACATCCCAAGCACTATGGGGTCTTGGGCCCATCGCCCGTTGCACTCCGGGTCGTTGCACGTAGGGCGGGTCCAGGCTCCACCTCTGCATGGATGGTGACAGCACAGTCGTGCCGCAATATTGAACTGGACGTCTGACAAAGCTTGACTGATACTACAACGCCGAGTGCCCATATCTGTTCCCGCGTGGTGGTTAGTGCATAAAGGCCAGTGGCCAACTCAGAACAAATACCCAAATCATTAGTGCGTTGGGAGCTCACGGAGACGAGTAGAGACTCACGATAATGTGACCCCATCGCCCGTCTCGAGGAAGTATGGAAAGGTCTAGGCCTAACCCCCTCTCTCTCTAGGGCGGTCTACCTGCCCGGCAGTGCCTCGTAATTATCTCGTGGGTGCTCTTCGGGCCCGCGGACTTTCACATCAACTCGCGGGTATCCCTTAGGGCCGACACGACTAACCAAAGACTATCGGGAACTCAGGTCCACCTCAACCGGGCTAGTACCGCGTGTCCCTTCAGTCCCGCGGTAACAGTACACGAGGGCTGTAGGTAAAGGTAACTGTGTGTCTGTAACATCAAGGGGAAACATGAGGAATCACCCTCGATGGATTCCCACTCGATGTAACCATCAAGGTGAACATATGAGGAATCACCTCGAGGTTCACACTTGAAGTGTTGCATGACAGAGTCGTATTGGGGGTGGTGAAGGAGGATTCACCCTTGGCGACCACGACCGAATAGCTATACTACAGAGTTATCATCAGGAGTGTGTTACAAGCTATCACCCTCGACACTCGATAGTAGCTCTGCAGAGTCGTCCAAGTAGGGGTGTGATGTGATGTGTCGGGCTCTAGACGTCGATCACATTGATCGAGTAATCGGTCATCAAGCCGAGGCAACTCAGACAAGGTGAGGGGTCACTAATGGCTCACTAACCAACCTATACTAAGCAGTTTAGGATAAGCAGGTAAGGTACAATGAGCAGGTTACAAAAGCAGGCTATCAACCAGAATAGGAGCAATCAATAACAGTAACAAAATTTAATGCAAGCATGAGAGAGAATAGAATGGGCGATATCAGAATGATCAAGGGGGGTTTGCTCACCTGGAAGCTCTACTGAAAAAGAAAGAAGTGTCGTCGTCGATGTAGTCAATCATAGAGGCATTAGCAGCGGCCTCGGGGTCTACCAGAGAGAAGAGGGGAAGAACAGTAAATACAGAAGCACACAACTGCATCACTAAGGATGACATGATGATAAGCGGTGCTAGGGGTGTTCTAATGCAGCGCTACATGATACCGGCAAAGGGGGATAACATCTGGGAAAGTTTTCCTGAAGTTTGGCATTTTCGTACAAATGAAATGGAGGGGGACGGTTCCATGTTTGCTATGCTAGGGACGTATGGTAGACGAACGGACTGCATACTCGGAATCTCCATGTTTTTGTGAGCAACTTCCATGTACAAAACTTTCATCCGAGTTACAAATTATTTTATATGATTTTTCGAAGTTTTGAACATTCCTGAAATTATTTTAATTCGAAAATTAATAGTAAATTGCTATGGGTACCCAGCTCTGTGTACACAGAAGTGTACACACATGATGACATGTGGGCCAGGGGGACCCAGTTGACTAGTCAAAGTTTGACTGGTCAATAGGGGGTGGGGCCCTCCTGTCATACACTGATCTGATTAACTAGTTAGTTAATTAGACTAAGCAACTAATTAATTTAAATAAGAAAGATTAATTAGTTAATTATAATTTATTTTTATTATTTTTTAAAGGGGGCTGGGCTCCGCCTGGAAGTGGCCCAGGAGGCCAACTGGTGCAGGCGTAGTGGGCTAACGGGGCGGGTGAGCACTGGCGATGGGCACCGGACCCGGGCACGGCTAGCTGGGGCCGCGGTGAGGCCGACCGGGTGAGCTGCAGCTAGTGGCGGCAGTACACGGCACGGCCACGTGCGGGCAAGCGTGCAGGCGAGCGCGTGTGGAGGCGCGGCCGAGCTCAACGGCCATGGGGATGCGGTAGCAGGAGCTCGGGCGGTTGCACGGATGCGGCGGGCGCTGACGACGGGTGCGGAAGGAACCGTGCGAGTGAGGGCAGCTGTAGGGGAGCGGTACTAGGTGGGCACGGAGCCGTGTGGAACGGTGGCGGCAGCGGCTACGGAGGTGGCCGGAAGCGTCGACTGCAAGTCTGCAACGACGAGTGGTGACGGGCATGGGGCGGCTCCCTCAAGGGACCAATTGGTCGACCGAGAGGTCCTACATGACACGAGCGATGCGAGGCAGCCAAGGGCACTGCGGGCGCGTGCAGATGAGGCGATGCTCTACGGGGGATATCCTACGAGGCACGGTAAGGAACAAGGTGAGGTTGAGGAGGAGACAAGGCTCGCAGCTGTAGGATCGAAAGTATGTCTAGAGGGGGGTGATTAGACTACTTGACCAAATAAAAATCTAGCCTTTTCCCAATTTTAAGTCTTGGCAGATTTTAGCAACTTTACACAAGTCAAGCAATCAACCTACACATGCAATTCTAAGAGTATAGCAGCGGAATGTAAATCATTGCATATGAAGGTAAAGGGGTGGAGTTTGGAGGGAGCAAACGCAATGTTGACACGGAGATTTTTGGCATGGTTCCAATAGGTGGTGCTACCATACATCCGCGTTGATGGAGACTTCAACCCACGAAGGCGCAGCCGTTACCTTTCGTGGAGGGCTCCACCCACAAAGGGTCCACGAAGAAGCAACCTTGTCTATCCCACCATGGCCATCGCCCACGAAGGACTTGCCTAACTAGGGTAGATCTTCACGAAGTAGGCGATCTCCTTGCCCTTACAAACTCCTTGGTTCAACTCCACAATCTTGACGGAGGCTCCCAAGTGACACCTAACCAATCTAGGAGACACCACTCTCCAAAAGGTAACAAATGGTGTGTTGATGATGAACTCTTTGTTCTTGTGCTTCAAATGATAGTCTCCCCAACACTCAACTCTCTCTCATAGGATTGGATTTGGTGGAGAGATGATTTGAGTGGAAAGCAACTTGGGGAAGGCTAGAGATCAAGATTCATATGGTACGATTGGAATATCTTGGCCTCAACACATGAGTAGGTGGTTCTCTCTCAGAAAATGAATGCTGGAAGTGTAGGCATGTTCTGATGGCTTTCTCCACGAATGAAGAGAGGATGGAGGGGCATATATAGCCTCCACACAAAATCTAACTGTTACACACAATTTACCAAACTCGGTGGGACCGAGTCAGAAAACTCGGTCAGACCGATTTAGTTCATAATGTGACCGTTAGGCATTTCGGTGGGACCGACATGTCAACTCGGTGGGACCGATTTCGTTAGGGTTAGGGCATAACGTAATCTCGGTGAGACCGATTACACAAACTCGGGACTTTGGTAATAAGCTAACCAGAGAGTTGGTCAGGCAAACTCGATGGGACCGATTCGCTCATCTCGGTGAGACCGAAACGTTACGAAGGGGAAACAGAGAGTTTGCATTGCGAACTCGGTGGGACCGATCGCTCATCTCAGTTAGACCGAAACATTATGAAGGGAAACAGAGAGTTTGCAATCCCATGTCGATGAGACCGAGATCCCTATCAGTGAGACCGAAGTGACTAGGGTTTCTGGCAGTGGCTATATCAAATGAACTCGATGGCGCCGGATAGATCAAATCGGTGGGGCCGAGTTTGACTTTTGGTTGGGGACATATGTGGATATGAGAAAGTGCTTGAGGGTTTTTGGAGCATATCACTAAGCATTTTGAGCAAGCAAGCATTAAGCAACACCTCATCCCCTTTTAATAGTATTGGCTTTTCCTATGGACTCAATGTGATCTTGGATCACTAAAAGTAAAATGTAGAGTCTTGAGCTTTAGAGCTTGAGCCAGTCCTTTATCCTTATCATTTTGAGGGGTCCACATTCCTAATCCATGCCATGCCAATCATTGAACTTTCCTGAAATATTCATCTTGAAATAGCATTAGTTTAATGAGCTATATGTTGTTAATCATTACCAAAACCACCCAGGCATAGTTGCACTTTCAATCTCCCCCTTTTTGGTAATTGATGACAACATATAGATCAAAGCTTCGATAAATGATAATAAGATTGAAATACATCGTCGCTTTGAGAAGTATGTGATAAGCAAGAGCTCCCCCTAAATTTGTGCATTATTTGATATTTGCGTTTGAATGCAAATGCACAATCGATTAGTATCATGGGTTACTCTTCCATGTCACATACATCTTGGTGGAGCGCTCAAAATGATAGCAATTAGAAGCATGCACTCATCACCAAGCAAAGTGAATGATCATGTATGGATATAAGAGATAATATCATCCAAGCAAACATTAAAGTAGCATATGACCAAACACATGATCATACAAGTATCTCACACAAGGACATAGTATCAAACAAGCACACAATAAAGTTCAACCAAACAAGTAGCAAGAGAGACAAAAAGCAACACTCGCTCTCTCGAAGCCTATGATCTATACATATTTCTCCCCCTTTGGCAACAAGTTACCAAAAAGTTCAAATATGCATAGTGCTATGTGTCTCTCAGGCTTGATCTTCATGAGGTGGTGTAGAGAGAACTCCAAGGATGAAGGCATCAGTCGATGTAGTTGGAGCTGATGGAGTGGCTGCTGGAGGTGGCACTGAAGCTGTAGCTGCTGGTGCTGATGTAGTAGCTCTAGTATCTGGTACTAGCACTGCTGCTGACCTCTGACCTCTTGGCACTCGCCGAAAAGCTTCTGTAGTTGCCTTCCCTTTCTTCTCTTCTACATCCTCCTGAAGCTGCTCAACTACTGTTTGCATCTCAGTCACTTTCAGATCAAGATCATAGAATTTTTGTTCAATGATCCTCTCCAAACTCTCCTGATTCTGAGTCAGGGTGGCCAAGCCCTTCTCAATCCTCAAAGTAGATTGGATTAGATATCCAAGTTGATCTTGTTTGCTTTTCAAGAACACTTGAGATGCCTCTTCAACAGTTGGTATCTTTGCAGCTTTTTCTGCCTTTGCTTTAGCTCTCTTCTCTTGTGCTTGCACTGATGAAGGTTCATTCTCATCCATTAGAACTTTGTTGTCCTCAAATTCTGGATGGGGAGGTAAATGCTCCTTGTCCAACAAGTAAGTGCATGTGCCCGTCTTTGAGTTGATGAGCACCTGAATGTGTGGAGCATACCAACAAGACCTTTTCTGGTCAGCAGCTGTCCTCTTGATTGTCTCTACAATCAAACTCATGACCTTGAATTTTCGAGGCACATCAAAAATATGCAGCAAGTTGATTGAATGTCATCTTATCATCCTATGATCTCCAGATTTGGGCAATAGATTATGCCTTAAGATGGTGTTGATAGTAGGCAGACCAGACAACAAGTATTTCACTGAGCCCAACTTATGAGTTTCCAGGGCTTCATCAGGAATTTCCTTATACATACTTGCCATGGAGTTGTGGTCTTTCTTCTTCTTGGCATACACATCCTAATCATCCTCATGGTCTTCTGGAGCATTGATCAACTTAGCCCATTCATCAACAGTTGACTGGTACCTTGTACCTTCAGACATCCATACTATCCTTCCATCTGGATAGAAATGAGCAGTGGAGTAGAATTGCATGATTAGCTCATCATTCCATTTGGTGAGCTTCTGTCCAAAAAACTTGTCAACTCCACAAGCTTTGAAGCTGTCATATACACCTGGAAAGTGATCTTCATTCTCTTTAATGTAATCCCAATCAACCCATCTCATGTCACAGACAATTGGCTTCTTGTCAAGCAAAATAGTCTCATGGAAATCTTGTTGTTCTTTGGTGTGGAACCTATAGTCCACTGCAGTTCTCCTTCTCACAACATAAGGATCATTTTTCCTCCAAAGTCTCAGACTTGCATCCTTTCTGATGTTCATGTCCTCTGCCACTGGATGAGTGTCATTGTGGTCTGTAATCTTTCGTTTGAGCTTTCTCAACACTTGGGCTTCAGCATCTTCTTCTTCAACTTCAGGCACTGGGGCCTTGTTCTTCTCTTCAGCTGGGATGTTTCTGGTGCTTCTCTTGGGTGCAGACTTGGTGCTTTGAGCAGCAGCTTTGGGAGGAGGTTTGGGCTTAGAAGGAGCAGCCCCTGACTTGATTGCATCTCCCATAAGCTTTTGTGACTTGGGTGCTGGTGCAGCATCCTCTTCCTCTTCCTCTTCTTCTGAATCTCTTACCAGAGTTGACTTTCCAAAGAACTTTTGTAGTTGTGGTTCTTGCCCTCTTCTTCTTCTTCTTGCCATCTCCAACTGCCGCACCATCATCTGATTCTATAGTGAATTTCATGGTTTCTCCTGTTGGAACTTTCCTTGGCTTGGATGTTGGCACTCTCCTTGCTGGTGCCTTCTTATTCATACCAGGCTTTGTTGTATCAGCAGTGCCATACTCTTTCTTCATCACTTTCTTCTTTGAGGTGGCCTCATCCTCAACATCTACATAGTCCTCATCCTCAAAATCTGAGGTTCTCTTCTTTCTTGTCCTAGTGGCTGCCTTTGGCAAGTTACTTGGTGTGCTCCTGCTGCCCTCATCATAGCTGCTTGAGGGACTAGTGCTCTCACTCATTTGCACTTGCTCTTTAGATTTATTCTGCACTCTGGTCAGACATCTTGGCAAGCAAACTGACAGCAAACCCTGTGAATAGATTTAGATGAGGTAGAGTAGATGAGCATCACAAAGTGCAGAGATTTTTGCAAAACAAATGAGTCAAAAACTTAGTTTTAGTTCTCTACTAAAATGATTTCGGAGCTACCGAATTGATAAACTCGGTGATACCGAAGCAACATTTGGAACCTAAACTAGTGAACTTGGTCAGACCGAGTCACAGTTTGGTGGCACCGAGATTGCTATGGTTTCACAGAGAATTGAACTCGGTCACACTGATTTGCAGTTTTCGGTCAGACCGAAAAGCGCATGTGCAATGGCCTAAGCCAAATCGGTGAGAACGATTTCTACGATTCGGTCGGTCCGAGATGAGTTCAGCGGAGAGCTAACCCTAAATTTTTCGAATCAAACTTAACCTAAGGAAGTTTTCTCTGGATAGATTGATTTCATACGTGGCAATGATCATGACATTGACCTTGTGCTAAGAAGCGGAGGTAGAAAGAGAGCACAAGGGGTCGAACTCATACCCTAGTTCGGCGGGAGTTCGCTACAGCGGCAACAGCGGAGCAGATTCCCGTTGACGGCGACAGAAACCAGCGGCGGGAGGTCGCTGGCGGCAAGGAGGCGATCCGGAGACCCAAGGAGGCAGAGCAGGATATGCATGGGCTGAGGGGTTTTGAAGAACTTTCCAAAATCTCATCCGTGGATATATATATCCCGACCCTATTGGTGTGACCAAGTGGAACAACTCAGTGGCACCGAGATGTAGAATTGCAAGCGGATACTGCAACTCGGTGTGACTGAAATGTTCAAATCGGTTGCACCGAGATGAAAACCTAGATCAACTTAGTGAACTCGGTATGATCGAAATGGATGACTCGGTCATGCCGAAATGCACAAAGAGGTTTTGGAAGTTTAAGTCTGTGATGAATCGGGGACTCCGAGTGCTCCTCACACAGAGTGGTTCGAATCTGACTTGATCAAACTTTGTGATGTAGCATGAATAGAGTTGAGACGAGAAAGACATAGATATCTAGAGAAGGTTCTTACATTCTTGTCCATCCACTTGGCAAAAAGAGAAAGAGCCAAACAATCAAAGCAACAAGTGGATGTCCTCGAATGAGTAAAATATGCAACCAACATGCTCACACAATAAAATGGCAAATGAAATATGTGGCAAAGCATGCACAAACACTCTAGCATCTATCAAGCAATTTGCGATGACTAGCTCATCTATATATGAGTATATTGACTTAGGAGTCAAATGAGAACATTTGGTCATAGGTCATACTCATCGTTTAAGCACAAGTGGGGTTACCATTTTTACATAAAGCATTGTTGTGTTCACACCGTTAGAGTTGCTTTAGCTCAATTCTTAGAGTAAAGCTCCCCCTAGATGTGATATCCCCCCTAAGAGGGATGAACTAACCTTGGGTTTTGTCGATGATGACTTCATGTAGGTGTCGAAGATGTGGATGCTCAATGTTGATGTAGATCATTCGGAGCAATCCACTGGAGTGAGTTGCACTTTCAATACCTACACGGGTTAGTCCCACAAGGAACAAGCAAGAATATCCATAGACATAGAATGATGTACACACAAGATGATGTCCATGAAAGCATTAGGTTACCTTGTCCCTTGTCTTACCAACAAGAGGGTTTGTGACTCCTTGAACTAGTGCAAGATGTGGAAGTTGTTTGCACTTGTTCTTGCCAAGATGATATGAGTGAAGTGTGTTGGCGGAGTCACCCTCAAGAACTCTCTAGTTCTTCTTCTTCGGAATCCACATCATCTTGATGGGGATCCTTGGGGTTGTAGTCGTACTTGATGAAGTAGAACTTGATGTAGTCTTGGGAACCCACTTGACCAAGGCCTTGGTAGCTTCTTCAAATGCATCAATCTCCTCTTGAAGCTTATCCTGGCCTTTTTGCTTGTGATCTTGTGGTGGAAGATCATCTTGAGCTTGTGTCCCTTGGAAAGAAGTAGGGTCATACTTCTCTTTTTGAGGAACAAACTGTGTCTTGGGGTATTGATCTTCTTCCTACTCAACTCCATTGGCATTGAACTTTCGTTCAAAACCAACACCTTGATTCTTCCGGTGCCTTCCTTGCTTGCATACAATTTCCTCAAATTGCTTACTTTCGGCAAGGCTCTTGTAAAAACCTTTCTCTATAATTCCCTTCAATAAGATATTTTCTTGCTCAAGTGTAACTTGGCTAAGAGAATCATTAGTGGAATCAAGAGAACTACTAGAAGCAAAAACATTGGATTTAGCATGATTATTGTTACTACTAGAAGAAGAATATTTCTTACTTTTGTTGCTAGATTTAACTTGTGGCATGTAAGTAGACAAGAGTAAATGCTTGGCAATGTAAGAAGAACTTTTCTTGTGAAGATCATCATTGATTGCCTTTAAAAACGCATGCTCTTGCTCTAGGTTGAGCTTTTCAAAGCGTAGTTTTTCATGAGCCTTCAAAAGTTCTCGATGATCTTCCAAGGTAGTTTCATGAGCTAACATAAGAGTTTTTAGTTCTTTAGTTAGACGCTCAATTTCCTTCTTATCGTCGTCATTCGTTTTATCTTGATTAGCATGATTAATAGCAAATTCATCATAGTTTTCATAACTAGAGTTATCAACAAGTAAATCATCATCACCTAGCAAATCATCTTCGTCACTATTGAAATCAACATACTCGGGGTGTGATACCTTTGGGCCTTTAGCCATGAAGCATCTTCCAATTTCTTCATCTGGCGAGTCAAATATGTCATAGGAGTTGGTTGACACAAGTGCTAGACCGGCAACACCTTCATCTTGAGTATATTCAGAGTCGGAGTGATAACTTCTTTCGGAGTGATGGTTAGAATCAAAGCAGGATACCCGTTCACCAATGTGAGCTTGATGTCTTCATTTTGTGTAGATCTTTGATGATTTGTCCTTCCTTTCTGAATCATTGCTTCTCCGGGAGGTTCTTCATTCATAACGATCATCTCTACTCCTTCTGTCTCTTGGTGGTGATTCTTCTCTTCTACTTCTTCTTTTAGGTGAATCTTCTCTTCTTTTGTAGGGACCGTACACTCATTGGAGTAGTGTATGGGTCTTCCACAACTGTAGCAATTACGGTCATGACTCGAAGATCTTTTGTCATTGTAGGACCTTGACTTGGAACTTATTTCCTTGCTTCTACTCTTGTAGAACTTGTTGAAGTTCTTCACCATTAGGCTCAATTCTTCATTGAAGCTTTGTTTCTCACTTGATGATGTAGGAGCATCACATGAGGCTTTGTAAGCACCACTTGACTTGTTGTGAACTCTTCTTTAGCCTTGAGTGACATCTCATGACCAACAATTCTTCCAATGACTTCCGTTGGCTTGAGATCTTTGTAATTGGGCATCATTTGGATCAATGTGCACACGGTATCATATTTTCCATCCAAGGCTCTTAGGATCTTCTTGATGATGAATCTATCAGTCATCTCTTCACTTCCTAAGCCGACAATCTCATTTGTGATGAGAGCAAGCCTAGAGTACATTTCAGCGACACCTTCACCATCCTTCATTTTGAACTTGTCAAGTTAACTTTGAAGCACATACAATTTGGATTCCTTGACGGAGTCGGTATCTTCGTGCATATCAATCAAAGTATCCCAAATTTCCTTTGCATTCTCAAGACGGCTGATTTTGTTGAATTCTTCGAGGCACAATTCGTTGAAGGGAATATCACAAGCTTGAGCATTGTATTGCAGCACCTTCAACTCTTCTACGGTAGTTTCACGGTTCGGTTCTCTCCCATCGAAGAATTCACCTTGCAAGCCAATACACACAATAGCCCAAACGGCGGGGTTATGTCTAAGAATATGCATTTTCATCTTATGCTTCCAACTAGCAAAATTTGTACCATCAAAGTAAGTACCTCGGTGGTAATTTCCCTCGCTAGACATCATACTCTCCTAGGTTGTGAAACCAAGGCTATGATCACCAAAAGCTACGGAAATCAAGGCAAATGGAGACTGTAGCTCTGATACCACTTGTAGGATCGAAAGTATGTCTAGAGGGGGGGGGTGATTGGACTACTTGAGCAAATAAAAATCTAGCCTTTTCCCAAATTTAAGTCCTGCCATGACCCTTGCCTCCTGTACAAAGGAGGGAGATGAGTGGGGGAATGGTGGGCTAGGCCTTCCCTTTTGCTAGATGGGTCGTAGTGCCGGTAGATTAGGTCCTCTTCTTCCTCTTTATCTTTTTATCTTTTCTTTACATTTCTACCACTGTTTTCTATTTAGTTGTTATAGCAAATGAATTTAGTGTTGGGAACGTAGCATGCAATTTCAAAAAAAAAATCTACGCTCATGCAAGATCTATCTAGGAGATGCATAGCAAGGAGAGGGGGAGAGTGTGTCCACGTACCCTCGTAGACCGAAAGCGGAAGCATTTCCCAACGCGGTTGATGTAGTCGAACTTCTTCTCGTTCCAACCGATCAAGAACCGAACGTACGTCACCTCGGAGTTTTGCACACGTTCAACCCGATGACATCCCTCGAACTCTTGATCCAACAGAGTGTGGAGGAAGTAGAAGAGTTCCGTCAGCACGACGGCGTGGTGACGATGATGGTGAAGTTATCCGCGCAGTGCTTCGCCTAAGCACTACGTGAATATAACCGAAGGCGTAAACCGTGGAGGGGGCGCCACACACGACTAACAAACATTGGTGTGTGTTCTAGGCACCCCCTCCCATGTATATAAAGGAGGGAGGGGGAGAGAGGCAGCCTAGGGCGCACCCCCTAGTCCAATTCGGCCTCCCCTTTCCTTTTAGCGGAAGGGGGAAAAGGGAAGAGAGGGAGGAGGAAGGAAGGGGGCGAACCCCCTCTTCCTTCTCCTATTTAGCCTCCTTCCTTAGGGGGGCGCCACCCCTTGTGGGCTGGTGTGCTCCCCTCCTATGGCCCATAAGGCCCATTATTCCCCCGGGGGGTTCAGGTAACCCCCCCGGTACTCCGATATGTACCCGATACACTCTGAAACACTTCCGGTGCCCGAATACTATCATCCTATATATCAATCTTTACCTCTCGACCATTTCGAGACTCCTCGTCATGTCCATGATCTCATCCGGGACTCCGAACAACATTCGGCACCAAATCACATAACTCATATAATACAAAATCGTCATCCAACGTTAAGCGTGCGAACCCTACGGGTTCGAGAACTATGTAGACATGACCGAGACACCTCTCCGGTCAACAACCAATAGCGGAACCTGGATGCTCATATTAGTTCCCACATATTCTACGAAGATCTTTATCGGTCGAACCGTTATGACAACATACGCTATTCCCTTCGTCATCGGTATGTTACTTGTCCGAGATTCAATCGTCGGTATCTTCATACCTAGTTCAATCTCGTTACTGCAAGTCTCTTTACTCGTTCTGTAATGCATCATCCTGCAACTAACTCATTAGTTACTTTGCTTTCAAGGCTTCTTATGATGTGCATTACCGAGAGGGCCCAAAGATACCTCTCCGATACTCGGAGTGACAAATCCTAATCTTGATCTATGCCAACCCAACAAACACCTTCAGAGATACCTGTAGAGCATCTTTATAATCACCCATTTACGTTGTGACGTTTGATAGCACACAAGTCATTCCTCCGGTATCCGGGAGTTGCATAATCTCATAGTCGGAGGAATATGTATTTGACATGAAGAAAGCAGTAGCAATAAAACTGAACGATCATTATGCTAAGCTAACGGATGGGTCTTGTCCATCACATCATTCTCTTAATGATGTGATCTCATTCATCAAATGACAACACATGTTTATGGTTAGGAAACTTAACCATCTTTGATTAACGAGCTAGTCTAGCAGAGGCTTACTAGGGACACGATGTTTTGTCTATGTATCCACACATGTATCAAGTTTCCGGTTAATACAATTATAGCATGAATAATAAACATTTATCATGAAACAAGGAAATATAAAATAACAACTTTATTATTGCCTCTAGGGCATATTTCCTTCATTTAGTTAAGCTTCTAATTTGGCACAAATTTCAAGCGCAATATTTTGGAGTGGCACATATAGTTTTGAGTCATTTGGAAACTCATAAATATTTGTTTATTTTTAAAAGGTTACGTTTGTTGGAGTTGGACCACTTTATACTTTACTAGAGATTAATCGGAGAGCCAAATGATGTTGGGTCCAACATGACAAATGATTAGAGAAAATTAAACTAAAATTCGAACGTTTTAGTTTTATAGATTGAAGAAATAATAATTGTCTTGTTATTTGAATTTTGAATTCAAACGGGATTTGAATCATCATGATATTAACAACAGTAATCGTGGTGACATGGTATCATTAGTAGCGGTTATTGTAGGTTAATTACCCGGGCGTCACAAAGGGGTGCACATCTTCGTGCGTTACTAGAGTTTAATACATTAGTTACCATGAGAACACTTGTAATGATTCATGTAAATCAAGTCTCTCTTTGTAACATAGCTAGCTCAAGGGGCGACACACTCTATATAATCCACCCCGTAGCACAGGAGGAGGGGTTCGCATCCGTTGTAATCATCAGACACAAGAGAAGAAAACACAACTCCCAGGGCTCGAGACGTAGGGTTATTACCTCCTCCGAGAGGGGCCCGAACTCATAAAATCCTTGTGTCACGGTTGCGCCGTTGCTTGATCTAGCCCTTGTTCATACCCCTAGTACTCACTGTCAAAGTAATTCCCATGACATGTGGAACCCTAGATGGCCAATCTTTTCACACTTGGAAGGGGAAAGGAATAAGAAGCAAGAACTCAGACAGGAATCACTCAAACATGTCCAAATCACACATCCACAAAAATAGCACACATGAGATCCACAAGCATACAAGGACAAGTCAAGGAAAAAGCACTAGGTAGAGTTCTTCACAAATCCAAAGGAGACGAAGTCTTGGAGGCAGATAGATCTTCCCTAGAGCATGGGCCTTGCATCCATGAGATGGATCTTCCCTTGAAGTGGTCTTGAATCCACCAAGGGATATTCTCCAATGGAGGTCTTGGTCTCCAATGAGGTGGTAGACGAGCAAAGCTATCTAGATCTCAGTTCAATATACTTTGCTAACTCTACGGAAGAAGTAGGGGATGAATATTTATAGTCTAGGGAGAGAGAGGGGGGATACATGGTTCAAAATCCTAGAAGCTGTCGCAGGCAGCGCCGGATGTCCTGTGGTCACCGGATGTCCGGTGGCTCCTAACAGACTGGAAGTCCGGTGGTTGGGGGCGTCTGGACGTTTGGTGGTCTTCAGACTTCTGGCAAAATTCACTGTTTGGGTACTGGACATGTGTGGCCGGATTATTAGTGAGCACCAGATGTCCGGTTGATTGTGGGCCGCCGGATGTTCGGTAGCTGTAGACTTGCGTCTTGACTTGTTTCCCTGGGAGGCCCATCGCGCCGTATCAGATGTCCGGTGATGGACATGACGTCCGGTGCCTGTAGCTTATGTGTGATCGTTCCTCTTGGTCTTCTCGCTCTGGTTCGGCACCGCCTTGTCCAATGCTTCTAACTTCTTCATGGTTATCCTCTTGGAACCTAATCACCGAGGAGCGAGTTCACCTCATGTTCAATGGCACGGGCATGAGCTCTTGTCATAGGACCACCTGGCTCTTGAGGAGTTGGTGTAGTATTCATGGGGGATGACCATAGGATGCTCCGCACCAGGAGTTGCGCGAGGGCTCAACCGACGGCCACCACGTCGCCTTGCCGACTACCCCGAGCCATGACTAGGGTTAGTTATCCAGGGCATAGAGCAGCGACTAGAGTGGTGAATCGATAGAATGAGGCGAGGCAAAGGCCTGCCTAATGATGGTGGCATCGGAGACGACCATGCCAGGAGAAATGGGATGTGGTGGCAGTGACGATGACGACGTGTGGAAAGAGAGAGAGGGAGTCAGGAGAGCAAGAGAAGAAAGGGGGTCATGGAAGTTGTGCGGGAGAGGGGATGAATCAAGGCATAGTGATTGGGTTGTGCAAGTGAAAAGACGTCAATACCCCTCGACCGGCCACGGAATTGCATGACGCTACCGCGGATTTCCTATGCGCGATCTAACCCATTCATCTCTTGATATGGTCACCGCTGAGGCCTCCATTTCCGGCACGAATCGGCCAGTTTGAGGGGTCCAGTTGTTTGTAGACCGTGGACTCAAAAAAAAAAGTTGTTTGTAGACCGACCTGCAGGCTGGAGGACTCGAGCCTAGGGTTTTTTGGTTGGTCTGCCCACCGGCGCGCGTACGAAGTGATATACCCTCCTCCCCGCCGCCGCTTCCACGCCTAACTCTAGTGTCGCCGCCAGTGGTAGCGCTCTTCCCCTTCCAGCGGAAATCTCTTTGGACGGGGCGGCGTATACGGAGAGTCGCCGCAGATGGCGGACCGTTTGACCCGTATCGCGATCGTGAGCGAGGACAAGTGCAAGCCCAAGAAGTGCCGCCAGGAGTGCAAGAAGAGCTGCCCCGTTGTCAAGACCGGTAATTCACCTCTCTCTCCACACTCGCGGGTCTGATCGATGTGGGCTTACGATTTGTCTGCCGGTGCTATTGGCGAATCAAAGCGTAGATCCCAGTGGTTTCCCATTTCCACGGGGCAATCTGTTTATATGATGATTTTGATTTCAAGCCGACTGATGTGTGCCTTGTACTAGCAGGATCTGGGGAATTGGATCGCTTAACATGGTCACGTTTTTGTTTTGGCAGCTGTAGTATGTTGCTACGAACTTGCTTAAGCGTTGTTACGTGCTTAAGATTTGATTCAGTTTCTCATACATGTTGCCATCTGTTTGTTATTGTAGTCTATGAACAATGATCAGTGTCCACATATATGCGCACATTTATAGCGCTTATTGTGGCTGCACCAATTCTCCATTTCCCCTTTTGGTGCTTACAGTGCGTTTGGTTGAGGGGATTTAGTGTTAGGGAATGAGCGTTTTGGGGGTATGAAACATATAATCCATTGTTTGGCCGGTAGCAAGGGAGTTGAGGAGGAAAGGGGGAATGGGAATTAAGGAGCCCAATTCCCAAAATTCGAACTAAATCTCACCTCACACCAAACATGGGTTTTAGATTAATAATCAATTTCCAAAGCCTAATTCCCCAACAAACTCCCACATCTAAACTCCCATCCCCTTTCCCTAACATTGCCAAGCACGTTGATGTGTTATGCATGCTAGAGGGTTTCCTAGCTAAAGTGCTGCTGTGGTTATGACAAGTAACTGTCTTATTGTACAGGAAAGCTTTGCATTGAAGTTAGTCCAGCGGCCAAACTTGCATTCATTTCTGAAGAGCTGTGTATTGGTTGTGGTATTTGTGTTAAGGTATGCTTGTCATTTAATACAGCAATTAAGATGTATGATTTTTCATAGTGTTACTATAATCTTCTCACTTCTGCTGTAATACTTGATGCAGAAATGCCCATTTGATGCCATTGAAATCATCAATCTTCCAAAAGATTTGGAGAAAGATACTACCCATCGCTATGGACCGAATACCTTCAAATTGCACAGGTACTTTTTTAATCAAAGAGCCTGGCGCTGCGTTTGGATGTCTGTATTAAAGGCCTCCGTATTGAATTGGTTTCAATACCAATTCAGTGGGGAAACTGTAATGGACATGAATACGATTTCGCTTGTTTGGATGCTCATGGAATCCCAGTGAGGTTTCAATACCAAATCTTGTTTGGATGGCAAACTATGGAATTGCATAGTGCCTTGTTCTATATGTATCAAATCAAAATTTGTACAGTATGTGACTATAATTTCCACACATAATTATAGTTCCACACATAATTAAGAATCATAAGTTCCACACAAAATTAAGAATCAATCCACCCGTCAAAGCAGAATAACAAGTTCCACACATAATATCGAAATTTGTACAATATGTCTCTTATGAAAAGCAACCAGCCAAAGCAGAGCCATAAGTTCCACACATAATTAAGAATCAATCCACCCATCAAAAATTAACAATCGATCCTTTTGTTACTAATCTCATCTAGCAATACGGCGAAGAGAAACTAAATTTGGTCTGACTGGATGATTATATGAAACAAACAAAATTTCCTGCAGTGTCATAAGAGAGCAAGCACCATGAAATCTGTTCCTGCAGTTGACACTTGACAGTACATGGCTGGCTAATGTGCATTCGACCACCAACTGATGAACTAGTGAATTAGTAACGACTGAAGAGATTGCCGGATTGAAAGGACGTGAGCAATATTGCAATATTTTGGCAACTCGTAACCAGCAGCAAGGAAGAAACAAACAAGGGATGGAACCGTGAGAGATTGGATGGTTACCAATGCGTGCAGGTGGAGATGGAGGCGGTGACGGCGGGATCGGCAGCGGCGGCGGCGGCGCCCATGGCTTGTTAGTCCTGACGGATGGCCACTGCAACTCCACGACGAGATCCAAGCCGGAGGGGGAGATGAGGCATCCATTGGAGGAGGGGGATGAGCTGAGGTGGCGGGGATTCAGGTGCCGGAGGGCCGGCGAGGACTGGCCACCGCCGTTGGGGGCCTTCCCCGTCGGCAAGGACTGGCCACCGCCGTCGGTGGGCCGCTGTTTCCTTGGTCAAGCGAGGGAAGAAAGAAAGATTGAATCGTTATGTTTTGCGGGATGGACGATTTCCAGCCAAATCGGAGGGGTTGAGCTCGGAAACGTTGGGAGGGCTCAGCGCGTGTAAGCGATTTCGGTGCTGTATTTGTTTTATTTCAGACTGCTGTTTCCATGTGCATGCCAAACAGCTGAATTGGAAATTTGGGAATACCAAATCCAATTCGGGGCCTCATTACAGATATCCAAACGCAGCGTGGTTGTATGAATGTGTATTTTTTTGGTATTTGTGTGTTATTTAATCTGGGTTGAGGCTGCCCTTTCGAAGAAGTAATAATTTGGAGCTTGCAGGTTGCCTGTTCCAAGACCTGGTCAAGTTTTGGGTCTTGTTGGAACCAATGGAATTGGGAAGTCAACAGCACTGAAAGTCTTAGCTGGCAAGCTGAAGCCCAATCTGGGACGATTCAAAGTATGTTCAGTATCTCTTCTCTGATTCCTATCTGATGGTTGGTTTCAACTGGTTTCTTAGATTGGGGGAGTCCCTTAACTCCCTGCACAACAGATGGTTTCATAGATCTTCTCTTGCAGAATCCACCTGACTGGCAAGAGATCCTTACATATTTCCGTGGGTCTGAACTTCAGAACTATTTTACGCGCATATTGGAGGATAACCTGAAGGTTCTACTTTTTTACTTATTGTGCTTGTAATTCATGCAGGGCTTGTTAATACGTGTTTTCAACAAGCTCTTGATATCCAGCTTATAATCACTTTCCACGTGTGCTAAGAATTTTTTTGTAATGCATCTGAATAGTTTGACTATATACATATAGATAGTCTGAGATTATTCAAGTCTTGGGGTTGTCACCATAATGTAGTTACTGACATACCAAATACTCCTTCCGTCCGAGTTTATTGGTCTGGATGCCCAGTTCTCTAGGACCAAGGGACTCAGCCGTCTTAATTGCATAGTCCTTTGATCTCTCCCCCAAGCCTGCATGCGGTTGCTCTCCTGCTTGCATGCCCCAGTCAATAGCATGCATGCAGCAGCAGCAGCCTATTTCTCTCCCCTAGCCTGCATGTGTATGCATGTCCAATCATCTCATGGGACTAGCAACAGATCTCCAGAGAAACACAGCGCTGTAAAAGCAAATGGCCTAACAAATATGGACGCCGTATGGTGCGCCGGCCCTTCAATCCTGGACGGAGGAAGTACCTAGTACTCAGACATTTTTGAATAGGCTGTTCCAGTGTATGATTTTGCATCTGTCTTATGCTGTTGAACGCTTTTGATACTGTGCATTCTGTCTCTACTCCCCATATTCTATAGGCAATCATCAAGCCGCAGTATGTTGACCATATTCCAAAAGCTGTTCAAGGAAATGTAGGGCAAGTACTTGAGCAGAAAGATGAGCGGGATATGAAAAATGAGCTGTGCGTTGATCTTGAATTGAACCAAGTTATTGACAGAAATGTAGGAGATCTGTCTGGTGGCGAGCTTCAGAGATTTGCAATAGCAGTTGTTGCTGTACAAAGTGCGGAAATTTACATGTTTGATGAGCCATCAAGTTATTTGGACGTTAAACAGAGGCTTAAGGCTGCCCGAGTCATTAGGTCTTTGCTTAGATCAAACAGGTAATGCATCATTTGTTAACCTAATTATCTTTTGGATCTTTTGACTAAAAGCTTCAAGAAATTTATTATCAAGTGTTCTCTGATTTGTTTTCAGCTATGTCATCGTTGTCGAACATGACTTGAGTGTCTTAGATTACTTGTCCGACTTTATTTGCTGCTTATATGGGAAGCCAGGTGCTTACGGTGTAGTTACTTTACCATTTTCGGTCCGAGAAGGTATCAATATTTTCCTGGCTGGATTTGTTCCAACAGAAAACCTTCGGTTTCGAGATGAATCTCTTACATTTAAGGTAACATTGGCTCATAGGATTTGAAATACTTGTTCAGTTATGAAACCTATGTCTTATGTTAGTATGGTCCTGTTAGATTGCGGAGACCCAGGAAAACGCAGAGGAAGTTGCTACATACCAGCGGTACAAGTACCCTACCATGAGCAAAACACAGGGAAATTTCAAGCTCTCTGTCGTTGAGGGTGAATTCACTGATTCTCAGATTGTTGTGATGCTTGGTGAGAACGGCACAGGGAAAACTACATTCATCAGAATGCTGGTACATCTTTCTCTCTCTCCCCTCCCTCCGCCCTACTTCCCTCTCACCTTATTCTTATCTTGCAAACCTTGTAAGTAGTGCTAGTATTTGAAATAGTATGAGAACCTTTGGCTCTTTAGTTTCTTACCATTACGGACACTGTGAGCTTGACACTAAAAAAAGGGCAGCCCGGTGCACGTAGCTCCCGCTTGTGCAGGGTGACACTATATAGAAAAAATCACGACTATCCATTTCAAGGTTGAAATTTCAACAAGTGCAGAATATGTCTAGTTTTTCCTTTGCCACTATTAAAACTTGTGTTAACTCCCTAGTAGTGTGGTCTCTGAAAGTCAACTAAGTACTACTGAATCAAGATTCCTATTGGATATTGTTAACACAATTTAGTTTGGTGGTGCTTCAAACCCAATGTATACAATTTAGTATGTTGCAGTTCTCAAGGGGCGCAGTATTTTGCCTACCCCAACTTGTTTGGGACCATAGTTGCCAGGAATCAGGGTCGGCCGGGTCGAGGAATGGGGTCGCGGGTCGTGGTTCGCCACCCCTCCGGATCGTGGTTCGACGAGGGGTATACATCTCCAGGACGTCAATTGGGAACGTGGGTCGCGACCCAAACTATTTCGGGTCGATGACCCTGGGTCATGGTGATTTTGCCATGGATGGAAAGAGAGATCCCGCCATTCCCGCCTGAAAAGATTATGATCTGAGTGGTGATTTATTTCCCTCCCACTTTCCCAGAAAAAATGACGCCACAAGTCAGCCGTCTACGGCGTGACCTTCTCATTTACCATACCAAGAGTAACTATTCCCAAATCTTTCTTCTTTACTTCATCTGCAGAGCTCTAGTCCCCGATCCCGTTCCAAGCCACGAGTCGTTCAGCACTCCTCCAGTTTGCCCTTCCAGCTTCCATCGAGGCCAAATCTTTCACACCAAGCCTTTATCCATCGAGGCCTCTTATCCATCAATGGCAGGACTTGGGAGCGAGGTGAGAGAGGGCGGATACCACACCAAGAAGCTCGACGACCGGCGGCGAGTGGCGGACTGCAGACGGCGGACACCAACAGTCCGGTGGATTTCTGAATTTGGAGCGCGATTACTAGGTAACCCTCGATTCACCATGACACCCGTTTCCCCGCAGTTGTTCTTGATCTGGGGTTCTGGGGTATCATCGATCGATCAGGGTCGCGATCCGCCTGACGACCCATCACGACCCCACCTCGTCCCCGACCCTCGATTGGGGTCGATTGACCCCGGGTCACGGAACGCACCCTCGACCCGCGAACCCGGCTACTATGTTTGGGACTAAGGCTTTGTTGTTTCTGTTTGAAAATGTTCATCTTAGATGAATGCAGTTTACTCTTCTTCTCTATAAAGTGGGTTGCAACATTTAATCTATTGATATCGGCTATCTAAAGGTGTGAATTTTACCTTAGAAATCAAGGATACCTTTTCTTTCTGATGGTACTGTATTGTATACTTATGCTTTTATAAGAACTTTACTGTTACATGGCTCAAATCATGTGAAGCTCATCTGGCTAAAACAGTACAGAATGTAATTTTTCTGAATTGATGAAGCAGTTGCATCATACTTTCTTGTTGTGACTGGACAGGCCGGGTTGTTGAAGCCAGATACCATGGAAGGAACTGAGGTTGAAATTCCTGAATTCAATGTGTCCTACAAGCCTCAAAAGATCAGCCCAAAATTCCAGCATCCAGTGAGGCACTTGCTTCATTCGAAAATACGCGATTCATATACTCATCCTCAGTTTGTATCTGATGTTATGAAACCACTACAAATTGAGCAACTCATGGACCAGGAAGTTATTAATTTATCAGGTGGAGAGCTCCAGAGAGTAGCATTATGTTTGTGCCTTGGAAAGGTATTTTCTTCTTCCACTTCGAACTTTATACGGGATAAAGCAATTCTTTTTTGCATCATATGGTTTTGAACTTCTGAAGGCTTCTCATCTTGTATTGTTTTTAAATGTTCAATATACTAAATGTATATTTTCCATTTGGTTTTTAAGACTCCTTTCTCGCTCTGCTTTTATGGTTGAGTAAGATTTTGGATATTGTATTAAGCACAAAGATAATATATGGTCCATAATCTATTTGTGATGCTTCACCCTGCTATATTGTGATTTTTAGCATGTCTAAGTATCAACACAATCCTTGGCTCATGTGTGAAAATGTACTCCTTCCACCCCATTATATAATCCGCGTTGGTTTTACCAAAAGTCAAGCTTCACAAACTTTGACGATGTTTATAAGGAAAACCATCTATATCTACAATATCAAATGTATACCATATGAAAATATACTTCATGATGAATCCAATGGTGTTGAATTGGCATTCTAGATGTTGATAAATTTCAATTTTTCTGTAAACTTGGTCAAGGTTTACAAGATTTGACTTGGAAAAATCTGATATGTACTATATTTTGGGACGGAGGGAGTAATATTTAATTGGGCCAAGGACATACGTCCCGTCAGCTTATTGATGCCAACTTTGTGGTTGTTCAGCCTGCAGATATTTATTTAATTGATGAGCCAAGTGCATATCTTGATTCAGAGCAGCGTATTGTTGCCTCGAAGGTTATCAAAAGATTCATCCTTCATGCAAAGAAAACTGCATTTATTGTGGAGCATGATTTCATCATGGCAACCTACTTAGCGGACAAGGTTATTGTTTATGAGGGACTTGCTTCTATTGACTGTACTGCCAATGCACCACAGTCGTTGGTATCTGGGATGAATAAATTCTTATCGGTAAGTGCAGGGTAATAAATATTTACAAGAGGGAGTACAGTACTTCCTCCCGCTCTTATATTTCTTTACAGAGGGAGTACTATACTTCCTCCGTCTCGGTTTATTAGCCCTCATCGTATTTTGGGTCAACCTTTGACCATAGGTTTGACTGCAAAATAGAAATGATATGCCACAACAATTATGTTGTTGGATTCCTAGTGGAAACTAGTTGGTTTGTGTACCTCGCTGGTAGATTTTGTGTTGGTTTTCATATTTTGCATAAATTTGTACGTGTCTAACCTCCTATTCAGCCATGGAAGTTTACATTCACATCTTCTCTTGTCTTTATCAACATGTATGCGTAACAAATAAATATGCAGGTGTTAGGTAGTTTCTGGAGGCCATTATTTGGTTTTTAATATATTGTATCATGGCTACCTCTATAAGCTTGATTTAGGAACAATATATAGAACCACAAAAATGTATAGAAAACAGCAGGAAACTGATTGAAATTTATGTTCACCTACTCCATATCATAGACTTCCATGTACAGCAACACATAAATGTGTGCTGCAGCATTTAAGCATATTTGTGCACATCAAGGCTAAACTCGTAAAAATGATGGCACAATCTCAAACAGAGTTTACAAACTATACTATTACCTAAACGCTAATAATGCAGCCCATAGGAAAAATGCTCGTAATTCTGAAAGCGTTCCAGAACTGAAACTCCCCAAGTGCCACATCTTGACCTGCGATTGGATATGATGTATACATATACACATGGATCACATAATGTTTCCATAGATGCTGGTTTTCACTGTAAGGGTTGTAAGCTAGGGAGACAAATACAGCTTCCATACTCTTCCAGCACTACTCATTCTAGTCATCCTTTTGATTTAGTGCACTCTGATGTATGGGGTCCTTCCCCCTTTGTTTCGAAAGGTGGCCACAAACATTATGTCATATTTGTTGATGATCACTCTCGACATACTTGGGTCTATTTTATGAGGCATCTTTCTGAGTTGTTTCTATATATAATAAGGCTTTTGTACATACGGTCCAGACTCAGTTTTCCAGTGCTGTTCGTGTTTTTCGTTCTGACTCCGGGGGGGGGAGTATCTGTCTACTGCTTTTCACGAGTTTCTCTCATCTGAGGGTACTCTCCCTCAGCTTTCATGCCCCGGTGCCCATGCTCAGAATGGCGTTGCTGAGCGTAAGCATCGCCATATTGTTGAGACAGCTCGTACCCTTCTGATTTCTTCCTTTGTCCCCACTCATTTTTGGGGTGAAGCTATCTCAACTGCTGTTTATCTTATCAATCTCCAACCTTCTACTCGCCTTGAGGGCAAGTGTCCTGGTGAGGTTTTGTTTTGTTCTCCTCCCACGTATGACCACCTCCGTGTCTTTGGTTGTACTTGTTATGTTCTTTTAGCACCTCGTGAGCGTACCAAATTGACTGCTCAGTCTGCTGAGTTTTCCTTCCTTGGATATAGTCTTGAACATAAGGGCTACCGTTGCTATGATTCTTTTGCTCGCCGCATTCGCTTTTCTCGCGATGTCACTTTTGTTGAGGATCAACCCTTCTTCTATTCCCCTTCCACTAAACCATCATCCTCAACTTCTTTAGAGTCTACCTTGTTTCTTTCACTTCCACCTATCTTTTTAGATGAGTCCATAGCTGAACAACCTTCCTCCGTCCTAACATCAGAACCATCTCCACCACATGTTTCATCTCTTTCCTCACCAGCTCCTTTCTCTCTTCCACTAGCTCCACCTCTAGATAGTCTTCCTTTCCATTACACTCGTCGTTATTCTACTCCTCCAGCCAGTACTTTCCATTACACTCGTCGTTCTAAAGTTCCATGTGACACGCAGTCATCTATGCCTTTGTCTTCTACTCCTCTAGCCAGTACTACTGATCCTTGCACTGACGGCTCTTCTCTAGCAACGCGATACAAGAAGGACTTATATGCAGGGGTTGTTTCTGAGCCTAGTACCTATCAGGAGGCAGTTGTGTCACCTGAGTGGCATCTGGCTATGTCTGAGGAGCTTGCAGCCTTAGAGCATACTGGTACATGGGATTTGGTACCATTACCTCCTCGTTCAGTCCCTATCACTTGCAAATGGGTGTATAAGGTTAAAACCAAGTCAAATGGTTATGTGGAACGCTACAAGGCCCCCTTGTTGCAAGATGTTTTCAGCAGTCTCATGGGAAAGATTATGATGAGTTGTTTGCTCCTGTTGCTCACATGACTTCAGTTCGAACTCTAATTGCTGTGGCTGCTACTCGGTCATGGAAAATTTCCCACATGGATGTGAAGAATGCCTTCCTTCATGGTGATTTACATGAGGAAGTTTATATGCAGCCACCTCCAGGTATCAAGGTTCCATCAGGTCATGTTTGTTGTCTTCGAAAGGCTCTTTATGGGCTTAAGCAGGCCCCTCGTGCCTGGTTTGAGTGGTTCAGTTCTGTGATTCAAGCTGCCGGTTTTTCTCCTAGTGAACATGACCCTGCACTCTTCATTCATACATCTGAGCATGGCCGTACATTGCTTCTACTTTATGTAGATGACATGTTGATCACTGGAGATGATGTTGGGTATATTGATTTTGTTAAGAAAAAATTGAGTGAACAATTCAAGATGTCAGATTTGGGGTATCAGCTATTTTTTCGGGTTTGAGGTCGAGCACACCGATGATGGTTACTATATCTCCCAGCAAAAGTACACTCAGGATTTGATTCTTCGCTCTGGTCTCACTGACGCGCGCATTGCTGCTACACCTATGGAGCTTCATCTGCAGTTGCGTCCTACTGATGGCACTCCTCTTGAGGATCTCTCTCGCTATCGTCACATTGTCGGCAGTCTAGTGTACCTCACAGTGACCAGACCTGACATCGCACATGCAGTCCATATTCTCTGTCAATTTGTCTGTGCTCCCACCTCAGTTCATCATGGTCACCTATTCCGAGTCCTTAGGTATTTAAGGGGAACTACATCTCGCCACTTGTTCTATGCTAATTCCAGTCAGCTCCAGCTTCATCCTTACTTTGATTCCACTTTGGCGAGTGATCCTATTGATCGTCACTCGGTCACTGGCTATTGCATATTTCTTGGTACATCTCTCATTGTATGGAAATCAAAGAAGCAAACTGCTGTGTCTCGCTCCAGCGCCGAGGCAGAGCTTAGGGCTCTCTCTACTACAACATAGATTGTATGGCTTCGCTGGCTATTGGATAATCTTGGTGTCTTATGTCATACACCAACACCTCTTCTTTGTGACAGCACTGCTGCTATTCAGATTGCTAATGATCCAGTCAAGCATGAGTTGACCGAACACATTGGTGTGGATGCCTTTTTCACTCGATCTCATTGTCAACAATCCACTGTCAAGCTACAATATGTCCCATCAGAGCTTCAAGTTGTGGATTTCTTCACCAAGGCACAAACTAGAGATCAGCATAGGTTTCACACTCTCAAACTTGGTGTATCAGATGCTCCTGACCCACCTTAAGTTTGAGGGGGGGGGGGGGGGGTGTGGTGTTAAGTATATATGTTGTGTTTGTCTTGTACAGGCCCAGGCCCATAGTCTAGAGTGAGGCCCAGGCCCATGTAACCTTGTATATCTCTCTCTCCTCAATACAGAAAACTCTTCGGTCATTCTCTCTTCCTCACATTTCCTAACAGAATGAACCTCCTGTAACTTGTGTTCGATCCAGATCGCAAGGAGGCGGCGGCACATGGAAAAATGACTTCTTTGATCCAAATCTATATTGATTATCTTCTCCGCCACCATATTAAATCATCAACTAGGAGAACATTTTAGCAGCATTTCAATTACATTGGCATCAAAATCTTATAACTCAGTAATTACACTTAGCAGAAATCAAGAATAAATGCCATGATTTCACCTGTTGTGTTTCATTTTGCATAGTCATAGAAGAAACTCAACAATGAACATTGTTGGTCGTTTGTACTAAATTAAACATCATACAATAGCAAATTCCCCATTCACATCACCAATTTCCCCTTCAGAATTCAGAACCTAAGGATAGCATGTCCCTGATTTAAAAGAAACAAGTGTGACTAAATCAGAAAGAGCACACTACAAAGTACATAGTCATGATGGGAATGGGCCGATGTTACCCATTGGGACATTGGTCCGGCCCTGCCCATAACAAAGCCGATGGGTCTTGTGGGCCGGCTTCATAAGAAAATTGGGCCAGGGGAGCCGTTCATCACCGGTCCACCGGGACAAGCGGGTCGACCTTACTTTAGTTGCCCAATGCTGTAGTCTGCCGTTATGATGCACATGCCTTTGTTAGGTTGTTACCCTTGTGCTTATATGGAAATTTCAAACTAATGACCCAAGACCGCTTTTGTTTCAGAGTTACAAAATGCTACCTTATGGTGCAAACAGTTCGTGGTAGAAATAGAAACGAAGATGCATATATTCTTTTTTTCATTGAACAAATAAATTCTAAATATCTTAACTTACTAAAAATTCCTACAGCTAAATGATGCTAGCTGAAACAAGTTGTTGTGTAAATGCTCTTTGCTTTCGTACAATCTACTATAAAAATGGGACAGACCATGTTGTCCAATGGGACATGAGGCAACTTGGTATTGGACCATTGGGCCGGCTCTATGTCCCTGAACAGAATAGAGGGGCCCGCAGGGACCAGGTCTGGGCTGGAGCGGGCTGGCCTATTCCCATCCTGATTAAATAGTATGACTAACTTTGAACCATGTGCATATCTAATTGTGCTATATAAAACTGAAAAAGATAGAATAGGTACAATCCAGGGAAATCCATTCTCACCTATGAGAGTTCTTACCGTGTTTTCTTTTATCGTCCGTAGCTGAAGGGGCATCAGACAATCTCTTGGCAAATTTACATGGCCTAACAACAACTCCCACATGAGAAAAACAACCACCACAAGATCCCTCAAGATTGCCCATTATTGAACTACATGATTCTTGCTACAATGTCCAAACCAACATCAGACCTTGCGTTAACTTAGAAGGTAGTGATTATAAAATGTACATTGTGAGCCATGATCTATGTTATATTACTTCACATAAGGAGAAATATTCCAAGGGAAATTTAACATTTGCTCAGTTTATAGTGCACATGCTTAGTATGGACTACATGTTTAAAAGAACTGTGGATGTACACGTATTATCATGATTGACCCTATCACATTAAAGAATGGCTAGATGAACGGTCAGCATGTGCCGTCAATGGAGCCATGAATCAACAGACAATAAATTTAACAAATTGCAATGAGATGTGCGAAGAACTATTCATGGCAGAGTATTATTGCCCGAATCATGATATGAGAAAGTCAGTTTTATATAGACTAATATGATATATTCCATGTCTATATATCCTTTTACAGCTTTGTAGCATCAATAACTGATCATCCAAATACGCCATACACGACACCACTGCAAGGCGTTATATCCTCAAATTTACAGGGTCGTCAACTAACTCAGCTGAAACCACAAATATCCCAGATAATGCTTCTTGGATAACATGCCTTTACCTGAAGATTCCCTGGTTAGAGCAAACAGACAATGAAACCACAAAAATCCCATCGATTTCAAAACTTCCTGAAGTGACTGTGAAGAAAAACATAAAAGAAAATGAAAAAGCAAAACAAATAGGTACTGAGATGTTTTGTGCGCGCGGAAAAAACAAAGAGGTATCCTTGGAAGCCCTGTTTTTGAGTCGATGAGTCATAACTGGAAGTCGACTCAAACGACTAGTCGATCGGCACGGCACGACTCGTCGACTCGAAAACCTTGCTTGGAAGATACAAGTCTTTCCATGAAAACATAGGCTTGCACTAATAGTTAATCAGCTAAATAGTGGCTTCTATTCGGCTATGCACTCCATTTCTGTTTTTTCTTGCTCTCAAAATGTAACTTCGGGGCTTTGGAGAAACCTACAGACCTAAGAAGAAACATGAAAATTATGCATTAGTCTTTTGCATGAAATGCTAAATTACAGCACCAGACAAACGTATAAAGCAATGGGAATTGAAGGAACCCAAAACTGTTAAAAAATCTTGTCATTTAAAATCATGCAATAAATGGGTTAGATGAGACATCATTCACCTGTAATTTGTTCTCAGTTAATGTTTCTCTATGGCTATATTGTGTCATTTCCAGAAAACTATTTGATGCAAGTATCCGAAAGCTAGCATAGGATGAACACAGATTCATAGAATGTTGGTATATACTATATAACAATGAAAAGATTTGTGAACACATCTCACTAATGGACTTACCAGTTGGAATTGACTGGCAATCTTTGGTCAGTATGACGAGGTTCAGCTCTACTACTGTTTCCCATTTATTTCCCTAGCTCACTATGAAACTTTTGTGCCTTTTATCATCACTCAAGTAGCAGATTTTCATTTCTTGGTTTCAACATGTTCTTTTGTACACTACCATGACCCATAGGAGGAAAATTGCATGTACAGAAGATGCTCTAATGCCGCACTTGACTTTTGTGCACCAGGTTAATTACCACATAAGTGAAAATACTCTAGCTGATCTTCTCACTTTCTTGGTGCAGTACATGAGTCACCTCTATATTCCTTAACCTGCACTAAGTTGCCATGACCATTAACCATGGAATACGTGTACTGATTCGCGTAATTTTATTTGCATGGTGGTACTACTTGATATTCTGCCAATAGCCGTCAATACTTGTTAGCTAACAAAAACTGCGGCAGCGAGCCACAAGCTTCATCCATCTGCCAAACTGTCCACATATGGTTTTCACTTCAATTAGAAGCCAATCTCTGCAAATAAGAAAAAAAATGCTAGGTAGAGATCTTTCAAAGAATGAGAAAGTAATGATACCTTTTTGTTGTCCGACCGAAATAAGCACCGGTGAAACTGACCTGCTGCCAAGGGTTGTGCATGTCCGTCCTGGTGGCTATTGCTGCATGATGAGTTCTTGGCCGCGTTTTGGCCACCGCTGGGTTGGTGTGCCCTGTGTCGATTCGTGCGGTGGTAAGCGCTGATGCCGAGCAGCCTGCAAGACGATGCCGAGGCCTTGACCGGGTAGACAGGTGTCAGGAGGCTCTGCTTCCACCTTATCTCCCCGATGGCCGGTGTGGCTCCAATGGAGAAACAGCGCGAGAAAACAGCAACAGATGGTGCGACCGTACGGATCTTGCGAACCGTGGAGCTCCGTCCATCGAGGACAGGGACAACGACCAGAGTGGTGATTGGCGATCGGTCTCCTGGATGGCTAGACAGCCCGTGGACACGGCTTCGGCGGGTGATCAGGTGCTAGGATGGAGAGGCAGCACAACGGTGCGCGGTGACTTGGCCCCTGACTGTGTGTGCATGGATGATGGCTGGATAAGGGGCTCATGTACAACGCCACAGCTAAATTTCCCACCCAATTCACGCACAGATCAACAACAGTAGGTGTGGAGGATAACGGCGGAAGTTGTGAATGATGGCCGGGATGGTAATTGAGCGATGGGGAGGAGGGCTTTTATAGGCCTTACGGCGCATGAGCGGCGACACAACGTTGATGTTGTGGTGGGCGGCGGTGTTTGATGGGTCTCTTGTAGAGAGCTCTCGACATGCCGAGAACCGAGCTACTCCCTCTTTCCATCTATATAGGGCCTAATACGTTTTCCAAGACCGCCTTTGACTATTGGCAAGATTAATAGTACATGAGATTTATAATTTAAAAATTATATCTCCTTTCGCATACGAATTTGATGGCATGCTTTGTGTAAGTTGCATGTCATATATTATTGCTCTAACATTTGGTCAAAGTTAGCCTCGAAAAACGCATTAGGCCCTATATAGATGTAAGGAGGGAGTATAAATAATCAAATATCTGATTCATTGGCGGTTGATTGCTCGTAGCAAAACCTACCCAGAATTACATGCATCTCTTCTATATAAATTAGGAAGAGGCTGGAAAAAACTCAAAAAAAGGAGAAAAAGGATTCCTACAGGATGTAGGGTCTTATTACTTACAAGTTTCTAATGATAGTATTTTTGCTACATAAAAAAAGGAGAAAAAGGGATTCCTATGGGATGTTGGCGGAGTATTTTATTATTTAAATATATGGTCAACATTTGAAATAAAATACTTGTGGGATAATAAACCAGAATGCAGGAAGTAGTAATCGAATCTTCCATCTCTGGTTGAGTTGTACGCATGCAGCTTTCTGTAAGATTAACTTTCGGTAGGATTCTCCAATTCTAGATTTGCATATGGAAACATTAAAATAGTTTTTTTGTTTACAGACTCTTTGTTTTGGGGTGCTAATTTCCCTTTTGTTTTTGTTGTTGTTTTCTGATAGCATCTTGACATTACATTTAGAAGAGACCCGACCAACTATAGGCCACGAATCAACAAACTCGAATCAACGAAGGACAGAGAACAAAAGAATGCAGGGTCCTACTACTACCTAGATGACTAATGAGAGGGGCCAGCGCAGGTTGCTACAATTTGGTATTGGTTAATGGCTCCACGTATCCTGTTCTTAATTGTTTAATGAGTTTGTTTCTTTTTGGGCTCCTTTGTAGATTCTTGTTGGACGTCAATAATGTTCCGAACCCTTTCTGATCATGCGCAAGGCTAACGAGAAGTTGCCATGACGTGCGTCCATGAGACATGCGAATTGGCCACAGGAGTGAAGCGCATCGAGTGTGGTGCTTGGGTTTCAAAGAAGCGCATGTGTTGAAACTGTACTTTTTGTTGGTTTGAGCTGTGGGGAGAACGATTATCAATTTTCTTGTATTTGCATTGCTGTATCATGGCTTTACCATCTCATATTGTTCTATCGTGAAATCTTATAATGCATATTCTCTTGGAGCTTATTATAGTCCTCTCACTAGTTTGTCCTCATTTTATATTTTATGTCCTCTCACTAGTTGGTTCCGTTCATTTTGATGAATGACGAAGTGTGGCTGGCAGTACATGCTATACATTTTATTTTTTTGTTCACCTTAGAATTACATTTTTGCTAATTTTCAGCTTGTGTTCACCTTAGAATTTTATTTTTGCTAATGTCCACTCAGAATTTTATTTTTGCTAATTTCCAGTCGATTGATTTTAGTTTGTTTTTAGTCAAATTTTTGGTTTGTTGGTAGGTTCTTATCGGGTTTTCTAAAGAACTAGGCCCATGTGGAGGGTCACTTCTGCTGAATTGTAAACGAGAGCAAGGAGAGACAATCGAACAAAATGATTGAACTATCCTCTTTGCATTAGATGAAGTGCTATATATAGCACCGGAGCAGGCGTTTACAAGGGGGCGCCGGTTCGAACGGAACCGACGGGATTGCAGAAAGCAACAACCGTTAGAAGCGGGGATTAATCCCTTAATTATTAGGTAAATTAATCTTAACACTCCCCCTAATCCATGCTTGTCCAGATAGCATCATCATCTTGAAAGAATCTCCTTCAAAAACCCTGTGGGAAAAATGTGAGGAGAAAAGTGTTTGATATGTTGCTAAAACTCCTTCAAACCCAGTGGGAAAAATAAGGAGAAAATACCGCAACATATAATGCTTATTGTCTGTTTAACTTAATATGAGAAAAACCCATAGAATTAAAGGACAATAAATATGTCGTATATACTTTCTTAAAAACCCCGGTGGGAAAAACAGAAAATATGACATATGGTCTTGTGTTGATATTACCTCATTAAAAACCTTCATGAGAACCTATAAAGTAAACTCATGAAGGGAAAAAGAGTATAATATGATGCTTTTAACAGGAACAATTCAGGAAGATACTCCCCCTGATTCTTGCAAATTCCGAAGCCATCATATACCAATTCCATGAACATATTTTCGGAATGTAGAAGTTGGTAGAGACTTGGTGAACAAATCAGTCACATGATTTGATTTACAAGATATGCAATATAGTGATATTGCTTATTATGTAACCTGTTTGCATCCGGGCAACACAAGCAACATTATCTTTGAGATAATGGTTGGTGGATGTAGCCATGATGTCTATTTCGAAGACTCTTCATGAGAGGGCTACCAAATCTAGTAGGAACACTAAGCTTGTCTACGATCTGACATAGTGGGGATCTGATCGATGTATCCAATGATATCGGTGTTCACATTTCTATGAAACTGAAAAACCAGGACAAAATGTTTGATGCCTTGGAGATCTCGAAAGATATTCTTGAGTACCAACCAATTGTGTTTGGTGGATCCAATGGCATTATGGAACGTTGAGTCCCAATATCCCATTTTCATCATCTCTTGGTCTAATAGATCTTTCTCAACGTCTAGAGAATGAACTACCATGAGAGTTATGGATAGATAAGATTTGTCCACAATGAATTTCTCCAATATATTTTGGATATAGACAACATAGTATATCATAATGCATGAATGAAGGTGCTCAAGTTGTAGTAATGAGAGGTATTTTGGTTTACCCAAATCCTTCATTTTAAAGTCCGTCACTTAGATGATTACATGCGTCGTCATTGCATACACACAACACATTAATAATCATCATTGTAGGTGTAATCCTTGTGAATAAGGACCTCACTACGTTGGTTGTACCATATGTACCGACAACAATAAGTCTTATGGTGACTTACTGATTTTACACAATGTATGTTGCATTTTGTATTTTGATTCAGAATTGAGACTCAATCGGGAATCAATCATATATGTCTGAATCTAGTGATCGACATGGATATGTAATCACTACATCTATCAACTGCAGAGATAGATGATTTTGAACTGCCAATGATATAAATTATCGAAATGAGATTCCACCTCTGGAGAATAGTTGGGTATCTGCATGAACCCTTGTGCTACAATACTTGCTCTTTGTTTCACCACCTCGTTGCTCTCAATTCTGTTTCCAGAAGAAAACTGGTGTAGGTATTGCTTATGAATACCTTCCCATTATTGAGCAAGATCATTTCTACCTAGATTATACCCTTTGCTTGAGTTCAGTCCGAGTGTTGTTCACACTTTGCCATGGCCATGGTCTTTGGATCTGAATCATTTGAAAGGTTTTTGCAATCTAGTTGAGAAATGTATGTCGACAATTGTAGACTTCCAGTTATACGGTTCTCCAGAATCTATATAACAATATATAGTTGATGGAAATATCGTTACCCATGGTGACTGCTCGCGATTTCCCAATGCGATTGAGTCGGGTATTCCGATGTCCCGGTCATTGTGTGCACTATGACCTGGGTTGGTGGAGTTTCCTGTCCACTGGGTGTATACTACCCATTAGGTGTCTGCCAACGTGAAGTTGACTTGCATTTACTGATTCACAGGCCTTGATATCCTTGCTTGCAAGAAGCTAAATCTTGATGTACTATTGCCATACATCTCCCCCTATTGCTTCGAACGGGGAGTGGAGTGATTCTTATTGGTACCTTCACTCTTTCAGGCATATTTTGCAGGATTGTAGGATTGTGTGACACCTTTATAGTCAGCAAATGAATCTGACAGGTTATTTGCAATGTGTTGCAAATGTTCTGAACGCATGGTTCAGATCTTTGAGTACGTGGATTTGAGGCAGAAATGTGTTGAACATTCCACTAATTTCCTGGCATTATTTATGGTACTTGAAATCTCCCCCTAATGCCTGGAAATGTTCCTCATTGAATCAGCATACTGGCCTTGAATAACTCCCCGTGTGAGGGGCTTGAGGTATTGACGGTAATACAGTTATACCTCACATAGATCCCAACTATATGTTGAGGGGCCAATGATGTATGTCGGGTGGTGATATCGGTATGCAACCGAATTACCGCAGATAGGAAATACTTGGTAGATATCCACATATCAAAGATAGAGGGGAATAATATTATGCAGTTCTGTCATGAGCGTGTAAAACTGCATGACTCCAACGTAAAGTTGGCAAGTTGCAATTCCAAAGTAAAGATAATGCAATGAGCTTAACTCTTTGGATAGGATTCTACCAAACCATTTTGAGTCTAGACCTTCGGAAAAATTGCTAAACTCAATCCAAGGGCCATAGAGAAGGCACTCAAGGAGAATTCTGCAATGTTATCCATTCGATTTGCTTGAAATCGATGTCAGGATAAGGAGCCAATGGTTTCGTGTGAATAAAGCACACATTTAAGACCATCATGTAGATATGTCTTTTAGAACCATGGAATACCTGAATAGTCTAGTCAATGGATGGGAAGAGTCACTTACCTCAACTTGATGCATTCAAGGAGTCTGAGTGGTTCAGCGTAGACTTTAAGGTGTGCGAGCCTTAAAATTAGCTTCCCTGTGTCACTTGTAGTGCACATAAAATCCAAATGATGTTAGAATTTAGCATCGTAATAATCATAAACTATTGGAATTGCTGATAGTTTCGGTTTCAACCCAATGTCTCGATGACCAAGGTGAGTATGCCTAGTTTTTCATGTACAAGACATTTTGGAATACTATCTTGGGCGCAACTTGTCCTAAGGGTTTTGTAGTATGTGTAGTACAATCCAGATGATACATAGAAAATGTGCTTGCCATATCCGTTGCATATGGTAAAGAGAATGCATTTCTCTTTCTTGTCAGCATAAGTTTCGCTATGGAAACCATGTTGACGAATATCTCTATAGCATAGTAGGGTACGAGTTAAACTTGGGAAGCAATGAAGCATCCTGACGTTACTCGAGTACCCACAGGGATAGTAAATATGACTCGAGTTGAGCCAACAAATACCTCATCGCATCTAGCGATTTTAAAATATCTCCTTTCTCTCAGTGAGAGTGGAAACATTGGACTTCCCCGAGTATAGAGTTTGTGGTGCATATGCCCACAAGGCACATATCATTTTTCATCGGATTGACTCCCGTAGAAATCTATATATAGACATTAAGATTCTCAAGAAAATCACTGTCGGATATATATAGAATACATACAAATGAATTTATATCAAAGTGCTGATACAATATATTGTGATATACAATATATGATGACAACAATGCTTATGTTGTTGTTACAACATCATAAATAGACATTAATTATATTGACCACTCAGGAGATTGGAAGACTATTCATTATCTCCAAACATGTCGGTTGAAGCATATTCAACCATCACATTCTCCATGCCTATAGGGCCCCGTCATAGCTAGTGATGTCGGATTGAAGGTTGAAGTAAAATTCAAACCTTTGCCCTTGAGGTTCATTGTATCCCAGGAATTGCTGATACAGAATAACCAGATGCTGTGATCTGGTCTAATGCCTTATGATTATAAGACACCATTTTTCTATTAGCGGTGTCATCCTGACCAGAGGTGAATCCAGGATTGCACATATTATCCCACGAGACACAAGAGAAGTCATGATGTCCATGGCCCATATAGGGCAGTGGTGGCCATTGAGGGCGAATGCCTCAAACTCTATAGCCATATGCTACCTCTATGGGTAAACCAGAGATAATTAATTTACAACCAGTAAATTAAAGACCATCATGGTTGATGTTGTAATGAACTTAGCAAAATCAATGGGTATTTCAAGAAGTTATCTTGAAACCATTAGTGTGAATCTCAAATAGATAAATATGACATCTTGAAGATAATCTCCAAAATGGAGTAGATCTCACAGCACTAGAGAGTATAATCTGATGGAATCAGTAGATATGCACTCGTAATGCCTTATGCCATGACTTACTAAAATGTGTAGGAGAGCACTTTGTAAAGCAATTATAATGTTAAAATGACAAAATATAGGCTTTAACAGTAGTCATTGACAATCTGCGAAGGCAGTAGATCTAAATGACTACCTTGTGATCCCAATACATCAATTTGAAGAAATCACTTTGAATTTTGCATTCTTATTTGCAAGAAATTAAAAATCTCAATTGCAAATAGACGTATTAATCTCAACATGTAGAGAACATGGAGGTACATACATTCCGGAATACATCGTACTCAACAGAAATACACCACTATTATAATGAATAGTAATGATGTTGCAAACTTGATGTTCAAGTGAAAAACTTGAATTGTACAGATCTCAAATTAAATGAGATGATCCTGTATTAAGTTACAAGATAATTCAGCTGGGTGAATTAATATTTTGCGAGAGAAAATTAATCTCAATCGCTATGAGATTGTTTTGCGAGAAAAATTATATTTCTCAATTGCAAATCAATATTGTTGTGCGAGAAAATTTAATCTCAATCGTGAAAAACATGTTCTAGAGAATGTGGTAAACACATTGAACATGTCAAATATAAATATAGATATATTTCTGGAATTTTAAACTCAACAGAAAATACAGTAGTACTATTGATAAAACAGAGAGAGAAAAAAATCAATGAAATCCAGCCCAGAGAAGGCGGCCGGAGGTCACGCCAGGCGCCTGGGCCTGGGCCTCCACGGCCTTTGGCCAGCCCACCCGCCGCCACACCGCATAAGAGAGAGAGTAGGCGACGGTTACGGATAAGGGTCGGAGACCCGAAGCCCGCACCACGCCGCTCGATCCCCACATCCTACACGACGCCGTCGGTGGTTGGAGGGCGGCGGCCACGGGCACGGCCGGGCGGCCTTGGCGCGTGCAAGAGGGCGCGTGGCCGGGCGGAGGCCGGGCCGCAGGGCTCGGCGCAGCGGCCGGGATCGGGGTGCGGCACAATGTGGGTTGGAGGGCGCAGAGGCCGTGGCCAGGGCCGCAACGCGGCCGGGCGGACGAGCGCGGGGCGGGGAGGCCGTGGCCAGGGGCACAGCGCGGCCGGGCGGACGAGCGTGGGGCGCGGAGGCCGTGTCCTGGGGCGCAGCGGCCTGGCGGACGAGTCCGCGCCGCGTCGCGGTTAGGGGCCGTCCTCGCGGGCACCGAGGCCGAAGGACGCCGCTGCGTTCGCGCCAGACGGCGTCGCCTCGCCATGGAGGTTCGACCCAACGGCTTGGTTGCAGGCTGGGTGGTCCGGAAGACAACTGCGCTTTCCGGTTCATACGCCGGGCTGGCTACCGGCAAGCGACGACAAAGGCTGTCCCTTACAGAGGAGAAAGGTAAATCGATTTAAGAAATCAGCGTGTACCTTCTTTTTCTCCCCAATCCGTTCGTTGGTGGATCTCGATTTGCATTCTTGGCGTGATGGGAGACAATGAATTCGGTTTCAACCTCCAATATTTTGATCAATGGATGCCATCTCCCATGGTCTTCATTCATTTTCTGTTCTTTGTGGCCTCGTTTCGCCTGCAGGAATTCATGGCCACAGCGCGCTGCAGGAACGCCGGTCCTGAGGGCCGCCACGGTAGCGGGCACCACCACACCGACGAACTCGCGAGCGAGCGATGCTGTAGGCGGAATCGTCGCGCAGATGGAATTGCTCCGCCGGGAGCGTGCGCGGGCGGTCGCCGGGCCTCTGTGTCGCCTGATGGATTCTTTCTTTCTCAGTGGAGAAGACTATGTGCTGATAATGTGTTGAATTGTAAACGAGAGCAACGAGAGACAATCGAACAAAATGATTGAACTATCCTCTTTGCATTAGATGAAGTGCTATATATAGCACTGGAGCAGGCGTTTACAAGGGGGCGTCGGTTCGAACGGAACCGACGGGATTGCAGAAAGCAACAGCCGTTACAAGTGGGGATTAATCCCTTAATTATTCACTACTAGGGAAAACCTTATACACAGAATGTTACGAGTAGCGCTTGTTAAAATGAGGCGCTACTGCTACTTTGCAGTAGCGCGTTTGGCAGAACCGCGCTACAGTTAGCAGATTAGCAGTAGCGCTGTCCCTGCAGAAAGCACTACTACTATAATTGCCACACCGTTCCCGGCGTGCTAGGTATAGTAGTAGCGCCCTTCTACGGACAGCGCTACTACTATGGATTTTAGCAGCAGCGCGTTTTTCCTTCCCACGCTACAGTTATAGCTATTTTCACCTAACCCCCCGCGCGGCCTGATTCCCTCTCCTCTGCTTTCCTCCCCCAATTCCCGACCCCGCCTCGCCACCGTCGTCTCCCCCGACCCCGCCTCGCCGCCGTCTCCCCCGACCCCGCCTCGCCGCGCCTCGGTGCCGCCGTCTCCCCCGACCCCGCCTCGTCGCCGTCTCCCCTGACCCTGCCTCGCCGCCGTCTCCCCCGACCCCGCCTCGCCGCCGTCTCCCCCGACCCGGCCGCCTCGCCGCGCCTCGGTGCCGCCGTCTCCCCCGACCCCATCTCTCTCCCCGCCCTCTGTAAGCACTCTCCCCTTCCGATCCCTCTCTCCCCTTCTGATCCCTCTTCTCTGCTTAGTATGAACCCTAGGTATTTAGTGCTAGTTAGTATGAACCCTAGGCTATTTTTAGTGCTAGTTAGTTAATTACTTAGATGGTAATTAGGGCAGTAGTTCCTAGGTACTAATTAGTTAGTAAGAATTAGGTACTAATTAGGTACTAGAATATTTTTATTTATAGTATTATTTTTTAGTAAGAACTAGTTGAATTAATAGAACTAGTTAGTAAGAACTTGTTTCTATTTTTTAGTTAAAGCAATTTTCCCGCCTCGACGTGGACGATGCCTATCCCGCATCCTCGTCGTCGAGTCGGCAGAGGACGACACGTGCTTGACCAGATCGGCCATGTCCGGGACTGGGCTCCGCCGGGGTGGTACTGGGAGGCGCTACCTATCGGAGGGCGCAGGTTGGTGAGGAGCCAGCCTGTCGTTGACCCGAACCTTGTTTGGTGGCGTTCGCGTGGGCCAGTGGCGATCCAGAGGCTCGAGGACTCCGCGGAGGTGGTGCGTCACCGTGTCAGTGAGGAGGACGCGCATGTCCGTCACTACTTGTTTGCGTTGGAGCACAGGCCGTTCTCCAATACTTGGCAGGTTCTCCGGGGATCTCACTGGAGCTATGATCCCGTGATGGTGCCTTCTCTGTGGGTGTCCACCGCCCGCGCCGATACCCGTCGTGTGCTAGAGTTTTAGTTGTATTAGTGATGTTATATGTATGACACTATTCGTGATGTATTAGTGATAATATTCGACGATGTACTGACGCATGAGATGATCTACTTTTGCTTATTGAATGCATGCTAATTTGAGTCCTATAAGATATTTTGAAATGTATATCTTGTGTTGCTCAATATCCAAGTGGCCGGTCATGTTTGCAGGTTATACCTTCGAGTGGCCTATGTTTTGCCGGAGTGTTGATTCATTTCCGTTCCGGCAAATTTCAGGCGCTCGATATGTCCTATTTTAGCAAAGGTCATGCCGGATTTTTCCGTGAATTTTGGCATGACTTGTGCTAGAATATGTAGGAAATATCAAGTGCCCCGGATTTGTGTGTTAAGTATCTTGGTAGTTGTCTTCGATCGATTTTCAATTAATGTTTTAACTATGAACATAGGAAATGTCTGACGACGAGAAGGATTTCGGTATTTGCAAATACTGCGAAGACGAGCGCGGCCTGTGCGACGGAATCTTCCTAGATGATGATAGGCGCTTCAGCATCAAGCTGGACGAGAACTTCGAAGTGGATACAATAAGTCACAACGACAAGTCTTTTTTCGTAATTAAGCATGACATCTGCTTCATTTGCTTCAACTTATATTTTTTACTATTCTACTAGCGTATCCCCTGCCATGCAAGAGTTTTTGTATTGGATAAGATAGGTTTCAGTCATAGTATGGAGGAAAAGAAAGTTTACTTGAAGACCGAGCATGGTTATATTTTCCATGCGAAGTTATACAATTCAGACGACTACACCTATTTTGGATGCAAAACATGGCGAGCACTATGCAAGACTTATGCATTTGAGCCTGATATGGTTATCACCTTTGATATTCGCCCGGAAGATGATATTGAAGGTAATACCGACATCTGGGTCAATGTGCAAATGCCTCCAGTTATACCATTATGTAAGTTTCTCAACCATATTTATGTCTTTGATATTGTTTATTCAAAAATAGTTGACAACTAATTTGTATTGTCAGCTTATTTCCGTGCAAGCAAACATGTCCAGCGCTTGGTAGACAGGACCGTATACTGTCCTGGGGCTGAACTCAACTGCGAGGAGCTCAGTCATTATGTTTCATGGCTTGAGGATCTTGATACTGTCAAGACAAATTTTCTTCCTTCATTTAGAAATCTTAGTACTGAAAATGTGCGGCCAATAGTGTTCGTAATGAACTACGGTCACATCCATTTAGGAAGGATGGTAAGATATTTACTTTTTATCCTCATTGCATCTTTTCCATACATTATTTTTGAAGCTAAACTTCATTGCTAAGTATGTTACCATACGATGTTCTTCAACAGGGACTCCCGATGAATGTTGTGCCTTATGGGATCGAGACTAAAGGTATCATGAGTATTATCAACTTACGGCCAAGATATCCTATAGCTTACTTTAGTGCATTCAAGATTAGCGACGGATGCTTAATAGTGCAAGACTGGACCAAATATGTGTTGGGGGAGCGCAGAGAAGTACTAGGGAGCAGCAACCAGAGGCGCCTTCCACGATTAGGAGACAGGTTCATCTGCATGCTCCAACTTGATCAAGGAGGAGAGCTACACATGTTTTATGTTCTTTTACCTAAGAGAGAGCAGCAAGAGTGAGTAGCAGGAGTGAGTAGCAGGATAGAAATGAGTTTCAGGATGATGATGTGCTACACTATTACTATGATGATAAAATAGCTAGTGTTGGTGGTAATGACTATGATGATTATTATTAGCTAGTGTTAGTGGTGATTAAACAAATAATGTTGGTGGTAATGACCATGATGAGATTAAATATCTTGTGCTGGCGGATTAGATTCAAGTGGAGGCAACATGTGGTGCACATCGAAAGTACTACTAATCCAAAGTAGATCAAGTTTGGATTAGTAGTATACTTTTGACATGCACCACATATTGCCTCTACTTGAACCTAATCCACCTTCATTTAATACACTGTTATGGACATAATGATGTAAACCTCATAACAGCTGGTATTGTACCAATATTTGTATGATGGCGCATAAATACACTAAAAATAAAAAATATTAAAAAAATACTAGTAGCGATGGAAAGGAAACACGCTGCAAGTAGATAACTTAGCAGTAGCGCGGTACTGAACAAGCGCTGCAGCTATTTGTACTAGCAGTAGCGCGTGATGGCACGCGTTACTGCTAAGCAATAGCTGTAGCGCCTTATTAGTAGCGCGGCATCCCGCGCTACTAATAGGCACAAAACACGCGCTACTGCTAGGGTTTTCCCTAGTAGTGATTAGGTAAATTAATCTTAACAACTTCCTCTTCGTCCCAGCTGGACAAGGGGAGCAGAGCATTCTTTTGGAAACGGTTATGCCTGCCCCCATGGGCGAGGTTTTCCTTTTGGTCCTGTGCCTCCTCGTCCCTGATGTAACGAACTAGAACCTAGGATAATGGGAGGCAAGATGGAATCTTAGAGTGAAGGTTGGTATTCAGTTCATGCATGCTCTAGAAAGCAAGACGACCTGTAATCTCTACTTAAGAAGGCAGGAGGGAAAAATCCTATTTGACGCTCTCTGCCTCAAGCAGTTGAGCAACTGGGCCGGCCCATCTCCCACTGTAGGTGGTAGTTCCAGTTTTGGGAACCTTCTAGAGTCTCCCATCCGGTTTTTACCGGGTTGGGGAACCTTCTGGATTTTGTGTTTTTTTTTCTTTTTCAATTTTCTGTTTTTCTTCTTTTCTTTTCTGTTTTTTTTCCTTTTTTCAAGTTTTTTCTTCTTTTTTTCAAGTTTTCATGTTCTGAAAATTGTTCGTGTTTCCAAATTTTGTTCTCAACCTTTAAAATATGTCCGTCATTTAAAAAATTGTTCCCGTTTTGCAATTTTGTTTACAAATTTAAAATTTGTTCAAGTTTTCACAAATTGTTTGTAAATTCATTTTTTTGTTCACATGTTCAGACTTGTCCATGTTTTCAAATTTTGTTTGCATTCGAAAAATGTTTAGGAATTTCAAAAAGTGTTCCAGCTTTTCAAATTTGTTCACAAATTTATAAAATGTTCATGTTTCAAATTTTGTTCACAAATTGGAAAAATGTTCCCATTCCAAAATTTGTTCGCAAATTTCAAAAAATGTTCATATTTACAAGTTTTGACGCTCCTATTTATGACAATTGTTCTCATTTCTAAAGTTTGTCATAAATTCGAAAAATGTTCCAGCTTGTCCAATTTTGTTCACATATTCAAAAAATGTTCATGTTTTTTGAACTTTGAAAAAATTGCGTTTTGAACAAATTGTTCGTAATTCCAAAAAATGTTTGTGTTTTGAAAAAATTGTTCGTAATTTTGATAAATATTTTGTGTTTTCGAATTTTGTTCACAACTTTAAAAAATAGTCAGGTATTTAAAATCATGTTCCTTCTTTTCCAAAAATAAATACATTCACATATTCCAAAAATAAACAAATTCACAGATTCACGTACAGGAAATAACATGCAAGGGAAATATCCCACAACAGAGAGTTCTTAAACACAACCGCGATGCGCCATCGTTCAGATGCAGTCATTCAGTCAGGTGGTTAGCAGCGCTTGTTGAGTATAGGGACGTTGTAGGTTCGATTCCCCGTGGCGTCATTTCCGGTTTTGCGATTTTTTTACCGCTGTAAACACACCTCGGGGTCCTTATAGTGGGCCGATCCAGTCGGACGCTTCCTGTGTGCGTCGCGCTGGCTATTCGCCGCAAAATGCGGCGCATAGGACCTCCCAGGCAGGAGAGCCGCTCACTCACGCGACTCCGCAGTTCATGGGCTTAGGGGACGCAACCCATGTGTCGTGACATCCACCCCCCCCCCCCCAAATGTGGAAATGGCGTAATGCCTCTCCTCTTGGAAACCCAACGATGTAGATCACCTTGGCTCTCCCAAGTTGTGCAAAATGCATGCCAACAAATCACTTGAAACATACCTATGTAGTAATCGACATGCCATGATTGGCGCAACGCCGAGCTGAGAACAACTTGCGGTATGGAAGGCGAATAAGTTGAGCTTGTCGTTAAAAGGCGTTCGCCGGGGGAGGGGGGGGGGATGTGCTAGCGCTTCAGTTGGGAGACGTGGACGATTGGCCTAACTTTGGCAGGTCTAGGCAGTACGCAGTGTTTTCGATGCATCGGGGCACCATGTATGACTCGAAGAACCAGAATGACATCTTCTGGCCGGACCTCATTGTCAAAGATGTTTGAATGCACTGTGGCATCTTCAGGAAGACTTTGTCACCCAAGGCAAGTTGTGCTCGAAATGCTTCTTATTTGCGTGATTCTTCATCCATTGTTAGGCTTGAAAGAGTTGTTGATGTCACATCGTTCTTGTAGCATGGTGTGTATGCCAGACACCGCACTGGCCTTGTCCGCCACAATAAGGAGATGGAGAGGCTTGTGTCAGTAGAGCACTTCGAATGGGGTATTATCCAGAGCAGAATGGTACATGGTGCTGTACTAGTACTCGAGTAGATGCAATCATTCAAACCATTTTTGTGCAGGCATGAACAACACATCGCAGGTATGTCTCCATAGACCAATTGAAGCACTCCGTTTGTTCGTATGGTTAGGGGTGATAAGGTGAGCTCATACACTAGGCGACATCGTAGAGTTTGAACAGTTCTTGCCAGAGCATGCTTGTGACGATCCAATCGCAGTCGGAGATGAGCACTAATGTCCTGCAAATGCATAGGGTTGAGTTGTGGCTTTTCTGAAGTAAGAGTATCAAACCCAGAGCTAGGAAATGGTCTTTTTCATTGGAATGCGCCTGCAAGTTAGTTCTGATTCAAAGCAAAAGCTACCCTAAAGTGGAAATAATGGAGGAGTGTTTTTTTAGAGAATTAAAGTGCACAAGAATGCAAGTCAAGAACAAGAGAGTAGTGGAAGCGATGAAATATGAAGTGGGGTGTGCGATCTACCCTGAGTGTGCGATCACCACTAGTATGCATACTACTTAATCATGCAATCACATAACTCTAGTTTCGGATAACTAATCAACTTCATATGTTTTTACATGTGGGTGGAGCTAGTACAAATAGGTGCATATTACCGCAACTCCACATCAAACATGCCACCACTGTTCCGTTCATACCGGATAGAGGCAGCAACGATTAAGGGTCTCCCCATGAACGCAGTTAAGGCGGCCTCTCTTACTCCCCTATGTAAGTTCCGCGAAGGAAGTAACTTCTGCCATCGCAATACCTCAGCTTCCATGCATCCCTTGGATAGTAAATCCTTGATGTCCATAAGAGAAAATTGGTGAAGAGCACTTGTTGTAAGGTGGAACCCTAATGGATGATCTTTTCACACTTGGAGGGGAGAAAAGGAAAGAACAACAAGAACAACAAGAGGAATCACTCAACAAAACCCAAATCACACATCCACTAGAATAGCATACATGAGATCCACAAGCATAACATGAACTATCAAAGGGAAGTAGCACAAAGGTAAGGTTCTTCTGAAATCAAAAGGAGATGAGGTCTTGATGATCTAGAGAGATCCTTCTCCCTTAGGAGGTCTTGGTGATCCTATGATGGGCATCCTTCTACCTCAGGAGGTCTTGGTGATCCATGATTGAGGTACAAGGAGCAAAGCTCTCTCAGTAATCTCAAATACTTCACTAACCCTAACAAATGACCTAGGTACGAATTATATAGGTGTCTGGAGGTGAGGGATGAGTGGAGGAAAAAATAGGCAACTCCACGTCCAGTTCCCTGTTGAGCCTGTCCGCACGGTCTAAGTGGGCCCCGTGTGCATGGGGGTCCCGTGGGCATGGTACATGGCCGTGCGCACGAGGTAGCAACAACTACAAAGAAGGGGGCCGTGTGCATGGGGTGTCCAGAAACTCTCTGGATAGGCTGTGCGCACGGGGTCCAACTGGCCCGTGGGAACGAGGTCGCCTTATGTCTTCTTCTTCCAGCTTCTTGCCTCCATCTTCCTTGCGATCTTTGGATCCTTCTTCTTGGGCTTGGTGAAGCTCCTTTACTCCTTTGCAGGGTCGTCCTCATACCTAATGATGCACAAGGTTTCATGGTGAGTTAGCATCCACGTTCCATTCATATCCATGTCAAACTCGAAGAGGAGTGAGTTCACCTCATTTACGATGGCACTCGCGGGAGCTCTTGTCATGGTTCCACTTGGTGCTCGATGAGTCGGTGTGGTGTCCATGTGGATGACCGAAAGATGCTCCACATCATCTCCCCCGGGAAAGATCCGACCTTGGATCATTAACCTCATCACCATGGTAGGGAGATAGGTCCTTGACGTTGAAGATGTCACTCACATTGTACTTGTCGCGTGGAATGGCGAATGACGATCTTGTAAGCATTGTCATTGTAGCGTGCTAGCACCTTGAATGGTCCATCAGTGCGAGGTAGTAGCTTGGACCTGCGTTGGGGAAGCGTTCTTTGTGAAGATGTAGCCACACAAGATCTCCGGGGTTGAACACCATGGGATGCTTGTTGATGTTTAGCTTGGTGGCGATACGATGTACTTGGCATTCAATTGTGTTCCTTGTATCTTCATGCGTCTTCTTGATGTAATTTTCTCTTGCACTCGCGTCCATGTTGGTTCTCTCTTGTAGTGGTAGCGGGAGGATGTCCAATGGAGACAACGGGTTGAAGCCATAGATGACCTCGGAGGGGGACTTACTGGTAGTACAGTGTCGTGCTTGATTGTAGGCATACTTGGAGATGGGAAAGCATTCCTCCCACTCTGTGATGTTTTTCTTGATCAACACACAGAGTAGTGTAGATAACGTCCGGTCGGTGACCTCCGTTTGACCATCGGTTTATGGGTGATATGCCAAAGAGAATAGTAGCTTAATGCCGAGCTTGGCACATAGTGTCTTCCAAAAGTAGCTTAAGGACTTCACGTCGCGGTCTGACACGATCGTCTTGGGCACCCCATGCAACCTCAAGATTTCCCTACAAAAAAGATTTGCAACATGTGAAGCATCGTCTATCTTGTTGCATGGTATAAAATGCGCCATCTTAGAGAAACAGTCCAAAACAACAAACGCGAAATCTTTGCCATTTTGTGTTCTCGGCAAACTAAGCAAAAAACCCATACCTATGTATGCCCATGGTTGATACAGAATAGGAAGTGGCATATGTAGACCATGAGATTGAGATTGTGACTTAGCTTTGCGGCATGTAGAGCACCTGTTGTTGTAGCGCACGACATCACGCCAACAGTACTTGGTGGAGAGCGTCGCAAAGGTCTTGTCACGGTCGAAATGTCCCAAAGTCCTCTACCGTGAGCCTCTAGCAAAAGAAACTAAAAGGATCGAGAAGATGGGCCGAGAGAGAGAGAGAGAGAGAGAGAGAGAGAGAGAGAGAGAGAGAGAGAGAGAGGGAGAGAGGGAGAGAGGGAGAGAGGGAGAGAGAGAGAGAGAGAGAGAGAGAGAGAGAGAAGAGGTGATTAGACCCTTAATAAGTAAAAATGGCAGTTTTTAATTTCTTTAGGTTAAGGTTGAGTTTAGCACATGTTAAGGCACACACAATACATCTCAAGCAAGCATGGCAAGAGTATAGGCAGTTGAAAGAGTAAAGCATGCAAGTTGCATGAATTTAAAGGGATGGGTTTGGAGTGTGCAAACGCAATGGAGACGCGGAGAATTTTTGGCGTGGTTCCGATAGGTGGTCCTATCGTACGTCCACGTTGATGGAGACTTCAACCCACGAAGGGTAACAGTTGCACAAGTCCACGGAGGGCTCCACCCACGAAGGGTCCACGAAGAAGCAACCTTGTCTATCCCACCATGGCCATCGTCCACGAAGTACTTGCCTCACTCGAGTAGATCTTCATGAAGTAGGCAATCTCCTTGCCCTTACAAACTTCTTGGTTCAACTCCACATCATGACAGAGGCTCCCAAGCGACACCTAACCAATCTAGGAGACACCACTCTCCAAAAGGTAATAGACGGTGTGTTGATGATGAACTCCTTGCTCTTGTGCTTCAAATGACAGTCTCCCCAACACTCAAATCTCTCTCACAGATTTGGCTATGGTGGAAGGGGATTTGAGTGGAAAGCAACTTGGGAAGGCTAGAAATCAAGGTTCAAATGGTAGGAATGGAATCTCTTGATCTCAACACATGAGTAGGTGGTTCTCTCTCAGAAAATGAATGGTGGAAGTGTAGGCACGTTCTGATGGCTCTCTCACATATGGAGAAGGGGGTGGGGGGGGGGTATATATAGCCTCCACACGAAATCCAACCGTTACACACATTTGACTCATCTCGGTTGCACCAATTAGTTAAACTCGATGGCACCGATCTGTTCAAAAATATGAATGTTAGGAATCTCGGTGGGACCGACTGGAACAACTCGATGGGACCGATGTGCTAGGGCTTAGGGCGAACCTCGTCTAGGTGGCACCGATTGCATCAACTCGGTGGGACTAAAGTGAAGCAATAAGGCAATAGAGAGTTGGCAAGCCATCTCGGTGAGACCAATTGCAATTCTCGGTGAGACCAAAATAATTGCAACAAGTAACAGAGAGTTGGCAAGTCCATCTCGATGGGACTGAGATCCATATCAGTGTGACCGAATCATTAGGGTTTCTGGCAGTGGCTATGTCAAATGAACTCGGTGGCTCCGGGTAGAAAGAATTGGTGGGGCTGAGTTGGAGTTTAGGGTTTTGACATATTTGGATGGAGAAAGTGGTTGAGGGTTTTGGAGCAATACCACTAAGCACTTTGAGCAAGTAGACCATTAAGGAACACCTCATCCCCTTGTAATAGTATTGGATTTACTATGAACTCAATGTGATCTTGGATCATTAAATAGAAATGAAGAGTCTTGAGCTTTTGCCAATATTTGTCCTTAGCATTTTGAAGGGTTCCACATCCTCTTGTCCCTGCCACTCTGCTGTTGGACTTATGTGAAATGTACTGGATAAAACTATTTGTCCAACAAAAGATATGTTACAAAAATCACCCAGGGAGCACTTGTGCTTTCAATCTCCCCCTTTTCGGTAATTGATGACAACATACATCAAAGCTTCAAACAGATGATACAAAGAGAATTAAGTAAAGCTTTGGAAGAACATGTAACATGCATAAGCTCCCCCTATATGTGTACAATCATGTAATGATAGAATTGAATAACATGTGAAAACACATCATGACAGAGCAAGTGATGAGTTACATGTATCTTGGCTATATGCATCAGAGCGAAGATCAAATGAGATTGTCATGCCTAATATGCGATACTATCCTAAAGAGACACGAAGGTTCCACAAAGGATAGAACCGCATATTGATACGCTTTTGCAAGGTGGATATCATTACATCAACATTACATAATAGATGGGGATACATACAAAAGGCATACAATGCCACACGAATACAACATCATCTTACATAAGAGCACCATCCGACTACGGATGAAACACAAACAGAAACTCAAACGACATCCACCCTGCTAGCCCAGGCTGCCGACCTGGAACCTATCCCCTGATCGAAGAAGAATCAGAAGAAGAACTCCAAAACAAGCAAACACTGCTCTCGCGTCATGATCATCGCATAACCTGTACCTGCAACTGTTGTTGTAGTAATCTGTGAGCCACGAGGACTCAGCAATCCCATTACCATGGGTATCAAGACTAGCAAAGCTTAATGGGAAAGGAAGGGGTAAAGTGGTGAGGTTGCAGCAGCGACTAAGTATGATATGGTGGCTAACATACGCAAATGAGAGCGAGAAGAGAAACAATGGAACGGTCGTGAAGCTAGCAATGATCAAGAGGTGATCCTGAACTCCTACTTACGTCAAACATAACCCAAAACCGTGTTCACTTCCTGGACTCCGCCGAAAAGAGACCATCACGGCTACACACGCGGTTGATGCGTTTTAATTCGGATCTGGTGTCAAGTTATCTACAACCAGACATTAACAAATTCCCATCTGCCACATAACCGCGTGCACGACTTTCGAAAGATAATACCCTGTAGGGGTGTCCCAACTTAGCCCATGATAAGCTCTCGCGATCAATGAAGGATATACCTTCTCCCAGGAAGACCCGATCAGTCTCGGAATCCCGGTTTACAAGACATTTCGACTATGGTAAAACAAGACCAGCAAAGCCGCCCGATGTGCCGACAAATCCCGATAGGAGCTGCACATATCTTGTTCTCAGGGCACACTGGATAAGCAAAGCGTACAGGTACCGACGAATCCAAGTTGCCAAGGAATGGTCCCGCACGGTGCTCTAGTTTGGACCAACACTCGGAGGAGCATTGGCCCGGGGGGGGGGGGGGGGGTAAAATAAAGATGACCCTCGGGCTCCGAAAACCCAAGGGAAAAAGGGCTAGGTGAGGCAAATGGTAAAACCAAGGTTGGGCCTTGCTGGAGGAGTTTTATTCAAAGCGAACTGTCAAGGGGGTCCCATAAATCACCCGACCGCGTAAAGAACGCAAAATCCGGGAACATAAGACCGGTATGACGGAAACTAGGGCGACAAGAGTGGAACAAAACACCAGGCATAAGGCCGAGCCTTCCACCCTTTACCAAGTATATAGATGCATTAATTAAATAAGAGATATTGTGATATCCCAACATAATCCTGTCCATCATGGAGCAATCTTCAACTTCACCTGCAACTAACAACGCTATAAGAGGGGCTGAGCAAAAGCGGTAACATAGCCAGACAACGGTTTGCTAGGAAGGGTGAAAAGGTTAGAGGCTGACATGGCAATTTGGGAGGCTTGAAGAACGAGTGATAGGTAGCACAACAAAGTGATAGAACGAAGCAACTAGCATAGCAATGATAGTAGTGAGATCCAGGGTAGCGGTCATCTTGCCTGAAATCCCGCTAGGAAGAAGAGCGAGTCCATGAAGAAGACAAGCGGACGTAGTCGAACGAATCCTCACAACCGCAACATTACTGGAACTAAGAAGCAACACCGGAAAGAAACAAACAACATGGTAAATGCACAAGCATAAACATGTCATGATGCACAAACAAGTATGATGCATGTCCGGTTTAATGAGGCAGGGCATGGCAAAGTGCAATAAACAATACTACAAGTTAAGTGGAGCTCAAAATGCCACGAGTTGCATATTGACGAAACACCACAAGCAATTATTTAGTTTGATCTCGTTTAGGTACACAACAATATTAAATGTTGTAAACATGGCAAGAGGTGAAGCATAATAAAACTACGTATCTAGGCAAGTTTAAATGAGGCCGGGACAATAAACAACAATTCCAGAAAATCCTCATGTCCATATTTTAGAAATGGTACTGTTCTGCCCTAAAACATATTTTATTGTTGTTAAACAGGAAAATAAAGTGCACTATGTTAAACTAGGCATTTTTCCACCCCATTTACATATAAAGTTTATATAAAACCGAGCTACGGTTATTTAGTTATGAAATAAATCATTTTAACATGGCATTTAAGCAAATTAATGCAAACAGCAATTTAAACATTTTAAACATGGATGAGAGTGGCATATTATGAAACTAGACAGAATTCTAAGCATTTTACATGTTTAAATCATTTTAATCCGACGCATGGTTCATGAGTTATTATATGCATGAACATGGAGGGGTTTTCTGCAAATCTGTAAATCACTGGATAATTACTAAAATCGCTGAACAGGAAAAAAAACATAACGGGCCGAAATTTGGATCGACTGGGCTGCTCACCATGGGCTCAAAGGCCAACTGGAGAAGAGGGGTTCGCGGGCCGGCATATCTGGATGCGGCTGCTGGGCTTGGCGATGCGGACGGGGTCAGCAGGAGCCTCACGACGAAAAGTCAACGCGGGCGCCTGGCTCGTCCTCGAAGCAGAGGAGGAAGGGGCGCGACAACAGGAGGAAGGAAGCGACGGCGCTGGAGGGTCCTGGTGGCCGGATTCGGCGACGCGGCGGGGCAGACGAGGTCCTGGAGGTGCTCGGGCAGAGGTGGGGAAGGCCATGGCGCTGGAACCTTGCTGGAACGAGCGAGTCCCTGCTCGACAAAGAGGAAGCGGAGGCCGGCGCGATGAGAAGCAGGGGACGTAGCGGCGGCCTGATGCGGCTGGGACTCCGGTGAAGGGCTGCGCGACAGGGAGGGTCTTGGTCGTCGGGGCCCTGGGCGGAGGAGGTGAAACTGGCGAGGCAAGGTCTTGGCGGCGGTGAATTTTTCCGGCGTCGGGGACGAGGTGCTCGGGGAGCAGAGGGCCTGCGAGGCGGCGCAGCGAAGCAGGCCCCAGCGCGGGTCTTCAGCGGCAGAAGGCGAGGCCGGAGGGCGGGTCCGTCCAGGAACAGGGCGGAGGCGAGCTGGGCGTCGAGGCAATGAAGGCCATGGCGATGGCGTGGTCCTGTCGAACAACACAGAGAGAGAGAGAGCTAAGAAATTAAGGGAGGGAGAGCTAAACGGAGCAGGAGGGAAGGAAGGGACGCGAGACGGGGACCTGCTGGTCCGGCGGCTCTGCTCGGAGAGGTGGACGGTGGCGCAAATCTAGGGAGGTTGTCGGAGGCGCTGGTTGGGCCATTGGGGAAAACGATGGAGGTAGGTGGGTGGATCGGGAGGGATCCCGAGGAGGATTGTGGGAGAGTGGCGGCGCGACCAGGGAGAAGGGGAGGATTTTTAGGGTTGTCCAAAATAGACTAGGGGTGGACTATATATGTCAAAAAGTATGGAAGTTTGGATCATCCGATTAAAATCGGACGGTCGAGAATAAAATGCTTCGGGAGTCCAAAAAAATGAACGAAGATATTTTAGGGATGTTTGGAGATCATCCGGATTCAACGGTCACGACAAACATGTTCGAGTTCGGGGGAGTTTCGGACGCGCACGTGAGGGGTCTGTGCACTGTGCAGAGAGAGATAAGACCAATGTGTGCAAGTGTGTGGTTGGTCTTGGAACAGTCAACGAACGCAACGGAGAGAAGCGAGGAGCGGTAACTACGAGCGGATGCAAGTTTTATGAAAACATGCAGATGCAATGCGCATGATGCTATGAGAAGAAATGCAAGACATGAACAAAATGCAAAACAAAAGACAAAAACCCAACCACGGAGAAAATAATATATCACATAGCCGGAAATGGCAAGAGTTGGAGTTACGATAATGGAAAGTTGTATCCAGGGCGTTACAACACTCCACCACTACGAGAGGATCTCGTCCCGAGATCTAGGATGGCATCGGAGGGAAAAGGAAGAGGAAGATAAGAGGTAAACTAAGTTGCTTCTTTGACGAACGTGTGAAACCACGAACCTTGAGAGGTTGAGCAATTTAAAAGAAAGAGTAACAACAGAGATGAACGAGATTGCAAACAATCCGTTAGAAAAGAGGGACAAGGAGTATTACGAGAACTTGAAGGTTGCAAATACATGAATCAAGAGTTTAATGGACAAGATAGAATTCGAAACCACTCTGGTTAAAACAAGATGAGAGAGGAAGAATTCGGTCAGCACTCCGGTTGAACATGGAAGGAATAGAACATGAACTTGAGAAGATGGGATAATACTTGATGAAATCAACAACACACTGCTTTCGGAACTGTTGAAAGAATGGCACAATGGGTAAGAAGGATTTCAGACAGCACTAAGGTTGAAAAGAGAGGCAAAACTTGATAAGATGAAAGAACTTGATTGAGAACACAACACTCTGGTTAAATGGATAAGCACGAAAAGAACACGATCCTCGATTCGAGATGATGAGTGAAGAGAGCAACATCACAATGCCTCCGGAAGAAAGAATAGAAGATAGATCACTGAAATAAAAGAATGGAGAAGAAAATGCCAACTTTTGCCACAAATGAGCTTGGAAAGCATCCTTGCAAAGAAGAACTGAACGGAGTTGTTGGAAAACCAACAACGGAAGGATATGATCCTCATGGGCTTATGGAGACATCTCAAAACTTGAGGTGAAATTCTGCCACTACCGAAAACAAATGCTTGCTTGAGATCAACGAAGAGACGAAAACTGCTTTCGCCGAGAGGATAGGAGAAAACTTGGATCCTTGATAAGCACCACAATATCAACATTGCTTAGGGAAGGCTTTAGGTGAAAAATAACCCAAGATAACTCCAACAAAGAAATTGCTGGGTTGAAAGGATCTCATGATCGAAGAGAAAAATGATGGTTTTTTTTTAAAATATCTCATTCTTGACAACATATGAATCATGAAACATGAAGGAAATTGTCAAGAGTGACATAACACCACCTCAAAAGATAAGGTAGAAAGAATTGCACTTCGGGATGCACGTTGAAGAATGCTTGAACTCCTCGAAACAAGACATGTGTTGAACACCATGTTTAATTTTGAGTATAGCTTGGCGGATCTTAACTTCGAGAAAAATCTTGAAGTACAATTGAAGAATGGAAAGAATCCTTGATGAACCACCATGTAGAGTCTCCATGAAGAACTCCGGTAATAAAAGGATGATAAAAAGAAAGAGAAGTTGAAAACACAAGGTGAAGCCTTGCAATGATTTAGATGGAGCTACGAAATGATTAAACTTTGAACTTCGGGCAAGAAAGATGAATAACTTGGAACCGAGAATTACTTCCTGATGAACAGACTCCGAAAGAAGGAATTAATCACTTGGATGAAACAAGAATAAGAATTATGTCATGCCTATCCTTCACCAATTTAAATTGATGACAAGCAACGGATTTGGCATACTACTTATTCTCGTATGAAGGATTAAGAGAGATATAGCACAAACTTGAGAAGGTATTAATGGAACCACCGGTGAGATTTGGAAACAATGAATGAATTGATATGATAATGAAGGAAGTGAAAACTTGAACGAACCACCGTAAGAATTGAAAATGAACGTTGCAAAGGCACAATCCACCGGGAAGAATTGGAAAACAGATAAAGATACTTGAGGGTATTTAGATACCTGAGAACGAAGAGATCATAAACTGATTAGAGGATATTTGAATGATGCACTGGTAAGATTTGGAGAACGATAGCTACACGCTGAGAATGAAGAATTATGACATGATGGCCTTTGGAGGAAAGAAATAGAAACAACTCATAAAATGCTCCAGATGGTAAGAAAAGAACTCTCACAATCGAAAACAATTATGAGAGGATGGCATAAGGCTAGAACCATGAATCTCTGGAAGAACGGGTAAGGATTTAAGAGGAACTCTTCTTCGGTCTTCAAATGTTGAGAATGACGATGGGAAACACCACCATGAATTGTTGAGACACTCCGGAAGGATTAAAAGAAAAAAGGTTGAGCCAAAGATGAAAAGAATTTGGAAGCGATCTTGAAGAAGACATCTGACTGATGAAAATTCATTCTTACGTCTAACTTGAAAAGAATTTGAGAATGGCTCCTGATAAATTAGAAGAGTCAGGTAAGATCTTGGGAAAAGACCCGTGGGTTAGGGCCCACTCAAAAGAAAACACCGTTGAACAATTTTAAAGAGAGGTTACACCGGTTGAATTAAATGGCTTGAATGAGATAATAACCTCGAAATATCTTGAACGGATAGAGAATGGAAACACGGATCTTCCGAGATATCTTCAACACTCCGGATATGAACTGGGAGAGGTGAATAAATAAGAGAGCCTTGGATAAGAAATTCATATGAGAAGATATGTGAAACAAAAGAAGAGATATGATCAACACCGAAACTTGAAATTAAACCACTGGAGAAGAAAAGAGACGAAGAATAATAAACTTGAAGCTCCGTTAGTATCTTCCTGAGAATCACCGGATAAGAACATTGACGGGAAAAGAATGGAGAACCTTCACATCCATAAGGTGGATACTTGATTAAGATATCTGAGTCCTTGAAGAAAAGGGTGGGAGGGCGGAAAAACAAAGACAACTTGGGATGAACGAAACAAACACCATTGAGAAAACTTAGAATTGATCTTGCGGATGGGGAGAATGATGGGATCACCTTGAAGAGAAGCGCACCGGTTGGAAAAGAATTAACATGACAACCTCAATGATAAAAAAGGATTAGTATTCACATAGCAACATGAGAACACCATTTAGGAAAGGTATGGATTCAACACTTGACATTGAAGCAACTCAAATACCACAACTCAAAACAAAACAAAGGATTGGCTTGCAGAATAAGTCGGAACAAATACATATGATAGAGATTTACCCAATCCCATATCAGGCATCTGTCGGAAAGATATTCTAGGAGCTACTTGAATTCCCACCTATAAACTCCCGAAACTTTCTAGTTATGCAATCTGGTGTTGGGGATATAGGGGAAGCAATATATCTCACCCAAACTAACAATCCCTACATCCAGCTGTATCCATCCGTCAACACATAACCAAGAAAACTCCGGAAATCGTGTACCTCAACCTTCGAAAAGCATCCGTTATACGAGCTATGGCAATACTCCCGAACTCCCCAGTACTGGGTAGCGTCGAGGTTATCTCACCAACAACTGCATAAAAGAGATTTTTGATGTCGGCAAAAACTCAGGTATTCCAGAACTGCAACGATAAAATTATGACGACAACACCTCGGAGCTCAACTCCCCGGGACACTGCCACAACCCCTAAATGTCAGGAGGCACCAAGAACAATGTTCTCGTCATAAGAATATCGGAACGATCCCAAGATACCCGCGAGATCCTAAAAAAAATTTGAGAAAAAATTGAGGAGAGGAAAGATAAAACATCTACGTCGAGAGTCCTAACCAAAGCGACGAAGGGGGCTGAGGAGTAAAAAAGAATCCTACTCTCCGATATATATATTCCTAAGACTCAAAATAGTTTTCTTCTAGACTCAACAACGACCAACAATCAAGGGGGCTCCTATGGTCGGTCGAGGCTCTGGTACCAACTTGTCACGCCTAATATGCGATACTATCCTAAAGAGACACGAAGGTCCCACCAAGGATAGAACCGCATATTGATACACTTTTGCAAGGTGGATATCATTACATCAACATTACATAATAGATGGGGATACATACAAAAGGCATACAATGCCACACGAATACAACATCATCTTACATAAGAGCACCATCCGACTACGGATGAAACACAAACAGAAACTCAAACGACATCCACCCTGCTAGCCCAGGCTGCCGACCTGGAACCTATCCCCTGATCGAAGAAGAATCAGAAGAAGAACTCCAAAACAAGCAAACATTGCTCTCACGTCATGATCATCGCATAACCTGTACCTGCAACTGTTGTTGTAGTAATCTGTGAGCCACGAGGACTCAGCAATCCCATTACCATGGGTATCAAGACTAGCAAAGCTTAATGGGAAAGGAAGGGGTAAAGTGGTGAGGTTGCAGCAGCGACTAAGCATGATATGGTGGCTAACATACGCAAATGAGAGCGAGAAGAGAAACAATGGAACGGTCGTGAAGCTAGCAATGATCAAGAGGTGATCCTGAACTCCTACTTACGTCAAACATAACCCAAAACCGTGTTCACTTCCCGGACTCCGCCGAAAAGAGACGATCACAGCTACACATGCGGTTGATGCATTTTAATTTGGATCTGGTGTCAAGTTATCTACAACCGGACATTAACAAATTCCCATCTGCCACATAACCGCGGGCACGGCTTTCGAAAGATAATACCCTGCAGGGGTGTCCCAACTTAGCCCATGATAAGCTCTCGCGATCAACAAAGGATATACCTTCTCCCAGGAAGACCCGATCAGTCTCGGAATCTCGGTTTACAAGACATTTCGACAATGGTAAAACAAGACCAGCAAAGCCGCCCGATGTGCCGACAAATCCCGATAGGAGCTGCACATATCTCGTTCTCAGGGAACACTGGATAAGCGAAGCGTACAGGTACCGACGAATCCAAGTTGCCAAGGAATGGTCCCGCACGGTGCTCTAGTTTGGACCAACACTCGGAGGAGCACTGGCCCGGGGGGGGGGGGGGTAAAATAAAGATGACCCTCGGGATCCGGAAACCGAAGGGAAAAAGGGCTAGGTGAGGCAAATGGTTAAACCAAGGTTGGGCCTTGCTGGAGGAGTTTTATTCAAAGCGAACTGTCAAGGGGGTCCCATAAATCACCCGACCGCGTAAAGAACGCAAAATCCGGGAACATAACACCGGTATGACGGAAACTAGGGCGACAAGAGTGGAACAAAACACCAGGCATAAGGCCGAGCCTTCCACCCTTTACCAAGTATATAGATGCATTAATTAAATAAGAGAGGAGAATGTCAAGAGAGGGCGGGGTCGACCGAATTTGACATGGGAGGAGTCCGTTAAGAGAGACCTGAAGGATTGGAGTATCGACAAAGAGCTAGCTATGGACAGGGGTGCGTGGAAGCTTGCTATCCATGTGCCAGAGCCATGAGTTGGTTGCGAGATCTTATGGGTTTCACCTCTAGCCTACCCCAACTTGTTTGGGACTAAAGGCTTTGTTGTTGTTGTTGTTGTTTGTAATTAAATAAGAGATATTGTGATATCCCAACATAATCCTGTCCATCATGGAGCAATCTTCAACTTCACCTGCAACTAACAACGCTATAAGAGGGGCTGAGCAAAAGCGGTAACATAGCCAAACAACGGTTTGCTAGGAAGGGTGAAAAGGTTAGAGGCTGACATGGCAATTTGGGAGGCTTGAAGAACAAGTGATAGGTAGCGCAGCAAAGTGATAGAACGAAGCAACTAGCATAGCAATGATAGTAGTGAGATCCAGGGTAGTGGTCATCTTGCCTGAAATCCCGCTAGGAAGAAGAGCGAGTCCATGAAGAAGACAAGCGGACGTAGTCGAACGAATCCTCACAATCGCAACATTACCGGAACTAAGAAGCAACACCGGAAACAAACAAACAACATGGTAAATGCACAAGCATAAACATGTCATGATGCACAAACAAGTATGATGCATGTCCGGTTTAATGAGGCAGGGCATGGCAAAGTGCAATAAACAATACTACAAGTTAAGTGGAGCTCAAAATGCCACGAGTTGCATATTGACGAAACACCACAAGCAATTATTTAGTTTGATCTCGTTTAGGTACACAACAATATTAAATGTTGTAAACATGGCAAGAGGTGAAGCATAATAAAACTACGTATCTAGGCAAGTTTAAATGAGGCCGGAACAATAAACAACAATTCCGGAAAATCCTCATGTCCATATTTTAGAAATGGTACTGTTCTGCCCTAAAACATATTTTATTGTTGTTAAACAGGAAAATAAAGTGCACTATGTTAAACTAGGCATTTTCCTACCCCATTTACATATAAAGTTTATAAAACCGAGCAACGGTTATTTAGTTATGAAATAAATCATTTTAACATGGCATTTAAGCAAATTAATGCAAACAACAATTTAAACATTTTAAACATGGATGAGAGTGGCATATTATGAAACTAGACAGAATTCTAAGCATTTTACATGTTTAAATCGTTTTAATCCGACGCATGGTTCATGAGTTATTATATGCATGAACATGGAGGGGTTTTCTGCAAATCTATAAATCACTAGATAATTACTAAAATCGCTGAACAGAAAAAAACATAACGGGCCGAAATTTGGATCGACTGGGCTGCTCACCATGGGCTCAAAGGCCAACTAGAGCAGAGGGGTTCGCGGGCCGGCAGATCTGGATGCGGCTGCTGGGCTTGGCGATGCGGACGGGGTCGGCAGGAGCCTCGCGACGAAAAGTCAACGCGGGCGTCTGGCTCGTCCTCGAAGCAGAGGAGGAAGGGGCGCGACAACAGGAGGAAGGAAGCGGCGGCGCTGGAGGGTCCTGGTGGCCGAATTCGGCGACGCGGCGGGGCAGACGAGGTCCTGGAGGTGCTCGGGCAGAGGTGGGGAAGGCCATGGCGCTGGAACCTTGCTGGAACGAGTGAGTCCCTGCTCGACGAAGAGGAAGCGGAGGTCGGCGCAATGAGAAGCAGGGGACGTAGCGGCGGCCTGATGCGGCTGGGACTCCGGTGAAGGGCTGCGCGATGGGGAGGGTCTTGGTCGTCGGGGCCCTGGGCGGAGGAGGTGAAACTGGCGAGGCAAGGTCTTGGCGGCGGCGAATTTTTCCGGCGTCGGGGACGAGGTGCTCGGGGAGCAGAGGGCCTGCGAGGCGGCGCAGCAAAGCAGACCCCAGCGCGGGTCTTTAGCGGCAGAAGGCGAGGCCGGAGGGCGGGTCCATCCAGGAACAGGGCGGAGGCGAGCTGGGCGTCGAGGCGATGAAGGCCATGGCGATGGCGTGGTCCTGTCGAACAACAGAGAGAGAGAGAGAGCTAAGAAATTAAGGGAGGGAGAGCTAAACGGAGCAGGAGGGAAGGAAGGGACGCGAGACGGGGACCTGCTGGTCCGGCGGCTCTGCTCGGAGAGGTGGACGGCGGCGCAAATCCTGGGAGGTTGTCGGAGGCGCTGGTTGGGCCATTGGGGAAAACGATGGAGGTAGGTGGGTGGATCGGGAGGGATCCCGAGGAGGATTGCGGGAGAGTGGCGGCGCGACCAGGGACAAGGGGAGGATTTTTAGGGTTGTCCAAAATAGACTAGGGGTGGACTGTATATGTGAAAAAGGAGGGAAGTTTGGATCATCCGATTAAAATCAGACGGTCGAGAATAAAATGCTTCGGGAGTCCAAACAAATGAACGAAGATATTTTAGGGATGTTTGGAGATCATCCGGATTCAATGGTCACAACAAACAGGTTCGAGTTCGGGGGAGTTTCGGACGTGCACGTGAGGGGTCTGTGCACTGTGCAGAGAGAGATAAGACCAATGTGTGCAAGTGTGTGGTTGGTCTTGGAACAGTCAACGAACGCAACGGAGAGAAGCGAGGAGCGGCAACTACGAGCGGATGCAAGTTTTATGAAAACATGCAGATGCAATGCGCATGATGCTATGAGAAGAAATGCAAGACATGAACAAAATGCAAAACAAAAGACAAAAACCCAACCACGGAAAAAATAATATATCACATAGCCGGAAATGGCAAGAGTTGGAGTTACGATAATGGAAAGTTGTATCCGGGGCGTTACAGAGATGTACCTTCATGTTTATGAATCCCTCTTGCAAACAATATGTGCAAAAGCAAGAGATCATCATGCAAATGAGTGTGATGCCTTACCTTGTGGTTCTTGAATAGACTCTTGGAGGAAGCAAACTTGAGAAAACAAGGTTAAGTAACACAAGAAAACCCCAAACAAGAAGGATTCCAGGATCCACAAGAATACCAAGATTGGGATGACATGTAATAGGTGAATACTTCAGAGTGAGTACTTCATTCAGATATAGACATGTCCCCAAGGACTTAAAGATTTGCAGTGACTTCTAAGGATTTTTCTCCCCCTTAATCTAACATTGATAAAATCGGGGCAGAAATACATAAATGAGAGCAGAAATGAATGTTCAAAAACATCTCAAAACAAATACTAACATGTCTTTCCCCTCTTAAAGACATGTGACTTCTCTCCTCTTATGACATTGCATCTCTCTTCCTTTCTTAGAAGAGTTTTGTAAGATTAAGCTTTGATGTGCTCTCTCTCCCCCTTTGACATCAATTTCCAAGAAGGGTAGTTTTCATGGATAAGAGTCAAGTGAATATGATCCTTTGGAGACACAAGCAAGCATAATGTAGCTCAAGATGCAGACAGAGGAAAAAGAATCATTGAGTGGAGCTAAAGAAAATAGGAAATATAAGATGGAAAAAAGTTTTCTCAGCAGTGAAATCAGTGGTGTAGATCTGTTTCAACCGGTGACTCCGAGATAGCAGAGCCACTGAAGGTGCTCATCGGTGAGACTGAGTTAGTCCCTGTCGGTGGAACTGATGAACTGTGTACAAGTAAACCTTGTGCCTCGGTCTGGCCGATGGGCTTGGATCGGTGGAACTGAGTTTAATGCAGAGGAAAAGTTTTGTCAACTCAACTCATTTGCAAATGAGATTTCACAAAGATTTTCAAGGAATTGTCATAAGGATTTGCAATGATTTTTTTTTACACAAAGGCAAACAACACAGATAACAAAAGAGATCTAGATGAAGTTTTTTTTGTTAAAAAAAGAAACATGATAGTAAGAAGACATGCAATGGAAATACAATGTACAAAAGGAACACTAGAGAACTTCATCTAGAGATGGTCGGTGGCAAAGTCACCTATGTTAGAGTATATTGACTTAGGAGTCAAGAGAGATCAGTTGATCATAGGTCATACTCATTGTTGTGGTTTTGTCACGCCAGATGCCCTTGTGAAAGGACTTAGGTGTGGGGCCATCGCGACATAGGTTAGCTCGAAGGGGTTGAACTGGACAAAGGACACAAGGATTTACCCAGGTTCGGCCCCTTACAACGAGGTAAAAGCCTACGTCCTGCTTCAAGTTGTATTGCTTGAGTTTCGATTACAAGGGAGCGAATACGCTTGACCTAGCTCTCGATTGATTGTTTCCTGAGCTAACGCGCCACCGGGTCTCGCCTTTATATTCACAGGTTGAAGCCCGGTAGCTTACAAGAGTCCGAGGCAGATCACACAACGTGACCAGTTTCTAAATTACTTTGCCTTAACAGACAAGCCACCATATGGCGGTTCGCATGTCCGGGTCTTGGGCTCTCGCCAGGCCCACTCCTATGAGCCGCCATCTCCGCACTTTGTCCTCTGAGGCCTACTTGGGCCTTCCTCATGTTAAGCTATCAATGGTGTAACCCTGCCCCTCCTGGGCGGGTCACACCTTGGATTTATATCCCCAACATTAGGCCCCAGACTTATTTGAACCTGTTCATGTCAATCTTCAATCTTCAATCAACATCTCTTTGAATTTCCTCAACTCTTGATATGACAAGCTCTATATAACCCACCATAACAGAGAGATGACGCCACGTTATAAATTTCAGAAAAAACCCTTATGACATCATAACGGATCTTTGCATTGATCCTCCATTCCGAGAATCGAGGCACCTTTGTTGTTAAGATAATGATCATGCCTCCTCGATTCCCGCGCCTGCCATTTATCGTTCACTTTTCCCTTTATAAATAGCATGGGGGGGGGGTTCCTTTTCACTTTTACCCCTACCTCTTTCTCTTCTTCTTCCTCCTCGCGCAACCGGAGCCTCCGGAGCTCCTCCGTCGCAGTCAACCTCCAAAGCGACTCCGACCTGGCCGCTGCATCAACCTGATTTTCTAGAAAACACGACGCCCCTCCGCTGTTCCTCAGCTCGATCAGGTATCCATCTCCTCTCGCCTTAGATCCTTATTAGCAGACCCTAGTTCATCGGTGTTCCTCAGCTACTCGTTGAAGTTCATCGCTGCTTTCCATCTATTCTTAGTTCAATCCCAAAATAGTGTTGGAACCATGTGGTAACAATTTCCGCATCCGTCTTTATTCATAGATGTATCTCTTCGGCCTGAGATTCAATCCTAGTTTGTTTGTTCCTCTCGTACCATACTTTAGGTTTAGCAATATTTCATATTTTCTGAACCATGGTAGATCTGTAAATATAGGCACGACTTGTGAAACTTGTTTGCTCAATACTTAGTGAAATTCTCCCCCAACTCCAGATCTGTAGCTGCGTGAGTACTGTTGTATAGGCGGCTCAAACAATGCCTTCATGACTCGCCGCTACCCAGTCGACTTAAATATGAACTGTTAATCTGCTAGCATTTATCCAATGTCAATATAACCAACCAACACTCCTTTTCATAGTAGTAAATATTTACACAACCAATTTTGCATAGTAAACTTGCTCTTTTTAACCGTTTGGCGGCTCACCATCACGATATTAACCCGTCAATTTTTCCTTCTTAGGCTTTATTTGATAAAAAATGACTAAGACCGTCACTTCCTGTGACTGGGTCGTTTCCACTGTCACGGAAAAATCCCTCCAAGAATATGTTGACATGAGTGTCTTGCCATCTAAAGATGCCATCCACTGGCGGGTACCGGGGTCCGAGGTTCCACCTCAACCAAAAGAAGAAGTTATAGTCTTTTCTGATCACATGCTCTGGGGTTTCTCACGGCCCGACTCAACATTCTTCCATGACGTTCTACACTTCTACCAACTTCACCCTCAAGACATTGGCCCTAACTCAGTCTCTAACATCTGCCATTTTCAAGTTTTTTGCAAAGTGTACCTTCAAGAAGAACCCAACATTGACCTTTTCAGAGAGTTTTATTATCTAAATGACAGACAGAGATGACAGATGGGCCCAGCCTTGAACTTGGCAGGATTTCCATCCAGCGGTGGAGAGATGTTGTGTTTCCCGTAGCCGAGCTTCCCAGTCACTCCAAAGACTGGAATCAGACTTGGTTTTATTGCCAAGATACTTCTCCGGCGGGAGAAAACCCTTTGCCGAGCTTCCGCAGCTACCGGATCAATCCAAAACATCCACTCCCAGATCGTATCAGTGCTGCAGAATGAGTCAAGTATGCACCAACTTTTTCAAAAATAAGGGCCTTGCTAGCCAACGACTTAACCGGAGTCAATCTGGTCCAATGCTGGGTTGCGTGGAGAATCTTGCCCTTAAGCTGCCACTCCGGCTTAGTGTGTGATTATACATGTGATGTTAAAGATCCACAATGCTATAGCCAGACTCGTCTTGAAGACCAACAGATCAATGAAATGACCAAGACCTTGCTCGGCGAGTCTCTTGAAAGCTACAACAAAACGGGTCTAAATCCCTTCCGCACTCTCAACCCGGATCCCGACGTAAGTATTTTGAGCCATTATTTTATTTCACTCATTATTCTTATAAACTGCACATCCCTTCTTGTCACTTGCAATCTTCAGGCTGACTCTTCATTTTGGAGCAAGAAACTGGAGGATAAGTCAGCTAAGAATCCCAAAGCCAAATCCAAGGTCACAAAAAGAGCCAAAGGGAAGAAACAAGATGCTGAAGAGTTATCTAGACTTAACAATGAGTCGGAGGTCGAAATCGATTCTCTTGGCTTTCTCTTTATGCAACTTATTGATGCCGACCCCTCTCAGGATGATGCGGAGAATAGCCACGCAGACGCAGTAGAGGTAACCATAATCTCCTATGACTCAGAACCTTTACCAAGGCAAAAAACTCGGCGGGTCACCCGAAAAGTAAGATTTTCTCATCCCCTTGCTTACTGGATCCCAATTTTATTTTGAAGAAACAACATCATGAAGCCAGGCCGTACAACCCGGAATAGCGGTGGTGGAGACCTTTCCCTCGGCTTACCCAATACACCGGTTCCTCGCAAACGCCGCAAAGAGGTGCCTCAAAATCCAATCCTCTTCTTTCCAAAGGCGGGTCTCATTTGTCAACCACTTAACCCTTCCGACTCAAATTATCAGGGTACCTCTCACTCATCATTCGACGACTCTACCGGAACCCAGTACGCTACTTTCAAGATTGCCCATGGGTAAGAATATTTCACTTGCTTAGTTAACACCTTTTGATGACATGATCATATCTTTACGCCCCTTCCTTTCAGTGGTGTGGCCAAGGCAGGCAAGAACTTGAAGATGGGTGGACCGTCAGAGGACCCCAAAGCGAATGAGCCGGAGAATCGAACGCCGATTGCCCTAGAAGCTTCAGTTCAGAACCCTAAGGACGCTTCTAATGACCCGCCGCCAGAAGCTGACGATGCTACTGTGGATCCAATGAACATAAATGCTGATCCGCCAAGCCCTAAGCCAGCCAGTCCTAAGCCGCCAAGCCCTGCCAAGCACGTCAAGGAGGCTACCATGGACAAGACTACCGAGGACGTCTTCATTACTGGCACGGGTTACACCGAACCGGGAAACCCCACAATCTTGGCCAAGCATAGTGCAAAAGAAGAGCCGCCTGCAGGGGGAAAACTAAAACTGGACCTGGAAAGCTATGCTGCTCTTGGTGCTGGTGACATCTATTCCGGCTATTTGAACCGCCTCCATACTAGCCGTGAACTGGAAACCGACCTAGTCAACCTTATGAGGGAGCACTATGAGGTATGATTACTGACTCCATTTCATATACATCCATGTAGCCGCCAAGTCTAGAGTATAAGAACAACTGGAGCATGCTGTAGACTTTAGAATTAAATTGTAAACTATAGCTCTCCTACTCAAAGTTACTCACGTAAGATCTGATCTGGTAGTCCCCAAGGGCCGGCTTGAACTGATTATTTGAGCTGGGACTTTAAGTTTAAGAAATCCAAATATGTAGCCCCCAAGGGCCGGCTTAAACTGTCAATTTGAATTGGGACTTTAAGTTTAATAAATCCAAATATGTAGCCCCAAGGGCCGGCTTAAACTGACAATTTGAACGGGGACTTCAAGTTTAAAAATGACCTACATTAGCCCCCAAGTGCCAAAGATATTGCTCGCAATGTGCTTGCAACTTGTATTATTATATATGAATCCTGATCTATTATATCTGACTCTTTTCCACAAGAAGCTTTGTCTTTGAAGTACGTAGAGCTTGGTGACTTAGCCAAAAAGATCAAACACCAAGAAGCTGAGACTGTAAAGGTTGAAGCAAAATTTCAATTTGCCGTGAAGGAGACTGAGAAGCTTAAAGCTAATTTCGCTACGGAGAGAGCCGCCTTCGAAATGGAGAAAGCAAACTTGCTCAAATGTGAACAAGATGCAGAAGCCCAACTGAAGCCAGTTGCGGATGAGCTAGCCGGCTTAAAGGGACATATTACTCTCATGAAGCCGCCATCTTTGGTAAGATTCATACTCAGTCCCATCTCTGTTGCAATATAATGTTAAACCGCCAAGCAATTCTGAATGTTGGTTGTATGACTATATGAACATGCCCTATAAGTGCTAGTCTTGGTCAAGATATCCTGTTGAAGCTGAAGACAATATATTCTTTCACAGAACAACTATATAGTGTCACGCTCTACAGTTTGGTGGCTTTAGGAGGCAACCAAAAGCCGCCAAGTCATATTAAAGCTGTGCTAGATCATTTCTCCACTCTTCCCAGGCAAATCGAAGAACAGACACTATCATCTACCTGAGTCGGAGCCCTTGTTGCTCTTGGCCGTGCGAAGGCGTGGGCCGCAGAACTTGACCCGACAGAGATAACTTCCGGATGCCCCGAATTCAAGGATGACAAGTCACTCTTTGAGGAAAAGGATTTCAACCAGTGCATTCGTGAGATGCGGCCCATGGCCTGCAAACTAGTGTAAGAATTGAACCTGTCGAACTCCACGATGGCTTATGATGAGAACTACAAGAAAATACCAGCGTCGGCCTTCAACCCTGTCAATCTCATTCCTCCTCGGCGTAAGCATATTTTTGCTCCTGATGTAGATCATTCCCTTATTCTCAATGATGAAGCCAGTTTTGAAGCTTTAACCGGCATCGATTGGACAACGACTGATCTCCAAATGATAGATGAAGAAGAAGAACCAATGCATGATAACTCGGAGTCTTCAACTTGCCGGGGCGAAGATAACTGATCCGGGGGCGGCTCTCAGACCGTGGTATAATGCTTCAATGGAAAAACACTCTCAATTTTTGGGATTGGGATAGACTTGTAATAGGCTAGATTAAACAATGATCTATCATGTCGTCGTGCATGTTTTGCCTTTAACTGTTAAACTGCCAATTTGATATTTTATGATCCGCCGCCGAGCTTTCGGATAATATCATCATCTATGTTGGTCAGATCAGTGTTTTCATATTTCCTGCACACATGCTAAACAACATATGCCCTGGTGGTTTAAGCCATGGCGGGTAATAAACCCCAATATAATAGTATTTGAAGAATTTTATAGAAAGACTAGAGTAAAGGCTATCTAAGCCAAAACATTCTGTTGACTTAAAATTTAAAGCCAGAGCGGGTTACCAAACCCCAAGTACTCATACAATTATTGAAATACATACCTGTAGATTGATATCATGGTGGTGCCTTGATAATTATCATCCAGAGCGGGTATTGACCCGTAAGCGGGAAATATCATGATTTTGATTGCTCAAGGCAAAATATCCTGACGATTTAGAGTCTGCTATCTGGGAGGGTTACCAGGGATGCCGTCTTTATCAGGGATGTCGTCTTTATTATATTGATTATAATATATACATTGGTAAAAGTATGCACAACAACAAGAGCCGGTGGCTCAACTGTAATATGGATGAAGATGAGCAATGTTCCAGGGCCGGCGGGTCTCCTGCTCCGAATTACGTGACTCCTTGTGTTCTCGTATATCAATGAGGTAGTATGACCCGTTGTTCAGGTTCTTGCTAACCATAAAGGGTCCTTCCCAAGGTGGGGATAGCTTATGCATATCTGTTTGATCTTGGATTGAACGGAGCACCAAGTCGCCTTCCTGAAAGGTTCGGGTCTTGACTCTGCGGCTGTGGTAATGACGCAAATCTTGCTGATATATCGCCAAACAAGCCGCCGCAAGGTCACGCTCCTCATCTAACACATCAAGTGCATCCTGACGTGCTATTTCATTAGCAGCCTCAACATAAGCCGCCACACTGGGCGAGTCATGACAGATATCACTTGGAAGAACCGCCTCTGCCCTGAGACCATGAAGAAGGGCGTATAACATGTTGACCTATTGGGAGTAGTATTGATGCTCCAAATTACCGAGGGCAACTCCTCAACCCAACAACCCGGCGTTCGCTGTAAAGGAACCATAAGCTGGGGCTTTATACCTCTCAAGATTTCCTAATTGACCCTCTCAGCTTGACCATTAGACTATGGGTGAGCCACTGATGAGACGTCAAGACGAATATGCTCCCCTTGATAGAACTCTCTCATAGCACCCTTAGACAGATTAGTGCCATTGTCAGCTATGATTATGAGGATAACCAAAACGGAAGATTACTTTCTTTATGAATTGAACCGCCACTGCCGCATCACACTTACTGACCGGCTCTGCCTCAACCCACTTGGTAAATTTGTCAACCGCCACCAAGAGGTGGGTCTTCTTATCCTTAGATCTCTTGAAAGGTCCAACCATATCAAGCCCCAGACTGCAAACGGCCAAGTAATTGGAATCATCCGCAATTCTTGAGCCGGCACATGAGCTCGTCGAGAGAATTTCTGACAGCCATCACACTTACTGACAAGATCCTCCGCATCACCATGAGCCCTCAACCAGTATACACGACAGAAAGCTTTAGCCACAAGAGATTTAGAGCCGGCGTGATGACCACAATCACCTTCATGGATTGCTCTTAGAATCTCGCGGCCCTCTTCAGGAGAAACACAACGCTGGAACATGCCCGTGACACTGCATCGGTGTAACTCACCATTGACAATAGTCATAGACTTAGACCACTGGGTTATCTGCCTGGCCAAAGTTTCATCCTCAGGAAACTCACCCCGGGTCATATAAGCCAAATAAGGAACTGTCCAATCAGGGATTGCATGAATAGCCGCTACTAGTTGTGCCTCCGTGTCAGGAATAGCAAGATCCTCTTCTGATGGCAATTTAACTTAAGGATTATGTAATACATCAAGAAAAACATTAGGGGGTATCGGCTTACGTTGAGACCCAAGCCGACTCAAAGCATCAGCCGCTTCATTCTTTCTTCGATCAAGATGCTCCACCTGATAACCTTTGAAGTTACCAGCAATATTACCAACCGCCCGACGATAAGCCGCCATGAGCGGGTCTTTGGAGTCCCAAGTGCCTGAAACTTGCCGAGCCACTAAATCTGAGTCACCAAAGCATCTAATCCGGCTTAAATTCATCTCTTTGGCCATCCTGAGGCCATGGAGCAAGGTCTCATATTCAGCTGCATTGTTAGTACAGGGAAACATCAGCCTTAAAACATAACAAAACTTGTCACCTCCTGGGGAAGTCAAAATAACTCCAGCCCCCAAGCCTTCTGATTGTCTGGACCCATCAAAATGAATAGTCCAATATGTGTTATCAGGCTTCTCCTTAGGCGTTTGCAACTCCGTCTAGTCGTTGATGAAATCCACTAGGGCCTGAGACTTGATTGCTGTTATTGGCACATATCTCAAGCCATGAGGTCCAAGCTCTATTGCCCACTTGGCAACCCGGCTAGTGGCCTCTCTATTTTGAATAATATCTCCTAAAGGAGCAGAACTGACCATAGTAATAGGATGACCTAGAAAGTAGTGCTTCAACTTACGACTCGCCATGAACACTCTGTAAACCAGCTTCTGCCAATGTGGGTATCTCTGCATGGATTCAATTAGCACCTCACTAACATAATAAGCCGGCTGCTGGACTGGGTACTCCTTACCCGCTTCTTTGCGCTCCACAACAATTGCCACACTGACAACCTTACTGTTAGCAGCTACATATAAGAGCAAAGGCTCTTTCTTAATGGGAGCTGCAAGAATGTCATGCCCAATATGCCGACAACTTAAATGAACCTTATATGTAACTTGACTTGAATCTCGTGTAGATCATCTTGGTGCACCTTAACTTGCTGTTTAACAACTTGAACATAAGGTTTATTCAGTTCTGGATCAATTTCTAAACTTGCATATGAGGACCTACCGGAATTGTTATATGTTGCTTCCGGCCTCACTTAAACTTGCCTCGATGTGTTGCTCTTGTTTGCATCATCTCTTGCCATGAGTAGCTTCATGTAGCCTTTGTCATGCATCATAATTGAGTGTGCATCATGTCTTGTCTAAGTGTGGTATGTTTACCATGTTGTGTGCTTCTTCTCGATAGTTCCCATTTCGTTGCGATCGTGAGGATTCGTTCGTCTACGCTTGGTTCGGCTTCATCCGTTCGTCTTCTTCATGGACTCGTTCTTCTTCCTTGCGGGATTTCAGGCAAGATGACCACTACCCTGGATCTCACTACTATCATTGCTATGCTAGTTGCTTCGTTCTATTGCTTTGCTGCGCTACCTATCCCTTGTTCTATCAAGCCACCCAAATTGCCATGTCAGCCTCTAACCTTGTCACCCTTCCTAGCAAACCGTTGCTTGGCTATGTTACCGCTTTGCTCAGCCCCTCTTATAGCGTTGTTAGTTGCAGGTGAAGTTGAAGATTGCTCCATGGTGGACAGGATTATGTTGGGATATCACAATATCTCTTATATTATTAATGCATCTATATACTTGGTAAAGGGTGGAAAGCTCGGCCTTATGCCTGGTGTTTTGTTCCACTCTTGCCGCCCTAGTTTCCATCATATCGGTATTATGTTCCCGGATTTTGTGTCCCTAACGCGGTTGCGTGACTTATGGGACCCCCTTGACAGTTCGCCTTGAATAAAACTCCTCCAGCAAGGCCCAACATTGGTTTTACCATTTTCCTACCACCTATACCTTTTCCCTTGGGAGTAATTAACCCAAGGGTCATCTTTATTTTAGCCCCCCCGGGCCAATGCTTGTCTAAGTGTTGGTCCAAACCAGAGCCCTTTGCAGCGCCCCCTCAGGGAAACTTGAGGCCTGGTTTTAGTTGTACGGATTGCTCATCCGGTGTTGCCCTCAGAACGAGATATGTGCAGCTCCTATCGGGATGTCGGCGCATCGGGCGGCTTTGCTGGTCTTGTTTTACCATTGTCGAAATGTCTTGTAACCAGGATTCCGAGACTGATCGGGTCTTCCTGGGAGAAGGAATATCCTTCGTTGATCGCGAGAGCTTATCATGGGCTAAGTTGGGACACCCCTGCAGGGTATAAACTTTCGAGAGCCGTGCCCGCGGTTATGTGGCAGATGGGAATTTGTTAATATCCGGTTGTAGATAACTTGACACCAGATCCGATTTAAAACGCATCAACCGCGTGTGTAGCCGTGATGGTCTCTTTTCGGCGGAGTCCGGGAAGTGCACACGGTTTTGGGTTATGATTGACGTAAGTAGGAGTTCAGGATCACCTCTTGATCATTGCTAGCTTCACGACCGTTCCTTTGCTTCTCTCCTCGCTCTTATTTGCGTATGTTAGCCACCATATCATGCTTAATCGCTGCTGCAACCTCATCACCTTACCCCTTCCTTTCCCATTAAGCTTTGCTAGTCTTGATACCCATGGTAATGGGATTGCTGAGTCCTCGTGGCTCACAGATTACTACAACAACAATTGCAGGTACAGGTTATGCGATGATCATGACACAAGAGCGATGTTTGCTTGTTTTGGAGTTCTTCTTCTGCTTCTTCGATCAGGGGATAGGTTCCAGGTCGGCAGCCTGGGCTAACAGGGTGGATGTCGTTTGAGTTTCTGTTTGTGTTTCATCCGTAGTCGGATGTTGATATTGTGCCTTATGGATGATGTATTGGGATGTTGTATTCGTGTGGCATTTGTATGCCTTTTGTATGTATCCCCATCTATTATGTAATGTTGATGTAATGATATCCACCTTGCAAAAGCGTATCAATATGCGGTTCTATCCTTGGTGGGACCTTCGAGTCTCTTTAGGATAGTATCGCATATTGGGCGTGACAAAGAACCGGTAGCCCAGCTAACTATTTTTTAAGTGCCTCAAACGCCTCATTAGCAGCATCACACCAGACAAAACGATCTGTTTTCTTCATCATCTGGTACAGAGGAATAGCCTTCTCTCCCAGGCGGCTTATGAACCAGCTTAAAGCTGCAATACGACCCGCCAAACGCTGGACGTCATTGACGCACGCCGGCTTAGCCAACGAAGTGATAGCTTTGATTTTCTCCGGGTTAGCTTCAATACCTCTCTCAGAGACCAAAAAACCCAAGAGCTTGCTTGCAGGCACACCAAAAACACATTTGGACAAGTTAAGCATCATTCTGTAGACCCGAAGACTATCAAAGGTCTCTTTTAGATCATCCAACAGAGTCTCCTTCTTTCTGGACTTCACAACAATATCATCCACATAAGCATGAACATTGCGTCCAATGTAACTATGGAAACAGTTCTGGACACATCACTGATAAGTGGCTTGGGCACTTTTGAGCCCAAAAGGCATAGACACATAGCAAAAAGCTCCAAAAGGTGTGATAAAAGCCGTCTTGTCTTGATATTTGACTGCCATCTTGGATGGTAACCAGAATAGGCATCCAGGAAACACAAATGCTTACAACTCGCCGTAGCATCTATGATCTGATCGATACAGGGAAGAGCAAAAGGATCAGCTGGACAAGCTTTATTGAGGTCTGTATAATCCACACACATACGCCACGTGCCATTTTTCTTAAGTACTAGCACCGAGTTAGCCAACCACTCAGTGTGAAAAACTTTGACAATGAAACCGACCGCTAAGAGCCGGGCCACCTCTTCTCCAATGGCCTTACGTCGCTCTTCATTAAAACGGCGAAGGAATTGCTTGACCGGCTTAAATTTAGGATCAATATTGGGAGTGTGCTCAGCGAGTTCTCTCGGTACACCCGACATGTCTGAAGGTTTCCATGCAAAGATGTATCGATTCTCACGGATGAGCTTGACGAGCGCGCTTTCCTATTTTGGATCCATATTAGCAATGATAGTGAAGTGTTGAGATGAGTCGTCAGGGACAAAATCAACCTGTTTGATATCATCCGCCAACTTATACTTCAACAAAGGGTATGGCTCTGTGGTTGGCTCTTGAAAGGGGTCATGTCAGCCGAGTCAACATTATCCTTGTAAAATTTAAGTTCCTCTGTAGCACAAGCAGACTCAGCATAAGTAGCATCACCTTCCTCGCATTGCAAAGCAATCTTTCTATTACCATGAACCGTAATAGTACCCTTACGTCCTGGCATCTTAAGCTGCAGATACACATAACAAGACCGCACCATAAATTTGGCATAAGCCGACCGTCCAAACAAAGCATGATAAGGGCTTTTAATTTTAACCACCTCAAACCACAACGTCTCTGCCCTGTAATCATAGTCATCACCAAAAGCCACTCCCAAGGCAATCTTACCAACTGGGTATGCCGACTTACCAGGTACCACGCCATGAAAGACTTTAGAAGACGGCTTAAGATCTTTGTCAGTCAAATTCATACGGCAAAAAGTATCATAATAAAGGATATTGATGCTGCTGCCTCCATCCATGAGCACCAAAGTAAATTTATAACCCCTAACTTGAGGGGCTACCACCAATGCAGCTGACCCGGATTGTCAACCCAAGGCGGGTGATCCTCATGACTCCATACAATCGGTTGTTCTGACCACCGCAAATATCAAGGCACCGCCGGCTCAACTGTATTGACCGCATGTTTGTGCACCTTCTGATCTCGCTTGCAAAGGCTTGTGGTGAAAACATGATATTGGCCGCTGTTAAGCTGTTTTGGATTACTCTGATGCCCTGACTGCTGTTGCTGGTTACTCTGACTGGGCTGCTGATTCTAACCGCTCTGATTACCTTGTCCTTGATATCCAAAATTTAAGCCGCCGCCCCCAAAGCTGGGCCCGTGTGAGCCGTATCCTGACTCGCTGTGCAGGCCATTATTGTTATTATGATTCTGAGCCACAAATCTTGCATTCCTTCATAATAAAGCAATCCTTCCAAAAATGAGTCGATGGTCTATCCGGGAAACTATTTTTGGGCAAGATTCATTCAACATCGCCTCCAGGTTGAATTTCGGTCCTCCAAACTGCGGCTTACCCTTATGACGCTGATTATTATGTTGTGTATTGGTGTTAGTTAGAAAGTCTGACCCACCGTCGGCTTGCTTGCACTTACCAGTGTTGCCCTGATTATGTCCTGCTATATCTGCTTTTGATCTTTGCCGTTACCATTCTTCTTTGCTTTGTTAGATTTTCAATCATCGGACCCCGGCTCCTTAGTAGGATCAGAGTCAGCATACTTGATAAGAGCCGCCATGAGCTCCCCCATATCATTGCAATGACGTTTAAGCCATCCTAACTTCTGCTTGAGAGGTAAAAAGTGGCAATTCTTCTCTAGAATCAGCACAGTGGAGCCGACATTGATGCTATCCGATGAATGGATAATAGCTGAAACCCGACGAACCCAATGGTGGGCTGACTCATTCTCTCGCTGGACACAAGCATCCAGTCAATAATCGACAAGGGCTGCTTGCATGTATCTTCAAAATTTTAAGTAAAACACGCTTTCAACTCAGCCCATGAACTGATGGAGTTGGCAGGCAACCCTTTCAACCAGGTTCGAGCTGGCCCATCCAACATCATGGTGAAGTACTTGGCGCATACTGCATCACTAACATCCAACATCTCCATGGCCAGTTCATAGCTCTCAATCCAAGCCTTAGTGGGGAGATTAGCTGTGTAATTAGGCACCTTACGAGGACCCTTAAAATCTTTGGGTAGACATTCATTGCATAGAGCCGACACTAGACAGGGCACTCCAACTGACCTGGAGGTCATCCCAGCTTCTATAGACACAGAAGGATTCAACTTAAACTGTTGGTGAGCCCCCACTTGAGCCGCCAACTCTGCCTCGCGATGCACTCTAGCTTGATCCGCAAGGGCTCGAGCCACATAATGATCGTGCGACGGGTTATGTCCATGCGGCGGGTCATCAGCTTGAGGCGGGTTACGATGCCGCTCACTACTGGAAACCGCCGTCGATTCGATACGACGACTATAGCTGCGACTCTAACGGGGCGTTGAATGAATACAATCGTGATTGTATGAATAAGCCGCCTGCTATCTGACCACTGTTTGAAGGAGCTCAAGGGCATTATGGGTCTCCACAGCCACCGACGACTCTCCCTCAATGGGAATTGCTGCCAATCGACTGGCTGCTGCTAACATGTTGCCCACCGGGTTAGATTAGTGACCAGAAGGTGCTGGTACCTGTTGAGGCGGGGCCAGATCCATACGAGGCGGGTATGGTACACAGGGTTGAGTCGCCGCTCTAGTCACATGTGCCTAGTAGCCCGGGTCACACCGGGCGGGTTACTCGTTCCCGCTCCGGGCGTGTTAAAGAGATTCCACCCCTCAAACTATGAAGGAAGGCGGCTTTGGTGCCTCCTTCGAAGAACATCATTTGACGTGTTCTTATCCAGGTTTAGACGAAAGGATTCTGCCCTTATCCACTGTGACTCAACATCCAGGGCGACTCGTTCCATGGTCATCCTGATGTTCTGATAGAGGCGGTGTGTCCTGATGTTTCGATGAGATGATAACTATTGATTTGGTGGAGACGACTTTGACGATCCGACTACAAACGTGCACGACGTTGCGCCTTACCAATCGCTAAACACACTCCGAGAGGTTATTGACCACGCCGGAGCACGATCAACCTGACCACGAAGGTTTATTCCTGCAAGCAATCAAATAATAAGCAAGAATATGATTAAGCAATCTGAATATTGCGAGTATGAATGAAGTATTGACAAAAGTGGGGTTTCATAAGTGGTCTTGGTCTGGTCGTTGGACACAAACGAAGTACACAAAGTTGCAGCAAAGGCCAACTTTTAACTAAATAAAACCCAAGTCTAAACAATGCCTTAAGGGTTATATTTATAGGGAAAAGAGAGGGGATTTCGTCCACCCTTGGCAAGGTGGGACTAAAACACCTCCTAAGTCGTTTCCCCTACAATATGGACTCTAAAAATAGTTTACATGGGCCTGGCCCAAAATAAGGTGGCGCAACACCAATAATAGGCTATGGACGAAATTTATGAAAGACCATCTTGTATATTTCGTCCATCTTCTTGTATGTCATCATGGTGGCTTCAAAGTCCGGAAATCTCCACTTGAACCTTCGTTCATTCTCTTCGCACGTACCTTCATCTCCGTGCCTGGTCATGCTCCAATGTTCATCCTTCTTGTCCGTGCTAGGCCATTCAATTGCAATGAACACAAATGTATCTAATTTAGGCAGCATCATATTCTCATGAACACTAGAAACATTACCAAGAAATGAAAGTACCTGATAATTTAATTGTCCTATCTGAGTTCTAGCAATAGTTCCAAGAGGTAAAATAGCATGGGATATGGGCGTAACCGTGATAGCCATGTCCTCATTGAGGGTGTCCTGGATTAGGGGGTATCCGGACAGCTGGACTGTACACTTTGTCCGGACTATTAGAGCGTGAAGATACAAGACTCAAGACTCTGTCCCGTGTCCGGGTGGGACTCTCCTTGGCGTGGAAGACAAGCTTGGCGATCCAGATATTATATTTCCTTCCTTGTAACCGACTCCATGTAACCGAATCATCATAGGCTAGCTTCTAGGGTTTAGCCTCTACGATCTCGTCGTAGATCAACTCTTGTACTACTCATATCATCAATATCAATCAAGCAAGAAGTAGGGTTTTACCTCCATCGAGAGGGCCCGAACCTGGGTAAACATTGTGTTCCTTGCCTCCTGTTACCATTAGCCTAAGACGCACAGATCGGGACCCCCTACCCGAGATTCGCCGGTTTTGACACCGACATTGGTGCTTGCATTGAGAGTTCCTCTGTGTCGTTGCTGCAAGGCTCGATGGCTCCTTCAAATCGTCAACAACATGGTCCAGGGTGAGACTTTTCTCCCCGGACAGATCTTCATGTTCGGCGGCTTCGCACTGCGGGCCAATTCGCTTGGCCAACTGGAGCAGATTGATAGTTACGCCCCTGGCCACTAGGTCAGGTTCGGAAACCTGAACTACACGGCTGATATCCGCGGAGACTTGATCTTCAACGGATTCGGGCCTGTGCCAGGAGCGCCAGACAGTCACGATGAGCATGGCTTAGACCTGCTGTCGGATAATGCTCGGGATGTCGCCCCTGCGGTAGCCCCGAACGTAAATCCGGAGTAGACCGCATTGCCTAAGGACGGGTGGATGGACCCCGCCCCGTAGGCCGCACACTCATCGGTGGTAGAGCCGAACATAGGCCTCGCACCCAAAGAAGCCTGTGACACCGGACCCCCGGACTCGTATCCGGCTGTAGGTTCCAGTCCACGCGCTCCTGAGCCCGCCGAACCTGGTTGGGCTCGTATAATGGAGTTCACCGCAGCGGATATCTTCCAGCACTCACCCTTTGGCAACGTGCTGAACTCGTTAAAGTCTCTCTCCTTGTCAGGAGACTCTTGGCCAAACTATGTCCGGCTCGAGTGGGAAGCGGGCGACGAAGGAATTCGTTTCCCACCCACCACCCACTTCATTTCCACGGTCGATGACTTAACCGACGTGCTTGACTTCGACTCCTAAGACATCGATGGTATGGGCGACGATGCAGGAGAAGAACAGGAGCCACCGCTTACGGGGCGATGGACAGCCACCTCCTCATATGATATATATATATATATATATATATATATATATATATATATATATATATATATATATAGTGGACACTCCGAAAGAAACTAGTGGCGATGAGGCAACAGAGGATAACCCCTCAGGGAAGAAAGCAAAGCATGGGCGTCGTCGGCGCCGCTCCAAACCCCACCATAACAATACCGGCACAGGAGACGAAAACAATTCGGATGCTGCTGAAGATGAGTACAACCCTGATCAGCCCGCCTTCGAGCAGGCCGAGCAGGAAGACGGACAGGCGACGAACGGATATCTGGAGGAGGACAATTACATTCCCCCCTCCGAAGACGAGATTAGCCTCGGCGATGACGAGTTCGGCGTACCTGAGGACCCCGTGGAGCAGGAGCGCTTCAAGCGCCGGCTCATGGCCACCGCGAGGAGCCTGAAAAGGAAGCAACAACAGCTCCAAGCTGATCAAGACCTGCTCACAGACAGATGGACTGAAGTCCTGGCAGCCGAGGAATACGAACTCGAGCGCCACACGGCTGACCGGCCACCTCGTGGCCGGGATAAAACAGCATATCAGCCCGAATGCCATCCCGCACCCCCATGCCAATACACTACGGCCCGGGGCAATAGGCAAGACCTGTAAGATATACTGGAAAACAAAGCAGGACAGCCAAGATCGATCTACGGATCGCGAGGGCGCGCCCAAACACGCGACGATGATCGTCACACCGGATATACTATCAACAAGTCTGGCCGGGCCGAATACAGCCACCCAGACCCATTCGAACTGCGTAGCCACATAGCCCGGCATAGAGGCACCGCACAACCCCTCTGCTTCACCGACGAAGTGATGGATCATGAATTCCCAGAAGGGTTCAAACCCGTAAACATCGAATCATACGATGGCACAACATACCTCGCAATATGGATCGAAGCCACATTCACATGGCCCGTGGAGACAATCTACACGCCATCAAGTATCTTGCCCTTAAGCTCAAAGGACTTGCCCGGCATTGGTTAAACAGTGTGCCGGCAAATTCCATTGGAAGTTGGGAAAACCTGGAAGACGCATTCCTCGACAACTTCCAGGGCACATACGTGCGACCACCGGATGCCGATGACTTGAGCCACATTACTCAACAGCCCGGAGAGTCAGCCAGGAAATTCTGGACTCGGTTCCTAACTAAAAAGAACCATATAGTCGATTGTCCGGACGCCGAAGCCCCGGCGGCCATTAAGCATAATATCCGTGACGAGTGGCTCGCCCGACACCTCAGCCAGGAAAAACCCAAGTCCATGGCAGCACTCACGACACTAGTGACCCACTTTTGCGCGGGTGAGGACAACTGGTTGGCTCGTAGTAGCACCATGCCACATTCTGGCACCTCGGATGTCCGTGACAATAACGGCAAGCCACGGCGCAACAGACATAAGCGACGGAACAACGGCGACAACGTCGAAGACACGGCAGTCAATGCCGGATTCAGCGGATCCAAATCCGATCAGCGGAAAAAGCCGTTCAAAAGAAACAACCAGGGACCATCCAGTCCGGACTGCATACTGGAGCACTCGTGCCAAATTCATGGCACCCTGGACAAACCAGCAAACCACACTAATAGGGACTGCTGGGTATTCAAACAGGCTGGTAAAATAAACGCCGAAAATAAGGACAAGGGGCTGCACAGTGACGATGACGAGGAGCCCCGGCGTCCGAACATGGGGGGACAGAAGAAATTTCCTCCCCAGGTGAAAACGGTCAACATGATCTACGCCACCCACATTCCCAAATAGGAATGAAAGCGAGCACTACAGGACGTCTATGCGATGGAGCCAGTCGCCCCAAAGTCCAACCCATGGTCAGCCTGTCCGATCACCTTTCATCGTAGGGATCACCCTACCAGCATCCGTCACGGCGGTTCAGCCGCATTGGTCCTAGACCCAATTATTGACGGATTCCACCTCACGCGAGTCCTTATGGACGGCGGCAGCAGCCTGAACCTGCTTTATCAGGACATAGTGCGCAAAATGGGCATCGACCCTTCAAGGATCAAGCCCACCAAAACCACCTTTAAAGGTGTAATTCCAGGAGTAGAGGCCCGTTGCACGGGCTCTATAACACTAGAAGTGGTCTTCGGATCTCCGGATAACTTCCGAAGCGAAGAGTTAATCTTTGATATCGTCCCTTTCCGTAGTGGTTACCACGCACTGCTTGGACGAACCACATTCGCTAGATTCAATGCGGTACCACACTATGCATACCTCAAGCTCAAGATGCCAGGACCCCACGGGGTCATAACAGTCAACGGAAACATGGACCGCTCTCTCCGCACAGAAGAACATACTGCAGCCCTCGCGGCAGAAGTACAATGCGGCCTTCTCCGGCAAACCACCAATCCGGCGACGACAACCTCGAGCACCGTCGAGCGAGTCCGGAGCACCCCACAATAGGATCACCAGGCACGCCAAGAGCGCGACTAGCAGTCCGGCCTCCGCTCAAGCCCCATCAAAGCAGCATTCGTGCCATGCGTACACAATCATGCACTTAAAATACCATGGGCATAGGCGGAGGCGCAACAGTGACTCAACCAACAGTGCGGTATCACTGCAACATACCTTCATAACCCTCCCTTTTTATCTTTCAAGACACTGCTTTAGGGCAGCCTCTTCAGAAGAGCCAGATTGTCGGACTTACACAGGAGAGAAAACCAAGGAGGCAACAGGCTTTGCGCACAAAAGGAAATACCCAGGTGGAATCTATTCACGATCGATATACCTGTTAAATAGTTCTATTTACTTCTACTTAAACGCACCCATTGTAAACATATGCTTAAACGTATTATTCATCAATGGGAGATAATATATAGCGTCAACTTATTATTCCTATTTGAGCATTTTTCTTACAAATGTTTATTTATATTGCATCCGTACACCTTGGTATGATCAGTTTGCCAGGGGCTTCTTATGGTGCCTCATAATACGGCAAAACAAGTCCGAACACTTTCAATAGTGCGGCACCCCGAACTTATAGCACTATATGCATCAGCTCCGAATCACGTATTGGGTCAATAGTTGGGTTTGCCCGGCTCCCTTGTTTTGGTACTGAAAGTGCGTTATATCGACTAGAGGGGGGGTGAATAGGCGATTTTTATGAATTCTTCACTAAGGAATTTGCTGGTGAGGAAATTCCTTAGCGAAGAACTACTTGCAGCGGAATAAGTACTCAGAAGTAAACTTAACAGGATACAAACATAGTCATCATGATGAAATGAAGACTAACACAGAGTACGGAAAGTGTAAACACAGGATAACAAGATGAAGACAAACAGACTGAAGAAATTGAACTGAGGAATTTGTGAAAGTCTTCAGTCAAAGTCTTCAAAGACAGATATGAACAACATTCAACACAGTAATGAGGAAATGAAAGAGTTGAGGAAATAGAACTAGTCAGTTGGTGAAGACAATGATTTGGTAAACCAGTTCCAACTGCTGTCTCAGTTGTACGTCTGGTTGGAGCGGCTGAGTATTTAAACTCGAGGACACACAGTCCCGGACACCCAGTCTCTGAGCCACAACTCAGGACACCCAGTCCTCACCGTATTCTCCTTGAACTAAGACCACGCAGTCCTCGTCCAATCACTTGTGGTAAGTCTTCAGGTGACTTCCAAACCTTCACAGACTTGGTCACTCGGCGATCCACAATTCCTCTTGGATGCTCTAGACCTTGACGCCTAACCGTCTGGAAGAAGCACAGTCTTCAAAGGTAACAAGCGTCGGATCCACGCAGGATCAATTTCTTCAGTGATGCTCAATCACTTTGGGTTTGTGGGGGTTTCGTTTTGGGATTTTCCTCACTTGATGATTTTCGCTCAAAGTCCTCGGAGGATGGGTTGCTCTCAAATGACAAGTGTCAAGTTCTCTCGGAGCAGCCAACCAGCTAGTGGTTGTAGGGGGCGGCTATTTATAGCCTAGGGAGCAGCCTGACATGATAAGACATAAATGCCCTTCAATGATATGACCGTTAGGTGGATAAGATATTTTGGACAGCCGGCGCGCAGCACAGCAACGGTCGGAAATTTGACTCTCAAATTCCTCAGGGCTATCATGTTCCTCACCATGTAGGCAATTCGCACTGGCGAATTCCTAACTCCTCAGTCAGAGCAAAGTCCTCAGTGACCAGAAGAACTGCGTCTCTGTCACTGAAGAATTTGACTGAACTGTATGAGATTTCCAATGTCTTCACTCGAAGGGATTGGTAGGTGTAGGATTTTGAGTTGAGCATCACATGGAAAATTTTCCTTAGTATTTCCTCGACCCCCTTTAACAGTACGGTGTTTCCTATGACTCAAGAAAGAGAAAATGAAACTACAAAAACAAAAGTCTTCATGCTTCATATTCCTCGAATGAATATCAAGTCTTCAAGGTCACACCAATTTCTTCACTTTCAAAGTCTTCAGAAAGTCTTCAGAATATCAAAGTCTTCAGTTGAAGAACTTCATTTTTAGGGGTCGACTTTCTCTGTAAATATCAAACTCCTCATAGACTTATAGACCTGTGTACACTCACAAACGCATCAGTTACTTAACCTATAAGTCTTCAATACAGCAAAATCACTAAGGGGCACTAGATGCACTTACAATCTCCCCCTTTTTGGTGATTGATGACAACATAGGTTAAGTTTTCAACGGGGATAAACATATGAAGTGTAAATACTGATATTGAGGAATTTGATTGCAAGATATAGAAGAACTCCGCCTGAATATGTGCATAGTGAGGAATTTGCTTTTGAGGCAATGCACATTTGAAGAATCGAATCATGGAGATCTCCCCCTATATCTTGTAATTCATACACGCATTTGATATATAATATGAAGAACTTGAAATGCATGATGAAATATGGTGCCTGATGAGATTCAGCATGCGTGTAATAATATTAATGAGAAATAAGCATGCGGAATAGCACATCAAAAGTTTCAGAGCTCAGTGCATCAAAAGCATCAGAGCACGACCAAAAGTATCAAGGCACCATCGGATTTAAGATTACAACTCGATCCAATAAAAAGTTTCAGAAGAACGAGAGTTGTAACTTAACAAAAACGCCCATAATATAAACCTGCTTGAAGACTAACTCAGATTTCTCCCCCTTTGTCATCAAATGACCAAAAGGATCGAAACTAAGGACTAACGCCCCTGAAGATTTTCAAGTCGATGGAGGAGCGCCAGCGTTGTCGGGGTTGTTTGTTGAAGTAGGGCCTGCCGCAGTGTCGTCCAAATCTTCATGTTCATCAGTTTCACGCGATGAAGAATAAGAACTGGCCACCAGATCAGGAACTTTGACTCTCTTGAATTTCTTCGGAGGTGGTGCAGACCAGTCAAATGCTTCCTGGAGACCCATAGTCTTCAGTTCTTCCGCGGAATACACATGAGTGAGAACAGCCCAGGTGCGGTTGAGGGTTTCATGAAGGTGATACTGATTTTTCTTCACTGCATTATGGGTTGAGGTCATGTTGTGAAGAATTGCAGCAAATTGACGCTTCACCCATTTGTGATTGCGATCAACCATCTGATGAAGACTGAGGAGTAACTCACGGTCAGTCATCACCCTGGGTGCTGTTGCTTGAGGCTTTTGCTTAGCTGAGGTATTTGCGGCAGTGTCATGTGTTGCAGAATCGTCATTGGTGGAGTAAGAAGTAGCTAGACAGAATTGACCATCCAATGGACGAGTGCCTTCATCAAGCACATCATCTGCCTTGCCCTTATCATCAGATGATGAAATTGGTCGCTTGAGGACTTCAATGGGCGGCAAGTAGCTACCATGGTTAAGAGTGTCAGCCTTGTAATTCAGTGAAGATCTTGCCCTTATGAATCTCATAATCCAAGGCGCATAGGGCTTCAGCTCAAAAGGGGACATTGCAACATTAGCCAGAGTCCTCATGAAGAAATCATGGAAGTTGACGGGAACGCCATGAATGATGTTGAAAAGCATGTTCTTCATGATGCCAACTCCATCTTCATCATTTGAGTCGTGGCCTTTGATAGGACTCATTGTCTTCGTCAGGATTCGATAGACAGTCCGAGGCACATACAACAATTCCTTGACGAGGAATTTGGTTCGAGGGGCCTGCCCTGGCTTCAAAGGCTTCATGAGCACTTGCATATAATGATCAGTCAGTTCGCGGTCATTGTAGATGCAACGTGCACTGTCATGGGGAGGATCAAGAGGAAGGACACGAAGCAATTCAGTTGCTGGTGCCTTGTAGTGAGTGTTTTCTGTCATCCAATCCAGCACCCATGAATTGACATCTTCAGCATCTCCGGTGATATGCAAAGTGGCATAGAACTGAAGAATGAGTTCTTCATTCCAATCACAGGTATCAGTGCAGAAATTCAGTAGTCCTGCATCGTGAATAACTCGGAGAACTGGCTCGAAGCACGGCAGAGGTTCCATATCCACATGAGGAATATGCTCATGATCGAAGATTTTGTCCTTGTCAAAGAGCACTGAGGAATAGAAGTTGGCTTGAGTAGCAGTCCAGAAGCGTCTTTTCCTTATGTGAGCAGAGTCATATGGATTGTAATCAGTGAAGAACACATGCTCAGAAAAGAAGTCTTCAGCCTTGAATTTTTGCTTGCTCGAGAACGGATTCTTCGGTTTGGGCAGAGGAATGTCAGTGATTTGCAGCACAACCTCAGGAATCGCGATCTCAGGTGCTTCAGGCTGAGGAATTTCTGGTTCCTCTTCTTGTGCAGTTTGGGGATCAGCAGCAGGTTCTTCAGCACTAGCGGCTGGAATTTCTTCATGAACAGACGATGTGGGATGAGTTTCTTCAGAGCCCATTTGAACAGTTGTAGCCGGGGACTGAGGAATTTGTTGAATTGGAGTGAAGAGAGGAGTATTTGGATGCTGACTTTCCCAAAAGTCATTATTCATCACTGGTGTAGTGCATCCAATATCCATGTCTTCATCTTCTTTTTCAATTTCCTCAACACCAGCCTCTTCAGCTGTGAACTGAGGCATGGGTGAGGAAACGACTGGCGGTGAAGGGAATGCTTCCACTTCAATTTCTTCATCAAACTGTTCTGAGGTAGCAACAGAGTGATTTTCTTCATCAGATCCGCTTGGGATCTTGTAGTCTTCTCCATAAGGAACAATTTCCTTAGACGACATGGAGGAAATGGGAACGGCATCAACGGGATTTTCAAGCGAGCTGGTCATTGGCTTCATTTTCTTCACAGCCGAAGAATTTGACGCAGCAGATGCCTTCCTCTTCTTCACTGCAGCTCGCTCTGCAGCCTTGGTCTTCTTCACTTCATAGGCAGAAGGAAGAATTGGAGTTGGTGTTGGCGCAGGAGGAGCTGAGGACTGTGGTTCAGTTTCTTCAGGCGCAACTGGTGCAGTTGCCCTGATCTCTTCAGTTTCTTCAGGCGCACCACTAGTGGACGCCCTGGGAATTTCTTCAGCGGCTGGAATGGAGTCATCAGCCCTGGAACTTGTATTCTCATCAGCAGGCTGAAAGTCATCAGCAGTGCTGGCATGTTCTTCAGCAGGCTGAGCAGAGTCTGCAGCCTGAGGATTTTCTTGTTGCGATGGGGCTGCAACAGTTGTCATTTTCTTCGTCAAATTGACGAATCTCACTTTGGCTCCTTGCCAATCAGCATTGTAAGCATCAAAATCTTTGCTGAGGGCTTGGGTTTCAGATTGAGCTTTGAGAAGTTCTTCAGGAGTCAGGTTGACGATGTTCTTCTTCAGAAGCTTCTCCTTTCTGGCTTGTGCTCTTTTTATCTCACGAGCCTTTTCAAACTTCCATTTCTCTTGAGAGATGAAATGGGTCAGCATATGACTTTGACCAGGAGTAAGAGGCAGATCAGGCATTGGAGTGTTTGGATCCTGATGCCATAAGTCGATGAAGTCAAGGATCTTCTTCGGATCCAAAAGCAGAGGCACAGTTGTTCCTTTGGCTCTAGCGGCCTTTGCCAGTCTGTTGCTGATGATTTCGGCAAGTTCTTCATCAGAAGCCTCGTCATCAGAGGGCACTTGGAAAGCAACCTGTTTCTTCCTTGGACTTGGCCGAGGACCGCGTCCAGCTGTTGCTTTTGTCTTCAGCAGAGTGGGGCCTGATGAGGACATTGGTGCAGCTGAGGAACTTGCTAAGACACCAGAAGCAATCGAGAAACCCTGAGTCCTTTGACATGTAGCCAGATGCACAGGAGTTGAGGACTTGGAGGGAGCTGCTGAGGACTTTGGTGGAGCAGCAGTAGACTGAGGAATTTGCCGTGAGGGCGCGGCTGAGGAACTGGGCCGTGAGGGCACTGATGGTGAAGCACTTGGCTTGCGAGCAGGCTTCTTCGGCATTGATTTCCTCGGCTTGACCGAGGTCTCAGTGGCAGCAGCAGCAGCAGAATCCTCATTGAATTTCCTCACTGCCTCCTTGGCCTGTCGTGCCAATTTGGCTTGGTGCCTAGACCATTCTTCAGGAAAGTCTTCACCACGCTTGATGCTGGTGGGGTCAGCGACTTGGCCAGGTGCCAATGGAGCTCTTGGGCATGGAGGGTTTAAGGCGAATTTCTTCATGTACTTGGGAGTAACATAGCGATATTCCCTCCATTCTCGTGCCCATCTTCGTTCTATCCTCTGAATGCGCACTTTGCGCTGATTTTTGTTCTCTTTGCCAAATTTGGCTTCATCAGGTGTGCAATAATCTTTGTATATTTCATCAGGGATCTCGAAGGCAGTCATGACCTCCGGTTTCTTTCCTCCTTTCTGCGATCTCTTTCCTTCTGCCATTTTCTTCAGATGGGGAATTTGAACAATAGAACACTCTGAAGAAGTATGCAGTTTTTCTTCGAGGAACGCTGCAAATGAGTTAAGTTGATGAGAACCTAGTGATTCAGCAGCGGACATGAGTACCTGTGAATAGAGTGTAGGTGCGAGGAATTTGGAGAGGTCATATGCGTTCTCAGAAGATTTTTCAAAAAGACAAGTTTTGAGGAATTTGACCAGTTGAGCCTTGAGGAATTTCACTAAGCGTTCTTGTCTTAGGTTCCAGAGTTGTACAGATTGAAAATCCGCACAATTGAGGAATCTTGAAGAAATGAGTGCTTAGAGAGATGAATCAAGAGCATACAGTGTGTGAGGTGTTCATATGTGAAGATTTGAAGAATAAAACACCTTTGAAGATTTTCAGAAAAGTTTGAGAATCAAAGCGAGTAATAAAAGTGACTTTTAATTACCCGAACTGAAGAACACGACTAACAGAGATGAACCGTGGTGAAGTTCGTCAAGTTAGATCTCCCACACCCTAACTTGGCAGAGGGAGACAGCTACGGCGGCGGCGGAGTGAAGATTTCCGCAGCCGGCGCGAGTACGACGGCGACGAGGTCGAGGCAGTGAAGCTCTTCCTCACCGACGGTGATGGAGTAGCGGCGGCGCTAGGGTTTGAGGAGAGCTCGAGCGAGAGACAGCGACCGAGCGGAGTAAATGAAGTAAGGAAGGGAGAGGGGTATTTATAGCCACGGTAAAAACTGTTCGCCCGAAGATTTTGGGACGAACATGCCCCTGCCCTTTCTTCTTCACGCGACATGTGTCACCCACATACTGTGCAGATGAGATCGTGTAAGATCGTGGGTGAATAAACTAATGCATCATGGGATGCGGAATGGTTTGAGCAGTAAAACCGAAAATCCGGATAAGATTTGTTTTTTAAAAATTTCGTTCGCAATTTCTTCAGCTGTCAAGGACACAGTGAAGACTTTGAACGAGTTTCAATCAGAACGCACATGAAGAATTTGTGAATAGATTGGGTTGAGTATAGCATAGAGGGGGAAGGGTCCGATCACATTCACTTAGCAGAAATCGCAACTTGAAGAAATAGCAATAAGTGAATGCTGTAGAGGACATAAACTCACATATATATAGCCAATGAAGAAAAACGACGGAAGCATTGAAGATTTTGCAAAGTTGAAGAATTTGTAAGACTGAAGAATTTCAAAAATGAGGAAAAACTTAAATTGAAGATTTTCAACTTTTGTGGTGGCGTAACCCACCGTATAAGAATGATGATTTCAGACACCGCGTACAATTGTCGTAGGGTACTGAGAATCAAATTCTTCATTAATTTCTTCACACTTAGAGTGTTATTCTTCATTGATTAAAGAAAAACATTTCTTCATGTGTTGCACATCTAAGTCATCAATTCTGCATAAGGGTTAGGATGTGTGTCCATTTCAAAGAACATTCGAAGATTCTAAGATATTTAGCTCACATCGCAACTTGCTAAATCTCTTCTCATCCAAGGGCTTAGTGAAGATATCAGCTAGCTGTTCTTCAGTCTTCACATGCTCGATGGAGATATCGCCCTTCAACACATGATCACGAAGAAAATGATGACAAATCTGGATGTGCTTAGTCTTCGAGTGCTGAACTGGGTTGTGAGCAATCTTGATGGCACTCTCATTGTCGCAGAGGAGAGGCACATTCTTCACGTTGACGCCATAGTCCTTGAGGGTTTGCATCATCCAAAGCAGTTGAGCACAGCATGAGCCAGCAGCAATGTATTCAGCTTCAGCAGTAGACAGTGATACACAGTTCTGTTTCTTCGAGGACCAACAGACCAAAGATCGACCGAGGAAATGACAAGTGCCAGATGTTGACTTGCGGTCCACACGATCACCAGCATAGTCAGAGTCAGAATATCCAATGAGATCAAAAGCAGAGCCCTTGGGGTACCATAATCCTAGTGTTGGTGTGTGAGCTAGATATCGAAGAATATGCTTCACAGCCTTATGGTGTGATTCCTTCGGTGCAGCTTGAAATCGGGCACACATGCAAACACTAAGCATTATATCTGGCCTAGATGCACATAAGTACAATAAAGAACCAATCATGGAGCGGTATACCTTGTGATCGAAGTCAATACCATTTTCATCAGTGCATAGATGGCCATTTGTGGGCATAGGAATTTTGACGCCTTTGCAATCTTGCATGCCGAATTTCCTCAGAACATCTTTGAGGTATTTCTCCTGAGATATGAATATGCCATTGCGCTGCTGACGAATTTGAAGACCTAAGAAGAATTTCAACTCTCCCATCATAGACATTTGATATTCTTCACTCATCATATAGGCAAATTCATCACTATAACGTTGGTTAGTACAGCCAAAGATAATATCATCAACATATATTTGGCACACAAACAGTTCACCATCATATGATTTAGTAAAAAGAGTAGGGTCGAGTGAACCGGGTGTGAAGCCATTTTTCACGAAGAATTCCTTCAATGTATCATACCACGCCCGAGGGGCTTGCTTGAGGCCATAGAGGGCCTTATTAAGTCTGAAGACTTTGTCAGGATTCTTTGGATCTTCAAAACCTGGGGGTTGAGCAACATATACTTCTTCCTCAAGCTTACCATTGAGGAATGCACTTTTCACATCCATTTGATATAAGATGATATCATGATGGTTAGCGTAGGCAAGTAAAATGCGAATAGGCTCAAGTCTAGCAACAGGTGCAAAAGTTTCATCGAAATCAATTCCTTCAACCTGTGTGTAGCCTTGAGCTACTAGTCGTGCCTTATTCCTCACCACGAGGCCATTTTCATCTTGCTTGTTGCGGTAGATCCACTTTGTGCCAATGATATTATGCTTGTGAGGATCTGGGCGATTGACCAATTCCCAGACATAGTTCAGCTCGAACTGATGTAATTCTTCTTGCATAGCCTGAATCCACTCCGGCTCCAGAAATGCTTCATCTACCTTAGTGGGCTCTGTGATAGAGACGAAAGCATAGTGCCCACAAAAGTTAGATAAGTGTGAGGCTTTTGAGCGTGTGAGAGGACCTGGTGCGCTAATGTCATCGATGATCTTCTCCACTTGCACTTCTTTTGCAACGCGTGGATGAGTTGGTTGTCGCTGAGGATTTTGATCAGCATTTTCTTCAGCACCATTTTCCTCATCATGTTCTTCAGGTGCATCAGCTCGACGTTCTTCATGAACAGGAATGAATTCTTTAGCATATTCTTCAGTAGGAATGACATCCTCAGTTTCCTTGAGCTTGATAGCATCTTCAGGTGCTGGTTCATCTAACACAGAAGGTAGGTGCTCTCGTTGCGAGCCATTAGTTTCATCGAACCGCACATCTACAGTGTCAACAATCTTGTGAAGAACAATGTTGAAGACTCTGTAGGTGTGCGAGTCCTTTCCGTAACCAAGCATAAAACCTTCATGTGCTTTTGGTGCAAATTTAGAGTTGTGGTGAGGATCTCTAATCCAGCATTTAGCACCGAAGACTTTGAAATAACTCACATTGGGTTTCTTGTCAGTGAGGAGTTCATAGGCAGTCTTCTTGAAGAATTTGTGAAGATATACTCTGTTGATGATGTGGCAAGCAGTATCAATTGCATCAATCCAAAAACGCTGAGGCGTTTTGTATTCATCAAGCATAGTGCGAGCCATCTCAACAAGAGTTCTGTTCTTGCGCTCCACGACGCCATTCTGCTGAGGAGTATAGGGAGCAGATAACTCATGAGTAATACCAAGTTCATCAAGATAAGCATCAAGACCAGAATTCTTGAACTCAGTTCCATTGTCACTTCTGATATGCTTGATCTTCACACCAAAGTTGGTTGAAGCCCTCGAGGAAAATCGTTTGAAGACTTCCTGCACTTCATGTTTGTAAGTAACAATGTGTACCCATGTATATCGAGAATAATCATCAACAATGACAAAACCATATAAAGATGCATCATTAGTGACTGTTGAATAATGATTAGGTCCGAAGAGGTCCATGTGAAGCAATTCGAATGGACGGGTAGTGGTCATGATAGTCTTCGCTGGATGCTTGGCCTTGGTCATTTTTTCGGCTTCACATGCTCCGCATAGGTGATCCTTGAGGAATTTGACATTCTCAATGCCAATGACATGCTTCTTCTTCGCAAGCGTGTTCAGATTCCTCATGCCTGCATGACCAAGTCGTCGATGCCATAGCCAGCCTTCTGAAGCTTTTGCAAGTAGACACACGGCTGGTTGTGGTCCTGTAGAGAAATCAACAATATACAGATCTCCTCTCCTAAAGCCTTCGAAGACTTTGGAATTGTCAGCTTCCATAATCACAACACATCGATATTTGCCGAAGACAACAACCATATCAAGATCACAAAGCATTGAGACTGACATGAGATTGTATCCTAAGGACTCAACAAGCATGACTTTGTCCATGTGCTTATCCTTAGAGATAACAACCTTACCAAGACCCAATACCTGACTTTTGCCTTTGTCAGCAAAGATAATATGCTTCAGAGGTGATGGTGATAAGGGAGCATCCATCAATAGATTCTTGTCACCAGTCATGTGATTTGTACATCCACTATCGAGGACCCATTTAGTGGTTTTGGGTTGATCATCCTGCAGATGAATTAGTGTAGCTTACAATCTCATATGCTTCATCAGTGAAGAATATGATATCAAGTTCATCAGATGAATTTCATCAAGCGGTAAACAGATATAGCAGTATGAGGACGTGTGAAATGAAAGTTCATTTCATCATGATTCGCCTGCGTCCTTTCAGGTATTTTCGTCAGGTCCCCAGCAAATTTTTCAGACGTTAGAGCACGTCTAGAGACCTGACCCTGCAGAAGAGATTAGTTCTTTTTCTTCACCACCCACATCTGGAGGGGTGGCAAAGAGTTCATCATCCTGCGAGCACCATGTGAGAAGGGTGGCAAAGATGCCAAACCATTTTGTTTCACAAAAGAGGGGTTAGGGTAAGCATATGAATAAGCAGAGTAATTCTTCGAGGACTTATGAACATAATGGTTTGAAGAATAATGCACATATTCATAGCCCTTAGCTCTACCCTGCGAGACAGAGTTGTCAGCACGATGATAATCATATGAGGACTTTGATCCTGTTGAGGAATTTGATCCATATGAAGAATTTGATCTGGGGTTCCTGTTCTTCATAGGTGGTGCCATGAGGACATTCACCTGAAGACTTTCAACACAACTTTTGGGAACCCAGATTTTCTTCATAGGGGAACCGTTCCTGCAGTTAGTGCCAACATATCTAGCAAATACTTCACCATTCTGATTTTTGAACAGTTTATAGTTGGAGTCAAATGACTCATCAGAAGAATGAGGAGATTCACATGTAAAGCTAGATAAGTTAGATGGATCAACTGGAGGTCCCTTTGTAGCAACCCATGAGGTTTTGGGGTACTGCTCAGGCTTCCAATATGTTCCATCGGCATTGAGTTTCCTCTCAAAGGCAATACCCTCTTTCCTAGGGTTTCTGTTGAGGATCTGCTTTTTGAGCACATCACAAAGTGTCTGATGCCCTTTGAGGCTTTTGTACATGCCTGTCATGTACAATTCCTTCAGCCCTGCATTGTCAGTGATACTAGCAATGTCCTCAGATGAGGAATTAGTGATAGCAGAGGCAGATGAAGAATTTGTAACATTTGAAGCATTTGAACATTCAGGTGAAGAATTAGCAGATTCACGTTCAATGCACTTTAAGCATGGAGGAACAAATTCTTCCTGAGAAGTGCTGATTTGTTGAGCTAGTAATGAATCGCGCTCCTTCTGAAGATCTTCATAACACACTCTTAGCTTTTCAAGATCTTCCTTTCTTTGAAGAGATTCAAGAGAAAGCTTCTCGTGATCAGTCAAGAGGGTATTATGTTGATCTTGAAGAACGTCAAACTTGGAGTGAATTCTCTAAAGACATTCACCCAATGCTTTTGACTGATCCATTTCTTTGCGCAACATATTATCACTTCTTTCTAGCATATCTTGAGTTTGTTCTAAAACCGTTTGTTGTTTAGTGGCAACGCAAATAAGTTTGGTATAGCAGGATTCAATATCATCATCAGATTCATCATTGTCAGATTCATCATTATCAGATTCATTATCACAAGACTCGGATGAGGAGCATTCGGTTACCTCAACACCGTTTGCCATGAGACAAGATGCAGAAGATGATGATTCTAGCTCGAAAGTCATCGTTTTGAGAGATTCCTTGAAGTCCTCAAACCAGGGATCATGACGAGTTCGATGACCTTCATAGACATCAGAGATTCGGTCCCAGATGAGCTTCGAATTGCCAAGATGCATAATTCGCCCGAATTGATCTCTGGATAGGCAGGAGCACATGATATCCTTCGCTATGATGTCAAGTCGAGTGTACTTGCGAATATCATCAGCATTCGCCATCTTGCATAGATTAGTAAGACCAATCTCAGTGACGGTCCACAGCTTGCTGTCCTTTGCCATGAGGCGCTTCCTCATCATGGCCTTCCACTTGGGATAGTCATGACCGTCAAAGATAGGGCATGTCACTTTCTTCATACCTGCGGTCGACATAACTAAAACTCCAGGCGGTTAAACCAAAATCACACAGAACAAGGGAGTACCTTGCTCTGATACCAATTGAAAGTGCGTTATATCGACTAGAGGGGGGGTGAATAGGCGATTTTTATGAATTCTTCACTGAGGAATTTACTGGTGAGGAAATTCCTTAGCAAAGAACTACTTGCAGCGGAATAAGTACTCAGAAGTAAACTTAACAGGATACAAACATAGTCATCATGATGAAATGAAGACTAACACAGAGTACGGAAAGCGTAAACACAGGATAACAAGATGAAGACAAACAGACTGAAGAAATTGAACTGAGGAATTTGTGAAAGTCTTCAGTCGAAGTCTTCAAACACAGATATGAACAACATTCAACACAGTAATGAGGAAATGCAAGAGTTGAGGAAATAGAACGAGTCAGTTGGTGAAGACAATGATTTGGTAAACCAGTTCCAACTGCTGTCTCAGTTGTACGTCTGGTTGGAGCGGCTGAGTATTTAAACTCGAGGACACATAGTCCCGGACACCCAGTCTCTAAGCCGCAACTCAGGACACCCAGTCCTCACCGTATTCTCCTTGAACTAAGACCACGCAGGCCTCGTCCAATCACTCGTGGTAAGTCTTTAGGTGACTTCCAAACCTTCACAGACTTGGTCACTCGGCGATCCACAATTCCTCTTGGATGCTCTAGACCTTGACGCCTAACCGTCTGGAAGAAGCACAGTCTTCAAAGGTAACAAGCATAGGATCCACGCAGGATCAATTTCTTCAGTGATGCTCAATCACTTTGGGTTTGTGGGGGTTTGGTTTTGGGATTTTCCTCACTTGATGATTTTCGCTCAAAGTCCTCGGAGGATGGGTTGCTCTCAAATGACAAGTGTCAAGTTCTCTCGGAGCAGCCAACGAGCTAGTGGTTGTAGGGGGCGGCTATTTATAGCCTAGGGAGCAGCCCGATATGATAAGACATAAATGCCCTTCAATGATATGACCGTTAGGTGGATAAGATATTTTGGACAGCCGGCGCGCAGCACAACAACGGTCGGAAATTTGACTCTCAAATTCCTCAGGGCTATCATGTTCCTCACCGTGTAGGCAATTCGCACTGGCGAATTCCTAACTCCTCAGTCAGAGCAAAGTCCTCAGTGACCAGAAGAACTGCGTCTCTGTCACTGAAGAATTTGACTGAACTGTATGAGATTTCCAATGGCTTCACTCGAAGGGATTGGTAGGTGTAGGATTTTGAGTTGAGCATCACATGGATATTTTTCCTTAGTATTTCCTCGACCCCCTTTAACAGTACGGTGTTTCCTATGACTCAAGAAAGAGAAAATGAAACTACGAAAACAAAAGTCTTCACGCTTCATATTCCTCGAATGAATATCAAGTCTTCAAGGTCACACCAATTTCTTCACTTTCAAAGTCTTCAGAAAGTCTTCAGAATATCAAAGTCTTCAGTTGAAGAACTTCATTTTTAGGGGTCGACTTTCTCTATAAATATCAAACTCCTCATAGACTTATAGACCTGTGTACACTCACAAATGCATCAGTTACTTAACCTATAAGTCTTCAATACACCAAAATCACTAAGGGGCACTAGATGCACTTACAGGTACCTTACGTTCCGTTATATCGGCTAAGGTAGCGCAGGGAGAACTACTGCGATTGTGTCCCGGTTCTTCTGGACAAGCACCTCAGTAGAGAAAGCCGAAAACTGACCGGCATGATGCGGCGAGAGCCGGTCGCTGTTCGAGAGGTCTTAAAATCCTTAAAGATTTTTTCCGCTTTAGGCGAGGAATCGGCCTCGTCCGATTTAGGCGTATATAGCGCCCCAATTTGGCTTTCCGAATTCTAGGGGCTTCGCCGAAATTTAAAATTGTAGACTTCTATGGCTAAGTGAAAGTTATAAAGCCGCATAATCCGATTGCCTTGTTCGCTGCGCCGGATACCTCCTTAAGGGACCAAAAATTTTGGATAATGAGTGTCCAGGTTTTTCCAGGAACACCCCGGTACTAGTTGCGTGGGGGCGGAAGCCGACGACTGGCCTACTTTCAGAATTCTATAAACAGCCGCACAGAAGGTAATATTTTAAATTAAAAAGCGCTATATAGCGCAAACAATTTCGTCTTTATATTACAAAAACGGCAGAAGCACATTCATTCAAAGATCATGTTCTTGGTACATTCATCGGCCACGAGACGAGCGCCCTTCATAACGCCATCATAATATTTCTCGGGACAACGATGCGCCTTGCCCTCCGGCGGCCCGTCCTTCACCAGCTTCTCTGCATCCAGCTTGCCCCAGTGCACCTTCGCACGGGCAAAGGCCCGGCGGGCAACCTCAATGCAAACGGACCGCTTGATCACCTACAGCCACAGACATGCATTTACCATCCGCTTTATCAGGCCGAAGTAGCTGGCAGGCAAGGGCTCACCAGGCCACATCCGAACTATGAAATTTTTCATAGCCACTTCGGCCGCCCTGTGGAGTTCAACCAACTGCTTCAGCTCGCCACTCAGAGGCACCGGGTGTTCGGCTCTAGCATACTGGGACCAGAACAACTTCTCCGTTGAGCTCCCCTCCTCGGCATGGTAGAACTCTGCGGCATCTGATACGCTGCATGGCAGATCTGCGAATGCCCCTGGAGAGCTCCGAATTCGGGTAAGTAAAAGAAACGCCTCCTCCACATGCTTGCTTTGCATAAAGAATGTCTTACCCGCCGCTATCTTCTTGGCCGCCTGGATTTCCTGCTGTGCCTTTTTGGCTTCGGCCTTGGCGTCTTTCACACTCGCAAGGGCCTTTGCAAGCTTAGTCTCTTTAATCTTAAGATCATGCTCCAAGGTCTCGAACTTCTTGCCGAGCTCCTGGAGCTCTTGCTGTACCTCACCCACTCTAGCATCCTGCTTCTCGCGCTCCTTGCGCTCCAAGGCCGCCTTGTCTTCGGCCTCGGACAACGCCTTCTTTAGCACCGCCACTTCGGTGGTGGCCCCTATTACAAAGTCACGATGCTTTGTCGTTAGAATAACCAATTTTGTCTATCCTTTATTATATGAGAACGGGGAATCACAAACCTTTGTTCTCTTCGAGCTGCCTCTTCGTGAGGCCGAGCTCCCCCTACGTCTGCTCCAGGTCCCGTTTGAGTCCGGCGACCTCGGCCGTGCGTACAGCAGCGGCAAGCAGCACTGCCTTCTTATCAACAGGCACACTTACTATTAGACTCCTGCGGCTTATAATTGACCCTCCGTTTGGCTTTTCTTTCTGAATGCCAAACAGAGTATCAGGGGCTACTACCTATCGGGTGGTAATTACACACATTTTTATTACTTACCTCAAAGCCCATCAGGAGGCTGGTGCAGGCTTCGGTTAGTCCGCTCTTGGCAGATAGAACCTTCTAAATCACCGTACTGATAAGAGTACAATGTTCTTCATCCATGGAAGCGCCGCAAAGCACTTCCAGCAGACTATCCGACGCCTCTGGCGTAATGGAAGTCAGCAGCACGGACGGCTCGCCCTCCCTAGCGAGGGGCCGCCAGCCCGAATCCGGAACCACCAAAGGTTCCGGCACAGTGTCCGGCTGAGAGTCCGGCTTGTTGCGGCTCTCATCGGTACGATCCGCGGGGATCCTGTTCTCCGTGTGCCCGGCGTCTGGAATTCCGCCTTGGGGCGTCTCCAGAGTCACCTCCCCCTACTCCGGGAGCCTTTGGGACAACACGTCCGCGTCATCCGCAGGCCGAGGAGTAGTGGCCGTCGGGAGCGAGTTCATCGCTGAATCACTCAAGGACCCATCCGAGGATGATACCTGGGGAGGGACCCTGGCCGGACTGCATATATGTTCGGCGTTACAACAAGACTATGAAGCGAAGTTGCACTAAAGTACAATAGAGTGCGGATACTTACGATCGTGCAAGGGGCTTCCCCCTCAACAGCCACCCCTCCTCGCTATAGGCGGCCGTGGTGGAGTAGTCTGGAAGGGACGCCTTTCCCTTCTTGGACGTCCCAGCCTCCCCCTCTGGGGCGGCTTTCCTCTTCTTCTCCTCCTAGTGCGGGGAGGCAAAATTCCTTCGTGTTTCCCCTGCCTCCGCGGGAGGAATCTGCCTCGTCGTCTTCGGACGACGAAGGTATGACGGCCTTGCGCCGGGGGCCTTTACCGGCCCCTGGTCCGCCTCCTTAGGCCCCCCATCCTCTACAGATGGGGTGCCCCTTTCCTCTTCTTCCTCCCCTTCGGGGGAGGAGTGTGCCTCGTCGTCTTCGGACGAGGCGTCCGGTACGACCATACGCCGGAGACCCTTCCTGGTCCCCGGGACCTTCTTTTCCGGCGCCTTGTAGGGCGCCGGGACTAGCATCTCCGTCAGGAGAGCGTCGGCTGGACCTTCTGGCAGCGGAGCCAGACAGTCAATCCGCTCCGCTGTCTCCACATAATCCTGGTCAAATATGCACAATGACTTAAGACTCCCCCATGAATATATTGGGAAAAACTGAATCCGAAGGTAGTCAGAAAACTCACTGGACGGGGGGGCCACGCGACATGAAGTCCACGGTCCTCGGATGTGGGAGGAGGTACTTCGGAGGCCTTGAACAATGCCTTCCATGCGTCTTTGAGCATCATGCCGTAGAGCTTCCGAAGTGTTTGGTGTTCGGCCTGGACAAACTCCCACAGATTAAATACCCGTCTTTGGCACGGAAGAATCCGGCGGAAAAGCATGACCTGGACCACGTTGACAAGCTTGATGTTCTTGTCCTTCATATTCTTGATGCAGTTCTGGAGTCCGTCAGCTCTACAGGTTCGCCCCAGGCCATGCCCTTCCTTTCCCAGGAGGTGAGCCGCATGGGGGTTTCGGATCGGAATTCGGGGGCCGCCGCCCAGCTGGCGTCGCGCAGCTCGGTGATGTAGAACCACCCCAATTGCCACCCTTTCACGGTCTCCGCGAAGGAGCCGTCAGGCCAGGTGACATTGGGCATCTTGCCCACCATGGCCGCTCCGCACTCCGCTTGCTGGCCGCTCACGATCTTCGGCTTCACGCAGAAGATTTGTAGCCACAAACCAAAGTGAGGCTTGATGTCACGCCCAAGATGCGACCCTATCCTAAAGGAACTCGAAGGTCCCACCAAGGATAGAAGCGCATCTTGAAGACGCTTTTGCAAGGTGGATATCATCACATCAACATTACATAATAGATAGGGATACATACAAAAGGCATACAATGCCACATGAATACAACAATACATCATACATAAGACCAACATCCGATTACGGATGAAACACAAACAGAAGCTCAAACGACATCCACCCTGCTAGCCCAGGCTGCCGACCTAGAACCTATCCCCTGATCGAAGAAGTAGCAGAAGAAGAACTCCAAAACAAGCAAACATCGCTCTCGCGTCATGATCATCGCATAACCTGTACCTGCAACTGTTGTTGTAGTAATCTGTGAGCCACGCGGACTCAGCAATCCCATTACCATGGGTATCAAGACTAGCAAAGCTTAGTGGGTAAGGAATGGACAAGTGGTGAGGTTGCAGCAGCGACTAAGCAAGTATGGTGGCTAACATACGCAAATAAGAGCGAGAAGAGAACAAACGGAACGGTCGTGAAGCTAGCAATGATCAAGAGGTGATCCTGAACTCCTACTTACGTCAAACATAACCCGAAGACCATGTTCACTTCCCGGACTCCACCGAAAAGAGACCATCACGGCTACACACACGGTTGATGTATTTTAATTCGGATCTGGTGTCAAGTTATCTACAACCGGACATTAACAAATTCCCATCTGCCACATAACCGCGGGCACGGCTCTCGAAAGTTGATACCCTGCAGGGGTGTCCCAACTTAGCCCATGATAAGCTCTCGCGATCAACGAAGGATATACCTTCTCCCAGGAAGACCCGATCAGTCTCGGAATCCCGGTTTACAAGACATTTCGACAATGGTAAAACAAGTCCAGCAAGATCGCCCGATGCGCCGACAATCCCGATAGGAGCTGCACATATCTCGTTCTCAGGGCAACACCGGATGAACACTACGTACAACTAAAACCAGACCTCAAGTTTCCCCGAGGTGGCGCTGCAAGTGGCTCTGGTTCGGACCAGCACTTAGACAAGCACTGGCCCGGGGGGGCTAAAATAAAGATGACCCTCGGGTTGGCCGACCCAAGGGAAGGGTATAGGTGGTGGTGAGGCAAATGGTAAAACCAAGGTTGGGCCTTGCTGGAGGAGTTTTATTCAAAGCAAACTGTCAAGGGGGTCCCATAAATCACACAACCGCGTAAGCAACGCAAAATCCGGGAACATAACACCGGTATGACGGAAACTAGGGCGGCAAGAGTGGAACAAAACACCAGGCATAAGGCCGAGCCTTCCACCCATTACCAAGTATATAGATGCATTAAATAAATAAGAGATATTGTGATATCCCAACATAATCCTGTCCACCATGGAGCAATCTTCAACTTCACCTGCAACTAGCAACGCTATAAGAGGGGCTGAGCAAAGCGCTAACATAGCCAAACAACAGTTTGCTAGGAAGGGTGTCAAAGGTTAGAGGTTCATGGCATTTTGGGAGGCTTGATAGAGCAAGGGATAGGTAGCGCAGCAAAGCGATAGAACGAAGCAACTAGCATAGCAATGATAGTAGTGAGATCCAGGGTAGCGGTCATCTTGCCTGAAATCCCGCTAGGAAGAAGAACGAGTCCATGAAGAAGACAAACGTATGAAGCCGAACCAAGCGTAGACGAACGAATCCTCACAATCGCAACATTACCGAAACTAAGAAGCAACACCGGAAAGAAACAAACAACATGGTAAATGCACAAACATAAACATGGCATGATGCACAAACAAGTATGATGCATGTCCGGTTTAAATAGCATGGCGTGGCAAAGTACAACAAACAATACTACAAGTTAAGTGGAGCTCAATATGCAACGAGTTGCATATTGACGAAACACCACATTCAAGTATTTAGTTCACTCTCGTTTATGCTACTCATCAAAATTAAATGTTGTTAAACATGGCAAGAGGTGAGGCATAAGTAAACTAACTATTTAGGCAAGTTTAAATGAGGCCGGAACAACAAACAACAATTTCCGGAAAATCCTCATATGCAATTTATGAATTAGCTACTGTTGTGCCCTAAACCATATTTTAATGTTGTTAAACAATAAAACAAAGTGCACCATGTTAAACTAGGCATTTTCCACCCCATTTACATATAAAGTTTATTAAAATTGGAGCTACGGTTATTTAGTTATGAAATAAATCATTTTAGCATGGCAATTATGCAAATTAATGCAAACAACAATTTAAACATTTTTAACATATATGAAAGTTGCAAATTATGAAAGTACATGAAATCCTAAGCATTTTACATATATGGTTTGTTTAGTTTGGATGCATCCATATTTAGTTATCAATAAAACAAAACAGTAGCATTTCCTGTAAATATGCATGCACTGGAAAATGCAAAATGTCATGGAGCAGAAAAAAAACACACATACGCGGGCCAGAAGCAATACAGTGCAGCGGCCCGAGAGTGAATGAGGCCCAAGAGGATTTGAGGTACAGCGGGTGAGTGTGTGGGAGCAAAAATAAAATGAAACAAGGCAAAATTTGGGGCGCCTGGGGCTCGAACCCAGGACCTCCCTGGTGCGAGCGTGTGTGGCTAACCAGCTGGGATAGCGCTGGATCTTGCTAGAGGAGGAGCATGGCTCCCTTTGAATGGGTGACAAGGCCAAGCCCTGACCACACACAGGAAACTTTGCCGGCGGCGAACTCGATCAAGACGGCGACTACAGAGGCTGTAGAGCACCGGCGGGCATGCAGAAAAGGGGCGATGGTGCGCTGCGAGGAGATATCATGCAAAAGGCTCAGGTGCGCGGGAAGACTTGAGGTCGCCTTGGTCATGGCGGCGGCAAGACGAAGAAGGACCACGGGCTCTCCATCGAGCGCAGCCATGCGCGTATGCAGATGCGTGTGCGTGGAGGTGTGGCAGTGAAGGTGCAGCAAGGGCAGCATGAGCAATGAAGCCAGCGGGCATGTGTGGGAGCAGGAGCTTGCGGTCATGGCGACGATGCATGGCGGGGCAGGAGCTACAACGGCAGGCGTGCGGAATCATGTGAGTTGCGCGCGGGCAGCGGATGTGGCGTATATGCGCGGGGTAAGGCGGAAGCAGAGGCCGGGCTCGTGCGCGAGCACGGCTCGGCGCGGGCGACGCAACTCACGGTGGCAAGGCGAAGCAGAGGCGCGGCGCTACTGCAAAGAGCGGTCAGACGCGGGGCGATGCGTGTGTGAGGGGATCCAGAGCGGGGCTGGACGAGCATGATACAGCAACCCCAACAACTACAGAAAAACGTTGCAGACTTTGCCGGAGCACCGACAGCTAGACGAAGGCAAGAAACTAGCAACGCGTACAAGGATCGGTCGGCAACAGGAAAGATCAGGGATGGGTCTGGGTATACCTAGTATACCTAGGACAAGAAGATGTGGCCGGGGACGCAGCAGGTCGACGACGGGGAGGCGAAGATCTCCGGTGGACTTGCTGTCCGTGAAGCAGAGGAAGCAGGGGAGGAGGCCTTCGGCGTGGAACTTGGCGATCCGACTCGGGGAAAATGTCTGAACGGGCGTAGTCGACGTCGACGAAGAAGATGGACATGCTGGAGACGACTGTGGTGGCCTCCGACCAAGCAGGAGACGGCAAAGCTCTCGGTGGTGCCCTCTGTTCTCTGTCTCTTGAGGAAGAAGGAGAAACAGGGGAAGGGAAAGGGTGGCGGCAGCGAGAGGGAAACCCTAGGGGGCGCGGGTTGCTGGATTTATAGTAGGGCCAGGAGGCGTCGAGGGGTCGTGGTGAAACCACGGTGGCCATGTGCGGGCGCCCCTGGAGGTTTTACTGTGAGAGAAAAGAGATCAGGAGGAGGAAGAAAAACAGGGGAAGGAGAGGCTGCAGGTGGGGCCCGGACGGGTGTCCAGCGTGGATTCACCACGGGAGAGTGGAACGAGGCTGCGGGGCTGGGCTAGATGGGCCGCGACTCGGCTGGAGCAGCACTGCTGCGTTGGTGCTGGGCTACATTGCTGCTGCTGGAAGCTGGGCTCTCTCTCTCCCTCTTATTCTTTCTTTTCTCAATTTCCTCAAACAGAAAATAAGAGAGAAAAGCTCAGAGATAAAGGAAGGCATGAGAGATATATGAGAATATATATGGAGTCCAGAATTTGTGCAGAATTTTGATAAATTGCTTTGGGCATTTTTAAGGATAGAAAAATAATTCAAGTTTGAATTAAATTCAAACTTGAGCCATTTTTGAACCCAGCCAAATCAACTTAAAATATCATGAATTTGGACAGAGAGGTTTAGGACATGGTCTAATATTTATAGGAAAATATTGGACATTTATGGAGGAGAAAATGTCACTTGCAACAATGAAAGAAAGAAGAAGGAAGGAGGAGAAGATGGTGCATTGATAGGTTGAGAGAGGAAACAAGTGGTAGGAATATCCACACATACCTAGCGCAAGTAAAGTAACAAGATGAATCTCACAATGCACATGAACAAGTAAAAGAAAACAAGCACAACAATCATATGGAGACGAATGTGTGCTGCAAATAATAATAATAAAACAAACCTCACAAGCAAGCAAGCAATCATGAACATGATGGATGCAAATGCATATGGCAACATACATGAAGATGGAATGCACAAAGTGAGAAAAACAAATAACACAAGCATGATGATGCAACAATTTATTATGACAATCATGGAAACAACAAAAATAAATAGAAGGCATCTGGAGCATCGGTCTTGGGGCGTTACACTTGATGCGGAGGAAGGCCTCACACACGACGATAAACGCGGAGATGTTGAGGATGAAATTTGGGGCTAGATCATGGAAATCTAGCCCGTAATAGAACATGAGCCCGCGGATGAAGGGATGAAGTGGAAACCCCAGTCCATGGACGAAGTGGGCAAGAAACACGACCCTCTCGTGGGGTTCCGGGGTTGGAATGACCTGCCCGTCGTCCGGTAGCCGGTGCGCTATGTTTGCGGCCAAGTATCCGGCCGCCCGAAGATTCGTGATATGCTTCTCCTTCACGATGGAAGCCACCCACTTGCCTCCTGCTCCGGACATGTTTAGCTGTGCAGAGAAGGCTTGGACTAGGGCGCTGGAGCTCAAGGAGGCAAGGACGAGCAAAGGAGGAGGAAGGCATGGGTGAAAATGGGGAGCCCTTATCCCTTTATAAAGGCGACGAAAGCGGTGCGCCTCCCCACTTTCCCGTAGAGAATCTCTTACTTCCCAAGCGCCATGACTGATGGCGCGGTGGGATTATCCATACCCGTATTGATGAGAATCCCGTGATAAGGGGACACGATCTCTGCTTTGACAAGACGTGTCAAGGAAACTGCCTCGCAATATGTGCTGTGGCTGGTTGTGGGAAAACGGTTCGTATAATGACCCGACCATAATGACATGTCACGTTGTCTAAAAAAGTTGTCAGCAGATTAAATTTGTGAAATATCATTCTCTCTACAGTGGTATGTGAAGATCATTTTGCAAATCCGGACACGGTTTAGGTGTTCGATAATTACTTTGGAGTATACGGAGAAGGAACCCGCCTTGCAATACCGAAGACAAGACTGCGCGTCAGACTCATCGTCATTGAAGCCTGGTTCAGGGGCTACTGAGGGAGTCCTGGATTAGGGGGTATCCAGACAGCCGGACTGTACACTTTGTCCGAACTATTGGAGTGTGAAGATACAAGACTCAAGACTCTGTCCCGTGTCCGGGTGGGACTCTCCTTGGCGTGGAAGACAAGCTTGGCGATCCGGATATTATATTTCCTTCCTTGTAACCGACTCCATGTAAACCCTAGCCCTCTCCGGTGTCTATATAAACCAGAGAGGTTGGTCCTTAGAAGGACGATGACAATCATAATCATCATAGGCTAGCTTCTAGGGTTTAGCCTCTACGATCTCGTGGTAGATCAACTCTTGTACTACTCATATCATCAATATCAATCAAGCAGGAAGTAGGGTTTTAATTCCATCGAGAGGGCCCGAACCTGGGTAAACATTGTGTTCCTTGCCTCCTATTACCATTAGCCTAAGATGCACAGATCGGGACCCCCTACCCGAGATCCGCTGGTTTTGACACCGACACTCATCATCCTCCCCTTCTTCAAAACAAAGCCGTCCCCAGCATTACTTAATCTGAAATATGGCTAACAAAAGAGACAAGGTGTACATGTTTTATATGTATATGTCATCTATTTTTACTGATCTCAGTTGTGGCACATGTGACATAGTTATACAAGAGCACCCTTCAAAAGTCGTGAAATATAAAGCCAGTATATTAACACAAGAAGTGAAAGGCATCAAAATATTGCAACTCAGTTTGCACATATAAGTGAAGCTCTTAATCGTAACAAAATATTGGCAATGCTCATCATTAAACCATCCCAACCTTGATGAACCGTCACCAAGTTTAGAGGTCATATCAAAATGATTAAACATTGGCACAACTATTTTCAAACGTATTTGAACCAAATCTGATTTATTCCCTGATTCAGATGGTTCTTTCGCATCAATAGTTAATTCAATGGGTTCAATCAAAACTGTTTGATCACATGGCAAATTCAAATAATGAAGATAGTCCTCTAAAATAGCTGGTGTGATCAAAGTGGTGGGTAGCTCATCGCATGGTTCATTTAAATTGACAAGGCATTCATCATACTCATGTGGAAGTGGAAGATCAGTACCTTTGTCATTACCTCTTATGATCAACTCAGATGATGTAGGCACTATTGGCGGTGATGTGTCACATGGTGGAGGTGATGTAGTCCTCACAACCACGGTTGTGGTTGTCATAGTATGCCTAGTAGTTGAAGGAACAACCGTATGATCTCTTGGAATGTGCACCTTGCGCTTATTCTCCTTGTGGAAAACACGACGTTGTATTTCCTGTTCAGCTTTGCAAGCAAGATGAAACAAACGGTCCATAGGATAACACTCTTCATGAATTAGTATCTCCTGAATATCACGGGTTTAAACCTCCCCAAAATCTATCCATCAAATCATCTTCACGTTCCTCTAACAAGCAATGCAACAAAGTAGTTCGTAAATCATCATAATATTTTGTTACAGTGTCATTACCTTGTTTTAAATGTTGTAGTTTTTTAATCATGCCCCGAGTATAATAAACATCAACAAATCTATCTCCCATGACAAGTTTTAAATCATCCCAAGTAATAGGTACATAATTAGGGTATAATCGACAGTGTTCACTCCACCAAACAGTTGCAAAACTAGTGAATGTACCAACCGCGACCTTAACTTTTTCATGCTCTGAAAAATTACAGGAAGCAAATATAGCATTTATTTCAAACTCCCATTCAATATATAAATCAGGATTAAAATGACCATGAAAAGGTGGCATGGAAACAAGAACCTGGTTGTGTGTATTCTGATGTCTTTGTACCTCTTGATGGTGGTTGTATTTTTTGAGGTGATGGCACGTCTCTAGTGATCGATGAAGCCCAACTAACTCTAGAACCTGCCATGATTAGTAGAAACAAGAAACTAAATCCAATAATAATGTTCCTATGAACTACTGGGATGCGGTGGTAAAACTCTCATACGAGAGCAAAAATCAAAGTCTGACAAGTTCTTACCATGCAGCAGGTGCTGACCGGCATCCAGCCGTGTCAAATAACTTCAAAAGTTGGGTAAGCGATTGCCAGGTGAACGTACGTATGCACGGTGTAGAAATATGTGGAGCTGGGTTGGATTTAAATGTGTGGAAAAAATAATAATACAACCACGTTAATTAATGCAAGCTGAAAATTCATTCAAAGTGGTCGAGTGCTGATCCTAGGCAAGATCATACTTGAGACGCGAGCCTAATACACAAATGAATGCACACACTAAACTGAATAATGACCGTACTAGATAGTCTGAACTGAAGCAACACTGATAAAAGAATACTAGCTGATGTGTATCCTCTCCTGTTTTTAAACCTTTTCAACTGAACCAACGATCCGTTAAAATATTCTCCAAGTAACTTCTCTCTCCTGCATTTTTTTTATGATCCGAAACTCTAGCTGACCAAACTGTACACTAGGGTACAAATGATCTGCTCGTTCCAAGTCCAACGTGATGGGACTCCCCTTCAAATAAACAATATTTCCTTCCTCTAATTCAACCTAAGCATGGATCCAAGTTCCAATGTAAATCTGTAGCACTTTTATTTCGCTATCAACGCCTTCCAATCAGCAAAGCAATCAGTATTTCACGTTCTCTTCTCTCTCTCCTTTTGTAGGAAGCGCACGTTCTCTTTTCTCCCCTTTTTTTCTTGTTCCACATTTTTGTTCTTTTTCCCTGGAGGATCCAATATATTTCCTTTGAAAACTCCAAGTGGCCGACTTGGAAACTTTCCAATCTCAAAAAAACGTGAGTAGGCTGCTCCCTTTTTTTTGGAATCAAAACCATCCAGCAATATCCCCCTATTAAATTGCTAGTTGACCGAAAAAGTCTTTCCTTGTTTAACCTTTTCTTTGTTTTCTCCAAAGACACGGTTAGAACATGGAAACCTCCAATCAAAACTTGTTTTTTCTCTCTTGTGGATCAAACGAATACGGACTTCCTCTCTTAAAAAAAGAACCCCACAACCGACCCCCCCCTTTTTGCGGATCAGACTTTCCTTTTTTTGCACTGTAATTTCCTTCCAAAGTAACACAACCCACGTGGGAGGGAATCACGCCCCAAATCGCAACCGATTTGGTCTCAGTTTCCTCCTATTTTTTTTACTTCATTCCAAACAAATAGCAGATCTACAATTGCCTTTTCTTCTTCTTGTCTTTCCAAAACGTGAATGCCTAGTAGGACTCGAAAGGAATTTTTTTCCACTTCTCCCAAACGAATATGCTCTCCTTCTCTTTCCTAATAAGTACGGATCTCTGCGAAGAATCCTTTCCTTCAGAAATTATGGACGTGATTTCTCTCTCGTCTCAAAAGAATTGGTCCAGCCCAAGTTAAATCTGACGTGCCTTCTTTTTTACCCTGCAACCGACTAAGATTTGACTGTTTTTTTCTCCTTTCTTTTCAGTCTGGCCGATCCACTTCTTTTTTCTTTCCCAAAATCCAATGTGGCTGACTAGTACTCTCCAAATAAACCAACCAACGTTGGAGGGAATCACGTCCCAATCTCAACCGATCTGCTCCTCTTTTTTTCCTAGCTGATTCGGTCTCTTTCCTTTCCAACCGATCCGAGCTTTCTCTCTCTTCTTCCAATTTTTTTAAAGGAACCGTGAGAGATTGCAACCGACAATGGATGTGTGCACCTAACCTTTTGGTGCTTCGGTCCCTACTTGCAAAACGAATCTGATATCTCTTTCTTGTAGGATCTTTCCTCAACTATTTCTCTCCACAAGACGAATGATGCTCCAAGACGGCGACGAACAACAACAATGGATGGATGGTGGTGGTGGCGACAGTGAAATATGATAATGAGATGAATGATGGTGTATGTGAACGCGGCGTGAACAAAACATGACTAGAACTCGAAACTCTAAAAGTCTAACACCAAAAACAACAACTCGACACACGATGCAACCGAAAATTCAACAATGCAAAAACTAAGTGATAATAGCGAAAGGCTCAGACTGTCTGGGATACGGATGAACTAATCTAACTCTTTTTTTGTGGCTTTTTCTTGGACTCTAGCTATAAAAAACAAATGCAATCTAGACTACTAAAAACTGGAAATCTCACCAAGCAACCTGAAAACTGATACCACTTGATAGAGGCGAGGTGTCCCAATCTTTTGATGAGATGATAACTATCGATTTGGTGGAGACGACTTTGACGAGCCTACTACAAACGTGCACGGCGTTGTGCCTTAGCAATCGCTAAACCAACTCGAGAGGTTACTGACCACGCCGGAGCACGATCAACCTAACCATGAAGGTCTATTCCTACAAGCAATCGAAGAACAAGCAAGAATATGATTAAGCAATCTGATTATTGCGAGTATGAATGAAGTATTGATAAAAGTGGGGTTTCATAAGTGGTCTTGGTCTGGTCGTTGGACACAAACGAAGTACACGAAGTGGCAGCGAAGGCTAACTTTTTACTAAATAAAACCCAAGTCTAAACGATGCCTTCAGGGTTGTATTTATAGAGAAAAGAGAGGGGATTTCGTCCACCCTTGGCAAGGTGGGACTAAAACACCTCCTAAGTCATTTCCCCTACAATATGGACTCTAAAAATAGATTACATGGACCTGGCCCAAAATAAGGTGTCGCAACACCAATAATAAGCTATGGACAAAATTTATGAAAGACCATCTTGTATATTTCGTCCATCTTCTTGTATGTCATCATGGTAGCTTCAAAGTCCAGAAATCTCCACTTGAACCCCCGTTCATTCTCTTCGCACATACCTTCATCTCCGTGCCTGACCATGCTGCAATGTTTATCCTTCTTGTCCGTGCTAGGCCCTTCAATTGCAATGAACAGAAATGTATCTAATTTAGGCAGCATCACATTCTCATGAACACTAGAAACATTACCAAGAAACAAAAGTACCTGATAATTTAATTGGCCTATCTGAGTTCTAGCAATAGTTCCAAGAGGTAAAATAGCATGGGATATGGGCGTAACTGTGGTAGCCATGTCCTCATCATCCTCCCCTTCTTGAAAACAAAGCCGTCCCCGGCATTGCTTAATCTGAAATATGGCTAAGAAAAGAGAGAAGGTGTACATGTTGTATACATATATGTCATCCATTTTTAATGATCTCAGTTGTGGCACATGTGGTGCAGTTATACAAGAGCACCCTTCAAAAGTCATGAAATATAAAGCCAATATATTAACACAAGAAGTGAAAGGCATGAAAATATTGCAACTCAGTTTGCACATATAAGTGAAGCTCTTAATCGTAACAAAATATTGTCAATGCTCATCATTAAACCATCCCAACCTTGATGAACCATCACCAAGTTTAGAGGTCATATCAAAATGATTAAACATTGGCACAACTATTCTCAAACGCATTTGATCCAAATCTGATTTATTCCCTGATTCACATGGTTCTTTCGCATCAATAGTTAATTCAATGGGTTCACTCAAAAGTGTTTGATCACATGGCAAAGTCAAATAATGAACATAGTCCTCTAAAATAGCTGGTGTGATCAAAGTAGTGGGTAGCTCATCGCATGATTCATTTAAACTGACAAGGCATTCATCATACTCATGTGGAGGTGGAAGATCAGTACCTTTGTCATTACCTCTTATGATCAACTCAGATGATGTAGGCACTATTGTCGGTGATGTGTCACGTGGTGGAGGTGATGTAGTCCTCACAACCACGGTTGTGTTTGTCATAGTATGCCTAGTAGTTGAAGGAACAACCGTATGATCTCTTGGAATGTGCACCTTGCTCTTATTCTCCTTGTGGAAAACACGATGTTGTATTTCCTGTTCAGCTTTGCAAGCAAGATGAAACAAACAGTCCATAGGATAACACTCTTCATGAATTAGTATCTCCTGAATATCACGGGTTTAAACCTCCCCAAAATCTATCCATCAAATCATCTTCACGTTCCTCTAACAAGCAATGCAACAAAGTAGTTCGTAAATCATCATAATATTTTGTTACAGTGTCACTACCTTGTTTTAAATGTTGTAGTTTTTTAATCATGCCATGAGTATAATAAACATCGACAAATCTATCTCTCGTGACAAGTTTTAAATCATCCCAAGTAATAGGTACATAATTAGGGTATAACCGACAATGTTCACTGCACCAAACAGTAGCAAAACTAGTGAATGTACCAACCGCGACCTTAACTTTTTCATGCTCAGAAAAATTATGGGAAGCAAATACAACATTTATTTCGAACTCCCATTCAATATATAAATCAGGCTTAAAACGACCATGAAAAGGTGGCATGGACACAAGAACCTGGTTGTGTGTATTCTGATGTCTTTGTACCTCTTGTGATGGTGGTTGTATTTTTTGAGGTGATGGCACGTCATCATGATCGATGAAGCCCAACTGACTCTGAAACCTTCCATGATTAGTAGAAACAAGAAACAAAATCCAATAATAATGTTCCTATGAACTACTGGGATGCGGTGGTAAAACTCTCATACTAGAGCAAAAATCAAAGTCTGACAAGTTCTTACCATGCAGCAGGTGGTGACCGACATCCAGCAGTGTCAAATAACTTCAGAAGTTGGGTAAAGTGATTGCCAGGTGAACGTATGTATGCACGGTGTAGAAATATGTGGAGCTGGGTTGGATTTAAATGTGTGGAAAAAATACTACAACCACGTTAATTAATGCAAGCTGAAAATTCGTTCAAAGTGGTCGAGTGATGATCCTAGGCTAGATCATACTAGAGACGCGAGCCTAATACACAAATGAATGCATGCACTAAACTGAATAATGATCGTACTGGATAGTCTGAATTGAAGCAACACTGATAAAAGAATATTAGCTGATGTGTATTCTCCCATGTTTTTAAACCTTTTCAACTGAACCAATGATCCGTTGAAATATTCTCCAAGTAACTTCTCTCTCCTGCTTTTTTTTATGATCCGAAACTCCAGCCGACCAAACTATACACTAGGGTACAAATGATCTGCACGTTCCCAAGTCCAACATGATGAGACTCCCCTTCAAATAAACAATATTTCCTTCTTCTAATTCAACCTAAGCATGGATCCAAGTTCCAATGTAAATCTGTAGCACCTTTATTTCGCTGTCAACACCTTCCAATCAGCAAAGCAATCAGTGTTTCACGTTCTCTTCTCTCTCTCCTTTTGAAGGAAGCACACTTTCTCTTTTCTCCCCTTTTTTCTTGTTCCACGTTTTTTTTCTTTTTCCCTGGCGGATCCAATATATTTCCTTTGCAAACTCCAAGTGGCTGAATTGGAAACTTTCCAATCTCAAAAAACCATGAGTAGGCTGCTCCCTTTTGTTTGGAATCAGAACCGTCGAGCAATATCCCCCTATTAAATTGCTAGTTGACTGAAAAACTCTTTCCTTGTTTAATCTTTCCTTTATTTTCTCCAAAGACACGACTAGAACATGGAAACCTCCAACCAAAACTTGTTTTTTCTCTTGTGGATCAAACGAATCTGGACTTCCTCTCTTAAAAAAAGAACCCCACAACCGACCCCCTTGTTTTGGGGATCAGACTTTCCTTTCTTTTTTGCGCTGTAATTTCCTTCCAAAGTAACACAACCCACGTGGGAGGGGATCACGCCCCAAAATGCAACCGATCTGGTCTCAGTTTCCTCCTATTTTTTTACTTCATTCCAAACAAATAGCAGATCTGCAGTAGCCTTTTTTTCTTCTTGTCTTTCCATAACGTGAATGCCTAGTAGGACTCAAAAGGAATCTTTTTCCACTTCTCCCAAATGAATCTGCTCTCCTTCTCTTTCCTAATAAGTACAGATCTCTGCCAAGATTCCTTTCCTTCAGAAATTATGGATGTGATTTCTCTCTCGTCCCAAAAGAATTGGTCCAGCCCAAGTTAAATCTGATGTGCCTTCTTTTTTACCCTGCAATTGACTAAGATTTGACTGTTTTTTCTCCTTTCTTTTTAGTCTGGCCAATCCACTTATTTTTTCTTTCCCAAAATCCACTGTGGCTGACTAGTACTTTCCAAGTAAACCAACCAACGTGGGAAGGAATCACGTCCCAATCTCAACCGATCTGCTCCTCTTTTTTTCCTACCTGATTTGGTCTCTTTCCTTTCCAACCGATCCGAGCTTTCTCTTTCTTCTTCCAATTTTTTTAAAGGAACCACGAGAGATTGCAACCGACGATGGATATGTGCACCTAACCTTTTGGTCCTTCGGTCTCTACTTGCAAAACGAATCTGATATCTCTTTCTTGTAGGATCTTTCCTCAAATATTTCTCTCCAGAAGACGAATGATGCTCCAAGACGGCGACGAACAACAACAATGGATGGATGGTGGTGGTCGCGACAATGAAATATGATAGAGATGAATGATGGTGTATGTGGACGCGGCGTGAACAAAAAATGACTAGAACTCGAAACTCTAAAAGTCTAACACCAAAAACAACAACTCAACACACGATGCAAACCGAAAATTCAACAATGCAAAAACTAAGTGATAATAGCGAAATGCGCAGACTATCTAGGATACGGATGAACTAATCTAACTCGTTTTTTGTGGCTTTTTCTTGGACTCTAAGTATAAAAAACAAATGCAATCTAGACTACGAAAAACTGGAAATCTCACCGAGCAACCTGAAAAGTAATACCACTTGATAGAGGCGGGGTGTCCCGATCTTTCGATGAGATGATAACTATCGATTTGGTGGAGACAACTTTGACGAGCTGACTACAAACATGCACGGCGTTGTGCCTTAGCAATCTCTAAACCAACTCGAGAGGTTATTGACCATGGCGGAGCATGATCAACCTGACCATGAAGGTCTATTCCTGCAAGCAATCGAAGAACAAGCAAGAATATGATTAAGCAGTCTGAATATTGCGAGTATGAATGAAGTATTGATAAAAGTGGGGTTTCATAAGTGGTCTTGGTCTGGTCGTTGGACACAAACGAAGTACACGAAGTGGCAGTGAAGGCTAACTTTTAACTAAATAAAACCCAAGTCTAAACGATGCCTTAAGGGTTGTATTTATAGAGAAAAGAGAGGGGATTTCGTCCACCCTTGGCAAGGTGGGACTAAAACACCTCCTAAGTCGTTTCCCCTACAATATGGACTCTAAAAATAGATTACATGGGCCTGGCCCAAAATAAGGTGGCGCAACACCAATAACAAGCTATGGACGAAATTTATGAAAGACCATCTTGTATATTTCGTCCATCTTCTTGTATGTCATCATGGTGGCTTCAAAGTCCAGAAATCTCCACTTGAACCCCCGTTCATTCTCTTCGCACGTACCTTCATCTCCGTGCCTGACCATGCTCCAATGTTCATCCTTCTTGTCCGTGCTAGGCCCTTCAATTGCAATGAATACAAATGTATCTAATTTAGGCAGCATCACATTCTCATGAAACTAGAAACATTACCAAGAAACAAAAGTACCTGATAATTTAATTGGCCTATCTGAGTTCTAGCAATAGTTCCAAGAGGTAAAATAGCATGGTATATGGGTGTAACTGTGGTATCCATGTCCTCATCATCCTCCCCTTCTTGAAAACAAAGCCGTCCCCGGCATTGCTTAATCTGAAATATGGCTAACAAAAGAGAGAAGGTGTACATGTTGTATATATATATGTCATCCATTTTTACTAATCTCAGTTGTGGCACATGTGACACAGTTATACAAGAGCACCCTTCAAAAGTCGTGAAATATAAATCCAATATATTAACACAAGAAGTGAAAGGCATGAAAATATTGCAACTCAGTTTGCACATATAAGTGAAGCTCTTAATCGTAAAAAAATATTGGCAATGCTCATCATTAAACCATCCCAACCTTGATTGACCGTCACCAAGTTTAGAGGTCATATCAAAATGATTAAACATTGGCACAATTATTTTCAAACGTATTTGATCCAAATCTGATTTATTCCCTGATTCACATCGTTCTTTCGCATCAATAGTTAATTCAATGGGTTCACTCAAAAGTGTTCGATCACATGGCAAAGTCAAATCATGAACATAGTCCTCTAAAATAGCTGGTGTTCAAAGTAGTGGGTAGCTCATCGCATGGTTCATTTAAAATGACAAGGCATTCATCATACTCATGTGGAGGTGGAAGATCGGTACCTTTGTCATTACCTCTTATGATCAACTCAGATGATGTAGGCACTCTTGGAGGTGATGTGTCACATGGTGGAGGTGATGTAGTCCTCATAACCACGGTTGTGGTTGTCATAGTACACCTAGTAGTTGAAGGAACAACCGTATCATCTCTTGGAATGTGCACCTTGCGCTTATTCTCCTTGTGGACAACACGGAGTTGTATTTCCTGTTCATCTTTGCAAGCAAGATGAAACAAACGGTCCATAGGAGAACACTCTTCATGAATTAGTATCTCCTGAATATCATGGTTTAAACCTCCCCAAAATCTAACCATCAAATCATCTTCATGTTCCTCTAACAAGGAGTGCAACAAGGTAGTTCATAAATCATCATAATATTTGTTACAGTATCACTACCTTGTTTTAAATGTTGTAGTTTTTTAATCATGCCACGAGTATAATAAACATCGACAAATCTATCTCTCATGACAAGTTTTAAATCATCCCAAGTAATAGGTACATAATCAGGGTATTACTGACAATGGTCACTCCACCAAACAGTAGCAGAACTAGTGAATGTACCAACCACGACCTTAACTTTTTCATGCTCACAGAAATTATGGGAAGCAAATATAGCATTTATTTCGAACTCCCATTCAATATATAAATCAGGCTTAAAACGATCATGAAAAGGTGGCATGGAAACAAGAACCTGATTATGTGCATTCTGATGTCTTTGTACCTCTTGTGATGGTGGTTGTATTTTTTGAGGTGATGGCACATCTCCCACGATCGATGAAGCCCAACTGACTCTGGAACCTGCCATGATTAGTAGAAACAAGATACAAAATCCAAGAATAATGTTCCTATGAACTATTGGGATGTGGCAGTAAAACGCTCATAGTAGAGCAAAAATCAAAGTCTGACAAGTTCTTACCATGCAGCAGGTGGTGACCGGCAACCAGCGGTGTCAAATAACTTCAAAAGTTGGGTAAAGCGATTGCCAGGTGAACGTATGTATGCACAGTGTAGAAATATGTGGAACTGGGTTGGATTTATATGTGTGGCAAAAAAATACTACAACCACGTTAATTAATGCAAGCTGAAAATTCGTTCAAAGTGGTCGAGTGCTGATCCTAGGCTAGATCATACTAGAGACGCGAGCCTAATACACAAATGAATGCACACACTAAACTGAATAATGACCGTACTGGATAGTCTAAACTGAAGCAACACTGATAAAAGAGTACTAGCTGATGTGCATTCTCCCTTGTTTTTAAACCTTTTCAACTGAACCAATGATCCGTTAAAATATTCTCCAAGTAACTTCTCTCTCCTACATTTTTTTATGATCCGAAACTCTAGCCGACCAAACTGTGCACTAGGGTACAAACGATCTGCACGTTCCCAAGTCCAACGTGATGGGACTCCCCTTCAAATAAACAATATTTCCTTCCTCTAATTCAAACTAAGCATGGATCCAAGTTCCAATGTAAATCTGTAGCACTTTTATTTCGCTGTCAACACCTTCCAATCAACAAAGCAATCAGTGTTTCACGTTCTCTTCTCTCTCTCCTTTTGATGGAAGCGCATGCTCTCTTTTTCCCTGGAGGATACAATATATTTCCTTTGCAAACTCCAAGTGGCTGACTAGGAAACTTTCCAATCTCAAAAAAATGTGACTTGGCTGCTCCCCTTTTTTTGGAATCAAAACCGTCCAGCAATACCCCCCTATTAAATTGCTAGTTGACCAAAAAACTCTTTCCTTGTTTAATATTTCCTTTATTTTCTCCAAAGACACGGCTAGAACATGGAAACCTCCAACCGAAACTTGTTTTTTCTCTTGTGGATCAAATGAATCTAGACTTCCTCTCTTAAAAAAAACCCACAACCGACCCCCTTATTTTTTTTTGCGGATCAGACTTTCCTTTTTGTTCGCACTGTAATTTCCTTCCAAAGTAACACAACCCACGTGGGAGGGGATTACGCCCCAAACCGAATCGATCTGATCTCAGCTTCCTCCTATTTTTTACTTCGTTCCAAACAAACAGCAGATCTGCAGTTGCCTTTTTTCTTCTTGTCTTTCCAAAACATGAATGCCTAGTAGGATTTGAAAGGAATTTTTTTTCCACTTCTCCCAAACGAATCTGCTTTCCTTCTCTTTCCTAATAAGTACGTATCTCTCCCAAGAATCCTTTCCTTCGGAAATTATGGACATGATTTCTCTCTCATCTGAAAAGAATTGGTCCAACCCAAGTTAAATCTGATGTGCCTTCTTTTTTACCCTGCAACCGACTAAGATTTGACTGTGTTTTTTCTCCTTTCTTTTCAATCTGGCCAATCCACTTATTTTTTCTTTCCCAAAATCCAACGTGGCTGACTAGTACTTTCCAAATAAACCAACCAACGTGGGAGGGAATCACGTCCCAATCCCAACCGGTCTGCTCCTCTTTTTTTTCCTGGCTGATTCGGTCTCTTTCCTTTCAACCGATCCGAGCTTTCTCTCTCTTCTTCCAATTTTTTTAAAGGAACCGTGAGAGATTGCAACCAACGATGGATGTGTGCACCTAACTTTTTTTTGGTGCTTCGGTCTCTACTTGCAATACGAATCTGATCTCTCTTTCTTGTAGGATCTTTCCTCAACTATTTCTCTCCACGAGACGAATGATGCTCCAAGACGGCGACGAACAACAACAATGGATGGATGGTGGTGGTGGCGAAAGTGATAGCAGAATATGAGAATGAGATGAATGATGGTGTATGTGGACACGGCGTGAACGAAACGTGACTAGAACTCGAAACTCTAAAAGTCTAACACCAAGAACAACAACTCGACACAGGATGCAACCGAAAATTCAACAATGCAAACACTAAGTGATAATAATGAAAGGCTCAGACTATCTGGGATACAGATGAACTAATCTAACTCTTTTTTTGTGGATTTTTATTCGACTCTAGGTATGAAAAACAGATGCAATCTAGACTACGAAAAACTAGAAATCTCACTGAGCAACCTGAAAACTGATACCACTTGATAGCGGCGGGGTGTCCTGATCTTTCAATGAGATGATAACTATCGATTTGGTAGACACGACTTTGATGATCCAACTACAAACGTGCACGACGTTGCGCCTTAGAAATCACTAAACCAACTCGAGAGGCTATAGAACACGCCAGAGCACGATCAACCTGACTACGAAGGTCTATTCCTGCAAGCAATCGAAGAACAAGCAAGAATATGATTAAGCAATCTGAATATTGTGAGTATGAACGAAGTATTGATAAAAGTGGTGTTTCATAAGTGGTCTTGGTCTGGTCATTGGACTCAAATGAAGTACACGAAGTTGCAGCGACGACTAACTTTTAACTAAATAAAACCCAAGTCTAAACGATGCCTTAAGGGTTGTATTTATAGGGAAAAGAGAGTAGATTTCGTCCACCCTTGGCAAGGTGGGACTAAAACACCTCCTAAGTCATTTCCCCTACAATATGGACTCTAAAAATAGATTACATGGGCCTGGCCCAAAATAAGGTGGCACAACACCAATAATAAGCTATGGACGAAATTTATGAAAGACCATCTTGTATATTTCGTCCATATTCTTGTATGTCATCATGGTGGCTTCAATGTTCGGAAATCTCCTCTTGAACCCCCGTTCATTCTCTTCGCACCTACCTTCATCTCCGTTCTTAACCATGCTCCAATGTTCATCCTTCTTGTCCGTGCTAGGCCCTTCGATTGTATTGAACACAAATGTATCTAATTTAGGCAGCATCATATTGTCATGAACACTAGAAACATTACCAAGAAATGAAAGTACCTGATAATTTAATTGGCCTATCTGAGTTCTAGCAATAGTTCCAAGAGGTAAAACAGCATGGGATATGGGTGTTACTGTGGTAGCCATGTCCTCATCATGTTCTCTGCCTTAAGATCCTCTCGGGCCTTGGCGACCTCGTCTCGTAGTTTTGCAATCTCCGCATTATGATGCACTTGATTCTTCGGAGTCACCTCTGCAACTAATAGAGTCACCAACACATCCAAGAGTTCGGATAAGACTTGAGCCAGCAGACGCACAGAGCTGCTCGCTCCGACGTTGTAGCAGTGGTTGAACCGGACGTCGTGGCCACAACAGTTAAGGATATTAACACTGATTGCATGCTAGCCATGAAAATAGCAGCCCTGCTCGGCGGCTCATAGGTCTCCGGAATACTGTCCCCATCGGAATAGGCCCCAAGCCCGCTGTCTTGCAGTTGATAGATTGACTCGGCTTCACCGATTGAGGACTCACTACCTGAATAGATTGCGGTCTCTCCACCAGACGTAGAACCTTCCTCAAGATTTGCCCCATGAACAAAGCCAACAAAAGCGCGCTTCCGGGTGGGTTGGATCTTGGCGGGTCGCGCACGCCGAGACGTCTCAATGATGTTGGTGGTGGCGTCTGGCTCAGGCTCTGACTCACCGATCTTGCCGATGAAGACATGAATTCCGCCAAAGGGGACCCGGTACCCGTACTCGATTGAATCGATCTCGGGACCCCAGCCAACGTTGTCGATGTAGATCTTGCCGCGGCGACTCTTGGTCATCCGGCCCACAGCATATCCCCTGATCCCTGAGAAGCTGCCCTTCAAGAACTCGAAACCACTGTGCTCTGGCCCCACGGTGGGTGCCAACTGTCATGGTTTTGTCACGGCAGATGCCCTTGTGAAAGGACTTAGGTGTGGAGCCATCGCCACGTAGGTTAGCTCGAAGGGGTTGAACGGGACAAAGTACACAAGGATTTACCCAGGTTCAGCCCCTCACAACAAGGTAAAAGCCTACGTCCTGCTTCTAGTTGTATTGCTTGAGTTTCGATTACAAGGCGACAAATACGCTTGACCTAGCTCTTGATTGATTGTTTCCTGAGTTAACCCACCGCCGGGGTCTCGCCTTTATATACACGGGTCGAAGCCCGGTGGCTTACAAGAGTCCAAGCCGGATCACACAACGTGACCAGCCTGGTTTCTAAATTAGTTTGCCTTAATAGACAAGCCACCATATGGCGGTTCACATGTCCGGGTCTTGGGTTCTCGCCAGGCCCACTCCTATGAGCCGCCATCTCCGCACTTCGTCCTCTGAGGCCTACTTGGGGCTTCCTCATGTTAAGCCATCAATGGTGTAACCCGGCCCCTCCTGGGCCGGTCACACCTCGGAGTTATATCCCCAACACTCATCTTTAAGATCAAAATGGGGTTGCGATTTTTCATTTAAGCGTCTTGATGTATTCACATCTTGTTGAGTTGCTTTAGTTCATGACTTGGAGCAAAGCTTCTCTAAGATGGAATGCCATACCTTGGGTTGTGGTGTTGATCTTGATTATGTAGTTGAACTTATGTTTGATGCTCAAGGTTGACGTAGTCCATCAAGAGTCAGGAGCATCCTTTGGAGTCGAAGTTCATCTTCCTACATGGGTTAGTCTTACAAGGAATAAAACTTGTGTATCCAAATTGACAGGAGTGAATTTCATCATATAGATATTGTCAAAGTATATGTGGAATAAGTTCATGCTTCCTTGATTTCAACAACCAAAGCATAGATACTTGGTGATGTAGAGCTCAAGATGGGAGTGACTCGCAAACTCATGAATTTATTCTCATCCAAGTACCTACAAGGGTTAGATAACATACAAGGGTGCAAATATATCCAAGATACATGATCATCATCATAAGAGAAATATCAAGGATTAGTCACAAAGGCTCATGCCTTGCATGTACCCAAATGGAAACTCTATTCCAAGTTTGAGGAATCAATGATATTCAATTCACCTCTCAATCGACAAAATATCTTTTCATCAAGTGGTTTAGTGAATATATCTGCCAATTGCCTGTCGATATGAACATGCTTAAGATTGATATCTCCTTTAGCAACATGATCACAAATGAAATGATGAAGAACTTCAATATGCTTAGTTTGAGAATGTTGCATGGGATTGTGTTCAATCTTAATAGCACTCTCATTGTTGCATAGCAATGGAACATGTTTCATATGTATCCCATAATCTTTAAGAGTTTGGTTCATCCAAAGTAATTGAGCACAATATGATCCGACGACAATGTATTCCACTTCGGTGATGGATAAGGATACCGAGTTTTGTTTCTTGGAGGTCCAAGAGACAAGGGATCTAGCAAGAAATTGACATGTACCCGAAGTGGACTTTCTATCAACCTTGTCACTGGCATAGTCCGAGTCGAAATAGCCAACAAGATCTAAAGATGACCTCTTAGGATACCAAATGCCAAAGTTTGGTGTATGAATTAAGTATCTCACTATCCTTTTCATGTCCTTAAGATGATGTTCTTTAGGAGCTGCTTGATATCATGCACACATGCACACACTTAGCATAATATCGGGATGGGAGGCACATATATATAACAATGAACCAATCATAAAACGGTAAACCTTTTGGTCAACAGGGTTGCAATCTTTAGTCAAGTCAAGATGTCCACTAGTAGGCATGGGTGTTTTCATACCTTTACTTTCTTGCATGTTGAACTTCTTGAAAAGATCCTTGGTATACTTTGTTTGTGAAACAAAGGTACCTTCCCTAGTTTGCTTGAATTGCAAACCAAGGAAAAATTTGAGTTCACTCATCATAGACATCTCAAACTTCTCTGACATTATCCTTCCAAACTTTTTTCTAGAATGGGGGTTAGTAGAACCAAATATGATATCATCCACATAAATTTGGCACACAAATAATTCTCCATTAACCCTTTTAGTAAGAAGACTAGAATCAATTTCCCCAATTTCAAAGCCTTTTCAATAAGAAACTTACTCAAGCATTTATACCAAGCTCTAGGAGCTTGTTTGAGACCATAAAGAGCTTTGTGAAGTTTGTAAACATGATTAGGTTTCTTGGGATTAACAAAGCCGGGAGGTTGTTTAACATAAACTTCCTTCACAATTCCTCCATTTAGAAAAGCACTTTTAATGTCCATTTGGTATGAAGTGATATCATGGTGATTGGCATAAGCAAGTAAAATGCGAATGGACTCAAGTCTAGCAATGGAGGCATATGTCTCACCATAGTCCATACCTTCGACTTGAGTGTAGCCTTGAGAAATGAGACGGGCCTTGTTGCGTACAACTTGTCCATCTTCATCTTGCTTATTCCAAAATACCCACTTGTTTCCAATGACATTTTGATCATTGTTGGGCTTTTCAACCAATGTCCATACTTGATTCCTCTCGAAGTTGTGTAGATCTTTGTGCAAAGCATTTATCCAATCTGGATCCTAAGGGCTTCTTCTACCTTCATAGGTTCAACACTTCAAATGAATGAGTACTGTTCAGAAAAGTTATCCAAACGAGTTTTAGAGCGAGTGATCCTCCCGGTTTGGATGTCATCGAAGATTTGTTCGACAGGATAATCTCTTGAGACTCTTCCTCTAATTCATGAGAGCTTTTGCTTTGGTTGAGGTGGAACATCCTCCTCCTCCTCCTCATCTTCTTCTTCATTGTTGGTGGCATTGTCGTTTGCTTGTGGTGGTGGACAAGGAGGTTGAGGTGGTTCATCTTGTTGTACTTCCTCATTTCCTTCGTCTGGACGTGTTCCACTTGTGGATGCCTCCATGTCAACTTGAGGTTCACCTTGATGTGATGTTGAGGATTCCACTTGAATGGACGAATTACTCTCCTTCACCTCTGTTGGGCGAATTTTTCCGATAGACAAATCTGGAATTGCTTCCGAGGGATCTTTGTCTCCTACATCAATTGACAATTGCTCTACTTGCTAGCCATTAGATTCATCAAAATTCACATCTACCATCTCATTCAACCTTTAGGGTGAAATTGTTGTAGACATAGTAAGTGTGAGAGTTTGAGTCGTAACCGAGTAGAAAATTTCATCTGATTTAGGAGAAAATTTCAAACAATGATGCTTATCAAGAATGTAGCACTTTGAGCCAAATACTAGAAAGTATCCAACTTGTAGTTTGTTACCGGTGAGTAGCTCATATGCCGTCTTTCCGAGAAGCCTGTGAAGATATAGTTGATTCATAGCATGATAAGCTATCTCAACCGCTTCCGCCCAAAAGTGTCTTGGCATCTTGTATTCATCAAGCATCATTCTCGCCATCTCGACAACTGTCCAATTCTTCCTCTCAACAACTCCTTTTTGTTGAGGTGTGTATGTAGCCGAGAACTTATGTGAAATCCCTTCTTCGTCAAGAAAGGTATCCACATTGGCATTCTTGAACTCCGTTCCATTATCACTTCGAACCTTCTTGATCTTCACTTCAAATTGATTTTGGGCCTTCTTAGCGAAGTTCTTGAAGATCTTTTGGACCTGCGATTTGTCATCAAGAAAGAACACCCACGTAAATCTTGAAAAATCGTCAACGATGACCAAACCGAAAGACCACCAAGGCTCTTATAAGCATTGGGACCGAAGGGATCCATGTGAAGTAGCTCAAGTGGTCTTCTCGTGGTCATGATGTCCTTCACGAGATGACTTCCTCCGACTTGTTTTCCTGCTTGACAAGCACTAAAAAGTCTATCCTTGTCAAATATAACATCTTTAACACCAAGATATGATCACCCTTAATAAGGTTGTCAAGATTTTTCATGCCCACATGATCTAACCTTCTATGCCATAACCATGCTTTAGAAGAATTAGCAATTAAGCAAGTATGAGGTTGGGCTCCCTTAGTGAAATCAACAATGCATAGATCACCTCTACGAATGCCGGTAAAGACCATATTATGATTATCTCTATGGAACACTTGGCAATCTACTTCGGTAAATAGAACATTGAAACCAAAGTCGGCTAGTCTAGATATTAAGAAGATTGTAACCAAGAGACTCAAGGAGCATAAGATTTTGAATAGAGCTATCATTGGATATGGCCACCTTACCAAGGCCAAGTACCTTACCCTTGGAGTTGTCTCCAAAAGTTACATACTTGCATGGACCATCATTTTTAACAAGCTCAAGGAACATGTCTTTATCTCCGGTCATGTGATCAGTACATCCACTATAAAGAATCCACTCCTTTCCCCTGGCCATGTAGGCACGAAAAGGCGGCAATAATTCCTCTCCTCTCCTCTCCTCTCGGCCTAGGCTCTGCACTGGTGGCCACTCCGGCCCCGATGGCCACCACACCTCTGCACCTTGCCACTCCGGCGGGGGTGGCCACTTTGTTGAGAAGAGGTTGAGGAGATGGCCATGGATCCTCCTTCCCTAAATTTTAACCGAGGTAAAGAGTTTCAACTGTCCATGAGAAAGAAATTTGGTCATCCAGTTGTGTTTTCTCCTAGTTTTCTGCAGAAAGAGTTTGTCTTGGTTGTCTCCTTTTGTCGTACTCATTTCCGGTTGGATTTCCATATGGTCAGCATAGTTCTTCAGTCTTGTTTTGGTGGTTACCCACAAGGCCTTATAGTTCATCATCTCAAAGATAGGACTTTTAGATTCTCAGTGGCTTCAAAAGCAATTGGGTTTGAGATTTACAACCAGGGTCACAGCATGAGCATCTCCGCAACCTCAAAGACGATGACGATGCCGATGAGCCCTAGCCGCGGACTCCCCGCACTTTGTCCAGGTCCCTAGGCGGTTAGAGCTTGCTCCCCGGACCACACGAGCATCCGGCTGGGTGGCCTAGGTAGGGACGCGGTAGTGCCCCCTTTGGAGGGCTCCCCACACCTCAGCGGGGCGTTTAAGGAGTCGGGCCCGTCTTCACTAGGCACACAGTCGAAGGACGTGGCGACCCCTGCCGGGGCGGACATGGCTTCTTCGGCCATGACCCCTCAGGCCGACCTCCTCACCCCTCCAGGAGGTGATGTCGTGGCGGGGCCCGTTGGTGGCCACTCCGTCGGCCCCCAGGACACGACCAAGGCCACATTGAAGAAGAGTGGGGGCACCGCGGCCTCTGCCGAGGAGGAGAAGAAGAGGAAGTGGGCCACACCAAATGAGTAAGTGACCTTCCTTGCTTCCTGACCGGGTGCTGATTGCTCATGTGTTCACATTTCCCCTCTTGATGACCAGAAGTAGTGGCGCGACAAAGACGAAGAAAATGGGCATCGCATCGAAGGAGCCCCTTGTCCCAAAGACGCGATCGGCACTCGGCCGTGGCCACGACGGGTTCGGAAGCACACCATGTCGGCCTAACACAACCCTTGGGCACGCAGGGGGCACCGTGCCAGGGCGCACGGGCGTGCCGCCCGCTCCTGGTGCCTCGCCGACACCGCTCGAGAGGCCGAGCGTCGAGGACGCGGGGGCTCACGAGGCGGTGCTCCTTGCCATGGTCACGGCAGCCCGCATCCTGGGGGAGGGGGCGATGCCTCGCCCCCTCCGATGGTATTCGACCCTAAGAGCGCTGGCCTCAGGCGGAGCCAACCCCTGTGGTCCAGCAGGCTGCGAAGTCGGTTGCCCTTGTCATGTCCGAGAAGAACCCGGATCCTCTGGTGCCCCAAGCCGACCGCACCACGGCTTCCTTGGCCACAGAGCTGGCCGACGGGCAGCCCCGCCCCCTTGAGAGACCCTCGAGCTTGCGAATTGTGCCGCCCTGATCAAGCCCATGGCCCTGGATGAAGCTTACACCACCCTCGGCCAGCTCTTCCCTGATCTCCACGACACCGATAGGTGCCTCACAAGGGAGCGCCAGGGGCTCATCTCGGGATGGCTCTAGGTCGACACAGCCGCCAAGGGGGGCCTAGAGATGGGCCAAAACTACCATTGCGGAGAGCAAGAAGGAGGCCACTGAAGCCAAGGCGGCCCATGATGTGGCGCTGGCCGAGGCAACGTCTGCGTGGAACATTGCAGCGAGGAGGAGGCCAACCAGAAGGCACTCCAGGAGGAGCAGGTCGCGTGTGCACCGTAGCTTAAACAGCGGGAGGACGACCTCAAGGCTCGCGAGGCACAGCTCGCCGATCGCGACTTTGTGCTGTCAAAGTCAGTCATCGACGAGGCTACAGAGTGCGAGTGCCTGACCAAGCTGAAGGAGGAGGTGGCCAAAGCCTAAGCGTCCCACGCCAAGCATGTTTCTGAGGCAACGGCCCAGCTGGACGCCAGAGAGAAGATCCTTGCCGACGCTGAGGTAAAGGCGGCCGTGGGTCGCGACACCTACCCTTCCCTCGAGCTTAGGGCTTGCTAGGCACTGCAGTCCATCTGCAGGGGGGATTTGAAGGACCGCTCGCAATCCCCGAAGGCGGCTATGACGGGCTCTCCTCCTAGCTTGCCAAGGGGCTCAAAGGCGCCGCCGCCAAGGTGGACTCCATCTTGGAGGACAAGTGATGTGTTCTCTTCTCCATGGCAGCGACACGCGTCTTCATCCACCTTTACCTTCATGACCCCAGCTTTAACTTTGACGCGGTGATTGGCACAGTCCCTCTCGAGTCCCGTGCTACCATGGCAGCAGTCGTGAAAGGCCACGTGACCGTGTTGCTAGGGAAGTTCACCTGCAACCCTGATGCCAACCCTTTCAGCAGCTGAGGCAAGCGGTAGTGACGGCGGCGATGGCGGTGACATTAATGTTGAAGGCGAGCCCATTGCAGCTGAGGCAAGTGGTGGTGACGGCCATGGCGACGATGATCCCTCCTCCTAGAATTTATCCTGTGACACTCTTCATGCCTCGTGGAGGCGTAAGACTTTGTTTGAATTTGTGATACATTTTGTGTCTGTAATAACTGTTAGAACTCCGTGATTTCCTTTTCGTGCTTGGTTTCCTTCTTGCTTGCCTTTGTGATCCGCATTGGCAGGGCCCAACCCCGGACATACCTCGGCTGCCATCGAGATGTCTGGTCACGATGCCAGGACGAAACCAGGGGGCGAGGGGCTATGTGACTAGTGAGGCCCTCGAGTCGCGATGCTCAGGGGTTCCCCTTGACCTGCGAGCGGCCCTCGTGAAGGAAACATGGGCGGCGGCGAGGTTAATCTAGGGCCCTTCATACCTTTTCTTGCCAGTCTTCACCTACGGGGTGGGGGGACGCGAGAAGACGAGGTACCAGGGACCTGGTGAGGTGGCGCGCGCCAGGTCTGGCCTGAGCGTAGGCACCGTGTCCAGCCCCCTCGCGCGTGCATCCTAGGGGAATGCTATGAGCAGTGCTGCATGAAGAGATGAGAGGCCATCCAGAGGTTGATACAACCCATAGGGCGCCCTCAGTTGTTTGTCCACCAGCGCGGAGCATGGAGCTTCCACTAGGCGTGGGCATGGTTGTGGTTCGACCGTATCCGCCAGCGCGGAGCATGGGGCTTCCATTGGGTGTGGCCATGGTCGCGGTTCGACCGTATCCGCCAGCGCTGGGCATGGGGCTTCCACTGGGCGTGGGTAGGGATCACTGTATTAGAGTCTCCGGGCGTGTACATCCCTATTTCGTTGGTACGTGCGACTGGCACGACAGAACTTTGAGGAGGTGTATCTGGACACTCATGAGCAAGCGCGGGACTCTGGAGGCCGTAGCTTAAGGCGGGTTGCGCCTGAACTTTTGGCACGGAGCGCACTTATGAAACCTGTGTGATGGGGGCTTACATGTGCCGAGTGAACCTCCGGAGGCCATCACATGAGAAGGCCGAACACCGAGGACCCATAGGAGGTGACATGGACGAGGCCGGCCCGCCAGACAGAGCTCGGTCGCTTGGGTTTATCAACGCTGTAGAGACGGATCAGAGTACAAATGCTGTGTCAAGTCTTCTAATGCAATAACCCAAGGAAGGACATCAGGTGCGTGGCTCCCGTGACGATGAAGCGCTGGACTGCGGTTGCACGAACCGGGCCACATGCCCTTACTCACCCACTCACGGTTAGCTCTTGCGAGCACAAGGCACCAAAGACCCCGGGAGGTGACGTGCTCGGGAGCTGGCCCACGAGACAGAGCTCGATCGCTTGGATTTAACAACGCTGTTGGGACGAACCCGAGCACAGACGCCGTGCCAACCCTTAATCATGAGGCGGCCGAGAGTGGGGTTGTGAGGGCGCGACGACATTCATGGTGACGAAGCACCGGGCATGCAGGTTGGAATACAACGAAAATTTTATCAAAGGCAGGGCCAGTTTTGATACATGCGCAAAATGATACGGCTGCAGGAGCGGGCCCTAACAACTTGAGGCTAATGCAGCCCGATGGGCACCCTCATTTGAACAAACCAAAAATTCACCTAGCACCGGTGTTGTAGAAACATTGAGGTAGCTGAAGAAGTGTGCTGTGGAGGTTGCTCCTCATGAGCCGGGTGGCTCCAGAGGCCCGGGGGGGGGGGGGGGGATCATGAGGCCCAGGGGGCTCGTGAGGGTCTAGGGCCTCTTGAGACGCCGTCATCGAGCGCCTAGCTTCGTGAGACACCATGGCACGCTGCGCCAGGCGCTGGTACGAGGCGCCCACGTTCAGCAGGCCGAACGGCATGCAGACGTAGTTGCAGGTGTAGCCGCCACTCCGGCTAATGCGCGACAGCCAGAAGAGGTCCTACGAAGCTGCCCTATTGAGGCCCAGGATGTTGACGCAGACATGCAGCTCACCACCCACGTCGGGGGCGGTGGCTGCACTGGTGGGCTAGTACAGGGCGACGCTTGCCGCGCATGGCTTGCGCCTCTTGAAGCTCCTCGACTGCCTTGGTGATGAATTCTCGTGCTCCTAGCGCCTCGCGACATGCTCCTTGCTCGTGGGGGCGCACATCGAGGCACGCCTCCAAGTGGTGCCCGAACAACCTCCCTCATCGCGCTGGTCAAGTCATAGGCTCTCCAGACAGAAGCCCCCGAGCCCATCTTGAGGGAGACGCCAGGCACGCCTTCCTATGCGGGAGGAAGAGGCGCAGCGGGTGTGGAGCCTGAGGTGTCGCCAGTGGGTTTCTTGGCTTCTAGACGGCTCTTGGGGAGGAGCTACTTCTTCTTCATGGAGTGGCCTTGGGAGGTAGAACGCCACCTTCATTTCAGAGTTTTCGTCCGCTGCTGCATGGTAGGCACACTTGAGAGAGCAGACTACGTCCTTCTCATCACATACAACCGTGATGATGCTGTTGCATCCTGGCATCTTGAGGACGTTGTAGCCATGGTGAGTTGCTGCCATGAACTTGGCGACGGCAGGATACCCAAGGATGGCATTGTACGAGAGCCGATGTGGGCAACGTCAAAGTTGATGAGCTAGGTGTGGTAGTTGTCGCACTTGCCGAAGGTGACAGGGAGGCACACATGCCCCAGAGGGACGATAGAGCCATCCGTCACACCAGAGAATGGCCTGGTCGGCATGAGCTGATCATAGGGCACCTGAAACATCTCGAATGTCTCGACAGAAAGCACATTGAGACCAGCACCGCCATCGATGAGAGTCTTGGTGATAGAGACGTTGCTGATTGTGGGCGTGCAGAGCATGGGGAGCGCGTCGGCGACAGCCGAACACTTGAGGTGGTCCTTGAAGTCGAAGGTAGTGGCGTACTGCGACCACCTGAGGGGGCGTGTGGCCTCAGGCTTCGGGAGGGCCATGTTCACCTCATGGGAGAACTGCTTGAAGATGCGGTTTGAGGCGGGGGCCGGGGCACCGCCGAGGATGCAGGTGATCGCGAGGGGTCCTAGAAGCCCCCAGCCCCATCATCCTGATGATTGTCGTTGTTTCTCCTTAGTAGTGGTGGCAGTGGAGGGATGAAAGGATCAGGAAGAGGTGTCTAGAGGGGGGGGGGTGATTGGACCCTCAACAAACAAAGTTGGCAATTTTTAAGTTTTTCAAGTTGCGGTGGTAGATTAACACAATTTCAATCATATACATTACAATTCAAGCAAGCATGCAAAGAGCATATGAGCAGTGGAAAGTAAAGCATGCAACTTGCAAGAAAGTAAAGGGATGGGATTGGAGTGTGCAAATGCGATTGGAGACACGGAGATTTGTGGCGTGGTTCCGATAGGTGGTGCTATCGTACATCCACGTTGATGGAGACTTCAACCCACGGAGGGTAACAGTTGTGCGAGTCCACGGAGGGCTCCACCCATGAAGGGTCCACGAAGAAGCAACCTTGTCTATCCCATCATGGCCATCGCCCACGAAGGACTTGCCTCACTAGGGTAGATCTTCACGAAATAGGCGATCTCCTTGCCCTTACAAACTCCTTGGTTCAACTCCACAATCTTGACGGAGGCTCCCAAGTGACACCTAACCAATGTAGGAGACACCACTCTCCACAAGGTAATAGATGGTGTGTTGTTAATGAACTTCTTGCTCTTGTGCTTCAAATGATAGTCTCCCCAACACTCAACTCTCTCTCACAGATTTGGCTATGGTGGAAAGATGATTTGAGTGGAAAGCAACTTGGGGAAGGCTAGAGATCAAGATTCAGATGGTAGGACTGGAATATCTTGGCCTCAACACATGAGTAGGTGGTTCTCTCTCAGAAAATGAGTATGTGGAAGTGTAGGTTTGTTCTGATGGCTCTCTCCATGAATGAAGAGTGGGTGGAGAGCTATATATAGCCTCCACACAAATCTAGCCGTTACACACGGATTCCCAAACTCGGTGGGACCGAATCAACAAACTCGGTTGGACCAATTTAGTTCAGAATGTGAACGTTAGGATTTTCGGTGGGACCGATATAGTCATCTCGGTGGGACCGATGTGCAGGGGTTAGGGTAAAACATCAACTCGGTTTGACCGATTACTCAAACTAGGTGAGACCAATTTTGGTAATAAGACTGCACCAACTCGGTTAGACCAAAAATGTTGCACTAGGTCACAGAGAGATTGCAAACCCATCTCGGTGAGACCGAGATCCCATTGCTGAGACCGAAGTAACTAGGGTTTGGCAGTGGCTGAATAAGATAAAACTCGGTGGCGGGGGATAGACAAAGTCGGTGGGGCCATGTTTGACATTTAGGTTTAGGACATATGTGGATGTGAGAAAGTGGCTGAGGGTTTTGGAGCATATCACTAAGCACTTTGAGCAAGCAAGACATTAAGCAACACCTCATCCCCTTTTAATAGTATTGGCTTTCCTATGGACTCAATGTGATATTGGATCACTAAAATGGAAAATGCAGAGTCTTGAGCTTTTGCCAATATTTGTCCTTAGCATCTTGAAGGGGTTCCACATCCTCTTGTCCATGTCCACGCCACTCCAATGTTGAACTTATCTGAAATGCACTAGGTAAAAGTGTTAGTCCAACAAGAGATATGTTGTCATGAATTACCAAAATCACCTAGGGAGCACTTGTGGTTTCAAGGGAGCCCGACGTTGCCCTAAGGACGAGCCTCGCGAGGCTAATCGCACCAAGGGCCATCACAAGGCTGATTGCGCCAGCCTCCCTCGCGAGGCTGGTCGCGCCAGCCTTGACAGGGGTTGCGGTTGTCCCAGTGGCCTCCGCCGCAGACTCCTCCGTGGCCGGATCCACAGTCACTGCGCTTGGGGCGGCGGCCGAGGCGCTCATCGCAGAGCACCCTGAGCTCCCAGCAGTCGTTGGTGTTGTGGCTGTGCACGTTGTGGAAGATGCAGAACGGGCGGTTATCCTTGGTGGGTTCGTCGCGGTCACGACCGCGCTTTGTCTTTGGCTCTGCTGCCAGCACAGTGGGGCCCTTGCGCTTCGCTTCCTTGGCCTTGGCCTTCTTGTTTTCAAGGTCGGCCTTAGGGTGCTCGAGGAGGGAAATGCAGCCCTCTGTTGAACATCTCCAGAGCCGATCATAAGTCGTCATGGATGGAGAGCTCCTCGCATATCTTGACGTCCTTGACGCCCTCGGTTAACGTTGAGATGATGGCTTCGTCCGAGGCCTTTGTGATCTTGAGGCAAACATTCGTGAAGCACTGGATGTACTTGTGGAGAGTCTCACCCGACGATAGGTCGTTAACGTTGAGGGTGCAGTCATGGGTGCCTTGGAAGTTGATGATAAACCATTCGCGGAGCTCATCCCATGAGGAGATCAAGCCCTCCGGGAGGTGCAAGAGCCAGGAGCGCGCGCCATCCTTGAGGGCCATGGGGAACCAGTTCGCCATGACCTTGTTGTCGCCATTCGCCGCCTCGATGCTCAGCGAGTAGAGCTGGAGGAACTCCTCAGGGTCATGGGTGCCATCGTAGTGCGGGGCCAGGTCTGGCTTGAACTTCCCAGGCCAAATGACGCGACATAGTGTATGGGAGAAGGCATGGCAGCTTGCCGCACTCACGGTCATGGCCCGCGGGAGGGGAGCATGGTCCTAACACCCATGCGCTACAGCCCCCATAGCTGATTGGTCTTGGTGCTAGTGTGGTGGTGTGGGGAGCACACACGCGCCATACTGTGGCTGCTGCACCACCTGGCAGTTGGCGTCATCCCGTGCCGGTGCTGGTGCCCCGTGCGTTGGGTCGCATGGATGCGCGTCGTGCCTGGGCTCGGCATCGGCACTGTACAGAGGAGAGGAGGAGGTGCACCATGAGCTACATCGCCTACACGAGAGGGAGGGGGATGGAGCGAGTGGGATGGTGTCGGGGCCTCGCCGGCAGCATTGACGAGCTCGATGATGCGACCAAGCCAGGCGTTGTAGCCTTCGTTGGCAGGGAGGTAGCGCAGCAGCTCATGTGCCATGAGATGCGCGGCCTGCGTGTTCGCCGGCCCGCGATGAGCATGGGAGGACGACGCCATGGCGGGAGTGGGGGAAGGCGTGGCGGTGCGGCCATCATGCTGCATAGAGGGCGGCAACAAAGAGTCCTGCTGCTCATGAGCAGCATGGTTGGTGGCAGCGTTAGCTGTGCGAGAAGTGGAGCAGCGAGGAACACCACTGCCCACGAGCGCCGTGTGGGCGACACAAGCAGCTCGGCGCTCGGCGCAAACTCGGCGGGCGTCGACCATGGGAGCAACGAAGCAGGGATGAAGCAAAGCCGGAAGAAGGATTTCAACACGCCCCTACCTGGCGTGCCAAATGTCAGAATCGGGCTCCGTGGACCCAAACAAGGTGCGAACTCTGGGGTGTGTGCGAAGATTTAACCCAGTTGGAGGCCCAAGCTCATCGCCTCATGGCTTGCCCTCGTCGAGTTCGTGCGAGCGGGGAAAAGAGTGGAGACAAAAGTTTACCCAGGTTCGGGCCAGCATGCAGTGTAAACCCTAGTCTTGCTTTGTGGTGGATTCCCTCGCAAGGTGGATGGGGATGAACCAGTACAAGTGGATGAGCTGCCTCAGGAGATCTCAATGGCCGAAGATTTCGATCCCTCTCTACGGTGGAGACTAGCCTATATTTATAGTGGCCTTGATCCTCTTCCCTCATAACTTAGGTGGGAAGGGATACCACAATGACCTATTTTGAAAGGGGACAAGAGTACATCTTATCCGGACGAAAGGTGGTCTTCGCCTGCAAAGGTTTTGGTCATGACGCAGTGGTGGGCTCGGCGATGACATCCGTCCTGCCGAGCTCGTGGTCTTGGTCTCGTTGCACCGGAATGGAAACCTTTGGGGGATCCCTTGGGAACCCGCATACATCCTTGCCTCCTTAGCACAAAAGAGGAAATTGTTCTGGACTGCGCCTGCTGGCCCCCACCTGGCCTTGGTCATCATGGCTCACGTCATCACGTGCCTTGTGAGGCGGGAGGCTTGCATAGAGATCTCCTCTCCTCGGGAGACAGGCTCATGAATCTTCTCCTCAGGAGGTCTTGGTGTTGTTCGCCTCATGAAGCGGGGGGAGGGGGGGGGGGAGCTCGCGAGGGTCTTGTAGCTGGGCCTTCAACAAGGCCACACGCTGGGCTGGTAGGCAGGCGGGTCTGGGTACCACTGATCCCAGAACACCGACATCATCCTTTTCATACATCTAGTTGGGCCACCCGCAGGTGGTTCGTATGTGGTCTAACATATCTCCCGCCACAAGCACACATTTGTGGGACCGCACACGGTCCATCTTTGACCGGAAGCGAAAGGGGGGTTTGACCATGATGGCCTCCTATAGGTTTTGTGTTACAGTAGGGTGAGATGCCAGACCTAGCTATTTGGGAGCATGTGTTCATAGCTAGGATTCCCCTCCCGTCTTCACGAAGTGGGGGTGGCGAACTAGCAATATTGTGCGCTTTGTGAGACAGATGCCACATCAAACTTGTGCATTGGGTATTTGAACATCAAACCCCCTTTTTTATACATATATTTGGTCCACATGAAAGAGTGTTTGTGTTCTGATCCTTTCCTACATTTTTTGCCAAATTTATAAATAGCAGACGGATCAGATGCAACAACCGTTTGCGATTGTAGATGCAATAGACATGGTTCCCTCAGACTACCCGTGTGACACGCATGTGCCCCTGTCACTAAGATCAGCACAGTAGATTGGGCTCCACGAGGCTTCCCTTGCAATCTAAAAAATATCTACCCACCTCGAGGGTTTTTCTGTTTGATAGCACACGATTATTATGTTTGGACCATGTGCGATGTTTGTTACTCCCGCTCCTGCATGCATCCCTCAAAAATATGTACCCTCCTGGAAGGTTTTTCTGTTTGATAGTGATGACCCAAATGTAGTTAATCAATCGTATTACTTTCGATAAGTAAGAGTGACGAACCCAACGAGGAGCAGAAGGAAATGACAAGCAATTTTCAACACGGTAATGTCTGTAGGCACTGAAATTGTCGGTAACAGGTAGTTTGATAGTAAGATAATTTGTAACGAGCAAGTAATAGTAACGACAACAAAAGTGCAGCAAGGTAACCCAATCCTTTTTGTAACAAAGGACAGCCGGAATGGTCTCTTATAGTAAGCAAAACATTCTTGAGGACACACATGAATTTCATGTAGTCACTTTCAACATGTTTGTTCGATTCACGTTCGCTACTTTGATAATTTGATATGTGGGTGGACCGGTGCCTGGGTGTTGTTCTTACTTGAACAAGCCACCCAATTATGATTAACCTCTCTCGCAAGCATCCACAACTACGAAAGAAGAAATAAGATAAAATCTAACCATAGCATTAAACGTATGGATCCAAATCAGCCCCTTACGAAATAGCACATAAACTAGGGTTTAAGCTTCTGTCACTCTAGCAACCCATCATCTAATAACTACTCCACAATGCATTCCCTTATGCCCAAAGATGGTGAAGTGTCATGTAGTCGACGTTCACATAACACCACTAAGGGAATCACAACATACATATCATCAAAAAAATCAAACGGATACCAAATTCACATTCATATTTATGACAAGACTTCTCCCCGCCTATAGGATGCAAGATGGCTCTCCTCCCTCCCACCTCCTCCCTCTCCTCCTCCCACCAACTCCCATGGCGATTCTTCTAGATGATGGAGGGTTTACTCCATTGGGATTTTGGCCCGGGCCTTGCCCTGGCTGATCAGGTGAGACGCAGGTTTGGATCTACAGTGCATTTCTCCCCCTCCCGTGACACCAAGGAATTCTTTTTGGTGGCTTCGTTTTCTTCTGCCTCGTTCACTCTCACGGTGGAATCTGTTGGTGTTGCTCTTCAATGCTGCATTGGGGGCTACCGTGTGGGTCTCAAAGTGGTCCAAATCTCTCCGAGAGCATTTCGGTTTTCTGTTGCTAATAACAAAGTTGGCCATTTCATCTACCGCCTTAAGGACAGGGTTTGGCCTGATTTTGTCTGCCATTTTCACTTATTCAATGGATGTTTTAACTGTGCTCCGGTGGATGTATCTTGTTGGCACGCTGACGAGGAGTTACCGGAGATAACTAGTCGGAGACCTATTGCTATTCAGTCCAAATTGGTTTCTACGAATCCGACGTCTATCTCCAACTCCATGCAGCAACTAGCAAAGTTTAATCTGGTCCCGCTCAATTCTATGCGGTTTTCCAATAAACATTCGGGTGAGGCTTCCACCTCCATTTCTGGGATTGATCTCCGGCCACCATTGGTTCATGATACTGTTCTTGCTCAGGATGAACACGTTCATTTTGGATCTTTTCGGGTCCCACCTGCAATTATGGTTGCTGATCAACCCATTTCCTTAATGGACAAATTTCTTCAATCAGCGAAATTAGAGGAATCACAAATCCCGGTCTTTCTCCATTTGGGTGCCTTTAAATGCCGAATCAAGGTAGCATATCCAACTCTCCCGCAAGGTTTCCTCTCTTCAGAATTCAAATATGCACCGGCCCATGATCATTGGCCCCCGATTCTTTCGGCCCGACACAAAGCTGACCTGGCCCCGGCCGCATACACAGAAGAGGAGATTTCGGAATTATCTGCTAATTGGGCTAACTTGTGTGGCCGATGCCTTCAGTGGGGACACAAAAAGATTGCATGCCACACCATGATTATTTGTCTTAATTGCTCTGCACCTGACCATAAGGTAACTCTATGCCCATTACGTGCTAATTCACGGTCCAATTTGAGCTTGAATTCTACAAGTATCGGGAATCATATCAATCAACCAGGATTTTCACTGCCTATTAATGCTACGACTTCCACAACTACCAAACCTTCGACCACCATCCGATGCACTAGTTGTGGCTTCTGTGGCCACGTGGCTCGTTCTTGCATTAAGCAACGCCGTGCGAGGCAATGGCAATGGGTACCCAAAAAATCCTCATTTGCCATTTCTATCCCTCACGTTCCATCTTCTACCTCGAAAACTAATACGCTCCCGTTCTGTTCTCTTACTCGACCGCAGTCACCACCACCGCCCCCTCCCCCTCTCCACCATGGCGAACTACCCCCTGAATCCGGTGCCCTTCCTGCCGCCGGGTTTTGCCGTCGAGCCAGGGCCTGCTGATCGCATTGTTCGGAGCGGGATGGTGGTTGGGCCGATTCCACCGCTGAATCATGACTACCTTGCCATTGCTGAAGCCAGTCATTATGTTCCTCTACATCGCCGGGCCGCCGTCCGCACTGGTATTGAAGGTTTGCTTCATGAAGCTCAACTTTTCACCACTGAATCCAGCGACCATCCTCTGGGTATTGGGATTTTTGGATTTGTGGATTCCTTCCTTAGAGATACTGCTGTTGCGACCCCTTTGGAATTAGAGGACGAAGATCTGCTTATCACCTTTGTGCCGCATCATGAGGCTCTCAATAGGCGTACCACTACGTTCGGTCCTGAAATCTGGTTGATATTTTTTGGCTTCCCGTATGACTATCAGACTGACTACTACATTAGTAAGTCTCTGGGGGGCTTTGGATCTTTGGTGTCTTGGTATAACCCCCGTCAGGATAGAAGGTACATGCTGATCAAAGCTAGAGTCATCAGTCTGAGGCTTGTCCCTAAAAGTTTTGTTGTGTGGCAACTGGGTGGTGCTCGAGATTGCTGGACAGTTCAAATCACCATCTTGCGTAGCTCTGACTGGAATGCGCTCCTCCCTGAAGTTCCACCTGCAGGCGAGGAACCACCTCCTCCGGACGGCAATCCGCACCCTCAGTTTGTTCCAGAGTTAACCGCTGAGCAGCTTTATCAACAGCAGGTGCATAACTGGCTGGTTCAGAATGTAGCACCGGCCAATGGTGGACAGCCAGGAAACAATGGTTGGGGGGTGTGGCCGGCACCACCAGCCCCGCCCATCGTCCAAATGCCACCGTACCTAATGACCTTTCAGGCATGGCTGGCTGCACAGGGTCTCACAGTGCAACATGGTCTAGTTCCTGAACACAATCTAGAAGATAGTGCTGCTCAAGCTTGGAACAACTCGATCACTGTTTCTGAGGAGATCAGTTCGGCTAGCTCTGAATCTGATTTTGTCTTGTTGATTGTCGAACAGCCAGCACACCAGGATCTGATGACAGTGCCGTCTGCCGAAACTCTTTCTGTCACTGTCGAAATGCACAATGCAGGGCTCCGTTTTGGTCTCTCCGCCCATGGCGATACACTCATGAACCTGCTACTTACTGATCCAACTCCTCGCCAGCTGCTCAACCATACTCTGTTCTCTGCGCTCCGTTCGGTTCTGGCCACCTGCGGCCCTTGGAGCAGTGGCTATGGTCTGCGATCCACCTTACAGGTTGAAGTTCAGGTTTCTGTCATCGAGGGTGAGCTGCAGTTCAGGCACGTACCCACTGCAACTTCTGGTTCTTCTATGGTCCTCACTCAAATCCTCGAGCCTATGGCCCCTACTGAGACTATGCTTTTACCGGCGCCTGGTGAGATTCAGACAATCGATTTTGAAACTTCTAACGCTGCCGTACCTGCTATGGAACAGTCTGAAAGTGTTCAACTATCTGAAACTGTTGTAACTGCTGCGGTTTAGTCTGAGATCCGGTTCTCCTCTGGCAGTTCTGAAGTGCTCCCTGACTCCTTCTCTTCTGATTTGGAACCCTTTAGCAGTGCAATGTCTGAAACCAGCTTGATTTCTGAGAGCTCCACCGCCATCACTCAGAAGCACCGCAAAGGGAAGATGGCGGAGCCCATTGATACTGCCAACCTTCGTCGTAGCAACAGATCCACCAAGTACGATGGTTTCAGGGTCCCGCAGCCTTCAGACTCTTGTCAGCAGAAATCCAAGGTCAAACCTCGTCTGATCCCTTCGGCTGCAACTGACACCGCACAACACACTTCTGCAATGCAAGCCCCTGAAGACCAAGCTCTTGCTGTCCCTCCTCCAACTCCGGTTGCCACTACGCAAGCAGTAGGTACCCAGCTGTGCGCCATCCCACCTGAGGAGCTGACTGTTGCATCTCTCAACAAGGAGCCTGAGGATTCCACTTCCTCTGCCTAATCTACCTGTTACCTTTATTTTGCTTCCTTAGTCGATGGTACTTTTGCAGAGTTGGAACGTGCTCTGTTGGAATATTCGCGGTCTTAATTCCCCCGACAAACATTTAGCTCTTTCAAATGCGATCAATGCTAGTGGTTGTGCCGTTATTTGTCTTCAGGAGTCCAAAATGCCCTCTTTTGATGATGCCTCGCTCAAAGCTCTATGCCCTAGACGATTTGATAAATTTGCTTTTATACCTTCGCAAGGGGCCTCGGGCGGCATAGTGACGATCTGGAATAGTAGCATGTTTTCTGGCGCTGTTTTTCTTTCAAAACCCTTTGCTCTGGGTATCGAATTTGTTTCCACTCAGTCTGCGCATCGGTGGAAACTGATAAATATTTACGGACCGTGCCAAGGGGAACAACGCGACAATTTTACTCAGTGGCTCTTTGACATTGACATCCCACCTTCTGAAGATTGGCTCATTCTCGGCGATTTCAATTACATCCGCTCACCTGATAATCATAGTAAACCTGGTGGTAATGTCCATGATATGTTCAGTTTTAACGATTTCATTCGGCAACAAATGCTCACGGAAATTCCTATCAAAGGCAGAAGTTATACCTGGTCAAACATGCAACAAAACCCACTTCTTGAACAACTTGACTGGGTCTTCACCTCTCTCAACTGGACTGCATCATTCCCTAATACAATTGTCAACCCGCTGGGCAGGCCGGTTTCTGATCATACCCCGTGTTCGGTAGTTATTCAGACCACGATCCCCAAAAGCAAAATCTTTAGGTTTGAAACTTACTGGATCGCGCACCCGGGGTTTATGGACGTTGTTGAGCAGGCCTGGCACAAACCTATCTGCCATGGGAAGAACTTGAATGCTGCATCTATCTTATGTCAGAAACTTAAGTCTGTTCGTCATGCGCTCTCCCACTGGAGTAAAAAGATTTCCCACCTCAAAGTTGCCATTGATAACACCAACAAAGCCATTCTTGAATTGGACTCTATTGCGAACCATCGTGATCTCACTACTCCTGAAAAGAATTTCTTGGTTATTCTTAAAAAACACATTATCAGACTTTTGCAGTACCAGAAGGACTACTGGAAAAAATGTTGCACTATCAGATGGATTCAGTTTGGTGATGAGAACTCGAAGTTCTTCCAGGCGGTGGCTACTGAAAGTTACAAAAGAAATTGTATCTCCACCCTAAAAACGTCGGATGGCACGACGGTGGACGATCATGTGGGCAAAGAGTCAATCCTTTTTGAGGCTTTCAAAGAGCGCCTAGGAAAAGCTAACCCTAAACCCGTGCGCTTCAACCTCTCCAAGCTGCTTCGATCACAGGTGGATTTTGATAGCCTCACCACTCCTTTATCGCATGCAGAAATTGATGCTGTAATCAAGGACATGCCGCCGAATCGTGCCCCTGGGCCTGATGGCTTCAATGGGGCATTCTTAAAAGCATGCTGGCCAATCATCAAATATGATTTTTATCAGCTATGTGATGAGTTTCACTCAGGCAATCTGAACTTGGAAAGCCTCAACTATGAATTTATCACACTGATACCGAAGAAAAATGCCCCTGAGACCGTCAATGATTATCGACCCATCACACTCCTTAACTGTTGCCTCAAGATGATCACTAAAATTTTGGCCAACCGGCTTCAGAAAATCATCCTTAAAATTGTCCACCGGAACCAGTATGGTTTTCTTCGTGGTAGATCAATACATGACTGTCTGGCCTGGGCATTTGAGTATATACACCAATGCCATGCCTCCAAAAGGGAAATTATCTTACTGAAGTTAGACTTTGCTAAGGCTTTCGACACTATAGAGCACTCGGCCATGTTACAAGTCATGAAGAACATGGGATTTAACAAAAAATGCCTGCGGTGGATTGAGTGCATATTTGCCTCTGGGAAATCTTCAGTTCTTCTCAATGGGAACCCCGGGCGTCAATTTCAATGCATGTGTGGAGTCCGACAAGGGGATCCCTTGTCACCCTTGATCTTTGTACTGGCAGCCGACTTGCTTCAAATGGCCATTAGTGAGGCTCTGGATAACAATCTCTTGCATCACCCGATCCCACCCTCACCTGGCGAGGATTATCCGGTCATTCAATACGCGGATGACAACATAATTGTCATGCCGGCTTGCCAAGTACAGGTTTCTCGCATGAAACAAATTCTGACAGATTATGCGGCCTCGATCGGACTAAAAATCAACTTCCATAAGTCAACCATGATTCCGATCAACACATCCCAAGACAAGTGCCAATCATTAGCGGATCTTTTTGGTTGTGCCACTGCCAGCATGCCCTTTACCTACCTTGGCCTGCCTCTTGGCACGACCAAGCCAACAGTGCTTGATATGGCTCCGATGGTTTGCAAAGCTGAACGCAGAATTATTGCTGCCATGTCCCTTATGTCTTATGCTGGGAAATTGGCCCTTGTCAACTCCCTCATCACGGCTCTGGCGATCTATCCCATGGGGACCCTAAAGCTTCCGCCTAATATTTTGGATCAACTGGATAAAATCAGAAGGCATTGCTTGTGGAAAAAGAAGACCGAAGCTGGGGAGAAATGCACCCTTCTGGCTGCTTGGGACATGATCTGCCGACCCAAAAAATGTGGTGGTCTTGGGGTGCTAAACCTGCATATCCAAAATGATGCCCTACTTCTCAAAATGCTGCAAAAGTTCTACAATCACCACGACACACCATGGGTTAATCTAGTCTGGCATAGCTACTATAATGACACTGTTCCGCATGCAGCTGACCCTTCCGGATCATTTTGGTGGAAAGACCTAGTCAAGCTCATGCCAACTTACCGTGGGGTCACAAAAGTTCAAATCAACTCCGGCTCGGCGACCCTGTTCTGGAAGGATATGTGGAACAACTCTATCTACACCTCATCCTTCCCTAGAGCTTTCTCCTTTGCCACCAACGCTGATATCTCAGTGCAGGCGTTCTTGTCAACCATGGATCTGGCTACAATCTTTCACCTTCCGCTCTCCATGCAAGCCCATGACGAGCTCCGTCAAATCCAGCGGGAGGTCTCTCAGGTTGTTCTAAGTGGCTCTGCTGATCAATGGATTTGTGTTTGGGGAGACCACTCTTTTAAGACCTCTGCCTATTACAACTTTGTCTTCCGAGACGTGCTGGCACATGAGGGGTTCAAATGGCTCTGGAAGGCCAAAAGATCCCTAAGATCAAAGTATTTGGTTGGTTTTTGCTCTCTGACAGACTCAATACGCGCGACATGCTCAGCAGGCGACACTACAACATTGGCGATAACTTGGATTGCCTCCTCTGCAACCAACACGTTGAAGAGACTGTGGAACATCTGTTCTTTCGCTGCACTTTCAGTTCAGCATGCTGGCGATATTTGGGGATTCATTGGCCAGCACAGGGCAACAGATTGGATTTGATTTCACATCTAAAGATGAGACAGGGGGCAAGATGATCATGGACATCTTCCTCGTTGCTGCATGGAGCCTCTGGAAGGAATGTAACAATAACTACTTTCGACATGTGACACCCACAGTCACCTCCTGGAGGACACGCTTCAAGAAAGACTTCTCTGATATTAGTCATAGGCTACCACCACACAAGAAACAATTAGTGGCCACTTTTATTGCTAATCTTGCCTAACCACCTCCCCCCCACACCCCCCCGCCACCACCCACCCTCCCCCTTGTAAACATCATGTAACACCACCCATTATTTATATATATATATATATGCAGTAGGAAGCTCTCCTACTGTCTCAATTTTCAAAAAAAATAAGACTTCTCCCATTTCCACAAGAACAAAAGTAAGTACTCACAAAACATATTCATGCTCAATATCAAAGGGGTATTGAATAGCATAATAGATCTAAACATGTAATCTTCCACCAAATAAACCAACTAGCATCAACTACAAGATGTAATCAATGCTACTAGTCACCCACAGGTACCAATCTGAGGTTTTGATACAAAGATTGAACACAAGAGATGAACTAGGTTTTTGAGATGAGATGGTGTTGTTGAAGATGTTGATGGAGATTGCCTCTCCCATGATGAGAGGGTTGTTGGTGATGACGATGGCTTCGATTTCCCCCTCCCGGAGGGAAGTATCCCCGGCGGAATCACTCCGCCGGAGAGCAAAAGTGCTCCTGTCCAAGTTCCATCTCAAGACAACGGCGCTCCATCCCGAATGTCCTCTCTTGATTTTTTTTCTAGGGAAAATGGGCTTATATACCAGAAGATGGGCACCAGAGGCTAGCCAGGGGGCCCACTACCCACTAGGCACACTAGGCGGGTAGGCACGCCCTGCTACCTAGTGGGCACCTGGGTGGCCCCTCTGGTATTTGTTTTCTCCAATATTTTTTTATATATTTCAAAATAAATCTCCATAAAATTTCAGCTCATTTTTGCAGAATAGGTATGTCTGACATTGCTTTTTCAGGTCTAGAATGCCAGTTGTCGGTAATCACCTTCTTTTTGTAAACCTTGCATATTATGAGAGAAAAGGCATTATAATTACTCTAGAAAGTGTTACATTGGTTAGAAAACTATAAATAACAGTAGGAAAACATGATGCAAAATGCACGTATCAACTTTCCCAAGCTTAGACCTCGCTTGTCCTCAAGCGAAAGCTGATATCAAAAATCATGTCCACATGTTTAGAGAGAGAGGTGTCGATAAAAACAAAATACAGACATAGTAGCATCATGATCATTATTATGACAACAATAAACTTTATCATAAAACTTCTCATGAGCTAGTAAAAATTTGTCACAATCATCAAAAAATAAGGAATAAACTTTCTTGAAAACTAACAAACTATGTTCTCATTCAACAATGCAATTGCAATCCATGATATTTTCAGGAAGGGTCTCATGTCAGAGCTTTTTAGCTAGTCCACATAGTCAACCATCATTTAGTCTTCTATGATTTCTAACACTAACAACATACATATGGAGCAAAAAGTTTTCACCTGAAACATAGAAAGATAGGGGATTATAATTTTACCTCCCAACTTACTCACCACATGGGTGATATCAACAATAATAACTCATGATCACTCATATCCAACTGGATATACATGCCTAGATCTTTCCCCACCACATGATGCTTGCTAAAGAGAAAAACAAAAAGGAGTAGAAGAGAATACTATTGACTATTGCATAAAAAGTAAACACAGAAAAATAAAGGATAGACCCTTCACAGAGGGAAGTAGAGGTTGTCATGCACTTTTAATTTTTGGATGCACAGTCTCTTAATGCAAAGGTACGCCATGTTATATTGCCCCTTATGATAGCAAACTTTATTTGAGTCCGTCACCATTAGATCTGACGAAATCTTGTGGGCCTATTCCTAGGCGGACTTTTAAACCTATATGGGCCTCTATTGGGTCGTCCCACGTGTCAACGTTTCATTGGCGATTCTTCTCCAATGGACGGTTGACATCTATCCCAACGTTGAGCTGACACGTTGATCGTCGGCGAATGAGAATTTTACACGTGGGAAATCGCCATTGGTCTGGGCTGTTAATGGGTTATCGGATCCAAACTGGAACCCGATAGCTTAACGGCGACCCGTTATGGTGGATGTCACATGTCGGTTACCCTTGACGAAAGCACTTCCATGAAGCGGCACTTATGGTCATGGAAGTGGACACTTCCGTGATGATAATTTTGGTAATGCCATGGAACACTTCTATGACAGCACAGGTATGACTATCTTGATTCTGTCATAAAATTGTCATGGATGTACATGCATGACAGAAAATGTGACCTACTGTGACAAACACGTATCATCACGGAAGTGTATTTTTTTGTAGTGAACAAACATGATGAAAGTGACTAGATGAAATTCCCGTCTGTTCTCAAGAACGCTTTCCTTATTATAAGAGACAGTTCCGGCCTGTCCTTTGCTACAAAAAGGATTGGGCTACTTTGCTGCACTTTTTCTATCATTACTATTACTTGCTCGTTACAAATTATGTTGCTACCAAACTTCCTGTTACCGACAATTTCGGTGCCGGGAGAAATTACCTTGCTGAAAATTGCTTGTCATTTCCGTCTGCTCCTCGTTGGTTTGGAAACTCTTACTTATCAAAAGGACTAAGATTGATACCCTATACTTGTGGGTAATCAAGAATCTTTTTTGGCACCGTTGCCGGGGAGTGAAGCACTTGTGGTGAGTGGAATTTGGTAAGGAAAAATTAATATTACGTGCTGCAATTTACTATCACTTGTTACTATGGAAAACAATCCTTTGAGGGGTTTGTTCGGAGTATATTCACCTTGACCGGAAGCACACAGAGTTCCTCCTCAACCTACTGTACCTACTGAAAATATTTATTATGAGATTCCCTTCGGGTATGATAGAGAAACTGCGAGCTAGTCCTAATGCAGGAGATGGAACACTACATCCTGATATGCACCTAATCTATGTGGATGAAGTTTGTAGATTATTTAATCTTGTAGGTTTACCCGGAGATGAAGTTAAGAAGAAGGTCTTCCCTTTATCTTTGAAGGGAAAGGCATTGACATGGTATAGACTATGTGATGATATTGGAGCTTGGGATTGGAATCGGTTAAAATTAAAATTTCATAAAAAAAATTATCCTATGCATCTAATTCATCATGATCGGAATTATATATATATGTATGTATGTATGTATGTATGTATGTATGTATGTATGTATGTATGTATGTATGTATGTATATATAATTTTTGGCCTCGTGAAGGAGAAAGCATCACTCAATCTTGGGGGAGGCTTAATTACATGATGTACAAAAGCCCCAATCATGAGCTCCCAACGGAAATTATCTTACAAAATTTTTATGCTTTGCTTTCTCATGATGATCAAACCATACTCGATTCTTCTTCTATTGGCTCCTTTAGGAAGAAGACCATTGAATTCAGATGGGACCTTCTTGAAAGAATTAAACGCAACTCTAAAGATTGGGAACTTGACAAAGGTAATGAGTTAGGTATAATACTTGAGTTTGATTGTGTTAAATCTTTTATAGATACTGAAGCTTTTCATAAGTTTAGCACGAAGTATGGACTTGACTCTGAGATAGTAGCCTCTTTCTGTGAATCATTTGCTAATCATGTTGATCTCCCTAAGGAGAAATGGTTTAAGTACGATCCACCTATTAAAGAGAAGATTGAGGAGTCAGTTATAGTTAAAGATGAAACCATCATCTACAATGTTGATCCAGTTGTGCCTACTGATTATTTTGAAAATCCACCTTTCCCTGTTAGGGTAAAGAAATATGCTAAAGTTTGAAATGTGGTTAACAAGAGTAATATTTAGAGCACCTAGACCTTCTAAACAAATTAAAGTAGAACCTAGTATTTATATGGTTAAAGATCTCTTGGTTGATGATATAGATGGACATGTTATTTGTTTTCGTGATGAAACTACTGGAATTGCCAAACCTGATGCTAAAGATAAGAATAAGACCGTTGTTGGCATGCCTGTTGTTTCAGTTAAAATGGGAGATTATTGTTATCATGGCTTATGTGATCTGGGTGCTAGTATTAGTGCTATCCCTTTTACTTTATACCAAGAGATTATGAATGATATTGCATCTGCTAAAAGATATTACTGTTAAGCTTGCAAACACAGATACTATCACACCACTTGGGATTGTTAGAGATGTTGAAGTCTTGTGGGGAAAATAAAATACCCTATTGATTTTCTAGTTCTTGGTTCTCCACAAGATGATTTTTGTGCCATAATATTTGGTAGACCTTTCTTGAACACTGTTAATGCTAACATAGATTGCAATAAAGAAACTGTCAGTGTCAATTTTGGTGATGTGTCTCATGAGTTTAATTTCTCTAAGTTTCATAGACAACCCGATGATAAATAATTTCCTAGCAAGGACGAAATAATTGGTCTTACTTCTATTGTCGTACCTCCTACTTGATCCGCTAGACCAATATTTGCTAGACCATGAAAATGATATGCATTTGCATGAAAGAAATGAAATAGATAAAATGTTCTTTGAACAACAACCTATTCTTAAACACAATTTGCCTTTTGAAACTCTAGGAGGCCCTCCTCCACCTAAAGGTGATCCTGTGTTTGAATTAAAACAATTGTCTGATACTTTGTGATAGAGGCAAAGGTGTCCCGTCTTTCGATGAGATGATGGATATCGCTTTGGTGGAAGTCGACTTTGACGATCCGACTACGAACGTGCGAGGACGTCGCGCCTTAGCAATCGCTAAACCAACTCCGAAAGGTTATTGACCACGCCGGAGCACGATCAACCTGACCACGAGGGTCTGTTTCCTGCGAGCAAACGAAGAACAAGCAAGAAACTAAGATTGCAATCTGGATATTGCGAATATAAGATGAAAGCTTTATTGATCAAGGTGGGGTTCTGTGACGCCTTTGTCTGGTCGTTGAACACAAACGAAGTACGCGAAGTTGCAGCTATGGCGAACTTTTAATCTAAACAAAACCCCCAAGTCTAAACGGTGCCCTAAGGGCTGTATATATGGAGGAAGAGAGGGGTAATTTCGTGGCCCTTGGTGGAGGGGTCCGAAATCAACCCTATCTCTTGTTTCCCCACACATACGGACTCTAAAAATAGCCTATACTTATGTATTTCGAAATTACATGGGCCTGGCCCAATAAAAAGGTGACGCAGCACCTATAATAGCCTCAGGACGAAATTTATGAAGTGGCATCTTGTATATTTCGTCCAAGGCTTCATGCACCCATTATGGTGGCTTCAAAGTCCTGAAATCATCACTTGTAACTCCGTTCTTGTGCCCCTTGCGCATGGCATCATCTCCATGCTTGTTCTTGCTCCAATGTTCATCCTTCTCCAAGCTAGGCCCTTCATTTGTAAGCAAAACAAATGTATCCAATTTAGGCAGCATCATATTCTCATGAACATTAGAATCATTACCAAGAAACGAAAGTACCTGATAATTTAATTGGCGTGCGCGAGCTCTAGTAATTGGTCCCGTATATGTAGCAGTAGGGGCTGTGGGTGTAACAATGGTATTGATGTCCTCATCATCCTCCCCTTCTTGAAATGAAGTCGTCCTCGACGGAAGCTCATCTTCCTCACCCAAATAAGGCTTCAAATCTGCAATGTTAAAAGTGGGACTAACCCCAAAATCTGCAGGCAGCTCAAATTTATATGCATTATTATTTATTTTCTCTAACACCTTAAAAGGACCATCAGCACGTGGCATTAGCTTTGATTTGTGCAAATCAGGAAATCTATCCTTACGCAAATGTAACCAAACAAGATCTCCAGGTGCAAACACAACATGTTTTCTACCCTTATCTCCAGCAAGTTTATATTTAGCATTCATACGCTCAATGTTTTCCTTAGTTAACTCATGCATTTTTAAAATCAATTCAGCACGTTGTTTAGCATCAAAATTAACCTTCTCCGAAGATGGAAGAGGCAACAAATCAATAGGTGCACGAGGTAGGAAACCATACACAACTTCAAAAGGGCACATCTTAGTAGTAGAATGCAATGAACGATTATAAGCAAATTCAATATGAGGCAAGCATTCCTCCCACATTTTCTTATTATTCTTCAAAACAGCCCTAAGCATAGTAGACAATGTTCTATTGACTACTTCAGTTTGTCCATCAGTTTGGGGGTGACAAGTAGTACTAAAAAGCAGTTTAGTCCCCAACTTAGCCCATAAACATCTCCAAAAGTGGCTAAGAAATTTAGTATCACGATCTGAAACAATAGTATTTGGCACACCATGCAAGCAAATAATTTCACGAAAGAACAAATCAGCAACATTAACAGCATCATCGCTTTTATGACATGGTATAAAGTGTGCCATTTTCGAGAATCTATCCACGACAACAAATATGCTATCCCTCCCCTTCTTTGTTCGAGGTAAACCTAAAACAAAGTCCATAGATATATCCTCCCAAGGAATACTAGGTACAGGCAAAGGCATATATAAACCATGAGGATTGAGTCGTGACTTAGCTTTTTGACATGTAGTGCAGCGAGCAATAAAACGCTCAACATCCCGTCTCATCTTTGGCCAAAAGAAATGTGTAGCAAGTACGTCCTCCGTCTTCTTCACGCCAAAGTGTCCCATTAATCCTCCTCCATGCGCCTCCTGCAACAACAAAAGACGAACGGAGCTAGCTGGAATGCATAGCTTGTTAGCACGAAACACAAATCCATCGTTAACGACAAACTTGTTCCACATTCTTCTTTCTTTACAATTCTGCATTACATCTTTAAAATCAGCATCATGCACATATTGATCTTTGATGGTCTCCAAACCAAATATTTTGAAGTCAAGTTGTGAAAGCATAGTATAGCGACGAGACAATGCATCAGCAATAACATTTTCTTTTCCCTTCTTGTGTTTAATGACATAAGGGAAAGTCTCAATAAATTCAACCCATTTAGCATGTCTACGATTCAGTTTAGCTTGACTTTTAATATGTTTCAAAGATTCATGATCAGAATGCATAACAAATTCTTTGGGCCATAAATAATGTTGCCATGTTTCTAAAGTCCGAACAAGAGCATATAATTCTTTATCGTAAGTAGAATAATTCAGACTAGGCCCACTCAATTTTTCAGAAAAGTATGCAACAGGTTTGCCATCTTGTAATAACACACCTCCTAATCCAATTCCACTAGCATCACATTCAAGCTCAAAAGTCTTATTAGAATCAGGAAGTTGGAGTAAAGGAGCATGTGTCAACTTAGCTTTCAATACCGTGAAGGCTTCTTCCTGTGTTGAAATCTCTCACAAAACGCCTATAGAATCCAGCGAGGCCAAGAAAACTCCTCACTTGTGTGACTGTTTTGGGCTACGGCCAACTCTCAATAGCTTCAATCTTGGCTTTATCAACTTCAATTCCCTGTGGAGTAACAACATAGCCAAGAAAAGATACTCGGTCGGTGCAAAAGGTGCACTTCCCAAGGTTACCAAACAAACGTGCATCACGTAGAGCAATAAAAACAACACGTAAATGTTCCAAATGTTCTTCCAAAGATCTGCTATAAATCAGTATATCATCAAAATAGACTACCACAAATCGTCCAATGAAAGCACGTAAAACTTCGTTCATTAATCTCATGAAAGTACTAGGCGCATTAGTTAACCCAAAAGGCATGACTAACCACTCATATAATCCAAACTTAGTTTTAAATGCTGTTTTCCATTCATCCCCCAATTTCATACGAATTTGATGGTATCCACTACGCAAATCAACTTTGGAGAATATTGTAGAGCCACTCAATTCATCAAGCATATCATCTAGCCTAGGAATAGGATGATGATAACGAATAGTAATATTATTAATGCCTCTACAATCAACACACATACGCGATGTACCATCCTTTTTGGGTACTAGAATAATAGGAACAGCACAAGGACTAAGGGATTCGCGTATATAACCTTTGTCGAGAAGCTCTTGTACTTGACGCATAATCTCCTTCGTCTCCTCTGGATTGGTACGGTATGGCGCACGGTTTGGCAGTGAAGCACCGGGAATTAAGTCAATCTGATGCTCAATCCCTCGAATAGGTGGTAATCCCGGTGGCACGTCTTGTGGAAAGACGTCAGCGAACTCCTGCAAAATGTTAGTGATAGCAGGAGGCAAAGAGGAAGGCACGTCCTCGAATGAAAATAATGCCTCTTTGCACACAAAAGCATAGCAAACAGATTTGCTGAAATCTAGCTCATCAATATCAGATTTGGTGGCAAATAAACATGCACTTTTCAATTTAATTTCAGAAGCAACACTAGATGGTTTATTATTAGGCTGCATTTGTTGCTCAAATTCTTTTGCCACAATCTGATTTTCAGTCTTATTCTTCTCCTGTTTTGCTTTATTAGCTCTATTAATATCATCTTTCAAAATGGAATCAGGAGTCATAGGAAGCAAAGTAATATTTTTATCCTTATGAACAAGAGTATAGTGATTGTTTCTACCATGGTGTACAGAATTTTTATCAAATTGCCATGGTCTACCAAGTAATAAGGAACATGCTTGCATAGGTACCACATCACAATCAACATAATCAGCATATGTAGAGATACTAAAATGCACACGAACAGTACGTGTTACCTTAACCTTGCCGCTGTTGTTGAACCATTGGATGTAGTAAGGATGTGGATGTGGTCTTGTCGTGAGAGAAAGCTTCTCCACCATCTCCATGCTAGCCAAGTTGTTGCAGCTCCCTCCATCTATGATGACACGCACAGAACGTTCTTTCACAACTCCCTTGGTATGGAACAAATTGTGCCTCTGATTTTGCTCAGCTTGTGTGACCTGCATACTCAAAACACGTTGAGCAACTAAACATTCATACCTGTCAACGTCTTCAGGAGCCATGTATTGCGTCTCATGATCAGAATCATCTCCACCATGTTCTTCACGTGTAATAAGAGCCAAAGTCTCCTCATCATAGTCACTAGCGGACTCATATCCACCATCCGTGGTAGCAATCATCACACGCGGAGATTTGCATTCTCTCGCATAATGACCTCCTCCCTTACAACGACGACAAATAATATCACTTGTGTGCCCTGTTGATGCCATGGAAGAAGAAGAACTCTGTGCAGGCCCAGCAGGTGCGCTCTTCGCAGATAATGGTGGTTGTGCCTGTTTTCTTGTATCACGACTGGAGGAGGCACGTGATTGAGGAGCTGGTGCAGTTGAAGTAGAAGATGCACGCGGTGTCCATGATGAAGGTCGGCCTGCAGAAAAGTTAGTTCGCGCGAATGCTTGTCGATCCTGCACTTCACGTTCAGCTTTACAAGCAAGATGGAATAAACGAGTGATATTAGTATACTCCTTGTAGTCTAGAATGGTCTGAATCTCTCTATTTAATCCACCCAGAAAACGTGCAAGCATAGCTTCATTCTCCTCAACAATACCACATCTAATCATGCCAGTTTGTAATTCCTGATAATATTCTTCTACAGAATTTTTTTCCCTGTCTTAAACGCTGCAATTTTTGAAGCAATTCACGTTGATAATATGGTGGAACCCAACGAGTGCGCATAGCAGTTTTGAAAGCAGCCCAAGTAGCGGGAATAGGATATAATCTACAATGTTCAGACCACCATACACATGCAAAACTAGTGAAAGCACAAACAGCAGCAGCAACCCGTATCTCCTCGGGATATTGTAAATATGTAAAACGTTGTTCAGTTTCTAACTCCCAAGTAAGATATATATCAGGAACATATCTACCCTCAAATGGTGGAATATTCAATTTCAGTTTAGGAATATGGACATCATCTCGTACCTAAGGTGGTGGTGCATGCCTACCATTACGAATATATACCTGAGGTCGACCTGGTGGTGGTGGTGGTGGTGGCTGCACGTAGTGCTGATTTTGATCAACCTCATCCTCATAATCTCCCGCATACTCATCATCCTCCTGGGTACCAGCAGCAGCAGTAGCAGGGGCCAAAGAAGCATCAACAACATGAACAGCAGCACCAGAAGTTTGGCCATCCTCAATAGGAACACGCTTCGCTCGTCCATACTGATTCGAAAGGATGCGTTGTTGTTGTTGTTGTTGTTGTTGGAGAGGTGCGTTAGGTGCAGTGGGTGGTGGTGGTGGAAGACGCGCGAGCAATTCATTAAACTTGTTATCGAGCTTTGTTTCGAATGTCTTCTCCATGCCATCTATTTTCTCCATGGCCTCTTCAAATCTGTTTAGCACATCTTGCACCTGTCCACTCATCATTTGCTGAAATTTATCATGCAATTCCTTATTCGTCATGTTCTCCCAGTCAGTCTCGTCGGCTTGTGATCCTGGCATGGTTAGCAGCAATAGAAACACACAAGAATATGATCCTACAGACTACTAACAAGAGGTGGTGGTGGGTGACACAAATCCGTCAAGCAAATCTCAAATTCTTACCAGTTCTTACCCAGCAGTAGGCGGTGATCGGCAACCGTTGTAGTCAAAAACTCTCAAAGCTTGGATAGAGCGATTACCAGGGAGAGTCAAACGCACGACGTAGATGTATGTGGAGCTGGGAAGGCTTATAATATGGTAGCAAAAAGGGTCAGCAATAATCAATTCAGAGATGCAAAGTTGAATAAACGCTCAACGACGGTACTGTGCTGGTCCTAGGCTAGACTGTGCTAGAGACGCGAGCCTAGAACACCAACAAAATCACGGCGCGGCACGTAAACAAGGGAGGAGCACACTCTGAATTTTTTTCTCTTCTTTTTTTTGCACTTTTTTTTCCTCTTTTTTTTTGCTCCGCAACAAACTTTTTTTGAAAAAGTCTACAAATGGTCTAAAAACTGCCTAGCCAGAATTTTCCAGACTTAGTTTTTTTTTTGAAACTGGAACTATTTTTCTTCTGCGGATGGCTCGGAAGTTGGGGAATCCTTCTCTGTCACGACTCGGAGTATCGCGTGATCTCGAAATCGAGAACAATGCAACAATTACTGGACTCGGACTAGGACTGGTGGCGGAGATGAATCTGGTGGAACACGGACAGGTGGCGGATATATGTTGCAGGTGAACTCGGATTGTCGTGATGGCGGCGGATATGTGGTGGCGTATATGGATTCGGATTGGCGGTGAATATGTGGTGGTGGTATATGGCAACAGCGACGATGATGATGCTGTGGTGATATATGGCAGCAGCGACGTGACAACCTGTGAACAGAACTCGAAACTCTAAAAGACTAGACGCTAAGACCAGCAACTTGACACGACGATGCAACCGCAAATTCAACAAAGCAAATACAGAAAAGATTATGCAAAGGCTCAGATTGGTTCGGATGGAATGAACTAACCCTAATTTTTTTTCTTGGCTTTTTCGTGGACTATAGGTATGAAGAACAGACTCGATCTAAACTACGAAAAACTGTAAAATCTCACCGAGCAACCTGGAAATCTGATACCACTTGATAGAGGCAAAGGTGTCCCGTCTTTCGATGAGATGATGGATATCGCTTTGGTGGAAGTCGACTTTGACGATCCGACTACGAACGTGCGAGGACATCGCGCCTTAGCAATCGCTAAACCAACTCCGAGAGGTTATTGACCACGCCGGAGCACGATCAACCTGACCACGAGGGTCTGTTTCCTGCGAGCAAACGAAGAACAAGCAAGAAACTAAGATTGCAATCTGGATATTGCGAATATAAGATGAAAGCTTTATTGATCAAGGTGGGGTTCTGTGACGCCTTTGTCTGGTCGTTGAACACAAACGAAGTACGCGAAGTTGCAGCTATGGCGAACTTTTAATCTAAACAAAACCCCCAAGTCTAAACGGTGCCCTAAGGGCTGTATATATGGAGGAAGAGAGGGGGAATTTCGTGGCCCTTGGTGGAGGGGTCCGAAATCAACCCTATCTCTTGTTTCCCCACACATACGGACTCTAAAAATAGCCTATACTTATGTATTTCGAAATTACATGGGCGTGGCCCAATAAAAAGGTGACGCAGCACCTATAATAGCCTCGGGACGAAATTTATGAAGTGGCATCTTGTATATTTCGTCCAAGGCTTCATGCACCCATTATGGTGGCTTCAAAGTCCTGAAATCATCACTTGTAACTCCGTTCTTGTTCCCCTTGCGCATGGCATCATCTCCATGCTTGTTCTTGCTCCAATGTTCATCCTTCTCCAAGCTAGGCCCTTCATTTGTAAGCAAAACAAATGTATCCAATTTAGGCAGCATCATATTCTCATGAACATTAGAATCATTACCAAGAAACGAAAGTACCTGATAATTTAATTGGCGTGCGCGAGCTCTAGTAATTGGTCCCGTATATGTAGCAGTAGGGGCTGTGGGTGTAACAATGGTATTGATGTCCTCATCACTTTGAAATATGCTTATCTTGATGAGAAGAAGATATATCCTATTATTATTAGTTCTAACCTTACAGAGCATGAAGAAAAGAGATTATTAAAAACTGCGAGGAAACATCATGTCGCTATCAGATATACTATTGATGATCTTAAGGGCATCAGCCCCACCCTCTGTCAGCACAAGATTAATATGGAACCTGATGCTAAGTCGGTTGTTGATCACCAACGATGATTAAATCCTAAGATGAAGGAAGTGGTAAGAACTGAAATATTAAAGCTTCTGGAAGCATGTATAATCTATCCTATAGCTGATAGTAGATGGGTAAACCCTATTCATTGTGTTCCTTAAAAAGGAGGTATTACTGTTGTTCCTAATGATAAAAATGAACTTCTTCCACAAAAAACTGTGACTAGCTATAGAATGGTAATTGACTTCAGAAAATTAAACAAAGCCACTAGAAAAGATCATTACCATTTTTCTTTTATTGATCAAATGCTAGAAAGATTATCTAAGCATACACACTTTTTCTTTCTTGATGGATATTCTGGTTTCTCTCAAATACCCGTATCACAACCCGACCAAGAGAAAACCAATTTTACTTGTCCTTTTGGAACTTATGCTTATAGACGTATGCCTTTTGGTTTATGCAATGCACCTGGTACCTTTCAAAGATGTATGTCTGCTATATTCTCTGACTTCTATGAAAAGATTGTTGAGGTTTTCATGGATGATTTTCCATTTATGGGACTTCCTTTGATGATTTCTTAAGAAACCTTGATCGAGTTTTGCAAAGATGTGAACAAACTAATCTTGTCTTGAATTGGGAGAAGTGTAACTTTATGGTGAATGAAGGTATTGTCTTGGGGCATAAAATTTCTGAGCATGGGATTAAAGTGGATAAGGCCAAAGTTGATGCAATTAAGAAAATGCCATGTCCTAAAGATATTAAAGGTATTCAAAGTTTCCTTGGTCATGCTGGTTTCTATAGGAGGTTTATTAAAGACTTCTCTAGAATTTCTAGGCCTCTTACTAATCTCTTGCAAAAGGATGTTCCATTAGTTTTTGATGATTATTGTGTAGAAGCCTTTGAATTACTTAAGAAAGCCTTAACTTCTGTACCTATTGTTCAACCACCTGATTGGAACTTACCTTTTGAAATCATGTGTGGTGCTAGTGATTATGTTGTTGGTGCTGCTCCAGGACAAAGATTTGATAAGAAATTAAATGTTATCCATTATTCTAGTAAGACTCTAGACAATGCTCAAAGAAATTATTCTACTACTGAGAAAGAATTTTTAGTAGTTGTGTTTGCTTGTGATAAATTCAGATCTTACACAATCGATTCTAAAGTAATTGTTCACACCGACCATGATCCTATTAAATATCTTATGGAAAAGAAAGATGCTAAACCTAGACTCATTAGGTGGGTTCTTTTGCTACAAGAATTTGACTTGCATATCACTGATAGGAAGGGAGCTGAGAATCACGTAGCTCATAACGTCTCTAGGTTAGAAAATATCCTTGATGACGCAATACCTATTGATGATATCTTCCACGATGAACAACTAGCTATCAGAAATGCTTCTTGTAATACTCCTTGGTATGCAGACTATGCTAATTATATTGTTGCTAAATTCATACCACCTAGTTTCACATACCAACAAAAGAAAAAATTTCTTCTTTGATTTAATACACTACTTTTGGGATGAACCACATGTTTATAAAGGAGTAGATGGTATTATTAGACATTGTATAACTAAGCATGAACATGAACAAATCTTATGGAAATGTCACTCCAAAGCCTCTGGAGGACATCATGCGGGAGATAGACTGCACAAAAGGTATTACAGTCTGGTTTTTATTGGCCTACTCTTTTCAAGGATGCTCGAAAGTTTGTTTTATCTTTTGATGAATGTCAAATAATTGGTAATATTGGTAAACGTTAGGAAATGCCTATGAATTATTCACTTGTTATTGAACCGTTTGATGTTTGGGGCTTTGATTATATGGGACCTTTTCCTTCCTGTAATTGGTATACACATATTTTGGTTGTTGTTGATTATGTCACTAAGTGGGTAGAAGGTATTCCAACTAGTAGTGTTGATCATAACACCTCCATTAAAATGCTTAAAGAAGTTATTTTCCCAAGGTTTGAGTCACTAGATATTTAATGACCGATGGTGGTTCACATTTTTTTCATGGTGCTTTTTGTAAATTGCTTGCTAAATATGATGTCAACCATAGAATTGCATCTCCTTATCTCTCTCAATCTAGCGGTCAAGTTGAGTTGAGCAATAGAGAGATAAAGTTAATATTGCAAAAGATTGTCAATAGATCTCGAAAGAATTGGTCTAAGAAACTTGGTGCTGCACTTTGGGATTATATAACATCTTATAAAAATCCTATGTGTATGTCTCCGTATAAAATGGTTTATGGAAAAGCTTGTCATTTGCCTCTTGAGTAAGACATAAGGCATATTGGGTAATTAAAGAACTCAATTATGATTTCAAGCTTGCTGGTGAAAAGAGGTTATTTGATATTAGCTCACTAGTTGAATGGAGGACCCAAGCCTATGAAAATGCCAAATTGTTCAAAGAAAAAGTTAAAAGATGGCATGACAAAAGAATCCAAAAGCGGGAATTCAAAGTGGGTGAGTATGTTCTACAATTCTCATTTTTGATTTTTTGCAAGAAAACTCCTCTCTAAATGGGAAGGACCATATATCATTGAAGAAGTTTATCACTCTGGAGCTACTAATATCAATAATGTCGAAGGTACTAATCCGAAGGTGGTCAATGGACAAAGAATTAAGCACTATATTGCAGGTACACCTATTAATGTTGAACTAACATTATTCAAATCGTAACACCAGAGGAATACATAAAAGAGACCTTCTAGCATGCTCTAGAACCCTGAAAAGAAAGAGGTATGTGATACGGTAAGTAAACCGATTCCAAAAATTCCGTCAAAATATTTTCTGTCAGTTTTGGAATATTAGAAAAAATGAAAAAAATAGGAAACACACGAGAAGGCAACCTAGGTGCCCACTAGGCACCAGGGTGCGCCAACCCATCAAGAACCTTCCCGACTCCATTTTCCTCTGGATTACTTGTTTTGCAAGATAAAAATTCTTTATATATACTCCCTGACATTTTGACCACTGTATCGTGGAGAAATCCTCTATTCATAAGATTCAGATGGAGAGAGCTATGTTTCCCACTATGTTGCATATCCGAGGATCTTTGGGGATATTTAACCCTACCTATTGTCCGAGGAAGACACCAATTTGGAGGAGACGGAGGATGCCACCTTAGATGAAGATGAAGTTCCACTACCTCAACCTGGGGATATGCACATGGAATTCAAGAAAGTCAAGTCTCCCAAACGTAGTAAACAAATCTAAGATCCAATTTATCCCATCCCATTTTCTGTAGAAAAGTAAGGAGGCATTATGCAAAAGATATTGAAGCTTGAGCAAGAAAACGATGATTTGAGGGAGGAAAATTTTATCCTCAAACATAGGCTAGAGAAGAAGAATTCCCCTTCACCTTCACCACCACCATCAACAAAGAAGGAGGCTTGAGTACACGGGCATGGGCACTCCCCTTGGCTTGTGCCAAGCTTGGGGGAGGTTCCCCGGTATCCTATCACCACCACTTTTATTATCTTTACCTATTTTAGTTCGACCCTTAGTTAATTCATGATTTAGTTGAATATCTATTTTCGAGTGCTAGTTTCATGATCAATCTATCTATATAATCGAGTTGAGAGTTAAATAATAAATATTAGTTTGAGTTGCTTCTTTACTTTTATGTTTCAATTGAAATAAAGGAAATAATGAAAATTTTCATATGCTAATCTTATGGAAAGTAATGACATTACATAAAGAAAATTATAAGTTGTAAAATTTATTGGAAGTCGACAAACATAACCTTGGTCAATGATGTAGGTCATGAAAGAATTAATAGGGGAATAGAAGATTTACATGAAAATACACCATCTTGGACATCTTTTATGATTGTGAGCCCCCATTAAATATTTTATGCCAAATTGTTGATGTTGGACAAGGAAGACAACATAATGATTTATGTTTGTTCATATTGACATAGAAGTTATACTGTCATAGATCCTCTAACATGTGGTGCTTGCCCAACATCTTTGCTAGCCAAAAATCTGCACCAAGGAGATACTACTTGTGCACCCAAAAACCTTAAATCCAATATCATATTATGAGAGTCCACCATACCTACCTTTGGATTGAATAAGATCCTTCAAGTACTTTCTCATCGGTGCATAAAGCAATAAAAACTGCTCATAAATATGTTTGATCTTTTATTGTAAAGGAAAATAGGCATTGTACAAACTGGTGATGGCGAAGTAATGAAAGGTCGGCCCATTAACAACGTAACATTTTCTGGACCAAATTATGGCCCACATCAGATACTGACCGTTAAAGGACTGCAATATTCTGGGCCAGTTTAAGGCCCATATCAGATCCGACCCGTTAACAGACTTCAATAGTTTAGTCCATATTACGGTCCATACCGGATCTGACCCGTTAACTAACTTTCATTTCTTGGGCCAAATTACGACCCATAACAGATACGACCCTTTAAGAGCTACTGTGCCATCGGGCCCATCGGGGGCCTGATTTGCTCTTTGGCCTCTGAATGGCCCGTTTAACAGTTCAGCCCAATATTAGGTTCGGCATGTCACTGGCCCTGTCTACATATGGGCCTCTTTCATCCCGGTTTCACTTTCGGCCATTTAAAGGCCCGAGTTGCACCTGGGCCTAATTCTGGTCCGTAGTTTCTTTCGGCCTCTTAACGACCCATAGTCTTCGTGGATACATTCTAGCCCAAATTGCCTATCAGACCGTTAAAGGCCCTTGAGAGTGTTGGGCCTAATTTCGGCCCGTTATACATCCGGCCTGCTTCCCGCCCGTCATGGTATTGGGTCAGCCAAGGCCCAAAAACATTTTAGCCTATTAATGGCCCGTCACACAAATGGACCAATAATGGGCCGATGTATATTACAACATGCGGTCGGCCCGTGAATTGTTCACCACAATTAAGGCTCAATCTAGTTCTCAACCTATTAAAAGCCAATTGAATTTTCTGGCCCAATTAAGGCAAGCGGTTTACTCGGCCTTTTAAAGGCCCGAAACTAATAGTGGGCCAGATTAAGACTAGACCTAACTAATGGCCCAAGATAATTGTAGATGAGTGTAGGCCCATGGTTCAGCCCGTACAAGCGATTGGCGATCAGCCAATTTTAGTACTGAAACTATTTTTTTATAAACCTAACCTATTGGCTCATTGCACTTCAATCGAAGATTATGACCATTTCTCAGAGCGATGGCAACATAAGCAACAAATAAATTACAACATCATGACGAAGAATAAACCTAGACTATGCAACAAAGAAATTATAGCATACTACATCCCCTAGGCATCAAAGTTTCACCAGTGATAATAAAGGGCAACCAGACATCAGATTCCATAAACTGGGCAGGTCGCCACTAGTGGAAGTAAACATGCCGACAAAATAATAGACAGAACCGATAGCATTTCAACACAGTTCGAAAAAGGTTAGCCTGGCCCAGGAGCGGCAATGCAAGGAGCTTAGCAACCTGATGAGACTGCGCTTGTTTAACGCTTATATCCACCAACTTAAGCTGCATAGCATTGATGTCTGCTTGAACTACGTCGGTATTTCCCCAAAGAGGAAGGGATGATGCAGCACAACAACGGTAGGTATTTCTCTCAGTGGTGAGACCAAGGTTATCGATCTAGTAGGAGAACCACACAACAACACGTAAACAACTCCTGCACACAAAGAACAAATAATTGCAACCCGACTTGTAAAAGGGGTTGTCAGTCCCTTTTGGGTAATGGTGCCAGAAATTGTCAAGTTGACGGGATAAAATTGTAGTAGATTGATAGTTGCAAATAAAAGCAAATAAAATCCAGCGAGGTATTTTTGCGTTTTTTCATTAATAGATCTGAAAATAAAAGTTGCAAATATAAAAAGGCAAATAGCAAAATAGATCTAAAAGTATATGATGAGAAAATAGACCCGGGGGCCATAGATTTCACTAGTAGCTTCTCTCGAGAAAAATAGCATATACTTCAAATAATCATGACAATATCCAGGCAATGATCATTATATAGGCATCACGTCCAAGATTAGTAAATGGACTCCTGCATGCATCTACTACTATTACTCCACACATCGACCGCTATCCAGCATGCATCTAGTGCATTAAGTTCATGGAAAAATGGACTAATGAAATAAGAACGATGACATGATATAGAAAAGATCTATTTATGCAATAGACCCCATCTTGTTACCCTTAATGGCAATAATACATACGTATCGGTTCCCCTTCTGTCACTGGGATCAAGCACCATAAGATCGAACCCATCACAAAGCACCTCTTCCCATGGCAAGAAAAATCGATCTAGTTGGCCTAACTAAACCAAAGATTCGAAGAAAAAATACGAGGCTATAAGTAATCATGCATATAAGAGATCAAAAGATTCAAATAACTTTCATTGATAAAAACATACATATGATCATAAACTAAAAGTTCATCGGATCCCAACAAACACACCGCAAAAAAGAGTTACATCAAATAGATCTCCAAGAGACCATTGTATTGAGAATCAAGAGAGAGAGGAAGCCATCTATCTACTAACTACGTACGCGAAGGTCTATAATGAACTACTCATGCATCATTGGAGAGCCACCAATGAGGATGATGAACCCCTCCGTAATGGTGTCTAGATTGGATCTGTGGTTTCTGGAACTTGCGGCGGCTGGAATTGATTTTTTGTCTACTCCCCTAGGGTTTCTGGAATATTGGGGTATTTGTAGAGCAAAGAGGCGGTGCGGGAGGCGGCCGAGGTGGGTACAACCCACCTGGGCACGCCTGGGCCCCCAGGCGCGCTCTGGTGGGTTGTGCTCCCCTCGGAGCCCCCCTCAGGTGCTTTCTTGGCCCATCATGTGTTTTCTGGTCCAGAAAAAATCACCAACAAGTTTCGCTGCATTTGGACTCCATTTGGTATTGATTTCCTGTGAAGTAAAAAACAAGCAAAAAACAACAACTGACACTGGGCACTATGTCAATAGGTTAGTCCCAAAAATGATATAAAGTTGCTATAAAATGATTGTAAAACATCCAAGAATGATAATATAACAGGATGGAACAATCAAAATTTTTAGATACGTTGGAGACGTATCAAGCATCAATAGATGTCCTGTATTTATGGTTAATCTTGCATAGAGATTGGAGTTCCAGTCGGATTTGAGCGAAAGCATGTCTTTCTGCTTGAATTTCAGACAGAAGAAGTCGAATGGACTCAGGCGGCGACTTCATTGAGCTTGTGTCACTGAGTAAGTTCGACACTACATCAAGACATGACTTTGTGGTTGTATCCCTACCCTCAAGATGTGTTGCCTTCTTCTCTGGAATATATGTTAGAGGGACAAACAATGGGTTTGTCTCACTATCATTGTGACAGTTCTTCCTAGCATCAGTGTTGTCACCCTGAAAGAGAAACAAAAAAGAGAGAAGAGGCCATCTAGCTACTGCCTACAGACCCGTAGGTCTACAGTGAACTACTCACGCATCATTAGAGAGGCACCAATGAGGATGATGAATCCCTCCGTGATGGTGTCTAGATTGGATCTTGTGGTTCTGGAACTTTCGTCGGCTGGAATTGTGTTTCATCGACTCCCTTAGGGTTTCTGGAATATTCGGGTATTTATAGGGTGAAGAGGCGGTGCTGGAGGCCACCAAGGTGGGCACAACCCACCATGTCAGTGCAACAGACCTGGGACCTGTTGACCTGACTGTGCATAGGCATAAGATCAAGATTGAAGCATCAGAACAAGAGACCAAAAGACTCGAAGAACCAACTAACAAATCAGAAGGAACCAAGGGCAAGACAGATGAGCCAGATATTATCAAGAGAGAAGCCTCCCTTGCTGGGCAAGCGAGCCCGGAAAGGGGCAAGGCTATCCCCCAAAGGAGAGGACAAAGGCATCCCGGCAGGGCCTGCCGGGACTCGCAGAGATCAGATTACCTCACCAACTACTCATATCAGTGTCTAATGACTAATTTTCCACTGTGGTAACACCTGGATCTATAAAAGGAGGCCCATGGCAACCATAGAAGGGGTTCGGTTCGGTTCCCCCAATTCGCGAGCTTGGTCAGCCGGACCACTCGCACCCCCATACACGCGTAGTTGCTGCCGCCCTGAGGCAACCCCTGCCGGGCAAGTATACTACGCACCACCACCACCTTTTCCACCATAAATCCACCAAAGCAGGAGTAGGGTTTTACGCCTCATGGCAGCCTGAACCTGTGTAAAAATGCCTGTGTGATCCCTGTCGTGTTGTCTTGCGTGGTCTGCTCGTTGTGCAACGCGACTCCCCCCATCGAACCAGCAAGGGGACATCCTTGTCCCATAGGTGGCCTTGGTTTCCTGCGACATCTTTGGCGCGCCAGGTAGGGAGTGTCGCTTGCACGAACCTGAAGACATAAGGAGAGCGTCATCTTCATCACCATCTGCATCATCGACGGTGCCATCGACCATGGCGCCCAAGAAGAAATCAGCTTCTTTAGCTCATCCATCCACCTCGAAGGCTCCGCTACCCCGCGGCCTCCAATGCTGTGGGGGGGGGGAGACGCGCGAGGGCGTGAATGCTGCTGGGGATGCGGCCGGAGCAGGCGGCACCACAACCATTCCCCTCACGGCTGATGCAGGAGTGGAAGATGCCGGAGGAGAACGACATCAGCAACACCTTGACGGCCACGCTCCGCCCGTTGACGGGCGGTGCTCGGTATAGGGAGAGCCACCGTCCTCCGGCCAACCTCGCCGCAGGCACAACTGCCGCACGTGCACTCTCCCCAAGTCAGGTCGACCGAGCTGATGCGCCCGACGGAGCTGATGGCCCTCAAGCGCCTCCGCCACACCACCCTGCCGCCCAGGTGGTTGCACCGCAACAGCGGGGGGTGCAATGCCGCCGCCGCTGGCTCCATTAGAAGCCCAGCAATGACGCGATCGACATCATCATCATCTATGCCTACAACACCCTGAAGATGCCTGGGCCACTGGGAGTCCTCACCATCCCGTCAGTCAAGAAAGATGCCATCATTTGTGTGGACAAGATGTACTAGGACGCGGTTGCGGCAGAGGCAGCGACGACAGCTGTTCCCGCCAAGGAAAACAAAAGGAAGAAACAGGATTGTAGGACCTTTGGAAAAGAGTCCAGGAAGTGTGCCCCCTTTGAGTGCACGGCACCCATCGACGATGTGCCGGAGTGTTCCAACAACAAGAGATCCTAGGTTGCTGCTCCACAAGTGAAAAAGGTCCTGGCAGGGCTGGCTGGCGTTGATGGTACTTTTACCATCAGTGCCACCTTCGATGACAAATAGGAAAGCGCGCTCATTACCTTCCTGCGGGTGAATATCGATGTGTTTGCTTGACAACTATCTGATATCCCCGGTGTTCCTAGGAAGGTAATTGAGCACCACCTTGTTGTCTGCCCGCATGCCAAACCTGTTAAGAAGAAAGTCCAGAAGCAGGCCTTGGAGAGGCAGCAGTTTATTGCAGAAGAAATCAAGAAGCTTGTGGCAGCTGGTTTGGTCAGAGGAGGGCTACATCCCACTTGGCTAGCAAACCCAGTGGTGGTCCGGAAGGCGAATAGGAAGTGGAAGCTGTGTATTGATTTCACAGACCTCAACAAGGCTTGCCCAAAGGACCCGTTTCCCTTGCAGCGTATTGATTAGATAGTGGATTCCACTTCAAGTTGCGATTTGCTCTCATTTCTGGACGCCTATTCTGGGTACCACCAGATCTTCTAGTCTAAGGAAGACAAGGAGAAGACATCATTCATCACTCCATGTGGTACGTACTGCTTTGTCCGCATGCCGTTCGGATTAAAGAGTGCCAGCTCCACCTTTGCAAGGGCAGCCTAGATTGGTTTTGAACCTCAACTGCACAGAAACATTGGGGCTTATATGGACGACATTGTGGTCAAAACCAAGGACAGAACAACTCTCATTTAGGACTTGGAGGAGACGTTTGCAAATCTGCGCAAGATCAACTTAAAGCTAAACCCAGAGAAGTGTGTGTTTGACGTCCCCTCCGGCAAGCTTCTTGGATACTTTGTGTCCCACAAGGGGATCAAAGCCAATCCCGGTAAGATCGAGGCCATCGAGCAGATCCAAGCGCCAAGGACAGTCAAAGATGTGAGGCGCCTGACGAGATGTGTTGCCACGCTAAGCAGATTCATCTCCAGGTCTGTTGAGCCTGCCCTGCCGTTCTTCAAGATTTTGGAGAAGGCAGGTCCCGTGAAGCAGATGTGGCTTTGCAGGAGTTGAAGACCTACTTGTCCTCTGTGCCTACCCTGGTTGCACCCAAACCCCGAGAACCGTTGTTGCTATACTTAGTCGACCAACCAAGTGGTCAGTGTAGCCTTGGTTTCACAGCGGGAAATGGATGAGAAAGAAAGTGAGCAGAGGTCGATAGGGCTAGATAAGGAACAGGACAATGGCAAGCACGCCAACGATGACAACCCCAAGGACACAACAAGGAAGAAAGTGGTGCAGCGCCCAGTGTACTTCGTCTGCTCCTTGTTGCAGGGGGCTAGATCGAGGTACTCCAACATACAAAAGTTGATCTCTGGCCTTATCATGGCCTCAAGGAAACTGCACCACTACTTCCAAGCCCATGAGATTACGGTTGTTACTCGTTTCCCGTTGCAACGGATACTCCAAAACCCAAAGGCTACCGGCAGAATAGTGGAGTGTGCTTTGGAGCTATCCAACTTTGGTTTGAGGTTTGAGAGCACATCAACTATCCAGAGCAGGGCGTTGGTAGAGTTTATTGCAGAATGGACGCCAACCCCTGATGAGGAAGTGATGGAGATAGTTGTCCCCGGCAAGGAATCACCCCAAGAATGGATTATGTATTTTGATGCTGCCTATTCCCTGCAAGGTGCAGGGGTTGGCGTGCTTCTAGTTGCCCCCTCCGGGGAGCACTTGAAGTACGTCGTCCAGATGCATTTTGGATGGGAAGAAGCTACCAACAATACAACAGAGTATGAAGGGCTCCTTGCCGGGCTCAGAATCACAGCAGAATTGGGAATTAAGAAGCTGATCATTCAGGGAGATTCATAGTTGGTGGTGAGGCAAGTTAACAAGGATTATCAAAGTCCATTGATGGAGGCATACGTCGAGGCAGTGAGAATATTGGAGGAGCACTTTGAAGGATTGCAAACACGTACCCCATGCGGAAAACAACATAGCTGATCATCCATCAAAGTGTGCTGCGCAAAAGCTTCCTGTGGAACTAGAGACTTTTGTTCTCCGTCTTACTTAGCCCTTCGTATCCCCAGCAAAAATGGCCCGGAAGAGGAAAAAGTTGGACACCGGAAGGCCTCTCCCGGTAGAGCCGTCCGCTCCCGGCAGAGACCCTGCCGGAAACAACTCCTCGCAGCCTGCCGGACCACCCCCTCCAGCCGGTTCCATTAACCCCACATACGAGGTTGGTGCTCCCGCAGCAGAGGAGCTGCCGTTAGTCCTCGTTGCCGAGCCACAGGCTCCAACTTGGGCAAGGCACATTGTCCGCTTCCTCCAAACCGGAGAGCTTCCGGGCGATCAAGACGAAGCAAGAAGAGTAGCCCGGAGGGCCAGTATGTATCAGTTTGTCGATAACACTCCGTACAGAAGGAGGCCAAATGGTGTGAAATTGAAGTGTGTCTATCGGGAAGAAGGAAAGGAACTGCTGACTGAGATACACAAAGGAATGTGTGGCTCCCACACTGGATCAAGGGCATTAGTTGGGAAAGCATTCCAGCAAGGATTCTATTGGCCCACATCCCTCTAAGATGCGGTCAAGCTAGTCACTAAGTGTGAAGCCTGCCAATTCTATTCCAAGAAAACCCACCTTCCTGCCCAAGCACTTCAGAAAATCCCTCTATCATGGCCATTTCAGTCTGGGGGCTCGATATCCTCGGGCCCTTCCCGGAGCAATCGGGGGCTTTGAATTCTTGTTCTTTGCCATCGACAAGTTTACAAAGTGGCCAGAAGTGACTGCCGTGAGAAAGGTGACTGCTCAGTCAGCTATCAAGTTCTTAAAAGATCTGGTGTGTCATTTTGGAGTTCCGACAAGGATCAACACCGACAATGGCACCCAGTTCACGAGTCGCGCCTTCATGCAATATGTTCATGCCCTCGGATGCAAGATCTCATTCTCCTCCGTGGCACACCCCCAGAGCAATGGACAAGCTGAGAGGGCGAACGCTGAAGTACTACGCGGACTCAAGACAGGAACCTTTTATACACTGCAGAAGCACAACAGGCGGTGGATCGAGGAGCTGCCGGTAGTTCTCTGGTCCCTCAGAACGACACCAAACCGAGCTATCAGGCAGACTTCCTTCTCCCTGGACTACGGGGCAGAAGCAGTTATCCCCACAAAACTCATTTACGGGTTGCCTTGAGTAATTGCTTACGATGAAATCATCCAAGATCAGGAATGGCATGATGACGTTGTTCTACTCGAGGAGAACCGTCTCTGGGCTGCTACGCGTGCTGCATGCTATCAGCAAGCCCTGCATCGCTATCATAGCCACATGGTTCATGCCCAGTGTTTTGAGGAAGGTGACCTTGTCCTTAGGTGTGTTCAGTCCGCCAAGGGTACACACAAGTTTTCACAAAAGTGGGAAGGCCCTTACCGGGTAGTACGAGTCAGCAGACTCGCGCAGTACGTTTGGATACCGAAGATGGCACTTTGTTGCAAAACTCATGGAATATTGAGCATCTCCGCAAGTTCTACCTGTAACAGGCGAGGCTGCCGGGCCTTGCTCGGTAGCCACCCATTTGTACAGGCCTTTCCTCAGTTGCATGTAACCCCTTGTACAAAGTCGGGGCGATGACCCCGTGTGAGAGAAAATAAAGAAGCGTTGTAGGGGGGCCCCAAACCTAGATTGCATGCATGCATGAGCATTTCAGATTACTGCATAAGCATTTTCATGAGCATCTGCATATTCATATAGATAGGATCACATCCTGCATTCATTCTCATCTACATGAAGTTGCAGGTTCTTACTATGGACTTGGCTTCGACAAAGGAGTGAGAAGATTGCCCGGCACTGCGATCCCGACAAGCCAAATAGATAAGTTATACCTCTTATCCGTTCGTGTTCTGTAAGCTATAACTTGTGCATTAGAAAGCCTCGCCGCACCTTCTAGACTCAGGTGCTCCCATTCCTGGCCTGAACGCTGCTTCAGTCAGGATGGTCATAGTTGGCTTTGATAAAGGGAGGTTGGCGGGGGGCTGGCCCTTCTGTCTCTAACCCGACAGATAAGGTTCTCTGGCAAACAAAAAATGGGGGGCCGACATGATAGCCTGCCGTGACAAACTCGTTTATTTACACTAAAGATGCATCTCACCTCTGCATGGACGTATGCATGCGCGAGTTTCCGACAAGGTTCATCTTTTTCATTAACATGGAAATACAAGTACATGCATTACAGAACACAAACATGGAAATGCGAAATTACATTATTTGAATTAAAATTTGGCAAGTTCCTATAGATTTAAGATTGAAAAAATATAAGGGCCCTGTGAACGCCTCTCCCTGTTCCTTCTCCCCTAGGATGCATGGAGAGAAGAAAGAGGCTGGGAGCAGCGCCCAAGCCAGAGTCCACCCTGATCTCGTCGAGGCCTGCTGGATGCAAGGCCTGACACGATTGGGAGTGGCGAAGCCGCGAAGGAGGGAGACGGCCCGGCGGCGCCCTTGGTCGCCACCGCCAGGGCCTTCCAGAAGCCCCAGCTCAAGCGACAGTGGAGTCATCCACCAAAAGCTCAGCTGGAAGACTACTGGAGGATGCGAATGCACCAAGAGAACAGCCCCCTCTCCGGCGGCCAGGAGGCTGGTGATGGCGGTGCCTGGGAGGAAGGAAGGAACGAGAAGACGAGGTGGCAGGACGTTAGGACGAGACGAATGCATCGATGCAGTCATGCTCTATCCTGATGACCTGCCTCCCACCTTCTCCGTCTTCCCTGGCTTCATCTTCATCAACACCTTGCCAGGGAAGCGCCCGCCCCGCGGTCCGACGCCCCCTCCGAAGAGACGGCAAACGACCAAGACGGCCAAGAGGCGAGAGGCACACCGCTCCCCTCCTTGGCGGACAGGAAGCGTGCCCCTCGTTGACATCAACTCCAGCTACAAGGAGGGGGGGGGGCTGTACTGGGATTTCCAATGATCCTGAGCCCCTCGCCTTGGACTTGGACCAAGCTCACTCCCCAAGCACTAGCACCCTCACTCAGCATTATCAACCCAAAGCTAAAGCTTGGAGGCCAGCCCCAGGCTCCCCTTCCCGGCATATTCAAGATGGAGCAAGACAGAAGAAGAGGAGGATGCAGTTGGGTGCCTTCGTTCCTCCCCCGCTCTTCTTTTTATAGGCAGATGAGGGACTGGGGGCTGGATCCATGGCGGGCGACCACCGCCCTCCTCCACCAGTTCAAGGAAGCTGAGCCCTCGCCATTATGCTCTCCCACACCAGGCGCCTCCGTTACATACCCCGCGCGATGCATGCGGCATACGTGGCCAAGGATAAGGGCGTGGTGGGAAGAGTGAATTGGTAGTTTCTACCCCGTGTGTTAAAGTCATTCACGAGCCATTACTGGAATGGCCCCACCATCATTGGCCTTGCTCGACGCGCGGGAAACCGGAAACTGGCCTGGAATCAAGACTAACAAAGAAGCAAAGAAGATCTCAAGAGACCAGCCTCTTCAGCAGCGCTGTCTGTGCACTTGTTAGTCCCTACCCCAACGACGCTCGGCAGCGCGTTCGGGGCAGGCCTGGGGGCTTATGTCGGTGCAACATACCCGGGGCCTATTGACCTGAGTGTGCACAGGCACAAAATCAAGATCGAAGCATTAGAACAAGAGACCAAACGACTCAAAGAACCAACTAACAGATCAGAAGGAACCAAGGCCAAGACATAGGAGGCAGATATTATCAAGAGAGAAGCCTCCCTTGCCGGGAAGGCAAGCCCGGCAAGGGGCGAGGCTATCCCCCAAAGGAGAGGACCAAGGCGTCCCGGCAGGGCCTGCCGAGACTCGCAGAGATCATATTACCTCACCAACTACTCCACCGCAACCCATGTCGCCAGTCAGTGCGGTGTCAAGCCGCAGGATGATTAAGTGGCAGCCATTCGCCATATGGCGGCCACTTCCAACCAAGTGAACCCATAGATGACACCTGTTCAGTGAAGTGTCAAGCAAGCAGGCATGGAGCTGGTGAACTAAGACCGGCAAGCCTTGTCGGGCAACGAACGACGTGACACTAAGCAGTGCATTAAATGCACACTAACGGCCCGCAGAGTTAGGTATGATAGCACTATTTGCTATCATATCAGTGTCTAATGACTAACTTGCCACTGTGGTAACCCCTTGATCTATAAAAGGAGGCCCATGGCAACTATAGAAGGGATTCGGTTCAGTTTCCCCGGTTCGCGAGCTTGGTCAGCCAGACCACTCGCACCCCCATACACGCGTAGTTGCTGCCGCCCTGAGGCAACCCCTGCCGGGCAAGTGTACTACGCACCACCACCACCTTTTCCACCATAAATCCACCAAAGAAGGAGTAGGGTTTTACGCTTCACGGCGGCCCGAACCTGGGTAAAACTGCCAGTGCGATCCCCGTCGTGCTGTCTTGCGTGGTCTGCTCTTTGTGCAATGTGACTCCCCCCGCCGAACTAGCAAGGGGCCACCCTAGTGCCATAGGTGGCCGTGGTTTCCCGCGACACACCAGGGCGCTCCTGGGCCCCCAGACGCGCCCAGGTGGGTTGTGCCCCCTCGGGGCACCCCTCTGGTACTTCTTTGGCCTATGTTGTTCCTTCTAGTCCATAAAAATTCTCCAAAAAGTTTTGCTGCATTTGGACTCCGTTTGGTATTGATTTTCTACGAAGTAAAAAACAAACAAAAAAGTAGCAACTGGCACTGGGCACTATGTCAATAGGTTAGTCCCAAAAAATGATATAAAGTTGCTATAAAATGATTGTAAAACATCCAAGAATGATAATATAACAACATGGAACAATAAAAAAATTATAGATACGTTGGAGACGTGTCGACATCCCCAAGCTTAATTCCTCCTCGTCCTCGAGTAGATAAATGATAAAAACAGAATTTTTTATGTGGAATGCTACCTAACATGTTCATCACATATTCTTTTCTTTGCAGCATGGACATTTGGACTTTTATATGGTTCAAAGCAATAGTCTAGTTTTGACATGAAAATTTCAATACTAAAGCATATCAACAAGCAACCATGTCTTTCAAAATATCAACACTAAAGCAAGTTATTCCTAGCCCATTATGCTCAATCATTGATCCATTCATGAAACACACTCGCATATTAGCTACACCCAATGCTCAAGTACGATCATAGCGCCCCTTAGTTGGTGCTTCATATGAGAAGATGGAGACTCAAAATAAAAATAAAAATTGCATAAAGTAAAAGAAAGGCCCTTCGTAGAGGGAAGTAGGGATTTGTAGAGGTGCCAGAGCTCAAAGTGAAAAAAGTAGAGATAAAACATTTTGGGTGGCATGCTTTTCCTGTCAACAAAAATGATCGAGTAGTTCCCAATACTTTCCATGCTAGATGTATCATAGGCGGTTCCCAAACAGAAAATAAAGTTTATTTATTTTTCCACCATACTTTCGCATTCCACGGTAATCGAATCCACAGGTGCTGTCCATACCAACACTTTCCAAGGAATTTATTATTTGACAACATAAAGTAAATTCATTTTCATTTCGGGACTGGGCATCCCTAATACCTTTGTCGTACTCTCGTGCAATGGCAAGTGAATAAACACTCATCTTGAGAATAACACATCTAGCATGGAAATATATCAGCCACCCCCTACCGTTTCATGAGCGGCACGAGCACACAAAAGAGAAATTTATTTTGAAGATTAGAGATGCCACATACAAATTTGCTTAGAACGGCAGGGAAATACCGCATATAGGTAGGTATAGTGGACTCATGTGGCAAAACTAGGTTTAAGGATTTTGGATGCACAAGTAGTGATCATACTTAGAGTAAATGAAGGCTAGCAAAAGATTGGTAAGCATCCAACCAAGAAATGAAAAATCTCATAAGCAAGCATTAAGGATAACTAACACCGAATAATGCACCACAAGTAGGATATAATTTCATTGCATAACTATTGACTTTCGTTCTTGCATAGGGAATCACAAACCTTAACACCAATATTCTTACTAAAGCATAATTACTCATCAACTTGACTCACATATTATATCAACATATCGCAAAACTAATACAAGGAATCAAGTTTATTTTGTCCAATGATATTCATGAAAGTTTTTATTATATCCCTCTTGAATATTTATCACTTTGGGACTAATTTCATATGTTGCTTTTGATAGCTCAAACAAATCTAGGTGAAGAACATGAGCATAAAATTTTCTTCTCTCAAAATAATTGAAGTGAAGAAAGAGAGAATTTCTTAATTTTTTTTACTAACTCTCAAATAAATCTAAGTGAAGCATGAGAGTACTTCTAACAAGTCATAATGTAATTTTGGCTCTCTCAAATAAGTGTGTCCAGAAAGGATAGATGACTTAAAACAAAAAGAAAAACAAGAAAAGACTCATATCATACAAGACGCTCCAAGCAAAACTCATGATATGTGACGAATAAAAATATAGCTCCAAGTAAAATACCGATGGTCATTAGAAGAAAGTGGGGATGCCACTCGGCCATTCCCAAGCTTAGTTGCTTGCTTCTATTTTAGATACTAGCTTGGGATGCCATGGGGCATCCCCAAGCTTAGGATCTTCTTACTCCTTGTTCCTCCATCCATCGTGATCTCACCCAAAACTTGAAAACTTCAATCACACAAAACTCAACAAAACCTTTGTGAGATCCGTTAGTATAACAAAGCAAATCACTACTATAACTACTATTGCAAACCCATTGATATTTTACATTTGCATTATATGTAATGTATTCCAACTTTCCTATTGCTTATAACCTCCAATACAAACCATAGATTCATCGAAATAAGCACACAACACAAAGAAAATAGAATCATTCAAAAATAGAACAGTTTGTAGTAATCAGAGAACTTTGTTTACTTCTGTAACTCCAAAAATTCTAAAGAATTAGGACAACGTGTTCAATTTGTATATCAATCTTGTGTAAACAATTCAGAGAAAAATCACGTTTCTGTGATTTATGAAAATTATTTTTCTGAGCGCAAAAGTTTCTGTTTTTTAACAAGATCAAATCAATTATCACCCAACATGATCGCAAAGGCTTTGCTTGGCACAAACACTAATTGAAACATAAAAACACAATCATAACGGTAGCATAATTGTGCAAACACTCAACAACAGAATGAAAAAAACACAAAAATACATTTTATTCATTCGGTTGCCTCCCAACAAGCGCTATCGTTTTATGCCCCTAGCTAGGCATAAGATTTTATTGATGCTCACATGAAAAATAAGAATTGCAACAAAGAGAGCATCATGTAGCATGTGACAAACACATTTAAGTCTAACATACTTCCTATGCATAGGAATTTTATAGGCAAACAAATTGTCAAGACAAGAAACATCTAACATATGCAAAGAAGAGGAATAAAACATTGACGATCTCAACATAACGAGAGGCAATTTCGTAACATGAAAATTTATACAACCATATTTTCCTCTATCATAATAATTACATGTAGGATCATATTAAAATTCAACAAAATAACTATCACATAACATTTTCTCTTCATGATCCACATGCATGCAAAGTTGACACTCTTCCAAAATAGAGGGATTATCATCAAATAAAGCCATGACCTCTCCAAGCCCACTTTTATCAAAAAATTCATAAGATCGAATACTCTCCAAATATGTTGGATTATTTTTAGCTAAATTTGACACTCTACCAAACCCACTTTTAATATTATTGCAAGCATATTCATCATGAGGTTTAAATAAATTTTCAAGATCATAAGCATCATTATCACCCCAATCATGATCATTGCAATAAGTAGTGGATATAGCAATATTAGCATCCCCAAGCTTGGAGTTTTGCATATTATTAGAACAGTAGACATCCATAGAATTTATATTAACATCATTGCAATCATGCTTTTCATCCAAGGAGCTATCATGAATCACTTTATAAATTCCTTCTTTTAACACTTCATCACAATTTTCCGATTCATGAATCTCAAGCAAAACTTCATAAAGTTAATCTAGCGCACTGAATTTACTAGCAATTGGTTCATCATAATTGGAACTTTTTGAAAAGATTAGCAAGTGGATGAGGGTCCATAACAATAGATTTTTAGCAAGCAAAGATGCAAGTAAGTAGAAGGCACATGGCAACACAAGCAAACAAGAAATCCGACTAGAAAAAGGCAAACGAAAAAGAGGGGCGAATAAAATGGCAAATTTTGTGAAGAGGATGAGAGGAAATAGAGAGGCAAATGACAAATAATGTAAGCTGCAAGGAGATGATATTTGTGATTAGGAACCTGGTAGATGTTGATGATGTCTCCCCGGCAACGGCGCCAGAAATTCCTTTTGATGTCTGCTTGAACTATGTTGGTATTTCCCCAAAGAGGAAGGGATGATGTGGCACATCAACGGTAGGTATTTCCCTCAGTGATGAGACCAAGGTTATCGAACCAGTAGGAGAACCACGCAAAACCACGTAAACAACTCCTGCACACAAAGAACAAATACTTGCAACCTGACATGTAAAAGGGGTTGTTAGTCCCTTTCGGGTAACGGTGCTAGAAATTGTCAAGTTGACAGGATAAAATTGCAGTGGATTGATAGTTGCAAATAAAAGAAAATAAAATTCGGCAAGGTATTTTGGGGTTTTTGGATTAATAGATCTGATAAAGTTGCAAATAAATCAAAAGGCAAATAGCAAAATAGATCTGAAAGTATATGATAAGAAAATAGACCCGAGGGCCGTAGATTTCACTAGTGGCTTCTCTTGAGAAAAATAGCATACGGTGGGTAAACAAATTACTGTTGGGCAATTGATAGAACTTCAAATAATCATGACAATATCCAGAAATGATCATTATATAGGCATCAAGTCCAAGATTAGTAGAGTGACCCCTGCCTGCATCTACTACTACTACTCCACACATCGACCACTATCCAGCATGCATCTAGTGTATTAAGTTCATGAAAAAACGGAGTAATGCAATAAGAATGCTGACATGATGTAGAAAAGATCTATTTATGTAGAATAGACCCCATCTTGTTATCTTTAATGACAACTGTAAGGGCATATTTATCCCCAAGATGTTTTGGTGATTGATGACAATGCTTTTGCGGACTAATTGTGTGCGTTAAGTTCTTTTAGAGATTCATCCATTGGCACGAAACGATTTCCTCCCCTCCGTGTGTCTTTCAAGACGGTGTAGCTCCTTCGTCTCTCTGTTGGTGGACTAGTTTCGTAGGAGTCACCGTACTATCAAGAGGGGGTCCGCTTTGGTAAGACTAGGGTGGAATCAACATGTACACATCCATTTCACACTCAATGTCTTCCTTCCCGCTACGATGGAGCAGCTCTTCCTTCCGTGTTCCTGCCCTGACCTACCCCAGCGGTAGTACCGCGGTCTTCTGCGGTAGTACCGCCGAAGCAATCTAGCGGTAGTACCGCTCCAGGAGCGGTAGTACCGCTCCCCCGAGCGGTAGTACCGCTTAAGGACTTTGGCCGTAGTACCGCAGCAGTTCCGCGCTAGTACCGCTTCGATTCTCGACCGATGTTTTTCGTGTCGAGTTTTACAGTACTACGTGCGATAGTAGGGGCGGTAGTACCGCTCCAAGCGGTAGTACCGCGCCTTCTACCATGGTAGTACCGCTCTGGGCTGGGTCTCTGATCTCCTCGCCAGCGCGGCAGTACCGCTGGGTGAGAGCGGTAGTACCGCCCTCAGCGGTAGTACCGCCCTGCCCAAGCGGTAGTACCGTCCTGTGCAGGGCTGCTCAGTGGGGTAAGGGTTGGATTTGTTACCCTACTATATAAAGGTGTCTTCTTCCTCCAAGTTGACCTACCTCTTTCCCCCAAAGCTCCATTGTTGCTCCAAGCTCCATTTTCGCCCGATCTCTCTCCCTAGCCAATCAAACTTGTTGATTTGCTTGGGATTGGTTGAAAAGGCCCAGATCTACACATCCACCAAGAAAAATTTGATTTCCCCCACTTATCCCTAGCGGATCTTGTTACTCTTGGGTGTTGAGCACCCTAGACGGTTGAGGTCACCTCGAAGCCATACTCCATTGTGGTGAAGCTTCGTGGTGTTGTTGGGAGCCTCCAAGTGTTGTGGAGATAGCCCCAATCTTGTTTGTAAAGGTTCGGTCGCCGCCTTCAAGGGCACCAATAGTGGAATCATGGCATCTTGCATTGTGTGAGGGCGTGAGGAGAATACGGTGGCCCTAGTGGCTTCTTGGGGAGCATTGTGCCTCCACACCGCACTAACGGAGACGTACTTCCCTTTAAAAGGAAGGAACTTCGGTAACACATCCTCGTCTCCACCGGCTCCACTCTTGGTTATTTCGTGCCTTTACTTTTGCAAGCCTACTTGTGTTACATCCATTGCTTGCTTATGTGCTAGTTGTTATTGCATCATATAGGTTGCTCACTTAGTTGCACATCTAGACAACCTATTTTGTTGCATAGTTTAATTTGGTAAAGAAAAGCTTAAAAATTGTTAGTTGCCTATTCACCCCCCTCTAGTCAACCATATCGATCCTTTCAATTGGTATCAGAGCCTCGTCTCTTTTAAGGACTTTACCGTCCGAAGAGTATGGTTGATGTCGTAGATGAGGTGGGAGAGCACTCCGGTGCGAATCCGATATCATCTACAGGAGATGGGGGTAACTTGATCTCACGTGAGGAATTCAATGTGGCTTTGGAAACATTGAAAACCTCCATGACGACCGAGGTCAAGGACATGTTTAAAGAATTCCTAGAAGGATTAAACAATCTACCTCGCCGATGAATGTGGGTGATCCCACCAACAAGGTGACGGATGCTACCTCCGACAAGGGGGAAGCTAACATTGAAAAGAGTCCTTCTATTAGTGGTAGAAATGGTACCGTCATCTTTGCCCATGTGGAACCCCCAATTTATGGAGGGCCAATCCCCTCCACTCATTTGAATCATGCCAGTCCTCCTCCTAAATATGAGAAACATGAAGATTTTGATTCTTGGGTCTATTGCTTTAAGCATCATTTAAAACATGTGAGCACTAACCTTTGGAGAATCATTGAAGAAGGTTTCTATCCTCATGACCCAAGCAACTTCACCCCTCGAGAAGCCGTGGACAATCAATTCAATGAGAGTGCTCTCTTCATCATCCAAGATGCAATCCTTCCCGAAGATCTCCCTCATCTTCGACCCCATGCCATGGCTAAAGAAGCATGGAAATGTGTCGAGGGTCTCTATCGAGGTAGTGCTAGCATTCAACGCTCCAACTATGAAGTGGTGCAAGATGAAGCCGATGAGTTTGCAATGAAAGAAGATGAAGAACCTCGTGAGCTCTTTCGAAGAGTGACCAAACTCGCGGTCGCACTCCAAGATCATGGAAGCAAGGACACGGATGACAATTGGATCAAGCAAAAGTTCCTCAAGGCCATGATGCCCTACAACAAGGCCATGTCCTCCGTCATTCGTCAACGACCGGACTTCCACTCCATGACCTCAAGTGAAGTGTTGGATGAGTTCATTGCAATGAGCATCTTGGACAAGACCGCCGACAATGCGGTGCTCCGTTCTCAAAGGGCAAAGAAGCCCAACCTTGCTTTGAAGGCCAAGGTTATTATGGAAGAAGAGGAAGAAGTGGAAGATGAGGAAAGCAACCCTGAAGACACCAAATTTGATTACCATGAGCACATGGCCCTTGCTTCAAGACAATTTTGGAGCAAGAAGAGTTCAAGACCCAACTTCAACAAGAACAACTCAAGTGGCGTCAAGGGCAAGCAACGAGTTAGAACTTGCTTCAACTGTGGCAATGTGAGCCATTGCGTTGCGGATTGTCCTTACGAGAAGCGGGAAGACAATGGTGGCAAGTTCATCCGAAAAGACAAAGCCAAGTCCTTTCCCAACAAGAACAACTTCGCCAAGAAGACTCCCACTCGTGGGTTGGTGGTTTAAGAAGAATACCAAGAGGATGACGATGATGATGAAAATGAAGAAGATATGGCCATGGCATCCGTTGCCATTGCTACTACTCCCCGAGTGTCTCTCTTTGATTCACCCAACGAAAACATCACCGCCAAATGCCTCATGGCTAAAGCTTCAAACAAGGTAACCCCCAACATTAAAACCACCATCATTACTAATCCCTCCATGGAGGAGTGCATTGATGAACATGATGGGTCTAATGAAGAAGTGAATGAGTTTGAGTCTTTTATGAGTAAGCTCAAGGGCAAGTCCAAGAAGCATTTTGTTGCTCTCTTGGAACAACTTGGTGAGGCCAATGACATGATCCAGGCTCACGAAGAAACCATCTCTAAGATGGAAGGTCATAGTCGTGACTATGCCGATGAGATATCGGATCTCTCTAATGCTCTTGAGGAAGAGCGTGTGCATCGTTTGACTCTTGAGGAGTCACACAATGATGACCATGCTAAGTTAAAGAAAGATCTTGATCATGCTCTTGTCGTGTCTCGTGTGCTAACTTCCGAGAAGGCTAAACTTGGGGTTGATCATGCTAGACTCAAAGAGGAGTTTGAGATACTTGACAAGGCCCACAAGGTCTTGAAGGGTGCTCACGCTAACCTCAAGGAGTCTCATGCTCAACTCCAAGTTAAGCTAATCAAGGAAAAGGCCACCTTTCCTCACATGGTATTAATTGATAATGCATGTGCCACTAACCCGTGTTGTGAGCATGTGCATCTTGTGGAGGAGAATGCCAAGTTGAAAGATCAACTTGAGAAAGGCCTTGTGACATGCATTCAAGGTGAGAAGAACCTCAATGACCTTTTGAGCAATCAAAAGGAAGTTGTGGCCAAGGAAGGAATTGGGTTTGCACCCAAGTCCAAGAGCAAGAAGAAGAAGAACAACAAGACCAAACGTCCTCCTTCTCTCAAGCAAACGTTTGTGAAAGAAGGAGAGGGTGCTCCTAAGGAGAAGAAGGAAAAAGTGAAGGGAGTTGACATCCAAAAGGGCAAAAGCATGTCCTCAAACAAAGCCGGCGACTTTAACCCGTCATATATGTTGTGCCGTGCTAGTGATGGACATGTTTATGCTAAATTCGTTGGTTCTCCTTATGAGTACATTGAATGGTCTATTTGGGTTCCCAAGACCCTTGTTACTAACATCAAAGGACCCATTACAAAATGGGTACCTAAAACCAAGCATTGATCTCTTGTAGGTGTTTGCTTCCGGTGGGGGATCATGGTTGCTCGATAGTGGAGCAACAAATCATATGACCGGGAGCAAGGACTTGGTGGTGGACGTGCAAGAGATTCCATCTATGCCCACCAATGTCGAGTGGGGTGATGCATCACATTCTAAGGTATTGGGTCTCGGCAAGGTTGTCATTTCTCATGATCTAACGATCGAGAAAGTCATGCTTGTTGAGTCCCTTGCATACAATTTGCTTTCCGTTCGTCAACTTGAACTCATGGGTTTTGCTACATTCTTTGACATTGATACCGTGGCCCTCTTGTGGAGCAAGACTCTTAAAGTAGCCTTTGTTGGGCATGTCGAGAACGGTCTCTATGTGATTAACTTTTTGGAGCGACCCACTAAGACCGCGACATGCCTAATGGCTAAAGTTGACGTGGGATGGCTTTGGCATCGCCGTTTAGCCCACGTCAATATGAGATCTTTGCAAAGTCTTCTCAAGGGGGACCATGTCCGTGGACTAACAAATGTTAGTTTTGCCAAAGATCGTGCTTGCAGTTCTTGTATCAAAGGAAAGCTTCATGAAAAGGCTCACCCTCCATCAACCATCATTTACTCGAAGAGACCCTTGGAGCTCCTTCACATGGATCTCTTTGGGACTCCATCTTTTGATAGTCTTGGAGGTAGAAAGTATTGCTTGGTGATTGTGGATGACTATTCAAGATACACTTGGGTATACTTCTTCAAGAGGAAGAGTGAGACTCAACAAACCGTCATCGACTTTGCAAATGAAGCTCAACGTCAACACAATGCAAAGATCTTGACAATAAGAAGCGACAATGGCACCGAGTTCAAGAACTACACCTTGGATGAGTTTCTTAGTGATGAGGGGATCAAGCACCAATATGCTGCTCCATACACCCCTCAACAAAATGGTGTTGCGGAGAGGAAGAACCGGACGTTGATGGATGCGGCTAGGACAATGATGGCGGAGTTCAAGTCTCCATACAACTTTTGGGCCGAAGCCATCAACACCGCATGTCATGCATCCAATCGGCTCTATCTTCGCAAAGGCTTGAACAAGACTCCTTATGAGATACTCACCGGCAACAAGCCCAACCTCAAGTACTTCCGGGTGTTCGGTTGTAAGTGTTTCATTCTCAAGAAAGGTGTTCGTTTGTCTAAATTTGAGGCTAGAGCTCATGAGGGCATATTTGTTGGTTATGCTACAAACTCTCATGCTTACCGTGTCCTCAACAAGTCCACCGGACTCATTGAGGAGACGTGTAACATGGAGTTTGACGAAAATAACGGCTCCCAAGTGGAGCAAAGTGGTACTTGTGATGTAGGTGATGAAATTCCTCCCCAAGCCATAAGAAGAATGGGTATTGGTCAAATTCTACCCATTGAGGAACCCCTTGTGGCCGAAGGAGAAGGACAATGCTCTACTCAAGTAGAGCCATCACCTCATCAAGACCCACACGCTTCCGAAGAACAAAGTGAAGGCCCTCAACCTCGTGAAGAAGACCAAGGGCAAGATCAACCTCAAGATGGTGGTGAACCTCTAAATGATGCCCAAGGTCAAATTCTCCCCCTCGAGCAAGTTCAAGATCAAGAGCAAGCTCAAGATCAAGAACAAGCTCAAGACGGCGCTCAAGATGATCAAGTCAACCCTCCTCCTTCCACATCCGAGGAGGAATTAGAGCGTCGTGCCGCGAAGATTGCTTCCAAGCTCACCACCCAAGGCCATCTCATGGAAAATGTGGTTGGAAGCCTAAGAAAGGGGGTAAGCACTCGTAGACAATTAGCAAACTATTGTGAACATCATGCGTTTGTCTCTTGTGTTGAACCCCAAAAGGTCTATGAGGCGCTCGAAGACTCGAATTGGCTCAATGCCATGCATGAAGAACTCAACAACTTCGAGTACAACAAAGTATGGAGATTGGTGCCAAGGCCATCGGGAGACCACAACGTCATTGGTACCAAATGGATCTTCAAGAACAAGCAAGATGCTCATGGGAACATCGTTCGCAACAAGGCAAGATTGGTAGGACAAGGCTACTCCCAAGTCGAGGGTATCGACTATGGTGAAACCTTTGCTCCCGTTGCTTGTCTTGAATCCATACGTTTGTTGATTGCCTATGCTTCCCATCACAACTTTAAGTTGCAACAAATGGATGTGAAAAGTGCTTTTCTTAATGGTCCTATTAATGAGTTGGTCTATGTCAAGCAACCCCCTAGGTTCGAGGATCCCTACTTTCCGGATCATGTGTATCAACTCGATAAGGCACTCTATGGCCTTAAACAAGCCCCACGTGCATGGTATGACCACCTTACCGAGTTGTTACAAGATCGTGGATTTGAGGTGGGGCTAATCGACCCCACTCTTTTTACTAAGAAGGTCAAAGGGGAGTTGTTTGTATGCCAACTATATATTGATGATATTATCTTTGGATCTCCTAACAAAGCTTTCAATGAGGAATTTGCCGCTCTCATGACCTCCAAGTTCAAGATGTCTTCGATGGGAGAGTTGAAGTTCTTCCTTGGTTTTGACATCAAACAAAGAAGAGAAGGAACCTTCATCAACCAAGCCAAATACACTCAAGACATGCTTAAAAGATTCAAGCTAAGTGATGTCAAGCCTGCTACTACACCAATGCCTACCAAGTGCCAACTTGACATCGATCCCAATGGTAAAGCGGTGGATCAAAAGGTATATCGCTCCATGATTGGCTCCTTGCTTTACCTTTGTGCATCTAGACCGGATATCATGTTGAATGTGGGGATGTGTGCACGGTTTCAAGCCGCACCGAAGGAAAGTCACTATGTGGCGGTCAAGCGAATCTTTCGATATTTGGCTCATACCCCAAACTTTGGCTTATGGTACCCAAGAGGAGCAAACTTCAAGCTTGAAGGATTTACTGATTCTGATTGGGCGGGAGACAAAGTGGATAGGAATTCCACTTCCGGAGGGTGCCAGTTTCTTGGGTGCTCTTTGGTGAGTTGGTCTTCCAAGAAGCAAAGTTGTGTGTCTCTCTCGTCCACCGAAGCGGAGTATGTGGCGGCCGGTAGTTGTTGTGCACAACTCTTATGGATGAGGCAAATGTTAAAGGAATATGGTGTCATTTGTGACAAACTGCCTGTTTGGTGTGACAACGAAAGTTCCATCAAGATTTCTCTCAACCCGGTGCAACACTTCAAGACAAAGCATATTGAGATTCGGTATCATTTCATCCGGGATCACATTAGGCGTGGGGAGATCGAGCTCAAGTATGTCAACACTCATGATAACCTTGCAGATATTTTCACGAAGCCCCTGGATGAAGCAAGATTTCGTGAGTTAAGGCATGAGCTAAATATCATTGATTCGAGCAATGTGACTTGAACCCTTGCACCCCCACCACACTCATCTTGTTGTCTAGTTTAGGTGTAGGCATGGACATAGGGGGAGTGTTGTTCTCTCAATGAACTCTCCCTCCCCCCATTATGCATAAATCGATCAACTCTTTCACATTAGCCATTTTTGATGGTGCTTGTGCTTCAAAGACGAGTTTTGGTCATGGGCCCAAGGATAATTCTTCGCGGTGCCATATCAATTGACTCAAACATAGGTGGCTCCGGCCACCGCCCTCTCTTGAGAGAGGACAAAGCTCGCTCTGTTTCTTGTGTTTTTTTGTTTGAGTGGTTTCTGGTCCGTTGCGTGTGTGTGTGTTGCCTTGTTGGTCTTCTCTTTCTCTTTGTTTTCCTTTCAGTCTTCTTGGAGTTTTAGCCGTTGGTCTAGAAGTCGTGCGGTTGCTGAAGCGGTACTACCGCTGGTGGCGAGCGGTACTACCGCCCTCCAGCATGGTACTACCGCTCGGGGGAGCGGGCAGGGGGTTATATCGGGGGCAGGGGGAGTTTCTTCTCCCCCATACCCATTTGCTCGCCTCCCCTCACTTTGTTCCTCTCTCTCTTAAGCACCGGCGCCGCGGGAGGGCTCCGGCGGATCTCCCTCTCCGGGGTGCTCCTCTCCATTCCCTTCAGTGGAGTCGATCCAAACCTTGTCCTCTTGCCATGGATGCCGGTATTGCCCCCATTCCCTGTTTCTTTTTGTCTATATTTCCAATCTAGCGTCTTAGGGGCAATAGCAATTGCATCTCTAGATTTTTGGCCAGATCTAGGCTTGAGTAGGATGGAGAATGCTTCTAGACAGTGTGGATTAGTGTTGGGTTGGAGTATTTTTGAATTTGGTAGGATGGTAGTACCGGATCTGACCACGGCAGTTGGAACCAGCTGTTTTCCCCGCCTCGAGCGGTACTACCGCTCTCCCCAGAGCGGTACTACCGCTTGGAGTGGTACTACCACTCGGAGGTCGCGGTACTACCTCCCTCTACCAATTTCCACCATATTCCTACCTTTCAGTGATCCTTTTTGCTCGTTTTTTTGTGGCTTATGCTCGTTCTTTCTGGTTGTTTGCGTGTTCTTGTGTGTGGTTCTAGGTGATGAGGTCCCTGAGCCTCAGGCTCGTCGTGTCAACCCCGGTCATGCCACGTCCAAGCACTACCGCACCACCGAGCCTGCCGGAGGTTCTTCAAGTGCTCCACCTCCACCTCAACTCCAGAAGAAGCCTGGGGTCAAGCCTAAGCCAGGTAAAACCGTGCCAGAAATGCCGCCAAAGGAGTTCTGGGCAAGGCGCCGCCGCAACCCGTATGAGGCAGACCAAGATCCCACTTTGGTCAACTGTCCATTCTGGAACAGGTTCCAGTTTGCCATCTTCTTCGATGTTCTCAAAGCCAAGAAGAACCTCTATGTCAACGTGCACTCCATCGACACCGACCATATGAAGCAAGATCCTGAATACTTTGGTGAAGCTCTTCAGATGTGCACACAACTGAATATTCTTGGGATCATGCAATTCAACAAGGACTATGATGCTGATATTGTGGCCCAATTCTATGCCACGGTTCACCTTGGGACTGATGAGGACAGGACACTGACCTGGATGACCAATGGCAAGTTGCTTTCAGTCAAGTGGAAAGCGTTCATGGAGTTGATTGGGGTGCAAGATCTAGGTCTTGAATCTTCTGTTGGCTTTCACCCTCACGGCCGCCCCAATGCCACTCACAAGCAAGCTCTATGGCCCTACTGCACTTTGAGGATCAACCCTGAGACAAAGAAGGAAACCTATGAGCTGCCTGCCTATCTGGATATCCTTCACCGCATCTTCAGAGAGACTCTTTTCCCTCGTATCGGGAATCTGGACCAGGTTCACTCCTATCTCATGGACATGCTTCTTTTCTGCCAGCGTGAGAAGGGACATCACACCGGAGAGTCCTTGGATATCTCTCATGTTATGTGGTCTGAGCTGCTATCTGCTATCTCCGAGCGCAAGTGCCCGATTTATGGTCCGTTCATCATGCTGCTCATTGAGAAGGCCTGGGATCGTGTCTATCCCCAGGTGTTACTGGAGACTGGAGAGTTGATCTCTCACGATGTCAAGCGTCTGAGGAAGAAGGATAACTGGGGCACTCAGGCCCCTAGGACTGGAGTTCCTTCGTCTGCTACTGCCATGGAGACCGAGGAGGAGACTGGGGCTGATGATGATGATGATGACTACATGCCTTCTGAGGCAGAGCCCTCTTGGGCAAAGAGGCTCAAGCTCAAGATGAAGAAGTTGTTCTGCATGGAGTCTCACGGTCAGTACATGACTCATGTGGCTGAGAAGAAGGCCTGAGGTCGCCACAAGGAGCTCATGCGTCAGTTGGGTGCTACAGTTAACAGTGGGTCTGAGGACCAGCTTACCGAGGAGGAGGAGTGGATTCAGCTGCACTGCCCGTGGACCGATTCTGATGCCGAGCACTTCCAGTCTGAGGACGGTGGCGCCGATGATCCCGCTGTGCTCTGATGTGTGTGTCCCTCATTTGCTCTCACCTGGAGCCGTAGCAACACTCCCTCTCCTTTTTGGTGTCTCGATGCCAAAGGGGGAGAGAGTTTAGGTATTTGCGATTTGTGTCTTCCGTCTTTTGTGTTCGTGTTCTCCTCGCATTTGCTTTGTTTGGTTTGTCTGTGAGACCTAAGTTCGAGTCATATGGTGTGAGACATATGCTACCTTATCTTTCCAGTATCATTATCTATGTCACTATCTAGATTATGAGTTGCTTGCTTTTCTTGTTAAGTCATCTATGCTGCTCTCATATACCTTGCTTAGATTGTTGGTCTCTAAAATGTAGGGGGAGCATTGATCCTAGTATGTGTGCCGTGCAGTCCAAAGCACTTATCTAGATAGCACACATCTAGGGGCAGCCCATCTACATTTTAGGACGGTGGGTTTTGTGCGCTTACTCTATATCATGCTTGTGCAAATCCTGTATTGTCATCAATCCACCAAAAAGGGGGAGATTGTAAGGGCATATTTATCCCCAAGATGTTTTGGTGATTGATGACAATGCTTTTGCGGACTAATCGTGTGCGTTAAGTTCTTTCAGAGATTCATCCATTGGCACGAGACGATTTCCTCCCCTCCGTGTGTCTTTCAAGACGGTGTAGCTCCTTCGTCTCTCTGTTGGTGGACTAGTTTCGTAGGAGTCATCGTACTATCAAGAGGGGATCCGCTTTGGTAAGACTAGGGTGGAATCAACACATACACATCCATTTCACACTCAATGTCTTCCTTCCCGCTGCGATGGAGCAGCTCTTCCTTCCGTGTTCCTGCCCTGACCTACCCCAGCGGTAGTACCGCGGTCTTCTGTGGTAGTACCGCCGAAGCACTCTAGCGGTAGTACCGCTCCAGGAGCGGTAGTACCGCTCCACAGCGGTAGTACCGCTCCCCCGAGCAGTAGTACCGCTTAAGGACTTCGGCCGTAGTACCGCAGCAGTTCTGCGCTAGTACCGCTTCGATTCTCGACCGATGTTTTTTGCGTCGAGTTTTACGGTACTAGGTGCGGTACTAGGGGCGGTAGTACCTCTCCAAGCGGTAGTACCGCGCCTTCTACCACGATAGTACCGCTCTGGGGCTGGGTCTCTGATCTCCTCGCCAGCGCGGCAGTACCGCTGGGTGAGAGCGATAGTACCACCCTCAGCGGTAGTACCGCCCTGCCCAAGCGGTAGTACCGCCCTGTGCGGGGCTACTCAGTGGGGTAACGGTTGGATTTGTTCCCCCACTATATAAAGGTGTCTTCTTCCTCCAAGTTGACCTGCCTCTTTCCCCCAAAGCTCCATTGTTGCTCCAAGCTCCATTTTCGCTCGATCTCTCTCCCTAGCTAATCAAACTTGTTGATTTGCTCGAGATTGGTTGAGAAGGCCCAGATCTACACATCCACCAAGAGAAATTTGATTTCCCCCACTTATCCCTAGCGGATCTTGTTACTCTTGGGTGTTGAGCACCCTAGACGGTTGAGGTCACCTCGAAGCCATACTCCATTGTGGTGAAGCTTCGTGGTGTTGTTGGGAGCCTCCAAGTGTTGTGGAGATAGCCCCAATCTTGTTTGTAAAGGTTCGGTCGCCGCCTTCAAGGGCACCAATAGTGGAATCACGGCATGTCGCATTGTGTGAGGGCGTGAGGAGAATACGGTGGCCCTAGTGGCTTCTTGGGGAGCATTGTGCCTCCACACCGCTCTAACGGAGACGTACTTCCCTTTAAAAGGAAGGAACTTCGGTAACACATCCTCGTCTCCACCGGCTCCACTCTTGGTTATTTCGTGCCTTTACTTTTGCAAGCCTACTTGTGTTACATCCATTGCTTGCTTATGTGCTAGTTGTTATTGCATCATATAGGTTGCTCACTTAGTTGCACATCTAGACAACCTATTTTGTTGCATAGTTCAATTTGGTAAAGAAAAGCTTAAAAATTGTTAGTTGCCTATTCACCCCCCTCTAGTCAACCATATCGATCCTTTCAACAACGATACATATGTGTGGGTTCCCCTACTGTCACTAGGATCAAGCACCGTAAGATCGAACCCATCACAAAACACCTCTTCCCATGGCATGTAAAATCGATCTAGTTGGCCTAACTAAACCAAAGATTCGAAGAAGAAATACGAGGCTATAAGTAATCATGTATACAAGAGATCAAAAGACTCAAATAACTTTCATTGATAAAAACATAGATCTGATCATAAATTCAAAGTTCATTGGATCCCAACAAACACACCGCAAAAAAGAGTTACATCAAATAGATCTCCAAGAGACCATTGTATTGAGAATCAAGAGAGAGACAGAGAGAGAGAGACAAAGAGAGAGAGAGAGAGAGAGAGAGAGAGGAAGCCATCTAGCTACTAACTACAGACCGAAAGGTCTACATTGAACTACTCACGCATCATCGGAGAGGCACCACTGAGGATGATGAACCCCTCCGTGATGGTGTCTAGATTGGATCTATGGTTTCTGGAACTTGCGGCGGCTGGAATTGATTTTTCGTCAACTCCCCTGGGGTTTTTGGAATATTGGGGTATTTATAGGGCAAAGAGGCGGTGCGGGAGGCGGCCGAGGTGGGCACAACCCACCTGGGCACGCCTGGGCCCCCAGGCGCGCCCTGGTGGATTGTACTCCCCTCGGAGCCCCCCTCAGGTACTTTCTTGGCCCATCGTGTGTCTTCTGGTCCATAAAAAATACCAAAAAGTTTCGCTGCCTTTGGACTCCGTTTGGTATTGATTTCCTGTGAAGTAAAAAACAAGCAAAAAACAACAACTGACACTGGGCACTATGTCAATAGGTTAGGCCGAAAAAATGATATAAAGTTGCTATAAAATGATTGTAAAACATCCAAGAATGATAATATAACAGCATGTAACAATAAAAAATTATAGATACGTTGGAGACGTATCAAGCATCAGTAAATGTCATGTATTTATGGTTAATTTTGCATAGAGATTGGAGTTCCAGTTGGATTTGAGCGGAAGCATGTCTTTCTGCTTGAATTTCAGACTGAAGAAGTCGAACAAATTCGTGTGGCGACTTCATCGAGCTTGTGTCACTGAGTAAGTTCGACACTACATCAAGACACGACTTTGTGGTTGTATCCCTACCCTAAAGAGGTGTTGCCTTCTTCTCTGGAATATATATTAGAGGGACAAACATGGGTTTGTCTCACTATCATTGTGGAAGTTCTTCGTAGCATCAGTGCTGTCACCCTGAAAGAGAAACAAGTAGGTAGATAACATGTTTTGCACGTATAAGCAGCAGCGATGTCAATTCATCTCACTTCTTTGTCAGAAAGAAAGAGACATGGTTTAAAATAGCATTAACATAATAGGCATTGTTTATAGTTAAGACAACAGGAAATGGCATTGTGCAGGAGCGGTCAACTTCACCATACCACTGGATTACATATCAAGAACACAAGCATAAATTTAATGCTAAACAACGTATAAGCATGAATGATGAGTGTACTGTCAATTTATACCATTTCAGATTGGTAAATAAAGACACATGAGTTAAATAACATTGATATAACATGGCATTTTTCATAGTTGAGACATAGCAGGATATGACATTGTGCTAGAGTTGGTAGTTTCACCACACCACTGGATTATAGATCAAGAACGCAAGCATACACACAGTGCTAAAGAAGATAACTTGCTATGTTTAGTTTAATTTACATGGTATGAATAAGGAACTATGTTGTACAACTAAAGACTGGAATTGAGAAGGACAAACTTATGTTTATGTACTTCTTCGTTATAAACTTTGAACAAGCAGTTTGATGCAGACGAAAAAAATAAACAGCATTTGCACTCATAGCTATCCAAATATACTCAACAAAGTTTGAAGGCTCGAGGAGGACAAACTTACATCAGGAGTGAAGACCGGCTCTATAAAATCCGTGTCCATATTGATGGGGGGGGGGGGAATTCAAGAAGTTTACCGCACACTCTTCTTCAAGAGCATTTCGTTTATTCTACATTTTGTTAAGAGTAAATATACATGTGAAAATATAGGAACAAATGGCGATTGTTTAACCTAAGATGCAGAGTACAAACGTGAAGGAAATATGCCCTAGAGGCAATAATAAAGTTGTCATTTTATATTTCCTTATTTCATGATAAATGTTTATTATTCATGCTAGAATTGTATTAATCGGAAATTTGATACATGTGTGGATACATAGACAAAATACTGTGTCCCCCTAGTAAGCGTCTACTAGACTAGCTCATTGATCAAAGATGGTTAAGTTTCCTAACCATAGACAAGTGTTTCCTTTGATAAACGGGATCACATCATTAGGAGAATGATGTGATGGACAAGACCCATTCATTAGCTTAGCAGTATCAAATACATCTTCCTTTGACTAAGAGATTATGCAACTCCCGGATACCGGAGGAATACCTTGTGTGCTATCAAACATCACAACATAACTGGGTGATTATAAAGATGCTCTACAGGTATCTCCAAGGTGTTTGTTGAGTTGGCATAGATCGAGATTAGGATTTATCACTCCGAGTATTGGAGAGGTATCTTTGGGCCCTCTCGGTAATGTACGTCATAAGAATAATTGCAAGCAACGTGACTAATGAGTTAGTTGCAGGATGATGCATTACGGAACAAGTAAAGAGACTTGTTGGTAACGAGATTGAACTAGGTGTGAAGATACGGACGATTGAATCTCGGGCAAGTAACATACAGATGGACAAAGGGAATAATGTATGTTGCCATAACGATTCAACCGATAAAGATCTTTGCACAATATGTGGGAGCCAATATGAGCATCCAGGTTTCGCTATTGGTTACTGACTGGAGAGGTGTCTCAGTAATGTCTACGTAGTTCTCGAACCCGTAGGGCCTGCACGCATAACGTCCGATGGCGATATTGGATTATATGAGTATGTGATTTGGTTACCGAATGTCGTTGGGAGTCCCGGATGAGATCACGGACATAACGAGGAGTCTCAAAATGGTCTAGAGGTAAAGATTGATATATAGGACGATGGTATTCGGACACCGGAAGTGTTTCGGGAAGCACAGGCTACTTATCGGGTCACCGGAAGGGGTTCCGGGCACCCCCGGCAAAAGATATGGGCCTTATGGGCCAAGAGGGGAAACACACCAGCCACAAAGGGGCTGGTCCGCCCCCCATATGGGCTGGAGAAATTGGAGAAGGAGGAAACAAAAAAGGGAATATGATTCCCCTTCCCCCTCTTCCCTTCCTACTCCAAATAGGAAGAGGAGGGGGGTCGGCCGAATTGGGAGAAGACCCCAAGTAGGATTCCTCCTACTTGGGGCGCCCCCTTGGCTGCCTCTCCTCCCCTCCAACCTATATATATGTGGGGAGGGGGGCACCTACAACACACAACATCAACTGTTAGCCGTGTGCGGCGCCCCCCTCCACAGTTTACACCCCCAGTCATATTCTCACGGTGCTTAGACGAAGCCCTGCGCAGATCACATCACCATCACTGTCACCACGCTGCCGTGCTGACAGAACTCTCCTCGACACCTTTGCTGGATCAAGAGGACGAGGGACGTCATCGAGCTGAACATGTGCACACCTCGGAGGTGTCGTATGTTTGGTACTTGATCAACCAGAGCTAGAAGAAGTTTTACTACATCAACCGCGTTGTCAAATGCTTCCGCTTTCGGTCTATGAGGGTACATAGACACACTCTCCCCCTCTCATTGCTATGCATCTCCTAGATAGATCTTGCAAGAATGTAGGATTGTTTTTAAAATTGCACGCTACGTTCCCCAACAGTGGCATGCGAGCCAGGTCTATGCATAGATGATATGCACAAGTAGAACACAAAGAGTTGTGGGCGGTGATCATCATTTTGCTTACCACCAATGTCTTATTTTGATTCGACGGTATTGTTGGATGAAGCGGCCTGGACCAACCTTACATGACTACGTTGATGAGACCGGCTCCACCAACAGACAGTCAACTAGTTTTGCATAAAGGTGGCTGGCGGGTGTCTGTTTCTCCTACTTTAGTTGAATCGAATTTGACTGCGGTCGGTCCTTGTTGAAGGTTAAAACAGCAAACTTGATAAATCACCGTTGTGGTTTTTGTGCTGTAGGAAAGAACGATTCTTGCTAGAAGCCCATAGCATCCACGTAAAACTTGCAACAACAAAGTAGAGGACGTCTAACTTGTTTTTGCAAGGCATGTTGTGATGTGATACGTTCAAGACATGATGTGATACACGTTATTGTATGAGATGATCATGTTTTGTAAAAGTTATCGGCAACCGACAAGAGCCTTATGGGTGTCTCTTTATTGTATGAAATGCAAACGCCACGTAATTGCTTTACTTGATCAGTATGTGTTAGCGATAGTTGTAGAAGCAATAGCTGGCGAGACGACCACGACGCAACGATGGAGATCAAGGTGTCGAGCCGGTGACAATGGAGATCACGACGATGCTTTGGAGATGGAGATCAAAAGCACAAGATGATGATGGCCATATCATGTCACATATTTTGATTGCATGTGATGTTTATCTTTTATACATATTATTTTGCTTAGTATGACGGTAGCATTATATGATGATCCCTTAACTAAAATCTGAAGGTATAAGTGTTCTCCCTGAGTATGCACCGTTGCGACAATTCTTCATGGTGAGACACCACGTGATGATTGGGTGTGATAGGCTCTACGTTCACATACAACAGGTGCAAGACAGTTTTCCACATGCGGAATACTCAGGTTAAACATGACGAGCCTAGCATGTACAGACATGGCCTCAGACACTAGAGACCGAAAGGTCGAACGTGAATCATATAGCAGATATGATCAACATAGAGATGTTCACCATTGATGAATACTTCATCTCACATGATGATCGGACAAAGTTTAGTTGATTTGGATCACATATCATTTAGACGACTTGAGGGATGTCTATCTAAGTGGGAGTTCTTAAGTAATTTGATTAGTTGAACTTTAATTTATCATGAACTTAGTCCTGATAGTATTTGCAAATTATGTTGTAGATCAATAGCTCGCGTTGTAGCTCCCCTATGTTTTTTGATATGTTCCTAGAGAAAACTAAGTTGAAAGATGATAGTAGCAATGATGCAGACTGGGTCCATGATCTGAGGATTATCCTCATTGATGCACAGAAGAACTATGTCCTTAATGCACCGCTAGGTGACAGACCTATTGCAGGTGCAGATGCAGACGTTATGAACATTTGGCAAGCTCGATATGATGGCTACTTGATAGTTTAGTGCACCATGCTTTACGGCTTAGAACTGGGAATTCAAAAACTTTTTGAATGCCACGGAGCATATGAGATGTTGCAAGAGCTGAAATTGGTATTTCAGACTCATGCCCGTGTCGGGAGGTATGAGACCTCTGACAAGTACTTTGCCTACAAGATGGAGGAGAATAGCTCAGCCAGTGAGCATGTTCTCAGAATGTCTGGGTACTACAATAGCTTGAATCAAGTGGGAGTTAATCTTCCAGATAAGATAGTAATTAACAGAGTTCTATAGTCACTATCACCAAGCTACTAGAACTTCGTGATAAACTATAATATGCAAGGGATGACGAAAATGATTCCCGAGCTCTCCGCGATGCTGAAATCAGAAAAAGTAGAAATCAAGAAGAGCATCAAGTGTTGATGGCTAACAAGACCACTAGTTTCAAGAAAAAGGATAAGGGAAAGAAAGGGAACTTCAAGAAGAATGGCAAGCAAGTTGTCACTCCCGTGAAGAAGCCCAAAGCTGGACCTAAGCCTGAAACTGAGTGCTTCTACTACAAAGGAAATGGTCACTAGAAGCGGAACTACCCCAAATATTTGGCGGATAAGAAGGATGGCAAAGTGAACATAGGTATATTTGATATACATGTTATTGATGTGTACCTCACTAGTACTCGTAGTAGCCCCTGGGTATTTGATACCTGTTCGGTTTCTAAGATTAGTAACTTGGAATAGGAGTTGCAGAATAAATGGAGACTAGTTGAGGGTGAAGTGATGATGTGTGTTGGAAGTGGTTCCAAGATTGATATGCTCATCATCGCACACTCCCTATACTTTTGGGATTAATGTTGAACCTAAATAAATGGTATTTGGTGTTTTGTGTGGAGCATGAACAAGATAGGATTGTGTTTATTGCAATACGATTATTCATTTAAGACAGAGAATAGTTGTTATTCTGTTTACATGAATAAAACGTTCTATGGTCATACACCCAATGCTAATGGTTTATTGAATCTCGATCGTAGTGATACACATATTCATAATAATGATGCCAAAAGATGCAAAGTTGATAATGATAGTGCAACATACTTGTGGCACTGCCGTTTAGGTCATATTGGTGTAAAGCGCATGAAGAAACTCCATGCTGATGGGATTTTGGAATCACTTGATTATGAATCATTTGATACTTGTGAACTGTGCCTCATGGGAAAGATGACAAAAACTACGTTCTCCGGAACAATGGAGCGTGCCAATGACTTATTGGAAATAATACATACCGATGTATGCGGTCCGATGAGTGTTGAGGCACGCGGCGTGTATCATTGTTTTCTAACCTTCACAGATGATTTGAGCAGATATGTGTATATCTACTTAATGAAACACAAGTCTGAAACATTTGAAAAGTTCAAAGAATTTCAGAGAGAAGTGGAGAATCATCGTAACAAGAAACTAAAGTTTCTACGATCTGATTGCGGAGGCGAATATTTGAGTTACGAGTTTGTCCTTCATTTAAACAGTGTGGAATAGTTTCACAACTCACGCCACCTGGAACACCACAGCGTAATGGAGTGTCCGAACGTCGTAAATGTACTATATTAGATATGGTGCGATCTATGATGTCTCTACCAATTTACCACTATCGTTTTGGGGTTATGCATTAGAGACAACTGTATTCACGTTAAATAGGGCACTGTATAAATCCGTTGAGACGACACTGTATGAACTGTGATTTAGCAATAAACCTAAGCTGTCGATTTTTAAAGTTTGGGATTGTGACACTTATGTCAAAAGGCTTGAACTTGATAAGCTCAAACCCAAATCGAAGAAGTGCGTCTTCATAGGATACCCTAAGGAAACAATTGGGTACACCTTGTACCACAGATCCGAAGGCAAGATCTTTGTTGCCAAGAATGGAACCTTTCTAGAGAAGGAGTTTCTCTTGAAAGAAGTGAGTGGGAGGAAAGTAGAACTTGATGAGGTAATTGTACCTTCTCTCAATTTGGAAAGTAGCTCATCAGAGAAATCCATTCCCGTGATGCCTACACCAACTAGAAAGGAAGTTATTGATGATGATCATGAAACTTCAGATCAAGTTACTACCGAACCTTGTAGGTCAACCAGAACACAATCGACACCAGAGTGGTATGGTAATCCTGTTTCGGAAGTCATGTTACTTGACCATGGCGAACATATGAACTATGAAGAAGCTATGATGAGCCCAGATTCCGATAATGGCTTGAGGCCATGAAATCTGAGATAAGATCCATCTATGAGAACAAAGTGTGGACTTTGGTGGATTTGCCCGATGATTAGCGAGCCATAGAGAATAAATGGATATTCAATAAGAAGACTAATGTTATTGGTAATGTTACTGTCTACAAAGCTCGACTTGTCGCAAAAGGTTTTCGACAAGTTCAAGGAGTTGACTACAATGAGACTTTCTCACCCGTAGCAATGCTTAAGTCTGTCCGAATCATGTTTGTAATTGCCGCATTTTATGATTATGAAATCTGGCAAATGGAAGTCAAAACTACATTCCTTAATGGATTTCTTAAAGAAGAGTTGTATATGATGCAAACAGAAGGTTTTGTCGATCCTAAAGGTGCTAACAAAGTGTGCAAGCTCTAGGGATCCATCTATGGACTAGTGCAAGCATCTCGGAGTTGGAATATATGCTTTGATAAGGAGATCAAAGCATATGGTTTTATATGGACTTTTGGAGAAGCCTGTATTTACAAGAAAGTGAGTGGGAGCTCTGTAGCATTTCCAATATTATATGTGGATGACATATTATTGATTGGAAATGATGTAGAATTTCTGGATAACATTAAATGATACTTGAATAAAAGTTTTTCAATGAAAGACCTTGATGAAGCTGCTTATATATTGGGCATCAAGATCTATAGAGATAGATCAAGACGCTTAATAGGACTTTCACAAAGCACATATCTTGGTAAAGTTTTGAAAAAGTTCAAAATGGATCAGTCAAAGTGTCGGGGGAAACGAACACCTATGGAATCACAGGAATCCCTTCTACGGTTGGCAGGGAGAGGAGCTGCACGAAGAGCAGGTCTACCGATCGGCGCGAGGGAATTTTTACCCAGGTTCGGGCCGCACTGGTGCGTAAAACCCTAGTCCTGCTTGTGTGTATATTAGTGTTCTTGAGCTCTTGAACTAGCTACGGTGCATGCCCAGTCCAAAAAAGTCCAAATCCTCTCCCAATATGCTTCAGACCTCCTTTATATGTCAAAGGGGTTGCCACAAAGGCACACAGGAGGTTGAAAGCAAACTACAGTGTATGAGCTTATCACTCGGCAACGTAGGACAAACGCATTTAATGCGCTGCCTACGTGCCCCCTTACTTTATCGGGGATGGCAACAGAAGTTGTCCCGTCCGTCGCAGCCCCACCTTGCCTTGACACGCGTCCAGGCTTACGAGGCATGCAGTGCCACATTGGCTAGCTAGTTGTTGTGTTAGCGCGGTGGTAGAGCCTCCACGAAGATCTGCATGCCGCCACGCAAGCACCTGCTTAGTTGGCAAGCTGGTCGTCGCACTGGAGTGGTGGTGAGGTGACAAATCCTTGTTGGGCGCGGGCTTGGATGTGGCCCCGCAATCGTCCCCGGCAAGGTTTGCCGGGGCCCTCGTGGTCGTCCCCGACAAGGGTCTTGCCGGGGGTCTTCGTCTGCTGGTCCCATGTGGGCCTGCAGGCCATCAGTCTTCACAAAGATCTGCATGCTACTATGCATGCGTTCCCAAGTCTTGGTCTTGACATTGTCGATGGTGTCAGAACTCTCAGCCTCAAGGGTGATGCCTTGCTGGTAATTCGCAGGTTGCCCCCGGCAAGGAGCTTGCTGGGGCTACGCAAGCCCCCCGGCAACAATGCTGCTGGGGGAGGTTCAGCCTGTCCTATGCTCTTTGTTCACTGTCTTGGTAGTCTTCTGTTTTGCCTTCTTCTGCCCTGCCAGGTCCTGCTGCAGGTGTGGCTACGACTGCCCGTGCACAAGTAAGGGGTACAGAAGGAGCCCATACTTTTGTACACCGACAGGAGTCCCCGGGCCTGGGCCACACATGAGCACAAGGCTTAGTTGGGCCAGGCCCAAAGCAGTGCGCGGGCATGCATGGCAAGGACTTAACTCCCATGATCATCTCGCCAGTTGCTCTTCCCCATGATCCGCGTCGAGGGCGTGACGTGGGGGTCATGCGTGTGACATCCACATCACGCTTGCATCACTTTGTGGTGGATAGTAAAGAGGCGGCTCGCGTCTCCCTCATAAAAGAGGAATTTGAAGTGGCACTACTCATTTACTAAGTGGACTTGGGGTCGTGGCCTGCATGGAGCCGCACCCTATGATCACGGGGTGGAAAATAGTCACCCCACTTGTCTTTACGTCTCTGGTTTGCTCGCCACATGTCTTCCATGCCTTAGGAAGGGTAGACGGCGGATGCAGTGTGCATGGGAATTAATGCTGAGGCTGGAAACTGGGCGTCGCTGATTGGAGCAGCGGGTCGGTCCAGATTTCTCATGCCTCCGGAGGCCGCATTGGTCGAGCGGGATGGCCGCCCCTGGGTTTGGGAGGCCAAACCCCAGCTTTGCTCTTCTATAAAAGGGGAGAGGGGTAGTGCTTTTTCGTACTCACCTCCTTCCTCCCCCTTCTGCTCAATATTCTTCTTTCACTCGCCATGGCCAGAGGGCGTGTTGGTGCTTTGATGGAGGCGACGAGGGCTTCTGCTCGACAACATGTTCCTCCTCCACCAGAGCTCCCGGCGGCGGAGCCCACCACGAGGGAGAGAGGAAGGGGACGAGGCCAAGGTCGCCGCGGTGCCCTGGGAAGAGGAGGATGGGGCGGCGCACCGGCTGCGTTTCCGCCGGCGGCCCCTCCTCCAATGGACGGCCATGTCGGAGATCAACCCCGTGAGTTCTTCATCAGGTTGTACAAGTGCATGTGCGGCCACCTCCACCTCCCCACCCCATTCACTCGGGTGATGGAACAGGATCGGCCGCATGCTTTGAGGCTACACATGAGGGGCTGCGGGAATGGTAGCATGTGGGTCGATGTTGACTTCCCCGCCCCTCACGTCATGTATCTTCACCGTGGGTGGAAAACTTTCGCACGCACCCAACTTGTTGGTAAGGCACGTTCTCCAGTTCAAGTTAATGGAGAACAACCTGCTCTCTGTCAAGGTCTTTGGGAGCTCAGAAATACGCTTAGGGTGCTGCGCGGAGAGTTCCACTGACGATGAAAGCTCCTCCTTGAGCGACAGTGACGAGGAGGACATCGTTAGCTATGACGACAACAGCAGGCGGGAGGACGAGGACTCTGACTCTAGCTGACCATCAGTGGCAGCACCATCATCTGCTCCGCCTCCTCCCCCGGTAACACGCCTTGCCGGGGGTTGCGTCCTGCTAGCTCTGGCATCGGTGGTCGACGGCTACCCCGCCAAGCTCTCCATCGATGCGTTCCCCATGCCCGTCTCCGTCTGCACTTGCCGTACCTGGGGAGGAAAAGGGCAAGAACAAGGATCACGGGGCACTTATCTTCTTTTAATTTTTAGGCACTTGCCAAGTCTTTAACTTTCTAGATAATGTAATCTCTCGAGCCCATGCTTATGTTTTGTAACATTTGTACTCGCACCGGCATATCAATGAAAAAGGCAAGCTTTTGCAGGGAACCCATGCACGTATACGTCCATGTAGAGGCGAACGCCTCCTTAATAAAAATAGATTAGTTTTCCAGGCAAGCTACCTTGCCGGTGCCCTTTGTGCCTGCCGGAGAATCATATCTGCCGGGTTTCACACAAAGGGCCCAGGCCCCTGCCAATCTCTTTTTATCAAAGGCTACTGCGATCATCCTGGGTGAAGCAACGTTCAGGCTAGGAATGAGCACCTAAGTCTAAAGAGACTGGCGAGGTTTTCTAATGCACAAGTCACGTGCTACGAACATAAGTGGGCAAGAAGTGGACTTTATCTGTTTGGTTTGCCGGGGACGACGTGCCGGGCAGTCTTCTTAACTTCTTGCTAGAGCCAAATCCATGATAGGAACGGTGGAACCGAGCATCTTTACTGTGGTTGGAAAGAAGAGAAGATAGGAGCATTGAACCTTAGTGGTCCATTAGTATTTTCTGGAATCATAGGCAGTACAATATCCTGGACAAGCATGCATATACGCATATACAAAAATGATGGAAATCACAGGAAATTATATGTACTAAAAGTTATCTGACTGCGCACAGGGTCTGCGCCTTGCTTTGTACATAGGATTACATGCCTTGCCGGCAAGGCTAGTACAAAAGGGGGGTTGCCGGGTTTCCCGGCAACCGCGCCCTACGGGTAAAACTTGCGAAGATGTTCAATATTCCAGGAGTTGCTCACCGGAATGCCATCTTCGGTCTCCAGGCGGACTGCACCGGGCCTGGTGACTCGTATTACCCGATAAGGGCCTTCCCACTTCAGCGTCAACTTGTTTGAATTCTTGGCGGACTGAACACACCAAAGAACAAGGTCGCCTTCCTCAAGGCTTCGGGCATGAACCTTGCGGCTGTGATAGCAGTGCAAGGCTTGCTAGTAGCAAGCGGCTCGCACAGCAGCCCGAAGACGATCTTCCTCAAGGAGCGTTGGATCATCTTGGCGCAACTGCTCTTGCTCAAGCTCATCATAATCGAGCACTCGAGATGACCCATATATGAGTTCCGTACGGAGGATTGCTTCTGCCCCGTATACCAGGGCAAAGGGTGTCTGGCCAAGTGGCTTAATTTGGTGTCGTTCTGATTGACCAAAGAACCGTTGGCAACTCATCAATCCAGCATCTTCCACACTTGCGTAGCCTGTGGAAAGTTCTTGTTTTGAGGCCTCACAACACTTCAACATTTGCCCTTTTTGCCTGGCCATTGCTTCTTGGGTGAGCAACAGAAGCAAATCAAACTTTGCTGCCATGGTCTTGAATATACTGCATGAAGGTGCGGCTCGTGAATAGTGTGCCGTTGTCAGTGATGACCCTGTTTGGTACACCAAAACGGCAAACGAGTCCCTTGAAGAACTTGACGGCTGACTGTGCTGTCACCTTTCTCACTGGCACCACTTCTGGCCACTTTGTGAACTTGTCAATCCCAACGTACAAGTACTCAAAGCCCCCGACAACATGGGGAAAGGGCCCAATATGTGGAGCCCCCAGACCAAAAATGGCCAGGAAAGAGGAATTGTTTGAAGAGCCTGGGCTGGTTGATGAAGCTTTTTTGAATGGAGCTGGCACGCTTCACACTTGGTTACTAGTGCAGTTGCATCTTGGAGAGCGGTGGGCCAGAAGAAACCTTGCCGGAATGCTTAGCCGGCAAGGGCTCTTGACCCTATGTGGGAGCCACATATGCCTCCATGTATCTCTGCCAATAGCTCCAGTCCGTCCTCCCGAGGAATACACTTCAATTTCACGCCGTTCGATCTCCTTCTGTATAGGACATCATCCACGAACTGGTACATGCTGTACCGACGGGATACTTTTTCTACTTCTTCCTGCTCCTCAGGGAGCTCCCCTGTTTGGAGGAAACAAACAGTATGCTGCGCCCATGCCGGAGCCTGAGGCTCGACGACAAGGACTAAAGGTATGTCTTCTGTCGCGGGGGCAGCTGTCTCTATGGCAAGGGCTTGGGGCCCTACTAGAGGCTGCTGCTCCTCGGCAAGCTTGGGGTACCCGACAACTTCCTTGCCGGTGGCTCCTGGGAGCTCAGCGGGAAAGTACTTTCCGGGGCCTGCTTTCGTTCGCATGTTTTTTCCTACTGATGGTTCAATGGATGGCTGTGTTAATTGAAGCACAAAGGTACCTGGTTCCACATGCAATTTGAGGGCAGCGAGTTTTGACAAGTCATCGACAATGCTATTCTCTGCTCGAGGAACATGCTCTGCTTGCAAACCATCAAAGCGCTCCTCCAACTTCCTCACTTCATCTACGTAGGCCTCCATCAGTGGGAACTGATAATCCTTGTTGACTTGTTTGAAGACAAGTTGCGAATCACCTCTGACGACGAGCTTCCTGATTCCGAGGTCTGCTGCAATCCTGAGACCGGCAAGCATTCCCTCATACTCTGCAGTGTTGTTCGTTGACCTTTCCCGGGGAAATGCATCTGGACTACGTACTTGAGGCGCTTCCGGTGGGTGCAACAACTAGCACGCCGGCACCAGCACCTTGCAACAAGAAAGCCCCATCAAAGTACATAATCCAATGTCTGCTTGCCTCTTTGCCGAGGAGAGTGGTTTCTTGAACTTCTTCTTCGGGCGTGGAGGTCCATTCTGCTATGAACTCTGCCAAGGCTCTGCTCCTGATCGTTGAAGTGCTTTCAAATTTGAGTCCAAAGCTTGACAGTTCCAACGCCCACTCCACAATCCTCCCAGTTGCATCTGGGTTGTGCAAGATCCATTGCAACGGGAGGCAAGTGATGACGGTGATCTCATGTGCTTGGAAATAGCGACGCGGCTTTCTCGAGGCCATAAGGAGGCCGAAAAGTAGCTTCTACATACCAGAATACCTTGATCTAAGCCCCTGCAAGAGGGAGTTGACAAAATAGACTGGGTGCTGTATCACCTTCTTCTTCTGTCTTACTTCGCTCACTTGCACAGACTCTGTCTTGCCGGGACCAGACTCTGCCGGGGGCTCTGCCTTACCGGAATCGGGTCCTGCCGGCCCCAGCTCCTCATCTAATGGCCTCGCCACTGCTGTTGCCTCTTCCTCAACTTCTCTCTGCCCCACTAGCGCAACACTGACCACTTGATTCGTTGCTGCTAACTATAGCAGCAAGGACTCTTGTTGTTTGGGCGCGACTAGTATCGGTGTATAGGAGAGGTACCTCTTCAAATCTTGCAGCGCTGCTTCTGCCTCTGGAGTCCATTTCATTTGACCCGCCTTTTCCAAAATCTTGAAAAAGGGGAGGGCGTGCTCAGCAGATTTAGAGATGAACCTACTCAGGGTGGCGACACAGCCGGCGAGCCTACAGACATCCTTGACTCGTTTTGGCACCTCAATCTGCTCAATCGCTTTGATCTTGTCGGGATTTGCTTTGATTCCGCGTTGAGACAAAAAGAACCCGAGAAGTTTGCCGGATGGGACGCCGAACACACACTTCTCTGGGTTGAGCTTGCACAAATTTTGAAAGGTTTCCTCCATATCCTGCACGAGCATGGCCTTGTCCTTGGTTTTGACCACTGTATCATCCATATAAACTTCCATATTTCTATGTAGCCGAGGCTCAAAACCAATTTGGACTGCTTGGGTGAATGTTGAACCAACGCTTTTCAACCCGAAAGGCATTCGTACAAAATAGTACGTACCACATGGGGTGATGAACGCGGTCTTTTCTTCATCTTCCTTCTTCATGAAGATCTGATGGTATCCTGAGTAAGAGTCAAGGAACGACAGTAGGTCGCACCCGGCAGTTGAGTCCACTATCTGGTCAATGTGTGGCAAAAGGAAAGGATCCTTTTGGACAAGCTTTATTGATGTCAGTATAGTCAATACACAGCCTCCACTTCCCATTCGCTTTACGCACTACCACTAGATTGGCCTACCACGTCGAGTGGAGTACTCCCTTGACCAAGCCTGCTGCTTCCAATTATCTGATCTCCTCGATGATGAACTCTTGTCGCTCCAAAGCTTGCTTTCTGACCTTCTGCTTGATGGGCCGCGCATGGGGACAGACATCAAGGTGGTGCTCAATCACCTCCCTAGGAACGCCGGGGATGTCGGATGCTTGCCACGCAAACACATCGACATTCGCCTGCAGGAAGGCGACGAGCACACTTTCCTATTTGCTGTCAAGGGTGGAGCTTATGGTAAAAGCCCCGCCCATGCCATCCTCCTTGACGGGTACCTTCTTGGTTTCTGATGGGGCCGCCTTGGACTTCTTGCTCTTGCCGGTAGAGCTATCTGGCACGTCCTCAGCGAGAACGCAACACTCCGAAGAGGTGCATTTGCCGGAGTGAGTGTAGGAGCCCTTGCCGGAGCCAGGAGTCTTGTCGGCGGCCGAAGCCTTGCCGTTCTTCTTCTCGGCGGCAAGAGCAAGTATCTTGGCGGCGGATGCTGCAACTGCTTCTCAGTAGAGTTGGTCGGCACAAATGAGCGCATCCCTCTTATCACAGCTGATGGTGATGATGCTCATCGGGTCAGGCATCTTCAGTTTGTTGTACGCATAATGCACCACCGCCATGAACTTGTCTAGTGCCGGATGGCCAAGGATCCCGTTATATGGCAACGGGATCTCAGCGACATCGAAAACGATCTTCTCTGTCCTGTAGTTTAGGTCGCCACCAAATGTAACTGGTAGCGTGACCTTTCCCTTGGGTTGGCTCCTCGCTGGGTTGATCCCTTGGAACGTACCCGTTTCCTCAAGATCTTCATCAGGGATCTGCAGCCTCTTGATCACGTTGGGCGAGATCAAGTTTAGACCAGCCACACCGTCAACTAACATTTTTGTTACCTTGAGGTTGTGTATTGTTGGTGAGACCAACAACGACAAACACGCGACCGCGGTTGTGCGATTAGGGTGATCCTCGACGTTGAAAATGATAGGCGTGTGGGACCACTTTAGTGGCTTCTGGGCGTCGACCATCGGTTCCGTCGCATTAATCTCACGCGCCCACTGTTTAAGTTGGCGGTGGGTGGAATGCAACGAGGCACCTCTGTCAACACACTAACCTCTGTCACCTTCTGAACTCATGCTCGGTGGACTCGTCATCATCGTCATGATTGTCATCCCCCTCTTTGTTGTCGCGGCCTCGGGCAGGCCTCTCTTGTTGCTTGTCCTTGTCGCGGCGATCTCCCCAGCCACCGCGCTTCTTTCCAGATCCCTCAGTGCCATCTTGGCCCTTCTCTTTGTCTCATATCTCGTATTCAACCCTCTGCTGCTCCATCATCTGCTCAACTTGGCGGCAAATTTGGAGGTCGTGGCCCTTCGTATGGTGAATCATGCAGTACTGCTTGTCAGAGCCCTCTGACTTGCCTGCAGCCGCTAAGGCCGGGCAGCGTTGAACCCGGCAATCTCCTTGCTGGGGTCATCAACCTTGGCCTTTTTAGCGGTGCTGGGGTCACCGGATTCCTCGACGGCAAGCACGCTCTTGCCCTTGTGCTTTCTGTTGCACCATCGGCCCTTCTTTGTCGGGGCGGTGACGTCTTCATCTTCGGAGTCACTTTCCGTGTCGGCATCCTCGCCGGGGTACTTTCTTCCTTCCTCAGCTCGGGCACATCTGTCGGCCAGAACATACAGTTTGGCAACATCCGCAACCTTTTTCACCGCGAGCTCTTCACACATCTTGTGATTGCGCACGTTCTGATGGAACACGCTGATGATAGCGACGAGATGAACATCGGGGATGTTGTATTGCACACGGCTGAATCTTTGTATGTATTTGCGAAAGCATTCGCCGTCCCTCTGAGGGATCACATGCAAATCGCTTGCCTGGCCAGGAGCTACGTGGCCGCCCGTAAAGGCACCAACAAACTCGTGGCACAAATCCGACCAAGAGGAGATGGAATCTATCGGCAAGTGCGTCAGCCATGACTTGACATTGGGCTTGAGCACCAACAGGAAATAGTTAGCAAGTACCTTGTTGTCCCGTGCTCCGGTAGCTTGCATCGCGATGGTGTAAAAGCTCAGGAACTCAGACGGATGGGTCTTGCCGTCGTACTTCTCCGGGGCCTCCTGTTTGAACGTGCAGGTGGTGGGCCACTGGAACTACCATAGCTCATGGGTGAACGCTGGACAAGTTATCGCATAGGGAAAGTCGCCAGCATCCCCCGACGCAGGCCTGTACATAGCAGGCCCAACACGCCTATCAGACTGGTGACGCGCCTCCCGTCGCTGCTCAATAGTGGTCCGGGCATCTTCCTTGAGCCGATCCCGAAGAACTTGACGTTGGTCGCAGCACACTCATGGGTCAGACGACGCCGTGGACACGTTATCATGGGCGTCAACACGACATGCCGGCCGTGGTGGAGGGGAGTGCACCGTGGTTGCGGTGCCTCCGACCCTTCCACTATCAATGTGCGCCGGCTCAGTGGTCCGGCGCCGCGAGGGACATGCTTCCTGGTGGCCATCCCTGTTGGCATGTCCAATAAGGCTTTGGATGGCAGCCCTCCACTCTTCTTGCTTCTCCACAGCAGGAGAAAAGTCGAGGAGTAGCTGCGCCCATGCCAATGCTTCTGCTCGTGTCGGTGGCAGGGACAGGCATGAGGAATGGGAGGAACTCAGACTTCTAACTATGTTAGAAGGAGTCCCATCACGGTTCTGCGGCCGCACGCTCTTTTCGCTAGCATCATGGCGTGCATGTCGGCTCTGCGCGTCTTGAGAGTGACGCCGAGGACTCTTGCCACGGCGACGCCCGGGTCCTCAATGTCGCAGCACTGTTCGTCGCGCATGAGCTGGGAGGACCACGACGCATGCGCTGGTGGGGTCGTCCTTCTGCCTTTGGAGGTCCCCGCGCCACCCGTAGTTAGCGCGGCTCCGTCCTTGGGCGTGGCGGTATGCGGGCTGTCGTAGCCGCTACGGATGACGCCGCTCGCCTGGCTTCTTGTATCAGGGGTGGCGTGGATGATCTTGATCTCCTCCACCACCGGCATCTGCCACACTGCCCATCCGTGCTTGTACGGGTAGAGCTGCTCCAGACGAACCAACCGCTGTGATCGTCTTCTTCTTTGGAGCCATGGCGATGAATAAACTGCTGCACTAACTGCTAGACCAGATTCTCACAACCTACTCCCCCTACCTGGCGCGCCAAATATGTCAGGGGAAACGAACACCTATGGGATCACGGGAATCCCTTCTACGGTTGGCGGGGAGAGGAGCTGCACGAAGAAAGGGGAATGCTTAGGTCCCATGCAAGAAAGGGGAATGAATGTCAAACACCCTGCCACCGTCACTCGGCCGCAAACATTGAGATACCTGGTTTTTAAATTCTAGTAAATCCAAAACTCTTCTGAAATTCATGAAACTTGGCATGCATGGAGCGGCATTAACATGTCGTGGTAAATTTTTTGTCCCATTTTGGGTAGGTTTGGGGATATGCTTCTCACAAACCTGAGTTCTCACAACAAGCCTAATGGTTTCGGTAGGGAACGTCCCACCTGTGGGGAATAGACGATATCCATTGCCTCTTACTGCTTTCAAAAAATTTCTCATCACAACATAGAACAACATGAGTGTTGTGTCAATTGTTCGGACTTTTTGGGGTTTGTTTGGACATTTTTATGCATTAATTGAGCTTTCAATGCATTTATGTGCACAATTCAAATTTGAACTACATGCACATTCTCTAATGCATATAAATTGGTTGAAAATTCAAATATGTGTCCTTGGTTGCATGCTTAGGTCCCATGCAAGAAATGGGAATGAATGTCAAACACCCTGCCACCATCACTCGGCCGCAAACATTGAGATACCTGGTTTTTGAATTCTAGTAAATCCAAAACTTGTATTAAATTCATGAAACTTGGCATGCTATCATGGAGTGGCATCAACATGCCATGGTAAATTTTTTGTCCCATTTGGGGCAGGTTTGAGTATAAGCTTCTCACAAACCAATGCTTCTTACACCAAGCCTGATGGTTTCGGTAGGGAACGTGCCACCTTTGGGGACGAAACGACATCCACTGCCTCTTATTGCTTTCAAAAAATTTCTAGTGTCAACATAGAACAAGAGGAGTGTTGTCTTAAATTTTGGAATTTTTCGGGGTTCGTTTGGACATTTTTATACATTAACTGGGGTTTCTAGGCATTTTGTGTGCATATTTCAAATTTGAACTACCTGCACATGCTCCAGTGCATATAAATTGGTTAAAAAATCAAATCTTTGTCCTTGGGTGCATGCTTAGGTCCCATGCAAGAAATGGGAATGAATTTCAAACACAAGAGCATTGTTGATTGCTGGCAAAACGTTGAGATACTTTGTTTTTAAATTCTAGCAAATCCAAAACTCGTCTGAAATTCATGAAACTTGGCATGCTATCATGGAATGGCACCCGACGGGCTGTGGTATTTTTCGTGTCCATTTTGAGAGAAGAAGCACTCTAATAGCAGCCAACAAAGGCATTTCAAAACAAATAGCTACCACTCTAACATCGCAAACGTTTATATATTGCAAAACGTGTGCATTATGTTAACGATTCACGTGACGCCACGTGTCTTGGTTTTAATGGCTATAGAAGGTATCGTGTGGACAACTGTTTGACTGAACGGGAGGCGTGCGAGTGCAGTCCGGTGCGCAGGCTGACCGAGAGGTGTGCAATATGTCCTGCAATGCGCAGGCTCACCGGGAAGCATGCGAGCTGCACGCTCCACAGGCTCACTAGTAAGCGAGCCCTTTGACTTCCATGGCCGCCCGCCTTCCTCTCCATTAATGGCGCCCGAGCCGCTGATTAATATGGTCGGTGTTACTATTCGCCTCTTATTCCCCTCCCTCCCGTAGACCTCCATCAACTCCATGGCGCAGAAGGATCATCTGCCACTAGTCTTCAAGTTTGGTGAAGTCGACTCCGAGCCGGAGGAGATAGAAAATAAGGAGGAATGGGGCCTCATGGACATGGCCCAGAACGAGCTGGCCGCGGTGGTTGCTGCCCCCACTCCCGTGCCAACTCCCATCCCCACGCCCACGCCCGCGCCAGCGACCATCCCTATAGCATTGACGAGCTGGTTGCCGAGCACTATCGCAGACATGGAAGCCACGGGCGTCAGCGAAGTCTCCGCGGACCCACGCGAGCTCGTGTACATGCTAGCACCAGCGCCCGTGCCCATGCCCGTGCGCGCCCTTGCACCCACCGTTGTGCCGGTCCCCGTGCATTTGGCTGCACCTGCCGCGCCCGTGCCTACGTGCACGCCCCCCTCAGCGGCATGGGATGCTGCCGTCGACCGCTACCTCTCAACGCCGCCAGCTGCTATCCTCCCGTGCCTTGGCCGTCGATCGTGCGACGACATGATGTTTGATTTACAAGTGAAGAACATTCTGTGCTGCCTTGAAGACTTCAACAACTGCGTCCCGGAGGATGACAGCGACAAGGATGGCGCGACACGCCACCTCCTCTGCCATCGAAAATAGTTTTTTCTTGGGTTTAATACTATACCTCGATCATATGAATATAAATTCGTAGTGTGACTGAATGAAATATATGGTTTGAGCGAACATGTGTTTTCTGTCTTAATGTGCAGATTTATCAAGCGATTTTCTTTTGAAAAAACCGTCAATGGTTTTTAAATATGAAACACTCATCGCAAAAATTTTAATTAGAACACCCGTATGCAAACCGACAGCTTCCCTAGGAAGCCAAGAGAAAATGTGCCGAGCAGGATTTGTGTAGCTCTTGATCGCAAACGTTTTAGATAGAACACCCATATGCAAAGTGAGAGCGGGATTTGTGCATCTCTTCAACGGTTGTTTTGGATGACCCGTGTGCAACCAGTCACAAACAATTTGGTAAGATTTGCATCTGTCATATCGGGTATGTTGCCATTTGTCAAAATGGAAAGATCGACATTTGTTGATCTAGTAACATTAACATTTGCCAACCTTGTAACACTGTGATTTGTCAAAATATGCAGCTAAAAATCACTAGCAATATCTAATTTTTGCAACTAAAATCCAGTATTAAGCATCGATTTCATTCATAGATTAAGCAGTCATTCTTTATACAAACAGTTCAACTCGATAGCTGAACCGACCAAACTTTTCCCCAATTGTTGCCAACCACGTACTGAAATAGCTAGTTCTACTTTATATACTAGCTAATTTTAAGTATGTTGTACAGTTCCACCACATCTATAGTCAGAAGAACTGAACAAAATAGCCCCTAAATACTACTACTACTAAAGTGGGGCTTTGTACTACTTCCGGCAGCCTCTCCTCTGCCGAGCACGCTCGAGGCAGAGGAGGAGGAGCCTATCGACGAGCTGGACAACTGTAATACGGTGCCTGCCGCTGCTGCACCTTTAGCGACGCTCATCTCGAACGCCCTCTGCCGCTCCAGATGACCCCTCTCGAAGCGGTGGTTCTCCTTGTAGATCTCCTGATTCCTCGCCTCTTAGGTGGCGTGTGCTGCGGCCACGGCGGCGGTAAGGCTCTTTGCATGCTCGACGAGGCGGTCCTCCTTCTCCCGTAGGAACTTGGTGTAGCGCACAAGGTCGCTGACGCACATGCGGGCATCCACCTTCGCCTCTCCCCTTAGGTCAGCGGTGGCAGAGCTTTTGATGACCCTGGCGGTTGATGGTGTCCTGGCAGCCACGGCGGCCGACGATGGGGTGGCGGCCACGACCACCACCTCCCGCCTTTGTGCCGCGGTGGCGGAGAGGGTGATGGCCACGGTGGCCGGCAGTGGGGTGGCGACCACGACGACCACCTCCCGCCTTCGGGCCGCAGCGACAGAGTGGGCGATGGCCCTAGCTTTCGACGGTGGTGTGGCGGCAACGGTGGTCGGCAACAGCTGCCGACGGGCAGCGGCGGCAGAGCGCGTGGTGGGTGTTCCACGCACACCCAACAGGGACACCACATGCACTAGACTAAGCCGGGGACTGCGCCGCCGCCGCGGTGTAGCCTCCCAGCTGGAACTGTCCTCTGATGACGGCGGAGTGGCTGAGCAACAATGACAGACCGGCGCCATTGGCAATTGTGGGAGAAGCAGACGAGATAAGCTACAGGGAGGGAGGGGAAAATGCAACGCATGACTCGCCGACTCTGAGGGTTTATATAGCAGGCCAGTAAGCATTGGCATGGGATTTCACCGAGTCAGGTGGGAAGCTTGCGCGGGAACCTGCGAGGTTGCGCGGGAATAGGCTCACCAACCATTCATTGGCGGCACCGTTTGGCCAAAAGAACGCCCCCGCACGCTGTGCAAGCTTGCGCTCTAAGCCGTCTACAGCAGCGGGGTGACAAGACGTGCGAGAGAAGGACGAAAGGCCACGTAATAAAAAAATGTTTGCGATTTAATTACCTACTATACCCATGTCTTGGTTTATAAGTAGGATTTAACTAATAAAATACGAATGCATGTCGCCATAGTTGGATTCGTATTTCAACATAGTTTCCAATTATATGATTTTTATAACATGCATTAACATTTTGTTGGTTAAATTTGAGGGCAAAGTATGGCACAAAATATAAAGGGGACTATAGACCAAGATGGAGGTAGTAGCACACGACCGCTCTCTACGCAGCGACGCAAGTGTCGGCCGGCTTGTAGGCGACCGTTTCCTGCGTGTTCAACTGCTCTATGTGTGTGGTTGCTTGCGGTTGAGGCTGCCAGTGTTTGGGGCTGGCGCGCGATCATGCACGTTCATGTGCATGCGGTTGCGCCGGGCGCGGCGCGACAATGCAGTTACCCGCTGCAAAAACTGCCATGCGGACGCACCGAGAATCCATGCTGCCCGACCCCTGTTTATTCTTGCGGCCATTTACCTTCATCTCTTGCGTTACACGACACAATAAGCACACCCACGACGACACATACTAAGAGGACATCCAGCGGTTCCAATGGCGATCCCCGTGGCTCGAATGGTGCTCCCAGCGGCCGATGACAACAAGGCAGGCAGTTCACCACGCATCACGTAGTGGACACCCACATGAGGGGGAAGGCCCTCTCGGTGGTGTACACGAATGATCCGGTGTCGGTGGAGAGCTCCATCCAAACTATGGAGCAGTTCCTTGCCGAGACAAGTACCAAGTGGTCGGCTTCGACCTCGAGTACACCATCGGTCGTGCCGGGCACGATCAGAAGGTTGCCTTCACCCAGTTGTGTGTGCGACATGACGTCCTCGTCTACCACTACCACCTGGCCACAAGGCCTTGCGAGCATTTCTCCAGGTTTATCAACAACTTTGACTACAATTTCGGTACGGTGGACACCACCAACGATCTAAAAGCACTCAAGGTTTCGGGCTTGAAATGCAAGAATCTTGTCAACATCCAGGACCACTAAAAGGTCTGGGGTAGCGACAACAACAAACTGAACTCCCTGGTTGACCTCGCCTCAGCCATCATCGACCCCTACTACATGAAGATGAAGGATGAGACCAAGAAGGACAAGAATGCCTGGCATAGTGTTTGGCATGAGAGACTCGATGAACAACACGTCAAGTACGCGGCCAAGGATGCGTACACAAGCTACGAGATGTACAAGTGGATCATTGACAAGAGGAAGTGTCTTCTTCATGCCCCAGACGAGGGACCGAAAGACTGAGTAGCAGCAGGAGCATCACAAGAAGTAGATGACTAGACGATCATTTCTCCTGCTTTAGAATGTATGCAATTGTTTATTGACGTGTGTGCGAATGATCTGTATTGCCACTTGTGTAATTGGATGTTTATTTCAGTTATATATATATATATATATATATATATATATATTATATACATACATACATGTTATTCTTCTGTAGACAGAGCAAATCACACGGCTTATTAGTAGCAGTCGTCTATGTTATTATTGGTCTTCGCACACATTTCTGATCACAGACCTGTTTGCCGCGTATCACACACATCTTGTTCAGTTGAACTGTTTCCATTGTGTTGTGCAATAAAGGATGCAAAGAGGGATCCTACAACAGCAAGGACCAGCTTCCCTACCGATAGCTCATCTAACAAAACTCCCAAGTTAACTATGCTGAGGCTGGAGTAGTCATGAGATGGGTGACCCGATGGGAAGTGGACTCGATATTAACTAGATGGATGGGTAACTGCAAAGGTTTATTATAAACCTTTGCAGTGACACATCCATCTAGTTAATATCAAGGTCTTTGTTTTGTAATTTTTGACATTTTTTGTTTTTTGAAAACATGTTGATTGGCTTGAATAAGGTTAATCTCATTACTTTTTGATATTTTTTGTTTTTTGAACACATGTTGATTGGCTTGAAAGATGGTCTATCCCGTTACTTTACGACATGTTTCCAAAACATGGACCTCGAGGTTAATTCAACTAATAGGATGGAGCACTATATACATTCAAGACAATTAAATGTTTTCCAAAAATAGTGATATGATTTCTATGAAACTTATAAGTCATGTATGTCAAATTAACCTCTGTGTACTTGTTCTCAAATTAACCTCCGGGCCTGTTTGCCGCGTATCACACACATCTTCTTAAGTTGAACCATTGATGTTCTCTTCCCTATTCCAAATAGTTCATTCCACACCTTGATTTGGCTGACCGTTTCTATTGCTTTCCCTAACAGCAAACAGTTCATCAAAGTGAACTGTATGCCGTATATCGCACACACATTGATATGGCTGCCCCTTTCTGTTGTTCTGTCTAATCGCAAACAGTTCATCTGGATCAACCGTATGCCCATCATCGCACACGTAAGTAAAATCTGAACCATGTTTGATGTACCCGCCATCGCCAACGTTTTGCACCTTTTTTGGCAGTTATTTTACATCGCCGTTTGCGATTATTGCATCACCCACAGTTTTGTCGAAGGCTATCTGATCGTAGTGTCGCGTTAGCAGCATCCTGTAGTAGTGAACGTATATTGTGATAACGATTTGACCGATAAAGATCTTCGTAGAATATGTGGGAGCCAATATGAGCATCCAGGTTCTACTATTGGTTATTGACCGGAGAGGTGTCTCGGTCATGTCTACATAGTTCTCGAACCCATAGGGTCCGCACGCTTAACGTTCAATGACGATATTGTATTATATGAGTTATGTGATTTGGTGACCAAATGTTGTTCGGAGTCCCGGATGAGATCACGGACATGGCGAGGAGTTTCGAAATGGTTGAGAGGTAAAGATTGATATATAGGACGATGGTATTCGAACACCGGAAGTGTCTCAGGAAGCACCGGGTACTTATCGGGTCACCGAAAGGGGTTCCGGGTACCCTCGGCAAAAGATATGGGCCTTATGGGCCAAGAGGGGAAACACACCAGCCACAAAAGGGGCTGGTGCACCCCTCCATATGGGCTGGCCAAATTGGAGAAGTAAATGAGAAGGAGGAAAGGAAAAGGGGAATAGGATTCCCCCTTCCCCCTCTTCCCTTCCTACTCCAAATAGGAATAGGAGAGGGGGTTGGCCGAATTGGGAGAAGACCCCAGGTAGGATTCCTCCTACTTGGGGAGCCCCCCTTGGCTGCCTCTCCTCCCCTCCAACCTATATATATGTGGGGAGGGGGGCGCCTACATCACACAACATCAAACTATTAGCTATGTGCGGTGCCCCTCTCCACAGTTTACACCCCGGTCATACTCTCACGGTGCTTAGGCGAAGCCCTGCACGGATCACATCACCATCACTGCCACCACGCCATTGTGCTGACGGAACTCATATACTTCCTCGACACCTTTGCTAGATCCACAGGATGAGGGACGTCATCGAGCTTAACATGTGTAGAACTCAGAGGTTCCGTACGTTGGTATTTGATCGGTCGGAGCTAGAAGAAGTTTGACTACATCAACCGCGTTGTCAAACACTTCCGCTTTCGGTCTACGAGGGTACGTAGGCACACTCTCCCCCTGTTATGACCGGAGTCACTTATAACCAGAGGAGGCCCAATGGGTGTGTCTAGTTAGGGGCTTAGCCCAAGTTATCTTATTTTTATTAGCATTGAGATTACATAAATAGTTGTAAGACACCCTTTTGTAATTAAGCAATAAGACATATTCTATTACCCGGCTCCCCGAAGGAGCCGGAACTCTAACCCTCACCGCCCTCTCTCTCATCGCCGCTGCCTCCTCTTCCACGCGTCACGGCTCCCTCGGACCGGCCGCCGCGCCCACGCCCTCGCCTCCCTCCCTCCTTCCCGTACAACCTCCGACAAAGGCCCAGCAACACTAGGTCCTACCAATTTGGTATCAGGTAACTTCGGCTCGGTCATGTCTTCATCGCCGCCCCACCCCAACCCTCCCGCTACCGACCGCCACCACGGCGGCGCCCCTCCCTTGCCGGTGTCGGTCCCCGATGGTGCTCCGTTCCACAGGGGGCCCCCATGGTCACCGACCCGGCGCCGACTCCTTCGCTGCTCCATGCCAACGAGCCATTCCCCCACGGTGGCCATACCCACACGCCGTCGCGCTTTGCCAAGCTGGACTTCTCCACCTACGATGGCATCGAGGACTCCCTGAACTGGCTCAATCAATGTGACCAGTTTTTCCGGGGGCAACGGACGCTCATGTCGGACCGCACGTGGCTCGCATAAGTATCATCTCTGAGGCGCCGCACATACTTGGTATTACGCTCTTGAGCAGGACGAGGGCAGCATGCCCCCGTGGGAGCACTTTCGTGAGCTCTGCCTCCTACACTTTGGGCCTCCGATACGCGGGAGCTGGCTCGCGGAGCTTGGCCGCCTACCCTTCACCTCCACGGTGCAAGACTTCGCCGACCGCTTCCAGGCCCTGGCATGCTGCACGCTCGGCATGACGGCTCGCCAGCGGGCCAAGCTTTTCGTGGGCAGTCTGCTGGATCATATCCGCGTGGACGTGGAGCTGCTGGGACCTCAGGACCTCTAGACGGCCATGTATTATGCCCGCGCCTTCGAGCGAGGCGCGCAGGCCCTGCAGCAGGCATTGATGGCTCGGGGCGCCCGCCAGCCAGCCAGGCCATCCCCGACACCACCAGCGCTGGGGTGTCCTCGACGGTGCCCACAGCTTTGGCCATGACGCGGCCCTTCTGCCGGCTCACCCCGGCCGAGCAAGTCGAGCGCCGTTGCCAGAGGCTTTGCTATAATTCCGACGAGCCCTACATGCGGGCTACGTATGCCCGCGCCTCTTCTACTTGGAGGCGGCCGACTACGTCGAGGAGGACACGCCCGCCGACGGGCTCGGTGACTTGCGCACCCAGTTGCTCCAGAGGTTGCATCAGCGCCTGCTCCGGCAACAACTCTCATGGTCTCCCTCCATGCCCTCGCAGGCATCCGAGATGAGAGGACTATGCTCTTGCCGGTGATGATCAATGACAATTGCCTGGTGGCCCTTCTGGATACAGGCTCCACACATAACTTCCTACCTGAGGTGACCATGCGCCGCTTAGCGCTCCATGCGACGGGCGGGGAGCAACTCCGGGACACCGTGGCTAATGGCGTCCGCCTCCGGTGCCATGGGCTAGCGCGGAATGTGCCCATCAGCATCAGCGACAAGCACTTCACCATCACGTGTGCCGGCATCGACTTGGGCTGCTTCGACTTCATTCTTGGCATCGACTTCTTGAGGACCCTTGGCCCCATCCTCTGGGACTTCGATGCCATGACGATGACCTTCTGACGCTTGGGTCACCGCATCCGGTAGGAGGGTGTGGGTGGCGCCTCACCAGCGATGTCGTAGCTGCAGCTGGGCACGACTGCTGCAGGGCTTGAGCACCCTTTGTTGGATCATCTTTTGCAGCAGCACTGTGACCTCTTCGACGAGCTTCAGGCCTTCCGCCAGCCCAGGTGTATGACCACTACATTCATCTCCTGCCGGACACGATGCCGGTTGCGGTGCGCCCCTACTGCTACCCCCAGCTGCAGAAGGACGAGCTGGTGCGGCAGTGCACGCTCATGCTCTCCTTGGGCATCATCCAGATTTCTACCTCACCGTTTTTGGCACCGGTCCTCCTAGTCCGCAAGTTGAACGGCACGTGGCGCTTCTGTATCGACTACTGTCCCCTTAACGCCCATACGCTCAAGGACAAAATTCCTATTCCGGTCGTTGACGAGCTCCTGGACGAGCTGCATGGGGCGCGCTTCTTCACCAAGCTCGACCTCCGTTCGGGATACCACCAGGTGCGGATGCACCCGGACGATGTCGCCGGAAGACGGCGTTTCGGACTCATCACGACCACTCCGAGTTCTTGGTGATGCCGGAAGACGGCGTTTTGGCCTCTCCAACGCCCAGGCGACCTTTCAGGCCTTGATGGACGACGTCCTCCACCCCTACTTGCGTCGGTTTGTACTTGTTTTCTTTGATAACATTCTTATCTACAACGCCTCATGGCGGAGCACCTTCAGCACATGGCCATTGTCTTCAACGAGCTTCGAGCGCACCATATTCATCTTAAGCACTCGAAGTGCTTGTTCGGCACACCTTCAGTCACCTACGTCAACCATGTCATCTCGGCCGAGCATGTTGCTATGGACGCCGACAAAGTGGCGGATGTCGCGGCCTGGCCAACAACGCACTCATAGTGGCTCTCCGCGGCTTCCTGGGCCTCGCGGGGTACTATCGGAAATTTATCCGGGAGTTCGGCCTCATCGCGTCCCCGCTCACGCGCCTGTTGCAACGCGACGCCTTCGCCTAGGATACGGAGGCCACTGAGGCGTTCGAGGCCCTCAAGCGGGCCCTCACAACGGTTCCCGTCCTCCAGATGCCCGACTTCAACTGGCCGTTCATGGTGGACTGCGATGCCTCTGGTGTGGGGTTCGGCGCCATCCTTCATCAGGGAGACGGGCCGCTTGCGTTCTTCAGCAGGGCCTTCGCCGCGCGCCATCATAAGTTTGTGGCCTATGAGAGGGATCTCATTGGCTTGGTGGATGCCGTGCGCCACTGGCGGCCATATCTTTGGGGGCGGCCGTTCCGTATTTGCATGGATCACTACAGCCTCAAGTTCTTATTGGCCCAGAGGCTATCTACCACGCCGCAGCACCAGTGGATCAGCAAGCTCTTTGGCTTCAAATTCACCATCGAGTATCGTCTGGGCCGCCTTAACACCGTGGTCGACGCTGTGTACCGCCGCGACGCCAACCACGACGCGGACACCGGCAACTCCGATGGGGCGGCTCTCTGCATCCGCTCGGGGCCCTCCTTCGCCCTCATTGACGACATCCGCAGGACAACCGTGGACGCGCTGGACACTCAGCTCCTTCAGCGGTGCCTCGATGCCGGCGACCTGGAGGAGCTGTGGCGTTGGCGGATGGCTTGCTCCTGGATAGGCGTTGCCTCTTCATGCTGGATCACGACGATCTCCGTCACCAGGTTCTCCTACTGGCACACTCAGCCGGCCACGAGGGTGTGTAGAAGACCCTATATCGTCCCCGCGCCAATTTCTACATCCCCGACAATCAGGCCCTGGTCCGAGACTGGGTGCGTTCTTGTGTTACGTTCCAACGTAACAAGACGGAGACACTAGGCCTGGCTGGGCTGCTACAGCCCCTGGAGGTGCCCTCTCAGGTCTGGGCCGATATCTCCATGGACTTCATCGAGGGCCTCCCCAAGGTGGGTGGTAAGTCCGTCATCCTCATGGTGGTCGACCGCTTCTCCAAGTACGCACACTTCATCGTGCTCGGCCATCCCTACACCGCCGCCTCCGTGGCTCGTGCCTTCTTCGACGTCATCGTCTGCCTACATGGGTTTCCCTCTTCGATCGTCAGCGACCGGGACCCGGTGTTCATGGGGCATGTCTGGCGCGATCTCTTTCGGATGGCGGGCGTGAAGCTCCGCCTTGCGAGATCTCAGTTTGTATTCTCTTATCATAATGTAATGGAGCTTATAAGATTTCCTGTTGAGTTTTGTGTTGTGAAGTTTTCAAGTTTTGGGTAAAGCTTTTATGGACTATGGAATAAGGAGTGGCAAGAGCCTAAACTTGGGGATGCCCATGGCACCCCAAGATATTCAAGGATAGCCAAAAGCCTAAGCTTGGGGATGCCCCGGGAAGGCATCCCCTCTTTCGTCTTCGTTCATTGGTAACTTTACTTGGAGCTATATTTTTATTCGCCACATGATATGTGTTTTGCTTGGAGCGTCGTGTATTATATTAGTCTTTGCTTTTTAAGTCTACCACAATCATCCTTGCTGTACACACCTTTTGGGAGAAGCCTATTTGATTAGGATTTGCTACAATACTCTATGTGCTTCACTTATATCTTTTGAGCTTGATAGTTTTTGCTCTAGTGCTTCACTTATATTTTTTAGAGCACGGTGGTGTCTTAATTTTGAAGAAATTATTAGTCTCTCATGCTTCACTTATACTATTTTGAGAGTCTTTTAGAACAGCATGGTATTTGCTATGGTCATAAAGTTGGTCCTAGAATGATGAGCATCCAAGTTGGGTATAATAAAAACTATCATAGAAAGTGAATTGGATGCTATGGTCAATTTGATGCTTGATAATTGTTTTGAGACATGGAGGTAGTGATATTAAAGTTATGCTAGTTGGGTGATTACGAATTTAAAGAATGCTTGTGTTGAAGTTTGTGATTCCCGTAACATGCACGTATGGTGAACCGCTTTGTGATGAAGTTGGAGCACAATTTTATTTATTGAGTGTCTTCCTTATGAGTGGCGGTCGGGGACGAGCGATGGTCTTTTCCTACCAATCTATCCCACTAGGAGCATGCGTGTAGTGCTTTGGTTTTTGATGACTTCTAAATTTTTGCAATAAGTGCATGAGTTCTTTTGACTAATGTTGAGTCCATGGATTATATGCACCCTTGCACCCTTCCACCTTTGCTAGACTCTCTTGTACCGTGCAACTTTCGCCGGTACCATACACCCACCATATATCTTCCTCAAAACAGCCACCATACCTACCTATTATGGCATTTCCATAGCCATTCCGAGATATATTGCCATGCAACTTTCCACCATTCCGATCATATGACACACATTACTTTTGTCATATTGCTCTTTGCATGATCATGTAGTTGACATCGTATTTGTGGCTAGGTCACCTTCATAATTTTCATACATGTCGCTCTTGATTCATTGCATATCCCGGTACACCGCCGGAGGCATTCATATAGAGTCATACCTTGTTCTAGCTTTGAGTTGTAATTCTTGAGTTGTAAATTCATAAAAGTATGATGATCTTCATTATTAGAGCATTGTCCTAGTGAGGAAAGGATGATGAAGACTATGATTCCCCCACAAGTCGGGATGAGACTTCGGACTTTACAAAAAGAAAAAAAAAGAAAAAAAAGAGAAAGGCCAAAAAGAAGAAAAAAGAAGGCCAAAGAACAAAAAGAGAGAAAAAGAAAATGAAATGAGAGAAAAAGAGAGAAGGGACAATGCTACTATCTCTTTTTCCGCACTTGTGCTTCAAAATAGCACCATGATCTTCATGATAGAGAGTCTCATATATTGTCACTTTCATATACTAGTGGGAATTTTTATTATAGAACTTGGCGTGTATATTCCAATGATGGGCTTCCTCAAAAATGCCCTAGGTCTTCGTGAGCAAGCAAGTCGGATGCACACCCACTTAGTTTCTTTTGTTGAGCTTTCATATATTTATAGCTCTAGTGCATCAGTTGCATGGCAATTCCTACTCACTCACATTGATATCTATTAATGGGCATCTCCATAGCCCGTTGATACGCCTAGTTGATGTGAGACTATCTTCTCCTTTTTGTCTTCTCCACAACCACCATTCTATTCCACATATAGTGTTATGTCCATCGCTCACGCTCATGTATTGCGTGAAAGTTGGAAGAGTTTGAGATTATTAAAGTATGAAACAATTGCTTGGCTTGTCATCGGGGTTGTGCATGATTAAATACTTTGTGTGACGAAGATAGAGCAACAGCTAGACTATATGATTTTGTAGAGATAACTTTTTAGCCATGTTATTTTGAGAAGACATGATCACTTTGATTAGTATGCTTGAAGTATTACTATTTCTTATGTCAATATGAACTTTTATTTTTTATCTTTTGGATCTGAACATTCATGCCACAATAAAGAAAATTACATTGAGAATTATGCTAGGTAGCATTCCACATCAAAAATTTCTGTTTTATCATTTACCTACTCGAGGACGAGCAGGAATTAAGCTTGCGGATGCTTGATACGTCTCCAAGGTATCTATAATTTTTGATTGTTCCATGCTATTATATTATCCCTTTTGGATGTTTATGGGCTTTATTTTACACATTTATATCATTTTTGGGACTAACCTACTAATCGGAGGCCCAGTCCATACTGCTATTTTTTTGCCTATTTCAGTATTTCGAAGAAAAGGAATATCAAATGGAGTCCAAACGGAATGAAACCTTCCAGAGCGTGATTTTTGGAACAAACGTGATCCAGAGGACTTGGAGTGCAAGTCAAGAAGCAGCCGAGGCTCCCACGAGATAGGAGGGCGCTCCCCCGTATAGGGCGCGCGCCCCTGTCTCATGGGCCCCTCGGGCGGCTACCGACATACTTCTTCCTCCTATATATACCTACGTACCCCGAAAGCATCCGGGGGCAGACGAAACACAATTTCCACCACCGTAACCTTCTGTATCCGCGAGATCTCATCTTGGAGCCTTCGCCGACACTCTACCGGAGGGGGAAGCGACCACAGAGGGCTTCTACATCAACATCCTTGCCCCTCCGATGAGTTGTGAGTAGTTTACGACAGACCTACGGGTCCATAGTTATTAGCTAGATGGCTTCTTCTCTCTTTTTGGATCTCAATACAATGTTCTCCCCCTCTCTTGTGGAGATCTATTCGATGCAAACTCTTTTTGCGGTGTGTTTGTCGAGATCCAATGAATTGTGGGTTTATGATCAAGTTTATCTATGAATAATATTTGAATCTTCTCTGAATTCTTTTATGTATGATTGAGTTATCTTTGCAAGTCTCTTCGAATTATCAGTTTGGTTTGGCCTACTAGATTGATCTTTCTTGCCATGGGAGAAGTGCTTAGCTTTGGGTTCAATCTTGTAGTGTCCTTACCCAGTGACAGAAAGAGTTGCAAGGCACGTATTGTATTGTTGCCATCGAGGATAACAAGATGGGGTTTACATCTATTGCTTGAGTTTATACCTCTACATCATGTCATCTTGCTTAATGCGTTACTCTGTTCTTATGAACTTAATACTCTAGATGCAGGCAGGAGTCAGTCGATGTGTGAAGTAATAGTAGTAGATGCAAGCAGGAGACGGTCTACTTGTTATGGACGTGATGCCTATATACATGATCATGCCTAGATAATCTCATAACTATTCGCTTTTCTATCAATTGCTCGACAGTTATTTGTTCACCCACCGTAATACTTATGCTATCTTGAGAGAAGCCACTAGTGAAACCTATAGCCCCCGGGTCTATCTCTTATCATATTTGCTTTCAATCTACTTTTATTTGCATCTTTACTTTTTGCATCTATATTATAAAATACCAAAAATATATCTATCTTATCTTACTATCTTTATTAGATCTCACTTTCGCAAGTGGCCGTGAAGGGATTGACAACCCCTTTGTTGGGTGTGTTGCGAGTTCTCAGTTTGTTTGTGTAGGTGCGTGGGACATTTGAGGAGCCTACTACTGGATTGATACCTTGGTTCTCAAAAACTGAGGGAAATACTTACGCTACTATTGCTGCATCACCCTCTCCTCTTCGAGGAAAACCAACGCAAGCTCAAGACGTAGCAGTAAGCTTGTAATTTCACTCAAACGTGACATAACCGCCTCCCCCTCTCACCTCCCCGGATTCATACATGGTGGGCCCCAAAACATAGTTTCTCCTCGGCCGAAATTGCCTCTCACCTCCCACCCCGATTCATACATGGTGGGCGCCAAAACAAACTCTCCTCGGCCGAAATCTCCATCGGCAAATATTCGGTGTATGCAAGATTACCATCCTATCCCCAACTGACTAATATTGCTGTGATGTAGTAAATTTTAAATGGTGGCTAAGTTTTTAAATTTCTCGCATTTGAGACAAGCGCGCCCTGAAGACATGGTTCCCCCCTTCCTCTCTCCCTCCATTTCCCCATTCGTACTCCGTGGGCGCCAAAACACCCTCTCCAACACAGTCTCCTCTGTCCGCCACCCCATCCATCGTCGTCCTCCTCCACCATGTCGGAGCTGATACCCCGATGCCATCGTCAATTACAGGAGATCGACCTCTCTCATCCACGGCTTCGGACCATGAACCTTGCATCACGTCCTCTCGCTTCATCCGCGCCATCATCCAGGTCGCAGAGATCGCTCATACGACCGTCTCGTCCACCGCGCCGGGGTATTTCCCTCGCCGCCACCATCTGCCCTCCTAGATCTGCTTCCACGCCTCCGACAGCAATCGCTACCGCAGCACCCTCAACGCCTCAGAAGATGCTTACACGGCGCCACACTAGAGGTGGTACTCTTTTGTATCTGCTCAAGTTATTTATCCCAGCAAGAAAATAGATCGCCACTACTTTATTGTGATTTCTTGTCCATCACTTAGAATGTTACTTGTTAGTTGAAACCAAACATTGGTTGCGAAGTTGCCTTTGTCTGGTTTGCGCCTTCAGATCCGCCATGGCACATGCACCACTATACTCGCAATGCTTATGGTTTTCCCCTTTTATATTCCACATTAGCTTAAATGACAGTCGACTGAATTTCAAATTGGGGTCGGTCCATTTTTGGGAGTTCATCGGAGGGAAGGAAGGGGCTCGCCGGAGGGCTGCCCCATTATCTATCTTAGGGTTTTGGGTGGGGATCGTGGTTGTGGGGGGCTGTCATCGGCCTATGGTGGGGCCTCCCTGGAGGCAAAACTCGACGTGGGTGGGGGCGCGGTTAGCTAGAGGGATGGTCGGGGTCGATGGAAGACCGAAGGTGGTGGGCGGTTCAGGGGAGAGCGGGGGGCGGTGGTTCGGCCGGAGGCCCGTGCGGTGGTTTTTTAGGGGAAGAATAAGAGGCGAGGAAGAAGAAGGGTTGGGAGACGTAGGATCCAACTGCTTGAAATGGTCGACTAGCCCAAATGAGGAAAGTCAGGCGACTTGCATGTAGACATTCCCAGATATTCAGTACCATTATCGTAGGTGCTTCGAGACGCACGTGCAAGCAGTGCTCCTCAACGCATCAAGCTAAACAACATGCCACTCATAATTCCAAACTTAGTTGTTCAAATACGAATCTAATATAATGCTGACATGTACTAAAACAGAGAATGTTTAAATGGTCAGCTAATGTTCCTACTTTACTTTCGAAAAGCACATGCGCCACATATCGAGGGACGGCAGGGAGTTGCATTCTTAATGCATGCTGGTTCATCATGTGTGGCTAACCAACATTTTATTATCCAAACTATGCTTGCTCTTCTTTAGCATGCTCCTCTTCTGTTCTTCTTTTGTAAGTACTATCTCTGTCCCTAAATATAAGTCTTTGTAGAGATTCCTCCATGGACTACATACGGAGCAAAATGAGTGAATCTACACTTGAAAATGTATCTATATACATCCGTATGTGATCCATGGTGGAAACTCTACAAATACTTGTATTTAGGAACAGAGGGAGTATAATAGTTGTATAGTATGTTCTTTGTAGTGGAGAGGAGCAGGGACATTTGCAGTGTATAGGTCTATTCGGTGCTTGTCATGGACACTTTCAACTCTTCGTGCTGGTCTTCATGTCGATTGTCATGGACGCTTCCAACTCTTCGTATTCGGTCGTATGTGTCACCTTTTAGAGTTAGACTGATAGTAACCGTACTGTGCCTTCAGTTGTAGAGAGCTGGTATCCGAAGCCTTTCTAGCCATACCGGCAATACAAGCACATATATTCCAGCAAGTTCCTCTTTCCTGATTTTCCTCCTAATGCTTACGGTTTTCCAATTATATCTACACTATTATTTGTGTAAGTGCTTTGTGTCCTACTAGCAGTTGTCCACCCTTTAAAGCTAAATAACACACCAATCATACGTCCTAAGGTTCTTCAAATACGAATGTGATATGATACTGACATTAGCTAACAGACACACATTTAATTGGTTAGCTAATGCTCCCACTTGAGTTTCCTAAATGCATGTGGCCACATATAGAGAGAGACATCATCGAATGGCATTTCTTTAGGCGCTCTGATTCATCATGGGAGGGCAACCAACATTGTATAGAAAGAAGGGGAATCTCAATAATATGATTCCCCTTCTATTCTTTAACATGTTCCTCTTCTGTTCTTCTTTAGTAAGTATAGTATGTTCCTTGTTAGGAAGGGGAGCAGGGACATCTGCAGTCGACAGCTCTATTGGGCCGGTTCTGCTACATAATTTCGCACTTCGAGTTGGTCTACCATAATATCACGGAAATGGTTTGAGCCACGCAGTCTTTGATAGACTAGACTGATAGTAACAGTTGTGCGCCTTCGGATGAATATAGCTGGCCTGTAGGTGATCGATAGGCTGCATATTTGTATCGACAAAACCCAGCATTTTCTAGCCAGTTCCGCTTTCCTAATTTATTTATGGTGGTTATGGTGTACCCCTATTATCTACACTATGATCTGCCTAGTGGATGTGCGCCCTCGTTATCATGGTTTGGCAATAAACTTTCTCTACGATATATTATGAACCTATCATGTGCCAACTATCCTTACATCTGGAGCTCCCAATAGGGAGCCTATTTTTTGTGTAGTTGTGCCAGATTGTATTAATCTACTCAGCATATTACATCACACATGGGCTCTCTCATCATAATCGAGTGATAGCACACAAGGGTTTATAGGGGGCCCCTATTATATTACAATATACCATGCATGACAAAGATAATCTCACTACTATTTATGTTTTCATGCTTTTCAAATATTGTACGTAATCACAATGAATATAAGAATGCGCACATCAGAAGAATATTGCGGAACAGTTCAATGGGTAAAAAACTTGACATCAAGGGATTGAGGTCCATTATGGATGCAATGAAACCCACATGCTCCCATCCTATAGATTCGTATTTAGAATATGATCCTAATGACTATTCTGAGCTCAAGGAGTCAAAGGCAGATGGCCTATCATGTTCACCCAATAAGGTGCCTGTTCTAATTTGGCAAGGTTTTATTGGTTGCACATATCTTGCATAAGGTGTCTTGCATTTCTTTTGCTTCATTGCGCCGCCATCTGCTTAGTTTACTCATGATATATGTGAACATGCCATGCCCATCCATTATCAATACCTATTCCATTTGTCGTAATACCATGTTTTTTCATTCAAATGTTGTTCTTGTGTTTCAGACTTCCAAAAGGAAGAGGATTGAAAACCTAAAGGAGTACAAACAAAGTCCTTGAAAAAGGTGGTGCTATCAGAGAAATCAGATAGCACCCCACATATATTGGCGATAGAACCAGTGCCGCAAAACCTAGGATATCGCAACTATGTTGGTCGCTGCTTTGCTCTTGTGAGTACCTATTGTCCTATTGTTGTACTTACATTCATACCTGGTGGATTATGTGACATCATTGTGCATTATAGCTTGCTTATCCACTGTTTTCTCCAAATTATTAGATCTGTAGTAATGCTTACATTAATGTAGAATAAACCCAATGCTTATGAAGAAATTTAGTTCTCCATTGTTCTTGTAAGTATTTGCTATCCTTCATCACTGTACTTATATTGTCAGCTAGTTCTTCATGTACACTTTGCAGCTTATTTTCCCTTGCCCTCCATTTTCTACACATCAGATCTACATTTGCTCTTGCAAAAATATTGAATAAAACCAATGTTACTGAAGAAGTTTAGCTCTACATTTGCCTGTATGTTGTATTTACATTTTGTTGGGGAACATAGCATGCAATTTAAAAAAATCCTACATTCATGCAAGATCTATCTAGGAGATGCATAGCAATGAGAGGGGGTGGTAGGAGCTAGGGTCCTACTGGGCCTCTGCCGGAGGTTGTACGCGAAGGAGGGAGGCGAGCGAGGGCGTGGGCATGGCGGCTGGTGCGAGGGCGCCGTGACACGCGGAAGAGGAGACGGCGGTGATGAGAGAGAGGGCGGCTAGGGTTAGGGTTCTAGCTGCTTCGGGGAGCCGGGCAATAGAATATGTCTTATTACTTAATTCCAAAAGGGTGTCTTACAACTATTTATATAATCTCGATGCTAATAAAAATAAGATAACTTGGGCGAAGCCCCTAACTAGACGCGCCCATTGGGCCTCCTCCGGCTATAAGTGACGCCGCTCATAACATCTCTCCCCGCCTATGCAAACAGCTCGTCCTCGAGCTAGAAGTCTGGAAAATGTTGGCAGAACTCCTCGAGCTACTCCCAAATGGCATCCTCCTCTGGAAGGCCTTGCCACTAGATCAACAAATGCCACACTCCGCGACGCTGCTGGACCTGCAACACCTTCGTTGGTCCTGGAAGAAGGTGCCCGTCGGAGGTCGGAGGTAGCACCGGCGTGGCCATCGGCTCATCTTCGCGGAAAGGCTTCAGCAACCCCACACGAAACACGTCATGGATGCGGGCACCGGTCGGAAGCTGCAGGCGGTAGGCCACCTTGCCTATGCGCTCCACCACAGAAAACGGCCCCGCGTAGCAAGGGCCCAGCTTGCGCTTGGCGCGGGGGTCCAGGGACTGCATGGAGCGGTGAAGGAGGCACAACCACACCCAGTCGCCCACCGCAAACTCCCCCTCACGGTGATGGTCGTCGTAGTACCGCTTGGACAGCTGTTGGGCCTAGAGAAGGCGCTGGCACACCTCCACCAGCATCTCGTCCCGGCTGAGAAGAACGTCGCCCGCCGCCTCCGTCCTAGCCGTCTTAGGGTCAACTGGCAAGATGGGCGAGGCCGGTTGGCCATAGACCACCTCGAACGGCGTGGCGCGCAAGGCGGAGTGATAAGAGGTGTTGTAGCAGTACTCTGCCCATGCGAGCTAGTCCACCCAAGCACGGGGACGATCACCTGTAACACAACGCAAATACATGGCAATCACCTTGATGACCACCTCGGATAGGCCATAAAGTTTTGTGTTGAGTTTAACAGTAATTTAACGAGTAATCTTATAAGCTCCGTTACATTATGGTTTCGGGTGTTCATAATGAGTTGGAATACAGTAAGTTTAACACCAAACTGAGATCTCGCAACCAACGCAATAAAGGGGTTGTCAATCCCTTCACGGCCACTTGCGAAAGTGAGATCTAATAAATATAGTAAGATAAGATAGATATATTTTTGGTATTTTATAATATAGATGCAAAAAGTAAAGATGCAAATAAAATTAGATTGAAAGCAAATATGATAAGAGATAGACCCGGGGGCCATAGGTTTCACTAGTGGCTTCTCTCAAGATAGCATAAGTATTATGGTGGGTGAACAAATTACTGTCGAGCAATTGATAGAAAAGCGAATAGTTATGAGATTATCTAGGCATGATCATGTATATAGGGATCACTTCCATAAAAAGTAGACCGACTCCTGCCTGCATCTACTACTATTACTCCACACATCGACCGACTCCTGCCTGCATCTAGAGTATTAAGTTCATAAGAACAGAGTAACACATTAAGCAAGATGACATGATGTAGAGGGATAAACTCAAGCAATATGATATAAACCCCATCTTGTTATCCTTGATGGCAATAATACAATACGTGCCTTGCAACCCTTTCTGTCACTGGGTAAGGACACCGCAAGATTGAACCCAAAGCTAAGCACTTCTCCCATGGCAAGAAAGATCAATCTAGTAGGCCAAACCAAACTGATAATTCGAACAGACTTGCAAAGATAACTCAATCATACATAAAAGAATTTAGAGAATATTCAAATATTATTCATAGATAAACTTGATCATAAACCCACAATTCATCGGATCTCGACAAACACATCGCAAAAAGAGTTTACATCGAATAGATCTCCACGAGAGAGGGGGAGAACATTGTATTGAGATCCAAAAAGAGAGAAGAAGCCATCTAGCTAATAACTATGGACTCGTAGGTCTGTGGTAAACTACTCGCAACTCATCGGAGGGGCAAGGATGTTGATGTAGAAGCCCTCCATGGTCGACTCCCCCTCCGGCAGAGTGCCGGCGAAGGCTCCAAGATGAGATCTCGCGGATACAGAAGGTTACGGTGGTGAAAATTGTGTTTCGTCTGCCCCTGGATGTTTTTGGGGTACGTAGGTATATATCGGAGGAAGAAGTACGTCAGTGGCCGCCCGAGGGGCCCACGAGACAGGGGGGCGCTCTATAGGGGGGTGGGGTGCCCTCCTATCTCGTGGGAGCCTCGACTGCTTCTTTACTTGCACTCCAAGTCCTCTGGATCACATTTGTTCCAAAAATCACGCTCCCGAAGGTTTCATTCCGTTTGGACTCCGTTTGATATTCATTTTCTTCGAAATACTGAAATAGGCAAAAAAATAGCAGTATGGACTGGGCCTCCGATTAGTAGGTTAGTCCCAAAAATGATATAAATGTGTAAAATAAAGCCCATAAACATCCAAAAGGGGTAATATAATAGCATGGAACAATAAAAAATTATAGATATGTTGGAGACGTATCACCTACCCCTATCGAAACCTATAGAAATCGAGCCGATAGGCTTTGTGTGTCAGGGATAGGCAGTAATTTCCATCTCGCGGATTTTGGTTTCGGGCGGTTACTGCGAGTTTCTCCGCTTTGTTCTAATTTTTGCAGAGAAAGAGTGCACGTTTACCGTGCGAACTCAATTCGAATCTAGTTTGTATTTTTTTCCGGGCATGATCCATTTTGTATTCGAATACAAATCTATGTACATCATTTTTTATATATACTTTCAAAAGCACAACACTCTTTATACATAAATATGGTTTATAAATGGCTTGATCTCAGATTCATAAGGCTGGATCCATCTTAATTTGGATTTTCAAATATTTGAACCACTTTATGTTGAAATCCAATGTATGCATTCCTCGCTAACTATCTCCAATTAATGTGTGTTTCATGTGGGTTGTTTTATTTCTCAAACACGTACAATGTGTTTGACACACGCAACATATAGTGTAATCCCGTTTAGACATTAATATAAACCATGCATTGTCTCTAATTAAAGAATCTATGGATCACTAATATTGATAAACTATATAACATTACACGTGTCCCCAAATTCAAATGAATATGCATGTTAGATAGACCAATTTTCGTTATGATATTATCGATGTCGTGATCTCTAGTTTAAATATTTGAATCCCCTTTAATTCAGATATTCGTCTCATATAGCTATCGCTCATGCTTGTATATCTCTCTAGACCTATACGCTTTCATCGTCTCTCATGTATCTCTCGTGCTACTTGTATGTCGACAATGATCTTTGATCTTCATCACACACTGACGGTACTCTCTCCCTCGACCTTCACTCTATCTCTCTCTAAGTATATCTCGCTCCCTGTTATTTGTCTCTGACTATGATTCTCCCTATGAAATCTCTTTCTCTCATACAAACACAAACTTTGTCTCCCGGGGTCTCATTTCTCTTGACTATTCCCATATGTGCCACTCGCACACCCCCTCTCACACAGAGATGTCTTGTGCTCCTTAGGTATGAGAGGCTGCAACTCTCCCTCTTAAATATCTCTTTCTCACACACAAACACAAACTCTGTCTCCGAGGGTCTCATATCTCTCCACCATTCCCTTGTATGTCGCTCACACACACACTCTCTCTCCCTAGAGATATCTCGCGTTCCCTGATTTGTCTCTCTAGCTATCACTCTCCTTGTGAAATATCTTTCTCTCTCGCAAACGCAAAACTTTGTCTCTTGGGATCTCATTTCTCTCTGATATTTGTTTGTATGTGACTCAGATGCACCCTCTCTCTATCTCTCTCACACCCACACACATAACTCGACCTTCTGATCCACTCGACTCTTATCTCTAACACACACACTATCTAGCCGATCTCCCTCTAGCTAGCATCTTTATCTTTCTATTTATTTGTTTCTTCATCAACCTTCTTTCTCACCCTCACTCTTGCTTCCTATCACGCACACTATGTATGTTTCTCTCTACATGCAGTCATGTGCCCTCCTTTTATCTTTCTCTCTCACACGCATAACTTCACCCCTCTGAACCACTCGGCAGTCATCTCTAACACACAAACTAGCCGAAGTCCCTCTAGCTAGAATCTCTATCTCTCTATCTATCTGCAGTTTCTCTGTCAACCTTTCTTTCTTGCACGCACTCTTGCTTCCTATCACGCACACTATATCTATCTCTTTATACATGCATTTATACGTTAATCTCTTTTGCACAATCATTGTGTCTCGCTCTCTCTGCTTGCCATAGATGCATGCTCCAGCCCACGCCACTATCTCTTAAAGACAACACATGCTCAATTATTGGGCCTTCTTCCCTCCACTCTCACATGCATGCATATTGTCATACTGATCCGTCTCTCCCATGTCGTTGACCTTATGACTTATGTCTTCTTTCTTTTATCTCGATCATGCGCGCGCGCGCGCACACACACACACATCCCACGTACACATGTATACCTCTCGCACATGCACGTTCAAGGTCTCCTATGTCTCCATATGTAGTTAATTACCCTCAGCCCTAACCCCATGTCGAATCATTCTCTTCTTGTATGCACATGACTTCTGCCTGGATGGGTCTCTTCTCTAAAACACACACTAACACTTAACAATCTCCTTCTAGCTACCCCCTCTCTTACTCTTCCCCTATATCCCCGAAACCAATAAGACCATCCCTTCGTTTAATTCCCACGTACATGAACCATCGATATATAGTAGTCTTCCTCGGTGTCTCTCGAACAAACACATTATCTCGATGTTGACTCCTCTCACGCGCGCAAGCCTTCTCTTCCCTCTTTACGAGCCTCTTCTCTCTCTCACCCCCCTCGTTGATAGCCTCTGCCATACACATCACCTCTCTAAGAGGAAGCCACACACACATAAATTACTTTCGCCACAAAAGACTCCGCTTCACACACACACACACACACACACACACACATTAAGACTCCATCTCACACACACATGCTCTTGGTGGAGCATTTTTTTCCTACCACCCTTCGTCCAACCTTACCCGCATGATAAAAAATCACCTCAATTTACTTATATAACATGAAAAAATTCCACTTTATTTTATTAGTTAGCAAAGTTCTCATAATTATATAACGCAAATCACGAGCAGGAAGTGACATTTTTTACACAACAATGTTAACATGGCCACGTAAATCACAAGCTAAAGTGTAATACCATTATACTTATATCCTAATGCAAAAGGTGGAGTACATGTTCGAAGAGTAGAGTCGCACATACGCACTCTGTCTCTCAGAATCTCACACACATACGAGTTACGTGACGCCCCCTAAGCAGACCCGTATGTTACAATTTGTGCACCCGCGGGTACACGTGATGGTGCACATTTATTTAAGCTGGACGGCGAACCCAAACAGTAGCTGCATTCATTCCCGTCCCGCCACCTCTTCTCTGGTCACTGTCGCCCGATAGCCATGGCCCGGCCAAAGGTAACGACATAGGCCAGGCTCCCGCTGGAGCGACACTTTGATCTGGAGGCGGCACGAAGCCCAGATCGCAGCCGCCCTGCCTCCGGAATCCAGACTAGCCGGTGCTGGACGAGGAGGCGTTGGAGGCGGAGCAACACATGGAGCCTGAGGAGGAGAACGATGATGTGGAGCCGGAACAGGAGGATGGTGATTTCCATTATACTCATACTTAAAGGGCTTTGAGTTTCACACCACATTTATTTCATAGAGATAAAGAAAGGAAATTCGTTCTAGCACTCCTATATAAGGGTTGACCGGCCGCTTCCCGCGGACATGCGCAGGAGGTGGAATAGGAAGGAGAAGGGAAGCGGGCTGTGGAGTACGCCATTTGCAGCACAAGCTCCAAGGAACATTCATGCCAAACAGTGGCCTTGTTTGGATACTCTAACTTAGCTAGAGGTTAGAGTTAGTTTCTAGCTCATGACTAACCCTGAACTAACTATAACCAAAGAGGTGCTTGGATGACATGCTTGTATTGACAATAAATGCACTAGGAGTACTAGCTCCAATTAGCACCTCTTAGGTGTGATAGTTTTTTGGGTGGGTTAGATGCAACTAGCTCAAACTAGCCCTCATGTTTGGATATTTTAGGGCTATTTGAGCCCAAACTAGCTCAAACTAACTCCAACCCATGGATCCAAACAGGGCCAATGCATAGTAGTACAGTAGTCCAGCGGAGTATGAATTGGCCTTTAGGTTGCATGTGGATGACATGGCTGCAACATGCAGGCTGTGGTTCGACAGCCCACTGCTCCACTTCACACGGTTTGGTCACGCAAGATTTGCATGCACGCATGTCACGCACGTACTTGTTGAAGGCATGCTCGAAAAAGGGCGACCAGGTCCACAAGTCTGCATTGGTTCATGCGCCTAGAAAACAACTAATCCCAGTCGCTGTAAATGTCGTGTGTGCTTTAATTCCGGGCTAGTGGATGCACGTGAACGTGCTGTACAATGAACCGCCCGCCAGCTCCCTAATCTCTATCTCTACTCTTATAATAATAATAATCTATCTATCTATCTATCTATCTATCTATCTATCTATCTCTGCTCTTATAAAAAACAGAGTTGGTGGTGATGGTGTGCCTGCCATCCTGCAATATAGGTCGTCCGATTTATATCTGACGGATAGAAGGAAACTATGGAAATTTTGCAAAAAGATACCCACCCTCTCCACATTTGCAAATAAGGCCTTCCCTCGTTCATCCTTTTCTCTCACAAGATAAACTACTCATACAAATGCATGTTGATGTTACGTGTAACGCACGAGCATCTTGCTAGTAATAAATAATAATAAAAAAATATAAAAAACTGAGTTGGTGATGATGGCGTGCCTGCCATCCTGCAATATAGACCGTCTGATCTATATCTGACGGATAGAAAGCAAACTATGGAAATTTTGCAAAAAGATACATGCACCCCTCTCCACATTTGCAGATAAGGCCTTCCCTCGTTCATCTTCGTCTCCCACATCTTATTGCCATGTCATCTTATAACATTTGAGTACATGTCTCTTTGTACTCCAGGAGCAGGAGTGGTTCTTTCCTTCTTTTTTTATTGATTGGGATAGTCGTCTACGTAACTTTATAATGCTAGTTGTATAAATTATAAAGGACTTAGCAATTTCAATTCCGTGTAGTACTAGCTAGGTAGCCATAATCCCATCATACAAAACTACTCCTACTTTAATTAATGTACATGGCCTAGGTAACACTCTCAAATTGTTTGTCGTCGCCTGTGCCGCAGCTGGTCTATACATTGCTTCCGTTCCCCCTCATAGAAATAAGCAATATAAAGTATTTTATTTTAATATGTATCCCCTGCTTACGTCATCTTATTATACTGCATGGACCATAACCATGCACATCAGCATGTATCCATGTTTGAGATGCCAGGTGTACCAGATGGATGGTGGTGTGTTCTACCCCCGTGATGCTACCTGCGTGCGGATGAACACACATGAAGAGCACTCGATTTTCATGGGACAACTCCCCCATAGTGCAAACGATGTCACCTTCTGTGTACGACGTCGACGGCCTGCCGTTCATGAAGAACTTGTGCGTTTTCATTATGCACCAATGGATTCATATCTTGAACGCCCCTATCCCTGATCTATGCCGCTTCAGTTTGGATGAGTCTCCATCATGGGGAGCCACACTTAAGAAGCTGCGATCATATGGACTCCCGTTGCCCACCATTATGGATCGTTCCATCTATGAAGAACACGTGGGACTGGAACTACGAGACGGACATGTACCCAGGGATGTACGAACCTGGGTAATGTACCGCAGTAATTGAAGTAGAAAGGCACAAATAGTATAAACATGCATGGCATATAGGCATTTGTCTCTTACTACCACTAAATGTTGTACGTGCAATGCACGGCGATATTATGATGTTCGTGCCTAAGTACTCTACTATTATATTAATTGGAGGCACACATTAGGTTTTATATTTGTTTACGTGTATGGCCCGAGACCTTCCAACTAGACGCGTCTTTCTCTCCGGGTCGCACTTTGTATCATTCATACTACTAGTACTACATGTGGTCTCCAACCTAGAAGTGGAAAAGTGGAGACGCTCTACCACGCTATTCATGTCCGACTCCTTTCAATGACATGTGGGACATCTAGCATGTGCCGTGTTTGGCACTCCTTCATCGTAAGAGATGAATCGCTAGCTTTCATCTAAAATAAAAAATAAATATAAATTAGTAGTGATACTATACCACGTGGTTTCCTTGCTCCTCAATATCAGAAAGAATATTTCCATTCACTGAAATGCGAGATGTCGACCATCCTAGTCCACTTGCCATGCACGCAGAACTCCAAGGGAGAGTCACCTCGGTCATCGCACCGCATTAATAATGACAAATGAGCCGTCAAATCACAGGCCCAACCTTTCCCACTTTAAAGTTGCTCGGACAAAGGAACCATCATGACTTCGTTGAATTCCGCTTCTTGAAGAAAACTACTGTACCAGCAATACTACTAGCTACAGTAGTACTGTACTCCAGCGGAGGCCTCCTTTGGTTCATAGGATAGGAATTTTATAGGAATATGAAAATCATAGGAAGTGAGATGACATGCATCTCAATTCCTATAGAGAAAGCGATGCCATTTGATGCATAGGCTAGGAATTTTTCCGTTGGGTCTAGGCTAATGTACTGGTAATTTGCTCTAAAAACTACAGTAATAACTAGTACTGATACATGCTCGTAATTAATTAAACAAATGTACGGGCGACACAGACACACACACTAACTACTATTACTACTACTTCTTACATGTTGGCCAGACGCTGTCATTCTCCTTCCCGGCTTTATCGGCTACACCTCACTGTGCTTGGATCTCCACCGAGCTCTCCACAGCAGCACGCGCGTCCTCTTCTTTCTTGCGTGGTGGGACTCACTTTTCTTGAGTGCTTTCTACCTTTTCCCCTCCCTCTGTGTGGCTTTGGCCACCTCTTGATCTACCGCCCATTCGGCCTTGGCAGCTTCAAAGTCCGCCCACGTAGGTGTGAGGTCACAAGCAGCGGTGAACTCGGCACGGTGGGATGCCATCGCTTCCCTACCATTTTCTGTGCGGTCATGTGCGGCGAGGAACTCGGCGCAGTGGGATGCCATTGCTTCCTTACCGGTTAGTGTGCGGCGCGGTGGCATGAACAACGCTTTGTGAGAGCTCTGGGGTGGAGCGGCCGAACAACCGTATAGTGCATTGGTTTGTCAAGAGCTCAAGGACAGACAACGAAGGAAATTTGAATTCCCCTTTAATCCTGGTCATTTATTACCGAGTAAATTGCATTAGAGGTTGTAGAGCTTGTCTTGATTGCTCACTTTGATCATTGTACTTAAGAATATGGTCAATACAGTCATTATATACGAGATATGATGATTATACGGTGCCTATCATCACACCCGTGTAGCTGTAGCAGGGATTTGATGTTTCTGCACCTCCGTCCTGGTTGATGCATGTAACACAAATAATATCACTAGAAACTATGTCTAATAGTAAGGTACACATGCATTGCACGCATGAGATTTGGCAACCAAATTATGAATAAATACCACACTATAGCATCTAAGCTTTGAGTCATATATGCATGATGTAGATGTTCGTTAATTCTTATAGTGGTAGTAAATTTCTACAAAATGCACATAATGGCCTAAATATGGTAAATGAACCCGGAGAAGTGCCAAATTTGAACACAGTGCTCTGTAGGGTGTATGTTGATCATAGAAAAAAAGCGAACTGCCACATTAATTGAGTACTTTTGCAAACTACAAAAACAATATACCACCATGCTAGTGTCTGACCGCCATGGCCTACCGAGACCCCTTCCATCACAAGCGCACGCTTCCCGCCTGAAACGTTCACCGTTGCTCCAGAACATCAATGGCGCATTCATGCCCGACGCGACCTCTCACTGGCGCCGGCATTGCAGCAGCGTGACGGCCGAGAGAGCACCACCCGCGCGGCATCCCGGTGCAACCAACTACTCCGTGTTAATGACACCACGGGCATCCATCTGTCTGCCGCCCACATTGATGAAACGCGGCTGCCGACGAACCTACTCTAGCTCCAGCCGTCCATCCGTCTGCTACGGCTAATTGCCATTCGCCCACTATATTAACTTCAGCCCCAGCCCCCAGCAATAGCCAAAGACCCACAGTCATTCTCCTCCAGTCCCTTCCTTTTGCTAGCACCACTCCAACCATGGCCTCCTCGCACTCCAAACCACTCTAGGGCGTACTGTCGCAGCAGCAGATGAAGGACATCACCGGCTCTGCTTCAGGCGCACTACAAAGCTCTCTTGGACGTACTATCACAGGAGCAGATGAAGGACATCGCCGGCTCCCCCCGGCGGCCCTCCGCCGCCATGACCATGAAGCCGGCGCGCGTGCGCGGGCGCAGGCGCAGCCGGCAGTGAGGAAGAGTAGTACATGGTAGGTCACCAGCACTCTAGTCCCAGCAAGGCCACCACTCTGGACAATTAGCCGCTCGAGGCGACGTGGAGGCGGAAATCTTCAGAACCTTGTGCTCCGAAGGAGGAGGTTATCAAGGCGGAGCTGGACAAGCCGAGGTAGATGAGGAGGAGGCAAAGGCAATAGCCGGAGCGTCAGTTCTCAGGGCTCATGGCCGAACATGGTGGTCGGGCGCTGGTGATCGTTTAGATTAGATCTACAATAGGTTTTAGTATGGTTTGGGCGAAATATGAATGAATTTCGTCCAGTTTATAGAAAAAGTTTTCGAAATGTATTGAATTTCATACGGTTAATTTGAAATTTGCTTTGTTTGCACGAATTTCGTCTGGTTAGTTCATATAGTTGTCGAAAGGTATGCGGGCAGCATTGGATGGCATCCTCTAGCATCAGTGTCCTCGGACAGATTCCTGTGTAAATTCGTGGGTCAGCACTGGAGATGACCGAACTATCATGCTATAGTCGCTAATAGTGCTCCTTTATTTCGCAAGGAACACTTATCCCTCGATCAAAATCAGATCTGCCATGTTTCACACTCCTCCCACGTAAGAGTGGAGACGCTTGCTTACATAAAAATGGAGCAAGTGGACGGCACTGTAGCACGTCATATCACTCAAACCCACTAGGCCGAACTAGCCCGCCTAACGCGTTGGAAAGCCCTGCCCTCATCATTTTGTTCTGGATTTCTATCGATCAATCGCACAAAAATATTACACTTTGCAAGTTCAAAAGAAAAAGGCAACACACTTAAAGCACACCAGTCGCGTTCGCGTCGCACCCCCGACAGTCTGGCTTGCACGCCGCTCACCAAAGGGGACACACGTTGTCTTGCATTTTCGCTGACATGTGGGACTACAATTGAATAAACCTCCGATAGCCGAAATCTAAGCGCTTAGCGGGCGTCGACTGAGAAGAGAGAGACGGGGGAGGGAGAAGAGATCGCCCTCCCAACGTGCTCGGACTCCAAGAAATATGGTGATAATATGAGGTGGGCCATGCGGGAGTCCGGACCGCTTCCAAGCCCGCTTCTGACTACCCTGGCCCACCAGAAAACCCCTCCCCTCCCACGCGCGCTCCTCCTTCAGGCGCCAGCTGCTCACATTCATAGCAAGTACAATACTGGGTATAAGCTCGCTTATATGGAGGAGAGAGGCATTGAAAAAGTGAAGGAGTGGGCTCTGCAAGAGCCCGTCTCTACATGCGCTCCTAAGTATAAAAAACTAATTCTAAGAAAGGTATAAAAAACAATTGTGTCTAAAAATAAGGTAAAAAACATTTGAGAGGAAATAGATAGAGAGAAAGTGAGAAAAAGTTGTAAAATTATAGCCAACCTATAGTCAACACTATGGTACATGAGGAAGCACTACAAAAAAAAGACACATCCGTGACATTTTGGGCCGAACGAAAAAAATTCTGTCATACTTATGACATTTCTATGATGATAATTGTGACAAAACCCGGTATCATATTAGATGTGGTGGGCTCCTTCTTCTATGACAAAAAATCATGAAAAAAATGGGCTTTTCATCCTGGGCGGTCCGGAGACGCAGCTGCATGACATTCTTTGGGCCGTCCATGACGGAAAAAACCGTGGTAGAAGCAAGGGCGAGAAAAATATCGGGGTGTTCCCGGTTATGGTGGGTGCTCGGGGCCGAGCGATGCATGGAGGTTTGCGCGTTTCTCTCGTACACACACGCGGGTGGGTGCGAGGCGTTGGGCTCTAACTGAACCCGAGCGATTACACTGCAGGCTATGCATTACTGAAGCCGAGCAATCGATCGATGGCTGTTAACTGAACCCGATCGAGCGATTCCTTCGCTACTGCTACTAACTGAAGCCGATCGATGCTGCCTCAGGATGAACAGTGAGTGTTGTTGGGTTGTGGATGAACAGTTCCCGGTGCGGGGTTCGATGAACAGGACCCCATGGTAGTAGAGGCCGTTGCCGCTGGATGAACAAGACCCCGATCGAGCCAGTTGGGGGTGGATGAAGAGGACCCCGTGGAGGGCTGGATGAACACGACCCCGTGGAGGGCTGGATGAACAGTAGCCGGTGGAGGGCTGGATGAACAGTAGCCCTTGGAGGGGTGGTTGAACAGGACCCCGTGGAGAAGGCTGGTTGAACAGTAGCCGGTGGAGGAGCGCGTGGTGGAGGCTGGATGAACAGGAGCCCGTCGGTGAACAGTCACAGGTGGAGGCAAGAGGAGGTCGACGGTGGATGAACAGTAGCCCGTGGAGGCTGGAGGAGGTCGACGGTGGAGATGAACAGTATCCCGTGGAGTCCTGTTTTGCGATACACCACACCCCTCCCGTTGAACACGACCCCTGTTTCGACCGTAGCACTCCAACACAAGTCCGTTTCCTCCGCTTTGCGGTACGCCACACCCCTCCCGATCAACAGGACCCCATCTTGGCCGTAGGAGGTCCAACAGAAGTCTGTTTCCTCCTTTTTGCGGTATGCCAGACCCCTCCCGATGAACATGATCCCGTTTTGACCGTGGCCGGTCAAACACAAGGCCGTTTCCTCTGTTCTGCGGTACGTCAGGCCTCGTTTCCATCGGCTGTTCCGTCCAAGCCCTCCCGGTGAACACGACGGCACATTCCGTTCTGACCCAGCCGGTTGGCTGCCCATGAACACGATGACAACGCAGTTTCTCCATTTCGACCCAGCCGTGTACACGAGCCCTGGCCGTACGTATGCGCGAGTAGGCGTTCGAGACCCAGCCCATATGTACATACATCACCGTATTTACTTTCTTGCACCCTTGCTACTGTACGTATGTGTATATGCTACGTGCGCGCCTCTACTACAACACATGCGCGCCTCTACTACGACACGTGTGACCCTCTACATCGAAAATATGTACGTACACATTCGTGACTAGAATGACAATGCTACGTACGCTTCGACTAGGTGGGTCCGAACTGTCAGGCACTTCCTTGCGTGCGAAGATGTAGTGATACGTCTCCAACGTATTTATAATTTTTGATTGCTCCATGCTACTTTATCTACTATTTTGGACTATATTGGGCTTTATTTTTCACTTTTATATTACTTTTGGGACTAACCCATTAACCGGAGGCCCAGCCCAGAATTGCTATTTTTTGCCTTTTTCAGTATTTCGAAGAAACAGAATATCAAATGGAGTCCAAACGGAATGAAACCTTCGGGATCGTGAGTTTCCAACCGAACGTGATCCAGGAGACTTGGACCCTACTCCAAGAAGCTTCCGAGGAGGTCACGAGGGTGGAGGGCGCGCCCACCTGGGCACGCCCCCTACCTCGTGGGCCCCTCGGAGCTCCACCGACGTACTCCTTCCTCCTATATATACCTACGTATCCCCGTATGATCAAAAGGGGGATCCAAAAAACCTAATTTCACCGCCGCAACCTTCTGTATCCACGAGATCCCATCTTGGGGCCTGTTCCGGAGCTCCGCCGGAGGGGGCATCCACCACGGAGGGCTTCTACATCATCACCATAGCCCCTCCGATGAAGTGTGAGTAGTTTACTTCAGACCTTCGGGTCCATAGCTAGTAGCTAGATGGCTTCTTCTCTCTTTTTGGATCTCAATACAATGTTCTCCCCCTCTCTTGTGGAGATCTATTCGATGTAATCTTCTTTTTGCGGTGTGTTTGTTGAGACCGATGAATTGTGGGTTTATGATCCAGTATTATCTATGGAAAATATTTGATTCTTCTCTGAATTCTTTTATGTATGATTGAGTTATCTTTGCAAGTCTCTTCGAATTATTCATTTGGTTTGGCCAACTAGATTGGTAGTTCTTGCAATGGGAGAAGTGCATGGCTTTGGGTTCAATCTTGCGGTGTCCTTACTCAGTGACAGAAAGAGTTGCAAGGCACGTATTGTATTGTTGCCATCGAGGATAACAAGATGGGTTTTTTTATCATATTGCATGAATTTATCCCTCTACATCATGTCATCTTGCTTAAAGTGTTACTCTGTTTTTAACTTAATACTCTAGATGCATGCTGGATAGCGGTCGATGAGTGGAGTAATAGTAGTAGATGCAGAATCGTTTCGTTCTACTTGTCACGGACGTGATGCCTATATACATCATCATTGCCTAGATATACTCATAACTATGCTCACTTCTGTCAATTGCTCAAAAGTAATTTGTTCACCCACCGTAGAATACTTATGCTCTTGAGAGAAGCCACTAGTGAAACCTATGGCCCCCGGGTCTATTCTCATCATATCAATCTATATCACTTTATTTACTTGCTTTGTTTTACTTTGCCTTTACTTTTTACTTTGCATCTATCTATCAAAAATACCAAAAATATTATCTCTATCAGATCTCACTCTCGTAAGTGACCGTGAAGGGATTGACAACCCCTAAGTGTTGGTTGCGAGTTGCTATCGTGTTGTGCAGGTACGAGGGACTTGCGCGTGACCTCCTACTGGATTGATACCTTGGTTCTCAAAAACTAAGGGAAATACTTACGCTACTGTGCTGCATCATCCTCTCCTCTTCGGGGAAAACTAATGCAAGCTCGAGACGTAGCATGTAGCTGGTGGGTCCCAACAGTCAAGGGGGCGAATCGTTTTTTCCCGTAACATGGACGCACTTCCTTGCGTGCGAAGATGTAGCTGGTGGGTCCCAGCAGTCAGGGGGTAAACGTTTTTTTAGCAAAATACAGTGGCCCGTCCGGTGGGTCCCTGCTGTCAGGTGGAGGAATAATTATTTTGTGCATAATAAGGAACCAATTCCTTGCGACCGCCATGGACCCAGCTGTTAGCCTATCTACGTACAGTACTCTTCCGATGTAAGTCGTTCCTTGACCACGTTGACCACGCCGCGCCGAGAGCACCAAGGCAGTGGACGACGGCGAGGCCTAGGAAGAGGACGACGCGGAGCCGGGGAAGATGCGGCAGTGGATGCCCACGCGGAGAGGAGTACAAGGGTTCACTGGTTCAGCTGTGGTGTGAGGTTGCCATCGCTGCAGAATAACAGGGGGTCTGAGTGAGTAGAGGGATGGCCTGGCCAGCAGTAGGAGTAGTAGGGGGCGGTGAGGCCTCCGCGGCATCACAGCCGGCCACAGGAGGCAGGAGCACGCGGCACGACCAGCGCTGGTTTGGACGGCTAGAGCAAGAAGACCAGAGGTTGAAGAAGCACTACGTCGTTGGATGGACATCTTACGATCACTGGAGCTAGAATCGTTCATATTGACTAAGTTGACAAAGCCCTCCGTCCCCATCAACTTAGTAGGCCAACAAGTCAGCCTCCCAATATGGTGGGTCCCAGCTGGCAGGGGGGTATTCATATTTTTGTGCACAATACGGAGGCACTTCCTTGCGTGCGAAGATATAGCTGGTGGGTCCGACCTGTCAGCGGGGGGAATGTTTTTTCGCAAAATACAGAGGCCCTTCCGATGGGTCCCAGATGTCAGGTGGAGGATTCATTATTTTGCGCATAATAAGGAGGCATTTCCTTATGTGTGGCCGTGGACCCAGCTGTTAGCCTTTCCACGTACAGTCCACTTCCGATGGATGTCGTTCGTGGACCATGTTGACCACGCCGCGCCGAGAGCACCAGGACGATGGACGACGGCGAGGCCGACGAAGGGAACGACACAGAGCCGGGGAAGACACGGCAGTGGCTACCCATGTGGTGGAGAGTATGAGGGTTGACTGGTTCGGCTGCCGTCACCGGAAAATAACAGGAGGTGTGGGTGAGTAGAGGGATAAACATGCTAGGGATGCGAGTATGGTGGGGCCACGAGGCTTGCTCGACAGCATAGTCGGCCACTGGATACGGGAGCATGCGGTTCCGCCGGCGCTGGTTTGGGCGGCTGGAGCAGGAAGATCAAAGACTGAAGAAGCATGGTTGCCGTTAGATTGACATCTAACGGTCTGACGCTGGTAGAGTCGATTGTTGACGAAGTTTCTTTTTTGAGAAACCTTGTGTATGCATGAACTTAGTAGGCCCACAAGTCAGCCTCCAAATCTGTGGCAGACAACATAGAGCCCATTTGCTAATTCTTAAGTAATTTATTACAGCTCATTTTCTGCCCGGGACCACGGTCAAAAAGTTCAACCTTATTTTGCATATTTCGGTGGAGTCCGAACTGTTGTAATCCCGAAATGATAAACATTTTTAAGAACTTATTGATTTTCCCAAAAATTGTTTTGCTTTTGTAAGCAAATAAGACGTGGGACAATTGAGTTGGTTTAAGGGAAAACTAGTGGTAGAAAAATCAGCACTAGGAGGGAAAAAACAACAAAAATAAGGATGTAAATATGAAAAGGGAATTTTATGTATTTTCAATATAATGATACGTGTATATGAACTAGTAAAACTATAGGTAGAGATTAGAAAAAGGATGTAGGACATGCGTTTCAAGCGGAAAATAGATCTGGGCTGCGTGTTTGATTCAGTAAAAAACTGCCTCCGGATGTTGTAAGACAAAATATAACTAACGTTGGTGGGCCAGAGGCCAGTAGGATACCTGCTAGACCTTTGTGCCCCGTTGTCGTCATGGGCTGGACCTGTTAAAAACAAAACCAAGCCTGGGCAGTCTACAACCTAGTTGAAACTTGCTCCACCTGAAAAAACAATATACCTTCTCAATAAACAAGAGAATTCTGCAAGTACACACTGATAACTAGGATGCAGCAGGGATATTATTTTTTCACCGTGATAATAAGTGCATGCACTTGTTTTGAAAAATTTGGAGAACTGGGAATTCGAACGACATGTGCTTATGCTACCCATAAAATTAAAATCAGGTGCGTGAAAATTTGTTTCAAAACAAATGATTCAACTTTATATCCACGTCGACCCTCGGCATGATGGTTGGAAGCAAATGCCAAGTTCATACCGAAAGATCATTAACAACAATACCAATTTGCGGACGACAAGGTAGTACAAGTACCAATACCAAACTAACTTATAATCTTTTTACTCCTGGCCCTAGTGTTTGTTTGGTAGAAAATCTTGTAGAGGACAAGCTCCCGCTCCTTATCTTGCTCCAGGTCCCCGAGGTGGTAACTGTGCATCACCCAGTTGGTCCTTTGTTGGTCAAATTTCTTGTTGGTGTGTAACACCAGAACCTTTTTTTTGCCCGTCTGCCGGCCGTTGGCCATCACCGGCAAGGTATTGCCGGTCTTGTGCCACATCGCGTGCATGCTTCACTCCGACTGTATCTTGCGACGCGTCCACGTGCCCCTTTTGAACGCCCTGGAATTGTGCTGGAAGAAATGCTTGCTTAGGCCACTCAGTGTGATACCTGCAGTATTGTTGAATACAGGTTTTAGTGTACGTAGTTGGCATTTTCATAACATCTTTGGCATGTTGCAGTCACTTGTTTCACTTTTTATTAACTGTCAAATTGTAATTGCTTCACTAGGTCTGCGTCTAAAAAGAAAAATAGAGCTATAAACAAAGGAATATGTTTGTGCAAGTAGACGGCCGATCGGTGTCTTACCTAGAAGTTTCTCAGGATGGGTGTAGCATATGCTGTGCTCGCTGTCGATGGTTGGTATGAACAAATTGATGAGAGGGTGAGATCTCATGCTATCAGCACTCACTTTGGCCTCAAGGTGCTCGATTAGCTCCTGATCTGTGGGATCGAACTTGACGCCAGCCGGCAGCACCGGCCAATCCTTCTTGGACTTGCATCGGTTAATTCCAGTTATATGGTACTCAATGTATGATCAATCGACTGTTTTAAGTGAATGATGAAAGATTTCGACAGATTAGTGGTACTCCAAATCTGAAGTCCAGAATACCCGAACACGCTGCCAGGATTCTTGTGTCACCTCATGCGCAGCGTGTTGTCACGTCAATTCGATGTATGGTCATGATGAATAATTTGACCGACGTATACTAGTACTTCTACTGTACTACTTACTAGTCGTATTTAGTGTCACATTTTAACCATAGGTTTAACTAACAAGTACGCACTTGAAGCCTAATTTATATATATATATATATATATATATATATATTTACTTCACAACATCTCGATCATCATTATCAGTACATCCTACGCAGGTGAGTTAGGATGCACTTGATCCCAGAAAGGTATCTATCCTTCAAACCAGAGGAGTGCTTCAAACTAACAACAGTACATAATATCCAACAAAAGACAGTCATGCTAGAGCAGCAGAATACATGACTCAGTCTAGATATCAGTACGAATCAAGTTGTGCATATTTGCTGTTGGCATGAACCACATCGCTGCATGTCAGGTTTGCAAAAGCCATCCATCGCATTGAAGCTTGATGCCTTTCACACACTGAAGATTATCTAGCAACAAGCTGTGTCGGCGAATCTCTGGATATGATCATGCATCAAACCCATGGTATGATGTGTAAACATAGTCCCCCTCCCCCTGGAGAATGGAAGTTGCATAGCACGGTAATCATCGCCGGTGATATGATCGATGATTGGTTGGATGATCGGATAATTGAGCCCAAGGAACATGGAGTGGTTGCCAAGGCTGTAAACCCGCCTCCAGTTGAATACACTTGGCCCAACGGAGCTGGGATCTTTCTCGAACACGAAGCAGCCATAGCCATCAATGTCACGAACACCCCAGGCATTGTACTGCATGTGGATTGATGTAATGGTTTGGTCAATTTGGTACGTGCGAATGAGCATCAAATGACCGCCGTCAGCTGAACGAGTGACAAACCATCACCCATTAGCTAGTATGATTCCAGGTCCTGGAATCATGAAGGCCAGCGCATTTGCGTCTGCTGCAACAATTCAAATTGGAGACCAAAAGGACAAAAATAAACAATCATGTTCAGAGTATGTGTGGAATTAAGATTATTATAACAGTGACACATATCATAAACAGAGCATTGCAATGCCGTCGTCATAATCATACCCCAAGTTAAAAAAATAAGCCAATGGCTTTCATATTCTAGCAATATGTCATGATTCAAACATCACGTAACAATGAGAGGAAAACAATTATGACAGACCCTACTCATAGCACTTACTACTGTTCTCATATCAACTCTAAGCAATAACATATGTTGTTATAAAAATCTTGGAAATGAGAGTAACATATAGCAATCATGAGGTTATGCTCATAATATCTATTCTAACAATCATTAGATGCCAATTGTTCTCATATCAACTCTAACAATAACATGTGTGGTTATAAAAATCTAGGAAATGAGAGGAACATATAGCAATGATGTGGTTATAGACATACTATCTATTCTAAATTTGTAACAATGAACAGGCAGTCGTATTCATAAGGTAAAATGAGATGAGATAGAACAATTACACAATGATAGATTCCACCAGTATAGGCAGCCAATCTGTGCGTCGACCGCGTAAACGATGCCATCATGCACTATAGCATCAGATAGAAATGTTGCCTCAACAGGATTGAGGATGAGCCATAACCATGTATGGCGACCTGATTCCAGATAGACTAATCCCATGTTGAACAAGGCAATGAGCTTGTAATCCATGTAGTCTTCTGATGGTGTGGGCACTCCTTGTAATCAAGCCAAAAGCTTGTCGCATCTCGTGCGTAGTAGGCAGGAGTGTCCGGCGGGCCGCATGGCTTGATGGCGGCGGTATCCAACGATGGAAGGGTGATCTCTCGCTGGGTGTAGATATGTAGGAGATGCCATGGACTACCGGATTGGTGGATGAGGACAATCCAGTTGGCCCTCATGCCCGCCCAGTAGCGGCCGCGCATGAAGGACAGGTGGACGGGTAGTGGTAGCATGTCGAGGGGCACCATGACAACCTCCGTAGGATCGTCAAGTTGGTGTCTGGGCCACCTGCGAGAATCGGGCATCAACAAGCAGGGTGTCTTGAAAAGAGCCAGTTGATTGCAGACGAGGAGATGGTACAAAGACATCGAGCATGCGGCCAGACGGACGGTGCTGAGTAGGTCCATACGATTACAGATCTGCTCCAAGAGAACATCGGGGAGGGAATTCCAATCACGGCTCTGCGTGTCAGTCGGTACTGCCATTGGGGTTTTCGGTGCCTGCGAGCCAGTGGGGAAGTGGATTCAGGCGGGCGAGCGAAGAAGCTTCTCCTCATGTGGCCGAGCAGTGAGCGGGGGGATATGGTACGCGCAAGCTACCAAGGAAGATGGCGCGGGCACGCGAGTAGTGAGCGGGGGGAAATGGTGTGCGACCGATGATGGGGTAGAGAGGAGGAAGAAGAAGAGAGGAGGAAGAAGAGTGAAAGACGAGGAGTGCATTAAATCTCCATTCTACTAGTACTACTACCAGGATATACCGTCCTTCGGAGTGTAAATAGTTACACCGATGACATGTGGGTCTACCTCATGAGGGCCCATATGTCAGTTAATGGAGGAGAGAGGTGCATAGGCGTATTTGCGGAAGCGTGCTCTACTGGCAAATATGATGGCAGTACTGGGTAAGGCTGATTTAGTAACACCAACACGCTGGTTCAGCTTATTAATTAAGTGTCCCATCTGCTGCAGCGTGTATTGTCACTTCACTGCTAAATAGTTCTCTCTGTCCTAGATGGGGAATAATGGATCACGAAGACTACCTATCCACAGTAACCTATGCCTCTATGCTCACTTCACTCATTTTTCTACGTACGTAGTCACTTGTTAAAATCTCTAGAAAGACAAATACTCCGTATTTGGGAACATAGGGAGGTTTTTACTCCATATTTGGGAGCAGAGGGAGTATCACCATACGGAGAGAACAGAGGAAGCTTGAAATATGAACATGTCAATGGGAGGGAGTAAGCCTCATGCATGCATGCAACATGCAACACCCACACGTACACATGGACGCACGCAACAATCATGCACCCATGCGACACACAGCACACGACGCAACACACACGCTCACGCTCAAGTGCTCAGCCTACTCCCTACATCCGTGAAAGACTGTACATTTAGAGATTTACACATTGGCCAGGGCATAATTAATGCCCAAAAGTAGCAGACTTATGTGTGCATGCGACCATTGAGAGAACAAGATTAAATGAAGGTTGTTGCATGCTGTAGTTAAGGATAGAAATGTAGCCTATACCTAGAGCACAAGTTGGTGCATTAGTCAATCAATGTCGATTTAGATTAAAGGCTAAATGCATTGGAAGTGTAGATGTACTACATCTTTGTTTTTTAGCTGATGTACACTCTTTGTTGGAAGACCGAGGGAGTACACGTGCATGCACTCACATACACAGCCAGGGTGGTTCGCGCGCAAGGGTTGGACTCCTGTCGCACCTGCGTAAAGTTTTGTTTAACTGATTTCTTTGCTCTTCCAACTGACAGGTGGGACCCAGAAACCAGGTGACAATTTAACCAGTCAACAAAGTGCTACGTCGACTATGTGGCGGGTGAGTAGGGTGCAATACGGTGCTCTACAATGAGCTAGTGATTGTATAATCACCGCAAAACTATATATAGTGACCGTAAAGAGTGTATTGTTACATACGTTGACCGCCAGTGTATTTTCTCGTTTCAAATTAAGCCATATTAACTGGAAAGGACGCAATATGGACTATTACTAGTACTGCTTTGATGTGTCCCGTCAACTCACCGAACGAGGAGAAGCTTGCTTACTACGCCTCTCTGTCGCCCACGTGCATGGTGGCCCACAGGACGAGGAGAGGGTTTTGACTACAACGCCCTCTCCCTCTCCCTCGTCCTCGCCCTCGCGGTGGACGTGCAGCAGTTCAATCGGTGTCAGATTGCCAGAAGCATTTGTACTGTAGTATCATCATTGTTGGACCTTCCGAAGAGGCGAAGAGCCAAGTGCAAGGTTCACACGAGTACGAACTGTTGAACCTCCCGAAGAGGCAAAGAGCCAAGCGCAAGGTTTTATAGGAGTTGTTGTCCTAGTAGGAGTATACTACAACTATAGCGAACGATGCTACTGTATGATGTCGTCACGTCACCTATATACAAAGCTGTGCCACCTTTTTTTTCTCAAAGAGCGTGTTGGAGCCCGTGCAACAACCACACAAGTTGCACGTACAGATAACACATTTACTAGTAATAAATTCTAAAGGACAAATTCCAGTATGCCACACAAGTTCATCTCCAATTCATGTGATAAATTTGTGCACGACTAGTCTACATATATTCACAGCGCTACCGTTCACAATTTACCGTACTCCACTTACACATTATAGATGGGCTACATGTCCTCCTCCAGGTTCCAGTCCCATGTGTTCTTCATGGATGGCACGATCCATGGCAGTGGGCAACGGGAATCATTGTCGCAGCTTTCTAGTCCGGTTCCACAGGATGGAGACTCATCCAAGCTGAAGCGGCATAAATCAGGGATAGCGTGTCCCAGCATTTCGTTCATCCGGTGGTGCGTACTGAAGACACAACCATGCTTCATGAATGGCAGGCCTTCGGTGTCATGCACGGAAGGTGGCATCCACTTCACAATGGGGTAGTTGTCCCCAATGAAAAGTGAGTACTCTCCAATAGTGTTCCTCAGCACCCACATATCATCATGGGGGTCGAACTCGGTGCCGTTCATCTGGTACACGCGACATCTCAGATCTGGACACATGGTGACGTACATAGTCAAGGTCCATGCATAATAATGTTGTGCTCAAATATGGTGGTCAGTAATACTGTGCAACAAATAGTACTACTCCGGTATAGAGGAAGTAAAATAACTGGCTTATTATATATAGCCACTCTTGGCTACATGGATGAGATAGTAAGACATGGAAAAACAAAAATGGTGGCAGCTAGTGGGTTCAAGTCTTCAAGGGCCTAGCTAGCTATACGCGTCCTCCAAGGTAAAAAGTACTCCTACTAGTACTAGCAAGTAGTACAACAATGAAAGAGAAGGCGAGAGGGTTAAAATATGGAATACCTGGGTAGATGGTGACGGTCTGATCGTGGTAGATTGTGTGACCATGTTGCACATCAATGGTACCATGGGTAACGACTGCTAAGATAGTTGATCCCAATATGCCAAAGTCAGCTACAAGGTTCCAGGTTAGACCGAATCGCGGATGCAAATGCACATCCAGGATCGGCGATCTTATTTTGATCGGGGGATGACTGGTCCCTGCAAAATAATGGAGTACTGTTAGGGATGCAAATGATGGTTTGTGCATTCCGTTTGTAATCTCCCATATCGTAGGATGGCAACCAGATAAAACAGGTCCCCTGGCTTGTCACCGCGAAGATGCGGCCTAGATGGCGCCCAACGTCTTCAAACGTGTAGGGGTACAAATCTGCCGCCGCCAACATGCGCCAGCCTCTGCCGTTACTGCCTCTTGCATTGATGGCAATTCTTACGTCGAACACCATGATGCGATAGAAATTGTTGTAGCCGCGTCGCTTTGTCGGCGGGTCCGCAATTGCTATCTTCTTCAATCTCATGTAGGCATCATCATACGTATTCTAGCCCAGCCAGTTCGGAAGGTCGACCCCAATGGTGGAGAAGGGGTCTACGGGAATGGCCGCACTGCTGTGGATGTTGTGCAAAATGATGGTGGTATCTGGACGGAGGTATGCAAGCCAATCTTCGTTGGCACCGACCCATACCTATATATAAGACGGTGGGCAGCGGAGAAATTACGGGATGGAAATGGAATAACTAAGTACTACATGATCAAACTCCATTACTGACCTGCTCATCGGACAAAATCCGACTACCTCTCAACGTCGGCAACTCTAGCGGAGTCAGCGTGCAACCATGGCCAGGGAGCGGTGGACTGTTCAAAGGATTGTCCCATAGAAGAACCTTGTCCTCGAGGACGCATGGAAGACCAACTAGCATGGTATTTTCCCAAGCCTGTTTAAGCACCATCTTGTAAAAGTTGGTGCAGGAAGCACCGAGTCTTGCGGCGGTGAGGACGTCGGAGCGGCGTGCGATTTCTCCCAGAGGATCGTCGTCCAAGGTCTCCCAGCACCGACGAGGAGGAGATCCGCCTGGCGAATCCATGGGAGCACCGACAAACTGCCTTCTCTTCGGGGGGAGGGGAACTGGCGAGGAGGAGATAAGAGTGTAGTAGCCGCAGGGCCTCGTCCCTTCCAATTGTAGATTGTTCCGTAGCGAAGGGGTGAGGCTATTACTTACTACTAGTACTAACATTATGGGATGTTATGGGATTGCATTATACTGTAAATAATAGCACTAGTAAGAAATTTTAGCACTAGGTAGTAGTTTTTGGCATGGATTAAGAAATTTTGGGTACGTTTTTGCTATTTTTTGTACACGCCAACCAGTGTCAAAAAACGTCTTACATTATGAGACGGAGGAGTACGTACTCGTACTGTAGCAGTACTAGTACTACTTTCTCAACTAGTAGTACGATGTACTATACTTCTAGTATAGTGCACCAGTTTTGAAATCTTGAATCTCAGGGCCAAGGAGCTACAGTTGGAAGTGGAGGGTACTACTGTTCTCTAGAACCATCACTGTACTATCAATGCACGGAAAGTACACCTGCGTGGTGGGTACTCTCGGTGCTCTATTCAGCCGCTCCTCTCATGTAGCTGGCCTACTCAGTCGGTCCTCTCATGCACACACTAGCAGCCTGTTTATCAGCGACAGTTACTGTGGGGGCAGAACATTTGAGTTCTTTGATACAGCGAGACTAGGCTTTTCGCTTCCATTTGTGGAGGTGTAATGGATCTCGTCAAACTTTGTTAGTAGTTCCTTCTTTATGAATGACATGAGGCAAAGCTTTTGCCTTCGTTTAAAAAAACACGTCAAGAGGAATTTATTTTATAGAGCCGATAATGGAGTGAAGTCCATGCGTGCAATGCCACAAGCTACAGAGTAGTAGTAGAGCACTTTACGTACAGAGCCATATTGCACAGTTCCCAATGCCCCGCCAGGCTTTTCAGGCTCCTCAGGCTTAATTGGGAGGCGCTAGTTTAAATATGCTACTAGCTGATGAGGAAGCTACAAGCGAGGTGCGGCTAGGGCGAGCACGCGAGCCACGAGGTGATGGGAAGGAAAACCCGTTCATGTGGCTAGGCTATCCAGTGCACCCAGATTGTGATGCCGCACGTCCGTTTGACTTCAAAACTCAAACTACCCGTGTACAATATTAGCTCGCAGCAAAGTTACTATTTAAAAAAAAGGCCGCCGTGCATTCGGCCGTGATCAAACCCACAAAACGAGGTATACACTCCTGCGACCACTAGTAGTACTCGGGAGTACAACGCAACCTAGAATCTCCTTTTGGTGCTAGTAGTACATTGTTCCTTACAAGAAACCACTAATAATGCCAAAAAACCACTAATAATGCCAAGAAACTACTACCACTTGCATACGTGGCAGACTTAAGATAAGACTACCTTATCAACCATTGTACATGCCCTTACCAACCAGCCCTACCAAGAAACTACTACTCTACAAAGTGCCGTTATAGGCACGTTTCAACCCATGTCGCCCATTAAGTCAGTGCCTTCTATTCGACCGGGAAGTTAGGCGTTATGACTTGTGGGACCTACATGTCACTCTGCACAAAAATCCCCGAGTGACCTCCTACCTCCGACCCGTCCACCTAGTCATCCTCGGCCATGGGACGCAGCTACCACTGCCGGCAGAAGGCGAGGTCAAAACCGCTGGCGGTGCGTAACCCATCTTGCGGCTGCCCGGATGCCAACTCCGTCCGGCGCTTGCGGCCGCTAGCTACCCAAGATAGCTCCGTCTAGCTGCTTATCTGCAAGGTTTGCTAGCTAGATTGGCACGGCGGCTTGCTCGCACGCGCTGCGCTAAGGCCAGCCATCTAGCTCGAGCGAAGGCCAGCGCAGTGGCTTGATTGCTCGTGAGTCACGCTCGGGCGCGCCTACCAACCTGTGTGGAGGCCAGCACGGTGTCCGGCCCGTCCGACAGAGCAGCAGCCAACTCGCTCATCACCGGTGCCACTGACGAACATGCATCAGTACTGTTTAAAGTAATGTTCAGGAAAAATAATGATTTGAGGGGGAATAACAGGATAGAAGGTCAGATGTGGGTCCCTCGTGTCAATGATCAAATGAAATGTGTTGGTTTAAGCTGCTTCGTCAGCACGGACGTGTGGGCCAACCCTGTCATAAATGGGTTTAAATGAGCCTAATCGGCACTAGGTAGTAGTTTTTGGCGTGGATTAAGAAATTTTTTTGGGTATGTTTTTGCTATTTTTTGCACAATAGTTTCTTCCTAGGGCTGGTTGAAGTGGTAGTTTTTTGTTAAATACTCAACATATTGTAAGTAGGAGTGAAAGTTAAGCTTTGGAAGCCAATAAGCAAGGCTAGTTACATAGTGCATATGTGTATGTGATTGAAAGTAAATATCAACCATGAGTGACTAATATCTTGATGGAAAACTTGAAATTATGGAAATACTAGGAATTTTTTTGCATGGTTGGAAATACTAGCAATGTTCATCTGCGTTGCAACGGATCATAATTAGAATAGTACTTATTCACAAACTTGATACAAAACACTCTAATTTTGATATACATATATCACTAGAGATATATTATGTTTCAATCAGAATATATTCCTTGAGCTATTTTGCTGAGGTGAGGGAGGGATGTGGTTGGTTTTAAGATACTAATTATGGGTTTTACTGCAAATAGGCAGAAAAGTGGGATGTTGGTGAGAAAAGGCAACAACTTACCTCACAGTCGTTAGATGTAGATCTAATGGTTAGAAACGACGGATGGCAGACACACCATCATCACCAAGTTAGTCTTCTGTAGGAGTACTAGCAAGATCCGTGCATTGCACGAAACATCAAGATGCATTTTTTATAAAACACTTGTTGTTATTGACCCATGCGGGAGTAATCCCATGTGTAAAAACTAATGATATCTCGAGAAATAGGAGATAAGGTGAAGAGGAGTGGGGCGTGGTGGTGATTGGTGGTCGGACTGAGCGGAGGCATGGGGATTGATGATGCCTGCAGTGGCCACCGGGCCAGTTTGTTGTAGAGGTTTCCTTTCTTAATTGCTCAACAATGAGGTTGTTGGAGATAAGGATGAACGAGGGAAGGCCTTGTCTGCAAATGTGGAGCAAGGTGCGGGTATCTTTTAGTTTAATTTCCATCCGTCAGATATAGATCGGACGGTCTATCTTGCAAGATGGCACGCGTACCATCATCACCAACTCGGTTTTTTATAAGAGAAGAAATATAAGTATGGAGATACAAACGTATTATCGATACTTGTAAACTAGCATCTACATTCTATTCAACTTCTTAGCATGTGGGGCCCTAGCACAATGACTTCTCGACTGTGTAAAACAAAGGTTTTCCCATCGCCGATAAGGAGGGGGTGACGGAGGCGCGCTTTTTGGCTTGCTCTAGTCCTAGTAGTCATACTAGGTGGTCTAAGCATGTGTAGATTTATTCTTTTTCATGTCTCGTGTTCGCCATACTGCCATGACTATTGATGAATAGACGGTATGTTATTCACGGGGAAACCCTTGTTGAGCGTGTTTGCGGTAGAGAGAGAGAGTGTGTGTGCCTGTGTGATATGTCTAGAGACTGAGGCAATGATAAGAGATTCTTTGTGTCTATGTGTGTGTGGAGGATAGAGAGAGACATGTACATGGGGCTTTGTGTTGTGTAACATGGAGAAACATATACATAATCAGAGAGTGAGTGTGTGAGATACACATGCGGACATGGGGAGAGATGAGGATCCAGATAAATGGGTGTTTGTGCGTGTCTGTGTGTGTTTGTGCGCGTGTTTGTGTGTGAGAGGGAGTGTGTGTATGTGGAGTAGAGAGACCACTAATGATGTAAACCTAGTATAAGGGAAGGGGGAATGGTGTCATAGTGTAGTAGCGAGATAGCATGGGTGCGGGCAGGGGGAGCAGACTATTTGGAAGATACATTGAGTGTGTGTGGGAGAGGGGTGTGAGAGCGAGCGAGCGAGAGAGAGAGAGAGAGAGAGAGAGAGAGAGAGAGAGAGAGAGAGAGAGAGAGAGAGAGAGAGGGCGAGAGAGGGGTCGTTTGTGTCCCTAAATGGCATATAGATAGGGAGACAATGTTGATGTTGTTCGAAATTGGCCTATGTACGGAGACGCAAGGGAAGCGAGTCATCGTGTGTGTGATAGGGACTTCATGAGAGATCTAGAATAGATGGTGTAGAGAACAATGTGCGAGATTGAGAACGATGATACATTAGGGAGCTATGGAAAGAGTCACGACATATATGTATACAGGGAAGGAGCTGGGGCGGGTCCGCATGTGGGAGAGATTGAAAGAGGAGAGTGGTGCACAAGGAGACAAAGTGTGCTTGTTTGCAGTGGGGGTGGTGTGCGAGGTGAGTGTGCAAGAACCACATAACTAGGGAAATAGATGTTTGGGGGTAACGTTTTGTGTGTATGGGAAAGATACACTCTACATAGTGTGTGTGCTTGGGAAAGAGAGATGCCGGGAGACCTAGAGAGTGGGGGAAGAGATGTGTGCATGCCCAAGAGACAAAGTGATAGAGACCTATATTGAGGTCTGGACTTTAGAAGAGAGAGGGGTGTTAATGTGCTATGTGTTCGTGTCTGGGGGAGAGAACGACTTCTGTGTGTGTGGGGGGGGGGGGGGGGCGATGGGGCCGGGGGTGGCTTCAGTTAAAGAGTGAGGTGTCTATATTTGAGGGACTTTAGCATAATTTAGATATATATGGTCAATAGTGTGTGCACTCGGGGTTGATCAATTTGTTTCACAGTTTGGAGTATGAGATAACGATACTTTTGTACATGCGTGATATACCTTGATGTACCAGAATAACAAACCCAAGATTGAAATTTTGGAATTCGACTTCATCATTAGCTTTTGTAATTCATTTAAAGGGAGGTACATTTTTTAAGCCGGGATTTCGTGATTTCAAATTCATATATCAAACCTAGAGATATACATATACAAGCATGTTCAAACTTTATAATCATCCACTTTATTCATACACATACACATTTTTGCTTTTGTCATCATATTTAGGATAAACACATTAGAATTTCATTTGAATTGGACCGTATGATGGTATTTGCTTGTACTAGCTCAATGATCTATATTTGAATTGAATGGACAATCTAAGTTTCGAGTTGGCGACATTGATTTTCAAAACATGCACTTTTTTTGCGTGCAAAACAAACAAATTCTCGGCCATGATATCATAGTCGGCCGTACAAGATCAGAATATAATTTCAGGCGCCAAAAGCTTTCAAACTTCTCGCTCACATCGAAATATCTCGCGCCCAAAAGTTTAGCCCTGCGATATTCCTGTTTTACCCCTACCACATGAACGGAAAAGGGCTGCTTTGGTAACTCCATTGTTTTCCCTTCTTTGCCCCCAACATTCTTCCCCAGAGCCCCTCCCCTTCCCCTCCCCGACCCCCAACCACGACAAGCCATCGAATCTAGTCCTTCGTCGCAGCAGTGGACCTTACACCCCGCTGGATCTACCTTCCGCACCTTGGAACCCCCAACTGGCAACTCACCACTTCACCGGAGCCGCTTCAGCGACTGGCTTGTCCACCGCTACAGATCTCCTGGACCGCCATCATGGTCCACCGCACCGGATCTACTTAACAGGTGCCCTCGTCCAACATAGTGTAGGCCCTTCAGTGAGTCCCTCGTCTGCCCCATCGCTGGAGCTTCATACAAGCCCTCGTCCGCCGCAACAGATCCGCCTCACCGAAAGCACTGTACAACGCTCCCGCCGAAGCCTTCGTCCACTGCAACGGACCCGCTCCACGGATGCCATATTCAACTCCATCAGCCCTGCTTTACGGACACCGCAGCCTCATCGGGTTATTTCAATTTGTACTCCTTCGTTTTTTTCCTTTATCGTGTAACTGTTCACTTACCATAGATGAGCTTTCTCGTATGTTGACAGGCGCCGGAACCGTAGCACCGGAGCCGCTTCAGCGATGGCGACAGCCGGCCCAAACTCAATGCAACACGAGCACCATCGATGATCCTTAGCTATCAAGTATGACAATGATACCCATACGCCGCCGAGAATTAGGTACTATTATCCAACAGCCGGCACCTACGTTCACTTTCTTAGCATAAGCACCGCACCTTTCAATTTCTTCAGGGCATCATTCAATTTTTCATGAGACGCGTTATTCTGCTTGCACCTGTAGGTCCATACTTCTGGCAGTGAACATGTTACACGTGCTAAATTACATACGAGTGCACATATAGTTAATATGCTTTAGTTTTGTCCTAAGTATTATTGTACTTCCTAGATATCACTGCCTACTATTTTACTTCTTGCATGCTATATTTATGATGACGGTGTTGTTCTGATGCCACCTGTTGGTTCCATCATACTGCTTCATTTTCTCTATGCTTAATTACACATCAGCAAACTAGCATGTGGTTCCGCTGCTTTTGGTTCGTTTTACCCTACATTTTCTGATGCTAGCTATTACATCACTTCTCCGAGCCTCTGTTCATTAATTCTTTGTGTGTTATTGATTTTCCCAAGTTGCATGACTAATTTGATGCTTCTATTAATAATGGAGTTGCCAACCCCATCAAGCAAAATATTTGTTCTTTTGGGGCTGGCACCTCAAACAAGCATAAAAATAGAGGGAAGCAGATATATTGTCGTGTATGCACACACCCTTCTTTAATTAGTTTAAATGAACCATCACACACCCTTCTTTCATTAGTTCAGATGAACCATTGATGATCAATTCGGACCAGTGCATGCGATTAAAATTAATTTTACCTAAATAGAGGATGCAGAATAAACTACAACAACTAGATTTGCAACCATGGGATGCTGACGGTATCTTCAAAGAACATTGCAACAGCAGCGAGGCTTCACGGCAACATATGGTAAGCCAGTGTGTTTTAGTACATGTGAAATGTAATGCGAGTGGGATGCTTTCTTGGCTTGTGCTCTCAACCTGTAATCCTGCAGAATTACAAATAGTTGAGTTGTCTGCTTTGCTGTGTTGCTTGATTCGAATGCTTGTTTGTTACTTGTTACGCTATACCCGAGTTGGCCAATATGTCAGCAGTGCCTACTGTACTATCGTAAAGAAATGCATGCCTAGTCCATTTGAGTCCTTAACTTTTCCTCTGAACTTCATCACAAGACTGTCTTCCTAGTTTATATGAGGCCACACTGTTAAGTGCTTTCTCAGATTATTTCAACTGCTTAGATGCCTTGGCAACTTAAATATAGCAGTGGTACACTCCCTTTCAACAAGGGATGTCAACTGGGTCTCGTTTAATCCCGATTAAAGTCCACTAGTGGTATGATAGTTCAAAAGAGTTTTTGTTTTTTGAGGAAAATGAACTAGGGAGCTAGCAAAAACTAACTAGATGGGACTGGCGGATGTCGTTTATTTGCCACTTATATCCCTAGTTTCATCTTACCATTTTAATTTCTTTTCGGTTGATGCTGCTTTGAACAATTTAAATATAGCTTTCCATGCTCGGCAATAATTCGTATGTCATTTACCATGTAAGCTTACTGCCTGGATCATGCGATAAATATCTCTTACTTATGTCCAGCGGAAACCTTTCAGGATGTCGTTCACACTAGGACACAATGTACAACCCCACAATCTATTTGTAGAAGCAGTGCGCCATCCATGTTACCAGATGGTAGCAGTTCAGAGGCAACACCGTCGGAGAGCAGTCTGAGCACATATATTATAGTTCTTGAGGCTCTACTAGAGGTGGAAAGAGATGGTGTGGCTGCGATGAATGAGGTAATCTTTATCTTGAGGCTGGAAATTATGCAATTAGCGGCACGCATTATGCAAGCAACCCAAGAATTGGAGGAAGTAAAAATGTTGCATTTGAAGATGGAGGAGGTCCTACTGTTTCTGCTATCTGAAGCCCAAGGTAATCCCGGTTCTTCTTTAGATACTAGTTGAAATTGTCATTAGATTATTGTACTTGCATTTTGTGTCATGTCTCTGAATGGATTATGTTGTAAGACACCCTATGTTGCCCATGTGTTGTAATGATCCGATTTTTTTACGCGAGGTAATCCTCGGTTCTTGTATGATTGACATAGGGTGAACTATTTTTCGTGTGAGCATATTGTATTGGATGAAATAACTGTTTGACTCAAAGTGTATCCAACTTAATGAATTTGACGATCACGACATTTCTAAATCATAATCATATATAAAGGTGGAATAAATCTTTGTTGTGGTTTTTAAGAAATAAATAACAACACGTAGAATTATATGTGGATATTCGTAATTGAATACAAATTGGATTTGAATTTAGTTGCCAGGGCCCAAGGCAAATGTGAATGCTAATTCTCCAAAGTTTTGAACGAAGCAGTTAAACACCCACTATAATTTGTGGGTTGCTCGAAGAAAGTGTTTGCGAGATGGAAATTACTGTCTACCCCTGACACTTGATATCCTTATCGACCGGATTTACACTGCTGTCGATAGGGGTAGACTAGTAACTTCAATCAGACTGACATGACGGCCTCTGAGCCCATTCAGACACGGTGGGCGCCAAACGTGGGCGGCAAAACACATTTGATTCAAGCTCGTCCGAAAGACATGTGTCTCTCCCTCCATTTCCCCATTCATACACGATGGACGGCAAAACAAACTCTCCTCGTCCGAAATCGATGTAGGCTAATATTTTGAATAGGGGCAGTTCTGTAACTTCCCTCAGATGTGACACAACCGTCCTACCTGTCAGCCCCGTTCATACACCATGGGCGCCAACCGTGGGCGGCAAAACACCCTCTCCTCGCCCGAAATCGTTACCGGCAAATATTTGGGAGACGCGAGATTACCGTCCTATCCCCAACCAACGTGATGTCCGAAATTTTAAACGGGTGATAAGTTTGTAACTTCCCCACATTTCAGATAAGCGCGTCTCAAAGTTTGAGATCCCCCTCCCCCTCCATTTCCCCATTCATACACCGTCGGTGCCACGACAACCTCCCCACTGCGATGAGCCTCCTCCGTCCGCCACCCCATCCTCCACATTGTCGGAGCCGCTACCCCTACCCCGTCGTCCACTACAAGAGATGGACGTCTCTCATCCACGATGCTGGACCAGGATCCTTTCATCCCGTCCTCTCGCTTCATCGGCGCTGTCGTCCACCTTGCCGTTGCTGCTCCTACGACTGCCTCATCCACGGCAACAAGATTTATCCCCTGACCTGTCGTCTAAAGTCTTCTTCCCCGCCGCCGACATCCATCGCACCCGCAGCACCCTCAACATATCAGCAGAGGCCTACACGACGTCGCAAGAGAGGTGGTACTCTTCCATATGTGCTTAAGTTATTGATCTCACCCGAAAAATAGATCGTAATTTGTTTACTGTCCTTTTCTTGTCCGTACCAAATCGTAGTGGCTAGTTGAAAGCAAACATTGGTTGCGAAGTAGCTTTGTCCGGTTTGCACCTTTAGATCCGCCATGGCATGGACACTATACTCGTAAAGCTTATGGTTTCCCCCCTTTATATTCACTACCATCATTGTAGGTGCTTCGTGTCATGCTAGCACTGCTCCTCAATACCTCAACCCAAAGCTTATGTGTTGAAATATGAATCTGATATGATGCTCATATCACTAAAATAGAGAACATTTAATTGGTCACCTAATGTTCCTATATTCGTTTCGAAAAGCATGTGCGCCACCCATTGGTCCAGCTAGTTCCACTTTCCTGGTTTTACTCTTGATACTTAAGTGCTTTCTGTCGTACTAGCATTACTCCACCCTTCAAGCTAAACAACACAACACTCAAAATTCGAAAGCTTAGTTGTTGAAATATGATTGTGATATGATATTGATATTAGTTAACAAACACATTTAATTGGTTAGCTAAAGGTCCCACTTGAGTTTCCAAATGCATGTCGCGACATATAGAGAGACAGCAGAATTGCATTTCCTTGTCACTTGTTGATTGTACTTTCTTGTCCACACCAAATCTTAGTTGTTATTTCAAAGCAAACATCGGTTGATAACTACCCTTTGCGCGGTTTGCAGCTTCAGATCTGCCATCCCACTGCCACGGTCAACACTATACTCATCATGCTTACGGCTTCCCCATTTTATGATGACCACGATCATCCTACGTGGTTCATGTCATAATAGCACTGCTCCACCCATCGAGCTAAACAAGCTTAGTTGTACAAATTCAAATATGATATTATGTTGATATTAGTAAAACTGAGAGATGTTTAATTGGTCAGCTAAATGTTCCTACTTTAGTTTCGAAATGCATGTGAGCCACATATGGAGAGACCAGAAGGAATAGTATTTCTCTGTGTGCTCTAGTTCACCATGGGTGGCCAACCGACATTGTATTGAAAGACTTGTAATATCTTAAATCTTCTTGCTCTTCTGCTCTTCTTTGAGATGATCCTCTTCTCTTGCGGTCGACTAGTCAGGTCGAGTTGTTCTCCCTCAGTATATTTTGAATCTGTCAGGTCAGGTCGACTTGTTCTTCTTTACTATATGTTGAAGCTGTCATCTGTGAAGTGTCATCACTTCTGGAGCTCTCATATTTTAAAAGAATTGCAGAGATAGCACAAAGGGGTTTACAGGGAGGCAACATTGGATTAGAATCACTTATGCATTACAAAGATAATCTCACTTGTTTTTATGTTTTCATGCATGTCAGATATTGAACATTATCAAAATGAATATGAGAATGGGCGCACGAGAGGAATATTGCGGAATAATCCACTGGCTAACAAACTTGGCGTGGTGGAGGATGGCCTATCTTATTCACCCATCAAGGTGCTTGCTCTAACTTGGCAAGGTTGTATTGGTCGCACATATTTTGCATCTGACCTCTTGCATTACTTCTACTTTGTTACACCATCTGCTTAGTTTAAGCATCATATATGAGTATATGCCATACCTATCCATTTTCTGTACCTATTCCATGTGTCATCGTACTATGTTTTTCCAGTCAAATGTTGTTGTTTGGTAATAGATGTCCAAAAGGAAGAGGGTGAGTGTAGATCCTCAAGGAGTACAAACTAGGTATTTGAAAAGGTAGTGATACCTGTTAAATCAGATAGATCAGCAGCCACAGAAAACATAGGCCCAACTATACCACACTTTACCCCTACTCTAGTGGCCAAACCCCTATTAGAACTGCTGAGAGCCCATCGTCAGTTACTGTCTATGATATCAATTCAAAATTTGAACTCCTCAATTTCTGCATGTGCCTTACCTTCTCTCTTGTATGAAAACTAATTTCAGATGAATCTCCTTGCTCAAAGGATCATACGATCTCACAACAATACTGGGCTCTGCATTGCTCTTGTCAGTACTTCTCACCCTTTTGCCTTGTAACGTTGTACTTAATTAATTGCTATTTGATTATGTATCATCAGTCTGCACCTGAGCTTCATTATCCTCTGTTTCTTGCAATATTATTTGATCTATATTTACTCTTTGCAAAAAGTAGAATAATGGCAATGCTTATAAAGAATTTTCTTTGGGGAATTTATTGAATTATCCTTCCATCAACATGGAGAAGGGCTTTGTCCAGCCCGTGTTAACATGTAATGTAAGTTCGTCCTTCTCAAGCCATCAAACTTTGTTCTAGTATAGATTTGGATAGGCATCATTTCCTCCACTGCTGTTTACTTTGTTGTTTATATCTGATTGGATGTTTGCAACAACTACCAGTTTTAAATTGTAGTTGTAAAAAAATGTTCCTTATGCAGAACAGATCCATTTATTTGCTTATATAATTGTGAAACCTGTTACGTGTCTCGTTGTTTCTCTTTCAGAGTCGTATCTCTTATGCCAGGCAGAACTTTAGGGAAGATAGTGAGCCAAACCATCTTGAGGATAGCAAGATGACCCCAAGGTCCTGTCTTGATGAAGACAATGAGTTGAATCTACTCACCAGCAGGTGTGAGACAACCTCTGTGCAGTCGCTGCCTCAATCAGTTCAACTTCTTCAGTCTCAACTTAAAGCGGAAAGGCTTGCTTCAGCTCAGCTCCGACTTGAAGTCAAAGATGTAATGAAGATGTCAGAGGACTGCCTTGCGCACTATCATGCCATATAGCTAGGGATGAAGCATGTATCGTTGACACAACTGAGGTCTAATCAGCTTGTTTGGTTGTTTGTGGGGCCCGACCTAGCGAGGCCTAGTGCCTTCTGAAGTGCTCTCAGTTTTGTATATTCTTTTGTTGGCGCGTTTATTTGCACTGGTGGCGAACTTTGATGCCCAGTGGATGTAATATGTGCAATAGCCGTGATAGCCTAGCGTAAGTTGCTTACTTATTTATTTCCTTGTTGTCTTGTTTATTTGTTTGCTTGTAGTTAGTGCAGTTCTTTTTCCGCGGTTTGCTAGTGGCCACAATAACCTATTTATTAAAACTGGGCCACAATAACCATGGGCTACAAATTTACTGTAGTGACACAGGGCCTCCTACGGGCCGTAGAAACAATGGGCCTTCTACGGGCCGTAGAAACAATGGGCCTTCTATGAGCCGTATCATCAATGGGCCTTATACGGGTCGTATGATTGATTGGCCAAAGATGGGCAAATAACATACCGCATTATGGTCGTAAATGGGCTAGAGTTGGAATCGTCCATTCATGGGCTGACCATAACGGGCTGTCGTTAATAGGCTGTATTTGATGACGCTATGAAAACGGCCCAATGTATTAACGGGCCACAAACGGGCCGACTGTAACCACGGGCCGAATTTGGCCCACAAGCAAAAAATTACAGTAACGGACCATAAGTAACCGAATGTTGGAAATGAGCCCAAGAATAAATGGGCCTTGAGAAGGCCGAAAGATAACATGGGCTGCAAACAACCGAATGAAGTAATGGGCCATTAATGGGTATAAAGTGATACACTGTTCATTACGGGCCAATTTCACCACGGGCCGTTAATGGGCCAAGAGTTACAAAGGGCCTCATATGGGCCGAAAGATGTCATGGGCCATACATGGGCCAGAAGTTAAAACAGGCTGGAATAATATTTGACGGCCCAAATGACGCTACTGGCCCTAATTCGGATAGGTCGTAACGGGCCCTGGGTTAGCAGGCTGTAAATGGGCTATATGCGAACATGCCGTTAACAGGCTTTCCGTGGGCCGGGCCGCCACCTTTTGACCAAGTCAAACGGGTCGGCCTTTTCACAGGAACGGGCCTCTGTTAGGCCGTGCCATGTGTCGACGTATCATAGGCGCCTTCAGTCCAATGAGTGGATGACATATGTCCCAACAGTGAGCCGACACGTGTTTCCTCCAGCCAATGATGATTTTACACGTGGAAAATCCCCATTGGTCCGGGCTGTTAACAGGTTATGGAACCAAAACCAGACCCGATAGATTAAGGGCGTTCCGTTACGATGGATGCCACGTGTCGGTCACCCTTGACGAAAGCACTTCTGTGACACGCGATTTATCGTCATGGAAGTGGACACTTCCATGATGATAATTTTGGTAATGTCATGGAACACTTCTATGTCAGCACAGGTATGACTATCTTGATTCTTTCATAAAATCGTCATGGATGTACATGCATGACAGAAAATGTGACCTACTATGACAACCATATATCATCACGGAAGTGTATTTTTTTGTAGTGAAGGACGGAGTTGTGCACATGCCAAGTTCACTGGGCTACCGTGCTTCACACTCCTCCATCGTAACAGTGGAGACAATAGCTTTCATCGAACACTGGGGGTCAGAAAAAATTTCCACCAGAGGTCAAAATAGTGAACATGATTTACGCAACTCACATACCGAAGAGGAGGCGCAAATGCGCACTCCGAGACGTATATGCTGTTGAACCCGTCGCCCCCAAATTCAACCCATGGTCGTCCTGCCCGATCACTTTCGATCACAGGGATCACCCGACTAGTATTCGGCATGGAGGTTCGGCTGCCTTGGTGCTCGACCCAATAATTAACGGATACCATCTCACCCGAGTCCTTATGGACGGAAGCAGTAGTCTTAATCTGATATATCAGGACACTGTCCGCAAAATGGGGATAGACCCGTCAAGAATCAGCCAAAGGAGTACTACCTTTAAAGGAGTAATACCAGGCGTAGAGGCCCGCTGTACGGGCTCTCTAAAATTAGAGGTTGTATTTAGCTCTCCCGACAACTTCCGAAGCGAAGAACTAATCTTCGACATCGCTCCATTTCGAAGCGGCTACCATGCCCTACTCGGAAGAATGGCCTTCGCTCGTTTCAATGCAGTTCCACATTACGCTTATCTTAAACTTAAGATGCCCGGTCCACGTGGCGTCATCACAATTAGCAGAAATAAAGAGCATTCCTTACATGCGAAAGAATATGTGGTGGCTCTAGCAGCCGAACCACTGAACGGCCTCTCCATGCAGGATAAATGATCAGTCATCAAGACCACGGACACGGTTCGACGTGTACGGCGGAGCACTAGTTGTGGCAGCTCAGATAAACCTGAGCTTGGGTTGATGGATATACCCCCATAGGTCGTGCTAGGGGCTGCCCGCATGTAAAAAGGCCCATAGTTCGGCTTGACCCTATTAATACAATAATAGGTTGCATTTTTATGATTCACTAAGAATAACCAACTTTTCGCACGATCACACCAGATTCTTTTACCCGAGTTTTCTCATTTTTACAGATGATTATTGTGCTACACCCTTTCAGGATATGGCACAACGGAAACAAAGGCGTAGAAGTGCAGTAGGGCCCTGTTCAAAGGTTTCTTTTTAGATTAAGACCATGTGTAAACCTTTTTAATGTCTCTTGTTGCTTCACACCCTCCAGGCACTTAAAATGACCAAGAGAGATACTGGCGTTATTGGCATTTTGTCACACCAGATCAATGCACGCACCTGGATATTCGGGGCTCATTATCGAGGGCGATACTCAGCCAAGTGTATGTTTTAAAGTCTGAATACCTTCAGGAGTGTTCGGCATCACGAGTTTGGCCTTATATGCATCAGCTCCGAATCATGTCTTTGGTCAACAGTTGGGTTTGCCCGGCTCCCGTGTTTTGCTATCTTACGTTCCATTCTATCTGCTAAGGCGGCACTGGGAGAACTACTGTGATTGTGCCCTGGTTTACCTGGATGAGCACCTCAATAGAGAAAGCCGAAAACTGACTGTCATGATAAAGCGAGAGACTGTTCAACCACTCGAGGACTCAACAGAATCCTCGCGATTCCTCCGCATTAACGAAGGACCGGTTTCCCGGTCACGTATGTACGCGCACCATATTCGGATGAGCGCGGACGTACCAGGGGCTATATAGTAGCCCCACCGTCAAACTCCTATGGCTAAGTGAAAGTGTTAAAACTATATAGTCCGATTGCCTCGTTCACCGCGCTATCACCTCCTTAAATGGACCAGGACATTGGATCAAGTGTGAGTATGCGCTTTACCGAACACCCCCGCATTATATGCGTGGGAGCTGAAGCCGACGGCTGCAAACTTTCAAGTTATATACATAAATACATAAACGGCCGCACAGGAGGCACTCAATACTTTACGGGAAAAGTATAAAATACAACCTTTATAATCAAAATAGCATTGTTTTTACAATCAAGATACATGTCACTGGAACATGGTACTCTTTGAGCACTGAGCCTCTATTAAACGGGCACCTTCCAGGACCTCTTCAAAATAGTGCTCGGGCGAGTTCTGACCCCCGGGCGGACCCCTGGCTACAACAGCGGTGGCCTCCATCTCTGCCCAATATGTCTTAACACGGGCAAGAGCCATCCGCGCACCCTCTATGAAGGCCGACCTCTTGACAGCATCAATATACGACACAGCACGAAGAAATCACTGCACTAAACCAAAATAACTATCCGGACTTGGTTTCTTTGGCGAAATATGATCCACGATAGACCTCATGGCAAGCCCGGACAACCTATGGAGCTCGACCCACTCGGCCATTTGCTCATTCAACAGAAGCGGATGCCTTGGATTACTGAACTGTGACTAGAACAATCTTTCCATCCCATGATCTTTCTGATCTTTGAAATACTCAGTCGCATCAGCAGCACTCTTTGCTAAATCCAAGTAGGCGTCTGCAGAACTCCACAATTGGTCAAGAGGGGCATACTTCGGATCACCGAACTTCGTCCGCAACAAAAAGGGCTTCCTAGCCGTGATATCTCCGGCTTGACGAAGCTCCTTCCGTGCCACTCTGATTTCAGAGCGCGTTTCCTTGGCTGCCTCCAAGGCCTTCTTCAGGTCAGCCATTTTCACCTGGCTTTCCCTTTCAAGGAGCTCATATCGGCTCGCGGCGTTTTGCAGCTCAAGAGCCATGTTGGCTATTTTATCTTCGCTCCGACAATGAGCAGCCTATTCGGCTTTTAACTCTTTGGCTACCTTCTCGGCGGCCGCATCGCTTTTCCAAGCTTGTTCCTTGGCTCGGGCAAGCTCTGCCCGAAGGGTCTCCACGGCGGCAGCTCCATCTGCAGTCAAAAGCATATTATAGATACTAGCATTATGCTCCTCTTAATATTTGCTGACCTCCCGAATATACATACCCTGTGCCTCATCAAGCCGCTTGTTCACAAGCGCGATGTTCGCATCCGCCACGTCAAGCTTCCGCCTCAATTCAGCAAACTCAGCAGTCCGGTCAGCCGCCGGATCTGCAGCCGCCTGCGTACGAAAAACAGCGTCGTTATTACCTGAGAATATGATCCCCTGTTTGCCGCCTCTGACGGCAACCGGAGTCTCAGGGGCTACTACCTATACAAAGCACACCTAGAGTGTGCGGTACAGTCAAAAATATATATTTCTTTGCATACCTCAAAGTCTCTTAGTAGGCTCGTAAAAGCTTCATTCAATCCACTTTTTGTGGATGAGATCCTCTCAACCACCGTACCCATTAAGGTACGATGTGACTCCGAGATAGCCGCTTGCTCCAAAAGGTTCGTCAATATGTCTGGTTGCACATCGGATAGTCCCGGGCTTTTTCTTTTGGTCTCCTTAGGAGACGAGAACCCCGGACTTCGGGCGGCCGAAGAGTTACCTTCTGGCCTTTGCGGATGAGGAGAAATCCTCTGCGAAGACACCTCAGGGTTGTCCGTCTCACAAAATGGGGAGGCAAGAGGAGGCATTGCGCTCTCCATCATCTCTGGAAGAAGATCCCCCGAGGACAAACTTTGTTGACAAGGGCCATGAGCCGGACTACAAAACATGTGTCTCGGTTATTATCCTCAGGAAAAAGCGGGGCATATTTACTAATGTGCCTTTGTTTACTTACAGCTCGGCTACCGGCTGGCTCCCTTGTGGGCGCTGTGCAGCGAGGATGCCCTCCGGGGCAGGGCCCCCTGGCGATGGTTTCTTCCCTTGTTTGGAAACCTCCATTTCCAAGTCTTCAGGGGCGGCCCTTTTCTTCCCGTGTGGAGAGGGTATTCTAGATTCACCTCCCCGATCATCCTCCTTCGCGGAGGCACTAATTCCCCGGGCTTGGATGTGTAACGTATGAAGCCCACCTTTGACTTCTTTATTTCTCCCGTCATCTTCTCCTAATGGCATTTGATGCGGTGCGTGAGCCAGCATCCTGGTTAGTACTGGATCTGGCGAGCCTTCGGGAAGAGGGGCCGAACACCAGATCCTCTCCGCCTTCCTCATCCAGTCCTGGCAGAGGGCAATTTTTCAGAATGATGTTGTGACAAATAACAACATGTTCGGTCATGGATCTACTTAATTGGGTATCTGCGCGGTTGCAGTTCAGGCCCGCATCCTCGGTGGTGTCCGGACACTTTATTCGTGATCCAAAAATAAATCGATACATCCCTTCGAGCATCACGCCGAAGAAGTGTTGAATAGTTTGTGGTCCTTCCGGGTTGAACTCCCACATACGGAGAGATCGACATTGGCATGGCAGGACCCGACGAATTAGCATTACCTGAATCACTTTGACAAGACTGACATCCCTCTTGAGGAGATCTCGGATGCGGCTTTGCAATGTCAGCACGACATTTACTGGCCCCCAGTCCAGCCCTTTGTTGACCCATGACGCCAGTTGGGGCGGAGGGCCCGGGCGGAAGGCTGGGGCGGCCGTGCACTGTGTACCTCGGGGTGCTGTGACGTAGAACCACTCCCGTTGCCATAAGTCGGACACCTCTGGAAAGGAGCCCTTTGGCCATAGGGCGTCGGCACCTTTGCTTATTATAGCACCTCTACACTCCGCGTGTCCCCCGTCGACCATCTTCGGCTTCACATTGAAGGTCTTGAGCCACAAGCCAGAGTGTGGGGTAATGCGGAGGAAGGCCTCACACACGATGATAAACGACGAGATGTGAAGGATGGAATCTGGACCTAGATCGTGGAAATCTAGTCCGTAATAGAACATGAGCCCTCTTACGAAGGGATCAAGACTAAAGCCAAGCCCTCGAAGGAAGTGGGAAACAAATACAACACTCTCATTGGGTTCCAGAGTGGGGATAACCTGCCCTTGAGCAGGTAGCCTGTGGGGGATTTCTGCGGTCAGATACCTAGCCTCCCTAAGCTTCTTGATGTACTCCTCTGTGACAGAAGAGGTCATCCACCGGCCTTGAAGGTTGGATCCGGACATGATTGAAGGTCTGAAGCGCTTGGCCTGAACCTTGGGTGTTGGAACTCAAGGTAGGGGAAGGGAAGGATTGGGCGTGGAAAGAAAAGGACGGGTCTGGACCTCTTTATAAAGAGGGTGAATATCAAGCGTCCTCCGTGTGGCCGTTTGGAACTTGCCTAAAACCGAGGAGTCATACTAAGAGCACGATTGGGTTACCCACGCCCGTATTGATGAGAATCCCGTGATAAGGGGGACACGATCTCTGCTTCGACAAGACGTGCCAATAAAACCGCCTCACAATACTTGTAGTAGCAGGCTAGGCAAAAAATAGTTCGTACAAAGACCGGGCCGCGGTGTGATGTCACGCTATGAAAAGTTGTCAGCAGATTTGATTTGTGGAATATTATGCTCTCTACGGTGGTGTGTGAAATTTGTTTTGCAGATCCGGACACGATCCTTGTGTCCAAAATCTTCTATGGAGTATTCAGAGAAGGAATCCGCCTTGCAATGTTGAAGACAATCTGCGCGCCGGACTCATCGTCATTGAAGCCTCGTTCAGGGGCTACTGAGGGAGTCTTGGATTAGGGGGTCCTCGGACAGCCGGACTATATACTTTGGCCGGACTGTTGGACTATGAAGATACAAGATTGAAGACTTCGTCCCGTGTCCAGGTGGGACTCTCCTTTGCGTGGAAGGCAAGCTTGGCAATTCGGATATGTAGATCTCCTTCTCTATAACCGACTCTGTGTAACCCTAGCCCCCTCCGGTGTCTATATAAACTGGAGGGTTTAGTCCGTAGGACAAGAATAATCATAATCATAGGCTAGCTCCTAGGGTTTAGCCTCAACGATCTCGTGGTAGATCAACTCTTGTAATACTCATATCATCAAGATCAATCAAGCAGGAAGTAGGGTATTACCTCCATCAAGAGGGCCCGAACCTGGGTAAACATTGTGTCCCCCGCCTCCTGTTACCATTAGCCTTAGACGCACAGTTCGGGACCCCCTACCCAAGATCCGCCGGTTTCGACACCGACAAGCGGGTTATTCTCATGATGAGTGTTTATTCACTCATCCTCGCACGAAAGGGGCGGTTTTAGGGATTCCCAGTCCTGAATTAAAAAAATGCAAATAATTGAACAATAGTCCCCCAGGACTGATGTTAGTATGGACGGTATCTGTGAACTCGGCTAGCTGTGGAGTGTGTTTGTTGGTGGAGGGGGAGTAAACCTTCACTATTATCGCTTGGGAACCACCACTAATGTGTTTAGCATGGACGAGATCGACAACTAATGGTTGTGAAGTAAACAGGAAGGGTGCATTTCTCAAAATTTCATTTATCTCTGTTTTAAAAAATCTGAGCTCTGGCACCACCGCAAATCACTGCTTCCCTCTGTGAAGGGAATATCTATTTAATTTTATGTTGTGTCATCACCTTCTCAAATAAGTGCCAGATCAGAGAGCACTATTCTCATCCTCATGCATTGTGTATAGCTAATGTTGGGTGCATCATGGCTGGATCTTCTCTACCATGACTTACAATGATTAGTCACCACTTGAACTTTAGAGGTGCTCTGCATTTATGTTTTGCGGTCTCAGAAAGGGCTAGTGAGATACCACGGTTGTCATATTATATCATGGTTGTTTTCACAGAGTGTTGTCATTTGAGATATCTTATTATTGCTTGCTAGTTGATTATGCCATTGATATGAGGTAATGTAATTTTTAAGAGTTATTGTTGACATGGTTAGTCATAATCTTTGCTGAAAACCTGGGTGCTACTTAAGCTTATTTATGTAAACAAGAGAAAAAGAGTTCGTAAAAGTTATTCTTTTTCACTTTCAGTTTATCAACTGAATTGCTTGAGGACAAGCAAAGGTTTAAGCTTGCGGGAGTTGATACGTCTCTGTCGTATCTACTTGTCGTAACGCTTCTACTCTTGTTTTGGACTCTAATTTGCATGATTTGAATGAAACTAACCCAGACTAACGCTGTTTTCAGCAAAACTACCATGGTGTTGGTTTTGTGCAGAAATAAAAGTTCTCAGAATGGAATGAAACTTTTTGGTGAATTTTTATACAATAAAAGAAAAATACTGGAGCCAAGAACCACTGGAGGGGCCCCCCTAGATGAGCACAACCCACCAGTGCGCCCCCCTCCTAGCGCGCCCAGGTGGGTTATGCCCACCTGGTGACCCCGCTGACCCTATCACCGGCGCTATAAAACCCTATTTTTGGAGAGAAAAATCAAGGAGGAAGAATTATCGTGTTTCATGAGATGGAGCCGCCGCCACCTCATGTTCTTCGTCAGGAGGACAGATCTGGAGCCCGTTTGGGGCTCCGGAGAGGGGGATCTTTGATCTTCGTCATCACCAACCCTTGTCCATCACCAATTCCATGATGCTCCCCACCGGGAGTGAGTAATTCCTTCGTAGGCTCGTTGGTCAGTGAGGGAGTTGGATGAGATTCATCATGTAAACGAGTTAGTTTTGTTAGGGCTTGATCCCTAGTATCCATTATGTTCTGAGATTGATGTTGCTATGACTTTCCCATGCTTAATGCTTGTCACTTTGGGCCCGGGTGCCATGATTTCAGATCTAAACCATTTATGTTATCACCATTATATATATGTTCTAGATCCGATCTTGCAAGTTATAGTCACCTATTACGTGTTATGATCCGTAAACCCCGGAGTGACAGTATTCAGGATACTTTCTAGTGATGACCGTAGTTTGAGGAGTTCATGTATTCACTATGTGCTAATGCGTTGTTCCGGTTCTCTACTAAAAGGATGCCTTAATATCCCTTAGTTTCCATATGGACCTCACTGCCACGGGAGGGTAGGACAAAACATGTCATGCAAGTGCTTTCCATAAGCACGTATGACAATTTACGGAATACATGCCTACATTATATTTATGAACTGGGGCTAGTTTTGTATCGCCCTAGGTTATGACTGTTATATGATGAATATCATCCAACGAATTCACCGATCCAATGCCTACGATTTTCCTATATATTGATCTTGCAAAGTTACCATTGCTACTATTACACTTGCTACAAAATCATTGTTATCACTGTTACCATTATTGTTACTATTATCACTGCTATCAAAACTATCATATTAACGTGCTACTGATCACATTGCTGCAGATAATTAATCTCCAACTGTGGTCGAATTGACAACTCAGCTGCTAATACTTGAAAATATTATTTGGCTCCCCTTGTGTTGAATCAATAAATTTGGGTTGAATACTCTACCCTCGAAAATGGTTGCGATCCCCTATACTTGTGGGTTATCACACTCCTCCAGGCATGTTCATGAGCTTCTCCTGAGCACGAAGGTACTGCCGGAAACCCCAACTCCGACGAGCTCCATCGCCTGCCATCTTTGGAGAAGGTCGTTCCGACACCGTCAATCCACCTTAGGCCACGTTTTGGGTATGTACGTGCTCATCTCTGTGCGCTACTTCCATCCCCCTCCTCACCGGCGGTAATCGTGGCTTCCTCCCCGGAGAATCACTGTCGACAGGGCCGCCACCCTTTGTTCCCTCTCTCTCTTCTAATCCTGATCCGTGGGATCCACCTATCAGCATCTCTCTCTCTCTCGCTCGCTCCTGAAGCGGTATGAGTGGAGGCGTATTCTCATAATACGCCTTTGACGTGGCGCTCTCTGGATTTTTGCATTTTCTGTTTAAATTCAGATATTTGACCCTAACTTTGACCAGTTATATCATTTAAACCACATCCAAATGAGATGATTCTTTTTACAATAGTTTTGTCTTGACCTTCTCTTGTTGTATGCAAAAATCGAGATTTTTCCTTGCTGCAGATATTTTCTACTGCATTAAAATACTTTATGTGACATTTTCTTTTTGGCTTTTTAATTATTTTTAGAAGGTTCAACTTCTCTTGAAGAGGATCAGGAGTTCTGTGACCCTCCTCTGAACTAAGGCAAGCCACACCATTCATTTGCAAGGATGGCATTGCAATGACAATGATTTTTATTTGAATTAAATTCATATTATTTCATTTAGTTAATTTAAATAATTTAACTTGTCCTAGTATTATTTTCATGCTATGGTTGTTAGTATTTTACAGGAGTATGTTGATTACTTGATTAAGTGGTGTAGTAGTGTTTACTTAATATGCTTATGCTTATGATAGTACCGTTACTTTGTGAATTCGTCGCATGTGCATTTCATGGCATACTATGAAGTGAATATTTTCATTTCATGTTAAACCTGATGATAACCCAACTTGAACATGTTTGAAAGCACAAGTGCTCCCTAGGTGGTTTTGGTAATTAATGTCAACATATCTCTTGTTGGACTAACACTTTTATCTAGTATATTTCAGATAAGTTCAACAATGGAGTGGCATGGACTAAAGGATGTGGAAACTCCTTCAAGATGCTAAGGACAATGGATTGGCTCAAGCTTCAAGCTCAAGACTCTTCATTTTACATTTTAGTGGTCCAAGATCACATTGAGTCTATAGGAAAAGCCAATGCTATCACGGAGGGATGAGGTGTTGCTTAATGAGCCTCTTGCTTCGTGTGCTTAGTGATATGCTCCAAAACCCTCAGTTACTTTCCCACTTCCACAAATGACCTAAACCCAAAGCCAAAATCGGTCACACCGATACTTCCTATCCGGCGACACCGATTCCAAAAGTCATAGCCACTGCCACAAACCCTAAGCAAATCGGTCTTACCGATAGGGATCTCGGTCTCACCGAGATGGGATTGTAATCTCTCTGTGTATGTCCATTATCAAAATCGGTCTCGCCGAGATTGAGCAATCGGTACTACCGAGATTACAATGCAAACTCTCTGGAAACTTATTACCAAAATCGGTTCCACCGAGTTCGAGTAATCGGTCCCACCGAGTTTGCCTGACCAACTCTCTGGAAAGCTTATTACCAAATCGGTCTCACCGAGTTTGTGTAATCGGTCTTAACGAGATTACGTTATGCCCTAACCCTAACCGAATCAGTCTCACCGAGATGCATGTCGGTCCCATCGAAAACCCTAACGGTCACATTATTTGCTGAATCGGTATGACCGAGTTTAATGATTCGGTCCCACCGAGTTTGGTAGATTGTGTGTAACGGTTAGATTTTGTGTGGAGGCTATATATACCCCTCCACCTCCTCTTCATTCGTGGAGAGAGCCATCAGAACGAACCTACACTTCCAACTTACCATTTCTGAGAGAGAACTACCTACTCATGTGTTGAGGCCAAGATATTCCATTCCTACCATATGAATCTTGATCTCTAGCCTTCCCCAAGTTGCTTTCCACTCAAATCTTCTTTCCACCAGATCCAAAACCTATGAGAGAGAGTTGAGTGTTGGGGAGACTATCATTTGAAGCACAAGAGCAAGGATTTCATCATCAACGCACCATTTGTTACTTCTTGGAGAGTGGTGTCTCCTAGATTGGCTAGGTGTCACTTGGGAGCCTCCGACAAGATTGTGGAGTTGAACCAAGGAGTTTGTAAGGGCAAGGAGATCGCCTACTTCGTGAAGATCTACCGCTAGTGAGGCAATTCCTTCGTGCGCGACGGCCATGGTGGGATAGACAAGGTTGCTTCTTCATGGACCCTTCATGGGTGGAGCCCTCCGTGGACTCACGCAGCCGTTACCCTTCGCGGGTTGAAGTCTCCATCAAGGTGGATGTACGATAGCACCACCTATCGGAACCACGCCAAAAACATTCGTGTCTCCAATTGCGTTTGAATCCTCCAAACCCTTCCCTTTACTTTCTTGCAAGTTGCATGATTTACTTTCCGCTGCTCATATACTCTTTGCATGCTTGCTTGATATGTATTGTGATAGTTGAAATTGTGCCTAAACTCAACTAAAACTTTAAGAAACTTAAAAACTGCAACTTTGGTACTTAGTGTCTAATCACCCCCCTCTAGACACCTCTTCTCAAGGTCCTACAAGTGGTATCAGAGCATTGGTCTCCATTGCTTTGGTTTAATCACCATTGGAGGAAGATGGATGAGTCTACTATTGGGAGTATTAGACATAGAGTGCCTATTCTTGATGGGGAGTATTTTCATGAGTGGAAAAATGAGATGCTTGTTATTTTCAATCAATATCATTTTAACAAGTACATTGCTAGCCCTTGTGCTCCTTATGTTGATCCTATGCATCCTACCCATGATGAGTCAATTGACATGATTAGAAATCTTAGAACTGCCGATCTTATCATTAGAGGATTGCCTAGAAACTAGATTGGATGCTTGCCTACCTTTAAATGTGCCTACACCATATGGAAATTTCTTGAGGAACGATTTCCAGATTATTCCTTGAAAAATCTTGATGAAATTCTCCATAAGTCTATTGCCTTGAGTAAAATGAATACTAGTGATCCTATGTTTGGTGATCGTCTATTTGAGCTTACAAACCTTATGCGTGCCAATGGAAATCTTGGTATTATTAGTGACATTATTTCCGAAGCTATAAAAATTCATAAGCAAGATTATCAAACTCATTCTAATGAATCACCCTATCTAGGACTTGATCCACCACATGACGATGTTGAACATGGATACTATGATGAGGATGATGATAGTGACTTCGATCTTGATGATGCAATGAGACATTTTGGTCTTATGGCAAATCTTCGGGGATATATGTCAGGAGGAAAGGAATGGGTTCTTGATAGTGGATGTACCGATCACATGACCGGAGATAAAGACATGTTCCGTGAGCTTGCTAATAATGATAGTCCTCGAAAGTATGTCACTTTCGGTGACAACTCTAAGGGTAAGGTGGTTGGCCTTGGTAAGGTGGCCATATCACATGATAGCTCCATACAAAATGTCATGCTCGTTGAATCTCTTGGATACAACTTACTTTCAGTATCTAGACTTGCTGATTTCGGTTTCAATGTCCTTTTTACTGAAGTAGATTGCCAAGTGTTTCGTCGAAATAATCATAAAATGGTCTTTACCGGTGTGCGTAGAGGTGATCTATACATTGTTGATTTCACTAAAAAGGCTCAACCTAAAACTTGCTTCATTGCTAAATCCTCAAAAGGTTGGTTGTGGCATAGACGACTTGGTCATGTTGGTATGCGAAACCTTGACAAGCTTATTAAAGGAAATCATATCCTTGGAGTTAACGATGTCATATTTGATAAGGATAGACTTTGCAGCGCTTGTTAGGCAGGTAAACAGGTTGGAGGAAGGCATCCCGTGAAGAACATCATGACTACAAGGAGGCCACTCGAGCTAATTCACATGGATCTTTTTGGTCCCAACTCTTACAAGGGTCTCGGTGGAAATTCTTTTGGTCTAGTTATAGTTGATGATTTTTCAAGATTTACGTGGGTGTTCTTTCTCGATGATAAATCGCAGGTCCAAAAGATCTTCAAAAACTTCGCAAGGAAGGCCCAAAATCAATTTGAAGTGAAGATCAAGAAGGTTCGCAGCGACAACGGAACGGAGTTCAAGAACGCAAATGTGGACACCTTTCTTGACGAAGAAGGGATTTCACACGAGTTCTCGGCTATGTACACACCTCAACAAAACGGAGTTGTTGAGAGGAAGAACCGGACGCTCATCGAAATGGCGAGAACGATGCTTGATGAGTACAAGACGCCAAAGCACTTTTGGGTAGAAGCGGTTGAGACAGCTTGTCATGCAACAAATTGCTTGTATCTTCACAAGCTACTCGGCAAGACGGCATACGAGCTCCTCATCGATAACAAACCCCAAGTTCGATACTTTCAAGTATTCGGCTCAAAGTGCTACATTCTTGATAAGCATCGTCGCTCTAAATTTGCTCCTAAATCTCATGAAGGTTTCCTACTAGGTTTTGGCTCAAACTCTCACACTTACCGTGTCTACAACAATTTCACCCGAAAGGTTGAAGAGAGGGTAGATGTGAAGTTTGATGAATCTAACGACTCGCAAGTAGAGCAATTGCCAATTGATGTAGGAGCAAAGATCCTTCGGAAGCAATTCAAGACTTGGCCATTGGCAAGGTTCGTCCAACGGAGGTGAAGGAAAGTACCTCGTCCATCCAAGTGGAAGCTTCAACTTCACAACAAGGTGAACCAAGAGTTGATACGGAAGCATCCACAAGCGGGACACACCAAGATGAAGGGAACAAGGAAGTGCATCAAGATGAACGTCAACAACCTCCTTCTCCACCACGACAAGAGAACGACAATGCCAACAATGAAGAAGGCCAAGAAGAAGAAGAACAAGATGAAGAAGATGTTCAATGAAGACCCAAGCAAAAGCTTTCATGAGTTCGAGCAAGAGTTGCTAAAGATCATCCCGTCGAGCAAATCTACAATGACATCCAAACCGGGAGAATCACTCGCTCTAAAACTCGTTTAGCTAACTTTTGTGAAAACTATTCTTTCACCTCTAGCATTGAACCTATGAAGGTTGAAGAAGCATTGGAAGATCCGGATTGGATAAATGCCATGCATGAAGAGCTACATAACTTTGAGAGGAATCAAGTTTGGACAATGGTTGAGAAGCCCGACAGCAACCACAACGTCATCAATACAAAATGGGTGTTTAGCAACAAGCAAGATGAAGATGGACAAGTACTTTGCAACAAAGCACGTCTCGTCGCCCAAGGCTACACACAAGTCAAAGGTATGGACTATGGTGAGACTTACGCCCCCGTTGCTAGACTTGAGTCCATTCGCATCTTACTTGCCTATGCTAATCATCATGATATTACCTTGTACCAAATGGACATTAAAAGTGCTTTTTTAAATGGTGAAATAGAGGAGGAAGTTTATGTTAAGCAACCTCCCGGCTTTGTCAATCCTAAGAAACCCAATCATGTTTACAAACTTCACAAAGCTCTTTATGGTCTTAAACAAGCTCCTAGAGCTTGGTATAAATGCTTGACTAAGTTTCTTATTGAAAAAGGCTTTGAAATTGGGAAAATTGATTCTACTCTTTTTACTAAAAGGGTTAATGGAGAACTATTTGTGTGCCAAATTTATGTTGATGATATCATATTTGGTTCAACTAACCCTCTTTTTTAGTGAAAAGTTTGGGAAGCTAATGTCGCAGAAGTTTGAGATGTCTATGATGAGTGAACTCAAATTCTTTCTTGGGTTGCAAATCAAGCAAACTAAGGAAGGTACCTTTGTTTCTCAAACAAAGTACACCAAGGACTTATTCAAGAAGTTCAATATGCAAGAATGCAAAGGTATGTCTACACCCATGCCTACTAGTGGACATAATGACTTGACCAAAGATGGTGAACCGGTTGATCAAAAGGTTTATCGCTCTATGATCGGTTCATTGTTATATCTATGTGCTTCATGTCCCGATATCATGCTAAGTGTGTGCATGTGTGCACGATATCAAGCTGCTCCCAAGGAATGTCATCTTAAGGCTGTGAAAAGGATAGTGAGATACTTAATCCATACACCAAACTTTGGCATTTGGTATCCTAATAGGGCCTCTTTCGATCTTGTTGGCTATTCCAACTCGGACTATGCCGGAGACAAGGTTGATAGAAAGTCCACTTCGGGAACTTGTCAATTTCTTGGTAGATCTCTTGTGTCTTGGTCCTCCAAGAAACAAAACTCGGTATCCTTATCCACTGCCGAAGCTGAATATATTACCGCTGGTTCATGTTGTGCTCAATTACTTTGGATGACCCAAAACCCTTAAAGATTATGGGATATATGTGAGACATGTTCCATTGCTTTGTGACAATGAAAGTTCTATTAAAATTGGTCATAATCCTGTGCAACATTCTCGAACTAAGCACATTGAAGTTCGTCATCATTTCATCTGAGATCACGTTGCTAAGGGTGACATTGATCTTAAGCATGTTCGCACCGAAAAGCAATTAACGGATATATTTACTAAACCTCTTGATGAGAAAGTGTTTTGCAGGTTAAGAGGAGAATTGCACATCATTGATGCTTCAAACTTGGAGTAGAAACTCCATTGGATACATGCAAGACAAGAGCTTATGACTAATCCTTGATATCTCTCTTATGATGAAAATCTTATGTCTTGGATATATTTGTATCTTGCATGCCATCTAACTCTTGTAGGTACTTGGTGGAATCCAACTCCATGAGATTGTAATATACTCATATCTTGAGCAATCTCTACATCACCATGTCTCTACACAATGGTGGATGAAGACAAGGAAGCATGAAACCTCTTAAACATATCCTTTGACAAATCCTATGTTGAGCTTCATGATTGTCATTCTTGGATACACAAGTGCTCTTCCTTGCAAGAACTAACCCATGTAGGAAGATGGACTAAAATTCCAAGTAGTGCTCCAAACTCTTGATGAGCTACATCAACCTTGAGCAACCCACACAAGTTCAACTACATGGACTACACCACCAACCAAGGTATGTTGTTCCATCTTAGAGAAGCTTTACTCCAAGTCATGAGCTAAAGCAACTTGACAAGATGTGAATACATCAAGATGCTTAAATGAAAATGGCAACCCCATTTTGAGCTTAAACGATGAGTATGACCTATGATCAAGTGATCTCACTTGACTCCTAAGTCAATATACTCTAACATAGGTGACTTTGTCGCCGACCATCTCTAGATGAAGTTCTCTTGTGTTCTTTTCTGTGTTTTTGCATTTCTTTGTGAGATCTTTCTTTCTTTCCGTTTGCTCTACATTTTCTGCATTCAAATTCATTGCACATCTTTCAGTGAATTCCTTGCAAATCTTTGTGAGATCTTACTAGTCTAGTGAACTGAGGTGACAAGTGTTTTCTTTGCGATGGACTCGGTTTCACTGATTTGTTATTTTCGGCCCAACCGAAACTTTTCGGTACGACCGAAGAATACCACTCGGTGCCACCGACTTCATAACAGGACAAACAGTTTGCCACCTAATTCTGTGTTTCTTTTGATCCAGCTCCACTCAATGAATCTTGTCCACTACAAGCATCACATTTTTATCATAGCTTTGTTCTGTGTCTCAAGGACCAAACCCATTCGATAGATTCCAGAAGACCCTTCTTGGAAATTGATGTCAAAGGGGGAGAGAGAGAACATCAAAGCTTATCATCTGAAGAGAGAGAGAGCATCAAAGCTTATCACCTTCCCTCTTAAGGGGGAGAGAGACCTAAGAGGGAGAGAGACCCTCAAAAGGAGAGAGAGATCTCCAGGGGGAGAGAATAATTAAGTAGAAAGTATTTCTCAAGGATCCGTGTTCAAGAGGAGAGTTGTCCACATGTCTTCTTGAGGGGAGAGACATGTTCATATGTTCTGTTGTGCCTATTTGCATTAGCATGCATCAACTCTGATCATCATTCATATCTTTCAGCTCTGTTTTCTTTCAAGCTCTGATTTTCTGTTCCCTATCTTCTCCCAGTATCCCATGTTAGATTCAGGGGGAGCAAGACATCTAAGGGAAAGAGATCATTTAAATTCATTGCATATCTTTACTCTTGGGGACATGTCTAATCCAATGTGGTACCTAGTACTCACTCTCTACATGTCATCCCAGTCTTGGTATTCTTGTGGTCTCTTCTGTTTGCTCTGGCTAGTAGATGTATCTGTGTTATCTAACCTTGTTTACACAGGTTCATTTCATCCTAAGACAACTCAAGACTACAAGGTAAGTATATGCATCACAATCATGTGTATGAGGAATTCTTGCTGATGTACATATTGTTTGCAAGAAGGACTCATGAGCATGAAGGTATTTTCTTCAACATCCTTTGCTCTGATGCATATGGCCAAGATACATGTAACACATTGCCTGCTCTATCATGTTTATGCTCTCACATGCTTCTACATTCCATATTCACATGATTGCATACATGTAGGGGGAGCCTATGATTGTTTCATGTCTTTCCAAAGCTTTACTTGCTACTCTTTATATCTTTATCTAAAGCTTTGATGTATGTTGCCATCAATTACCAAAAAGGGGGAGATTGAAAGCACAAGTGCTCCCTAGGTGGTTTTGGTAATTAATGTCAACATATCTCTTGTTGGACAAACACTTTTATCTAGTATATTTCAGATAAGTTCAACAATGGAGTGGCATGGACTAAAGGATGTGGGAACTCCTTCAAGATGCTAAGGACAAAGGATTGGCTCAAGCTTCAAGCTCAAGACTCTTCATTTTACATTTTAGTGGTCCAAGATCACATTGAGTCTATAGGAAAAGCCAATGCTATCACGGAGGGATGAGGTGTTGCTTAATGAGCCTCTTGCTTCGTGTGCTTAGTGATATGCTCCAAAACCCTCAGTTACTTTCCCACTTCCACAAATGACCTAAACCCAAAGCCAAAATCTATCACACCGATACTTCCTATCCGGCGCCACCGATTCCAAAAGTCATAGCCACTGCCACAAACCCTAAGCAAATCGGTCTTACCGATAGGGATCTCGGTCTCACCGAGATGGGATTGTAATCTCTCTGTGTATGTCCATTATAAAAATCGGTCTCGCCGAGATTGAGCAATCAGTAATACCGAGATTACAATGCAAACTCTCTGGAAACTTATTACCAAAATCGGTTCCACGGAGTTCGAGTAATCGGTCCCACCGAGTTTGCCTGACCAACTCTCTGGAAAGCTTATTACCAAATCGGTCTCACCGAGTTTGTGTAATCGCTCTTACCGAGATTACGTTATGCCCTAACCCTAACCGAATCGGTCTCACCGAGATGCATGTCGGTCCCACCGAAAACCCTAACGGTCACATAATTTGCTGAATCGGTATGACCGAGTTTAACGATTCGGTCCCACCGAGTTTGGTAGATTGTGTGTAACGGTTAGATTTTGTGTGGAGGCTATATATACCCCTCCACCTCCTCTTCATTCGTGGAGAGAGCCATCAGAACGAACCTACACTTCCAACTTACCATTTCTGAGAGAGAACTACCTACTCATGTGTTGAGGCCAAGATATTCCATTCCTACCATATGAATCTTGATCTCTAGCCTTCCCCAAGTTGCTTTCCACTCAAATCTTCTTTCCACCAGATCCAAAACCTATGAGAGAGAGTTGAGTGTTGGGGATACTATCATTTGAAGCACAAGAGCAAGGAGTTCATCATCAATGCACCATTTGTTACTTCTTGGAGAGTGGTGTCTCCTAGATTGGCTAGGTGTCACTTGGGAGCCTCCGACAAGATTGTGGAGTTGAACCAAGGAGTTTGTAAGGGCAAGGAGATCGCCTACTTCATGAAGATCTACCGCTAGTGAGGCAAGTCCTTCGTGGGCGACGACCATGGTGGGATAGACAAGGTTGCTTCTTTGTGGACCCTTTCTGGGTGGAGCCCTCCGTGGACTCGTGCAGCCGTTACCCTTCGTGGGTTGAAGTCTCCATCAACGTGGATGTACAATAGCACCACCTATCGGAACCACGCCAAAAACATCAGTGTCTCCAATTGCATTTGAATCCTCCAAACCCTTCCCTTTACTTTCTTGCAAGTTGCATGATTTACTTTCCGCTGCTCATATACTCTTTGCATGCTAGCTTGATATGTATTGTGATTGTTGAAATTGTGCCTAAACTCCACTCAAACTTTAAGAAACTTAAAAACTGCAACTTTGGTACTTAGTGTCTAATCACCCCCGCCTCTAGACACCTCTTCTCAAGGTCCTACAATGTTGTTGATCAAGTCATGGTGCCACCGGATCGAGCTTCCCAGTGCAACCACATTTTTCTTTATGGGAAGGCCCTAATTCGGTTTATTGTCATACCTCTCGCCGGTGCCTCCAATGAGAGAAGGTTATGCGCTTGCGCTAGGTAGGCAGGCATAGCCTTGTGTGCCCAAAGTTGTTTGGTACCATTGTCCCCGTTTGGGACCATTTTTGCTTTGCCACGATGGTGGCCGTTTGATGTCCGGAGTGGCATCCGGGGCTACCCCATGACATAGCCCAAAGGGGAGTTGGTTGGAGTGGCTGTGAGAGTGTCATGCAATAGATTGGTTTTGTTGGAATGACGTTGGTCCACCCGAATGGGAGTAAGAGGCCATGGGTTATGTGGTGTGGGTACAGTGTACTAACCTTTGCAAAGTGTGTATAATCTATCGATAGCCACGTCCTCGATTATGTAGCCGCGTCCTCAGTTATGGACACAGTTCATAGTAGGTCAAACTGTGGGTCAACAGAAATAATTTACCTACACACGAATGATATCTTTATGGCACATGTTTTGGTTAGTGATCTGGTGTGATCATCGAGCTTGTATCCATTGTGATCCGGAGGTGATCACCATGGTAAGATGATGAATGTGGTTACATGGTAACCGTTATGGTGAGTTGGTCTGAGGGAAGTAAGTTTTGGATACACCCTCTTCATGATAATCATGTCATGCTCATGCATTTAACCTGAGTAAAATCTTGTTATTGCTTGTCATATTTGATATTCTTGTTGTGAGCTTGCAAGTACATTCAAAGTACTCACCTGGCATGTCATGCCAGTTTCAAGAGAAGTTGTACCCGGAGTTGGAATTGCATTGTTCATCGCAGTCTAGGACGTGTCCCCGCATTGTCCCTGTGAGATGGAGTCCTTCTACATCATCATTCTGCTGCCGTATAGTTGTGTCTTTTTTCGTCGAAGCCCCGACATGTCTACGAAATAATGTACATATGTGCAGCAACATTGTGTGTGTCGCTTGGCCTCGCTTCCTTAGCTATCATCGAACCTATGTTCCTGCAAGAGATCAATAAAGCGGTTGTATTTCTGTACCAGGTTGTTGTGTGTTGCCAGAAGACATGATCTCTGGGCTGGCAATTCAACGTAAACCAGTTGCTCTGAGCCGGGGTGCCACAACGCTTGGTATCAGAGTCGCGCTGACTGTAGGTCACCCTAGACAGTCGACGCACTAGTTAAGCGGTAGTTAGTAGCCATTGGGTGCCTTGAGTGTGCATCTGCATTTGGTTGTTGCATTCCTTGCATTTAGATTATTTTTATTACTAACCGGCTAATGGTTGTGAGTGTAGATGGCTCCAGTTCTGTACCCGTACCAGTCTGAGCCAGCACCTTTCACTTATCCTCACCTTCTGCGTAACGTATAGGATTGACTCTACCCTGACGGTGATGACTGATGATCCACAAGTATAGGGGATCAATCATAGTCCTTTCGATAAGTAAGAGTGTCGAACCCAACGAGGATCAGAAGGAAATGACAAGTGATTTTTAGCAAGGTGTTTTCTACAAGCACTAAAATTGTCGGTAACAGGTAGTTTGATATCAAGATAATTTGTAACGGACAAGTAACAATAATGATAATAAAGTGCAGCAACGTAGCCCAATCCTTTTTGTAGCAAATGACAGGCCAAAATGGTTTCAAATAATAAGCAAAGCATTCTTGAGGGCACACGGGAATTTCATCTAGTCGCTTTCATCATGTTGGTTTGATCCGCATTCGCTACTTTGATGATTTGATATGTGGGTGGACCGGTGCTTGGGTGCTGTTCTTACTTGAACAAGCCTCCCACTTATGATTAACCCCCTCGCAAGCATCTGCAACTACAAGAAAAGTATTAAGATAAAATCAAACCATAGCATTAAACATATGGATCCAAATCTGTCGCTTACGAAGTAGCGCATAAACTAGGGTTTAAGCTTCTATCACTCTAGCAACCCATCATCTAATAACTACTCCACAATGCATTCTTTTAGGCCAAAGATGGTGAGGTGTCATGTAGTCAACGTTCACATGACGCCACTAAGGGAATCACAACATACATGTCATCAAAATGTCGAACACATATCAAATTCACATGATTACTTGCAACATGACTTCTCCCGTGACCTAAAAAACAAAGGTAACTACTCACAAATGATATTCCTACTCAAGATTAGAGGGGTATTACATAGCATAATGGATCTCAACATATAATCTTCCACCAAGTAAAACATACAGTAATCAACTACAAGATGTAATCAACACTACTAGTCACCCACAGGTACAAATATGAGGGTCCGGTATAAAGAGAGAAAAAAGATGAACTAGGGTTTGTGATGAGATGGTGTTGTTGAAGATGTTGATGGAGATTGGCCTCCCAAAGATGAGAGGGTTATTGGTGATGACGATGGCTTCGATTTCTCCCTGTGGGAGGGAAGCTCACCCGGCAGAATCGCTCCACCGGAGGGAAAAAGTGCTCCTGCCCAACTTCCGCCTCAAGGCGGCAGCGCTCCTCCCGAAGCTCCTCTCTTTATTTATTTTTCTAGGTCAAAAAACATTATATACCAGAAGATGGGCATCGGAGGTGGGTTGGGCTACCCACCGCCCACCAGGGTGCGCCTGGCACGCCCTAGTGTCTTATAGGCACCAAGCAGCCCCCTCTAGTAGTTATTTGCTCTAGTATTTTTTATATATTCCAAAATAATTCTACGTGAAATTTTAGCTCATTTGGAGATGTGCAGAATAGGTAACTCTGGCGTAGCTTTTTCAGGTCCAGAATTCCAGCTGATGGTATTCTCCCTCTTTGTATAAACCTTGCATATTATGAGAGAAAAGGCATTAGAATTACTCCATAAAGCATTATTATGCATAAAAACATTATAAATAACAATAGTAAACATGATGCAAAATGGACGTATCAACTCGCCCAAGCTTAGACCTCACTTGTCCTCAAGCGAAAGCCGATATCGAAAATCATGTCCACATGTTTAGAGAGAGAGGTGTCGATAAAACAAAATACGAACATAGTAGCATCATGCTTATTATTATAACATTAAAAAACTTTATCATAAAGCTCTATCACATAACTTCTAATGAACAAGTAACAATCCATCACAAAATCAAAGTAAAAAGCATAAAATTTATTGAAAACCAACAAACTATGTTCTCAGTCAACTTTGCAACTACAATTCATCATATTTTCAGGAAGGGTCGCGTATCAGGGCAATTTGGCAAGTCCACATACTCAACCATCATTTAATCATCTATGATTGCTAACACTCACAACATATATATGAGCAAAAAGTTTCAACCAGACAGATAGAAAGAGAGAGGCTTATAGTTTTGCCTCCGAACTTATTCACCTCAAGGGTTATGTCAACAATAATAACTCATGCTCACTCATATCCAACTGGATATGTGTGCCTAGATCTTGCCAAAGAGAAAATAAAAAGGAATAGTGGAAAAACTTTGACTCTTGCATAAAAGTAAATACATAAAAGTAAAATATAGGCCCTTCAGAGAGGGAAGAAGAGGTTGTCATGCGCTTTTTGGTTTGTATGCCCAATCTCTTAATGCAAAAAATGTCACATTATATTGCCCCTTATGATAGCAACCTTTTTTATGCAGTCCATCACTTTTATTACTTTGCCATCACAAGTTCATACAACGATTAATTTAACTTACACTAAATGATCAAACACATTTAGAAGCAATTTTTACTGCCTTATTGCATCGATGACAACTTACTTGAAGGATCTTTTCTCAATCCAAAGGTAGGTATCGTGGAATCTCAAAACATTGATTTGAGTTTAAGGGTTTTGGACGCACAAGTAGTATTTCTACTTAGTGCGGATTTTTGGCTAGCAAAGATATTGGGCAAGTGCCACATGTTGAAGGATCTATGACAATATAACTTCTATGTGAATAAGAATGAACATAAATCATTACGTTGTCTTCCTTGTCCAACGTCAACAGTTTTGGCATAAGATATTTCATGGGGGCTCACGATCACAAAATATGTCCAAGATAGTGTATTTGCATGTGAATATTCTCTTCCCTTATTAATTCTTTCATGAAATGCATCATTGACCAATGTTATGTTTGTCAACTTCCAACAAATTTTACCACTTATACGTTTCCTTATGTGATGTCATTACTTATCATAAGATTAGCATATGATATTTTTCATTATTTCATTTTATTTTGATTGGACAAAAATGGTAAAGAAGCAAAACTCAAACTAAACTTTATTATATAACTCTCACTCGATTATATAGATAGATAGATCACGATACTAGCACTAATAACATATCATACTAAACTTTTATTCAACTAAATCACGAAATAGCTAAAGATCGAATTAAGATAGGTAAAGGTAATAAAAGAGATGGTGATATGATACTGGGGCATCTCCCCCAAGCATGGCAAAAGCCAAGGGGAGTGCCCATACCCATGTACTCAAGTCTCCTTTGGTGGGGAAGATGATGATGATGGTGGTGGTGATGAGGTGGTAGCAAGTTTATCCTCCAACTTCCATGGCAACGGTTCACCATCATAAGAGGAAGCACGAGTCTCATGAGTCCTGCAGCTGGCAGCTAAACTCATACCTTAAATCTTTCCTCATACTCAAAGACTTGATTTTAGAGATCATAGATTTGGATTTGCAGAAAATTGATTTGCTCGTTGAAGGTGAAGACGCTGTCCATCATAGACTGGCCATCCACCTTGTGATCATGGGTGAATTCCATGATCATTAGGTGATTGGCACTGAGTCCATTCTACGCCATCCCTTGGCACTTGAAGATCTCCTGCTCCATAGCCTCGAGCTTGGCCTCCAAAGTTACCATCTTCTTGGGTCCATGAACATCCCGGATGTGGAGCACCCCCTCATGCATCTCAATGGCTTGAGGGTGCTTCATCACCTCTGACAAGTAGGGGTTGATTACCCTCCCGAAGAACTTGTCCTTGGAGGAGCTTCGTGCGGCCATGGCGATCTAGATCTGTCAGGAAAATAGCAAGAAACAAGAACAGAGGATTTCTCCGCGATGTGGTGGTCAATACATCGGGGGAGTAATAAAGATTTATTATCTTGGGAAACAAGCATACGGAAGGAAAACAGAATAGGGAAGGTGCCCGACGGGGCCACCACCCGCCAGGGCATGCTAGGAGGGGCAGGCGCGCCCTGGTGTCTTGTGGGCACCTGGGTTGCCTTCCTGGTTGTTTTTAATTTTCTGAATTTTTCTAATATTCCAAAACTAACAGAAAATATTTTTGCGGATTTTTCGGAGTCTGTTTACTTACTGTATCACGTACCTCTTCCTTTTCAGGGTTCTAGAGCATTCTAGAAGGTTTATTTTATGTGTTCCTCTGGTGTCATAGTTTGAATAATATTGGTTTCAACATTAATAGGTGTACCTGAGATATAGTGTTTAATTCTTTGTCCATTGACCACCTTCGGGTTAGTACCTTCAGCATTATTGATCTTAATAGCTCCAGGGCGATAAACTTCTTCGATGATATATGGTCCTTCCCATTTGGAGAGAAGTTTTCCTGCAAAAAATCTAAAACGGGAGTTGTACAATAGAACATTTTTACCAACTGTGAATTCCCGCTTTTGGATTCTTTTGTCATGCCATTTTTTTAAAAATTTCTTTAAATAGTTTGGCATTTTCATAAGCTTGGGTTCTCCATTAATCTAGTGAGCTAATATTAAATATCCTCTTTTCACCGGCAAGTTTGAAGTCGTAATTGAGTTCTTTGATTACCCAATTTGCTTTATGTTCTAACTCAAGAGGCAAATGACAAGCTTTTCCATAAACCATTTTATAAGGAGACATAGCCATAGGATTTGTATAAGTTGTTCTGTAGGCCCAAAGTGCATCATCTAATTTCTTAGACCAATTCTTTTGGGACCTATTGACAGTTTTTTGTAATATTAATTTTATTTCTCTATTGTAAGTTCAACTTGACCACTAGATTGAGGATGATAGGGTGATGCAATTCTATGGTTAACATCATATTTAGCAAGCATTCTACGGAAAGCATCATGAATAAAATGTGAACCGCCATTAGTCATTAAATATATAGGGACTCCAAACCTTGGGAAAATAAATTTTTAAGCATTTTAATGGAGGTGTTATGATCAGCACTACTAGTTGGATTAGCTTCTACCCACTTAGTAACATAATCAACAGCAACCAAAATATGTGTATACCAATTAGAGGAAGGAAAAAGGTCCCATATAATCAAAGCCCCAAACATCAAATGGTTCAACAACAAGTGAGTAATTCATAGGCATTTCCTGATGCTTACCAATATGACCTATTCTTTGACATTCATCACAAGACAAGACAAACTTACGAGCATCCTTAAAGAGAGTAGGCCAATAAAACCCATATTGTAATACCTTGTGAAACAATTCTATCTCCCGCATGGTGTCCTCCATAAGCTTCGGAGTGACATTTCCGTAGGATTTGTTCCAGTTCATGCTCAGGTACACAACGTCTAATAATACCATCTACCCCTTCTTTAGAAAGATGTGGGTCATCCCAAAAGTAATGTCTTAAACCATAGAAGAATTTTTTTCTTTTGTTGGTATGTGAAACTAGGTGGTATAAGTTTAGCAAGAATATAATTAGCATAGTCAGCATACCAAGGAGTATTATGAGAAGCATTTATTACACCTAGTTGTTCATCTAGAAAGCTATCATCAATAGCTAATGGGTCATCAAGACCATTCTCTAACCTACACAAGTTATCAGCTACGGGGTTCTCAGCTCCTTTCCTATTAGTAATATGTAAATCAAATTCTTGTAGCAGGAGAACCCACCTAATAAGTCTAGGTTTAGCATCGTTCTTTTCCATAAGTTATTTAATAGCAGCATGATCAGTGTGAACAATTACTTTAGCAACAATGTAAGATCTGAATTTATCACAAGCAAACACAACTGCTAAAAATTCTTTCTCAGTAATAGCATAATTTCTTTCGGCATTGTCTAGAGTTTTGCTAGCATAATGGATAAAATTTAATTTCTTATCAACTCTTTATCCCAGAACAGCACCAACAACATAATCACTAACATCACACATAATTTCAAAGGCAAGTTCCAATCAGATGGTTGAACTATAGGTGCATATGTTAAGGCTTTATTAAGTGTTTCAAAGGCTTCTACACAATCATCATCAAAAACAAATGGAACAACCTTTTGTAATAGATTAGTAAGAGGCCTAGAAATTTTAGAGAAGTCTTCAATAAACCTCCTATTGAAACCAACACGACCTAGGAAACTATGAATACATTTGATAGATTTAGGACATGGCATTTTCTCAATTGCATCAACTTTAGCTTTATCTGCCTCAATACCTCATTCAGAAATTTTATGCCCCAAGACAATGCCTTCATTAGCCATAAAGGGTCACTTCTCCCAATTCAAGACAAGATTAATTTATTCACATCTCTGCAAGACTCGATCAAGGTTGCTTAAGTAATCATCAAAAGAAGTTCCATACACGGAAAAATCATCCATGAAAACCTCAACAATCTTTTCACAAAAATAAGAGAATATAGTAGTCTAACATCTGTGAAAGGTAGCAGGTGCATTGCATAAACCAAAAGGCATATGTCTATAAGCATAAGTTCCAAAAGGACAAGTAAAGGTGGTTTTCTCTTGATCAGGTTGTGAAACGGGTATTTGAGAGAAACCAGAATATCCATCAAGAAAACAAAAGTGTGTGTGTTTTCACAATCTTTCTAACATTTGATCTATGAAAGGCAAAGGGTACTAATCTTTTCTAGTAGCTTGATTTAATTTTCTAAAATCAATTACCATTCTATAGCCAGTAACAATTCTTTGTGGGATGAGTTCATTTTTATCATTAGGAACAACAGTAATACCTCCTTTCTTAGGGACACAATGAACATGACTTACCCATCTACTATCAGCTATGGGATAGATTATACCTGCTTCCAGAAGCTTTAGTATTTCAGTTCTTACCACTTCTTTCATTTTAGGATTCAAACGTCATTGGTGATCAACAACAGGTTTAGCATCAGGCTCCATATTAATCTTGTGCTGACATAGAGTGGGACTAATGACCTTAAGTTCATCAAGACTATATCCAATAGCAGCATAGTGCTTCTTTAGAATTTTTACTAATCTCTCTTCTTCATGTTCTGAAAGGTTAGCACTAACAATAACAGGATATATCTTTTTCTCAGCAGGATAAGCATATTTTAGAGTGTCTAGCAATTGCTTTAATTCAAACACAGGATCACCTTTAGGTGGAGGAGGACCTCCTAGATTTTCAATAGGCAAATTGTGTTTAAGCAGAGGTTGTTGTTCAAAGAAAATTTTATCTATTTCATTTCTCTCATGCAAGTGCATATCTTTTTCATGGTCTAGAAAATATTGTTCTAGTGGATCAGTAGGAGGTACGGCAATAGAAGCAAGACCAATTTATTCCATCCTTGCTAGGTAATTCTTTATCATGAGGTTGTCTATGAAACTTACAGAAATTAAACTCATGAGACACATGACCAAAGCTAACACTGACAATTTCTTTCTCACAATCTATTTTAGCGTTAATGGTGTTTAAGAAGGGTCTACGAAAAATTATGGGACAAAAGTCATCTTGTGGGGAACCAAGAACTAGAAAATCAGTAGGATATTTTATTTTCCCGCACAGGACTTCAACATATCTAACTATCCCAAGTGGTGTGATGGTGTCTCTGTTTGCAAGTTTAATAGTAACATTTATGTCTTCTAGTTCAGCGGGTGCTATATCATTCATAATTTATTTGTATAAAGTAAAAGGAATTGCACTTACACTAGCACCTATATCACATAAACCATGATAGCAATGACCTCCTATTTTAACTTAGACAACAGGCATGCCAACTATAGGTCTATCTTTATCTTTTTCATCAGGTTTGGCAATTCTAGCAGCTTCATCATAGAAATAAATAACATGCCCATCAATATTTTCTACCAAGAGATCTGTAACCATAGCAACACTAGGTTCCACTTTAATTTGTTCAGAGGGTTTAGGTGCTTTAATATTACTTTTACTAACAACGGTTGATGCCTTAGCATGTTCCTTTATCCTAACAGGGAAAGGTGGTTTTTCAATATAAGTAGTAGGCACAACTAGATCAACATTGTAAATAATAGTTTCATCTTTAGATTTTATCGATTCTTTAATTTCTAATTTAATAGGGGGATGATATTTAAACCACTTCTCATTAGGGAGATCAACATGACTAGCAAATGATTCACAAAAAGAGGCTACTATCTCAGAGTCATGTACATATTTGGTGCTAAACTTGTGAAAAGCATCGATATTCATAAAAGATTTAACACAATCAAACTCAAGCTTAATACCTGACTCTTTACCTTCTCGAGTTCCCAATCTTCAAAGTTGCCTTTAATTCTTTCTAAAAGATCCCACCTGAATATAACATTGGCTTAAGCCTCCCCCAAGCTAGAGCGATACTTTCTCCTACACGAGTCCAAAAATTGTATATATAATTCCGATCATGATGAACTAGATGCATAGGATAAATTTTTTTGGTAAAATTCCAATTTCAATCTATTCCAGTTCCAAGATACAATATTATCGCATAGCATATACCATGTCAATGCTTTTCCCTTCAAAGATAAAGGGAAAAACTTCTTCCTAACTTCAACTTCGGTAAACCTGCAAGCTTAAATAATCCATCAATTTCATCCACATGTATCAAATGCATATTAGGATGTTCCCTTCCGTCTCCTGCATAAGGATTACCTAGCGGTTGTTCCATCATACCTGACGGAATCTCATAACTAATATTTTCAGTAGGTGTAGTAGGTTGAGGGGAAACTATTTGTGTTTCTGGTTGAGGTGAACAAACCCCGAAGAAACCCCTCAAAGGATTGTTTTCCATAAGTAGCAAGTGACAATAAATTTCAGCATGCAATATAAATTTTTCCTTACCGATTTCCACTTACCAAGAGCACTTCACTCACCGGCAACAGCGCCAGAAAATAGTCTTGATGACCCACAAGTATAGGGGATCAACCGTAGTCCTTTCCATAAGTAAGGGTGTCAAAACCAACGAGGAGCAGAAGGAAATGACAAGTTGTTTTCAGTAAGGTGTTTCTGCAAGCACTAAAATTGTCGGTAACAGATAGTTTGATAGCAAGATAATTTGTAACAGACAAGTAAGGTAACGGTAAATAAAGTGGAGCAAGGTAGCCCAATCCTTTTTGTAGAAAAGGACAGGCCAAAACAGTTTCAGATAATAAGCAAAGCGTTCTTGAGGGCACACGGGAATTTCATCTAGTCACTTTCATCATGTTGGTTTGATTCGTGTTCGCTACTTTGATAATTTGATATGTGGGTGGACCGGTGCTTGGGAGCTGTTCTTACTTGAACAAGCCTCCCACTTATGATTAACCCCCTTGCAAGCATCTGCAACTACGAGAAAAGTATTAGCATAAAATCTAACCATAGCATTAAACATATGGGTTTAAGCTTCTGTCACTCTAGCAACCCATAATCTAATAACTACTCCACAATTAATTCCCTTAGACCCAAAGATGGTGAAGTGTCATGTGGTCGACGTTCACATGACACCATTAAGGGAATCACAACATACATATCATCAAAATATCGAACAATATCAAATTCACATAATTACTTGCAACTCCCGTGACCTGAAGAACAAAGGTATCTACTCACAAATGATATTCATGCTCAATATCAAAGGGGTATTAAATAGCATAATGGCTCTGAACATATAATCTTCCACCAAATAAACCATATAGTAATCAACTACATGACGTAATCAACACTACTAGTCACCCACAGGTATCAATCTGAAGTTCTTGTACAAAGATTGAACACAGGAGATGAACTAGGGTTTGAGATGAGATGGTGCTATTGAAGATGTTGATGGAGATTGGCCTCCCAAAGATGATAGGTTTGTTGGTGATGACGATGGCTTCAATTTCCCCCTCTGGGAGGGAAGTTCCCCCGGCGGAATCGCTCTGCCGGAGGGCAAAAGTGCTCTTGCCCAGGTTCCTCCTCGAGACGCCGACGCTCCGTCCCGAAAGTCCTCTCTTTATTTTTTTTCTAGGTAAAAAGACCTTATATACCAGTAGATGGGCACCAGAGGTGGGCTGGGATGCCCGCCACCCAGCAGGGCGCGCCTGGGGGGCCTGGCGCGCCCTGGTGTCTTATGGACACCAGACAGCTCCCTCTGGTAGTTATTTGCTCCAGTATTTTTTATATATTCCAAAATAATTTCCCGTGAAATTTGAGCTCATTTGGAGATGTGCAGAATAGCTAACTCTAAGGTAGCTTTTTCAGCTCCAGAATTTCAGCTGTCGGTATTCTCCCTCTTTGTATAAACCTTGCATATTATGAGAGAAAAGGCATTAGAATTACTCCATAAAGCATTATTATGCATAAAAACTTTATAAATAATAGTAGTAAAACATGATGCAATATGGACATATCAATGACCCGGTGTACCAGGTGTATCGGTAGCAGCTGGCAGACTCGGTGTACGAGTACCACGCGGAGGTCATCATGCATAACAATATTGTGACCAACACCTACACGCATTCTTCTAGGAGCGGTTTCGCTTCTACACCCGATCATGCGGACCAGTTTGTTGCATTTGAGGCTCTTGTTTACGTGTGCTACAATGAGGTCTTGATGCAGACTCATCCAATTTCCATTTCTACCCGTCCATGTTTGATGATGGACGTATTTGTTTCCCTTCCATTGATCTGGCATGCGATCATTTATCTAGCCACCTTTCTCATTACATAACGGCTGGTTACCTTCTGATTTTCAACCTGACCCAGGACATACTCGTGCAGCTCTGGCTGCCGCCAGATCTGCTTTCGCTCCACCCTCACTCACTTTTACCCCACTTGTTGCCCCATCTACTATCCCGCCACCCACTTCGGTTAATCCTCAGAGTAATTCGGATACTTCGATAGTGACTCCTCACGAGTCTCCTCTCGAGTGGACTTTACTTCTCGCTACTCCCGCCGCTCCTATGCTTCAGCCCCACCCAGCACCTGCCTCTAGGGAGAGCCCGCAAGACAGCGTCGTTGCATTTTGTTTGCTCCGAAGATTTCCATTAATGCGGTCAGTTCTAGATCAGAGTCCAATACCGAGGAGACCCCAGCAGGATCTTCAGGGCACCAGTGTCGGCATTCTGGGAACTAGGGTACCCAAACTTGCCTGCCTGTGGCCCACAGTGTGGCTCCGTCCATGGCCTGGCACAGCCCATCTTCAGCATCGACAAGACAAGACCCTCGCGAGGGGCCAAGCCTCGCAAGGTAGACGACACCAAGACCTCCGGAGGGAGCGGCCTCCCTAGGCGGCCTTCCGAGGAGCGGAGATTCCTGTGCAAGCGCTCACCTCATGAGGTTGACGTGACGCACACCATGATGACCAAGGCCGGGCGGGCGCCAGCGGGTGCAGAGTGGCAGGTTTCCTCTTTGGTGCTAAGGAGGCAAGTGCAGGCGCGGGGGCCCTAGGAATCAGCGAAAGGTTTCCATTCCTGTGCAACAAGACCAAGGCTGCCAGGACGACAGGACGGATGTCATCGCCGAGCCCAACACGGCGTCATGACCAGAAGCTTTGCAGGAGAAGACCACCTTTCGTCAGGATAGGGTGTACTACTTGTCTCCTTTCAAAATAGGCCACTGTGGGATCACTTCCCGCCTTGGTTTTGGAGGAAGAGGACTGAGGCCACTATAAATATAGCTTAGCCACCAACATAGGAAAGGGGAGACCTCTCAAGCGGACATCAATCCAAGAACAAACCTCGTGAGGTTGTTCCCCCTCTGTACTAGTTCATTGTCAGCCCCTTGCGAGGCCAATCCACCACAAAGCAGGAGTAGGATCTTACACCTAAAGGTGAACCTGGGTAAACTGTTGAGTCCATTTCCTTTCCTATTCATCGAGCTAGGCCGTGAGAGCGACGAGTTGGCTGGCTGGAGAGGTTGAGTTCTTCGCGCACGCCCTAGAGTTCGAACCTTTCTTGGGTCTGTGGAGCCCTGAATCCGACATTTCGCGCTCCAGGTAGGGGATGTGTTGAAAGATTGCTTCCTCGTTAGCTGCGCTCCACTCTCACTGCTTTGTTTCCAGGCATCGCTCAGCTCGGAGGGCCGCCCGGCACGTTTGGAGGCGCCTCGGGCCACCGAGCCTTCTCCCCCGCCCTGCGACGGGTGCAATGGTTGCTGAAGCTCAGATCGGAGTTGCCGCCGTAATATGATGGCGCGGCAGACCCCGCGGAGTTCATCCAGATGTATGCGGAAGCCATCTGGGTGGCCGGTGGTGCTGGCAAGGTCATGGAAAATTGCCTCCCTATGGCTCTCACCGATATGCCACGCGCCTGGCTCCTCAACCTACCGGAGTCCTCGGTGGCCTCCTGGGAAGAGCTGTGCGGCCTGTTCATCGTGCGCTTCACAGTGCCGGCGCCCCACACCGTTGCAGGCATCCTCGATGGGTCACAAGCACCGGCCTGAGACCGCCATATCAAGCAGTTCTTTAGCCAGGTGGGGGCCGCCCAGTCGCTCCGGGGGGCCTCCAGGCTGGGCGCGCCCAAGGCTGACCTGACCTTCGACTCTAGGGATCATCCCAAGACCACGGCCGGCGCCGGCGCGCTTCCATTCTTTGCACCCCCACTATCTGCAATGTCACCAGGACCCTCATCGACGGCGGCTCTGGCCTCAACGTCCTCTCCGTGGAGTCATTCGGCCTGCTCCATGTACCTCACGGCCGGCTCCTCCCCACCAAGCCCTTCTTTGGAGTCGGCGGTGGCACCACTTGTCCGCTGGGATAGATCCACCTCCCCGTCACCTTCGAAATGCACAGCATCTACCATACCGAGCTCATCGACTTCAATGTCGCGCGCATTGGGCTCCCATACAATGCTATTCTTGGGTACCTGGCCCTCGCCAAGTTCATGGCGGCAACTCACCCCGGCTACAACATCATGAAGATGCCAGGAAGCAGCGGTGTCCTCACTGTGGTAGGGGACACCAGGGATGCGCTCGCGGCCCTCAGGTTCCATTTCAAAGCCACGGCGACCATGCGTCGAGCGTGGGGAGTGCTCCAGAGGGCCTAAGGGCTACACCGACAAAGAAGAAGCAGTTGTTCTCTCAAGATCGGGCCGAGATAAAGCAGGTGTCAGTCAACGAGGACGAGAATCGGGCCTTACCTTCACCATTGGCGCCGGCCTCCCCCAGGACCAGGAAGAGGCGCTGGTCGGCTTCCTCCACGCAAACAAGGACGTGTTTGCGTGGAAGGTGATGGACCTGGTCGGCGTTCCGCGCGGGGTGATCTAGCACCACCTCATGGTGTGCCCCAATGCGCACCCCGTGAAACAGAAGGCGCAGCGACGAGCCCCAGAGAAGCAGTCATTCATCATCCAGGAGACTCGCAAGCCGTAGGAGGCTGGCATTATTCAAGAGGTGTGGTGCCCGGATTGGTTGGAGAACCCGGTTATCGTCCCCAAGAAGGGCGGTGTGACGCGCCCGATTCAATTGTACACTAATCATACACGCAAATGTGTACGATCAAGATCAGGGACTCACGCGAAGATATCACAACACAACTCTAGACACAAATAAAATAATACAAGCTTTATATTACAAGCCAGGGGCCTCGAGGGCTCGAATACAAGCTCGATAGCGCAAGAGTCAGCGGAAACAACAATATCTGAGTACAGACATAAGTTAAACAAGACTGCCTTAAGAAGGCTAGCACAAAAGCAACACGATCGAAGAGGCAAGGCCTCCTGCCTGGAACCTCCTAACTACTCCTGGTCTTCAGCGGCCTCCATGTAGAAGTAGGCACCATCGGGTAGTAGTAGACGTCAGCAGTGGCGTCTGGCTCCTGGCATCCACCAACTAGTTGCATCAACCGGAAAGAAAAAAAAGAAGGGGGAAAGGGGTACCAAAGCAACCGTGAGTACTCATCCAAAGTACTCGCAAGCATCAGATCTATACTAAGTATGCACTAGTATCAAACGGAAGGTTTGTATCTGTGGACTGAACTGCAGAATGCCAGAATAGAGGGGAAGGCCTAGCCTATCGAAGACTAGCATCTTCAAGCAGCTCCAAGCATCTTGTAGCATGTAGAAGAGTAAAGAATAGCAGTTTTTATATTTAACAAGCATGTTGTAGAACCAACGCCCAGAGATCCTTCCTCGACTCCCTGCGAGAAAGCAATCCCGGAGCCACATATCCATCATATATCTCAAGTATCCATTTCTAGCTATATAAGATCAGGATATAAGTCTGAACGTCCATAACTGCGGACACGGTATTCAAATATATATCTTCCCTGCAGGGGTGCACCATGTTACCTAACACGCTCGATCACTCTGGCCGGACACACCTTTCTGGGGTCAATGCCCGGCCTCGAAAGATCAACACGTCGCACCCCTACCTAGGCTCAGCAGCGAGGTCCCCGTTGGTCTACATCCTAAGCACTCCGGGGTCTTGGGCCCATCGCCCGCAGCACTCCGGGTCGTTGTTTGCAGGGTGGATACCAGCGCCGCCTCGGATGGCCAGCACGATCCGACCGTGCCACAATGCTGAACTGGATGTCTAACAAAGCTTCAGCTGATACTGCGACGTCGAGGCCCATATCTATTCTCGCGTGGTGGTTAGTGCGTAAAGGCCAGAGGCCAACTCAGAACAAATACCCAAACTAGTTAGTGCATTGGGGTCTCACGGATACGAGTAGAGACTCACGATAAGGTGACCCCGTCGCCTCGTCTCATGGACTTACGGCAAGGGCCCAGACTGGCCGACCGTGCCATGTAGAAAACCCGTGGGTGCTCAACGGGCCCGTCCGAATTTCACATCAACTCGCGGGTACCCCTCAGGGCTGACCCGACTTCAACAATGGTCTCAAGTAAGTCAAGGTAACCGTGTGTCCAAACATCAAGGGGAAAACCCGAGGAATCACCCTCGGTGGATTCCACTCAATGTAATCATCAAGGTGAACGTAAGAGGGACCACCCTTGAGGTTCACACTTGAGGTTTTGAACGACAAAGCCGTATCGAGAATGGTGAAAGAGGAAATCACCCTCGATGACCACGACCGAATAGCTACACTACAGAATTATCATCAGGAGTGCGTTATGAGGGATCACCCTCGGTACTCGATAGTAGCTCTGCAGAGTCGAGCAATAGAAGGGGCATGATGTGATGTGATGTGTCGGGCTCTGGTCGTCAATCACGTCGATCGAGGCGTTGATGATGAAGCAGGGGCGACTAGAACAAGTGGGGTTCACTGATGGATCACTAGCCAACCTATACTAAGCATCTTAGGATAAGCAGGTAGATAACAATAAGTAGGTACAAAAGCAGGCTATGCATCAGAATAGGAGCAAACACTAACAGTAGCAAAATCTAATGCAAGCATGAGAGTATAGAATGGGCGATATCGGGATGATCAAAGGGGGGGCTTGCCTGGTTGCTCAGGCGAGAAGGAGGGTCGTCGGTGACGTAGTCGATCACAGCGGCATCGACAGCGGTCTCGAGGTCTACCGGAGAAGAAGAGGGGGAAGAAACAGTAAATACACGCAAACATAAGCATAACAAGACAAAAGCGGGGCTAGCGGCGTTCTAACGGGTGACACTGGCGAAGGGGGAAACATCCGGGAAAGTTTTCCCGGTTCCGGACGTCTGTCACACAGATGAACCGGAGGGGAAAGGTTCGATGTATGCTATGCTATGGACGTGTGGCGGACAACCAGACCGCGTACTCGAATTCGTCTCGTCGTTCTGAGCAACTTTCATGTAGAAAACTTTTTCATCCGAGTTATGGTTTATTTTATATGATTTTTCCAAGTTTTAATAATATTCTGAGATTAATTTTAATTCAAAAATAAATGCTAAAATGCTAGGCGCACCCAACACAGTGTACACAAAAGTGTGCCCAGTGGCTGTCGGGTGGACCAGCGGGTCCAGGTTGACCAGTCAACGTTTGACTGGTCAACAGGGGGTGGGGCCCCCCTGTCATATACTCGTCTGACTAATTACAAATTAGGTAGTTTGATTAGTAAGTTAAGTTAACTAAACAAACTTTAATTAAGTTAATTGATTGATTAATTAATTAATTAGTCATTATTATTTTTAATATACTTTTTTGTGTATCCTTTCTTTTAGAAAAAGGGCCGTGGGGCCCCTTGATCAGTGGCCCTGGCTGGCCTAGCGGGCGCTGGGCGAGAGGGTTAGTGGGCGGGCACCCGTGGAGGCCGGACCTGGGCACGCACGGCACCAGCGGGCTCGGGCTCCGCGGCCGGGCGCGGCCTCCGGCGAGGCCACCGGCCAGCGTAGAGTGGAAGGGGGACCGCGGCCAGCGGCAGGGGCCCCGGACCCCATGGAGCGATGGCGGCGGCATCAGGGCGTGGCCGGGCGGAGGAGGGGTAGCGGCGCCACCAGCAGCACGCAGCTACGGGGCGAGCGGAGAGGCGCAGTGAGGCGCGGCCGGCAGGGGCTTCCGACGGGCAGTGCGAGTAGCAGCAGTTCAACAGGGGCGGCAGCAGAACGATAGGCTCGGTGGGGGGGGGCACAGCCACGCGCGGGCAAGCACGCACGGGGGCGCGGTGACGGGTCAGTGAGCGCGTCGACCGTTGCTACGTCCGGCAGCGACTACAGTGATGATTGGCAACGAGAGCAGACGAGAAAAGGGGGAGGGGACGCGCAGCTCACCGGGAGCCTGTAGATGTGCAAAAGGCAGCTCGGGGAAGGCTCGCTGGCGCTGGCCCGTCGCGGAGTGCGTTGGAGCCGAGGAAGAAGATGAGGTGTGGCGGCGATGCAGGTGCTCCGAGGTGGATCACGTACACGTAGCCAACATAGTCGACAACGAAGCGGCAGCCCAACACATCCTCAAGCACTGGGGAGCTCGGTGGGCGCGGCTGGTGGCCGGTGACGGGCATGCCCGACAAGGTGAATCTAGAGCGGAAGGGAGGAAGGAGGAGTGGGGAACGAGGGGGGATGGGGGATCTGGGGGGAGTGGAGCAGGGGGAGAGGACCGAGGAGGCAGGGGCGGTCCTTATCCCCTCGCCCACGCCAACGACCTGGTCCGGCGCGGCTCGCCCCTGTAGCGACTTGTCGGGGGAATAGGGCAACCGACTGGGGTGGGGGGTTAGGCTGGCTGGCACGGCCTGTTGGGCTAGGCCCAGTGGCAAAGTAGTTTTAGGCCTTCTTCTTTCTGTGTTTCTACCTTTTCTTTTTAAAAAATAGTTTTGCATTTAAATAAACAATCAAATGACTTTTTCAGATAATGGAACTTGGCCAATAAATGCAATGCATTATTTGGCCTTGCCACAAAAAGTTTGGAGCTTAGTTGAACTCACTTGAATATTGCTTAAAAGTAAATGGGTTAAATGGGATTGTTTTGGTCCTGTTTTAAATAGGTTAGAGGCGATTTATTAACTCAAATATTTTTTTGTTTATGCATGGAAACTAACAAGTGAATATTTGCAACCCAACGAACATTTTTATTTTGACATTTGAAAAATTTATTTATTTGACTTTATTTTTGAATTTGAATTTGGACCGGATTCGAACCAACGCGAGTTTAACAACAGTAATCATGATGATGTGGCATCATTAGCAGGGAATTACTGTAGCTTAAGTATCCGGGCGTCACAATTATCCTCCACTACAAGAAACCTCGTCCCGAGATTTAAGGGGTGGAGTAAGGGGGGAAGACTCGGGAAGGACGGAGCTCAACACAAGATAGGTACCCAGGGGCTATCTCACTGAACATGGCATAGAGACATCTCTCAAGTTGAAATTCAAGAAGTCATCAAGAGCAAGGTAAGGAGGTGCAATAAGAAGCTTTAAGCGGGTAGGCAATCGTTCGTTGCCTGAAACAGATTGTGAAATTGGTTCAGTGCATCGAAAATAAGTATTGCATCTGATAGCAGATCAGATCTCAAGAAGGTGGCTCGTGAATTACATACGAAGCCAAGCGTGAGGAACAATTTTGGAAGACAAAGATGTACAGGAGAGTCAGGTTTCGATCCTGTGGAACTGTGGGTTATGGGCCCACCATGTGGGTTAAAAGCAAGAAGGTGTTACATTTTGCACGGTCATGATAGCAAGGTAGGTCAGAGGACAACCTGTCAGTTATGTTGGCAACAACGTTGGTACCAAGGGCGAGGGACAAAGAGAACCATTTTCCTGCTCGTTAAGATGAGGCGGACCAATAGGCAAAGTTCTCGTCCATCGGTGGCTACCGGAATGTCATCAACAATAGTAACAAGGTCTTACTAACAGAGTTTGTACACCAAGGTGTTTACATAAGCAGGGAATTATCACTGCTCAGATATGTTAGGTTACTAGAAAGGTTAAACATAGCAATGGAGACATGAATCAATTACCGGTGTTCTCGAGTGTCTAACAACTCAGAACCCATGGAAAAATATGAATCAGCGAGAATAGTAGTTGATGAAAAACTCATAAGAAGTTATGTAGTTCTGTGATATTCTCGAGATACCAGAGGGTAACACTCGAAGGTGGATCAAAGTAGAGTCTTGACACGTGAAATGATCTGAAGAAGACAAGTACTTTAACTCGTCCTAGAAATGCAATCGAAGGATAACAGTCATGGTTGGAACCACGGTTGCCAAGGACCAAGCATAGATACAATCTGAACTCATCACAAGGGGATTATTATTACAAGAAACTTCCATGGTAAGTTCCACATAGGGTCCATGGGCATGAACACAAAGGTTCAAGGTCGACTCCCACTTCTCTAATGCACAACTTTCCATTCACCTCTTGCATTCAAAGAAGTTGTAGAATTGAAAATTTATCCGAAGAAACACCGGTAGATATAACTCACATAATCTTCGGGTTCACATGGATTTAGGTAAGACAAAAATTCAACCCACTGGGCATCGTAGGAACATATTTCACAAACTTCACGAGTAAATAACTCAAGCCCGGAAGCAGGGTATGGTTGGCAAGAGCGGGGGATACAATTTACCAAAGGTATTATGTATCCGAGGAAAAGCTCACAAGGTTACTATATATGAAGGACGCTGTCGGATAGAACCCCACAAAGGATCTAGTGGTTCACAAGGGATCTGATGTGAGCTTCAGTATTCAACCAGAAGTAGAAAGAACGCAAGGATATCAGATTATAGAAGCAACTGACTAATTCAGAGTTCAAATGCAAAGGAATTACGATTTCCAAAATCAAGGGATCAGAAGCAAACGCTCTGACCAAGGATGGTTAAGTTGAATAGACTTAGGGCACAATCGATGGCAATCTGATTGGCCGAGAACCAGCTCATGTTCAGGAAGATGTCTAAGCCGGAAAGATAATCTATAAGGATGAACTAATGATTGCGACATAGACATATCAAATCGAAAGACTCAAGATGATAATGACAAATGACATCAATGGATACTGCTAGGCATATGGAATTAACCAGAGTGTAGGCAGGTAAGACTTTCTTGACCAATAGGCGACAAAGGTCATCGAAAGCTCGGATTGTACTACCAAGTATCTTATGAAGCATAAGAATAACTGGGGTGAATGGATACTCAATAAGAGCAAGTAATTATCCGAAGGGGTACTCATGCGGCAAGGACTACAGGGTAGTAAGCATAAAGGATCCTCGGAACATCAAAGAGTATTTCAGGACATCTTGTAATAACAAGAGCAACTGGGGATGAAGGTATGAATGACAACGTATGTAGTTACGCATAAGGATTTATCGATGTTAGGGATTGCAATGATGAAGGGCAAAAGGGTCTCGAGAAAACTTCGGATAGTATCTTCAGAAACTTCTGGTGCACCAATTAATCATCTGGAGTGAGGGGCTCTCCGGGAGAAAGTATTTACGAGAACCTAGAGTTGTTAGCAAAATCAGTTAACCCGAATAGAAGAGGGATCAGATTCCCAGAGTAAGGACGAGGAATAAAAGATCCTACTACCACCCAATGGCGACGTGGGCCCATAAGCCACACAACCATGTTAGTTAAATAGTTTTTCAAAGACTAGACTCAACTTCAGCCAAGGAGTTGGAAAGGGGGATCCTACAGGCAGTCGGCTCTTATACCAACTTGTGACGCCCCCGATTCAATCGTACACTAATCTTACACGCAAATGTGTACGATCAAGATCAGGGACTCACGCGAAGATATCACAACACAACTCTAGACACAAATAAAATAATAAAAGCTTTATATTACAAGCCAGGGGCCTCGAGGGCTCGAATACAAGCTCGATAGCGCAAGAGTCAGCGGAAGCAACAATATCTGAGTATAGACATAAGTTAAACAAGACTGCCTTAAGAAGGCTAGCACAAAAGCAACACGATCGAAGAGGCAAGGCCTCCTGCCTGGGACCTCCTAACTACTCCTGGTCTTCAGCAGCCTCCATGTAGAAGTACGCACCATCGAGTAGTAGTAGACGTCAGTAGTGGCATCTGGCTCCTGGGATCCACCAACTGGTTGCATCAACCGGAAAGAAAAAAGAAGGGGGAAAAGGGGTAGCAAAGCAACCGTGAGTACTCATCCAAAGTACTCGCAAGCATCAAATATATACTAAGTATGCACTGGTACCAAATGGAAGGTTTGTATCTGTGGACTGTACTGCAGAATGCCAGAATAGAGGGGAAGGCCTAGCCTATCAAAGACCAGCATCTTCAACAGCTCCAAGCATCTTGTAACATGTAGAAGAGTAAAGAATAGCAATTTTTATATTTAACAAGCATGTTGTAGAACCAACACCCAGAGATCCTTCCTCGACTCCCTGCGAGAAAGCAATCCCGGAGCCACATATCCATCACATATCTAAAGTATCCATATCTAGTTATATAAGATCAAGATATAAGTCTGAACGTTCATAACCGCGGACACGGTATTCGAATATATATCTTCCCTGCAGGGGTGCACCACGTTACCCAACATGCTCGATCACTCTGGCCGGACACACCATTCTGGGGTCAATGCCCGGCCTTGGAAGATCAACACGTCGCAGCCCTACCTAGGCTCAGCAGAGAGGTCCCCGCCGGTCTACATCCTAAGCACTCCGGTGTCTTGGGCCCATAGCCCGCAGCACTCCGGGTCGTTATGTGCAGGGTGGATACCAGCACCGCCTCGGATGGCCAGCATGATCCGACCGTGCCACAATGCTGAACTAAACGTATGACAAAGCTTCGGCTGATATTGCGACATCGAGGCCCATATCTATTCTCGCGTGGTGGTTAGCGCGTAAAGGACAGAGGCCAACTCAGAACAAATACCCAAACCTGTTACTGCATTGGGGGCTTGCGGAGACGAGCAGAGACTCACGGTAAGGTGAACCCGTCGCCCCGTCTCATGGACTTACGGCAAGGGCCTAGACTACCAGGCCGTGCCACGTAGAAAACTCACGGGTGCTCAACGGGCCCGCCCGACTTTCACATCAAATCGCGGGTACTCCTCAGGGCCGACCCGCCTTCAACAATGGTCTCAAGTAAGTCAAGGTAACCGTGTGTCCAAACTTCAAGGGGAAATCCCGAGGAATCACCCCCGGTGGATTCCACTCAATGTAATCATCAAGGTGAACATAAGAGGGACCACCCTCGAGGTTCACACTTGAGGTGTTGAACGACAAAGCCGTATTGGGAATGGTGAAAGAGGAAATCACCCTCGATGACCACGACCGAATAGCTACACTACAGAATTATCATCAGGAGTGCGTTATGAGGGATCACCCTCGGCACTCGATAGTAGCTCTGCAGAGTCGAGCAACAAAAGGGGCGTGATGTGATGTGAGGTGTCGGGCTCTGGTCATCGATCACGTCGATCGAGGCGTTGATGATGAAGCAGGGGCGACAAGGACAAGTGGGGGTCACTGATGGATCACTAGACAACCTATACTAAGCAGTTTAGGATAAGCAAGTAGGTAATAATAAGCAGGTACAAAAGCAGGCTATGCATCAGAATAGGAGCAAACAATAACAGTAGCAAAATCTAATGCAAGCATGAGAGTATTGAATGGACGATATCGGGATGATCAAAGGGGGGCTTGCCTGGTTGCTCGGGCGAGAAGGAGGGTCGTCGGTGACGTAGTCGATCACAGCGGCATCGGCAGCGGTCTCGAGGTCTACCGGAGAAGAAGAGGGGGAAGAAATAGTAAATACACACAAACATAAGCATAACAAGACAAAACGGGGCTAGAGGCATTCTAACGCAGCGCTAGGCGACACTAGCGAAGGGGAAAACATCTAGGAATGTTTTCCCGGTTCCGGACGTCTGTCAGACAGATGAACCGGAGGGGAAAGGTTTGATGTTTGCTATGCTAGGGACATGTGGCGGACGAACGGACCGCAAAATCGGATTCGTCTCATCGTTCTGAGCAACTTTCATGTAGAAAACTTTTTCATCCGAGTTACAGTTTATTTTATATGATTTTTTCAAAGTTTTAATAATATTCTGAAATTAATTTTAATACAAAAATAAATGCTAAAATGCTAGGTGCACCCAGCACAGTGTACACAAAAGTGTACCCAATGACTGACGGGTGGACCAGCGGGTCCAGGTTGACTAGTCAACGTTTGACTGGTCAACAGGGGGTGGGGCCCCCCTATCATAGACTCGTCTGACTAATTACAAATTAGGTAGTTTAATTAGGAGGTTAAGTTAACTAAACAAACTTTAATTAAGTAAATTGATTGATTAATTAATTAATTAGTCATAATCATTTTTAATATACTTTTTTTGTATCCTTTTTTTAGAAAAAGGGCCGAGGGGCCCCTTGATCAGTGGCCCTGGCTGGCCTAGCGGGCGCTGGGCGAGAGGGTTAGTGGGCAGGCACCCGTGGAGGCCAGACCTGGGCACGCACGACACCAGGGCGCTCGGGCTCCGCGGCCGGGCGCGGCCTCCGGTGAGGCCACCGGCCAGCGCAGAGTGGAGGGGGGGCCGCAGCCTGCGGTAGGGCCCCCGGACGCCGTGGAGCGACAGGGGCGGCGTCAGGGCGTGGCCAGGCGGAGGCGAGGTAGCGGCGCCACCAGCAGCACGCAGCTGTGAGGCGAGCGGAGAGGCGCAGTGAGGCGCGGCCGGCAGGGGCTTCCGGCGGGTGGTGCGAGTAGCAGCAGTTCAGCAAGGGCGGCAGCAGAACGATGGGCTCGGCGGGGGGCACAACCACGCGCGGGCAAGCACGCACGGGGGCGCGGCGACGGGTCAGTGAGCGCGTCGACCGGGGCTACGTCTGGTGGCGACTACGGTGATGATTGGCAACGAGAGCAGAGGAGAAAAGGGGGAGGGGACGTGCAGCTCACCGGGAGCCTGTAGGTGTGCAAAAGCCAGCTCGGGGAAGGCTCGCTGGCACTGGACCGTCACGGAGTGCGTTGGAGCCGAGGAAGAAGATGAGGCATGGCGGCGATGCAGGTGCTCCGAGGTGGATCTCGTACACGTAGCCAACGTAGTCGACGACGAAGCGGCAGCCCAACACATCCTCAAGCGCTGGGGACCTCGGTGGGCGCGGCCGGTGGCCGGTGACGGACACGCCCGGCATGGTGAATCCGGAGCAGAAGGGAGGAAGGAGTGGGGAATGAGGGGGGATGGCGGATCTGGGGGAAGTGGAGCAGGGGGAGAGGACCGAGGAGGGAGGGGCGGTCCTTATCCCCTCGCCCACGCCAACGAGCTGGTCCGGCGGGGCTCGCCCCTGTAGCGACTGGTCGGGGGAATAGGGCGACCGACCGGGGTGGGGGTTTGGGCTGGCTGGCACGGCCTGTTGGGCTAGGCCTAGTGGGAAAGTAGTTTTAGGCCTTCTTCTTTCTGTGTTTCTACCTTTTCTTTTAAAAAACAATTTTGCATTTAAATAAACCATCAAATGACTTTTTCAGATAATGGAACTTGGCCAATAAATGCAATGCATTATTTGGCCTTGCCACAAAAAGTTTGGGGCTTAGTTGAACTCACTTGAATATTGCTTAAAAGTTAATGGGTTAAATGGGATTGTTTTGGTCCTGTTTTAAATAGGTTAGAGGCGATTTATGAACTCAAATATTTTTTTGTTTATGCATGGAAACTAACAAGTGAATATTTGCAACCCAACGAACATTTTTATTTTTACATTTGAAAACTTTATTTATTTGACTTTATTTTTGAATTTGAATTTGGACCGGATTCGAACCAACGCGAGTTTAACAACAGTAATCATGATGACGTGGCATCATTAGTAGGGAATTACTATAACTTAAGTATCCGGGCGTCATAGGCGGGAAGGAGCGCATGTGCGTCGATTTTACGAGCCTAAATAAAGCTTTTCCTCAAGACCCCTTCCCCCTTCCGCGCATAAACCAGATCGTCAACTCCACCGTCGAGTGTGATTTACTATGCTTCCTGGATGCCTTCTCAGGCTATCATAAAATAAAGATGGCGGTGCAGGACGTCGAGAAGATGGCTTTCCTGACCCCATGCGGGGTGTACTGCTACACCTGCATGCCGTTCGGGTTGCGCAATGCCGGATCAACCTTCCAGCGACTGATGCACATCACTTTGGGCCAGCAGCTTGAGAGGAACACCGAGGCATACATCGACGACATAGTGGTCAAATCCCTGGAGGCGAGAACCCATGTTGAAGATCTGCAGGAGACATTTGCCAACTTGTGCAAGGTGAAGTTGCCACTCAACCCGGAGAAGTGTGTTTTCAGCGTCCCGTCCGACAAGCTGTTGGGTTTCCAGGTGTCACATAGAGGGATCAAGGCCAACCCAGAAAATATCAAAGCGATAGAAAGGATGAGCCCACCACAAACCCTCAAGGAAATGCAGAAGCTGGCGGGCTGCGTAACCTCGCTAGGGCGCTTCATCTCCAAGCTAGGTGAACGCGTCCTTCTGTTCTTCAAGCTGATGAAAAAGAAGGGCCCGTTTGAGTGGACTCCAGAGGCCGAAGCGGCTTTCCAAGACCTCAAGAAGTACCTCACCAGCCCGCCGGTGATGGTAGTGCCTCGCCCTTTAGAACCCCTGGTGCTTTACCTAGCCACCACGCCTCACTCACCCAGCGCAGTGCTCATGGCGGTCCGTGAAGAGTGTGCGACCAAGGGTGTGCGGCGTGGCACCCCGCACCCAGCCAAGGCGCCGCGGCCTCAGGATGGTGCCCCGGAAGCCTCGGCCGCCCCATGGGGCGATGGGGCTCCCGAGGAAGGTGCTCCTGAGGCCACAGCTGCCCCACCAGACGACGAAGCTCCTGAGGCTCCTCTGCCTCAGGAGAGACAAGATCCCCGCAGATGCTTCTTCCCTCGTCGAGCATCCCATGTACTTCGTCAGTACGGTGCTACACGACGCACGGGCGTGCTACCCCGTGCCACAAAAGCTCCTCCTCGCACTCCTCGTCACCTCCAAAAAACTACATCACTACTTCCAAGGCCACCCCATTAAGGTCGCCTCATCCTACTCCCTGGAGAGGGTTCTCCAAGCCCCAATGCCGTCGGAAGGGTCGCCAAGAGGAACATCGAGCTGCAGGCATTCCAGCTAGAGTTCAGCACCACCAGAGTCATCAAGGGTGCGGCCATCGCCGACTTTGTGGGTGAATGGATGTCACGACCGGCTTTTCAATAAAAAGCTTATTGAGAAACCAACCTTTATATGGACCAGTATAGAAAAAATTCTCCTTACTGGTAGACAAATACTTGATACAGAAGTCTAGTAGCATTAAATATTATACAGAGTTGAGCTGAGGTTGCTCAAAAATTTATTACAAGCACACCAATATATTACATAAAGGCGGATATGACACAAGGGTGTGGTGGCATACTATTGACTCGAAATAAAAGTGGTGGTGGATATGTCATAGTGGAGTGGATCACATGACTCCTAATCTGGTAGCTCATTGAGCGTCGAAGTGAGGCTCGATGAATTTATTTGGGTAGCAGAAGCGGATATAATACAAGTGACCAAATCCAGGATCGCACGGGACTGACTAGGACTCCTCTAGGCGTCGGACTCGCTATCGTACTCTTCATCCATGAGATTGCCTTCATCAACATCTGGCCAAATCAACAAGCCAGGTGAGTACTTTGAATGTACTCGCAAGACAGTTCGGACATAAGATATAACAAATGCAAACATGATGCACCAAGAGCAGTTAGTCAATGCACACTCAAATAATAAATTTGCACGGCATGTAGAATAAAAAGGAAGTCAGGCGGCAGTCCTCCCGAAATCCCAATAAAATAACTGTCAACCGATCGGGTGTCTGAAGCGACGCCTCGAAAGGTATAATAAATAAATTGACATGCTGCAGTCGGGCGTCTGAGCGACGCCACATAAAGGGCTTATATTGAAAAGTAAATGACAGTGCGTGCCACAGTTGGATGTCTACGCGACATCTCGGAAAGGGCTTATAATGAAAGTAAATAACAATGATGCCACAGTCAGACGTCTGAGCGATATCACGAAAAGGGCTTATAATGAAAGTAAATAACAGAGATGCCACAGTCGGACGTCTGAGCGACATCACATAAAGGGCTTATATTGATAGTAAATAACAAGAGTGCCACAGTCAGACGTCTAAGCGACATCACAGAAAGGGCTTATATTCCATTATTCATATTCAATAATTTCACGAAGGTAAATCACTCACAGGAATTATTCAGTACATAATAATAAACGGGTTAGTCCATCCACAGGAGTAATCATTTAACCGGACATAATACTCAGGTTTGTTCACCGGAGATTTGTCAGTGAGACTGACACAGAGACTGACAAGGATAAGTTGAACATAGTCCTTGACCAAGATATGGATACATGAATGATTTTGACTCTGCAGAGTTTGTACTATTTAACCACAGCCAACGGATTTCGGTAGTCACGAAGGACTAGTTCCGTTTACGGTATTTCAGTAGAAACACATCTAACCAGTACACACCCATTTCCAACTCACGATGCCAGGAATCACCATAGGCAACGTTCAAGAAAAACTTTGGACGGGGAGGCTACAACCTCGAATAGCATGGGATCAAATTTATATACGCGCGCTCTAAGGGGTGCCCCCCTCTCGGTCCCAACCGGAAACACCCATGCCCCCTGACCGGATGACTGGCTTTAATCCAGGGCCATGGAACCCTCATCACGGCCTCTCTATCTGTTGTGTACGAGAAAAGCGGTTTGCAACTTACTAAACCATATTCTTTGCAGAAAACATGTGGTAGCACAAAAAGAAGGAATGGATGATAATGTGACTTGATCCACGTTAACACTAGAGTTAAATGGTTTGGCATAAGACTGGCATGCTTCAACACTGCCATCTTACCACCTGTCATGTCACCACATGATCATGTAAACTCTCATCAAAAACCATATGGAGTTTCGAAGCTCACTTGCCTCGGCTTTGCATGCATTATAACACTTACTGCTATGCATATAAACATGCCATGAACTGACTACTCAATGCAAACATGCAAAACACTCATCATATCAAAGGTTCAAACATGCTTGCCTGGTTCGGAGTAGTCGGAGTCTAGCTCGGTGAAGTTCGCGGTTCCGTCACCTCCTCCGATATCTACGGTATAACGAAAAATACGCACTAACGTAAATAATGTGTGTGCACGAAAAGTGTTCCAAATATTTTTCAAATAAATATGATAAAAAACTAGACAGAAAAATAAAGGTGACAGAAAAAGAATCAACCAAAAATCAATTTCTGTTTAAAAGATATTAGAGTTTTAGCCCAGGGACTTATCTGTAATGAAACAGAAAGTTTCCAGGGGGCAGAATAGAAAAAGACAGAAAAACGCTTCAGATTGAAAGCGTATTTGCCCGAAGGCGCTTTCCAAAAAAACAGTTCGAATATAACAGAGAGGCTGACGAGGGGGTCCCACTCGTCAGGTTTGAAAGTTGGAGGGAGAAAAACAGAGCGCGCCTGCGCCCGAAGGCTGCGGTGGTCGCCGGCGGCGATCCACGACGAGTTAGGAAGAGTGGATGGTACCTACGGGTTCCTTGGGCTCTTCCGCACATGTGAGTGGTGGAGTTGGTCGTCGGCGAGCACCACGTCGACGGCGGCCTCAACTCCGGCGGACGGTGGTTCGGGCGTTGTTGGATCTCGTCGGGGAGAGCTACGAAGGTGGAATTGAAGCTCAGGTTAGAGTACTGGGTGCACCAGAGCGCTGCTGACGCGGTTTGGAGGCGGAGATGGCCTCACCTGAGTGGATCGATCTGGAGCCCGAGACGGATCGGGGCGGCCGGAGACGGAGGAGAAGGCCTCCTCGGGGTCCTCCTGGTGCCTTGGCGGGGCTCAGGTGAGGTGGAGCGAGTAGCGCTAGTCGAAGGCGAGCTCGGGGTGGCTATTTATAGCCGGCCCGAGGTGGTTCCCGTGAACGGGGTAACTCCGGCGGCGATTACGGTGATGCAGTGGCCGGACGGGTGGTTTAGGTGGCTAGGCATCAATGTGGAGATCCACTGGTTTCATTCAGACGCTAACCTTGGTGGGATTAGGCTTGCTCTGTGGTTTCGACGGAACGGTGCTTCACGGGCCCGTCGGCGGTAGAGAGCGCGCCCTTTGCTTGCTGGGCCACGGCGACGGTGCTGCAGCGTGCGCTTGCAAGCAGACGGCCACGCGGAGGCCTTGGGTGCTTTGGGCGGTGCTAGATGGCGCAGAAAGTTGGCGCTGGCTTCTGCTGGCCGCCACGGGTGGCTCTGCCACCGCAGAAGTTGCCGGCATCGGCGAGGCACACCGCCACCGACACTTGCGCCCGTCCAAGAGAGCGTGCGGTGCTCTGGATAGGAAGGAGTAGCAATCTGCATAGCGCCAGAGCGTGCACTGGTGAGATCGACGCCAAGTCTCTGAAGAAAACGACAATGACGGTCGCCTGAATCACTGAAAACATTGAACTTTTCTGAATCTGAACAGTAACAGTGCCTGCCAGGTGTTCGATGGAATGATTTTGGCATGTGGAGAATTTATCTGGAGCTGATCTTTGGTGAGGTGGCCTCTCAATGCACCCGGGGGCTGCCTGATTTTTGGTAGAATTTTTGGAGAAGAGAAAATATGAATTTCACCAAAAATGATGAATCTGGTCCAAACTTGTAGTGAGCAAAACTTGAAAATTTTGAACTGTGGAAGAGTGGATCTTGATGGATCTAGGTTGGGGGTGCTAAGGACTATCCAGAGGAGTTGGTTTGAGAGCAAGACTCAAAGGAAATCAGATACTTCCTTTGTAAATCACCTAGGTCCAAAAATAAAGACAGAAATAGTTTTGGAGTTAAAATAAATGGAATAAAAATCCAAAATGGGGTGAACTAGCTAGGATTGGCTACTTGACTTGGCCCAAAGTGGAGGGAGGTGTTTTGGGGAAATTTTTTAATATGAGACATGGTGAAAGAGGATGGTTGGAATAAAATGGAATAAATCCAAAACCCTAAGGATTTCTTTTTAGTTGAAAAACTTTCAGAAATAAATTGTGGTGAGTTAACAACAATGAAGAGCCTTCAAAATCAAACACCAAGGTTGAGAATGACCCAAAAATAAAAATTTGACATAAATTTTTTTTGAATGGCCTCCTCCTTCAAATCAAATAAAGGATTTGCTGAAAACCAAATAATTTTTTTGGAGTGTCACAACACCTACCCCCTTAGGAAAAATCTCGTCCCCGAGATTTTAGCTAATCCTCAAATAGGTGTGGGTGCTCTGTCCGAAGAAAGTCCTCTCTTTCCCATGTTGCTTCATTCTCGGTGTGATTGCTCCACTGAACTCTGAAAAACTTGATTGTTTTCTAACGGGTCCTCCTTTCAGACTCCTCCAATATTTTTATTGGACGTTCCCTATAGGTGAGGTCTGGTTGTACGTCAATGTCTTCATGGGATACATGCTTCTCTGGGTTGCTTACGCACTTCCTCAACTGTGATACGTGGAACACGTCGTGGACGTCTCACAATTCTTCGGGTAAGTCTAGCTGGTAGGCTATGGTGCCTCTTCGTGCAACTATACAGAAGGGTCCGATGAATCTTGGTGCTAGCTTTCCTTTAACCTTGAATCGTTGCAGGCCCCTCATTGGAGATACTCGTAGGTACACATACTCGCCGGGTTCAAAACTGACTCCCCGATGTATTTGATCGCAATACCTCTTCTGTCAACTTTGAGCTGTCTTGAGTCGGTCCCTAATTAGCTTAACTTTCTCCTCAGCCTCCTTGAGCATGTCTGGGCCGAAGATACGGCTGTCTCCGGTCTATGACCAATTTAGCGGGGTACGACATCTTCGCCCGTACAAGGCTTCAAAGGGTGCCATTTGTAGGCTGGCTTGGTAACTGTTGTTGTATGCGAACTCAGCATATGGCAAGCTTTCTTCCCAACTGGTTCCATAGGTGAGAACACATGCCCTCAGCATGTCTTCTAGAATTTGGTTTACCCGTTCAGTTTGACCATCCATCTGGGGGTGGTATGCTGTACCGAATGCTAATTGAGCTCCCAGAGCCTGTTGTAAGTGATCCCAAAATCTAGAGACGAATTGGGTGCCTCTGTCAGATATTATAGTCTTTGGGACTCCATGCAGGCAGACGATACGGGAAAGATAAAGCCTGGCAAGTTTCTGAGTGGTGTGGGTTGTCTTCACCGGGATGAAGTGTGCCACCTTAGTCAGTCTATCTGTGATGACCCATATGGCATCATTTCCGTGTCATGACCGAGGTAGTCCAACAATAAAATCCATTCCGATCTCGTCCCATTTCCACTCGGGTATCTTGTTTGGCTGTAATAGTCCGGCTGGTTTCTGGTGCTCGGCCTTGATGCGTTGACATGAATCACAACATGCAATGAACATGGCTATGTCCCTTTTCATACCGTGCCACCAAATTTTTTCCTGAAGGTCCTTGTACATTTTTGTTCCTCCAGGATGGATTGAATACGGAGCAGTGTGGCCTTCAGCTAGAATTTGCTGTTTAAGGTCCTCGATATTTGGTACGCAAAGCCTATCTCCGTACCACAATATTCCCTGCTCGTCTATGACGAATTCTGAGGCCTTGCCCAAACTCACTTTCCTTTTTATGCCTTCAATGCTAGGGTGTCCACGCTGAGCCTCCTTAATCTTTTCTATCAGGGTAGGCTGTATTTCCAAGCTCGACACATTGCCTTCGGTGACCATCACCAAGTTGAGTTTAGCAAACTCCTGCTGAAATTCTGGTCTCAAATTTGGTAGGTTGTCGTTGCCCGAGCTGGGGTTCCGACTAAGAGCATCCGCCACTACATTTGCTTTCCCTAGATGGTAGTGAATGCCAACATCATAATCTTTCACCAATTCCAACCAGCGTCGTTGTCGCAAGTTGAGTTCTAGTTGTGTGAAAATATATTTGAGGCTTTTATGGTCCGTATATATTTCACAACGGTTTCCAAGCAAAAAGTGTCTCCACTCCTTGAGTGCATGAATAACTGCTGCGAATTCCAGGTCATGAGTGGGATAATTCTCTTCATGCTTTCGTAGTTGCCTGGAAGCGTAAGTGACTACTTTGCCTTCTTGCATTAATACGCATCCGAGGCCTTTTCGGGATGCGTCACAATATATTTCAAAACTCTTGTGTTTGTCTGGTATAACCAATACTGGTGATGTTGTTAATTTCTTTTTGAGTTCTTGGAAACTTTTTTCGCAGGCTTCAGTCCATACAAACTTTTTATCCTTCTTGAGCAACTGGGTCATTGGTTTGCTATGGTGGAGAATCCTTCAATAAATCTTCGGTAATATCCTGCCATTCCCAAGAAACTTCGTACATCTGTTACACTGGCTGGTGGTTTCCAGCCAAGTATGGCCTTGACCTTTTCCGGGTCTACGGCGACACCTTCTTGGGTTAGTACGTGGCCTAGAAAACCAAACTGTCTTAACCAAAATTCACATTTGCTGAACCTGGCGTACAATTGATGTTTCCTCAGTTCTCCCAGTACAATCCTGAGATGTTCAGCGTGCTCTTCTGGTGTCTTGTAGTATACCAGAATATCGTCGATGAATACCACAACAAACTTGTCCATAAATTTCATAAATACTTTGTTCATGAGGTGGACAAAATATGCGGGGGCGTTTGTCAGTCCAAACGGCATTACTGTAAACTCATATAGTCCGTATCTTGAAGTAAATGATGTCTTTGGAATATCCTCTGTCCGTACTTTTAATTGATGATACCCTGACCTCAAATCAATTTTTGAGAAGACCTTGGCTTGTGCGAGCTGGTCAAATAGGTCATTTATCCGCGGCATTGGATATTTGTTTTTGATGGTGACCATGTTGAGTGCTCGGTAGTCTATACATAATCTTAGTGTCCCATCCTTTTTCTTGGCAAATAATACTGGTGAAACCCAAGGTGAGGAGCTGGCTCGAATAAATCCTTTGTCTAGTAACTCTTTTATTTGCTTCTTTAATTCTACCAACTCGGAGGTTGCCATTCTATAGGGCTTCTTGTAAATGGGCGTGGTTCCAGGTGCTAGCTCAATGATGAATTCTATTTCCCGGTCCGGCGGCATGCCAGGTAGCTCTTCGGGAAATACGTCGGGGAACTCACATACCACTGAAACTTTGCTTAATTCTGAGATGTCCACCTTGTTCAACTTTGGTTGCCGTGATATCTGTCTTTCCTTAGCTGAAATTTTTATTGTCTTCCCGTGATGATGGGTAAGAATTACAGTCCGATTGAAGCAATCAATGAATCCTTTGTTGGTGGTCAACCAGTCCATTCCTAGAATAACATCTAGTCCCTTATTTTCCAATACGATGAGGTTTGCATGAAACTTCAGTCCTTCAAGATCAATAACCACACCTTGGCAGTAATTCTGAGTAACTTGCTTAATCCCAGGGGACTTGATGATCATGGATTTTTCCAAGGGAAGCATCGAAAAATCATTTTGCAAAGCAAATCTCTTCGAAATGAACGAGTGAGAAGCTCCAGAATCAAACAAAACCGTGGCAGGTATTGTGTTGACAGGGAACGTACCGAGTACGATATCCGGGGCATTCTGTGCTTCCTCTCTGGTCACGTGGTTCAAGTGACCCTTCTTGTGGTTGTTACTAGGATTGAAGTTGTTTCTCTGGGGCCTTGAATTATTGCCACCGTTGTTCGGCTTTGGGGACGAGTTCCTTGGCTTGGGACACTGCTTGGCATAGTGTCCTTCTTCTCCACAAGCGTAGCAAGTAACGCCTGGGCGATATTTGAACTCCTTGTCCCTTGCATGGAAATTTTTGATTGGGCGCGAAACATTGGTCGTGGGTTTGTGTGTCCCACCCTTCTGAAAATCAGTCTTGCTCCGTTGGTTGCGAGCAAGAGTAGTCTGGTCCCTTTTATGCTTGCGAAAATCATCCAAGCTGTGTCACTCATTTTCCAAGGTAATAGCCTTATCCACTAGTGTTTTGAAATCTGGGAAGTGTGTATGACCAGCTGGCATTTAAGCGTTGGTGCCAGACCATCCAGGAATTTTTCCATCTTCTTGTTTTTAGTCATATGCTCTTCGTTGGCGTAGCGAGACAATAGAGTAAATTGACTGTTGTACTCCGTCACTGTCATGGTTCTCTGCTTGAGGTCTTCAAATTCCCTCTTCTTGATCTTTATAATACTTCTTGGAATGTGCGTGTCACGCCCAATATGCGACCCTATCCAAAAGGAACTCGAAGGTCCCACCAAGGATAGACCCGCATATTGGAACGCTTTTGCAAGGTGGATATCATTACATCAACATTACATAATAGATGGGGATACATACAAGAGGCATACAATGCCGCACGAATACAACATCATCTCATCATACATAAGACCAACATCTGACTACGGATGAAACACAAACAGAAGCTCAAACGACATCCACCCTGCTAGCCCAGGCTGCCGACCTGGAACCTATCCCCTGATCGAAGAAGAAGCAGAAGAAGAACTCCAAAACAAGCAAACATCGCTCTCACGTCAAGATCATCGCATAACCTGTACCTGCAACTGTTGTTGTAGTAATCTGTGAGCCACGAGGACTCAGCAATCCCATTACCATGGGTATCAAGACTAGCAAAGCTTAATGGGAAAGGAAGGGGTAAAGTGGTGAGGTTGCAGCAGCGGCTAAGCAAGTATGGTGGCTAACAAACGCAAATGAGAGCGAGAAGAGAAGCAAAGGAACGGTCGTCAACTAGCAATGATCAAGAGGTGATCCTGAACTCCTACTTACGTCAATCTTACCACAGAAACCGTGTTCACTTCCCGGACTCTGCCGAGAAGAGACCATCACGGCTACACACGCGGTTGATGCATTTTAATTCGGATCTGGTGTCAAGTTATCTACAACTGGACATTAACAAATTCCCATCTGCCACATAACCGTGGGCACGGCTCTCGAAAGTTTATACCCTGCAGGGGTGTCCCAACTTAGCCCATGATAAGCTCTCGTGATCAACGAATGATATACCTTCTCCCAGGAAGACCCGATCAGTCTTGGAATCCCGGTTTGAAGACATTTCGACAATGGTAAAACAAGACCAGCAAAGCCGCCCGATGCGCCGACATCCCGATAGGAGCTGCACATATCTCGTTCTCAGGGCAACACCGGATGAGCAATCCGTACAACTAAAACCAGACCTCAAGTTTCCTTGAGGGGGCGCTGCAAAGGGCTCTAGTTCGGACCAACACTTAGACAAGCATTGGCCCGGGGGGGCTAAAATAAAGATGACCCTTGGGTTGGCCGACCCAAGGGAAGGGTATAGGTGGTGGTGAGGCAAATGGTAAAACCAAGGTTGGGCCTTGCTGGGCAAGTTTTATTCAAAGCGAACTGTCAGGGGGGTCCCATAAATCACCCGACCGCGTTAGGAACGCAAAATCCGGGAACATAACACCGGTATGACGGAAACTAGGGCGGCAAGAGTGGAACAAAACACCAGGCATAAGGCCGAGCCTTCCACCCTTTACCAAATATATAGATGCATTAAAAATATAAGAGATATTGTGATATCCCAACATAACCCTGTGCACCATGGAGCAATCTTCAACTTCACCTACAACTAGCAATGCTATAAGAGGGCTGAGCAAAGCGGTAACATAGCCAAGCAATGATTTGCTAGGAATGGTGTCAAAGGTTAGAGGTTCATGGCAATTTGGGAGGCTTGAAGAGCAAATGATAGGTAACGCAGCATAGCGATAGAACGAAGCAACTAGCATAGCAATGATAGTAGTGAGATCCAGGGTAGCGGTCATCTTGCCTGAGATCCCGCTAGGAAGAAGAACGAGTCCATGAAGAAGACGGAGCCACGAAGACGAACCACACGTAGACGAACGCATCCTCATGATCGCAACGAAACGGAAACTATCGAGAAGAAGCACACAACATAGTAAACACACCACACATGAACAAGACATGATGCACAACAAGCATGATGCATGAGAAAGCTAGATGAGGCTACTCATGGCAAGAGATGAAGCATACAAGAGCAACACATCAAGGCAAGTTTAAATGAGGCCGGAAATAACATATAACAATTCCGGTAAGTCCTCATATGCAAATTTCGAAATTGGTCCAAATCTGAACAAACATTAAGTTGAAGTTGTTAAACAGCAAGTTAAAGAGCACCAACAAGATCTACACGAAATTCTAGTCAAGTTGAATATAAAGTTCATTAGATTCGGAGCTACGGCCTAGAAGATATGAGCAAAACAAGTTAAACATGGCATTGATGCAAAATGCATACAAACATCAAGCAAACACACCAAAACAAGGATGCAACATGGTAATATGAAGCTACATGCAAAATCAAGCAAGTTTCATACAGAGCACACTCAAAACGGAGCAACGGTTCAACACATGCACTCTATACAAGTTATAGCAACAATCTGTCCATAACAGCAACTAGGCATCTTCCAAGCATCAAAACAACAAGCTACAGCACCCCAACATAAAAACAAAAGGCATGAGCATGAAGTACAGGTAAAGCATAACAAAACATGAACATTGAGCTATCTCCAGAAAAGAATAGAACATGCTCAAAATGACATGGAGATATTGCAAATAATAACAGTTTCAGACTTTGCAGAAATAACATCAGGTTGCAATGTTTAGAACTATCAAACAACATGTTACAGGAACATATCATGGCAAACAATCATGGAAATATAGAGCAATACATGACAAGAGCAACAATAAGTAGGCATGTTGGTGAGCTTGAACCACTCACCACAGAGCAATACATGGCATGGCAAGGCAACCAACAGTAAGCATACATGTTTATGAAGCTAAGCATGGCAAGAGCAAGTTCATAGGATGCATGGATCACTAGCAAACAATCATGGAAACATAGAACTTAATGTTAACAGGCTGACAGCAACATCATTTAGCAACTTTGGAGCAAGATTACAACAACCTACAGCAAGCTATAAATGCAACCAGGGGCATGAATGGATAGAGCAAGACATGTATAACAAAACATCCTTAGTGAAACATCTCCAGATTATGCATAGAACGACTTGTAGCAGCAGGTTAACATAGCAACAAAATATAACAGAATCTGCCTAGCAAAACAGCAACAACAAGTACCCTCCTTAACAAGCTTGATGCACTCAGCACACAACTCACAAAAATACATGGATGACACCTCTAGAAAGATGGCATAACATAGATCAAAACACATGTAGACATCAACCTCATAGGTTGCACACATCAATCATGGCAAAAATGACAAATGAGCATGTTATAACAGTTTCAGCAGGTTAACATCAACATTCACTCTTCCAACAACATTTCGGGCATCAAGATGAGCTCAAATGAAAATGATGCAATGGAATGAAATGAATTACTCACTGAGACGAACAATTTTACATATTATACGCACGAAACAGAGCTACGGATGCAGAGATACATCATGATGAACATGGCATGATTATGCAAAATATTCAGGACTTAGTCAATTTCGGGCAGGGGAAAAAGTCAACCTCGTCTGGATCTGAAACGGGCTCGCCGGAGTAGATCGCCGGAGTTGACGGAGGGAGCCTCTGGCGAGGTCGAGAGAGCTCGGGAGGGCCGGATCTGGGACGGCGCGGTTGCCGGGGAGGCGCGGGACGCCGGGGAGGCGGCGGCCGGTGAGGGGCTCCGGGCGGCGCGACGAATGGGAGGCCGCGGGGCGGCGCCGGCGAGTCGGGACGGAGGCGTCGGCAGTGGCCGGCGACGAGGCCTGCGGCTTGGGCGGTGGTGCAGAGGGTTGCGGAGGCGGCGGGGCGCACGGGCGGCGCCGGCGGGAGGAGATTCGGCCCGGCACGGGGCGCGGTCGTGGCGGCGGCGAGCTCGGGCTCGGCCGGGCGGCGTCGGGCGGTGCGCGGGCCAGCAGCCGGCGGCGGACGGGCCCCACGGGCCGCGAGCGGGCTCGGCGGGCCGCGGGCGCGGGGACGGCGGCGGAGACACGTGGCGACGTGGGAGTGGCTGGCGGTGGCGAGGCGGCTGAGGTGGCGGCGCACGATTGGCCAGGCGACGTGGCTGGGCGGCGTCGGACATGTCCGGCGGCGAGGGAGGTTTTTGTCCGGCGGCGCGAGGGGAGCGGGCTAGGGTTTGGACTGCGAGAATTTCGGGGGAGGCCACATATTTATAGGTAGAGGGAGCTAGGAGAGTCCAAATGAGGTGCGGTTTTCGGCCACGTGATCGTGATCGAACGACCGAGAGCATGGAGGGGAGTTTGCTGGGTTTTGGGCCACTTTGGAAGGGGTGTTGGGCTGCACAAAAAAGAGGCTTTACGGTTACCCGGTTAACCATTGGAGTATCAAACGACCTCCAAATGGCACGAAACTTGAGAGGCGGTCTACCGGTGTTATACCAAGGCCACTTGGCAAACCTCGGGCCATTCCGAGAAAGTTTAACACCCACTCACAACGAGAGACAAAAGGGGGACGCCGGAGGACATAGAAGTGCCGGATTGCAAAACGGACAACGGGGAAAATGCTCGGATGCATGAGATGAACACGTATGCAAAAGCGATGCACATGATGACATGATATGAAATGCAGATGATGACATGGCAAATGCAACACGCAAGCAAATGACATGGCAGCGAAGGCGAATAACTGGCGGACACCCGGCGCATGGAATCCAGGGCATTACAACACTCCTCCACTAACAAGAGATGTCGTCCCGAGATCTTAGGACCGAGACGGGGGGGGGGGGGGGGCGGGAAGGGATGAGGTGAAACAAGAGCTCAAGAGAAGAAGCAAAGAATCGAGAGCACTCGAGAAGAAGAGAGGAACGATGATGATGACGAGAATCGAAAGCTCACGGAATCAGATAGACTATGAAACCACTCGTTCTAACCGGAGTGGTTAGAATGAGAAAAGAAACGGATAAGACTGGAAGGATTTAGGCAGCACTCTGGCTAAAAATGGAAGGAATAGAACATGAAAGAGGATGGAATGATACTTGATGAAGGCATTACACAAAACCTCCGGAAAAAATTGAAAGAGTTGAATGAAAAGAACGGATAAGAATATGACAACTTGTGCCACGAATGAAATAGAAAGCAACCTCGAAAGAAAGGATTGAACGGAGTTGTTGAGAAAAATCAACAATAAAAGAATTGCTTGTGTGGACTTATAGAAAACATCTCGAAATTACGAGGTGATAACCGACCACAAACGGAAATGATTTGATAACTTAGAAGAACGAAGAAACGCAAAACTCCACTTCAAAAGAATATGGAGAATTAATTGCACTTCGAGATGCGAGAAGAAAAGATACTTGAACTCCATCAACAAGAATCTTGATGAACTCTTTGACGAATGAATTAAATCATGAAGAACCACCATGAAGAACGCTGGTAACAAAGATTATGAGATTGAATGAAGGAAGAAAGAATAAGATGAGCCTTGCGGTGATTTAGATGGAGGTTCCGGCGAAATGGCCGAGGAAGAGTTGAACTCCGAAAAAGAAAAAAATGAAAACACTCGAAACTAGAATTTATTCATCAAGAACAAACTCCGAAGGAAGGGATTACTCACTTGGACGAAATAAGAATAAGATTTATTGTATGCTTATCCTTCATCAAATTAAATTGATGACAAGCAATGGATTTTGCATAGTACTTATTCTTCTTGAGAAGGATTAAGGAGTATATGGCTCCAAACTTGAGAAAGTCTTCATGAACCACCGGTAGGATAGAAAAGAATGAATTAATTAAAATGATAATCAAGGAAAAAGAATCTAAAAGAACCACCGTTAGAATTCGGAAATGACTGATGAAAGAGAATGAATCACCGGGGAGAATTAGAAGAACCAATATGCTAGAGGGGAATTTAGATGCAAAAGAACAGGAAGAACTCGAGCTGATTAAAGAACATTTGATCGAAGCGCCGGGATAAATAGAGAACATTAACAGGAATGATGGCCTCCGGTGAAAGAAACGGGAAAAACAACTCCTGACATACTCCAGATAGATGAAAAGAATATCTGACAAATGGAATAATTCGAGAGGATAGCATGAAGCTTGAACCACGAATCTCGAGAGAATGGGCAAGATTTAGAGAAACTCTTCCTCGATCTTCAAAGTTGAGAATGACGACGAGAAACACTACCAAAAATACTGAGACACTCCGGGAGAATGAAAAAAAAAGCGAAAAGGTTGAGCCAACAATGAAAATGATTTGAAAGAGATCTTGGAGAAGGCAAGTGACTGATGGGATCCATCCTTAGGTCACACTTCGAAAAGAATTGAGAATAACTCCGGGGAAATTAGAAGAGTCAGGTAAGATCCTGGGAAAAGACCTGTGGGTTAGGGCCCACTGAAGAGATAACACCGTTGAAAAGGATGTTGAACAGATAGAAGATGCACCGGAACAATTGAAATATTTGAATAAGGTGACAACCTCGAATTAATTCGAACACAGACGAATCTCCTGAGATATCTTGAACACTCCGGAAGGATAAAATGGCGAGAGGCGAACGAGCAAGGAAAACACTTGAGCCGAGGGAAAAAGAATATGATCAACACCGATAAACTTGAATTGAGTGCACCGGAAAAGAAAAGAGATGAAGAATGTCAAACGAGACGAGAATTCACCGGTTGAGATAATTTACGAAATACTGAAGAGGCTTCGCACGAATGAAATTGATGGTCGAAAGAGACTCAAACTCCGGGAAGAAGAGGGTGGGAGGGCGGGAAAAACAAAGGCTACTTGAAAAGGGGAACCGACGAATATCTTGAAGAGAAAACACCGGTTGGAATCAATGACGATAGAAAACAAAGACTTCACACGAGTAGGATGGATACTCGATTATGGACTCCGGTTCCGAGGAGAAAGAAGGGTGGGTGGGCGGGAAAAACAAGGACAACTTCGGACAGAGAAACAACATCGGCCAAACTACACGATCACACAAGGGGGGCTCCTAGGGTCGGTCGAGGCTCTGATACCAACTTGTCACGCCCAATATGCGACACTATCCAAAAGGAACTCGAAGGTCCCACCAAGGATAGACCCGCATATTGGAATGCTTTCGCAAGGTGGATATCATTACATCAACATTACATAATAGATGGGGATACATACAAGAGGCATACAATGCCGCACAAATACAACATCATCTCATCATACATAAGATCAACATCCGACTATGGATGAAACACAAACAGAAGCTCAAACGACATCCACCCTGCTAGCCCAGGCTGCCGACCTGGAACCTATCCCCTGATCAAAGAAGAAGCAGAAGAAGAACTCCAAAACAAGCAAACATCGCTCTCACGTCAAGATCATCGCATAAACTGTACCTGCAACTGTTGTTGTAGTAATCTGTGAGCCATGAGGACTCAGCAATCCCATTACCATGGGTATCAAGACTAGCAAAGCTTAATGGGAAAGGAAGGGGTAAAGTGGTGAGGTTGCAGCAGCGGCTAAGCAAGTATGGTGGCTAACAAACGCAAATGAGAGCGAGAAGAGAAGCAAAGGAACGGTCGTCAACTAGCAATGATCAAGAGGTGATCCTGAACTCCTACTTACGTCAATCATAACACAGAAACCGTGTTCACTTCCCGGACTCCGCCGAGAAGAGACCATCACGGCTACACACGCGGTTGATGCGTTTTAATTCGGCTCTGGTGTCAAGTTATCTACAACCGGACATTAACAAATTCCCATCTGCCACATAACTGCGGGCACGGCTCTCGAAAGTTTATACCCTGCAGGGGTGTCCCAACTTAGCCCATGATAAGCTCTCGCGATCAACGAAGGATATACCTTCTCCCAGGAAGACCCGATCAGTCTTGGAATCCCGGTTTACAAGACATTTCGACAATGGTAAAACAAGACCAGCAAAACCATCCGATGCGCCGACATCCCGATAGGAGCTGCACATATCTCGTTCTCAGGGCAACACCGGATGAGCAATCCGTACAACGAAAACCAGACCTCAAGTTTCCTTGAGGGGGCGCTGCAAAGGGCTCTAGTTCGGACCAACACTTAGACAAGCATTGGCCCGGGGGGGGGGGCTAAAATAAAGATGACCCTTGGGTTGGCCGACCCAAGGGAAGGGTATAGGTGGTGGTGAGGCAAATGGTAAAACCAAGGTTGGGCCTTGCTGGGCAAGTTTTATTCAAAGCGAACTGTCAGGGGGGTCCCATAAATCACCCGACCACGTTAGGAACACAAAATCCGGGAACATAACACCGGTACTGACGGAAACTAGGGCGGCAAGAGTGGAACAAAACACCAGGCATAAGGCCGAGCCTTCCACCCTTTAGCAAATATATAGATGCATTAAAAATATAAGAGATATTGTGATATCCCAACATAACCCTGTCCACCATGGAGCAATCTTCAACTTCACCTGCAAGTAGCAACACTATAAGAGGGGCTGAGCAAAGCGGTAACATAGCCAAGCAATGGTTTGCTAGGAATGGTGTCAAAGGTTAGAGGTTCATGGCAATTTGGGAGGCTTGAAGAGCAAATGATAGGTAACGCAGCATAGCGATAGAACGAAGCAACTAGCATAGCAATGATAGTAGTGAGATCCAGGGTAGCGGTCATCTTGCCTGAGATCCTGCTAGGAAGAAGAACGAGTCCATGAAGAAGACAGAGCCACGAAGACGAACCACACGTAGACGAACGCATCCTCACGATCGCAACGAAACGGAAACTATTGAGAAGAAGCACACAACATAGTAAACACACCACACATGAACAATACATGATGCACAACAAGCATGATGCATGAGAAAGCTAGATGAGGCTACTCATGGCAAGAGATGAAGCATACAAGAGCAACACATCAAGGCAAGTTTAAATGAGGCCAGAAACAACATATAACAATTCCGGTAAGTCCTCATATGCAAATTTCGAAATTGGTCCAGATCTGAACAAACATTAAGTTGAAGTTGTTAAAAAGCAAGTTAAAGAGCAACAAGAGGATCTACACGAAATTCTAGTCAAGTTGAATATAAAGTTCATTAGATTCGGAGCTACGGCCTAGAAGATATGAGCAAAACAAGTTAAACATGGCATTGATGCAAAATGCATACAAATATCAAGCAAACACACCAAAGCAAGGATGCAACATGGTAATATGAATCTACATGCAAAATCAAGCAAGTTTCATATAGAGCACACTCAAAACGGAGCAACGGTTCAACACATGCACTCTATACAAGTTATAACAACAATCTGTCCATAACAGCAACTAGGCATCTTGCAAGCATCAAAACAACAAGCTACAACACCCCAACATAAAAACAGAAGGCATGAGCATGAAGTACAGGTAAAGCACAACAAAACATGAACACTGAGCTATCTCCAGAAAAGACTAGAACATGCTCAAAATGACATGGAGATATTGCAAATAATAACAGTTTCAGACTTTGCAGAAATAACATCAGGTTGCAATGTTTAGAGCTATCAAACAACATGTTACAGGAACATATCATGGCAAACAAAGGCATGGCATGATACTACTAAATGCAGAGAACAACAGTCCCTTACTGACCAAGAGCCAAAAAGGATCAGAAGATATGATGGCACCCATGTAAACATGGCAAGTTATATTACAGATTCATACATGGCAGGAACAACAATAAGTAGGCATGTTGGTGAGCTTGAACCACTCACCACAGAGCAATACATGGCATGGCAAGGCAACCAACAGTAAGCATACATGTTTATGAAGCTAAGCATGGCAAGAGCAAGTTCATAGGATGCATGGATCACTAGCAAACAATCATGGAAACATAGAACTTAATGTTAACAGGCTGACAGCAACATCATTTAGCAACTTTGGAGCAAGATTACAACAACCTATAGCAAGCTATAAATGCAACCAGGGGCATGAATGGATATAGCAAGACATGTATAACAAAACATCCTTAGTGAAATATCTCCAGATTATGCATAGAACGACTTGTAGCAGCAGGTTAACATAGCAACAAAATATAACAGAATCTGCCTAGCAAAACAGCAACAGCAAGTACCCTCCTTAACAAGCTTGATGCACTCAGCACACAACTCACAAAAATACATGGATGGCACCTCTGGAAAGATGGCATAGCATAGATCAAAATACATGTAGACATCAACCTCATAGGATGCACACATCAATCATGGCAAAATGACAAATGAGCATGTTATAATAGTTTCAGCAGGTTAACATCAACATGCACTCTTCCAACAGCATTTCAGGCATCAAGATGAGCTCAAATGAAAATGATGCAATGGAATGAAATGAAGTACTCGTTGAGGCGAACAATTTTACATATTATACGCACGAAACGGAGCTACGGATGCAGAGATACAGCATGATGAACATGGCATGATTATGCAAAATATTCAGGACTTAGTCAATTTCGGGCAAGGGGAAAAAGTCAACCTCGTCTGGATCTGAAACGGGCTCGCCGGAGTAGATCGCCGGAGTTGACGGAGGGAGCCTCCGGCGAGGTCGAGAGAGCTCGGGAGGGCCGGATCTGGGACGGCGCGGTTGCCGGGGAGGCGCGGGACGCTGAGGAGGCGGCGGCCGGTGAGGGGCTCCGGGCGGCGCGACGAACGGGAGGCCGCGGGGCAGCGCCGGCGAGTCGGGACGGAGGCGTCGGCGGTGGCCGACGGCGAGGCCTGCGGCTTGGGCGGTGGTGCAGAGGGCGGCGGAGGCGGCGGGGTGTACGGGCGGCGCCGGCGGGAGGAGATCCGGCCCGGCACGGGGCGCGGTCGCGGCGGCGGTGAGCTCGGGCTCGGCCGGGCGGCGTCGGGCGGCGCGCGGGCCAGCGGCCGTCGGCGGACGGGCTCGGCGGGCCGCGCGCGCGGAGACGGCGGCGGAGACACGTGGCGACGTGGGAGTGGCTGGCGGTGGCGACGCGGCTGAGGTGGCGGCGCACGATTGGCCAGGCAACGTGGCTGGGCGGCGTCGGACATGTCCGGCGGCGAAGGAGGTTTTTGTCCGGCGGCGCGAGGGAAGCGGGCTAGGGTTTGGACTGCGAGAATTTCGGGGGAGGCCACATATTTATAGGTAGAGGGAGCTAGGAGAGTCCAAATGAGGTGCGGTTTTCAGCCACACGATCGTGATCGAACGACCGAGAGCATGGAGGGGAGTTTGCTGGGTTTTGGGCTACTTTGGAAGGGGTGTTGGGCTGCACACAAAAGAGGCTTTACGGTTACCGGGTTAACCGTTGGAGTATCAAACGACCTCCAAATGGCATGAAACTTGACAGGCGGTCTACCGGTGTTATACCAAGGCCACTTGGCAAACCTCGGGCCATTCCGAGAAAGTTTAACACCCACTCACAACGAGAGACAGAAGGGGGACGCCGGAGGACATAGAAGTGCCGGATTGCAAAATGGACAACGGGGAAAATGCTCGGATGCATGAGATGAACACGTATGCAAAAGCGATGCACATGATGACATGATATGAAATGCAGATGATGACATGGCAAATGCAACACGCAAGAAAATGACATGGCAGCGAAGGCGAATAACTGGCAGACACCTGGCGCATCGAATCCGGGGCGTTACAATGCGCCCCACAAAAACCTTCTTTAAATTCCTCCCAGGTGATATCATTTTCATTGGGGTGCATGTGTAGGAAATTTTCCCACCATGATGCGGCTGCTCCAGTGAGATAGTGGGGTGCATATAGTACTATCTCCTGGTCTAAACACTATGCAATAATTAGGTTTCTCTCCATGTCTCGAAGCCAATCATCGGTCTCAAGAGATTTGTCAGTGTGCGAGAATGTTGGGGGCCGTGTCTTTTGCAGTTCTGATAGTTTGGATTGCTGCTGATACGGTCTGCGGTGATTACCCATATTGATGACTTGGTTCATCATTTCTTGATGTTGTTGCTGACTCTGTTCATAAAGGCGGCATACTTGAGAAAATGCGGCATCACTGCCTTGCTGACTTGATTGTCCGTGTGTGAAGTTGTAGCTTGTCTGCGTACCATAATTTTCTTCTGGCGGGCTGGGCATGGAACGAGTCCAATGACGAGGCATTTTCCACTCTGGGGTATTTTTTATAAAAATATTTGTGAGAAAAGCTGAGTGGCAGACTAAACAAATTTTTCAAGACGAAAAAAATTAAGAATTCCAACATTTTTCAAAGAAATACTTGATTGCGCACGAAGAAGGACCGCTCAGTACATATCTTACACGCAAGCATAATTATACAATACATCACTCAGGATGTGCGTACACATTCCTGACATGTTATTTAGGCTAGTGCACTTCTCCCAGTTCCTACATGATGCGCATACAGACTACTTCTCAAAACCTATATACATATAAACATATCATACAAGCTGACACACTGCACGGCATGCTGGGCGCACTCAGTCGGAGATGGTGAGGATTTCCCTTGGCCTGCCAAGGGTAAGGTCTAGTGGTGCTAGAGATTCCACTTCCTCCTCAATAATAGGTTCTAGACGTGAAGCACTGAGCTGTGGAGCTGGAACGGGTGCGGTAGGTGGTGCAGCTCTGACTGGGGTAGGAGCGATGACTCGGTTAAATTCTTCAGTAGTAGGTAGGCGGCGAGCAGTGGCGAGGGTGGCAGGTGTGTGGGATGCTGAGGACAAGATGTAAGTTAGTGGTGGTGCTGTATGGAGAAGCTCCCTCCTGTTGGCGGAACAACTATGCACGACGGCCATACGAGCAGCCACGAGGTCGTCCACAAGGTTATCAAATGCTGCCTCGAGCGCCTTGAGATATTCAACCAGCAACTCAGTAGCCTCATCCCTCTCTCCCCTAGGGTAAGCAAATGCGTAGTGACAGGTGTATGGCACGTGGCAGGGGAGATAGAGGTAGCGACGAGTCTTCATTGAAGGAAGAACATCCCGAAGACGAGCTATCGCCTCACGGGCAGCCATCTGCATAGCATGCCTCTCCATAGGCATGGCTCTTCCCACAAACTGGAAGTGGTGAAACTCAACACGCCCTCCCTTGAATTGCACCGCGGCCTGGTGCATGGACAGACTGTCGTTGATCTTGTGCTGGTAGAGTGTGAACTCCGGGCGAGTCGATGGCCCGATCGCGATTTTGACGATGGAGGTGAGGAGCTTGACGAACCCCTCAGGTACGTTGGCGAACAGCTATGACTCACAGTCGTTGCCAGCCATATACAAAAGTAGGCAAAAATTCTGAATGGTCAGATCATAAATTTATGCTGACTGTCAGAAAATGACTACATTTGCAAAATATTAAAAATGGCACTTATTACGCTAATAACTGATTAGCGATCGTACCTAGTGGCTTCCTACAGTCAGCCTGGCTTTGGTACCAAGTTTGTCACGACCGGTTTTTAAATAAAAAGCTTATTGAGAAACCGACCTTTATATGGACAAGTATAGGAAAGATTCTCCTTACTGGTAGACAAATACTTGATACAGAAGTCCAGTAGCATTAAATATTATATAGGGTACCTGCGGTATAACGAAAAATATGCACTAACATAAATGCCGTGTGTGCACAAAAAGTGTTCCAAATATTTTTCAAATAAATATGATAAAAAACTAGACAAAAAAATAAAGGTGACAGAAAAAGAATCAATCAAAAATCATTTTCTGTTTAAAAGATATTAGAGTTTTAGCCTAGGGACTTATCTGTAATGAAACAGAAACTTTCCAGGGGGCAGAATAGAAAAAGACAAAAAAACGCTTCAGACTGAAAGCATATTAGCCCGAAGGCGCTTTCCAAAAAAATGGTTCGAATATAACAGAGAGGCTAACGAGGGGGTTCCACTCGTCAGGTTTGAAAGTTGGAGGGAGAAAAATAGAGCGCGCCTGCGCCCGAAGGCTGCGGTGGTCGCCGGCGGCGATCCACGGCGAGTTAGGAAGAGTGGATGGTACCTACGGGTTCCTTGGGCTCTTCCGCACCTGTGAGTGGTGGAGTTGGTAGTCGGCGAGCACCACGTCGACGGCGGCCTCAACTCCGGTGGACGGTGGTTCGGGCGTTGTTTGATCTCGTCGGGGAGAGCTACGAAGGTGGAACTGAAGCTCGGGTTAGAGTACTGGGTGCACTAGAGGGCTGCTGATGCGGTTTGGGAGACGGAGGTGGCCTCACCTGAGTGGATCGAGCTGGAGCCCGAGGCGGATCGGGGCGGCCGGAGACGGAGGAGAAGGCCTCCTTGGGGTCGTCCTGGTGTCTTGGCGGGGCTCTGGTGAGGTGGAGGGAGTAGCGCTGGTCGAAGGCGATCTCGGGGTGGCTATTTGTAGCCGGCCCGAGGTGGTTCCCGTGAACGTGGTAACTCCGGCGGCGATTACGGCGATGCAGTGGCCGGACGGGTGGTTTAGGTGGCTGGGCATCAACGTGGAGATCCACTGGTTTCATTCAGACGCTAACCTTGGTGGGATTAGGCTTGCTCTGTGGTTTCGACGGAACGGCGCTTCGCGGGCCCGTCAGCGGCAAAGAGCGCGCCCTGTGCTTGCCGGGCCACAGCGACAGTGTTGCGGCATGCGCTGGCAAGCAGACGGCCACGCGGAGGCCTCGGGTGCTTTGGGCGGTGCTGGATGGCGCAGAAAGTTGGCGCTTGCTCCTGCTGGCCGCCACGGGTGGCTCTGCCACCGCAGAAGTTGCCGGCGTCAGCGAGGCATGCCGCCACCGACACCTGCGCCTGTCCAAGAGAGCGTGCAGCACTTGGAAGGAGTAGCAGTGTGCATAGCGCCAGAGCGTGCACTGGTGAGATCGACGCCAAGTCTCTGAAGAAAACGACACTGACGGTCGCATGAATCACTGAAAACACTGAACTTTTCTGAATCTGAACAGTAACAGTGCCTGCCAGGTGTTCGATGGAATGATTTTGGAATGTGGAGAATTATTCTGGAGCCGATCTTTGGTGAGGTGGCCTCTCAATGCACCTGGGGGCTGCCTGATTTTTGGTAGAATTTTTGGAGAAGAGAAAATATGAATTTCACCAAAAATGATGAATCTGGTCCAAATTTGCAGTGAAGAAAACTTGAAAATTTTGAACTATGGAAGTGGATCTTGTTGGACCTAGGTTGGGGGTGCTAAGGACTAGCTAGAGGAGTTGGTTTGAGAGCAAGACTCAAAGGAAATAAGATACTTCCTTTGTAAATCACCTAGGTCCAAAAATAAAGACAGAAATAGTCTTGGAGTTAAAATAAATGGAATAAAAATCCAAAATGGGTTGAACTAGCTAGGATTGGCTACTTGACTTGGCCCAAAGTGGAGGGAGGTGTTTTGGGGAAATTTTTTAATATGAGACATGGTGAAAGAGGGTGGTTGGAATAAAAAGGAATAAATCCAAAATCCTAAGGATTTCTTTTTAGTTGAAAATCTTTCAAAAATAAATTGTGGTGAGTTAACACCAATGAAGAGCCTTCAAAATCAAACATCAAGGTTGAAGATGACCCAAAAATAAAAATTTGACATAAAAAAAATTTGAATGGCCTCCTCCTTCAAATCAAATAAAGGATTTGCTGAAAACCAAATAAATTTTTTTGGAGTGTCACAATGGACTGACACACCTAGCTAAGAAGTGGGCGAGGACCGCTCTCTTGCGCCAGGAGACAAGGTGCTAGATGGCTGGGTCATGTACTTCGACCGTGCGTTTGCACGCTAAGGCGCAGGGGCTGGAGCCGTGCTCGTCTCGCCTTCCCATGACAAGCTCTACTACGCCGTGCAACTCTGCTTCCAGCATAGCGAGAAGGTCTCCAACAACAAGGGCCTTATTGCCGGACTCAAGGCCGCGGCGGCTCTGGGGTCAGGCGCCTCACCATAAGGGGTGACTCCCGGCTCCTCGTCAACTTCTACAACAAGGCGTACAAGCCAAAGGACGAGTACGTGGAGGCATACCTTGAGGAGGTATGCAAAATTGAGAAACAATTCTTGGGCTTGCAATTGCAGCATATACCGTGCGGTACGAACAAGGAGGAGGACGACATCACCAAAAGGGTGTCCCGGCGCCACCCCAGGAGCCTGGCGTCTTCGAGGAGCATCTCTTCAAGACTTCGGCAGCTCCCCCCACTACGGGACCGGCACTGTCTCAGGACGTGTTGCCCCCGGCACCCCCCTCAGGTGCCCAAGCCTGTGGCCCTACCTCCGGAGCCCGTCTGCTCCTTGCGCTCGAGCCTCAGGAGGGGTGTTTGACCAAGGAATTCAGGCATTACCTCCTTCAAGGCACCCTACCGCAGAAGGAAGAAGACGCAGAGCGGGTGGCCCGCCAGGCCACCGTGTACTGCATCCGGGACGGTCAGCTCTACCGAAGGCGCCCAAATGACCTTTCCCTACAATGCATCTCCAAGGAATAGGGGTGCGAGCTGCTGGCCGACATACACGGTGGGGATTGCGGGCATCACTCCTCATCGCGCACCCTCGTGGGCAAGGCGTTCTGCAGCAGATTCTACTGGCCCACGGTGCTCAATGATGCTACTGAATTGGTAAGATCTTGTGAGGCCTGTCAATTTCATGCTAAGCAGATCCACCAGCCCGCTCAAAGCCTCCAGACCATCCCACTCTCGTGTCCATCTGCGGTCTAGGGGTTGGACATCCTGGGCCTGTTTCCTCGAGTGCCTGGGGGGCTACCGCTACCTCTACGTCGCCATCGACAAGTTCACCAAGTGGGAGGAGGTGGAAGCCGTATGCACCATCCCAGCTAGCTCGGCAGTCAAGTTCATCAAGGGCCTCATGAGTAGTTTTAGAGTTTCCAGCCGCCTTGTAAGGGCATATTTCTCCCTGTGTGGTTTTGGTGATTGATGACAATGCATTTGCGGACTAATCGTGTGCATTGAGCATTTCAGATATCTCATGTCTAGGCACAAGACGATTCGGTGCCCCACGGAGCCTAGTGAAAACAACGTTTCTCTACGTTTCTTTTTGGTGGATTTGAGTTGTAGGAAAACTGTACTATTAAGAGGGGTTCGCTTCAGAAAGGTTAGGGTGGAATCAACAGCACATGTCTGTCCCTATGCACCACCTTTCCTTTCCTTCTTTGCAGCACCGACCATTTATCTGTGTCTTTGCAAAATGAAGAACTCCAAGTGCTATTGTGTTGTGGCATGCCGTAGTACTGCTCAAGGGAGCAGTAGTACCGCAGTGGCCCAGGGTAGTACCAGCCAAGGAAGCGGTAGTACCGCGCTATGCGGTAGTACCACACCTTAGGAGTAGTAGTACCGTGGCCTCTAGCCCAGCTAACTGACGTACGCGGAGGTAGGCACGAAATTAATTTTTTACATCCGCGCCCTACGCGGTAGTACCGCTCCCTGTATGCGGTATTACCGTGCCAGATTTTTTCATGGATTGAAACTTAGCGGAAGTAGCCACGTGATGAGGACATCAATACGATTGTTACACCCACAACCCCTACTGCTACATATACTGGACCAATTACTAGAGCTCGCGCACGCCAATTAAATTATCATGTACTTTCGTTTCTTGGTAATGATTCTAATGTTCATGAGAATATGATGCTGCCTAAATTGGATACATTTGTTTTGCTTACAAATGAAGGGCCTAGCTTGGAGAAGGATGGACATTGGAGCAAGAGCAAGCATGGAGATGATGCCATGCGCAAGGGGAACCAGAACGGAGTTACAAGTGATGATTTCAGGACTTTGAAGCCACCATAAGAGTGCATGAAGCCTTGGACGAAATATACAAGATGCCACTTCATAAATTTCGTCCAGAGGCTATTATAGGTGCTGCGTCACCTTATTATTGGGCCAGGCCCATGTAATTTCGAAATACATAAGTATAGGCTATTTTTAGAGTCCGTATGTGTGGGGAAACAAGAGATAGGGTTGATTTCGGACCCCTCCACCAAGGGCCACAAAATTCCCCCCCTCTTCCTCCATATATACAGCCCTTAGGGCGCCGTTTAGACTTTGGGTTTTGTTTAGATTAAAAGTTCGCCATAGCTGCAACTTCGCGTACTTCGTTTGTGTTCAACGACCAGACAAAGGCGTCACAGAACCCCACCTTGATCAATAAAGCTTTCATCTTATATTCGCAATATCCAGATTGCAATCTCAGTTTCTTGCTTATTCTTCGTTTGCTCGCAGGAAACAGACCCTCGTGGTCAGGTTGATCGTGCTCCGGCGTGGTCAATAACCTCTTGGAGTTGGTTTAGCGATTGCTAAGGCGCGACGTCCTCGCACGTTCGTAGTCGGATCGTCAAAGTCGACTTCCACCAAAGCGAAATCCATCATCTCATCGAAAGACGGGACACCTTTGCCTCTATCAAGTGGTATCAGATTTCCAGGTTGCTCGGTGAGATTTTCCAGTTTTTCGTAGTTTAAATCGAGTCTGTTCTTCATACCTATAGTCCACGAAAAAGCCACAAAAAAAAATTAGGGTTAGTTCATCATATCCGAACCAATCTGAGCCTTTGCATAATCTTTTTAGGGTTTTGCTTTGTTGAATTTGCGGTTGCATCGTCGGTCTAGTTGCTGGTCTTAGAGTCTAGTCTTTTAGAGTTTCGAGTTCTGGTCATAAGTTGTCACGCCGCCGCCGCACCATCATCATCGCCCCTGCCATCTACCACCACCGCTCCGAATCCGTATCCATATACCACCACCAATCCATGTCCATATACCACCACTGATCCATATCCATATACTACCACCGCTACCACCACCGCTGCCATATACCACTACCATATATCCACCACCAATCCGAGTTCCTTGCTTATTAGGTTTGTTTTCGGGATCCATCTAGTTTCCGATTCGTGTTTCCTTGCCGGAGTAGGTTTCGAAAAAAAAAGAGTCCGGAAACCACGCTCCGTTTAGGCCCAAAAATTTTCGAAAACGCATTTTTCGAAAAAATTACTGGCTATCCTATTTTTAGGTGTTTCTGAGTGTTTTGAGACAGGTGCCATTATAGGAAGTTTTTTTTGACCCGTTTCCAGTTTTTGGGTCCGGGCAGTCGAAAAAACGAAAAAAAAAAATTGGTCGAAAAAATTTCGTGCCCATCTTGTCAGTTTGACCTAGGAAGAGTTTTGAGACACTCGCCATTATAGTGATTTTTCGCAAAAAAAAGAGCAGCGCAAAAAAAAAGAGCGCAAAAAAAAAGAGCGAAAAAAAAATTCCAGAGTGTGCTTTTCCCTTGTTTACGTGCAGCGCCGTGATTTTGTTAGTGTTCTAGGCTCGCGTCTCTAGCACGGTCTAGCCTAGGACCAGCACAGTACCGTCGTTGAGCGTTTATTCAACTTTGCATCTCTGAATTGATTATTGCTGACCCTTTTTGCTACCATATTATAAGCCTTCCCAGCTCCACATACATCTACGTCGTGCGTTGGACTCTCCCTGGTAATCGCTCTATCCAAGCTTTGAGAGTTTTGACTACAACGGTTGCCGATCACCGCCTGCTGCTGGGTAAGAACTGGTAAGAATTTGAGATTTGCTTGACGGGTTTGTGATACACCACCACCACTTCTTAGTACTCTGTAGGATCATATTCTTCTGTGTTTCTATTTGCTGCTAACCATGGTAGGATCACAAGCCGATGAGACTGATTGGGAGAACCTGACGAACAAACAGCTACATGATAAATTTTAGCAACTGATGAGTGGACAGGTGCAAGATATGCTAAACAGATTTGATGAGGCCATGGAGAAGATAGATGGCATTGAGAAGACATTTGAAACAAAGCTTGATAGCAAGTTTGATGAATTGCTCGCGCGTTTTCCACAACCACCGCCGGCTGAACCTATCGCACCTCTGCAACGACAACAACTACGGCCCCTTCCGAATCAGTATGGACGAGCTCAGCGTGTTCCTATTGAGCTAGGACAAAATTCTGGTGCTGCTGCTACTGCTGTTGGTGCTTCTTTGGCTCCTGCTACTACTGCTGCTGGTACCGAGGAGGATGATTATGTGGGAGATTACGAGGATGAGGTTGATCAACATCAGAACTACGTGCAACCACCAGCACCACAACCACCAGGTCGTCCACATGCAAATAATGGCAATGTTAGGGCTCCCCCTCAGGTACGAGATCATGACCATCTCCCTAAACTGAAATTGAATATTCCACCATTTGAGGGTAGATATGTTCCTGATATATATCTTACTTGGGAGTTAGAAACTGAACAACGATTTACATGTTTACAATATCCTGAGGAGAGACGTGTTCCTGCTGCTGTTCGTGCTTTCACTAGCTTTGCATGTGTTTGGTGGTCTGAACATTGTAGATTATATCCTGTTCCAGCTACTTGGGCTGCTTTGAAAACTGCTATGCGTACTCGTTGGGTTCCACCATATTATCAACGTGAATTACTTCAAAAATTGCAGCGCTTAAGACAAGGAAAAAATTCTGTAGAAGAATATTATCAGGAATTACAAACTGGCTTGATTAGATGTGGTATTGTTGAGGAGAATGAAGCTATGCTTGCACGTTTTCTGGGTGGATTAAATAGAGATATTCATACCATTCTAGACTATAAGGATTATAATAATATCACTCGTTTATTCCATCTTGCTTGTAAAGCTGAACGTGAAGTGCAGGATCGACAGGCATTGGTGCGCACTAACTTTTCTGCAGGTCGACCTTCATCATGGACACCACGTGCATCATCTACTTCCACTGCACCATCACCCCCTTCAGGTGCCACCTCCAACCGTGATACAAGAAAGCAGGCACAACCACCACTATCTGCCAAGAGCACACCTGCTGGGCCTGCATAGAGCTCTTCTTCTTCCATGGCGTCAACAGGGCACACAAGTGATATTATTTGTCGTCGTTGTAAGGGAAGAGGACATTTTGCGAGAGAATGCAAATCTCAACGTGTGATGATTGCTACTGAGGATGGTGGATATGAGTCCGCTAGTGACTATGATGAGGAGACTTTGGCTCTTATTACACATGAAGAACATGGTGGAGATGATTCTGATCATGAGACGCAATACATGGCTCCTGAAGATGCTGACAGGTATGAATGTTTAGTTGCTCAACGTGTTTTGAGTGTGCAGGTCACACAAGCTGAGCAAAATCAGAGGCACAATTTGTTCCATACCAAGGGAGTTGTGAAGGAACGTTCTGTGCGCGTCATCATAGACGGAGGGAGCTGCAACAACTTGGCTAGCATGGAGATGGTGGAGAAGCTTTCTCTCACCACAAGACCACATCCACATCCTTACTACATCCAATGGTTCAACAACAACGGCAAGGTTAAGGTAACACGTACTGTTCGTGTGCATTTTAGTATCTCTACATATGCTGATTATGTTGATTGTGATGTGGTACCTATGCAAGCATGTTCCTTATTACTTGGTAGACCATGGCAATTTGATAAAAATGCTGTACACCATGGTAGAAACAATCATTATACTCTTGTTCATAAGGATAAAAATATTACTTTGCTTCCTATGACTCCTGATTCTATTTTGAAAGATGATATTAATAGAGCTAATAAAGCAAAACAGGAGAAGAATAAGAGTGAAAATCAGATTGTGGCAAAAGAATTTGAGCAACTAATGAAGCCTAACAATAAACCATCTAGTGTTGTTTCTGAAATTAAATTGAAAAGTGCATGTTTATTTGCCACCAAATCTGATATTGATGAGCTAGATTTCAGCAAATCTGTTTGCTATGCTTTTGTGTGCAAAGAGGCATTATTTTCATTCGAGGACGTGCCTTCCTCTTTGCCCCCTGCTGTCACTAACATTATGCAGGAGTTCGCTGACGTCTTTCCACAAGACGTGCCACCGGGATTACCACCCATTCGAGGGATTGAGCATCAAATTGACTTAATTCCCGGTGCATCGCTACCCAACCGTGCACCATACCGTACCAATCCAGAGGAGACGAAGGAGATTATGCGTCAAGTACAGGAGCTACTCGACAAAGGTTATATACGCGAATCTCTTAGTCCTTGTGCTGTTCCTATTATACTAGTGCCTAAAAAGGATGGTACGTCACGTATGTGTGTTGATTGTAGAGGCATTAATAATATTACTATTCGTTATCGTCATCCTATTCCTAGGCTAGATGATATGCTTGATGAATTGAGTGGCTCTACAATATTCTCCAAAGTTGATTTGCGTAGTGGATACCATCAAATTCGTATGAAATTGGGTGATGAATGGAAAACAGCATTTAAAACTAAGTTTGGTTTATATGAGTGGTTAGTCATGCCGTTTGGGTTAACTAATGCACCTAGTACTTTCATGAGATTAATGAACGAAGTTTTACGTGCTTTCATTGGACGATTTGTGGTAGTCTATTTTGATGATATTCTGATTTATAGCAAATCTTTGGAAGAACATTTGGAACATTTACGTGCTATTTTTATTGCTCTACGTGATGCACGTTTGTTTGGTAACCTTGGGAAGTGCACCTTTTGCACCGACCGAGTATCTTTTCTTGGCTATGTTGTTACTCCACAGGGAATTGAAGTTGATAAAGCCAAGATTGAAGCTATTGAGAGTTGGCCGCAGCCCAAAATGGTCACACAAGTGAGGAGTTTTCTTGGCCTCGCTGGATTCTATAGGCGTTTTGTGACAGATTTCAGCACCATTGCTGCACCTCTCAATGAGCTTACAAAGAAAGATGTGCCTTTTATTTGGGGTACCGCACAAGAAGAAGCCTTCACGGTATTGAAAGATAAGTTGACACATGCTCCTTTACTCCAACTTCCTGATTTTAATAAGACTTTTGAGCTTGAATGTGATGCTAGTGGAATTGGATTAGGAGGTGTGTTATTACAAGATGGCAAACCTGTTGCATACTTTTCTGAAAAATTGAGTGGGCCTAGTCTGAATTATTCTACTTATGATAAAGAATTATATGCTCTTGTTCGGACTTTAGAAACATGGCAACATTATTTATGGCCCAAAGAATTTGTTATACATTCTGATCATGAATCTTTGAAACATATTAAAAGTCAAGCTAAACTAAATCGTAGACATGCTAAATGGGTTGAATTTATTGAGACTTTCCCTTATGTCATTAAACACAAGAAGGGAAAAGAAAATGCTATTGCTGATGCATTGTCTCGTCGCTATACTATGCTTTCACAACTTGACTTCAAAATATTTGGTTTGGAGACCATCAAAGATCAATATGTGCATGATGCTGATTTTAAAGATGTAATGCGGAATTGTAAAGAAGGAAGAATGTGGAACAAGTTTGTCGTTAACGATGGATTTGTGTTTCGTGCTAACAAGCTATGCATTCCAGCTAGCTCCGTTCGTCTTTTGTTGTTGCAGGAGGCGCATGGAGGAGGATTAATGGGACACTTTGGCGTGAAGAAGACGGAGGACGTACTTTCTACACATTTCTTTTGGCCAAAGATGAGACGGGATGTTGAGCGTTTTATTGCTCGCTGCACTACATGTCAAAAAGCTAAGTCACGAATCAATCCTCATGGTTTATATATGCCTTTGCCTGTACCTAGTGTTCCTTGGGAGGATATATCTATGGACTTTGTTTTAGGTTTACCTCGAACAAAGAAGGGGAGGGATAGCATATTTGTTGTCATGGATAGATTCTCGAAAATGGCACACTTTATACCATGTCATAAAAGCGATGATGCTGTTAATGTTGCTGATTTGTTCTTTCGTGAAATTATTCGCTTGCATGGTGTGCCAAATACTATAGTTTCAGATCGTGATACTAAATTTCTTAGCCACTTTTGGAGATGTTTATGGGCTAAGTTGGGGACTAAACTGCTTTTTAGTACTACTTGTCACCCCCAAACTGATGGACAAACTGAAGTAGTCAATAGAACATTGTCTACTATGCTTAGGGCTGTTTTGAAGACTAATAAGAAAATGTGGGAGGAATGCTTGCCTCATATTGAATTTGCTTATAATCGTTCATTGCATTCTACTACTAAGATGTGCCCTTTTGAAGTTGTGTATGGTTTCCTACCTCGTGCACCTATTGATTTGTTGCCTCTTCCATCTTCGGAGAAGGTTAATTTTGATGCTAAAGAACGTGCTGAATTGATTTTAAAAATGCATGAGTTAACTAAGGAAAACATTGAGCGTATGAATGCTAAATATAAACTTGCTGGAGATAAGGGTAGAAAACATGTTGTGTTTGCACCTGGAGATCTTGTTTGGTTACATTTGCGTAAGGATAGATTTCCTGATTTGCGCAAATCAAAGCTAATGCCACGTGCTGCTGGTCCCTTTAAGGTGTTGGAGAAAGTAAATGATAATGCATATAAACTTGAGCTGCCTGCAGATTTTGGGGTTAGTCCCACTTTTAACATTGCAGATTTGAAGCCTTATTTGGGTGAGGAAGATGAGCTTTCGTCGAGGACGACTTCATTTCAAGAAGGGGAGGATGATGAGGACATCAATACGATTGTTACACCCACAACACCTACTGCTACATATACTGGACCAATTACTAGAGCTCGCGCACGCCAATTAAATTATCATGTACTTTCGTTTCTTGGTAATGATTCTAATGTTCATGAGAATATGATGCTGCCTAAATTGGATACATTTGTTTTGCTTACAAATGAAGGGCCTAGCTTGGAGAAGGATGGACATTGGAGCAAGAGCAAGCATGGAGATGATGCCATGCGCAAGGGGAACCAGAACGGAGTTACAAGTGATGATTTCAGGACTTTGAAGCCACCATAAGAGTGCATGAAGCCTTGGACGAAATATACAAGATGCCACTTCATAAATTTCGTCCAGAGGCTATTATAGGTGCTGCGCCACCTTATTATTGGGCCAGGCCCATGTAATTTCGAAATACATAAGTATAGGCTATTTTTAGAGTCCGTATGTGTGGGGAAACAAGAGATAGGGTTGATTTCAGACCCCTCCACCAAGGGCCACGAAATTCCCCCCCTCTTCCTCCATATATACAGCCCTTAGGGCGCCGTTTAGACTTTGGGTTTTGTTTAGATTAAAAGTTCGCCATAGCTGCAACTTCGCGTACTTCGTTTGTGTTCAACGACCAGACAAAGGCGTCACAGAACCCCACCTTGATCAATAAAGCTTTCATCTTATATTCGCAATATCCAGATTACAATCTCACTTTCTTGCTTGTTCTTCGTTTGCTCACAGGAAACAGACCCTCGTGGTCAGGTTGATCGTGCTCCGGCGTGGTCAATAACCTCTCGGAGTTGGTTTAGCGATTGCTAAGGCGCGACGTCCTCGCACGTTCGTAGTCGGATCGTCAAAGTCGACTTCCACCAAAGCGAAATCCATCATCTCATCAAAAGACGGGACACCTTTGCCTCTATCACCACGGATGTAATTTTATTAGTCCATGCCTTCCCAGCCTAGTCAAACCGTACCTTGCGGTAGTACCGCAAGGGCGCGCGGTAGTACCTCTCCGGCGGTTCTACCGCTCGTTGCTTTAACACAACGCGGCCTCGTCACTATCGCGGGAGCGGTAGTACCACAAGTTGGTGCGGTAGTACCACATGTCGTGGGCTGAGTTAGTGGGTAACTGTTGGATCTTTCCAATCACCATATAAGGGGGTCTTCTTCCCCAAGTTGACTACCTCTTCCTTCCCCAAGCTCCATTGTTGCTCAAAGCTCCATTTTCGCCCGATCTCTCTATCAAACTTCTTGATTCTCTAGGGATTGGTTGAGAAGGCCTCGATCTACACTTCCACCAAGAGAAATTTGATTCCCCACACTAATCCCTTGTGGATCTTGTTACTCTTGCGTGTTTGACCATCCTAGACGGTTGAGGTCACCACGGAGCCATATTCCATTGTGGTGAAGCTTCGTGGTGTCATTGGGAGCCTCCAATTAAGTTGTGGGGATTGCCCCAACCTTGTTTGTAAAGGTTCAGTCGCCGCCTCCAAGGGAACCAATAGTGGAATCACGGCATCTCGCATTGTGTGAGCGCGTGAGGAGAATACAGTGGCCCTAGTGGCTTCTTGGGGAGCATTGTTCCTCCACACCACTCCAACGGAGACGTATTTCCTCTCAAAGGGAAGGAACTTTGGTAACACATCCTCGTCTCCACCGACTCCACTCTTGGTTATCTCTCACCTTTACTTGTGCAAGCTTATATGTGTTGTATCCCTTGCTTGCATGTGTGCTTGTTGTTGTTGCATCATATAGGTTGCTCACCTAGTTGCATATCTAAACAACCTACTTTGATGCAAAGTTTAATTTGGTAAAGAAAAGCTAAAAATTATTAGTTGCCTATTCACCCCCCCTCTAGTCAACTTTACCGTCGGAAGAGTATGGTTGACATCGTAGACGGCGGGGAAGAGCACCCCGGTGTGAATCCATCCTCGTCTACGGCCGATGGGGGATTCTCGGTATCTCATGAGGAATTCAATGTAGCTTTGGACACATTGAAAACCTCCATGACGACCGAGGTCAAAGCCATGTTTAAGGAGTTTCTTGATGGTCTTAAATTATCCACCGCACCGCTGGAGGTGGCCGATCCCACTAACAAGGTGAGGATGCTGATTCCGACAAGGGGGAAGCTAGTAGTGATAAAGTTCCTTTGCCTAGTGGTAGAAGTGGAAATGGCATCTTTGCCCGTGTTGAACCACCCCTTACTTATGGAGGAATGGTTCCCTCCATTCGTTTGAATCATGTTGGTCCTCCTCCTAAGTTTGTGAAAAATGAGGATTTTGCCTCTTGGGTCTATCGTTTTAAATGTCACTTAAATCATGTTCTACTAATCTTTGGAGAATTATTGAGCAAGGTTTCTACCCGCATGACCCAAGCAACCTGTAGCGACCAGACCTCAAACAGTCTGATCTCTGTGCATTAGTGTCATCCCTGGATCGGTAATGCTGACACGCACAGTACTTGAAGGATTTATAACAGAGTAGCAATCACACACTTATTACATCGAATGTCTCAAAAGAGAACTTATTACAATAAATATGGCTTAAGGCCATCTAATAACAATAACAGCGGAAGGCTTGGAAGGTAAAGCGAGTCCATCAAATCCAACGGCATCATTGAGTATAAGAACACGACCTAAGGCACCTTACTCATCGTTTGACAAGTCTGAAACATGAACGTTGCAGCACGAAAATGGGTCAGCACAAGGAATATGCTGGCAATGTAACACATAGAGAGTAATGAACAGAAATAATGCTATACTACATGCATATATGGCTGGTGGAAAGCTCTACGGTTACAGTTTTGCATAAAGCCAATTTTTCCCTACAGCAAAGGAATAAATTTTATTTAACTATCATGGTGGTTGTTAAACATTGAGAAGGTTCACCCAACTCAATCCCAATTAAGCACTAGATACTCAAAATGTCCATAACCGAGGACACGGCTAACCATGATTAGTTTATACACTCTGCAGAGGTTTGTGCACTTTTACCTGCAAGACTCGATCTCCTCCGTTGGAATTCTTGCACTACATGGTGTTTGAGAAACGGATGACCGAGACATAGTCTTTAAGAAGCGTTTGCACCTTACGATGGGTAGACAGTTACACCTACTTTCCCATACATCTGCTAGTCTACCACTATAAGAGTTCACACGACTTAATCAACTATGCTAGAGCCCATAGTAGCTTGCGTCTGCACACGAAAGTTTCTAGCATGAATAATCTCATGATCCCTTTGAGCCTGGGTGGCGGTCCATAGGAGAATCACAGGTACCCCGGGATTTCCAAAAAATACAGGCAACACTGGGTTCCCCATGTGCCTCAATCCACCCAGATGTGTATTAAAGTTGCCACCTTATGTAAACCATTAACTTAACAATCTCACATCTTTCATGGATACACTCACCCAATCCACGTCTACTAGCATAGCATAGCGATGTAAGCAAACGTAGAAGTAACTCCCAAAGGTTTGATAATAAAATAGGTAATAGGTTCTACCTCATCTACTTCCCAAAACCCACATATTAAATCAGATCCTAATCATGCAAGTGTTTGAGGATTGATCTAATGCAATAAAACTGGGTAGTAAAGAGGTATGACAAAGTGTTACTTGCCTTGCTGATGATCCGTGAAACCTAGAGACTCGTAGTAGCAAGCGGTGCACTTCGGGTACTCTATCGCAAACAAACAAGCATACAATAAGCACTCATCTAATGCACTGGAAAAACTCAAATAAGATACATAACTAGAAATTTCAACATAAGAACTCCGGTTTGCAAAAAGGAATCAAATCAAACAAAGCAACGAAAGTCAAACGGCGAAAGAAACAAGCTTCATTTACTAATCTGGACCTAAGTCAAATTTTACAATAGCAAAATCTTGTTTGAGTTGGTTAAACGGAAAGAGGGTTTTGAGACGAAACTCTAGGCGCTTGAATCGCTTGATTCCGATAAACGAGCGAAAAGTTATACTAGAACAAAAATCGGATCAGAAATCGCGATCGGAAATAATCATGGAAAATCCGAGAAAAAAAACAGACGAACAGGCTAACGAAAGAACGTTCGCTGTCTGCGGCTAAACGACGAAAACCGTTCATTAAAACGAACGTATGGACGAACGTCCGCAAAATAAACTAAACCGAACCGGATCTAACAAAAAAACGGATCTAGGGTTTCGAAAAAAGACGATTGGTTTTCCCACGAAAACCGAGGCGACGGCGGCGGCTACCTCCGGCGGCGGCGGGCTCCGGTGGGGCCGGTGGCAGTCGGCGTCGAGGCGGACGGCGGCGCAGGCGGCGGCTGGCTAGGGCTAGGGTTCGGGCAGGGTGCGGGCTGGGGTGGGCCGGCGGGGTGGAGCGGCTTATAAAGCCTGGGCGGTGGACGAGTCCGGGTCGCCCACGGGGGCCCGAGTCGGTTCGTTTGTTTTTTTATATAAATAATTTCACGTAGAAAAACAAACAAAACAAATAATAAACGGACTCCAAAAATCCCAAAATAAATTTTCCCCCTCCTTTAAAAATAAGCCGGACAAGATGAACATTTATTTGGGGCCTAAATGCAATTTTGAAAAACGCACATTTTTCCTAAATTCAAATAAAATAGCTATAAACTCCGAAATATAATCTTATTTGATTTTATTATTAAATCCTCAATATTTCTTTATTTTGGGAAAATCATTTTATTCCCTCTCTTTTATTTTTGTATAAGAAATATTCGAAGATAAAATAATTAAAATCAAATGATCCTATTTTCAAAATTTGAGAAAACTCAAATATGAAAATAACGAAATCTCCAACTCTCTCCGTGGGTCTTTGAGTTGCATGAAATTTCTAGGATCAAGCCAAAATGCAATAAAATATGATATGTGATGATGATCTATTGTATAACATTCCAAATTGAAAATTTGGGATGTTACAAACCCACCCCCCTTAAGATGAATCTCGCCCTCGAGATTCGGGTTGGCTAGAAAATAGGTGAGGGTGGTCCTTCAGTATATCTTCTTCTCGCTCCCAGGTGGCTTCCTCCTCGGTATGGTGGCTGCACTGAACTTTGCAAAACTTGATAGCCTTGCTGCGGGTGACTCGGCTGGCATATTCGAGAATCTTAACTAGTTTCTCCTCATAGGTCAAATCACTATCTAGCTAAATCGCTTCCGGTGGCACTGTATCTCTCAGCGGTATATCAGCCATCTCCGCGTGGCACTTCTTCAACTGGGAAACGTGGAACACATCATGAACTCCTGACAATCCTTTGGGCAACTCCAACTTGTAAGCAACTTCTCCCATATGCTCCAAAACTTTGTATGGTCCCACAAAACGTGGCGCTAACTTTCCCTTAACTCCAAAATGCTTAACTCCTCGAAGTGGGGACACTCGAAGATAAACTCTGTCTCCAACTTTGTAAACATTCTCCTTGCATTTAGAATCCGCATAGCTCTTCTGCCTAGACCGGGCTACCTTGAGCCTATCGCGAATTAGCTTAACCTTCCTTTCAGACTCTTTAATCAAATCTGGTCCAAACAACTGACGGTCTCCAACTTCATCCCACAACAATGATGCCCAGCACCTCCTTCCGTACAGGGCTTTGAAAGGGACCATTTTCAAACTGGATTGATAACTGTTGTTGTAAGAGAACTCTGCATAAGGTAAATTGTCGTCCCAACTAGATCCTTAATCTAGCGCACAAGCTCTCAACATGTCCTCCAGAATCTGGTTTACTCTCTCGGTCTGTCCATCTGTCTGTGGATGAAAGGCTCTACTGAACTCTAGTTTGGTACCCAAAGTTTCGTGCAACTGATTCCAGAACTTTGAGGTAAACTGGGTTCCTCTATCTGATACAATGGTCCTCAGAACTCCATGCAGACGTACGATCCTGGTCATGTATATCTTCGCCAACTTAGCACTGGTGTAAGTGGTCTTCACTGGTATGAAATGAGCTACCTTCGTCAAACGATCGACTACAACCCATATTGAGTCATAGCCTGAATGATTCTTGGGCAATCCCGTAATAAAATCCATGCCTAACTTATCCCACTTCTATTCGGGCATCGACAATGGCTGTAGCAATCCTGCTGGCTTCTGATGCTCTGCCTTCACTCTCTGACATACATCACAAACTGCTACGTACTCTGCAATATCCTTCTTCATTCCGGTCCACCAGAAAGTGTCCTTCAAATCCAAATACATCTTGGTATTTCCTGGGTGAATCTAATACGGCGAATCATGGGCCTCTTGCAGAATCAACTTCCTAATTTCTGGATCATTAGGCACATAAATGCGGTCCTCAAACCATAAGGTATCGTGCTCATCCTCACGAAATCCTTTAGCCTTTCCTTTGCTCATCTTCTCCTTTATCTCGGCTATCTCCTTGTCAGTCTTATGAGCTTCTCTGATCTTGTCCATCAAAGTAAACTGAATCTCCAATGCTGCTACATAGCCTCTCAGAACTATCTCCAAACATAGCTCGCGAAGATCCTCGGGTAACTCCTTAGGTAACTCTCCGGTCATGAGTGTGTTGACGTGGCTCTTGCGGCTCAACGCATCGGCTACTACGTTAGCCTTTTCGGGATGATAATGCAATCTCATATCATAATCCTTAATGAGCTCTAACCATCTCCTTTGCCTGAGATTCAACTCCTTCTGGGTGAAGATGTTGTCGGTGGGAAACGACACTTATGGGATCACTGGAATCCCTTCTACGATTGCAGGGCACGGGGATCGTGAGGAGAGCGGGACCAGCAGACGACACAAAAGGATGTACCCAGGGTTGGGCCACAAAGATGCATAAAACCCTACGATCCTGCTTTGGTGGATGTATTTAGTGTTCTTGAGCTCTTGAACTAGCTCTGGGTGCTGTGTGGTTCCAAAAAGCTGAATCCCTCCTCCATGTGCCATGGGCCTCCTTTTATAGACGAAAGGGGCTGCCACAGTGGCACACAGGAGGTGGAAAGTGCTACAGCGTCGCGAGCTTATCGCTGGTATTACAGGACAAGACGCATTTAATGTGCGGCTTAGGTCTCCTCTCGCTTTATTGGGGACGGGAGCGAGACCCGTCCTGTCCGTCGCCGCTCCTCCTTGCTTCGACATGCGCCCTGGCTAGTGATGCATGCGGCGCCATGTAGGCAGGCAGGCAGCTGAGGTGGCACGGTGGTGGAGCCTCCACGAAGGGTCGCATGTTGCTATGCAGGTGCCTGCCCAGCTGGCTGGGTCGGCAGCTGCATGTGAACGGCGGTGAAGACTTGGCTGGCGCGGGCCTGGCCGTGGCCCTCCCTGTGCGCTTGGCGAGGGCCTTGCCGGGTGGCCCGGCAAGGGTCTTGCCATGGCACACTGGCTTCCCCGGCAAGGACCTTGCCGGGGCTTTATGGGTTTCTTCGGTGAGGATGGTTGCCTTCCTATCCTCACTTGATCTTGATTATTCTATGTCTTCACAAAGATCTGCATGCCACCACGGAGGTGCCTCCCGAGCCCTATCCCAATGCTTTTGTCGAATGCTGGTGGGCTCAAGGGTGGCTCACTTCGATTGGCGTGGGCGAGCTGCCCTGGCAAGGGTCTTGCCGGGGCCGCTGAGGCTGCCCCGACAAGGGTCCTTGCTGGGAAAACCTGCTTCGTCCATCTGATCTTCGTGGCCTTGGTCCTTGTCATTGCTCTGCTTGCCTTGTGGCCTCGGCTTCTCTCCGGCTTTCCTTTCCTGCCCTGTTATGCATGGCTGTGGCGGGAGGTTCTGACTGCCCGTGCACAAGTAGGGGGGGTCAAAAGCAGAGCCCCTACTTTTGTACACCGACAGATGTACTTCAAACTCTTGTGATCCGTGTATACCTCACAATGGTTTCCGATGAGAAAATGTCTCCATGTCTTCAATGCGTGCACTACGGCCGCTAACTCCAAATCATGTGTAGCATAATTTAACTAATGGGGCATAAGCTATTGTGAGGTATACGAAACAACTCTTCCCTCCTGCATAAGCACTGCTCCAAGTCCTCGATGAGATACGTCGCAATATACTTCATAATTCTTGCGCTGATCTGGCAGAATCAACACCGGTGATGTAACCAAACGTTTCTTTAACTCCTGAAAACTGGCCTCACATTCCTCAGTCCAATTGAACTTGGTGTCCTTCTTCAACAAATCCATCATGGGCTTCGCAATCTTCGAGAATTTCTCAATGAACCTCTGGTAGTATCCTGCGAGTCCAAGAAAACTCTGGATCTCTCCAACTGTCGTTGGGGCTTCCCAATTTGTCGCAGTGACAACTTTGGTGGGGTCTACTGCTATTCCTTCTCTGGATATAACATGTCCGAGAAATCCAACTTCCTTCAACCAGAATTCACACTTGCTGAACTTGGCATACAACTGATGTTCTCTGAGCTTCCCAAGTACCAAATGCAAATGCTCCTTATGCTCCTCTTCATTCTTCGAGTAGACCAAAATATCATCAATGAACACCACGACGAACTTATCGAGAAACTCCATAAACACCTTGTTCATCATGTTCATGAAATAGGCAGGTGTGTTAGTCAAACCAAATGACATAACGGTATACTCATACAGCCTGTACCTTGTGGTAAAAGCTATCTTTGGTATATCCTGCTCTCGAATCTTCAGCTGGTGGTATCCTGATCGCAGATCGATCTTGGAAAATACCTTAGCTCCTTGCAACTGGTCAAACAGATCACTGATCATCAGTAGTGGATACTTGTTCTTGATTGTCACTTCATTGAGTCCTCGATAATCAACAACCATCCTCAATGATCCATCCTTCTTCTCCACTAGAAGCATTGGCGATCCCCAAGGTGAAGAACTTGGGCAAATATAGCCTTTATCCAGTAGCTCCTTAATCTGCTTCTTAATTTCCTCCAAATCTTTTGTGGGCATCCTCTATGGTCTCTTAGATATTGGCCCTCTGCCTGGCAAAAGCTCAATCAAAAACTCAACGTCTCTGTCTGGTGGCATGCCTGGCAATTCTTTTGGAAATACATCAGGGAAATCCTTCACCACTGCTACTTCCTCTTGTACAAGTCCTGATAAGGAATTCACTTGAGTCCTCTTCGGCTCGTGCCAGGATACATACTTGATCCTTCTTCCTTCTGGGGTGGTAAGCAAAATTGACTTGTTGGCGCAATCAATGTTTCCTCCATACATCGATAGCTAATCCATACCCAGAATCGCATCCAAACCTTGTGACTCCACAATGATCAAATCCGAGGGGAGAACATGCCTACCTATGGTTAATGGCACCTGAAAACATCCTTGACTCGCCATATACTCCGCTCCTGGTGAGCTTACTAAAATAGGTGTTCTAAGAACTTTGATGGGCAGTTTATACGTATCCACAAATCCCCTTGATATGTATGAATGCGATGCACCGGTATGAAAAAGAACGATTGCAGTAAATGACTTAACCAAAAACTTACCTATTACTGCATCTGGCTGGGCTTCAACCTCTTCCACGTTAATGTGGTTCACCTGTCCCCTGTTGAAAGGGTTCGGCTTCTTCCCAGAACTTCCATTGCCATTTCCATTCTTAGCTTCAGGACATTCATTGGCATAATGTCCAGTCTTCTGACACTTGTAGCAAGTGACATGGCTTAGGTCCTTCTTGGCTGGGGTTGATGGGTTGGTACGGTTCTTTCTATTGCTTCCTCCATTCCCATTACCATTCTTGGGGCCACTATGGTTGTGTGAGGTCCCTCCTCCATGGGTATGCTGAAAAGGTCCTCCCGGGTTCGGGGTAAAACAAGGTTTCTGCTGAGCTCCAGAATTGTACTTCCCTTGTCCATACTTCCTCTTGCGGTTGTCAATCTGCTGCTGCTTCCCTTCAATCATGAGTGCTCTATCTACCAAATCCTGGTAATTGTTGAAGGTTGCCACCATCAACTGCATGCTCAGCTCATCATTCAGTCCTTCCAGAAACTTCTCCTGCTTAGCTGCATCCGTAGCAACGTCATCTGGGGCATAACGTGCTAGATTACTAAAATCATCCACATACTGGCCAACAGTACGTCCTCCTTGGAGCAAGTTGCAAAACTCACGCTTCTTCATGGCCATAGCTCCTGCTGAAACATGAGCAGTACGAAAAGCTTGCTGAAAATGGTCCCATGTGATAGTGTCGATGGGATAAGTGGCTGTAAAATTCTCCCACCATGATGTTGCGGGTCCATCAAGATGATGTGTGGCAAAACGCACCTTTTCCGCATCTGTGCATCTTGTAGTGGTTAACTCCCTTCCCATCTTGCGGAGCCAATCATCTGCATCTATCGGCTCGGTGCTGCTAGAGAACACCGGCGGATTCAGCCTCAAGAAATGGGTTAAGTGATCAACAGGTGGTGGTGGTGGGTTGTTGTTGTTGTTGTTCCCCTGATTCTAGACTAACATCTGCATCAATGCATTCTGCTGCTGGATCAACTGAGTGAGCTCCGGTGGGAAAGCAAATCCATTGTCACGTCTCGGAGGCATCTGGGGGTTTAGAAAAGATGAGAATACAAAATAGAAGGAAGTCTATAGAGAAAAACACTACCCATATGCACATGAGACAAATGCAATCAATATCACTCCAATCAATTCAAACAAGGGCATACAATGGTCTAACTATCGTTACAAAAGTGCTCTCACTATACTCTATACATGGGGGAATACTACTACGGTTATGGTGGTCGACTAGAAAAATTGATCGGTTGAAGACTCCATGATATCTGCTCCAGCTTCATCAACAAAGTCATCATCACTATCGTCTGGGTTTGAGTCGGTGTCGTCGATGATGATGTAGTTCTCCGGGCAAGTGAAATCGTCGTCTTCTCCTCCAGTCGCGGGGAATCCCATAAATACTTTTAGCTTCTTCTTCAGATCATCATTCTTCTCCACGAGTGTCATCATTTCTTCCTCATATCCATCACGTGTAGACTTGAGTTCTTCTTCCAGTTCTGTGATTTTGGTCATAGCCTTCTTCAGATCTATCATGCCTGCGCACATCTGGTTCTCCTGGCGACGAATGTGCTGGTATAACTCCTGGATGAATGCTGCAATTGATCTATCCTTCCTGGTGGTGATCATCTCCCATTGCTCATCTCGGTGCCCACAAATATGGTAAATAGTATCCTTGAGATCCTTATGGTAAACTTCTCCAATGCGTCCCATGGTGATGTGGGCTGCCATGCTCTTTCCTAGACTCCAGGTTAGTGCATCAAAGGAAAACTCTATGGGCTTAGTGACTGGCATGAACGTCCTTCCTGGAACTTGAACTTGGATCATCCAACGCTCCTCTTCTGGTAAAGTGGCGATGTAGGTCCCGGTGAAGCTTGGTACTCCGATGTTCAGGTATCTAGTGACTTCCTTCAAATGGCGTCCAAAGGGTGTATCTTCATCCGGTTGCGTGAACTTGTTCCTTGCATCTGCCATCCTAAAAGAGTAGAAAAGACGAGGAGTCAGAACTAAGAAGAGAGTAGTGATCTAGGGCTTTAGCTTAGTGGTCGTGTCCTATAGTCAGCGTGTGCTCTGATACCATCTTGTAGCGACCAGACCTCAAACAGTCTGATCTCTTGCATTAGTGTCATCCCTGGATCGGTAATGCTGACACGCATAGTACATGAAGGATTTATAACGGAGTAGCAATCACACACTTATTACATCGAATGTCTCAAAAGAGAACTTATTACAATAAATATGGCTTAAGGCCATCTAATAACGATATCAGCGGAAGGCCTGGAAGATAAAGCGAGTCCATAACTCCAACGGCATCACTGAGTATAAGACCACGACCTAAGGCACCTTACTCGTCGTCTTAAAAGTCTGCAGCATGAACATTGCAGCCTGAAAATGGGTCAGCACATGGAATATGCTGGCAATGTAACACATAGAGAGTAATGAACAGAAATAATGCTATACTACATGCATATATGGCTGGTGGAAAGCTCTATGGTTATAGTTTTGCATAAAGCCAATTTTTCCCTATAGCAAAGGAATAATTTTTATTTAACTATCATGGTGGTTGTTGAACATTGAGAAGGTTCACCCAACTCAATCCCAATTAAGCATCATCATTAAAACCCTACAAATTAAATTAAAGTAACATGATGAGATTCACATGATAATCCAAGTACTAGATACTCAAAACGTCCATAACCGGGGACACGGCTAACCATGATTAGTTTATACACTCTGCAGAGGTTTGCGCACTTTTCCCCACAAGACTCGATCTCCTCCATTGGAATTCTCGCGCTACATGGTGTTCGAGAAATGGATGACCGAAACATAGTCTTTTAGAAGCGTCTGCACCTTACGATGGGTAGACAGTTACACCTACTTTCCCCTACATCTGCTAGTCTACCACTGTAAGAGTTCACACGAATTAATCAACTATGCTAGAGCCCAATGTAGCTTGCGTTTCTAGCATGAATAATCTCATGATCCCTTTGAGCCTGGGTGGCGGTCCATAGGAGAATCACACGATACCCCGGGATTTCCAAAAAATACAGGCAACACTGGGTTCCCCAGGTGCCTCAATCCACCCAGATGTGTATTAAAGTTGCCACCTTATGTAAACCATTAACTTAACAATCTCACATATGTCATCGATACACTCACCCAATCCACGTCTACTAGCATAGCATAGCGATATAAGCAAACGTAGAAGTAACTCCCAAAGGTTTGGTAATAAAATAGGTAATAGGTTCTACCTTATCTACTTCCCAAAACCCACATATTAAATCAGATCCTAATCATGCAAGTGTTTGAGGATTCATCTAATGCAAAAAAACTGGGTAGTAAAGAGGTATGATCAAAGTGTTACCTGCCTTGCTGATGATCCACGAAATCTAGAGACTCGTAGTAGCAAGAGGCGCACTCCGGGTACTCTATCACAAACAAACAAGCATACAATAAGCACTCATTAAGAGATCTAACCAGAAAGTTCAACTTAAGAACTCCGGTTTGCAAAAAGGAATCAAATCAAATGAAGCAACGAAAGTCAAACGGCGAAAGAAACAAGCATCGTTTACTAATCTGGACCTAAGTCAAATTCTTACAGTAGCAAAATCTTGTTTGAGCTGGTTAAACGGAAAGAGGGTTTTGAGATGAAACTCTAGGCGCTTGAATCGCCTAATTCTGATAAACGAGCGCAAAGTTACACTAGAACGAAAATTGGATCAGAAATCGCGATCGAAAATAATCGCGAAAAATCCGGGAAAAAGAAAAACGGACGAACAGGCTAACAAACGAGTGTTCGCTGTCTGCGACTAAACGATGAAAACCGTTCGTTAAAACGAACGTACGGACGAACATTCGCAAAATAAACTAAACCGAAAAATAAACCAAACCGGATCTAACAAAAAAACGGATCTAGGGTTTGTGGCGACCGGTTCTCCGGGTGTTAATTCCCAGAAAATGGCCCTTGTGCTCACCAGCCCCAGGATAACTGTTAGCTGATGAGGCACCAACTTGATACAGAAATTCCAAGCAGAATACAAAATATGTAGTACAAGACCATTCTGGCCTGTGAGTACAACAAATGGTTTCTAGTGGTTGCTGGCGGAAGCGGGTTGTGAAACATCAATGTCTATAGGACTCCATTTCCCACGGGAACAGCTGACCAGGTTAACTCCTATCTTCGCGAGGCTGCTATCTCCATTGTGTGGGTTCCGGGGCTGTCAACACGGTCGCTCCTTTCCGCGCAAGAAATCTGGCCAAGACAATAGCCAGGGACAAGCCAGTGAGTACTTTGAATGTACTCGCAAACATTATGAACACGGGTATAATATAACAACGATGTGCTGAAAATATTTTATACTCATGACGTCAGTCACAAAAGATAAATATAACTCGGATGTGTGTAAGCATGTAATCTATGGATATGCAATGTCATAGAAGTATTAAAATTATGAAATAAATAACAAGCATGCCAAAGTCGGGCGTCTGAGCGACACCACATAAAGGGCTTTAGAAGAAATGCCACAGTCGGGCGTCTGAGCGACACCACATAAAGGGCTTTAAAATAAATGCCACAGTCGGGCGTCTGAGCGACACCACATAAAGGGCTTTAAAAGAAATGCCACAGTCGGGCGTCTGAGCGACACCACATAAAGGGCTTTAAAATAAATGCCACAGTCGGGCGTCTGAGCGACACCACATAAAGGGCTTTAAAAGAAATGCCACAGTCGGGCGTCTGAGCGATACCACATAAACGGCTTTAAAAGAAGGGAAAATTTTGTTTTTGCCACTCTAGATTTTTCCAATTTTCTTTATGCCATTTTAGATTTTGACATTTCACTTTTGCCACTCCTAGCTTTTAACAATTATCACAATTGCCATTCCGTGACGAAAGCAAAATAATTTTATTTCATTTTTGCCACTATTAGCTTTTGAAACGTATCACAATTACCATTCTGAAAATTTTGGTTTTGCCACGGGAATGGCAAATGTGATAATTGTCAAAAACTAAGAGTGATGAAAGTGAAATGTCAAAATCTAGAATGGCATAAGGAAAATTGACAAAATCTAGAGTGGCAAAAACAAAATTATCCCTTAAAAGAAATGCCACAGTTGGGCGTCTGAGCGACACCACATAAAGGGCTTTGAAAGAAATGCCACAGTCGGGCGTCTGAGCGACACCACATAAAGGGCTTTAAAAGAAATGCCACAGTCGGGCGTCTGAGCGACACCACATAAAGGGCTTTAAAAGAAACAATCATAGTGAATATCCCGGAGGTAGAACCATCCCAGAGATACTCGATGATAACAATAATATCACGGGTTAGTCAACAATAATAATAATCATAATTTTCACAAGTCACAAGTAGTAATTCCCGTTCTGGTTTAACAGTTTCACCTCCGAAGACCGACACTAAGACAGACACTTGACCCATCCCAGACTGTAATCCTTATATGGACACAGCTATTCGAATAGGTTTAATCTCTGCAGAGGGTGTACTCTTTACCCACGAGTAACGGATTTCTTTAGTCCATCGGGACTAATTCCGTCTACGGTCTTTTGTTGAAAACACACCTAACTTGCACCCACTGGCTTAACTCACACGTGTCTGGAATCACCCATGACACCTGTCAAGCAAACTCTAAGTGGGGAGGCTACAACCTTGCGTAGCATGGGATCAAATTTGTATCGCGCGCTATAAGGGGTGGCCTCCCCTCCCGGTCCCAACCAGAAACACCCATGCCCCCGGACCAGGTGGCCTGCCTACCAGCTACAACCGGTATCTTCCACCCTGGCCTCTCTGTACGGTGTGTGCTAGAAAGAGGTTGACAACTTACTGAACCGTACTCTACTTGCTGTAGAGACGAGTGGTAGTACGAAACAAGTATGGGGGTTACTGGAACAAGACTCGATCTACGGTCGACTCAGGAGGTTTAAGTATTCCCTGCATGATTAGCATAACGAATATATTTCAACCAACAGAGTCACCGCTCATATCACCTTACCATGCCATACCAAACATAACCGTCCCGACGGAGACCGGCGACAAACTCATGCCTACCCAAGGCAGAGGTTTTCCCGGGTTCCTGCCGGTATGCATGCAAGGCACATGAGGATGATTATCATCACAAGTGTGTTCATTTCGAACAGCATGGAAATCAATAACATGCACCCATGCATATGATCATATCACATGAAATAACAAGTTTCTCAAAAGTGAGGTGATGTTATGAACGTGTCATCGAACACACAAAAATATTATGCCGGGGTTCAGAATGCTTGCCTTCAGGTCATGGGAAAACAGGGTGCAGTCCAAAACATCTTGAAATATTTCTCCTCTCTTCAAAAATCCTATTTTAGCAATATAAATGAATTAACACACAAAATAAAAACAGCACAAAAAGTTGTTCTGAATTTTTTCCAAATAAATCTTAAAATAAACTAGACAATATTTGAGAGAGGTAGGAAAAAGAATTAATTCATTTGGAATTATATTTAAAAAGATACAGGAGGTCAAAGTTTGGTCAAAATCTGTTTTTAAAATAAAACAGAAAAGAAAACGTTTAAAAGAAAACACGTCGAAGGCGTATTCAGGAAAGGCGCTTCCACTTACTCCTGCATGGACAGGCGCTGGGTCACTGACGGTGGGCCCGCCTGGCCCACTGGTCAGGTTTGACCAGTCGCCGCGCCCCTTCTCCCTCCTCTGTCCGAGCGGGGCGAGGCTCCGGCGACCAACGCCGGTGAGAGGCGGCTCCTCGCGGCCTCTGGAGGGGGGGATGGATCCACCTGACTGGGGCGGTCCTCCCGGTAGTTGTTGGGTCGGCGGGGACGGAGTGAGCTGCCGGCGGCGAGCTTCGCGGCGGAGGAGGCGTTCGGGTGGATAGTGAGTTTGGGGCTGCGGTGGTCTCTGACCGAAATCGAGGGTGGGGTTGCACTCACGAGAGGGAGGGAGAGCTCTTGGTGGAGAGAATGGAGAGGGAGAGGTAGTGGTGGCGACGGAGTCGGCCGGAACTTGGCGGCGGCCGAACCGGCCGGACTCGGGGAAGAAGGCCTTCCCTCTCTCGACTGTTGGCCCAGGCAGCACTAGGAGGATCATATGAGGTTGCTCTCGGTCTCGATTGAGCTCCGTGGTCCTTATATAGGCGAGGCAAGGCGGTTCCGCGGCGGCCGTGGATAAGTTCTCCGGCGGACCGCCTCTCTGTAGCTAGGGCGACGTGGCGGCGACGAGCGCTTGCAGACGAGCGAGGGGATAAGCTCGCGAAGCTCCAGGGGCAGGTAGCGAGAGCTAGCGGCTCGGGCGGCGCTGCCCGTGGCAGAGGCGCACTGCGGATGCCGGCGTGCCGCCAAAAGTGCTCTGGCGTGGGCGCTGTAGGGCGCCAGGGCGGGCTGGCGTGTTGTGGTGAGGAGGGTGGTGCGTGGCGTGGCGCTGCAGAGCGGGCCAAAAATCCAGGGGGGCCAGCGTGTCGGCTCGGGCGCGCGGCTGCAATTAGCGTGCTCTGGGCGCGCTTAGTGCACGCCCACCAGCTGCTCGGCGAAATGCCATGGCCTGTTAGGTGGCTTGGTTGGAGCTGAGAATTAGCAGTTCTAGGCTAGGGCTTGCAATAAGATTAGTGGACAAGCTTGATGGGTCAGAGGATCAGGTTCACATTGCTAAATAAATTCCATGCCAAATCTGACCATGCGCACAGGGTGTTTGACAAAATGCCAGAGGCATCTAGGTAGGTCTTGGAGGGGCCAATTCTTCCAGATCAGTGTCTCTTTGGAGGCACAAGAGGGGGTGAGGTTAGTTGGTGGAAAGAACAAACTTGCTAGTGCAAGTTTTGCAGAACTTCAAATCTGGACAGGATGTGAAGGGCATTATTTCATGAACAAAAAATATGCCAATGGTTGCATGCTCCTGGACTTAGGAGTTTAACATGGAGGACTACATGTAGGAGAAAGAATCTAGGGCCAAGGAGTAAGAAATAATATGGATGCTGTACAAACCATCATGCTGGACCAGAATGAAGATGGGGTTGATTCACTCAAAATTTTCAAAGAACATCACTGGATTTTTGCATATAATGGAATGATATGCTCCTAGTGACATCCCATAATTTTGGTGGAAGTTAGAAGCAAATATTTAAAAGGATTGTAGTGCAAAACTGCCCACTGGACCAGAGAAGGAAAACAGGTGTAGCACTTAAAATATGTAATGAATGAAATATATTATTGCACAAAAGTGATTTAGAGACATCACATGACATCTCCAAATTTTGGTTAGATTTTTAGATAAATTTATGAACTGGTTGTAGTACAAAAAGAGCTCCAAAACTCAAAACAAGTCATTTAATGAATAAAGCTCAGGGTGAAATAATTTAATAAATAAATCTACTGATTGAGAGATGTTTTTAAAAGAGAGGAAAAATAAGTCCAATATGTTTTGGAAGGATCCACTTGGGAAAAACTCCTTAATATTAAAAGAAAAGTTTTGAAATCAACAGAGATATTCTTGCAGGCAAAAATTTTAAACTCTTGTCAAAATTTTAATAACTAAAACCTGGTTAAATTTTTGGGGTGATACAGGGTTTCAAAAAAACGATCGGTTTTCTCGCAAAAACCGAGGTGGGGGCGGCTGGCTCCGGCGAGGTGGCGGGCTCCGGCGGGGTCGGCGGCAGTCGGCAGGGAGGCGGACGGCGGCGGCGGCTTCGGCGGCGGCGGCGGGGCGGCGCGGCAGTGGCAACAGAGGGCGGCGCGGGCGGCGGGGCGGCGACAGCTGGCTAGGGTTAGGGTTCGGGCGGGGTGCGGGCTGGGGTGGGGCGGCTGGGTGGGACGGCTTATAAAGCCTGAGCGGCGGACGAGTCCGGGTCGCCCACGGCCGCCCGAGTCGGTTCGTTTGTTTTTTTATAAATAATTTCGCGCAGAAAAACAAACAAAAGAAATACTAAACGGACTCCAAAAATCCCGAAATAAAATTTCCCCGTCCTCTAAAAATAAGCTGGACAAGATGAACATTTATTTGGGGCCTAAATGCAATTTGAAAAATGCGCATTTTTCCTAAATTCAAATAAAATAGCGATAAACTCCGAAGTAAAATCTTATTTGATTTTATTATTAAATCCTCAATATTTCTTTATTTTGGGAAAATATTTTATTCTCTCTTTTTTATTTTTGTATAAGAAATATTCGAAGATAAAATAATTAAAATCAAATGATCCTATTTTCAAAATTTGAGAAAACTCAAATATGAAAATAACGAAATCTCCAACTCTCTCCGTCGGTCCTTGAGTTGCGTGAAATTTCTAAGATCAAGCCAAAATGCAATAAAATATGATAAGCAATGATGATCTATTGTATAACATTCCAAATTGAAAATTTGGGATGTTACACAACCTCACTCCTAGAGAAGTCGTGGATCATCAATTCAACGAGTTCGCTCTCCTTATTATCCAAGATGTAATTCCACCCGAAGATATTGTGCATCTTCGACCTTTCATCGTGCCCAAGGAAGCTTGGCAACACGTTGTTTCCATTTACAAATTAAGCGCAAGCATTCAACGCTCCAACTATGAAGTGGTGCAAGATGAAGCCGATGAGTTTGCGATGAATGAAGATGAAGAACCTCGTGAGCTCTACCGGAGACTAACCACTCTCACGGTCTCACTCCGAGATCATGGGAGCAAGGATACGGATGACAATTGGATCAAGCGCAAGTTTCTCAAGGCCATGATACCTTACCATAAGGCCATGTCATCTGTCATCCGTCAAAGGCTGGACTTTCATACCTTATCCTCAAGTGAGGTGTTGGATGAGTTTGTTGCTATGAGAATCTTGGACAAGACCGCTGACAATGCGGTGATGCGCTCTCGATGGGTAAAGAAACCCAACCTTGCTTTGAAGGCCAAGGCTAGTGTGGAAGAAAAGGATGAAGAGGAAGAGGAGGAGAGTAACCCCAAAGATACAGAATATGCTTATCATGAGCACATGGCTCTCGCTTCAAGGCAATTTTGGAGCAAGAAGAACTCAAGGCCCAACTTCAACAATAACAACTCAAGTGTCACCAAGGGCAAGCAATATGTGAGGACATGCTATAATTGTGGCATTGTGAGCGACTTTGTTGCGGAGTGCCCTTACGAGAAGCGGGAAGACAATGGTGGCAAGCTTAACTGAAAAGACAAAGCCAAGTCCTTCCCCAACAAGAACAACTTCACCAAGAAGACGCCTCCCAAGGGGTTGGTGGCACAAGAAGAGTGCAATGAGGATGAGGATGATGATGACGGTGAGACGGTGGCTGTCGGTGTCAAAACCGGCGGATCTCGGGTAGGGGGTCCCGAACTGTGCGTCTAGGCTGATGGTAATAGGAGACAAGGGACACGATGTTTTTACCCAGGTTCGGGCCCTCTCGATGGAGGTAAAACCCTACTCCTGCTTGATTGATATTGATGATATGGGTAGTACAAGAGTGGATCTACCACGAGATCAAGGAGGCTAAACCCTAGAGGCTAGCCTATGGTATGATTGTTGTAATGGTTATGTTGTCCTACGGACTAAAACCCTCCGGTTTATATAGACACCGGAGAGGGCTAGGGTTACACAGAGTCGGTTACAATGGTAGGAGATCTACATATCCGTATCGCCAAGCTTGCCTTCCACGCCAAGGGAAGTCCCATCCGGACACGGGACGAAGTCTTCAATCTTGTATCTTTATAGTCTTGGAGTCCGGCTGACGATGATAGTCCAGCTGTCCGGACACCCCCTAGTCCAGGACTCCCTCAGTGGCCATGGCCTCTGTTGCCATTGCACAACTCCACGGGTGTCCCTCTTCGACTTACCCAACGAGTACATCACCACCAAGTGCCTCATGGCCAAAGCCACCAATAAGGTAACCCCCAACATCAAAACTACCATCACTACTAATCCTTCCTTGACGGATTGTATTGATGAAAGTGAGGGGTCTAATGAGGAAGTAAATGAATTTGAGTCTTTTATGAGTAAGCTCAAGGGTAAATCCAAGAAGCACTTTGTTGCTCTCTTAGAACAACTTGGTGAAGCCAATGACATGATCGAGGCTCACGAAGGAACCATCTCTAAGATGGAAGGACATAGTAGTGACTATGCCGATGAGATATCGGATCTCTCTAATGTGCTCGAGGAAGAGCATGGTCATCGCTTGGCTCTTGAGGAGTCACACAATGATGATCATGCTAAATTAAAGAAAGATCTTGATCATGCTCTTGTTGTATCTCATGTGCTCAATTCCGAGAAGGCTAAACTTGGGGTTGACCATGCTAGACTTAGGGAGGAGTTTGATATACTTGACAAGGCACACAAGGCCTTGAAGGGTGCTCATGCTAGCCTCAAGGAGTCTCATGATCAACTCCAAGTGAAGCTAACCAAGGAGAAAGCCACTTTTCCTCATATGGTCTTAATTGATAATGCAAATGCTACTAACCCGTGTTGTGAGCATGTGCATCTTGTGGAGGAGAATGCCAAGTTGAAGGAGCAACTTGAGAAAGACCTTGTATCTTGCATACAAGGTGAGAAAAACCTCAACAATCTTTTGAGCAATCAAAAGTAAGTTGTGGGCAAGGAGGGAATGGGGTTTGCACCCAAGTCCAAGAACAAGAAGAAGAATGACAAGGCCAAACAACCTCCTCCTCTCAAGCATACTTTTGTGAAGGAGGGAGAGGGCACTTCTAAGGAGAAGAAGGACAATATGAAGGGTGGTGGTGTCAAGAAGGGCATTGCCACTCCTTCCAACAAAGCCGGGGACTTTAACCCTTGTTATGTGCTATGTCATGCTAGTGATGGGCATGTTTATGCCAAATTTGTTGGTTCTCCTTATGAGTACATTGAATGGTCTATTTGGGTTCCTAAGACCCTTGTTACTAACATTAAAGGATCCATTACAAAATGGGTACCTAAAACAAAGCATTGATCACTTGAAGGTTTTTGCTTCTGGTGGGGGGTCATGGTTGCTCGATAGTGGAGCCACAAATCAGATGGACGGAAGCAAGGACTTGATGGTGGACGTGCACAAGGTCTCATCTATGCCCACCAATGTAGAGTGGGGTGATGCTTCGTCTTCTAAGGTATTGGGTCTTGGCAAGTGTCGGATTAAGGGATCCGCAAACCCTTGAGAGGTTTGAACTCTGGGGTGCGTGCGGAGATCTCAACCTACCTGTCCTGCCTACTCGCGATCCTCCTAAGCCTAGCGCTGTCGGCGTTCTGGGAACGGGGGTCCCCAGACTTGCCTGCCTGCGGCCTGCGGCGTGGCTCGAAGGAGGCCCAGCACAGCCCATCTTCATCAACGCAAGCTCAAGACCCTCATGAGGGGCCAAGCCTCGCGGGGCGGACGACAAGGAGCTTCCTTAGGCACGGCCTCGTCAGGCTGGCTCATGAGGGGGCGGAGAGTTCAAGGCAGGGTACCTCGCGAGGTGCCCGTGACGCAAGCCATGATGACCAAGGGCGCCAGTCAGGCGCCAGCCCACGCAGTGTCCTCCTTTCCTCTTTGGTGCAAAGGGAGCAAGCGCAGGCAAGAGCATCAAGCAAAGGCGTCCATTTTGGTGCAACAAGACCAAGACCAGCCCAACGGCTGGAAGGAAGTCATTGTGGAGCCCAAGCCGGCGTCATCACCAGAGCCTTTGACAGGCGAGGACCAACTTTAGTCAGGATAAGTGTACCCGCTGTTCCCCTTCAAAATGGCCAATTGTTGGTGCCCTTCCCGCTCAATATTTGGGAAGAGGCCCAGGGCCTTTGCCTATAAATAGGACTAGCCACCCCTGGGTAGAGGGGGGCGAGACCTGATCAAGAGAACAAGGATAGGAATACACACACACACACACAGAGAGAGAGGCGACTGAACTCCCCCTAGTAGTTCATCGCACCAGCCAAGAACAGACCCTCGCGAGGCTATTCTCCCTTTGTATTGTTCATCATCTAGCCCAAGAGGCAATCCACCACACCACACACTGGAGTAGGGTATTTCACCACAATGGTGGCCTGAACCGGTATAAATCTTGTGTCTCTTGTGCTGTTCAGTCTGGTAGTTTAGATCTTAGCGATTCGGCGAGGAGCGAGCCGGCAGAGGGTTGAATCTCCGCGCGCACCCCAGAGTTCGAACCTCAAGGGTCTGCCGGAACCCGAAATCCGACATTTGGCGCGCCAGGTAGGGGTGCGCCGGGATCCGCCTTCTGCCGCTTCGCGCCCCGTCGCATCGTCATCACCATGTCCGACGACCAGGCGGGCAACCCAGATCCTTGGGCGGCTTGGCCCGCCCGCGCAGAGCCGCTCGCCCCGGGCGACCCTGTGCCCTAGGCAGCTCGCGGTCCGCAGGGCGCTGTGGGCCGTGGGCAATGCGGACAGACCTCGACGGTCCTAACACCGCGGCAGACGCGGTTGGCAGCGAGGGCCTCCAACCACGCCGCGACAACGACGTCGTACACCCGCCGGGAGCAGGCGAACTCAAGGGCCACTCTCACGGTGGCCCGAGAACTGCTGCAGTGCAGACTGATGGAAGGCGGCCGCGACGTGCTGCTAGAGCGGGTGGCGGAGCTCCTGGGCTTCGCCGCCTCTGGGGCTCACCACTTCTGCACCCCGCTCCCGCCTCAGGCCCAGGGCGACCCGCACGGGGGCCCCACGTGCAACCGCGGGTTCCAATGCTACCCCAACACCAGCTAAGCCGTCAGCACAGGGTCGGTGGCAGCACCGACTCCGCTCCCCGTCAGTGAAGAAGGACTCGTCGCGACCCACGGCCCCCGTGGGCCGCCGCGCTACCATCACCAAGCCGACACGTCAAGCAGAGCTGCATGGCATGCGGAGCCCTATGGCGCAGCCTTCGGGGTGACGGCCACGGAAGAGTACGTGCCCCACATGATGGATCAAGGGCACCTGCGCGAGGGCGAACAAGGCTCGCTCCTCAGCCCAAGCTGGGGGGACGAGGCGCCAGAAGCTGAGCTCTTCCAGGAACCCCGGGACGGCCCCGCCGGCCACGCTGGGAGCGACGATTACCGGGTACCACTAATCCCTTAGAAGCAGGCATACACTAATCATGGGTCGCAGGAGGTGCAGGTCGCCACAGCGAGCAGCTGCCCCGCTCTAGCAGTCTCTTACCCCACAGGAGGAGGGCGTCGGGGGCTGCAGGAGAGGGGCCGAGATCCGACATCACCACCGCGGCGTTCGGAGCAAGGTGTTCCCAGGAGGTAGGCCCTCCGCTGGGGAGGTGCCTCAGGGCATGCCCCTGGCGGAGGACCCATGGTCGTCAGGGGAACCGCTGGCGACCGCTCTACCCCATCGGCGGCGTCCTGGTTTCCGGTCTTCGTTGATGGCACTAGAGTGTGGCGCAAGGCGGGGCCCTCGTCTGGCGATATGAAGCAAGGCCGGTACCTGTGAAGAAGGCCCAGTGCCTGTGAAGCTCACTGCCCCGTGACACTCTCACGTAATAATGAGTGGGGCTGTACACGCCCCGGAGTCTCAGGGGTGCCGGCCTCAGCACTTAGCTCCGCGCTGGTGAGAAGACGTCCAAGACTAGACTAGTTGCCGGATGCGGCCTTTTGTTTGCTTTCGTTGCTTTTCCCTTGGTTGTTGCTTTCCCCCGCTAGATTTAAGTTGAACTCGAATTTGAAATTTGCGTGTGGTGGGGATGGGGTGCTTAGTCTCGTTCGAGCAATCTCTCGCGTTTCGGTTACGACCTCGCCTCAGCTGCCTCCCCTCACGATACCCTCGCGAGCCGGGTCTGGCCTAGCTCGCGTGCAGCCCAGACTGCCGCCGTCATACCCCCTCGGGAGGTTTCTTCACTGCAGATCCTACGGATTCAATCAGGAGGCGTTCGTAGCACCACAGCCTCCCACAAATTATCTCAGGACCCGCGCAGGACGAAGGTAAACTAACCAGCTGGCTCGTCACCTTGCCAACCACTTGTCACGGGCCTATGAGCAACGTAGCTTTGACTAGTGCGCTTAAAAGTGGCTTTACATGAGGGGCACCCCCTCCCAAAATGTTCTCACACCCATCGGGACAAAAGCCTGAGTTCTATTCGTGCAGGATAAGGAAACAGGAACGGCGTGCCATCAGTCAGATAAATCCCCAATGCATCCTCAGGAGCGCCGCCCGAGCTGTCGCTGGCGTCGCTGGCGTCGCTGGCCTCGCCATCGCCCTCCGCGTTGCCGCTAACGGCGTCGGGGCCGTTCACCACGCCGCCCTCGTCGGCGGCCACGATCACGCCGTCGTTGTCTGAAGCGAAGGCCCTGATGAGGGCGTCCACGTTGTCTTCCACCCAATACGCCAGGTCGTCTCGGACGGCCTGGGGGACTGGGGCGATGGCAGCGTCAAAGTCGAAGTGAGGATCCATGTTCCGGAGATGGCTGAAGACGCGGGAGAAGGCGCGCCCGAGCAATGCTCAACTCCTCTCCTCCACCAACCTGTTGGCACGAACTGACCGTGCCTCCAGCTGCGTCACGATGTCGGTGAAGAACTGAAGGTTGCCGGCGTAGTTGATAGCACGCGGCTCGCCAACGGCCGCCTCGCAGATGATACCCAAGGCCGTGTTGGCCCTCTCTCGAAGCGTGGAGAGCATGTGGGCATGCTCATGCTCCAAGAGCCACTGCTGACGCATCTCGTCCGCGTTTTGGCGAGCGACAGCCTCGGCCTCAACCACCTGTCGGCGAAGAAGAAGCACCTCAGCATGGGAAGTAGATGACTCCCCCTGTGCTGCCTCAAGTGCGACCCGCAAGGCATCGGCCTGCCTCGTTGCTTCCTCCAGTTTGGCCCTCAGGGCGTTGGTCCTACCTTCAGCCTCGGTCTGGACCAACTCTAGCCTCTCCTTGAGCTCGCGCTCAAGATTCAGGCGCGTCGTCGCCACCCGACGTCCGACCTCCTCCATGACACGGGCTTTCCGAGCAGCGATGTCGTCCTCCGCTCGTGTCACCCAGCGCTCCCTCGTCTCCAGGCGCTCGTGCTCGCGCACGCGTTCAGCGGCTTCCAGCGTCAACGCCTCCTCACGCTTCTGGAGCTCCACTGGGTCACCAGAGGCCACCTTCATCGATGCAAGGGCCGCCTCACGCAGCTCCACCTGCTCCTCCAGTGAGCGGCACCGGGCCAAGAGTTCTTGTGCCCGCTCCTCCGTGGCCTCTCGCCGCCGGTCAGCTTCCCGGGCTTCTTCGACGGCCTGGGAATGGGCCTCCCGAGAGGCAGCCAGCGACGCCTTGGCCTCCTCATCATCAAGATCGCGCCGACAGAGTGCAAGGATGGCAGCCGCCTCCAGCTCGCGCCTCTCCGCAACCAGCCGAAGGCCCTCAGCCTCAAGGCGCGCGTCCTCGTCAGCAAGTTCCTCACCAAGCAGGCTCACCGCGTCAGCCTCCCTCCGGAGGAACCCTTGGCGAAGAGCGTGACGCTCCTGGGCGCGCTCGAGTACGTCCTCCACACCATCATCCTCCCCAAGCAAGCGCCGTGGGGCATGGATCAGCACTCCCCTCTCGGGCAGGGGGCTGGGGGCTGGCGCCCTCGAGATGGTCGGGCGCGCCCTGCCGAAGCCCCGACCTAAGGCCGGACCATCTCCAAGTAAAGAGCGCCGGGAGTACCCCAGCCAATCGTGGTCCACAGCTAGACGAGAGGCCCACAGCAGGCTGGCTATGCCACGGGAAGGCCCGCGAAGGAAAACCGCGGGGAGCGCAGGGCCAAGTTGCGTTTCAGGATGATCTGTCTCGCCAACCGGCCTCACCACGAGGGCCCGGCTGCTCGGGATGGTCGAAGACGACGGAAGAGGTGGAGGCGAAGGGGATGGCTCCTCATCCACCCCCGTGAGCTCGGAAGGAAGGGCCCTGCAGGGCAAGGATGAGAACAAGCAACGAAAGAGTCAGGAGCAGGAAAGGGGGGAGGCTTACTCGTCGATGGCATAGTACTTCCTACGCTTTAGCAGGCGGCAAGGGTAGTCGTCGCCCAGGGCCTCCCTCCTCTTCCGTAGGGCCTCAAAGTCCAATCGGAAGCTACCCAAGAGATGAGCGCAGGGGACAGCATGCGACGAGGAGGAAGCATCGAGGAAACTCACGTTAGGGGCGTCCGCCTGATGCACGCTGCTGGGCGCCTCACCAAGAAGAGCGGCTGGGGCCTCGGGAGACTCAGCCTTAGGCACTGCAGGCGGCCTCTCGCCACCTTCAACTGCGGCAGCACGGGCCTCAGGAGTGATAGAGGCAAAGGGTGTCCCGATCTTTCGATGAGATGATAACTATCGATTTGGTGAAGATGACTTTGACGATCTGACTATAAACGTGCACGACGTTGCGCCTTAGCAATCGCTAAACCAACTCTGAGAGGTTATTGACCACGCCGGAGCACAATCAACCTGACCACGAAGGTCTATTCCTGCAAGCAATCAAAGAACAAGCAAGAATATGATAAAATCAATCTGAATATTGCGAGTATATATGAAGTATTGATAAAGGTGGGGATCCGTAAGCGGTCTTGGTCTGGTCGTTGGACACAAACGAAGTACACGAAGTTGCAATGGCTAACTTTTAACTAAACAAATCCCAAGGAAAAGCTACTAGATGGATCTACTTATATAGGAGCAAGGGGTGGCGCCGAAGGAGGTGGGAGGACGTCCCAAGGCAGCCTAAAACTAAATCTAGGTCGTACAAGGCCAATGGGCCCAAGTGGAGGTGATGTAACACCTTTGGACTTGTAGTTTGACTCGGATTCTGCTGCAGCATCAGATTGTTTCGTCCACAACTCAACGCTCCGGACGAATTTGAAGGTGATTCCAGTTGGGTTGGAAAGTGCACGAAATCTAGTTTCCAACAAAAAAAATCACCCAATTCGGAGTCCGTATGAAAAACTTGTGTGCGTTTTGAGTCAGGTACGTCTGTGCAGTCCGAATCTGAATCCAGAACGTGAGAGACTTGGTCTCTATCTTCTCTTGGGCCAAAAGTGACGTGAGAGAACTTTTTGGACAGCAAATAAACATCTCTTTCTTCCTTATCTTCATATGTGGATTGTACAAATGTCCCATACACCTGCAATTAGACAAAACACAAAAGTGTGTGAAGTATTTTTGTTCTGGATAACATAAATAGATTATTGAATAGTTTGCACTAGAAATCACCTGACAAATATGCATATATGCAATATTTTTGTTCATATCCAAGGTAGTCATGTCCTCATCATCCTCCCCTTCTTGAAAATAAAGCCGTCCTCGGCGTTGCTTAATCTGAAATGTGGCTAACAAAAGAGACAAGGTGTACATGTTGTATATGTATATGTCATCCATTTTTACTTCCCTTGATTTTTGCATATATGACACATGAATAGATGAGTAACTTGCATAGTTCATAAAATCTAAAGCCAAAAAATTAGCACAAGAAGTAGAAGGCATGAAAATATTGCAACTCAGTTTGCACATATAAGTGAAGCTCTTATTCATTTCAAAAGATTGACAATGTTCATCATTAAACCATCCCGACATTGGTGAATAAACCTTACTTGCATCAAATTTACATGCTACAACATGCTTAAATAAGCAAACATGCAATAAGTCATTCAACACAGAATCATCACCAAGATTAGAGGTCATATCAAAATGATTAAACATTGGTTATTTTGCATCAATAGTTAATTCAATGGGTGCACTCAAAACTGTTGGTATTTCAGTTGTTTGATCACATGGCAAAGTCAAATTATCAACGTAGTCCTCTAAAATAGGTGGTGTGATCAAAGTAGTGGGTAGCTCATTAGATGGTGCATTCAAATTGACAAGGCATTCATCATTCTCATGTAGAGATGGAAGATCAGTACCTTTGTCATTACCTCTTATGATCAACTCAGATGATGTAGCCACTCTCGGGGGCGATGTGTCACATGGTGGAGGTGATGTAGTCCTGACAACAATGGATGTGGTTGTCATAGTATGCCTAGTAGTTGAAGGAACAATCATATCAACTCTTGGAATGTGCACCGTGCGCTTGTTCTCCTCGTGGCCAACACGTTGTTTTATTTCCTGTTCAGCTTTGCAAGCAAGATGAAACAAATGGTCCATAGGATAACACTCTTCATGAATTAGTATCTCTTGAATATCACGGTTTAATCCTCCCCAAAATCTATCCATAAAATCATCTTCACTTTCTTCTAAAGAGGAATGCAACAAGGTAGTTTGTAAATCATCATAATATTTTGTTACAGTTTCACTACCCTTGTTTTAAGTGTTGCAACTTCTTAATCATGTCACGAGTATAATAAGCAGGGATGAAAGTATGTCGCATGGCAAGTTTCAAATCATCCCAAGTAGTAGGTATATAATCAGGGTGTAACCGACAATATTCACTCCACCAAACCAAAGCATAACCAGTGAAAGAACCAACCGCAACCTTAACCTTTTTATGTTCATCGATATTATGGGAAGCAAATATATTTTTTATGTCGAACTCCCATTCAATATATAAAGCAGGTTTAAAACGGCCATTAAATGGTGGTATAGATACATTAACCTGATCATGTGCATTTGGATGTTTGTGCACCTCTCGTGATGGTTGTGGTATTTGCAAAGGTGGTGGCACGTCTCCCGCGATCGACAAAGCCCATGAATTGACTCTGGATCCTGTCATGATTAGTAGAACAAGAAACAAAAGATTAGCAATAATCAATTCAAAGATGCAATGTTGAATAAACGCTCAACGACGGTACTGTGCTGGTCCTAGGCTAGACCGGACTAGAGACGCGAGCCTAGAACACTAATGAGGTCACAGCGTAGCACAACTAGCATCAATGAAGGATACTAAGTAGCTCTTGACAGCAAGACATAAGTGAAGATCACAACAGCAGTGAAGATAATGATGAAAAACAACTGCCAAGCAGGATATACAACAACTTTGTCTCCAACTTTCCTTTGAAAAAGTTTGTGCTGATTTTTTTGATTTTTTTTCTCCTTTTTTTTCTCTGACTTTTTTTTCTCTTTTTTTTCTCTCGTTTTTTCTCTCTCTTTTTTTTCTCCCTCTTTCCAAAACAAACTAGATAAGATGCAGATTGGATCAAGTGAAGATGTGAACGATCTCAACTATTATTATGACAATGAATGGTGGGTAGCACGTGGTGGAAATTGATGGATGGGTGGTGGACAGCGGAAGAGATAATGATGCAGCGGTGGCGTGACTAATGTGAACAGAACTCGAAACTCTAAACGAACTAGACACTAAGACCAGCAACTCGACACGATGATGCAACCGATAATTCAACTATGCAAGCAATGAAAAGAAAATTGCAAAGGCTCAGACTGGCTTGGACCAAGGATGAATCTCTTTTTTGTGGCTTTTTCTTGGACAATAGGTAAGAAAATAAATCTAATCTAGGAAAACTGGAAATTCTCACCGAGCAACCTGAAAACTGATACCACTTGATAGAGGCAAAGGGTGTCCCGATCTTTCGATGAGATGATAACTATCGATTTGGTGAAGATGACTTTGACGATCCGACTACAAACGTGCACGACGTTGCGCCTTAGCAATCGCTAAACCAACTCTGAGAGGTTATTGACCACGCCGGAGCACAATCAACCTGACGACGAAGGTCTATTCCTGCAAGCAATCAAAGAACAAGCAAGAATATGATAAAAGCAATCTGAATATTGCGAGTATATATGAAGTATTGATAAAGGTGGGGATCCGTAAGCGGTCTTGGTCTGGTCGTTGGACACAAACGAAGTACACGAAGTTGCAATGGCTAATTTTTAACTAAACAAATCCCAAGGAAAAGCTACTAGATGGATCTACTTATATAGGAGCAAGGGGTGGCGCCCAAGGAGGTGGGAGGACGTCCCAAGGCAGCCTAAAACTAAATCTAGGTCGTACAAGGCCAATGGGCCCAAGTGGAGGTGATGTAACACCTTTGGACTTGTAGTTTGACTCGGATTCTGCTGCAGCATCAGATTGTTTCGTCCACAACTCAACGCTCCGGACGAATTTGAAGGTGATTCCAGTTGGGTTGGAAAGTGCACGAAATCTAGTTTCCAACAAAAAAAAATCACCCAATTCGGAGTCCGTATGAAAAACTTATGTGCGTTTTGAGTCAGGTATGTCTGTGCAGTCCGAATCTGAATCCAGAACGTGAGAGACTTGGTCTCTATCTTCTCTTGGGCCAAAAGTGACGTGAGAGAACTTTTTGGACAGCAAATAAACATCTCTTTCTTCCTTATCTTCATATGTGGATTGTACAAATGTCCCATACACCTGCAATTAGACAAAACACAAAAGTGTGTGAAGTATTTTTGTTCTGGATAACATAAATAGATTATTGAATAGTTTGCACTAGAAATCACCTGACAAATATGCATATATGCAATATTTTTGTTCATATCCAAGGTAGTCATGTCCTCATCAAGGAGCCGCTCCCTCATGAGCACCGCCCAGTGCTGTCGCCTCGGCAAGGACACCCTCGGCCTCCGGAGGCTCATGCCTCCCTGCACCACCACTTGAGGAAGAGTTGCCCCGGGCGGCTGCGAGGGAAACCACCACCACTGGATTCTCGCGAGGCCCCTGGCGGCCAGCAGGGCGCGGCCCCCATTCGTCGAAGATGGGCATCTGGCTCATAAAGTCGCCTCTGTTCAAGCAGAGGTACAGCAGGGCACCCCCTTGACGAATGTCGCCAGGGGAAGGATCCCCGGTCAAGACCAAGAGCACCTTCCTCAGAGCTTCAGGCGTCAGGTCCCCTTCCTGGAGCCGCATATGGTCTCTACAACCGCTATAGGCCCACATTCGATGAGAGTGGTGCTGGAGAGGGGCGACGCGGCGTAGCAAGAACTCCTTCACCACCTTGGGCGCCGTCACGCCAAGCTTTCTCAGGAACTCGAAGCGGTGCCAAACGAAGGCGAGTCGGGGGATCGCGAGCGTCACTTGGCCCCAGCCTGAATTGGGGACAGCAGGCGAAGATGGGTCCGTTAGCAGGGGGCTGGGCACCCCTACGTCCACATACAGCCACCGCTCGCAAAACCCAGGCGCGGGCGGAGGAAGACTGAAGTCAATCCCAGAAGCCGCCGTCTCATGCGCAGCAATGAAGCTCACGCACCCCGACAATTGGGTGGGGTCGACAAGGCGCAGAGAGAAGAAGTGACGCAGCAAGGCAACCGAAGGAAGGATGCCCGTCATTGCCTCGCAAACGAAGGAAAATACCGCGAGAAGGGTGATGGATTCAGGACCCAGATGCATCATATGGATCTAATAATGGGAAAGCATGGCGTTGAAGAAATCAGAGAAGGGGGGAACCAGTCCCGCCCACAGGGCGTCAGCGAAATACCGGACCTTGGTGGGAATCCTGTCGACGGAGAAGCAAGACGCGGGCTAGGCCGTCGTCCTCCCGCACTCATTGAAGATGGTGGCCAAGGCCGAGCGGACCTTGCCCAGGCCTTCTTGGTTGATTATGACCGACCAATCGACGGCGGGGGTCGCCATCGACGACGAGCGAGGTGGCGGCACGGGCTTCTTCCCTTTTCCCTTCCTTGGTGGGGCCATGACGACAGGAAGGGGATGGGGGAAGGTTCAAGATTGGATTGGATGCTGGAGCTGGAGTTCGAGAGAAGAAAGGACAGGGAGCGCTCAAGCAGCAGAAAGGGGAACGGCTGTGTGCGGCAGCAAGTCCGCCTAGCAAGGCACAAAATAAGGAGGCGTGGGGGAACAGTGCCGCCCACGTCCAATCAACCGCCACGCGGCGCCCAAGGCCGCAGGCTGTTAGGGCCCGTGACGCTTCGCACTTGCCCTTTCGCCTCTCTTCTCAGCCAAGTTCGAGCGCGCCGTGGGCCCGGGGGCTACTATCGGCGTTCTGGGAACGGGGGTCCCCAGACTTGCCTGCCTGCGGCCTGCGGCGTGGCTCAAAGGAGGCCCAGCACAGCCCATCTTCATCAACGCAAGCTCAAGACCCTCGCGAGGGGACAAGCCTCGCGGGGCGGACGACAAGGAGCTTCCTTAGGCACGGCCTCGTCAGGCTGGCTCATGAGGGGCGGAGAGTTCAAGGCAGGGTACCTCACGAGGTGCCCGTGACGCAAGCCATGATGACCAAGGGCGCCAGTCGGGCGCCAGCCCGCGCAGTGTCCTCCTTTCCTCTTTGGTGCAAAGGGAGCAAGCGCAGGAGAGAGCATCAAGCAAAGGCATCCATTTCGGTGCAACCTAGACCAAGACCAGCCCAACGGCTGGAAGGAAGTCATTGTGGAGCCCAAGCCGGCGTCATCACCAGAGCCTTTGACAGGCGAGGACCAACTTTAGTCAGGATAAGTGTACCTGCTGTTCCCCTTCAAAATGGCCAATTGTTGGCGCCCTTCCCGCTCAATATTTGGGAAGAGGCCCAGGGCCTTTGCCTATAAATAGGACTAGCCACCCCCTGGGTAGAGGGGTGCGAGACCTGATCAAGAGAACAAGGATAGGAAGACACACAGAGAGAGAGAGAGGCGACTGAACTCCCCCTAGTAGTTCGTCGCACCAGCCAAGAACAGACCCTCGCGAGGCTGTTCTCCCTTTGTATTGTTCATCATCTAGCCCAAGAGGCAATCCACCACACCACACACTGGAGTAGGGTATTACACCACAATGGTGGCCTGAACCAGTATAAATCTTGTGTCTCTTGTGCTGTTCAGTCTGGTAGTTTAGATCTTTGCGATTCGGCGAGGAGCGAGCCGGCAGAGGGTTGAATCTCCGCGCGCACCCCAGAGTTCGAACCTCAAGGGTCTGCCGGAACCCAAAATGGAAACATTTGGCCGATTCCTCGGGACTCCGCGCCTGTGGCTTGCCTCCTGGGCACCGAAGAGGAAACATGCGCTCTGCGCCCACCTAGTGCCCGCCTGGCGCCCGCTTGGCCTTGGTCGTCATGGCTCACGTCAGCTGAGCCTCGTGAGGTGAACCTTGCATAGAACTCTCCACCCCCGGGAGCCAGCCTGGGAAGGCCGATCCCCTCGAGGGTCTTGGCATTGTCCGCCTCGCGAGGCTTGGCCCCTCGCGAGGGTCTTGAGTTGTTGATGCTAAAGCTGGGCCATACCAGGCCGTCAATGGAGCCATGTGGTGGGCCGCAGGCAGGGCTACATACCCCCATATCCAAGACGCCAACAGTAGCCCCCGGGCCCAAGGCGTGCTCGGACTTGGCTTCTAGGCAAAGCCAAAGGGCAAGTGCGGAGCGCCGCGGGCCCTAACTGCCTACGGCCTTGATGACACGTGGCGGTTGAAGGGACGTGGGCGTCTCCACTTCCCCACGCTACCTTGATAACTGGCAGGACTAGTGGTCGCCCGTTGCCAGTGCAGCTTGCCCTTCACAGATTGTCGTGCCCGGACTTGTATCCTCCTTCCCAATCTTGTCACCTCGTCCATAGATCCGGCTCCGGCGCCTTGCCCCTCTTTCGGCGCTCGTCATGGCCCCCAAGCCGAGGAAGAAGAAGGGGAAGTTGCTCACCCTGGCCGGTCCTCCATCGGCCCTGGAGCCAGCCCTTGAGCCGTCGATGGTGATCAATCAGGAGGGGTTGGACAAGGTCCGCCACGCGCTCGCCGCTGATTCCAATGAGTGGAGGGTGACGGTCGTCCGCTCTGCATCTTGGCGAGTGAGAGAGATGAGCGCCACCGAGATCCCCATCTATCTCCATGCTCTTCTCGGGGGCCTGATTCCTCCCTTCTCCCCTTTCTTCAATGTTGTGATAGCGCATTACCAGTTCCACCTGCTGCATCTGGACCCCCGCTCTGTTATCCTTCTCGCCGTCTTCGCCTTCCTGTGCGAGGCCATGGTTGGCATTACTCCTTCCGTGGCCTTATTTCGCCATTTCTTCTTATTTCGGTTGGTTGATGCCCACCAATGCTCTGGGTGCGTGACCTTTGAAGTTGTGGCCGCAACCGCCGGTTCGGGAATCGACTTCGAGCTCTCACCTGCTATTCGGGGATTCCGGAAGCGGTGGCTTCTCATGAACGCCCGCGCGTTCAGCCCCCTGCTCTTGACTCTTGGGGCACCGGCCTAGCCTAGCTCCGATTGGTGCCACGAGAGGCTCTCCAACCGGCATCTTGCTTTCGTCTGGAAGAGATTGGCGAGGCTTCAGGAACTGGAAGTGCGGTTCCAATGGTGGTGAAGGAAGTCGTCAGGCAGCGCATCGCTCCCCTCCAGTGCCATTCTCGCCCAATGTGGGACTTCGCAGGCGTCGAAGATCCGATGAGGCTGCAAAGGCCATCACTGGCTGCTGGGATCTTGAGCATGGTGCTCAAACTCCTGACCGGCGAGCCCGAGCCTGATGACCTTCCGGAGGGTGGCTGCCTTCTCTATCTTTGCTCGAATAAGGCAGCCTTAGCTGGGCAGATGCCTCTGTTCGACGAGTGGGGGTTGCTTCTAGAGGGCCCCGTGAGAACCCCGTCTTCATGGCTCCTCTCCTGATCAATCCTGTCGCACGCGCCTCGAGTGTGGAAGCAGGGGCCGCGCGTCACCAGCAGCTGCTGTGGGCTCCTCCGGAGGCCTAGCACCGATAGTGGCCCAGGAGGCTGAGGCTCCCGAGGCCCTGGAATGAGTTGCCGCAGAGCCGACGCGACCCCAAGCTCTGGAGGCAGAGGCCCCTGATGCCCAGGGTGATGGCTCCAAAGTGGCTGCTGCTGGCGAGGAGCCCACCAATGGCTCCGGAGTTGTAAGCCCAAAGATCTCGCCGGGCGCCCCAGCTCCCAGGGTCCCTGCTCCGGCTGCCCTGCTGAGCGCTCCCCCTCCCGAGGATCGCCCGTCGGGGTCCTGTAGGCCCCGCCTGTGCCTTGAGTCGCTCCTGAGGAGGAAGAGTTCCCCATGCCGCAACTATGGCACCCACCGACCGCTGAAGCCAAGGAGATACATAGCTGCCAATCAGTAAGTATCTTTGCTCTTGATTCCTAGTGCGCCATGTTTTCTCACGACTAGGGTCTTGAAGGGAACCCACGAAGGTGAATCCTCGAGAAGCAAGCACCCCCAAGGATTCCAGCTTGATGCCCGCGCACAACCCCCGGCGCCCTGGTCCTCCCCAGGGCATGGGGCCGACTCAAGTTGCCGGGACGCAGCGAGGGTGCCCCGGAACCGGCTCCCTGCTCCCTCTTCCCGCGACTCCGCCCGTGAGATGGGGGATGCACCGGAGATCCTTCCTCTTGTCATTGCCGGCAGGGGGGTTCCCCCTGGGCGGCCTTCGTCTTCTAGTTGTGGGGCTACACTGGCCAGCCCCCGACAGGCGGCTGGTGGGGCAACCAGCGCCTCCCGAGCGGCCTCCGGGGCCGACGAAGGTCTTGGCGACCAGCTCGCGCTTTCTCGTGGGTGTAGTACCGTGAGCTTTGGGTTCTTCGGTGAAGCGATGCGTGCGATGATCCATCTTGGCGGGGAGCTCGCCAATGTCGACACCAGGCTCGAGGCGGAAAACCGCCGCCTAGAGCATGAGTGGCAGCGGCTGAAGGTTGCCATTAACCTTGGGAGGCTTCAGCGTGGCGAAGCCGAAGCGTGCGCGGCGGCCTCAATCGCGACTTCTCACGAGGCTTGCGCCCGCGCCATGGAATAGGCCGAGGCAGCCAACCACCGCCAAGAGGCGGCTGAGGAGCGGGAGCAAGACCTTGTGTCTTCAAATGCGGCTCTTGAGAGCAAAGTCGAGGAGCGTCGCGCCCTTCTGGCCTCCTCACCAGGCGAGGCGGCCCTTGCCAAGGCGGAGCTCCTGAGGCGCCATGGAGATTTGATGTTGGAGACCGTGGATCATAGCCTGGAATTGGAGAGGCTAGAGTTGAGGGAGCGGCAGGCTGCCGTGGCTGAGCCATCACCGCCCGAGAAGCTCAGGTCCAGCTAGAGGTGGAGGAGAAGGTGGCGAAGGCACATGCTGAGTTAGCTGAGAGGCACCGCTTGGATCTGGAGCTGCTCGAGGCTGAGCTTGAGGGCCGGACCTCTGCCCTGAAGGCTGAGCTACAGTCTGTGGAGCAGCGTGAGGGCGCTGCCCGAGGGGCCCCGACTTCCTCCAAATCTGCCCTAAATTCTACCCGTGCTGAGATATCCTCTCTTCGGAAGCAAGTCGAAGACACCGCCTCTCTCCTGAAGAAGGCTTCGACTAAAAAGAGCCGCCACCTAACCTTGGAATGCGAGCACGACTCCATGCTCCAAGGCCTGCGCGTCAGAGCCAACAATGCCTTGGGTGCTATTTGTGACTACAGTGCTCCTCACCCGCAGTAGAGCGACTACGCTGGCCATTTCAACTTCTTTACTCATATCCTGACCTGCCTGGAAGATCAGGCCGCGAAGGCTCGCCAGCTTGTTGAGGAGAGGAGCCGGGGCCTCCTCAAGCGTGCACTCTCGCGCATCTTCAGCAACCTCCTGAACCTCGACTCCCACTTTGATTTCAGCACCGTGCTAGCCCCTGTGCCTACGGCCACCCAAGACATGCTCGCCAAGTGGGTGGATGGCCATGGGGATGCCTTGGTGAAGGAGCTGACTCCTGAGGACGACACGACTATGCTCGTGGCCGAAGAAGCTGGCGCGAGTGGCGATGACGAGGAGGATCGAGCTATGGCGCAAGCAGCATGGCTGGGAGCGACAAAGAAGGCACGTCCAGCTAGGCCCGTGTTTCTTTTGCTTTGACCTGTATGACGAAAACTTGAACGCATTCTTTAGTAGAGCATTTTGAAAAGGGGGTGCCCCTTATGATGTGTGAGATTGTGAAATGCTTTTGAAGCAGCGCCCGGAGCGGGGCCGCGCAGGGCTGTGGCCACCGAGCGAGGTAGTTGTTTATGACTTATCTTTGGTTTCGTGGGTCTCGAGTGAGGCCTAGAGTCATGGCGGCGCTCCTTCTCCTGAGGCGAGCCTGTCGCAAACTCGCGAGGTTCTATGCCTCCCGAGGGGCGTGTTGGCCTGCCGTACAGTGCCTGGTGAGGAGCCAACTCCCAGACCATGGCAAGGTGGGCGCGCGGGGCGGCCGCACCCTTGAGCCTCCTTGGGGGGAGATCGGCACTAGTGTGTGCACCGTACCCAGCCCCCGCTCGCGAGGTGCTTGAGGGCAGGGCAATAGTCACGAGCTCCAAAAAGAACGCAAGAACTAAAGGAAAGAGAGCGACACGAAACGAGAAAACTCCCCCCATTTTTATAAACGCGCGAAAAAAAACTGCTTCATGAAGTCGACGAGCAAGTACAAAAAGAAGGCAAAAGCAAATGGCCGCGTCCGGCGTCCAGCTAGTCTTCAGTCTTCAAGTCTTCTCACCAGCGCGGAGCTAAGTGCTTCCACTGGCTGGGCATAGTCATTGGGGACAGTGTCGACGGCCAGCACGGAGCATGGTGCTTCCACTAGGACGTGCGCGGGAGCCCCCGTGAGGCCCCAGGGCGGCACTCAGGAGACTCCAGGGCATGTACAGCCCCACTCATTATGACGTGAGAGTGTCACGAGCGGAGACCTTCATAGGCCGGAGCCTTGCTTGATGTCGCCTGACAAGGACCGCGCCAAGCGCTACCCCTGACCATCGTTGAGGAGACCGGAAACGAAAACAAGACCAAGGGGCCAGGGGGACGCTGGCAGCGTCCTCGGCGACCATAGGCCCCCCACCGAAAAGAAGGGCTCGCCGGTGCCTTCCCCGGCGGGGAACCTACCTCCAAGCAGGGCCTTGTTCCGTGCGGTGCGAGGAGGGCCCTACCGCCGGGCTTCCCCAGTGCTGCTCCCAATATCCTTCACGCTCCTGCGGGGGATCCGTCGTCCTAAGTCCTGGTGGCAGCTGCACCCTGGTTCACCTGCGATCCATGGTCAGCATAAGCATGCTCTTGCGGCGTTAGCTGTACCCAGAGGCTGTCGCCATTAGAGATGTTGGTGGGGCTGGGTGGTGGCTCGAAGGAGATATCGGCGTCGTGTATGTCCAGCGCCCAGCCTGGCGTGGGGGGTCGGCTGGCTCCCTCTCCCCGCGTGTGCCTTGGATCCATCATGACGGGGATGTAGGCTTACGGGCTGTCCGCACCAGAAGCGCCGCCCGGCTGCCTCACATCCCCGCCTTCTTCAGTCGCCCTCTTGTCCTGTTGGCTTGGGGCCGATACTCCAGCGTGGGCCCTGGTGATGTCGCCTGGAGTAGCCCCGTGCCGAGGTGGCATGTTCGGAGGGGTGCGGGCTGCTCCGCGGGGCTGGTCGGCAACGAGAGGCTCTCCAGGGGCCCTGGGAGGGGGCGAGCGGTTGTGTCGGGGATGAGTGCGCGCCCCCACCACCGCCAGTGACGTGGGAAGGGTGCAGAATGGCGCTGCCCCCCTGCACGCCGCATCCAGTTGCTCGGCGACCCGTTCCAGCACGGCGTCGCGGCCACTTTCCAACAGCCTGCATCATAAGAGCTATCGGGCCATGATGACCGCTGCCCGCATGTTTGCTTGTTCCTTGCGCGTGTGTGGGGCAGTTGCTGTAGCTTAGTTCGCAGATCATGCGGTGGCACGGCTGCGGCGCGGCGCCAGTGGAGAAGGTTTTGCCGCGCGCCCCCCGCGGCTGGTCGCCCCTGGCGGAGCGCGGGCCACGAGAAGAGTGGAGTGGGGGTCTTCCTCATCGCAGGAGTTGCCGAGGAGGCCTGGACGACCCAATGCTCGACATGCGCCCTCAGGGCATTGGCCATGGCGTCAATGGAGCGGCGGAGGACAGGTCGACGAAACAGAAGATCCGTCGCATCCCTACCTGGCGCGCCAAATGTCAGATTAAGGGATCCACAAACCCTTGAGAGGTTCAAACTCTGGGGTGCGTGCGAAGATCTCAACCTACCTAGCCTGCCTACTCGCGATCCTCCTAAGACTAGCGCGACAAGCTCGAAAAGACAAAGGGACACAACAGTTTATCCTGGTTCGGGCCACCTTGCGATGTAATACCCTACTCCAGCGTTTTGGTGGACTGCCTCGAGGGGCTGAGGATGAACAAGTACAATGGATGAACCGGCCTCGGGAGGTGAGGTGTTCTTGAGCTCAAGGGAGCTGGTGTGGTGTGAGCTAGTTCGAATTGTCTTGCTCTCTATGGTGGTGGCTAGTCCTATTTATAGTGGCCTTGTTCCTCTTCCAAAATGTTGGCGGGAAGGGATCCCACAACGGCCGGATTTGAAAGGGGACTGGTGGTACAGCTTATCCTGACAAAGTAGTCTTCGCATTCGAAAAGCCTTTGGTCGTGATGTTGCGGTGGGCTCGTCGATGACCTCCGTCCTGCCGTCCTGGCGGTCTAGGTCTTGGTGCACCAGAATGGAAACCTTTGGTTGATTCCTCGGGACTCCACGACTATGGCTTGCCTCCTTTGCACCGAAGAGGAAACCTACGCTCTGCGCCCGCTTGGCGCCTGCGTGGCGCCTGCTTGGCCTTGGTCATCCTGGCTCACGTCAGCTGCCCTCGTGAGGTGAACCTTGCATAGAATCTCCGCCCCTCGGGAGCCAGCCTGGGAAGGACGATCCCCTCAAGGGCCTTAGCGTCGTCCGCCTCGCGAGGCTTGGCCCCTCGCGAGGGTTTGAGTTGTTGGTGCTGAAGCTGCGCTGTACCAGGCCGTCGATGGAGCCACGTGGTGGGCCGCAGGCAGGCAGGGCTGGATACCCCCATATCCAGGACGCTGACTTTCAGGACCCCGATCCTAAGTCACACCGATCTAGCATGTAACACATCATATCACTTTGCGGCCTCACGCACGGTATTCCCACGGGGGCCACCTTACCTGGCTCGGGATCGTTTGCGCCTTTTGACTGGCGTATATGATATTGCCGCTAGCATCCATATGACAAAGAACCCGGGCTGACATGACTAGTCGTGGACCTAAAGTAGCGCTAACTTACAGGGATAAGCATACATGACCCAACAACGATCGTGTCGATCAACAACGTATGAACCCAAGTCGTAGCAAGCTACATGGTCTTAAAGGAACAACGTGTGACATTTCCTCGAAGAGACAGACACAGGAACGGAGAAGGACACATGCCGGCCAGCCTAAGTGTTCCGGAGAAGTAGCAAGCTACCATGTCTCAGTTGAAGCACTAGGAGACATTTCCCGGTAAGAGAGGCTACCAAGGATGAACAACTAGGTTGTCAGATCCTACACATACCAAGCTATTCAAATCATACACACAATATGCTCGATATGTGCAGATACAACATGGCATCACAACATAACTCTATGACTCAAAGTATTTATTCAATAGGCTCCAAGGAGCGAGATATTACACACATGGGTCTCATGACCAAACATTCAGAGCATACAAGTCAAAGCACATGCGAAAGCTTAACATGTTTGAGTACAGACATCTACAAATGGAAAAGGCTGAGAAGCTTGACTATCTACCAGATCCTGCCGAGGGCACAAGATCGTAGCTGAGGTAACAAGCTAAACGTTGAATTTCACGCGGAACTACTAGCGAGACTGAAGTCTCCAAAAACATAAATTAAGCAAATGTGAGTACAAATGTACCCAGCAAGACTTACATCAGAACTAGCTACATATGCATCATTATCAACAAAGGGATGGTGGGGGTTTAACTGTATAAGCCAGCTTTGACTCGGTGGCTATCCTGAACTACGACTGCAAGCAACTCTTTTGAGGTGGCGCACACGAGTCCACATATTCACCATATCAATACACCACTATGGATCCGGTCCCATCTCCCTACGAGAACGCCATCCATAACAGTCATACTTATCTTGCGCATTTTAGAGTATCCACTTTGACTTGTCTATGAACTGTATAGGCAACCGAGAGGTCCTTTACCGCAGACGTGGCTATTCGAATAGATGATGTTAACCCTGCAGGGGTGTACTTCTTCACACACGCTCTCACCACTTATCGCCATTTACACGACATGTACTCGGCAACCTTCAAGCGGAAGCCCAGGGAGGGTGTTGGCCACGATCTGACTAACCACACAAGTACGTAGTCCAGGTTTATCGCCTATTCAGGTTCCATCCGCAGGGAGTCCGGCCGAGGTTTCTACATATGGGCCTGAACGATATGTGCAGGGTTCCCGAGACACCAAACGGGGGCCCGGTACACCGTGCCACGTGCCTACCGCATCATAGCTCACCCCTCGGGTCAGCGATGCCCACGGCCTCCAGCAACTACAAACACCAGAAACTACTTGCAACTCCCGAAAAGAGGACAAGGGCGGTTAATAAGTCGATAGGGTCCATTGGTTTCAGGCCCAACGCGTGGTAGTAGTTGTTCATGGATCACAAACACAGAACTCAGTTCCTGAGGACAGTTTCAATGAGATAACCCACCATGTACTCCTACATGGCCTCTTACCACTACCTTTACCAAATCGTGTTCACACACTTAGCTCACACACAGTAGCACATGTTCACAACATTCCAATTTATCCCGAACGAATTAGACCTGACTCAACTCTAAGCAATAGCAGGCATGACAAACAAGCATGAATGAGTAGGCACATCAGGGATCAAACAACTCCTACGCATGCTAGTGGGTTTCACCTATTTACTGTTGCAATGACAGGTCATTTAAAGGCAACTACCGCAGCATGTAACAATTGAATTGTTGTTGTCCTAATGCAGTAAAAGAGAGCAGGAGCGAGAGAGTGGGATTGTATCGGAATGAACAAGGGGGTTTTGCTTGCCTGGCACTTCTGAAGATAGTATAACTCTTCATCGGTGTCATCGATCTCATTGTCGAAGCCACGTCTATCGAGAGGGGACAAATACCAGCAACAGAGAAGGAAACGCAATCAATGCAATGCACAATATGATGAATGATCATGACATGGTAAAATGAGTGTGTTGGGCTAATGAAACTACCACCAGATGGGTTTGAGTCATTTTGAACCAAAGGTTCAATCCCAAACTCAATTTATGAATTTAAATAGTGCCTTATCATATTTTGCACTAAACAACAAGGTTAAGTTGTTTAAACATGCATTAAAATGATACAGATGGTTAGATTGGATTTTTTGATCATTTTTCATATATAACTTATTTCATTTGGAGTTACAGATTAATTTCTATGAATTTTAGAAGTTTTAGCTATTTTCTAGAATTTTCAGATATTTCTAAATTAGAAATAATCCAGAAAAGGGTTTATTGCGTTAGCACAGCATCATGCCTGCGTCAGCAAGTCAACAACGCTGACCAGGGTCAAGTCTGACCAGTGGGGCCTACTGGTCAGTACTCAGGGCTGGTTAGGTCGCTAACATGTGGGCCCAGTCAACGGCCACGTCAACACGGTCAAAACTAACGTGTGGGGCTACTGGGTTATGAATAAACTAAACAGGGATTAAACTAATCTAAACAGGCGTAGGGGTCCACATGGCAGTGGCTCAGTGGATGCTTAGCGAGGTCATTAGTGCTAATTAAGTGCCACGTTGACCTCGCCGGAGTTTGGCCGGCGATGACCAAAAACGCGGCGAAGATCGTTGGGATTTTGCTACAGCCCACGGTTTGAGGAGGGGTTTGGCTCGTTAGAACGCTGGGAGTGCGCCGCATCCACCAGGGCAGGCGGCTAGTCAAGGGGAGGCCCGCAGCGACGGCAGCAACGACGGAGGCGGCGGCCGGAGTACGGGCCTTGACGGAAACGACGCTACTACGCGTCTCCGGGTGAGCTGGTGGTGTCTGCGGGTTCCTGGGAGCGCGCTGAGGACGAAAATGTGCCTAGAGGAAACTTGTGTGGGCTCTAGCCATGGCGGCGACATGGCCGGCAGCGAGCAAGCTTTCGGACAGGGTGGCGCTAGAGCTAGGGAACGAGCGGGGCGACATGGCTTGGGGCGAAACAGGGCTCAGAGGGGTCGAGGACGGATGGAATCGGACGAATCGGGCGATGGCATCCGGCGGCCGTCGACGGGGAAGAAACACCGCGGCTCGTCTTGGGGCGTCCGGACTTCAGTGGGTCGGCGTAGAGGGTCTTGGGGTCCGAGTGGAGCTCGGGGTCACTGCCATTGTGCAAGGGAATGGCGGTGGGCGCAACGGCAGTGAGCGGCAACGACGGCGCTCTTGGTGCGTAAGAGAAAGGGGGAGCTAGAGGGAGGGGAGAGCTCGGGGAAGGGAGAGGAGGAGCTAGACGACTCTGGACGGCTACATGGCGTCTTCAGAGGAGTTGGGGCACAGGTAGGCAGCCTGGAGGTGGCGCGGCGCGTGTCGGGCATGCGCCGACGTCCTTCTGGTGCAAGGAGAAGGACGGCTGGCACTATGGCCAGTGGTCCGCACAGTGCTGGGCCAGCTGGGGCGCCAGATGGGCTGCGGGTAAGTCTAGGTGAGTTTCTCTTTTTTTCTATTTTTCTTCTGTTTTCTATTCTGCAACTTTGTTTGAATTTGGTTTTCAAGCCAAATTAATTTTAATACTTCTGAGAAATATTGTGGGAGCTAGATGAATTATTTCACAGCCCCACACCAAGGTTTAGAATAATTGGACATTTATTTCTTTTATAACAGAAATAAATCCAACACAAATAGTTTGTAATTTAAATCAAAAGTCCGAAAATAATTACTTCTGTGATTCCAAAAATATTAGTTTCAATTTTACCTCAAGCCAATATTTTCACAGAATAACAGGAACATTTTCTTGGACTCATTTGATGAGATTTAAATGTTGATTATTTTTAAAAGGTTACTGAGGCTTCAAAAAATTCCCCAATTCAAATTTCAGAAATTTTAGACATGATGCATTAGTGGAGATGCAACTATTTCACTCAGGTATACTAGGGTTGTGACAACTCACCCCCACTAAACAAGAATCTTGTCCCGAGATTCAAGATGTGAGGTAAGAAGACAGAGGGAACACAACTATCACAATCTTGAAGATCCAAAAGCTCTTCTCGAAGATGTTGATTCACTACATCATCTTGATCTTGACATCTTTATTTTCGAGATCCTCATCAAACACGAGGACAGAAACAACTCCACAATGATGGATCATCTTAATGATCACAAGATCAACTCACGGAATGAGATGTAGAAACATCTCTTGAGCTGAGAGGCAAAACACACCTTGGAAAGGACGGAAGAAACAATTTGACGAGGGTTACAAAGTAGCGAGGATAAATTTCCATGATTCCATAACGGGGCACCTCAGGGAAGGTGACTCGTAGAATCATCCCTTAAGTGGCAAAAAGAATTACTTTTGATACATGGATCATCCAAACTCTCTAAACTAGCCTAAGGCAAATTACCAACAATCATTTGACGGAGTCCGAAAGAATGACATATTTGGACTAGGATGGGTGATGTGGACTACCTTGTTGAAGACAACACAAGGGATGATTTGGCTTATTCACCGGAAATGGATGGAACCCAAGGTAGGATGCAACAATGGCGGTGCAGGCTGGGAACAAAATGCAAATGCCGAGGATGATTCTAATAACTGGGGAGAGAGCTCAATAGTAGAACATGAGTCCACTGTTTGAAAAGTTATAGCATAACCGAGGGAACTGAGAGCAATCCCAGTTAGTGCCGATGATAACACCTAGTGCTTGTGTGTGCTCTCAAGAACTTGAGCATTTCCATATTCATCAAGGTTTTACCAATATCCGTGAAAAGGATCCTGGTAACACAACATACCACCATGATGGATATTGGTGGAGGATGCAGATGCAAAGGAAAATAACACTTTCTTAGATTTCACCTTAGCAAGGCCAAGGAGACAAAATCTGGATGATCGACTGAGAGACATTTAGCACTCCGCTTCTAATGTTTCCTTGATGTGCTAGCATAACCCATTTATTAAAATGGCTTGGTATCTAGAACATCAAGTAAAAAGGTCAGACTTCGGGAGCACAAGAAACCATAAGAAACAACTACTGAAGTAAATCCTATAAAATCCTTATGGGGAGGTGGCAAACTTCCTCAATCAAGATGCTACAATAATAGATCTTCCGACTAGGTGTGTCGGCCAGAACATCAACCTTGTCGGGACCTACATAATAGATCTTGGAAAAGTCCCAACCATCATATCTGCCTGAGACTCATATCTGGTTGGTAACATGATATTCCAGACTCATCAAGTCTAGAAGGAAAAATGAAAGATTGCAACACAAATCGACGAGATGACGTTGCGAGATTCTCGAGAAGTGAACTACGATAGCAAGCTCCAAAATATGAGCTGGTTCTGCTACAAACAAGGGAACACTTTGTCCCAGACAAGCATGATCACATGGTAGTCTTACAACGAAACACTACCGAGTTCTGGTTGGGAACCATCATCGAGGATAACGGAATCTTGTACAAATCCGTCTGGTACCTTCAGGACTAGCACTTAGAACTTATTATCCTTGAACAAATAAATCAGTGGCTTGGTGTGCTAGGGACACATATAGAATGAAGGTTGCACGTCTCCAGACCACAGAATACTTTGCACGTATGCATGACTGATTTGGAATGATTCCAAAGGAAGCAACATTAACTTTCTCAAATTTACGACGGCAACTAGCATCAGATGCACATGAACCGGAGAGAGTCACTTCTTTCATCCGAACATATTCTTCATGAGCTAGCATGAAGAAATGCTTCCAAAAGTTTCCAACACTAGCTTAATGTTCAACAAAATCATGGAGATGATATGGATGTTGTCGATGAGCTCAACAACAATTCATCCAGGTTTCCATATAAATGGAACACCACATTATGTGAACACGGTGATAGAATTGGTCATACCAAAAGATATAATGGAGTATGCTCGAGGAAAAACCACGAGTAAGACAACATTACGAACATCGTTGGTTCTGATTTGATTTGAGGATAGCCCACACTCAAATCAAAGTTTTCATAAGATAATAGGTCCAACAACTGATTACAGGGACCAATAAATGAAGATATCATCTTTGTTCAACACACACAAATATATCCCTTGAAATGAACTAAGCTAGGCAAGCTTTTATCTTCCAACTCTCCAAGTTATTGTTTAGCTTAACCAACTAGCTCAGGGGTATCCAACACAGATTCTTCGAGAATGGCTGGTTTACAAGAAACAAACTTGATCATGAACTCAACATAGCGGTCAGGTGACAACCTGGTAACACTTCCGAGAAGATATTCAGAAAATCATGAACCACCGATATGTTACTAAGCTCGAGAACAATCTTGCTTTGCGGGGCAAGATGATGTGATCAAAAGAGTGAGGGATTGACACAATCCTAATCGGAGAGTGCACCAGAAATAAGGACTAGGTAGCATGATCAACCTTTGGGTGATCATTCAATAATCAACACGCTAAGAATGAGGTTATTGTCCATTTAACTACCAAGCAATAGAGTTGCTAGGAGTATAGTTTTCACACATCACGATTCACTTGTCGGCATTTCGGTTGCGACAACACGGAACCGAGGAATGATTAATGATGGTGAGAAGTATCACTACGTCAAGAATTCATAAGAGAAGGTGCAATTCTCATGACATTCCTGACATAAAGTGGTAATACTCCAAGATGGAACAGAACAAAACTAGATTGCATTTGATCTGCGAAATACAACTGCTTTGACCCAATCCTGGATATGGATCTGGTTCTGGAGTTTGTTTCTCCTAGTCATTCCAGAATGGAATGGCTTGATAGACCACAAGAACAATAAGCATCGATGAACACGAGTGCATGACTACTCCTAACTATCAACTGATAGACGAGGGTCAGGATACAACTAAAGAGGGACAACTCAAGGAACATATAACTTTCTGAGTTGTGGATGCATAGATTAGCATGTCGAACAAGTTCAACATATTTCTTCTAGATAACCCATGAAGAAAAGGTAGGACTGGAAGAGTCACAATATAGGATGGAGAACTCATCGAGAGCACTCTGGTTGTGACCTTTCGGTTCAGCGAGGAACTTCTGCCATAAGCAGTTCATGGTACTTGGAAGAAGGTAATACCAAGAACCTCGAGGACTATTGCAAAGGTTACTAATATCCTAAAGGAACTAGCAAACACTATCAACATGAAGTAAGTGGAGTGAATCTCGGGTTCAAAAACCCAATAATAGAATACCTACTACTAAGTAGCATCACGGAATGCTTTTGAGAATGATGGCCAGAATCATCACACTGAAGACAAGACATGGCTAGATTACTAGATGATCCCTTAAGACACCTAGGGTCATAATAATAGCTCCAACATATACGTTGAGGCAATAAAGTAACTCAACACACTAATTAGTGTGGTTAATCTGGCACAAAAGAACTTCGGAACGGTAAGAAGGGATTTGCAATTGCATCAAACTATTTTAGAGACCTGGGATGACTCGGACAGCATAACGGTTGTAAATGCTCATAAGGATTTGAGACATCCAGATAAATGGTGGCATAGCCACTCGATCATCACAATATCAAAGTTTCGAGAACAACTATCAACATACGGAAGTAGTAGGAACTGAACTGAGGCTTAAATCCAACAATCTTATAAGTCTACGGATTAGTAACATGTGATCCTGATAGGAAGAAGAGAAAGCCTAGTTTCTTAACCCCGTAGGAAAGATAGGATAACTTAGATCAGAAGGGCATAAGGTATAGGAAGTAAAAAGAGCCTTAAGTTCCCATCCACAATCAATTCCCTTATATAACTAAAGAATTTTTAGACTCAACATCGACCAGTTTGGCTTGGTAATCCTACAGGCAGTCAGGCTCTGATACCAAAGCTGTCAGGACCTCGATCCTAAGTCACACCGATCTAGCAAGTAACACATCATATCACTTTGCGGCCTCACGCACGGTATTCCCATGGGTGCCACCTTACCTGGCCCAGGACCGTTTGCGCCTTTTTACTCGTGTATATGATATTGCCGCTAGCATCCATATGACAAAGAACCCGGACTGACATGACTAGTAGTGGACCCAAAGTGGTGCTAACTTACAGGGACATGCATACATGACCCAACAACGAACGTGTCAATCAACACCGTATGAACCCAAGTCATAGCAAGCTACATGGACTTAAAGGAACAACATGCGACATTTCCTTGAAGGGACAGACACAGGAACGAAGAAGGACACATGCCGGCCAGCCTAAGTGTTCTGGAGCAATAGCAAGCTACCATGGCTCAGTGGAAGCCCTAGGAGACATTTCCTGGTAAGACAGGCTACCAAGGATGAACAACTAGGTTTTCAGATCCCACACATACCAATCATTTCAAATCATACACACAATATGCTCGATATGTGCATATACAACATGGCATCACAACATAACTCTATGACTCAAAGTATTTATTCAATAGGCTCCGAGGAGCGAGATATTACACACATGGGTCTCATGACCAAACATTCAGAGCATACAAGTCAAAGCACATGCAGAAGCTTAACATGTCTGAGTACAAACATCTACGAATGGAAAAGGCTGAGAAGCCTAACTATCTACCAGATCCTGCCGAGGGCACAAGATTGTAGCTGAGGGCACAAGATTGTAGCTGAGGTAGTTCAGTCTTTCATAAATTATCTCAACCGGTGAATTCTCGTCTCGTTTGACATTCATCATCTCTAATCCTTCTCCGGTGGATTCAATTCTAAATCCTTTTCGGTCTTATTCGTTTCTAATCTCGTTCTAACCGGAGTGGTTTCAGAGTCTATCTTGTTCCTTCGGCTTTCTATTCTCGTCATTTTCGCCGTCCATCTTTTCTACCGAGTGCTCTCGACCTTGTTCTTCTTCTCTCTTCTGTTTTTATTTCACCTCTTCCTCTTTCTCTTCCGTCTTGTTCCTAAGATCTCGGGACGAGATCTTCTGTTAGTGGAGGAGAGTTGTAACGCCCCGAGTCCGATGCTCTAGTTGCCTTCCATTTATTTTAGTTGTTGCCATGTGTTTATTGTGTGTGGCATTGTCATAATTGTTTTGCATATTTCTTTTCCATATGTTTGTTGCCATGATCATGTTGAGTGCCTTGCCATATTTGCTTCTTGCTTCATGATCATCATTGTTTACATTGCATTGTGCCTTTTGTCATTTTTGCATTTCATCATAATCACCATGTGCATCGCATTATTCATGATGTTGTCTTGTTCTATGCATGTTGCATGTGACCAAACCCCTTGCTATGTCTCTCAAATCTACCCATGCATCAACACCTCCTTCTTCCTTCTTATTCTTTTCATTTTTGCTAGTGCCATTTTCTGTCCTCAATAAATGTTCATTCTTTTCCTATAAATCCTGAACTTTAGCTAAATCCTCTCTGCTAATTTTCAGCCCATTTGAAAGTGTTTTGGTTGGGTTAAAAAATGGCTCAAGTTTGAATTTAATTCAACCTTGAATTATTTTTATATCCTTAAAAATGCCCAAAGCAGTTTATTAAAAATTCTGCACAAATTCTGGACTCCAGGGATATTCTCATATCTCTCTCCACCCTCTCCATTATTGCTGTGCTTTTCTGTCTTGTTTTCTGTCTGAAGAAAAGAGAAGAAGAGAAGCAGCAGTGGCAACAGCACAACCCACCAGCAATCACTCCCCGCAGCCCACCTGAGCCTTTCTGTCCTCGGCCCAGCCGAGCCGAACGGCCACCTGCTCCGCTACAGCGCCGTCTCCCTCCTCTGCCTTCAGGTGCGCCAACGCCGTGAGCTCTGCTTCACGGACGTCGAGGCCAGCACGTCCCGCTCCCCTATAAAGCCCCAAGCCCGTGCCCTAGGGTTTCCCTCTTCCCCTCTCTCTGCCGCCTCAAGGCCTCTGCTTCCTCTCGTTGTTCTTCTCTTCTCCAAGAACAGAGAACCCGAGAGAAAACCCCGTCGGCGTCCGTCGGCGTTCTCGCAACCGAAGGGCGTCAAGATCGTCTCCGACATGTCCATCTTCTTCCTCTACGTCCACTACGTCCGTTCAGGCGTCTTCCCCGCACCAGGTCGCCTCCACTACATCGCCGTCTTCTTCCCCTGCTTCCTCTTCTTCACGGAGCCGAACGCCACCATGATCAGCGCCTCCTCACGCCTCTGACGTTGTGCTCCCGGCCTCTTCATCTTGTCCTACGGGACCCCGGTGAGCAGCCGCCCCTCCTCGCTCTCCATCGGCGTCATTTGTTTTCCGTTCGGCCTCGATCTATTCATGTCACAGACTTGTCGTTGTACCCTCGCCTTGCGCACGAAACAGAGCACCTCGCTCTCTGTCCGTAGCTGCGTCCACGCACACCATGCTATGCTATGCTCACGTCCTTGACAGTTTCCTCGCACGCCGCTGCACGACTGCACGCCCCGCCGTGGCCGTGGCCGAGCGCCTCGACCTACAAGCCCGGCCTTGTCTCTTTGTCTTGCACCGCTTGGTTCAGATCCAATCTATGCATCTTCAGCGAGTCCACACGCCACCAACACCTGCAGAAGCCCCGCATGCACGCACGCACACGACACCGACAAGCAACTGCCGCTGCCATCCGCCTTGCCGTGCCGTGCCAGAGACGAGCAGGAGCTCGTGCTCGAGCCTCTGTACGCATGCGTCTCCCAGCGCATCTTCCTCCCAATCCCGCACACCCGCCGCCGCCTCCTGGGCCCCGCCGTTTCACCGTTGCCCGCCGGTGCCGTCGGTGGCTTCTCTGTTGCAGAGGAGAAGGAATCCTGTCCGCCATGGGCCTAGATCAAAAGGAGCCGTGCCCCATCCCTCCAACATCATCAGCAGCAGCTCCTATCAGGTGTGCCCTAAGAACGAGATATGTGCAGCTCCTATCAGGATTTGTCGGCACATCCGGGCGGCTTTGCTAGTCTTGTTTTACTATTGTCGAAATGTCTTGTAAACCGGGATTCCGAGACTGATCGGGTCTTCCTGGGAGAAGGAATATCCTTCGTTGATTGCGAGAGCTTATCATGGGCTAAGTTGGGACACCCCTGCAGGGTATTATCTTTCGAAAGCCGTGCCCGCGGTTATGTGGCAGATGGGAATTTGTTAATGTCCGGTTGTAGATAACTTGACACCAGATCCGAATTAAAACGCATCAACCGCGTGTGTAGCCGTGATGGTCTCTTCTCGGCGGAGTCCGGGAAGTGAACATGGTTTCTGTGTTATGATTGACATAAGTAGGAGCTCAGGATCACTTCTTGATCATTACTAGTTTACAACCGTTCCTTTGCTCCTCTTCTCGCTCTCATTTGCGTATGTTAGCCACCATATCATGCTTAGTCGCTGCTGCAACCTCACCACTTTACCCCTTCCTTACCCATTAAGCTTTGCTAGTCTTGATACCCATGGTAATGGGATTGCTGAGTCCTCGTGGCTCACAGTTTACTACACCAACAGTTGCAGGTACAGGTTATGCGATGATCATGACGTTAGAGCGATGTTACTTGTTTTGGAGTTGTTCTTCTGCTTCTTCGTTCAGGGGATAGGTTCCAGGTCGGCAGCCTGGGCTAGCAGGGTGGATATTGTTTGAGTTTCTGTTTATTTTCATCCGTAGTCGGATGTTGATCTTGTATATGATGTATTGTTGTATTCATGTGACATTGTATGTCTTGGATGTATCCCCATCTTTTATGAAATGTTGATGTAATGATATCCACCTTGCAAAAGCGTATCAATATGCGGTTCTATCCTTGGTGGGACCTTCGAGTCGCTTTAGGATAGTATCGCATATTGGGCGTGACATAGGTAATGTTCACAACATTCCAATTCATCCCCGATGAATCAGACCTGACTCAACTCTAAGCAGTAGCAGGCATGACAAACAAGCATGAATGAGTAGGCACATCAGGGATCAAACAACTCCTACTCATGCTAGTGGGTTTCATCTATTTACTGTGGCAATGACAGGCCATGCAGAGGAAAGGGGTTCAACTACCGCAGCATGTAACAGTTGAATCATTGTTGTCCTAATGCAGTAAAAGAGAGCAGGAGCGAGACAGTGGGATTGTATCATAATGAACAAGGGGGTTTTGCTTGCCTGGCACTTCTGAAGATAGTATAACTCTTCATCGGTGTCATTGATCTCATCATCGAAGTCACGTCTATTGATAGGGGACAAATACCAGCAACAGAGAAGGAAACACAATCAACGCAATGCACAATATGATGCATGATCATGACATGGTAAAATGAGTGTGTTGGGCTAATGCAACTAAACCAGATGGGTTTGAGTCATTTTGAACCAAAGGTTCAATCCCAAACTCAATTTATGAATTTAAATAGTGCCTTATCATGTTTTGCACTAAACAACAAGGTTAAGTTGTTTAAACATGCATGAAAATGGTACAGTTGGTTAGATTGGATTTTTATGATCATTTTTCATATATAACTTATTTCATTTGGAATTACAGATTAATTTCTATGTATTTTAGAAGTTTTAGCTATTTTCTGGAATTTTCAGATATTTCTAAATTAGAAATCCTCTAGAAAAGGGTTTTATTGCGTTAGCACTGCATCATGCCTGCGTCAGCAAGTGAACAGTGCTGACCAGAGTCAAATCTGACAAGTGGGGCCTATTGGTCAGTGACTCAGGGCTGGTTAGGTCGCTGACATGTGAGCCCAGTCAACGGTCATGTCGGCACGGTCAAAACTGATGCGTGGGGCCACTGGGGTTATGAATTAAACTAAACAGGGATAAACTAATATAAACAGGCGTAGGGGTCCACGTGGCAGTGGCTCAGTGGATGCTTAGCGAGGTAATTAGTTCTAATTAAGTGCCACGTCGACCTCGCCGGAGTTTGGCCGGGGATGACCAAAAACGCGGCGGAGGTCGTCGGGATTTTGCTACAGCCCACGATTTGAGGCGGGGTTTGGCTCGTTGGAACGCTGGAGTGCGCCGCGTCCAATAGGGCAGGCGACTAGTCGAGGGGAGGCCCGCAGCGACGGTAGCAATGACGGAGGCGGCGGCCGGAGTATGGGCCTTGATGGAAACGAAGCTACGAGGCGTCTCCGGGCGAGCTTGTGGTGTCTGTGGGTTCCTGGGAGCACGCTGAGGACAAAAACGTGCCCGGAGGCGATGTGTGTGGGCTCTAGCCATGGCGGCGACATGGCCGGCGGCGAGCAAGCTTTCATACAGGGTGGCGCTAGAGCTAGCGAATGAGCGGGGCGATAGGTCTTGGGGCCAAGCGACAAGGAGCTCAGCTCGATCTGGAGGGGATGCTCAGACGGGTCGAGGACGGACGGAATCGGACGAATCGGGTGACGGCATCCGGCGGCCGTGGATGGGGAAGAAATGCCGCGGTGTCGTCTTGGGGTATCCGGGCTTCAGCGGGTCGACATAGAGGGTCTTGGGGTCTGGGCGGATCTCGGGGTCACGGCCATGGTGCAAGGGAACGGCGGTGGGCGCAACGGCAGTGAGCGGCGGCGACAGCGCGCTTGGTGCATAAGAGAAAGGGAGAGCTAGAGGAAGGGGAGAGCTCGAGGAAGGGAAAGGAAGAGCCAGACGGCTCCGGGCGGCTGCGTGGCATCTTCAGAGGAGTTGGGGCACAGGCAGGCAGCCTGGAGGTGGCTTGGCGCGCGTCGGGCACGCACCGGCGTCCTTCTGGCGCAAGGAGGAGGACGGCTGGCACTGTGGCCAGTGGGCCACACAGTGCTGGGCCAGCTGGGGCGCCAGATGGGCTGTGGGTAAGTCTAGGTGAGTTTCTATTTTTTCTATTTTTCTTCTGTTTTCTATTCTGCAACTTTGTTTGAATTTGGTTTTCAAGCCAAATTAATTTTAATACTTCTGAGAAATATTGTGGGAGCTAGATGATTTATTTCACAGCCCCAAACCAAGGTTCGGAATAATTGGACATTTAGTTCTTTTATAACAGAAATAAATCCAATGCAAATAGTTTATGATTTAAATCTCAAGGCCCAAAATAAATTACTTCTATGATTCCAAAAATATTGGTTTGAAGTTTACCTCATGCCAATATTTTCACAGAATAATAGGAACATTTTCTTGGACTCAATTGATGAGATTTAAATGTTAATTAATTTTAAAAGGTTTCTAAGGCTTTGAAAAATTCCCCAACTCAAATTTCAGAAATTTTAGACATGATGCATGAGTGCAGATGCAACTATTTCACTCAGGTATACTAGGGCTGTGACACCGACAGCAAGGTTTTCATTTCTCATGATCTCACGATCGAGAAAGTCATGCTTGTTGAGTCCCTTGCATACAATTTACTTTCCGTTCATCAACTTGCACTCATGGGCTTTGCCACTTTCTTTGATATTGATACTGTGGCCCTCTTGTGGAGCAAGACTCTTAAAGTAGCCTTTGTTGGGCATGTCGAGAACGGTCTATATGTGATTAACTCTTCGGAGCGACCCACTAAGACCGCGACATGCCCAATGGCTAAAGTTGACGTGGGATGGCTTTGGCATCACCGTTTAGCCCACATCAATATGAGATCTTTCCAAAGTCTTCTCAAAGGGGACCATGTCCATGGACTAACAAATGTTAGTTTTGCCAAAGATCGTGCTTGCAGTGCTTGTATCAAAGGAAAGCTACATGAGAAGGCTCACCCTCCCACGACTCTCATCTACTTAAAGAGGCCTTTGGAGCTCCTTCGCAAGGATCTCTTTGGGCCTCCATTCTTTGATAGTCTTTGTCGGTGTTTTGGATATGGGGGTATCCAGACTTGCCTGCCTGCGGCCCACTGCATGGCACCATCGACGGCCTGGTACGACCCAGCGTCGACATCAACAACTCAAGACCCTCGCGAGGGGCCAATCCTCGCGATGCGTATGATGCCAAGACCCCCGAGGGGACTGGCCTCTTCAGGCTGGCTCCTGAGGGGCGGGGAGTTCTATGCAAGGTGCACCTCATGAGGCTCAACTGACGTGAGCCATGACGACCAAGGCTTGGCGGGTGATACATCCATTTTGCATCATGCTTTGATATTGATACTAGGAAACATGCCCGTGCGTTGCAACAGGGGGAAAACATCACACCCCTATTACTCAAAAAAAAGTATGGCTCAAGACCCACCCCTACACAGGTCTACGCCTCTATTTCAACACCGTACCATGGTGTCTTAGTTTACCCTCTTTCCCGCGTTTGCTGACATTTGCAGTGGTATTCACCTGGTCACAACATCTCTGAACATGACCGATTCCAAGGAGATCAGCTCGGCCACTACATGAGACATATGTCTCAAAGTCGTATCATCGCAAAACAATGTTTGAAACTTAGAAAAACTAATCTCATTGAGCAAGATGTGAGGGACGGCCTCCGCGAGTTACTTCCTAGCACAATGCCTATGGTATGTTATGGAGGGAAAATCGGTTACCATGAATAAGGGTTGGTTGGGTCCAGGAAGTGTGATAATAATTGATTGATACGGGTTGCATTATTCGGGATGCAAATTCGAGACATGGGCTATGTGGGTGAATCAGTGAGTTGTGGGCAATAAATGCATTTCTTCGAAAAATGGACACATCAACTCCCTAGTAGCGGAAAGTGAACTTCTTGCGTCCTAAAATTAAATAATTAAAACATCAAAAATATAATCTTTCTAGAGAACATGATTGGAGATCATAAATAAAGGTAAAATGATTTTTGATATGAGTTAAATGTGTCGGCCCAATTTTGTTATAGCCTAAAATGGTGTCCTAAAGGCATACTCCCTCCATTCCAAAATATAGTGCTTCCTCTATTTCCGTGCTTTAACTTTGACCATAAATTTAACTAACGAGACCGACTGCGGCGGGAGAAAAGTTATACCAGTGAATTTGTATTCAAAAGAAGTTTTTCAATTATATAATTTTTTTCTCCCGCCGTAGTCGGTCTCGTTGGTTAAATTTATTGTCAAAGTTGGACCTCAGAAAGCGTGGGTGCACTATATTTTGGAACGGAGGGAGTACTTATTGTTACAAATGAGTAGTTTTGGTTCCAATCTTGCATGCAAATAACCATGAAAAAATATCTTGACAGTTGTCACCCTTGAAAGATGAAGACATTTCATATTCAACATATGGGCGCTCAAAGTAACACCGAACATTCCGCATACCCAATTTCACATCATGTGTAGTTACTTACAAATCTGAGTAGATTAGCTATAGTGAATTCAAATGTTGCTCGAGCATTTACTTGTGGAGTGGAAGAAACAAACATATTTGTAAAACTCAAAGAATTAAGTGATATCTTAATGCAACTTAAAATTTGGAAATTCCATATATCCATGTAACTAAATCTTGCCAATCTGTTAGTGAACCAATTTAATTACATTTCATGAATTAACGGTCATCTATTTGTCCTTCAAATTTTACTTTATGAGAAGATGAACCTATTCAAGGGGAAGCACAACATCATATAATTCAATCATCTTCTGTGTTGCATAGAGAGTTGAGACAACACTAAAAGCTACCAAAAAAAGGAACCTTGGATCAGTTACAATAGCATTGAAGGGAATAGCCCTTACATGACAAAGTGATCACGTGCATCCATGTTGAAGAGAGATAACCATTATGCAATGAATAAGATGGAGTGCAGAATTCAGCACTATGAGCAGCAACCTCAGTGAGGTCAGTACACCATCGTATCTGTCGTAACCAGAGCATCACAAGACTTGCATCTGGCTTGTGCTTGTCTACAGACTATGTGGTAATATACTCCCTCCATCCTAAAATTCTTGTCTTAGATTTGTCCAAATACGGATGTATCAAGTCATTTTATAGTATTGGGTACATCCGTATCTAGACAAATCTAAGACAAGAATTTTGGGACGGAGGGAGTACTACTGAAGGAAAAACAAATATAAGGATTGAATATATTATATACTAAAAGTTCCCTCCTTAGTCCTTACTACAAAGGTCAGCCTAAACCTGAACTCCACAATAGTTATTTGTATGTCTGTGTACATTGCGATGGCGATGAGTGCATACATTTGACATGGAACTAATTCAGAGGCTACAGCGAGTCAAAGGGTACCTGGCGTTGAAGCGGACGGAGGACTCCGTCAGGTCGCGGGAGAGTAGTAGAGGCGCGTCCTCCTATACAATCCCCTCGAGGCCCTGCACTAGTTTCCTCGAGGCTAGAGGCATCTCCACCCATCAGCCTTGCAGCATCTTGCACACCATCGGCCAACTCCACCCATGGCCCTCTGGTGGACAGCGGCACCCGAGGTTGAGCAGGGACGCAAGGCGGTTGATGAAGGTGCAGCAGACCTCGTAGAAGGCGTCTCCGCGGGCTAGCAGTTTGGCGTACGGGAGAGAATTGGCTCGCGGTCACCATCTGATGAAATTGATATGGCCAGTGTCATTATCCAGGGTCAAGGACACGTCCGTACTCCTCTCCATCTTGCCGCTCACAGTCCCGACGAGCCTGGCCTGCAGGCCACGCAACTCGGACAGCCACGTAAGAAGCCAATCCTAATGAACACAAAGCCCAGAAGAAGCGTATAGTGGGTACTCACCTTGGCCGTCTCGACGCCGGCCGCCCTTGTCACCAGTGCCACGATGCATCGGCGATCTGCTTCATGGTGATGATCGCAGTCGGATGGTGAGACCACCACCGCAAGGAGGCCCTGGAGTCGTACGTGGAGATGAACAGAATCAGGGCGACCTACCGGGAGCAGTTCATGCCCAAGCTCGAGGGCGCCCTTGCTGGTAGCGTGCATAATCACTTGGAGGTCGCGCTCGTCTCACTCATCAACAACAAGAAAATTACACAAATACAGACGGTGTTCTGATTCTTCTTCCGGTGGTAGTCGCATGTCGTGCCTGCTCTCTAATGCGATTCTTCTTTCAGTGGTGGTTGTGCGCACATGCGAGGAACAGCACCATGGGCAACACGACGAACCTCCACAGGGCTCATGTGGCTGCCATCACCGCTCCTCCTATCCAGCATTGGCCCAATATCAGGAGCGTTGCCCTCCTCGAACTCGGCAGTGGCGAGCCTTGGGTCGACGGTCCTGAGGAATGAGGATGCGTCCCACATCACCGCCATGGTACCAGAGGCCCATCAGCACAAGCCACGTGTGTCCTCATCAAAAATGCCAACGACGACGAGGTCCCATTAGCAAGAGCCGCTCCGTGTCCTCGACTCCTCGTAATTGAGGGCACCTGATGGGCTTTATGGAGGCGGCGAGCCGGCGACAGAAAGGTACCGGCAGAGGCGCCGACAGGGAGGAGGATCTTCGGTCTCGGGGCTCCATATGGGAGGACTCCACATCATCGCGCGCCAAGCCCTCCACGGCACTGTCGTCCTTGGCATTTTGCAAGGGGACGGGCATCGTGTTGTGCTCCATCCCTGCGATCCGGCTCGCAAGAGCTGGCAGAGGCGGCAGAGAGGCTATGCGAGCGGCTCCTAGGGTTTATCGTGTGGTGAATTTGGACGCGGCTGGAAGACATCGATCGATCCCCTTCGCTCCGTTTTAAATCTCCACCGTTAGGCCTTTTCGTAAAATCGTCGCGACTGTGCAAAAGGACGCAGACCCAGATTTGTACCACCTCATTTATATTACGATTTTGTCTATACAAATCATAAAAGCGTATTATAACATGAGAAGAAAGTGTATTGTGACGGTGGACCCGGAGACTCAATCCGTGCTTTATTATTAGGTAGAGATTTATTGCATTATGGGTTGTTATTACACATTATGTCACAATACTTATGCCTTTTCTCTCTTATTTTACAAGGTTTACATAAAGAGGGAGAATGCCGGCAGCTGGAATTCTGGGCTGGAAAAGGAGCAAATATTAGAGATCTATTATGCACAACCCCAAAAGTCCTGAAACTTCACGAAGGCATGTTTTGGAATTAACAAGAAATACTGGCGAAAGAATCAACCAGAGGGGGCCCACACCCTGGCAACGATGGTGGGAGCGCGCCCTACCCCGTGAGCACGCCCCCTGTCTCATGGGCCCCCTGGCAGGCCTTCGGTGCCCATCTTTTGCTATATGAAGTCTTTCGCCCTGGAAAAAATCAGAAGGAAGCTTTCGGGATGAAGCGCCGCCGTCTCGAGGCGGAACCTTGGCGGAACCAATCTAGGGCTCCCGCGGAGCTGTTCTACCGGGGAAATATCCCTTCGGGAGGGGGAAATCGTCACCATCGTCATCACCATCGATCCTCTCATTGAGAGGGGGTCAATGTCCATCAACATCTTCACCAGCACCATCTCCTCTCAAACCCTAGTTCATCTCTTGTATCCGATCTTTGTCTCAAAGCCTCAGATTGGTACATGTGGGTTGCTAGTAGTGTTGATTACTCCTTGTAGTTGATACTAGTTGGTTTATTCGGTGGAAGATTATATGTTCAGATCCTTAATGCATATTAATACCCCTCTGATTATGAGCATGAATATGATTTGTGAGTAGTTACGTTTGTTCCTGAGGACATGGGAGAAGTCTTGCTATAAGGATTGGGCCACCTTGCTGCACCTTGTTTGCTTTTGCTTCTTGTTACCCATTACAAATTACCTTATCACAAAACTACCCGTTACCGATAATTTCAGTGCTTGCAGAGAATACCTTACTGAAAACCGCTTGTCATTTTCTTCTGCTCCTCGTTGGATTCGAGACTCTTACTTATTGAAAGTACTAAAATAGATCCCCGATACTTGTGGGTCATCAAGACTCGTTTCTAGCACCGGGGAGTGAAGCGCCTTTGGTAAGTGGAAATTGGTAAGGAAAATTTTATATAGTGTGCTAAAATTTACTGTCACTTGTTACTATGGAAAGTAATCCTTTGAGGGGGTTGTTCGGGGTATCTTTACCCCGACCAGTAGAGCAAAGAGTTGCTCCTCAACCTACTGAATCTACTGAAAATGTTTACTTTGAAATTCCTTCGGGTATGATAGAGAAACTGCTAGCTAATCCCTTTACAGGAGATGGAACATTGCATCCCGATTTGCAACTAATCTACGTGGATGAAGTTTGTGGATTATTTAAGCTTGCAGGTATGCCCGAGAATGTTATCAAGAAGAAGGTCTTCCCTTTATCTTTGAAGGGAGAGGCATTGACATGGTTTAGGCTATGTGGTGATATGGGATCATGGAACTACAACCGATTGAAATTGGAATTTCATCAGAAGTTTTATCCTATGCATCAGGTTCATCGTGATCGTAATTATATATATAATTTTTGGCCTCCTGAAGGATAAAGCATCGCTCAAGCTTGGGGGAGGCTTAAGTCAATGTTATATTCGTGCCCCAATCATGAGCTCTCAAGAGAAATTATTATTCAAAATTTTTATGCTCGGCTTTCTCTCTACAATCACTCCATGCTCGATACTTCTTGTACTGGTTCTTTTATGATGAAGACTATTGAATTCGGATGGGATTTATTGGAAAGAATTAAACGCAACTCTGAAGATTGAGATCTCGACAAAGGTAAGGAGTCAGGTATGACACCTAAGTTTGATTGTGTTAAATCTTTTATGGATACCGATGTTTTCCGTGAATTTAGCACTAAATATGGACTTGACTCTGAGATAGTAGCTTCTTTCTGTGAATCATTTACTACTCATGTCGATCTCCCTAAGGAGAAGTGGTTTAAATATCATCCTCCCATTGAAGTAAAGTAGTTGAACCTATTAAAGTTGAAGAAAAGACTATCACTTATAATGTATATCCTATTGTTCCTACCGCTTATACTGAGAAAACACCTTCCCTGTTAAAATAAAGGATCATGCTAAAGCTTCAACTGTGGCTCGTAAGAGTAATACTAGAACACCTACACCCTTGAGCAAATTAAAGTTGAACCTAGTATTGGTATGGTTAAAGATCTCTTGGCCGATAATATCAATGGGCATGTTATTTACTTCTGTGATGAAGCTGCTAGAATTGATAGACCCGATACTAAGAATAAACATAGACCTGTTGTAGGCATGCCTGTTATTTCCGTTAAAATAGGACATCATTGCTATCATGGCTTATGTGATATGGGTGCTAGTGCGAGTGCAATACCTCATTCTTTATACGAAGAAATTATGCATGATATTGCACCTGCTGAGTTAGAAGGTATTGATATTACAATTAAGCTTGCGAATAGAGATACTATTTCACCAGTTGGGATTGTTAGAGATGTTGAAGTCTTGTGTGGGAAAGTTAAAAATCCTGCTGATTTTTTTGTTCTTGGTTCCCCATAAGATGACTTTTGTCCCATTATATTTGGTAGACCCTTCTTGAATACTGTTAATGCTAGGATAGATTGCGAAAAGGATATTGTTACGATTGGGTTAGGGGATATGTCTCATGACTTTAACTTTGCTAAATTTTGTAGACAACCCCAAGATAAAGAATTGCCTAGTAAGGATGAAATTATTGGTCTTGCTTCTATTGCCGTGCCTCCTAATGATCCTTTAGAACAATATTTGCTAGACCATGAAAATGATATGTTTATGAATGAAAGAAGGGAAATAGATGAAGTATTCTTTAAACAGGGACCTATTTTGAAACACAACTTGACCTGTTGAAATCCTAGGGGATCCTCCACCACCCAAGGGTGATCCCGTGTTTGAGCTTAAACCATTACCTGATACTCTTAAATATGCTTATCTTGATGAAAAGAAGATATATCCTGTTATTATTAGTGCTAACCTTCCAGAGCATGAAGAGGAGAAATTGTTGAAAACTCTGAAGAAGCACCATGCTGCTATTGGATATACTCTTGATGACCTTAAGGGCATTAGTCCCACTCTATGCCAACACAAGATAAAATTGGAGAAAGACGCTAAACCGGTTGTTGATCACCAACGATGGTTAAATCCTAAGATGAAAGAAGTGGGAAGAAAAGAAATACCAAAGCTTCTAGAGGCAGGTATAATTTATCCCGTTGCTGATAGTCAGTGGGTAAGTCCTGTCCATTGTGTCCCTAAGAAGGGAGGTATTACTGTTGTTCCTAATGATAAAGATGAATTGATCCCACAAAGAATTGTTACAGGTTATAGGATGGTAATTGATTTCCGCAAATTAAATAAAGCTACTAGAAAAGATCATTACCCTTTACCTTTTATTGGTCAAATGCTAGAAAGATTATCTAAACATACCCATTTTTGCTTTCTAGATGGTTTTTCTGGTTTCTCTCAAATACCTGTGTCAAAAGAGGATCATGATAAGACCACTTTTACTTGCCCTTTCGGTACCTTTGCTTATAGACGTATGCCTTTTGGTATATGTAATGCACCTGCTACCTTTCAAAGATGCATGATGGCTATATTTTCTGATTTTTGTGAAAAGATAGTTGAGGTTTTCATGGATGATTTTTCCGTATATGGAACTTCTTTTGATGATTGCTTGAGCAACCTTGATCGATTTTTGCACAGATGCAAAGAGACTAATTATCAAAGTAACAAACACGAATCATATGAGCGTGATGAAAACTAGCTTGACGATTTTTCCCATGTGTCCTCGGGAGCGTTTTCCTTTATATAAGAGTTTGTCCAGGCTTGTCCTTTGCTACAAAAAGGATTGGGCCACCTTGCTGCACCTTGTTTACTTTCATTGCTTGTTACCCATTACAAATTACCTTATCACAAAACTATATGTTACCGATAATTTCAGTGCTTGCAGAGAATACCTTACGGAAAACCGCTTGTCATTTCCTTCTGCTCCTTGTTGGGTTCGACACTCTTACTTATCGAGAGGACTATGATAGATCCCATATGCTTGTGGGTTATTAGTGGGCTCCAGGCGGGCGCTAGCGGGCGCAGAGTGCCAGTTTCCTCTTTGGTGCAAGGGAGGCAAGCCACAGGCGCAGATCCCGAGGAATCAACCAAAGGTTTCCATTCTGGTGCAACAAGACCAAGACCACCAGGACGTCATAACGGAGGTTATGACCAAGCCCACCGCAGCATCACGACCAGGGGCTTTTCGCAGGTGAGACCACTTTTGTCAGGATAAGTTGTACTACTTGTCCCCTTTCAAATTCGGCAGTTGTGGGATCCATTCCCGCCAACATTTGGGAAGAGGACCAAGGCCACTATAAATAGGACTTAGCCACCACCTTAGAGGGGGATCGGATCACATCAGATCTAGTCCACATCCCACCAGCTCTCATGAGCTCAAGAACACCTCACCTCCTGAGGCTAGTTTACCCACTATACTAGTTCATCCTCAGCCCTTCGAGGCAATCCACCAAAACGCTGGAGTATGTTATTACACCGCAAGGTGTCCCAAACCAGTATAAAACTATTGTGTCCCTTTGTCTATTCGAGCTCGTCGTGCTAGCTTAGGAGGATCACGAGTAGGCAGGCTGGGTAGATTGAGATCTCCGCACACACCCCACATTTTGAACCTTTCAAGGGTTTGTGGAACCCGTAATCTAACATTTGGCGCGCCAGGTAGGGGTGCGTCGGAGGTGTTCTGCCCCGTCCGCCGGATCGTGTTGTCGACTTCAATGGCGGGAGCTTCTCCATCGACTCGACCGACGCGCACCTCCGAAGAAGCACCGGGGTTGCGCTCTTTCACCCTCTCCCTGCGGTAGGTGGAGTGTCCACCCAAGTTCATACCGGAGATGCCGTCACACTACGACGGCGCGCCGGACCTGGTCGCCTTCCTTCATGCGTACGAGGAAGCAGTTTGGGCATGGGCGCACCGCGTGCCTGGTTGCTTAACCTGCCAGGGTCCTCTGTAGCCTCCTTGGAGGTGCTGCGCGGCCTCTTCATTGCACGCTTCGCGGCACTGGCGCCCCCGTCGTCGCAGCTCTCCTAGCACTACAAAAGAGACACATCCGTGACATTTTGGGCTGAACAAAATTTTTTCTGTCATACTTATGACACTTCTATGACGATAATTGTGAGAAAACCCGGTATCATCATAGATGTGGTGGGCTCCTACTTCTATGACAAAAAATCATGACAGAAAATGGGCTTTTCGTCCTGGGCCAGCCGGAGACGCAGCTGCATGATATTCTTTGGGCCGTCCATGACGGAAAAAACCGTGGTAGAAGCGAGGGCGTGGAAAATTTCGGGGAGTTCCCGATTACGGTGGGTGGTCGGGGGCCGAGCGATGCGCGTTTCTCTCGTACACGTACGTGTGTGTGTGCGAGGCGTTGGCTCTAACTAAACCCGAGCGAGGCGTTGGGCTCTACTGAACCCGACCGATTGCACTGCAGGCTACGCGTTACTGAACCCGAGCGATCGATCGATGGCTGTTAACTGAACCCGATCGAGTGATTCCTTCGCTACTGCTGCTAACTGAAGCCGATCGATGCTGCCTCTGGATGAACAGTGAGCGATGCGGGGGGGGGGGAGGGTTTGGATGAACAGTGAGCGGTGGGGGTGGATGAACAGAACCCCGTGGCGGTGCCTCTGGATTAACAGGACCCCGATTGATCGAGCTGGTTGGGGCTGGATGAACAGGACCCCATGGAGGGCTGGATGAAGAGGACGACCCCGTGGAGGGCTGGATGAACAGTAGATGGTGGAGGGGTGCCCGAGGAGGGGTGGTTGAACAAGAGCCCATGGAGGGGTGGTTGAACAGTAGCCGGTGGAGTAGCGCGCGGTGGAGGCTGGATGAACAGGAGCCCGTGGAGGCTGGAGGAGGTCGACGGTAGCCCGTGGAGGCTGGAGGAGGTCGACGGTAGCCCATGGAGGCTGGAGGAAGTCGACGGTGGAGATGAACAGTATCCCGTGGAGTCCCGTTTTGCGGTACGCCACACCCCTCCTAATGAACAGAACCCCCGTTTCAACTGTGGCGCTCCAACACAACCGTTTCGTCCGTTTTGCGGTACGCCACACCCCTCCCGATCAACAGGACCCCTGTTTCGACCATAGGAGGTCCGTTTCCTACGTTTTGCGGTACGCCAGACCCATTCAGATGAACAGGATCCCGTTTTGAACATGGTAGGTCGAACACAAGGCCGTTTCCTCCGTTCTGCGGTACGCCAGGCTTCATTTCCATTGCCTGTTCCGTCCAAGCCCTCCCCATGAACATGACGACGACGTTGTTTCTCCATTCCGACCCAGCCATGTACACAAGCCCTCGCCGTACGTATGCGCGAGTAGGCGTTCGAGACCCCGCCCGTATGTACACATATGTGGCCGTATTTTCTTTCTTGCACACTGGCCGTTGTACGTACTTGTATGCTACGTGCGCGCCTCTACTACGACACATGCGCGCCTCTACATCGACCAGTATATATGTACATACACGTTCGCGACCAGAATGACAACGTGACGTATGCTTCGACCAGGTGGGTTCCGATTGTCAGGCACTTCGTTGCGTGCGAAGATGTAGCTGGTAGGTCCCAACAGTCAGGGGGGCGAATCATTTTTTTGCACGGACGCACTTCCTTGCGTGCAAAGATGTAGCTGGTGGGTCCCAGCAGTCAGGGGGAAATGTTTTTTTTGTGAAATACGGTGGACCGTCCGGTGGGTCCCTGCTGTTAGGTGGAAAAATCATTATTTTCCACATAATAAGGAGGCACTTCCTTGCGGCCGCCGTGGACCCAGCTGTCAGCCTCTCCACGTACAGTACTCTTCCGATGGAAGTCGTTCCTTGACCACGTTGACCACGCCGCGCCGAGAGCACCAGGGCGGTGGACGACGGCGAGGCCTAGGAAGGAAGGGGATGATGCAGAGCCGGGGTAAGACGTGGCAGTGGATGCCCACGCGTAGAGGAGTATGAGGGTTCACTCGTTCGGCTGCGGTGTGAGGCCGTCGTCGCCGCAGAATAACAGGGGGTGTGGGTGAGTGGAGAGATGTCCTGGCCAGCGGCAGGAGTAGTAGGGGGCGGTGAGGCCTCCGCGGCGTCACAGCCGGCCATGGGAGGCAGGAGCAGGCGGCACGACCGGCGCTGCTTTGGGCGGCTGAAGCAAGAAGACAGGTTGAAGAAGCACGATGGCCGTTAGATGGACATCGTACGGTCACTCCAGCTAGAATCGTTCATATTGACTAAGTTGACAAAGCCCTCCGTCTCTGTCAACTTAGTGGGCCCACAAGTCAGCCTCCCACCAAGGTGGGTCCCATCTAGCAGGGTTTTTTTTTCTTAATAAGGAGGCACTTCCGGTGGGTCCGAGCTGACAGCGGGGGGAACATTTTTTTCGCAAAATACAGTGGCCCGTCAGGTGGGTCCCAGCAGTCAGGGGGGAAATGGTTTTTCGCAAAATACGGTGGCCCGTCCAGTGGGTCCCTACTGTCAGGTGGAGGAATCATTATTTTCCGCGTAACAAGGAGGCACTTCCTTGCTGCAGCTGTGGACCCAGCTGTCAGCCTCTCCACGTACAGTATACTTCCGATGGAAGTCGTTCCTTGACCACGTTGACCACGCTGCATTCCATTGCATGCATGCGTCCATGGGCGTGGTGCGTCCCCACTGTCAGCCTCTCACGTACAGTCATCTTCCGATGACTCTCGGTTGTTGACCACGTTGACCACACCGTGCCGAGCGCACCAAGGCCGATGGACGAGGCGAGGCCCCAGACTGGAACGACCCGGAGATGGGGAAGACGGGGTAGTGGAGCCGCAGATGGAGAGGAGTGGGGAACTTGACTGGTTCGGGTGCGTGGCAGCACAGCCGCGGTGCCGCCAATGGGAGACAGGAGCAAGAACAGAGGTTGAAGAAGGAGCACGGCTGTTGGATTAACATCCAATGGTCCAACTGCTAGAATCATTTGTTGATTACGTTCACAAAGCCGTGCGTACACGTTCGCTTAGTAGGCCCACAAGTCAGCCACCAAATCTGACGGGTCCCAGCTGTCAACGGGATGAATAATTTTTTCCGCAAAACAAGGAGGCACTTCCTTCCGTGCGAAGATACAGCCGGTGGGTCCCAGCTGTCAGGTGGAGGAAACATTTTTTCAGCTTAATAAGGAGGAACTTTCCTTGCGTGCGACCATGGACCTCGTGGGTCCGAGCCATCAGGCTCTCCACGTACAGTCCTCTTCCGATGACTCTCGTTTGTTGACCACGCCGCACCGAGCGCAGCGAGGCGGTGGACGACGGCGAGGCCCGGGATGGGAACGACTCGGAGATGGGAAGATGCGGAAGTGACTTCGCAGATTGAGAGGAGGACAAGGGTTATAACTGGTTCTGTTGCGGCGTGGGGCTGCAGTCTATGGATAATAACAGGAGGTGTCGAGGGGTGGAGGGATAGCCTGGCCGGCGGTGGGGTAGCGCTACACAGGGATGCGTGCTAAGCAGATCCGCTAGCCGCTGCAGGCCGGACCAGGCGGTCCCGGCGATGCTGGAGGAAGAAGACGAGAGATTGAAGGTGCATGTCAGCCGTTGGATATAAATCCAATGGCTGTGGATGTCACAATCATTTGTTGACCAAGTTGACAACGCCCTGCGTAGGCTTAGACCTATTGGCCCACATGTCAGCCTGCAAAAATGTGGCATATATTTAACCCATGTTTTCTAGAATGTACAGTCCATTTGCTGGGCTGGGTGAACAAATAATTTTGCGTCAATCAGGCCCATTTATGTTTTCTAAGAAATCCCAGCCCATTTGCACTTCCTTGAAATACACGAATTAGCTGGGCTCGTTATATATATAATGTTATGTTAGATGGAGCAATTAATATCAAAGAATAAACCGGAGAGGCACATTATATATATATATATATATATATATATATATATATATATATATGTATATATAATTAACAAATTAGCGAGTTATTGCTCAGAATAAAAATGAGCGTGTTATTATTAAATTTGTCCTTAAAATCTTCGCAACCTTTTGTACGCAATCACCAGGATTTTCCTTGCCTGTGAGTCAAAAACAACCAGGATTTTCCTTGCCAACTTATGTTAAACATTTACTTTTATAAGTTAATAACACGTGGGATGTTTTTATAATGTATATATAAGTCTCTATAAAATATACCATAATAGTAATAATATAAATATATATAATGTGGTTAGAAGGGAAAACACAAATTGGACACAACATTATTATTCTTATATATAGATAAATAGAACAGAGACCTACGTTTTATTCAAAAAATACATTGGGCTGCCGATCTTTAAGAAAAAGCCCATAGGCCGGTATAGACCTCAAAAAATAAGTTGAAACCCCTATCTCCGTATGTCGTGGGCTACGCATGTTAAAATACAAAACATAGGCCTAGCTGATCCTTGTTCGCCCTCTGGAAAAAAATGATACCAGATCCCCGAGCTAACTGGATTAAAGAGGGGGCCGGCGGCACAACTGAAGAAGCACATCAGGAGCGATTTTTTTCTTCTTTAGTGGATGGCTCTCGATAGCGTTTTTTACTTGCCTCTGCACGATACAACTTGTATTTTTAGCCTCCCAGTCCGTCGTGGTGGACAAGCAGCCCATTTGCTGGGCGGGCCAACCTACAGAAACCAGCACTCGATTTTTCATCTAGCCCCAAAAACAATGCAGTACTATGTTTGTTTTGAGGCTGAAAACATTACGGCAGGGGTTGAGCAGGGGAGAGGGGAAGACAGAGTAATAAAAAGATTAAAAAGAGTTGATGCACCATTGCTACCTAACAAAGTAGGTGCTATTCTTCTCGGGAAGAAGGCGTGCTGTTGACACCCACACGTCACATACCCCACAGTAGGCATACTAACAAATTCACACACAAATACAATAGAAAAGGTAAACATTTGTATCAAACTCAGGTTCACAGGACACGTTCATATTCATAGCCAACATTCACTATCAACAACTCAAAAGATTCATATATACACAAGCTCGGCATATCTATGCATCCAAATGATTGATAGATCACACGACAATATTCAAACATAACTCACAAAAAGATTCAGATATACACATGTTCAGTATGTTTATGCATCCAAATGATTGAGATCACAGCCAATATGATCCATGGACGAACTTTAATTACCTAGGGTACAGACTGGTAAATGGTGTTCAGTCGGAGGTACTTCTTGCTAAAATTAGTTCTTGTATGAGTAAACTTTCGAGTACATAAGAGGTAGCATAGACAATCTGAACTTTGCTTGTAGGTTTATCCTCAAATAGTGGCCTCATGCCGAGCGAGGTTTGAGCAACTTGGCCACTACTTTCATTCAACTAGTTTACTTGCTCATCTTGGTGCTGTAGCTCGCCAAAATTCTACATTGCAAACGAGAAAGGAGGCGGTTGAGAAAATGAACCACCCAGATTTTTTGTGCAGTTCAACTAAAATGGAGCATCCCTGGCATGCAGACTGATTAAGTGCCAGATGAATATACGCGTCAACCAACTTGTCTGGAATCTTTAGACTCCATGCCATACAGTTCACTACCATATCTGCCGATAACCAAAAGGCACAAGTTGGGACCCAAGACTGGATTGTGTTCTTCTGGGCTATGCGCCAAGCAATATTTTTGGCGTTCACTCTCCTAATACTTGGGAGTTTGACAACTGGTTAACGTTGGTTGATACTTGAATGAATATAGCACTTCTTGTCAACATCGATGCTTGTCTGAGTGAACTTTGGAGTACATGGCAGCAGCATAAGTATCTATCCATCTGATCATTTTATGCAGTTCTACTGAAATCACCCAATGCAATGATTTGCCTGCGTGTTCAGGCTCCAAGTTACTCCTTTATAAAATCGGCAAACAGTAGCACAATACCAAATTACCAATACATGACAAGCACAATAATCAGGATAAAGACCAGTACCAACCTATGTGAGGTAGCATATCAATTACTATTTCCTTTGACTGGAAGCCGAGATAAGCGAAGCGACTGATAGCGAAGGAAGAAAGCAAGCTGAGATTAGCGACTGACAGGAAATGACGGAAGCTGTCGAGACAATGAAGCACCCAAAGTTTTTGTGCAGTCCCACCAAAACCGGGCATCCCTGTTGGCACATATATTGAGAGGGTGATATTATTGTAATAGTGGGACTAGTTGATGAAACATACACTAACAAATAGAAGCACCCTCATTATATTAATGGGTAAAGTTAGCAACATAGTAGTCTTTCTTAAAGAGAGGCATTAGTTTATTTAAACAGTGCTAATTAGCTCAACACTCAAAGCATTGCCATTTATCATAGGTTGCAAAACTTTAACATGCAAAGATAAAGGAGTTTCTTATGACAGTAGCACGATACAAATAGAGATGACAGCAAACAAATATGGATGAAGGCCTTAGGCCCGTACCAACCTGAGAAAAAAAGCTTATTTATGTAGTCCCATAAGAGATGATAAAGCACTGATCACTGGAATCACTCAATAGTATATATTTTTGTGCACTTAAAATGTATGGTTGAAATCACTCTTGTTTACCAGTGTTGAGATTATATCGAAAGATTATTAAGAACTTCCAGCAGAGTTAAAGCACTGGCTGGGATATGATACGTCTCCAACGTATCTATAATTTTTGATTGCTCCATGCTACTTTATCTACTGTTTTGGACTATATTGGGCTTTATTTTCCACTTTTATATTACTTTTGGGACTAACCTATTAACCGGAGGCCCAGCCCAGAATTGCTGTTTTTTGCCTATTTCAGTCTTTCGAAGAAACGGAATATCAAACGGAGTCCAAACGGAATGAAACCTTCGGGATCGTGATTTTCCAACCAAACGTGATCCAGGAGACTTGGACCCTACTCCAAACAGTGCCAGAGGCGGTCACGAGGGTGGAGGGCACCCCCTGGGCGCGCCCCCTACCTCGTGGGCCCCCTGACGCTCCACCGACGTACTCCTTCCTCCTATATATACCTACGTATCCCCGAACGATTAGAACAGGAGCCAAAAACCTAATTCCACCGCCGCAACCTTCTGTATCCACGAGATCCCCTCTTGGGGCCTGTTTCGGAGCTCTGCCAGAGGGGGCATCCACCACGGAGGGCTTCTACATCATCACCATAGCCCCTCCGATGAAGTGTGAGTAGTTTACTTCAGACCTTCGGGTCCATAGCTAGTAGCTAGATGGCTTCTTCTCTCTTTTTGGATCTCAATACAATGTTCTCCCCCTCTCTCATGGAGATCTATTCGATGTAATCTTCTTTTTGTGGTGTGTTTGTTGAGACCGATGAATTGTGGGTTTATGATCCAGTATTATCTATGAAAAATATTTGATTCTTCTCTGAATTCTTTTATGTATGATTGAGTTATCTTTGCAAGTCTCTTCGAATTATCCTTTTTGGTTTGGCCAACTAGATTGGTAGTTCTTGCAATGGGAGAAGTGCTTAGCTTTGGGTTCAATCTTGCGGTGTCCTTACTCAGTGACAGAAAGAGTTGCAAGGCATGTATTGTATTGTTGCCATTGAGGATAACAAGATGGGGTTTTTATCATATTGCATGAATTTATCCCTCTACATCATGTCATCTTGCTTAAGGCGTTACTCTGTTTTTAACTTAATACTCTAGATGCATGCTGGCTAGCGGTCGATGAGTGGAGTAATAGTAGTAGATGCAGAATCGTTTCAATCTACTTGTTTTGGACGTGATGCCTATATACATGATCATTGCATAGATATACTCATAACTATGCTCAATTCTGTCAATTGCTCAACAGTAATTTGTTCACCAACCGTAGAATACTTACGCTCTTGAGAGAAGCCACTAGTGAAACCTATGGCCCCCGGGTCTATTCTCATCATATCAATCTATATCACTTTATTTACTTGCTTTGTTTTTACTTTGCCTTTTATTTTTCACTTTGCATCGATCTATCAAAAATACCAAAAACATTATCTCTATCAGATCTCACTCTCGTAAGTGACCGTGAAGGGATTGACAACCCCTAAGCGTTGGTTGCGAGTTGCTATCATTTTGTGTAGGTACGAGGGACTTGTGCGTGGTCTCCTACTGGATTGATACCTTGGTTCTAAAAAACTGAGGGAAATACTTACGCGACTTTGCTGCATCATCCTCTCCTCTTCGGGGAAATCGAACGTAGTGCTCAAGAGGTAGCAAGAAGAATTTCTGGCACCGTTGCCGGGGAGGCTCACGCAAGCAAGTCAACCATACCAAGTACCCATCGCAATCCCTATCTCTCGCATTACATTATTTGCCATTTGCCTCTCGTTTTCCTCTCCCCCACTTCACCCTTGCCGTTTTATTTGCCCTCTCTTTCCCAATCTCCTCCTTTCTTTCCCGTTTGCCTTTTCCCGTTGCCTTTCTATTTACTTGTTTGTGGGATTACTTGTTGCCATGTCGCAAGATAATACCAAATTGTGTGATTTCTCGAATACCAATAATATTTATTTCCTTAGTACTCGGATTGCTCCTCTTAATAATGATGAGTCTTGTGAAATCAATACTGCTTTGCTAAATCTTGTTATGAAATCAATTCATCGGCCTTCCTAGTGAAGATGCCGCTACTCATCTAAACAATTTTGTTGATTTGTGTGATATGCAAAAGAAGAAAGATACGGATAACAATATTGTCAAATTGAAGTTATTTCCGTTCTCACTTAGAGATCGTGCTAAAGTTTGGTTTTCATCTTTGCCTAAAAATAGTATTGATTCTTGGAACAAGTGCAAAGATACTTTTATCTCTAAGTATTTTCCTCCCGCTAAGATTATCACTCTTAGGAATGACATCATGAATTTTAAACAACTTGATCATGAGCATGTTGCCCAATCTTGGGAAAGAATGAAATTAATGCTTCGAAATTGCCCTACTCATGGTTTGAATTTAGGCATGATCATACAAAAAATTTATGCCGGATTGAATTTTGCTTCTAGAGATCTTTTAGATTCGGCCGCGGGAGGCACTTTTATGGAAATTACGTTAGGAGATGCTACAAAATTGCTTGATAATATTATGGATAATTATTCTCAATGGCACACCGAAAGATCTTCTAGTAAAAGAGTGCATGCTATAGAAGAAATTAATGTTTTGAGTGAAAAGATGGATGAACTTATGAAGATGTTTGCTCCTAAAAACACTCCTCTTGATCCCAATGATATGCCTTTATCTACCTTGCTTGAGAATAATAATGAATTTATGGATGTGAATTTTGTTGGTAGGAATAGTTTTGGAAACAACGCTTATAGAGGGAATTTTAATCCTAGGCCTTATCCTAGTAATCCTTCTAATAATTATGGAAATTCCTACAACAACTCTTATGGAAATTTTAATAAGATGCCCTCTGAATTTGAGAGTAGTGTTAAAGAGTTTATGAATTCACAAAAGAATTTTAATGCTTTGCTTGAAGAGAAATTGCTTAAAGTTGATGATTTGGCTAGGAACGTTGATAGAATTTCTCTTGAAATTGATTCTTTAAAGCTTAGATCTATTCCTCCTAAGCATGATATCAATGAGTCTCTCAAAGCCATGAGAATTTCCATTGATGAGTGCAAGGAAAGAACCGCTAGGATGCGTGCTTCCAAAGATGCCTTTATTAAAGCGTGTTCTTCCAATTCCTATGAAAATCAAGATGAAGATCTAAAAGTTATTGATGTGTCCCCCATTAAATCTTTGTTTTGCAATATAAATCTTGATGAATCTGAATATGATCTTCCTTCACCTAGAAGGCGTTCTAAGAATTCGGAGTTTCTAGATCTTGATGATGAAATTGATGAAAGTGGAATTGAAATATATAAAAATCGTGATGTTGCTAAACCACTATTTTGGATCTCAAGGAATTTAATTATGAAAATTGCTCTTTGATTGGTTGTATTTCCTGTTGCAATCCGTGCTAGATTCTCCTCATGCTTATAGTCAAAATAAGGCTTTCACCGAACACATTGTTGATGCTTCGATGCAATCTTATGAAGAAAAACTTGAGTTGAAAGTTTCTATCCCTAGAAAACTCTATGATGAGTGGGAACCTACTATTAAAATTAAAATTAAAGATTTTGAGTTTCATGCTTTGTGTGATTTGGGTGCTAGTGTCTCTACTATTCCCAAAACTTTATGTGATTTGCTAGATTTCCGTGATTTTGATGATTGCTCTCTAAACTTGCATCTTGCGGATTCCACTATTAAAAAACCTATGGGAAGAATTAATGATGTTCTTATTGTTGCAAATAGTAATTATGTGCCCGTAGATTTTATTGTTCTTGATATAGATTGCAATCCTTCATCTCCTATTATTCTTGGTAGACCTTTCCTTAGAACGATTGGTGCAATTATTGATATGAAGGAAGGGAATATTCGATTCCTATTTCCTTTAAAGAAGGGCATGGAACACTTCCCTAGAAAGAAAATAAAATTACCATATGAATCCATCATGAGAGCCACTTATGGATTGCCTACCAAAGATGGCAATACCTAGATCTATCCTTGCTTTTATGCCTAGCTAGGGACGTTAAACGATAGCGCTTGTTGGGAGGCAACCCAATTTTATTTTGTGTTTTTTGTTTTTGCTTCTTTTTAGGAATAAATAATCCATCTACCTTCTGTTTGGATGTTGTTTTATGTTTTAATTAGTGTTTGTGCCAAGTAGAACCTATAGGATAACCTACGATGATAGTTGATTTGATTCTGCTGAAAAACAGAAACTTTGCGCGCACGAATTTAGTTATGATAAATAACAGGAACGTTCTTTTGAGTTGATTCTTTTTGATACTGTTCTATAAACAAATTTTCCAGGACTTCCTATTTTGGTAGAATTTGTAGAGTTCCAGAAGTTTGTGTTAGTTACAGATTGCTACAGATTGTTCTGTTTTTGTCAGATTCTGTTTTTCGTGTGTTGTTTGCTTATTTTGATGAATCTATGGCTAGTAAAATAGTTTATAAACCATAGAGAAGTTGGAATACAGTAGGTTTAACACCAATATAAATAAATAATGAGTTAATTACAGTACCTTGAAGTAGTCTTTTGTTTTCTTTCTCTAACGGAGCTCATGAGATTTCTGTTGAGTTTTGTATTGTGAAGTTTTCAAGTTTTGGGTGAATTCTTTTGATGGAATATGGAACAAGGAGTGGCAAGAGCCTAAGCTTGGGGATGCCCATGGCACCCCCAATATAATCCAAGGACACCAAAAAGTCAAAGCTTGGGGATGCCCCGGAAGGCATCCCCTCTTTCGTCCACTTCCATCGGTAATTTACTTGGAGCTATATTTTTATTCACCAACATGATATGTATTTTGCTTGGAGCGTCTTGTATTATTTGTGTCTTTGCTTGTTAGTCTACCACAATCATCCTTGCTGTGCGCACCTTTTGAGAGAGCCATATATGAATTGGAATTTGTTAGAATACTCTATGTGCTTCACTTATATCTTTTGAGCTTGATAGTTTTGCTCTATGTGCTTCAATTATATCTTTTGAGCGTGATAATTTTTGCTCTAGTGCTTCACTTATATCTTTTGGAGCACGGTGGTGGATTTGTTTTAAAGAAACTATTGATCTCTCATGCTTCACTTAGATTATTTTGAGAGTCGTTAATAGCATGGTAATTTGCTTAATGTTAATATACTTGGTGTTCAAGATATGTGAAACTTTCTTTTGAGTGCGTTGAATACTAAGATAAGTTTGATGCTTGATAATTGTTTTGAGATATGGAGGTGATAATATCAAAGTCGTGCTAGTTGGGTGATTATGAATTTGAGAAATACTTGTGTTGAAGTTTGCAAGTCCCGTAGCATGCACGTATGGTTAAAGTTGTGTAACAAATTTGAAACATGAAGTGTACCTAGCTTGTGCATCCTTATAAGTGGCGGTCGGGGACGAGCGATGGTCTTTTCCTACCAATCTATCCCCCTAGGAGCATGTGCATAGTACTTGATTTTTGATGACTTCTAAATTTTTGCAATAAGTATATGAGTTCTTTTGACTAATGTTGAGTCCATGGATTATACGCACTCTCACCTTTCCGCCTTTGCTAGCCTCTTCGATATCGTGCATTGCCCTTTCTCACCTTGAGAGTTGGTGCAAACTTCACCGGTGCATCCAAACCCCGTGATACAATACGCTCTATCACACATAAATCTCCTTATATCTTCCTCAAAACAGCCACCATACCTACCTATCATGGCATTTCCATAGCCATTCTGAGATATATTGCCATGCAACTTCCACCATCATCATCATGACATACATTACTTTTGTCATATTGCCATTGCATGATCATGTAGTTGACATCGTATTTGTGGCAAAGCCACCATGCATTATTTTCCATACATGTCACTCTTGATTCATTGCACCATCCCGGTACATCGTCGGAGGCATTCATATAGAGTCATATCTTGTTCTAAGTTTCGAGTTGTAATCCTTATGTTGTAATCAATAGAAGTGTGATGATTATCATTATTAGAGCATTGCCCAAATAAAAAAAAGAAAGGCCAAAAGAAAAAAAGAAAGGCCCAAAAAAATATAAAAAGGGTAATGCTACTATCTCTTTTTCCACACTTGTGCTTCAAAGTAGCACCTTGTTCTTCATGTAGTAAGTCTCATATATTGTGCTTCAAAGTAGCACCTTGTTCTTCATATAGTGAGTCTCTTATATTGTGCTTCAAAGTAGCACCTTGTTCCTCATGTAGTAAGTCTCATAAAGTTGTCCTTTTCATACTAGTGGGAATTTTTCAATATATAACTTGGCTTGTTGTCACGCCCAAGATGCGACCCTATCCTAAAGGAACTCGAAGGTCCCACCAAGGATAGAAGCGCATCTTGAAGACGCTTTTGCAAGGTGGATATCATTACATCAGCATTACAAAATAGATGGGGATACATACAAAAGGCATACAATGTCACATGAATACAACATCATCTTACGTAAGAGCACCATCCGACTACGGATGAAACACAAACAAAAACTCAAACAACATCCACCCTGCTAGCCCAGGTTGCCGACCTGGAACCTATCCCCTGATCGAAGAAGAAGCAGAAGAAGAACTCCAAAACAAGCAAACGTCGCTCTCGCGTCATGATCATCGCATAACCTGTACCTGCAACTGTTGTTGTAGTAAACTGTGAGCCACGAGGACTCAGCAATCCCATTACCCATGGGTATCAAGACTAGCAAAGCTTAATGGGAAAGGAAGGGGTAAAGTGGTGAGGTTGCAGCAGCGACTAACCATATATGGTGGCTAACATACGCAAAAGAGAGCGAGAAGAGAGCAAACAGAACGGTCGTCAACTAGTAATGAGCAAGAAGTGATCCTGAGCTCCTACTTACGTCAATCATAACACAGAAATTGTGTTCACTTCCTGGACTCCGCCGAGAAGAGACCATCACGGCTACACATGCGGTTGATGCATTTTAATTCGTATCTGGTGTCATGTTCTCTACAACTGGACGTTAATAAATTCCCATCTGCCACATAACCGCGGGCATGGCTCTCGAAAGTTTATACCCTGCAGGGGTGTCCCAACTTAGCCCATGATAAGCTCTCGCGATCAAAGAAGGATATTCCTTCTCCTAGGAAGACCCGATCAGTCTCGGAATCCCGGTTTACAAGACATTTCGACAATGGTAAAACAAGACCAGCAAAGCCGCCCGATGCGCCGATAATCCCGATAGGAGCTGCACATATCTTGTTCTCAGGGCAACACCGGATGAGACATCCTACGAGTAAAACCAGACCTCGAGTTTCCCCGAGGTGGCCCTGCAGTCTACTCAGTTCGGACCAGCACTTAGAGAAGCACTGGCCCGGGGGGGCTAAAATAAAGATGACCCTCGGGTTGGCCGACCTAAGGGAAGGGTATAGGTGGTGGTGAGGCAAATGGTAAAACCAAGGTTGGGCCTTGCTGGAGGAGTTTTATTCAAAGCGAACTGTCAAGGGGGTCCCATAAATCACCCAACCGCGTAAGGAACGCAAAATCCAGGAACATAACACCGGTATGACGGAAACTAGGGTGGCAAGAGTGGAACAAAACACCCGACATAAGGCCGAGCCTTCCACCCTTTACCAAGTATATAGATGCATTAATTAAATAAGAGATATTGTGATATCCCAACATAATCCTGTCCACCATGGAGCAATCTTCAACTTCACCTGCAACTAACAACGCTATAAGAGGGGCTGAGCAAAGCGGTAACATAGCCAAACAACGGTTTGCTAGGAATGGTGAAAAAGGTTAGAGGCTGACATGGCAAATTGGGAGGCTTGAAGAACAAGTGATAGGTAGCGCAGCATAGAGATAGAACGAAGCAACTAGCATAACAATGATAGTAGTGAGATCCAGGGTGACGGTCATCCAACCTGAAATCCTACTAGGAAGAAGAACGAGTCCATGAAGAAGATGAAGCCACGAAGACGAACCAAGCGTAGACGAACGAATCCTCACGATCGCAATGAAACAGGAACTATCGAGAAGAAGCACACAACATGGTAAACACACCACACATATACATGACATGATGCACAACCAAGCATGATGCATGACAAAGCTACATGAACCTACTCATGGCAAGAGATGATGCAAACAAAAGCAACACATCAAGGCAAGTTTAAAAGAGGCTGGAAACAACATATAACAATTCCGGTAAGTCCTCATATGCAAATTTAGAAATTGGTCCAGAACTGAATAAACCTTATGTTCAAGTTGTTAAACAGCAAGTTAAGATGCACCAAGATGATCTACACGAGATTCTAGTCAAGTTACATATAAAGTTCATTAGATTCGGAGCTACGGCCTAGAAGATATGAGCAAAACAAGTTAAGCATGACATTGATGCTAAATGCAACCAAACATCAAGCAAACACCTCAAAACATGGATGCAACATGATAATATGAAACTACATACAATTCTAAGCAAGTTTCATATAGAGCACACTCAAAATGGAGCAACGGTTCAACACATACACACAAAACAAGTTTAAAGGACAAGCTGTCCAAAGCAGCAACTAGGCATCTAGCAAGCATCAAAACAATATGCTACAGCACCTCAACATAAGTACAAAAGGCATGGGCATGAATTACAGGTAAAGTACGACAAAACATGAACACTGAGCTATCTCCAGAAATCACTAGAACATGCTCAAAAGGTCATGGCAAGTTTGCAAATAATAACAGTTTCAGACTTAACAGAAATAACATCAGGTTGCAATGTTTAGATCTATCAATCAACATGTTACAGGAAGCTATCATGGCAAACAAAGGCATGGTATGAATCTACTGATTGCATAGAACAAAAGTCCCTTACTGACCATGAGCCAAAAAGTCACAGAAGATATGATGGCACCCATGTAAACATGGCAAATGATATGACAGATTCATACATGGCAGGAGCAACAATAAGTAGGCATGTTGGTAAGCTTATACCACTCACCATAGATCAATACATGGCATGGGAAGGCAACCAACAGTAAGAATACATGTTTATGAATCTAAGCATGGCAAGAGCAAGTCCATAGGGTGCATGGATCACTAGCAAAGCTCATGGCAAAACTGAACTTAATGTTAACAGGCTGACAGCAACATTATTTAGCAGGTTTGGAGCAAGATAACAACAAGTTATAGCAGGCTATAAATGTAACCAGGGGCATTAATGGATAAAGCATGACATGTAGTACAAAACATCCTTAGTGAACATCTCCAGATTATGCATGGAATGACTTGTAGCAGCAGGTTAACATAGCAACATAATATAGCAGATTCAGCCTAGCAAAGTAGCAACAGCAAGTACCCTACTTCACGAGCTCGATGCACTCACTACAAGACTCAAAAAAATACATGTATGGCACCACTATGAAGATGGCATGATGTAGTACAAAACACATGTAGAGCTCATGCTCATAGGATGCACACATCAAATGCAACAAAAATGACAAATCACCAAGTTATAACAGTTTCAGCAGATTAACATCATATAGCATTTTTGCAACGATGATTCGGGCATCAAGATGATCTAAGACAAGCATAGCACAATGGAAGAAAATGAATATCATCTCATGGCGAACATTTTTATATATAGCACGCACAAAACAGAGCAGTATGCAACAAGTTATGGCATGCCAAACATGGCACCAGAATGCAGAAATTTAAGGGACTTGGTGAAAAACAACCTCCGGAAAAAGTCAACGGGACGAGGACGTGCGGGACGAGGAGATCCGGGCGTGGGGGAGGCGTTTGGATGGGGGCGCTGGTGGATCTCGTCCACCCTGCAGCAGATTCGGCTCCGGCGAGCTCCGGCGAGGGCGCGGAAGCCGAGGCGGCGGCTGACGATTCCGGCGACGAGCAGGGAGTTCGGGGAGGTCCGGCGGACGGTGGCATTCCTCGGATTCGGACGATGGCGGGCCAGTCCTAGCCGGAGGCGAGGAAGAGGCGGCGGCGTGGCGAGCTTCTCCGGCGAGCGCCGGAGGCTGGCGGCGGAAGGAGAGGCGGCGGCTCAGGGTCGACGCGGGCGGTGCCGGTCGGCATGCGGCGGGGCGGAGAGCCGCGGCTCCGAGCAGGCGTGGGCGGAGCGGGGCGACGGCGCGGAGGTCGCCGGCGGCGAGGTCGGGGCGGAGGCGCACGGGCGAAGGGCGGCTGGGCGCTGTTCCGGCGGCGCTCGGGAGGAGCCGGCGCGGAGCGGGCCAGGCGGCGGCGGGATCCGGGCCCGCACGGGTCCAGGACGGGCTCCACGGGCCGGCGGCGGTGGGAGGAGAGAGAGGGGGCCGGCGGGGCGACGTGGCGGCGTCCTATTGGACGGGGGCGACGGGCGGACATGTCCGTCGGTGGAGGAGAAGGTGTCCGGCGGCACGAGGGGAATTTCTAGGGTTTTCATCCGCGATTTGGAGAGGATTGCACATATTTATAGGTGGAGGGATCTAGGAAACTCCAAATGGAGTGCGGTTTTCGCCCACACGATCGTGATCGAACGACCGAGAGCATGGAGGGGGTTAGGATGGGTTTTTTGGCCACTTTGGAGGGGTGTTGGGCTGCAACACAAAGAGGGCTTTTACGGTACCCCGGTTAACCATTGGAGTATCAAACGGACTCCAAATGACACAAAACTTGACAGGCGGTCTACCGGTGGTGTACCAAGGCCGCTTGGCAAACCTCGGTCCATTCCAAGAACGTTTAACACCTGCTCACAACAGGAGACAAAAGGGGAACGCCGGAGGACATAGGAGTGCCGGATTACAAAACAGACAATAGGGAAAATGCTCGGATGCATGAGACGAACACGTATGCAAAATGAGATGCACATGATGATATGGTAAAATGCAACACGCAAGCAAATGACATGGCAATGACGGCGAATAACTGGCAGACACCTGGCGCAACGAATCCGGGGCGTTACAACACTCCTCCACTAACAAGAGATATCGTACCGAGATCTTAGGACCGAGACGGAAGAGAAAGAGGAAGAGGTGAAGCAAGAACTTCAGAGAAGAAGCAAAGAATCGAGAGCACTCGAGAAGAAGAGAGGAACAACGAGTGACGAGAATCGAAAGCTCATGGAATCAGATAGACTATGAAACCACTCTGGTTAGAACGAGATAAGAAACGAATAAGACTGAAAAAGGATTTAGGCAGCACTCCGGCTGAAACATGGAGGAATAGAACACGAGCTTGAGAGGATGGAATGATACTTGATGAAGACATGACACAAAAACCTCCGGAAAGAATTGAAAGAGTTGAATGAAAAGAACGGAGAAGAAAATGACAACTTGTGCCACGAATGAAATTGAAAGCATCTTTATAAGGAAGGATTGAACGGAGTTGTTGAGAAAATCAACAACGAGAAGAATAAGCTTGTCGTGGACTTATGGATAACATCTCAAAATTATGAGGTAATCGCCGACCACAAGCGAAAAAGATTGAATAGCTCAGAGGAATGAAGAAATGCAAAACTCCACTTCAAAAGAATATGGAGAATTAATTGCACTTCAAGATGCAAGAAGAAAAGATACTAGAACTCCTAGAACAATAATCTTGATGAACTCTTGAAGAATGAATTAAATCATGAAGAACCACCATGACAAACTCCGGTGACAAAAGTATGATGAGACAGAATGAAGGATGAAAGAATAAGATTAAAGCTTGCGGTGACTTAGATGGAGGTTCCGACGAGATGGCCGAGGAAATTAGAACTCCGGAAAAGAAAAGATGAAAACACTTGGAACTAGAATTTATTCATCAAGAACAAACTCCGAAGAAAGGGATTACTCACTTGGATGAAATAAGAATAAGATTTATTGCATGCTTATCCTTCATCAAATTAAATTGATGACAAGCAATGGATTTTGCATACTACTTATTCTTCTTGAAAAAGGATTAAGGGGGAACATAGCACAAAATTTGAGAAAGTCTTTATGAACCACCGGTAGTATTGGAAAGAACGAATAAATTAATATGATAACCAAAGAAAAGAATCTTAAAGAACCACTGTTAGAATTCGGAAAAGACTGCAAAAGAGAATGAATCACCGGGAAGAATTAGAATAAGAAATATCCTTGAGGGGATTTAGATACAAAAGAACAAAGAGATAATGAGCTGATTAAAGAACACTTGAACGAAGCACTGGGATAATTGGATAACGGTAGCTAAAATGTGAGGACGAAGAATTCTTCTGGAATGATGGCCTCCAGTGAAAAGAAATGGAAAAACAACTCCTGACATACTCCGGATGGGTAAGAACAGAATATCTGACGATTGGAATAATTCGAGAGGATAACATGAACTAGAACCACGAATCTTTGAGAGAACGGGCAAGACTCAGAGGAAAAACTCTTCTTCGATCTTCAGATGATGACGGAAAACACCACAAAAACTACTGAGATACTCCTGGAGAATGAAATAGAGGAAAGGTTGAACCAAAGATGAAACGAATTTGAAAGCGATCTTGGAGATGGCATCTGACTGATGAAATTCATTCTTACATCACACTTGAAAAGAATTGAGAATAACCCCGGGGGAATTAGAAGAGTCAGGTAAGATCCTGGGAAAAGACCTGTGGGTTAGGGCCACTGAAGAGAAAAACACCGTTGGAAAGGGATGTTGAACAGATAGATGACGCACCGGAACAATTGAAATATTTGAATGAGGTGACAACCTCGAATTAATTGGAACACAGACGAATCTCTTGAGATGTCTTGAACACTCCGGAAGGATAAACTGGCGAGAGGCGAACGAGCAAGAGGAAACATTAGATCCCAGGAGAAGAATATGGTCAACCTGAAAAACTTGAATTGAGTGCACCGGAAAAAGAAAGGGATGAAGAATGACGAACGAGACGAGAATTCACTGGTTGAAATAATTGAGGGAAGACTGAAGAGGCTCCACATGAATGAAATTGATGCTCGAAAGAGACTCAAGCTCCGGGAAGAAGAGGGTGGGAGGGCGGGAAAAACAAAGGCAACTGGAAGGGGAGAAACCGATGAATAACTTGAAGAGAAAAACACTGGTTTAAATCATTGAAGAAATAAAAGCAAAGACTTCGCACGAGTAGGATGGATACTCGATTACGGACTCGGGATTCGAGAAGAAGAAGGGAGGGCGGGTGGGAAAAACAAGGACAACTTTGGACAGGGAAACAACATCGATCGAAAAGAGCTGAGGATTGATCTCCCAAAGACAAAGAGGTTCGAATCAGCTTGACGAGGAAAGCGCCGGACAAAAGAGGATGGACAACGAACGAAAACTAACCGCGTGATCCTAAAGAAAAATTTGAAGGGGAAGAGGAGTAATTCAAAACACCTACGTCAAGATTCCTCACCAGAGCGACGAAGGGGATAAGGAGTAAAAAGAATTCCTACTCTCCGATATAGCTGGACTCCGAAAACAATTTTTTCTAGACTCGACAGCGGCCAAACTACACGATCAATCAAGGGGCTCCTATGGTCGGTCGAGGCTCTGATACCAACTTGTCACGCCCAAGATGCGACCCTATCCTAAAGGAACTCGAAGGTCCCACCAAGGATAGAAGCGCATCTTGAAGACGCTTTTGCAAGGTGGATATCATTACATCAACATTACAAAATAGATGGGGATACATACAAAAGGCATACAATGTCACATGAATACAACATCATCTTACGTAAGAGCACCATCCGACTACGGATGAAACACAAACAAAAACTAAAACGACATCCACCCTGCTAGCCCAAGCTGTCGACCTGGAACCTATCCCCTGATCAAAGAAGAAGCAGAAGAAGAACTCCAAAACAAGAAAACGTCGTTCTCGCGTCATGATCATCGCATAACTTGTACCTGCAACTGTTGTTGTAGTAAACTGTGAGCCACGAGGACTCAGCAATCCCATTACCATGGGTATCAAGACTAGCAAAGCTTAATGGGAAAGGAAGGGGTAAAGTGGTGAGGTTGCAGCAGCGCCTAAGCATATATGGTGGCTAACATACGCAAAATAGAGCGAGAAGAGAGCAAACGGAACAGTCGTCAACTAGTAATGATCAAGAAGTGATCCTGAGCTCCTACTTACGTCAATCATAACACAGAAACCGTGTTCACTTCCCGGACTCCGCCGAGAAGAGACCATCATGGCTACACACGCGGTTGATGCATTTTAATTCGTATCTGGTGTCAAGTTCTCTGCAACCGGACATTAACAAATTCCCATCTGCCACATAACCGCGGGCACGGCTCTCGAAAGTTTATACCCTGCAGGGGTGTCCCAACTTAGCCCATGATAAGCTCTCGCGATCAACGAAGGATATTCCTTCGCCCAGGAAGACCCGATCGGTCTCGGAATCCCGGTTTACAAGACATTTCGACAATGGTAAAACGAGACCAGCAAAGCCGCCCGATGCGCCGACAATCCCGATAGGAGCTGCACATATCTTGTTCTCAGGGCAGCACCGGATGAGACATCCTACGAGTAAAACAAGACCTCGATTTTCCCCGAGGGGGCCCCGCGGTCTACTCAGTTCGGACCAGCACTTAGAGAAGCACTGGCCTGGGCGGGCTAAAATAAAGATGACCCTCGGGTTGGCCGACCCAAGGGAAGGGTATAGGTGGTGGTGAGGCAAATGGTAAAACCAAGGTTGGGCCTTGCTGGAGGAGTTTTATTCAAAGCGAACTGTCAAGGGGGTCCCATAAATCACCCAACCGCGTAAGGAACACAAAATCCGGGAACATAACACCGGTATGACGGAAACTAGGGCGGCAAGAGTGGAACAAAACACCAGGCATAAGGCCGAGCCTTCCACCCTTTACCAAGTATATAGATGCATTAATTAAATAAGAGATATTGTGATATCCCAACATAATCCTATCCACCATGGAGCAATCTTCAACTTCACCTGCAACTAACAACGCTATAAGAGGGGCTGAGCAAAGCGGTATCATAGCCAAACAACGGTTTGCTAGGAAGGGTGAAAAAGGTTAGAGGCTGACATGGCAAATTGGGAGACTTGAAGAACAAGTGACAGGTAGCACAGCATAGCGATAGAACGAAGCAACTAGCATATCAATGATAGTAGTGAGATCCAGGGTGATGGTCATCTTGCCTGAAATCCCGCTAGGAAGAAGAACGAGTCCATGAAGAAGATGAAGCCACGAAGACGAACCAAGCATAGACGAATGAATCCTCACGATCGCAACGAAACAGGAACTATCGAGAAGAAGCACACAACATGGTAAACACACCACACATATACATGACATGATGCACAACCAAGCATGATGCCTGACAAAGCTACATGAAGCTACTCATGGCAAGAGATGATGCAAATAAGAGCAACACATCAAGGCAAGTTTAAAAGAGGCTGGAAACAACATATAACAATTCTGGTAAGTCCTCATATGCAAATTAAGAAATTGGTCCAGAACTGAATAAACCTTATGTTCAAGTTGTTAAACAGCAAGTTAAGATGCACCAAGATGATCTACACGAGATTCTAGTCAAGTTACATATAAAGTTCATTAGATTCGGAGCTACGGCCTAGAAGATATGAGCAAAACAAGTTAAGCATGGCATTGATGCTAAATACAACCAAACATCAAGCGAACACATCAAAACATGGATGCAACATGATAATATGAAACTACATACAATTCTAAGCAAGTTTCATATAGAGCACACTCAAAACGGAGCAACGGTTCAACACATACACACAAAACAAGTTTAAACGACAAGCTGTCCAAAACAGCAACTAGGCATCTAGCAAGCATCAAAAAAATATGCTACAACACCTCAATATAAGTACAAAAGGAATGGGCATGAAGTACAGGTAAAGCACGACAAAACATGAACACTGAGCTATCTCCAGAAATCACTAGAACATGCTCAAAAGGTCATGGCAAATTTGCAAATAATAACGGTTTCAGACTTAACAGAACTAACATCAGGTTGCAATGTTTAGATCTATCAAACAACATGTTACAGGAAGCTATAGTGCCAAACAAAGGCATGGCATGAATCTACTAATTTCATAGAACAAAAGTCCCTTACTGACCATGAGCCAAAAAGGCACAGAAGATATGATGCCACCCATGTAAACATGGCAAATGATGACAGATTCATACATGACAGGAGCAACAATAAGTAGGCATGTTGCTGAGCTTATACCACTCACCACAGATCAATACATGGCATAGCAAGGCAACCAACAGTAAGAATACATGTTTATGAAGCTAAGCATGGCAAGAGAAAGTTCATAGGGTGCATGGATCACTAGCAAAGCTCATGGCAAAACTGAACTTAATGTTAACACGCTGACAGCAACATTATTTAGCAGGTTTGGAGCAAGATAACAACAAGTTACAGCAGGCTATAAATGTAACAAGGGGAATGAATGGATAGAGCCTGACATGTAGTACAAGACATCCTTAGTGAACATCTCTAGATTATGCATGGAATGACTTGTAGCAGCAGGTTAACATAGCAACATAATATAGCAGACTCAGCCTAGCAAAACAGCAACAACAAGTACCCTGCTTCACGAGCTCGATGCTCTCACTACAATACTCAAACAAAATACATGGATGGCCCCACTGTGAAGATGGCATGATGTAGTACAAAACACATGTAGAGCTCATGCCCATAGGATGCACACATCAAATGCAACAAAAATGACAAATCACCAAGTTATAACAGTTTCAGCAGATTAACATCATATAGCACTTTTGCAACGATGATTCGGGCATCAAGATGATCTCAAACAAGCATGGCACAATATAATAAAATGAAGAGCATCTCATGACGAACATTTTGATATATAGCACGCACAAAATGGAGCAGTATGCAACAAGTTATGGCATGTCAAACATGGCACCCGAATGCAGAAATTTAAGGGATGGTGAAAAACAACCTCCAAAAAAAGTCAACGGGACGAGGACGTGCGGGACGAGGAGATCCGGGCATGGGGGAGGCGTTTGGATGGGAGCGCTGGTGGATCTCGTCCACCCTGTAGCAAATCCGGCTCCGGCGAGGGCGCAGAAGCCGAGGCGGCGGCTGACGACTCCGATGACGAGCAGGGAGGTCGGGGAGGTCCGGCGGACGGTGGGATTCCTCGGATCCGGACGATGGCAGGCCGGTCCTAGCCGGAGGCGAGGAAGAGGCGGCGGGGTGGCGAGCTTCTCCCGCGAGCGCCGGAGGCTGGCGGTGGAAGGAGAGGCGGCGGCTCGGGGTCGACGCGGGCGACGCCGGTCGGCACGCGGCTGGGCGGAGAGCCGCGGCTTCGGCCAAGCGCGGGCGGAGCGGGGCGGCGCGGGGGCGGGGAGGCGGCGTGGAGGTCGCCGGCGGCGAGGTCGGGGCGGAGGCGCACAGGCGAAGGGCGGCGGGGCACTATTCCGGCGGCGCTCGGGAGGAGCCGGTGCGGAGCGGGCCGGGCGGCGGCGGGATCCGGGCCCGCGCGGGTCCAGGACGGGCTCCGCGGGCCGGCGGCGGTGGGAGGAGAGAGAGGGGGCCGGCGGGGCGACGTGGCGGCATCCTATTGGATGGGGGCGACGGGCGGACATGTCCGTCGGTGGAGGAGAAGGTGTCCGGCGGCGCGAGGGGAATTTCTAGGGTTTTCATCCGCGATTTGGAGAGGATTGCACATATTTATAGGTGGAGGGAGCTAGGAGACTCCAAATGGAGTGTGGTTTTCGCCCACATGATCATGATCGAACGACCGAGAGCATGGAGGGTGTTAGGATGGGTTTTTGGGCCACTTTGGAGGGGTGTTGGGCTGCAACACAAAGAGGGCTTTTACGGTACCCCGGTTAACCGTTGGAGTATCAAACGGACTCCAAATGACACGAAACTTGACAGGCGGTCTACAGGTGGTGTACCAAGGCCGCTTGGCAAACCTCGGTCAACTCCGAGAACATTTAACACCTGCTCACAACAGGAGACAAAAGGGGAACGCCGGTGGACATAGGAGTGCCGAATTACAAAACAGACAACGGGGAAAATGCTCGGATGCATGAGACGAACACGTATGAAAAATGAGATGCACATGATGACATGGCAAAATGCAACACGCAAGAAAATGACATGGCAATGACGCCGAATAACTGGCAGACACCTGGCGCACCGAATCCGGGGTGTTACACTTGTATATTCCTACGATGGGCTTCCTCAAATGCCCTAAGTCTTCGTGTGCAAGTGAGTTGGATGCACACCCACTAGTTTTCTTTTGTTGAGCATTTATAGCTCTAGTGCATCCGTTGCATGGCAATCCTTACTCCTCATGTTGACATCAATTTATGGGCATCTCCATAGCCTGTTGATTATCCTCGTTAGTGTGAGACTTTCTCCTTTTTTGTCTTCTCCACACAATCCCCATCATCATATTCTATTCCACCCATAGTGCTATATCCATGGCTCACGCTCATGTATTGCGTGAAGGTTGAAAAAGTTTGAGATTATTTAAGTATGAAACAATTGCTTGGCTTGTCATCGGGGGTATAGAAGTTGGGAACATCTTTGTGTGACGAAAATGAAGCATAGCCTAACTATATGATTTTGTAGGGATGAACTTTCTTTTGCCATGTTATTTTGAGAAGACATGATTACTTTGATTAGTATGCTTGAAGTATTATTATTTTTGTGTCAATATGAACTTTTGTCTTGAATCTTTCAGATCTGAATATTCATGTCACAATTAAGAAGATTTACATTGAAATTATGCCAAAGTATCACTCCGCATCAAAAATTCTTTTTTATCATTTACCTACTCGAGGACGAGCAGGAATTAAGCTTGGGGATGCCTAATACATCTCCAACGTATCTATAATGTTTGATTGCTCCATGTTACTTTATCTACTATTTTGGACTATATTGGGCTTTATTTTCCACTTTTATATTACTTTTGGGACTAACCTATTAACCGGAGGCCCAACCCAGAATTGCTGTTTTTTTTTTGCCTATTTCAGTGTTTCGAAGAAACGGAATATCAAACGGAGTCCAAGCGGAATGAAACCTTCGGGATCGTGATTTTCCAACCGAACGTGATCCAGGAGACTTGGACCCTACTCCAAGCAGTGCCAAAGGCGGTCACGAGGATGGAGGGCGCCCCCCTGGGCGCGCCCCCTATCTCGTGGGCCCCCTGACGCTCCACCGATGTACTCTTTCCTCATATATATACCTACGTATCACCGAACGATCAAAACAGGAGCCAAAAACCTAATTCCACTGCCGCAACCTTCTGTATCCACGAGATCCCATCTTGGGGCCTGTTCCGGAGCTCCGCCGGAGGGGGCATCCACCATGGAGGGCTTCTACATCATTACCGTAGCCCCTCCGATGAAGTGTGAGTAGTTTACTTCAGACCTTTGGGTCCATAGCTAGTAGCTAGATGGCTTCTTCTCTCTTTTTGGATCTCAATACAATGTTCTCCCCCTCTCTTGTGGAGATCTATTCGATGTAATCTTCTTTTTGCGGTGTGTTTGTTGAGACCGATGAATTGTGGGTTTATGATCCAGTATTATCTATGAAAAATATATGATTCTTCTCTGAATTCTTTTATGTATGATTGAGTTATCTTTGCAAGTCTCTTCGAATTATCCTTTTTGGTTTGGCCAACTAGATTGGTAGTTCTTGCAATGGGAGAAGTGCTTAGCTTTGGGTTCAATCTTGCGGTGTCCTTACTCAGTGACAGAAAGAGTTGCAAGGCACGTATTGTATTGTTGCCATCGAGGATAACAAGATGGGGTTTTTATCATATTGCATGAATTTATCCCTCTACATCATGTCATCTTGCTTAAGGCGTTACTCTGTTTTTAACTTAATACTCTAGATGCATGCTGGATAGCGGTCGATGAGTGGAGTAATAGTAGTTGATGCAGAATCGTTTCGATCTACTTGTTTTGGACGTGATGCCTATATACATGATCATTGCCTAGATATACTCATAACTATGCTCAATTCTGTCAATTGCTCAACAGTGATTTGTTCACCCACCGTAGAATACTTATGCTCTTAAGAGAAGCCACTAGTGAAACCTATGGCCCCCGGGTCTAATCTCATCATATCAATCTATATCACTTTATTTACTAGCTTTGTTTTTACTTTTCCTTTTATTTTTCACTTTGCATCTATCTATCAAAAATACCAAAAATATTATCTCTATCAGATCTCACTCTCGTAAGTGATCGTGAAGGGATTGACAACCCCTAAGCATTGGTTGCGAGTTGCTATCGTTTTGTGTAGGTACGAGGGACTTGTGCGTGGTCTCCTACTGGATTGATACCTTGGTTCTCAAAAACTGAGGGAAATACTTACGCTACTTTGCTGCATCATCCTCTCATCTTCGGAGAAATCCAACGCAGTGCTCAAGAGGTAGCAGGATACAGGTCATTGTATTTTCTTGTGTAGTTCCACTAAAATGTATGATTGGCACAACATGATCCCTGTTTGCACAAGTAGGAACAAGGTGAAACCTTCATTAGCTTAGTGAGAAAGACATTAGCATATTACTCAAACAGTAGCATCAAATTCATGATGGACAATACGCAAAACATTGCCTCATTGAACCAATGGCAATAAATGGACATGCAAAACAATACCACTATTATGTCATAACACTAATAATATTCCCTCCCTGCTCCACCACATGATTCACCTCCATAGACAAACATACACACGTACATGATTCAGCATAGGGTCCTACTAAAGATTTGTTTAACTCCGACAGGAAAATTAGGCAGCAATAAATTAGTGGTACTTAAGTACTCCTAATTAATTAAGTGAGACAACAGAAGTGGAAGGGCTCCCTGGAGGATCGTCTCACATGTAAGGTAGTCGTTGCCGGAGCCCTTGAATGGCCTCGACTGAGGCCTCTGGTTTCAGCAAGATCGCCTTGGCACTATTTATTCTTCTTCCTCCTCTTCATGCTTTGTTTCTCTTTCTCCTCAGCAGTTGGTGAAACAAAGTACATGATTGACCTTCTATTTCAGAATTGGTTTTGTCAGTGAGGGAGTACAAGTGTACTAGTAAAAAATAGCATTATTTTCTCATGGCAGTCGGAAAATAGAGATGAACACATGCATTAAATATCATTCTTACCTAAAGGAAGGTTATGGCGCCAATATGGATGATGAGGATTGGAACACAGATCTCCCTTTGTGCAGTTCCACCAAAATGAACCAACTATTCCCTTCTGAGATTCCAGTTAAAAAGCATAAAAGTCACTTCTTTTAAAAAGAGTTTTGTGCAGTGCACCAAAAGGTCACAACAGCAACCAGGTGAATTGGATATCCCTGTTTGCACAAAAATGTACAGAGGAAACAGTCAGAGTCTCAAACAATTATAGGCAAAAACATTTGGCTAAACTTGTCATGGCTTATAATAGTGGCATGGCTTCATTTTTACCAGGGACATTAGATTAAGAACAGTTAAATATTTGGTATAAGGGCATGGGACAGTGGGTGCACCAGCAGTCCAGCACCATGCACGTAAACAGGGGCATAAAGTGGTGATTCATAGTTTGTTGCCCCGAGAAACAAACATCCAAGAAACATATCTGGGTTGGCCCCATTTTTGTTCACTCTAGCCACCTACTCCTATGTGTGGATAGCAAATCTAGTCCTGGTCATGCCACTGTTGTTGGGTAACGTAGCAGAAATTCAAAATTTTCCTACGTGTCACCAAGATCTATCTATGGAGAAACCAGCAACGAGGGGAAGGAGAGTGCATCTGCATACCCTTGTAGATCGCTAAGCGGAAGCGTTCAAGAGAACGGGGTTGAAGGAGTCGTACTCGTCGTAATCCAAATCACCGGAGATCCTAGTGCCTAACGGACGGCACCTCCGCGTTCAACACACGTACAGCCCGGTGACGTCTCCCATGCCTTGATCCAGCAAGGAGAGAGGGAGAGGTTGAGGAAGACTCCATCCAGCAGCAGCACAACGGCGTGGTGGTGGTGGAGGAGCATGGCAATCCTGCAGGGCTTCGCCAAGCACCGCGGGAGAAGAGGAGTACTTGGAAGAGGGGGAGGGCTGCGCCAGAACATGGGTGCGGCTGCCCTCCCACCCCCCACATATATATAGGGGCAAGGGAGAGGGAGGCCGGCCCCCTCAGATCCAATCTGAGGAGGGGGCGGCGGCCAAGGGGGGGAGGAGTGCCTCCCAAGTCAAGTGGAGGCCCTCCCCCCTTAGGGTTTTCCCTCCCCATGCGCATGGGCCTTGGGGGGGCTGGTGCCCCTAGCCCATTAAGGCTAGGGCGCCCCCCTACAGCCCATGATACTGTATTGGACGTGGTGGAACAATTTCTGGACCTCCGGACCCCTCCGGAATCCTCCGGAACCTTCTGGAAGCTTCTCGGTACAATACCGAAAAAACCCGAACTTTTTCCGGAACCCGAACAACAACTTTCCATATATAAATCTTTACCTCCGGACCATTCCGGAACTCCTCGTGACGTCCGGGATCTCATCCGAGTCTCCGAACAACATTCAGTAACCACATACAAACTTCCTTTATAACCCTAGCGTCATCGAACCTTAAGTGTGTAGACCCTACGGGTTCGGGAGACATGTAGACATGACCGAGACGTTCTCCGGTCAATAACCAACAGCGGGATCTGGATACCCATGTTGGCTCCCACATGTTCCACGATGATCTCATCGGATGAACCACGATGTCAAGGATTCAATCGATCACGTATACAATTCCCTTTGTCCAACGGTATTGTACTTGCCCGAGACTCGATCGTCGGTATACCGATACCTTGTTCAATCTCGTTACCGGCAGGTCTCTTTACTCGTTCCGTAACACATCATCCCCTGATCAACCCCTTGGTCACATTGTGCACATTATGATGATGTCCTACCGAGTGGGCCCAGAGATACCTCTCCGTTTACACGGAGTGACAAATCCCAGTCTCGATCCGTGTCAACCCAACAAACACTTTCGGAGATACCTGTAGTGCACCTTTATAGTCACCCAGTTATGTTGTGACGTTTGATACACCCAAAGCACTCCTACGGTATCCGGGAGTTACACGATCTCATGGTCTAAGGAAGAGATACTTGACATTGGAAAAGCTCTAGCAAACGAACTACACGATCTTTGTGCTATGCTTAGGATTGGGTCTTGTCCATCACATCATTCTCCTAATGATGTGATCCCGTTATCAACGACATCCAATGTCCATAGCCAGGAAATCATGACTATCTGTTGATCACAACGAGCTAGTCAACTAGAGGCTCACTAGGGACATATTGTGGTCTATGTATTCACACGTGTATTATGATTTCCAGATAATACAGTTATAGCATGAATAAAAGACAATTATCATGAACAAGGAAATATAATAATACTTTTATTATTGCCTCTAGGGCATATTTCCAACAACTGTGTACAGCGTTACCCCTATATTTCCCTTTTCGACCAAGAGACTGGTTGGATGACCAGTCTGTACTACTTTCAACCCTTTCCTTCATGTTTGTACCAAGTCTGATGTACATACTAAATTCCCCCACCCCCACTTTGTTTCTTATTTGAACCAAGTACTCCCTCCGTCCGGAATTACTTGTCATCAAAATGGATGTGGCTAGAACTAAAATACATCTAGATAGATCCATTTCAATGACAAGTATTTTCGGACGGAGGGAGTACAAGATTCGACTCCATGAAGTAGCTTTACCTCTAACAATAGAAAAAAAATAGGTGACATTGGACCATACGATCAAGAGGGGCTGAGAGGTAGAAAATGATGCACATGCAGCGACGTAGCGAGCTGCGGAAGTAGAGCTAAGGCGGTTTCGAACGAAGATATACCTGAAGGTCGTCGGGATGTGGATAGGTGGGCGGCGGGAGGCCGGATCCGCACACAGGCAACGACGAAGGGATCGGAGGACCTCCCGCGCCGGCGCTCGGCCAGAGATAACGGTGCGGCCGGCAGTGGGTCTCCTCCCTCGCTGTTGACGACGGCCTAAATGCTGCCCCTCCTCCCCTTCACCGGCGGAGGGGGATACGTCCGGATCTGTAACTAGCGGTGAGGATAGAAAGACAGTGTTTTTTGAAGGGAGAAAGACAGTGTTACTACCCCTATCTTGTTTAGATCTGGAGAGGATGAGAGTGTGTGAATAGAGCAACCCTAGCAAGCAAGCGCGGAGGCTCCGACCTATATATACGTAGTGGGGTAGTTTTCCTTTTTCACTCCATAAAAACAATCGTTTAAAATTGTGTACTACATGCCAGGTCGCAGTTTTTTTTAGTTGTTGATTGTTTTTTGAGATAGCTACCTGCTTGTTCCAAGTGGTGTTATGGTGTGCCAGGTCGCACTTTGCATCGTTCAATTCTGGTACTACAAGTCCCCCCATTAAATGAACAACCGCCCCCTCGTAAAAATTGTGAACAAGCCCACGGCTAAAATTAGCAGAAACGTGGGTTGCCCCAACATGCATTATTATTTATATTTTCTACTCCCTCCATTCCTAAATATAAGTCTTTTTTATTAGCCACACCTAAGACAAGAATTTTTTGATTAGCACTGAACCCCACATGTCATAGACACAAAAATTGTGGCAAGATTCCCTTAGGCATGCCAAAGTGTGTCTAACAATTTGAGCAACTCAAGTTAGGCAAGTGTGGCAAGTGTGGGAAAAATAATGTGGCAACATAAGACAAACATAGTCACAATCTAAACAGACCCGTAATTTTTTGTGACATGCATGAAAAATTTGGTTAGTTAAATTTATAGTCAAAATTTGGCAAGGTGCATCAAATCAACACATGCAAGTATCAAAAGGAAAGTCACAGCATGCATGCATGCGTTGTACTCCCTCCATTTACAAATATAAGTCTTTTCAGAGATTGGAACAAGTGACTACATACGAAGCAGAATATGTCTATATACATCTGTATGTTGTAGTTCATTTGAAATGTGTAGAAAGACTTATATCGAGTGCGGTGCTTTGATGTGTCGCGTCAACTCGTACAAGACCGAGAAATTTGATTACTACAACGCCCTCTCCCTCGCGGACTGAGCTCCGGTGCCTTAACTGCACCTGCCTTTGGCTGCATGACAGGAGGGCCAACCACCTGTTGGGCCCACCTGTCATAGACGCAAAGGCAGGAGCAGTAAGTAGAAGCTGTCGCTACACGCTATCCCTCCCGCATGAGGTGGACAAACATGCAGCAGTGGATTCGATACTGTAGAAGTAGGAGTAACATCATTGTTCGTCTTATCGAAGAGGCGAAGAGCCAAGCGCAACCCAAACGTGGCAGTTGCAAACACTCGCGTGGTGCGGTGCCTTGAAGCACGCATATAGTAGCCAGGCTCTTGGATGAGACAAAATTGCTATTTGAGCCCACTATTGTAGTACTAGTACTTGCTACTCCCTCCGTCTAGGTGAGTAAGTCGTTGAATTTGTAGCTAAGCTTCCCTCATTGAATTGTTTAACAATTAAACTCCATCATCCATTGGTTGATACTCATTCTGCATAGGTCCACGTGCTTAGCACCGTTTCCTCCTGGGTTCACCAATGTTTATTTGCTAATTAATAGCATTGCATGCAACGAACTAGCCACTGCAAGTCATTAAAAGCATGCACACCTCTCATCTCTTATTGGTTGATATGTCCAGAAACCAGAAACAAGGTAGAAGTTAATGCACCGCGCCTAAGTATTTTGGGACTATTTGGTTTTCGTAAGATGACTTACACACCTAGACGGAGGGAGTAGTATAGCCTTGTAAACCAGAAAGGAGTATTTGCCGTTCTAGAGATTTCAACAAGTGACTAGACTACACCGTGTGCAGTACTCCCTCCCTTCCGGTTTATAGGGCTCAAATCTCAAATCTCATGAACCAAGGCATTTTGCGATTGGAGGAATGTATCTCATACTTTACAAAACTACCCTAATTAAACTCATGCATTAATTACGTAGTTCTCTCATTTTCCTCCCCTCCTTGGTCGCGGTGCACAATATTGAGCACTCTTATATGACTAGCCGCTCTATCTACATGCGGGACATTTCAAAGCATCTGGGCCCATGTGCCATCCACCAAATCACAATGAGGTGCTACAGTCGAGACTCACCTGTCACCCCGGTGTAGCCGTCATGACCCGTCATATCACAAAACCCACACCTTTACCAGAAGTGGCAAGGTGGCCTCCAAGTTGGACTGGATGAAGCAACCATCATTTCACTGGAATGCTTGTTCAAGCCCTTTCTTCCCTTTCTTGAAGAAAATCTCACTCCAGGCTACTCACTTCTGCCATTTTTCTTCTGTACCAACGAAGGAAAGGTGGGCAAATCAGTTATGCTTCTATATTTTCATTCCAAGAATCTTCTTTTTGCAAAGCACCGACCGATTCTCACATCCTATTCTTTTCCTGTTTTCATTGCGATTGTGGTTTCCTTTCGATTGCTTTTTGTTTGTTAGTTCATTGATGGATCCCGGAGCACTAGGCAAAGAGTTGCCGGCGGACAACCCACTGGAGACAGCGATCTCCAGGAAGACAATGAGTTGACCATGTTGGCGGGCCAACCCATGGAGACGAAGAACTCCAAGAAACAACCACTAGCCAAAGAGTTGACGATGTTGGCAGACGAACTCCTCAAAGAAAGTTGGAAGAACAGCAAGGGCCCCACTATGCCTACCCCAGAAACTCTGATGGCCACCTATGCGAGGCTCAAGGCCGAGTTTGAGGAGATAGTCCCCGTTGAGAAGCAGTATTCTCCTGGCAAGGTGATGGCCCCCATCGAGGACGAGGAGATGGCCCCCGGAGGGATGAGATCCCCCGGTGAGCTGCAAAGGGTAAAAAATAATGGCTTATTACCATAGTTGTGGTTTTTGATTATTTGCAATGTGCTTGCTAATATGTTAGGGTTGTGCAGGTGCCGGTGGACGTCCTTGATGATTCCGATGTCGTGGCCCATCCTGTTGCCATCGCCCCGGAGATCGATTCCGATGCCGCTGTCCATCCTGTGGACATCGCCCGAGAGATCGATTCCGATATCGCGGTCAGTCCTGTGGACATCGCCCCAGAGATTGATTCCCATGCCGCTATCCGTGCTGTGGTCATTGCCCGAGAGATCGATAACAAGAAATAGTTGGTCGCGCTAATCCTTCAGGGTAGTTTGCATTTCCCTGTGTATAATTACCAGAACGATGCGTGTTATCAAACCATCTTGGGGCTAGTGCACTGTCTTGTGTGGGCGGTACTTGCTACTTTTGTTTGATAGTGAATCATGCGAACCCTCTCCGAGTTATGGAAACAGATGTATCCTCACCAGCTTTTGATGTAATATATGTCATGCTTAGATGTAATTTTGAATTGTTTATCATATCAGCAAGGCTTGTTTGATGATTCTTGGTGTTAGTAGGCTAGCTACTGTGCGAGCTATAGTACTTGCAAAACACTCACCGAAGAGAAACGTTGGGGCTGATCTCGTGGTACGCTTATACTTATCCGTCGTCGATCTGAAGGAAATATGCCCTAGAGGCAATAATAAAGTTATTATTTACTTCCTTATTTCATGATAAATGTTTATTATTCATGCTAGAATTGTATTAACCGGAAACATAATACATGTGTGAATACATAGACAAACATAGTGTCACTAGTATGCCTCTACCTGACTAGCTCGTCTTTCAAAGATTATGTTTCCTAGCCATGGACAAAAGAGTTGTCATTTGATTAATGGGATCACATCATTAGGAGAATGATGTGATTGACATGACCCATTCCGTTAGCCTACCACATGATCGTTTAGTATGTTGCTATTGCTTTCTTCATGACTACATGTTCCTGTAACTATGAGATTATGCAACTCCCGTTTACCGGAGGAACACTTTGGGTGCTACCAAACGTCACAACGTAACTGTGTGATTATAAAGTAGTACTACAGGTGTCTCCAAAGGTACATGTTGGGTTAGCGTATTTCGAGATTAGGTTTTGTCACTCCGATTGTCGGAGAGGTATCTCTGGGCCCTCTTGGTAATGCACATCACTATAAGCCTTGCAAGCAATGTAGCTAATGAGTTAGTTACGGAATGATGCATTACGTAATGAGTAAAGAGACTTGCCGGTAACGAGATTGAACTAGGTATTGGGATACCGACGATCGAATCTCGGGCAAGTAACATACCGATGACAAAGGGAACAACGTATGTTGTTATGCGGTTTGACCGATAAAGATCTTCGTAGAATATGTAGGAGCCAATATGAGCATCCAGGTTCCGCTATTGGTTATTGACCGAGAATAGTTCTAGGTCATGTCTACATAGTTCTCGAACCCGTAGGGTCCGCACGCTTAAGGTTTCGATGACAATTTTATTATGAGTTTATGAGTTTTGATGTACCGAAGGAGTTCGGAGTCTCAGATGAGATCGGGGACATGACGAGGAGTCTCGAAATGGTCGAGACGTAAAGATCGATATATTGGACGACTATATTCGGAGTTCGGAAAGGTTCCGAGTGATTCGGGTATTTTTCGGAGTACCGGAGAGTTACGGGAATTCGTATTGGGCCTTAACGGGCCATACAGGAAAGGAGAGAAAGGGCCAAAAGGGTGGCTGCACCCCTCCCCTTGGACTAGTCTGACTTGGACTTGGGAGGGGGGGCGCCCCCTTCCTTCCTTCTCCTTCTCTCTTCCCTTTTCTTCTCTCCTACTCCTACTACATGGAAGGGTTCCTAGTTCTACTAGGAAAGGGGGAATCCTACTCCCGGTGGGAGTAGGACTCCCCTAGGGCGCGCCATAGAGAGGGCCGGCCCTCCCCCTCATCCACTCCTTTATATACGGGTACAGGGGGCACCCCATAGACACACAAGTTGATCTACGGATCGTTCCTTAGCCGTGTGCGGTGCCCCCCTCCACCATATTCCACCTTGGTCATATCGTCGCGGAGTTTAGGCGAAGCCCTACGCCGGTAGAGCATCATCATCGTCACCACGCCGTCGTGCTGACGGAACTCATCCCCGACACTTTGCTGGATCGGAGTTCGGGGATCGTCATCAAGCTGAACGTGTGCTGAACTCGGAGGTGTCGTACGTTCGGTACTTGGATCGGTCGGATCGTGAAGACGTACGACTACATCAACCGCGTTGTCATAACGCTTCTGCTTACGGTCTACGAGGGTACATGGACAACACTCTCCCCTCTCGTTGCTATGCCATCACCATGATCTTGCGTGTGCGTAGGAAAATTTTGAAATTACTACGTTCCCCAACAGTGGCATCCGAGCCAGGTTTTATGCGTAGATGTCATATGCACGAGTAGAACACAAGTGAGTTGTGGGCGATACAAGTCATACTGCTTACCAGCATGTCATACTTTGGTTCGGCGGTATTGTGAGATGAAGCGGCCCGGACCGACATTACGCGTACGCTTACGCGAGACTGGTTTCACCGTTACGAGCACTCGTGATTAAAGGTGGCTGGCGGGTGTCTGTCTCTCTCACTTTAGCTGAATCGAGTGTGGCTACGCCCGGTCCTTGCGAAGGTTAAAACAACACTAACTTGACGAACTATCGTTGTGGTTTTGATGCGTAGGTAAGAACGGTTCTTGCTAAGCCCGTAGCAGCCACGTAAAATTTGCAACATCAAAGTAGAGGACGTCTAACTTGTTTTTGCAGGGCATGTTGGGATGTGATATGGTCAAGACGTGATGCTATATTTTATTGTATGAGATGATCATGTTTTGTAACCGAAGTTATCGGCAACTGGCAGGAGCCATATGGTTGTCGCTTTATTGTATGAAATGCAAACGCCCTGTAATTGCTTTACTTTATCACTAAGCGGTAGCGATAGTCGTAGAAGCAATAGATGGCGTAACGACAACGATGCTACGATGGAGATCAAGGTGTCGCGCCGGTGACGATGGTGATCATGATGGTGCTTTGAAGATGGAGATCACAAGCATAAGATGATGATGGCCATATCATATCACTTATATTGATTGCATGTGATGTTTATCCTTTATGCATCTTATCTTGCTTTGATTGACGGTAGCATTTTAAGATGATCTCTCACTAATTATCAAGAAGTGTTCTCCCTGAGTATGCACCGTTGTGAAAGTTCTTCGTGCTGAGACACCACGTGATGATCGGGTGTGATAGGCTCTACGTTCAAATACAACGGGTGCAAAACAGTTGCACACGCGGAATACTCGGGTTAAACTTGACGAGCCTAGCATATACAGATATGGCCTCGGAACATGGAGACAGAAAGGTCGAACGTGAATCATATAGTAGATATGATCAACATAGTGATGTTCACCATTGAAACTACTCCATCTCACGTGATGATCGGACATGGTTTAGTTGATTTGGATCACGTGATCACTTAGATGACTAGAGAGATGTCTGTCTAAGTGGGAGTTCTTAAGTAATATGATTAATTGAACTTAAATTTATCATGAACTTAGTCCTGGTAGTACTTTGCAAATTATGTTGTAGATCAATAGCTCGCGTTGTTGCTTTCATATGTTTATTTTGATATGTTCCTAGAGAAAACTGTGTTGAAAGATGTTACTAGCAATGATGCGGATTGGATCCGTGATCTGAGGTTTATCCTCATTGCTGCGTAGAAGAATTATGTCCTTAATGCACCGCTAGGTGACAGACCTATTGCAGGAGCAGATCCAGACGTTATGAACGTTTGGCTAGCTTAGTATGATGACTACTTGATAGTTTAGTGCACCATGCTTAACGGCTTAGAATCGGGACTTCAAAGATGTTTTGAACGTCATGGACCATATAAGATGTTCCAAGAATTGAAGTTAATATTTCAAGCAAATACCCGAGTTGAGAGATATGAAGTCTCCAACAAGTTCTATAGCTAAAAGATGGAGGAGAATCGCTCAACTAGTGAGCATGTGCTCAGATTGTCTGGGTACTTCAATCGCTTGAATCAAGTGGGAGTTAATCTTCCAGATAAGATAGTGATTGACAGAATTCTCTAGTCACCATGACTAAGTTACTAGAACTTCGTGATGAACTATAGTATGCAAGGATGACGAAAACGATTCTCGAGCTCTTCGTGATGTTGAAATCGACGAAGGTAGAAATCAAGAAAGAGCATCAAGTGTTAATTGACAAGACCACTAGTTTCAAGAAAAGGGCAAAGGGAAAGAAAGGGAAACTTCAAGTAGAATGGCAAACAAGTTTTCACTCCCGTGAAGAAGACCAAATCTGGACCAAAGCCTGAAACTGAGTGCTTACACTGCAAAGGAAATGGTCACTGGAAGCAGGAATGCCCTGAATATTTGGTGGATAAGAAGGATGGCAAAGTGAACAAGGGTATATTTGATATACAGGTTATTGATGTGTGCCCTACTAGTATTTATAGTAGCCCCTGAGTATTTGATACTTGTTCGGTTGCTAAGATTAGTAACTCGAAACAGAAGTTACAGAATAAACAGAGACTAGTTGAAGGGGAAGTGACGATGATTGTTGGAAGTAGTTCCAAGATTGATATGATCATCATCGCACACTCCCTATATTTTCGAGATTAGTGTTAAACCTAAATAAATGTTATTTGGTGTTTGCATTGAGCATAAATATGATAAGATCATGTTTATTGCGATACGGTTATTCATTTGAAGTTAAATAATAATTGTTATTCTGTTTACATGAATAAGACCTTCGATGGTTATACACCCAATAAAAATAGTTTGTTGGATCTCGATCGTAGTGATACACATATTCATAATATTGATGCCAAAAGATGCAAAGTTAATAATGATAGTGCAACTTATTTATGGCACTGCCGTTTGGGTCATATTGGTGTAAAGCGCATGAAGAAACTCCATAAAGATGGATTTTCGGAATCACTTGGTTATGAATCATTTGATGCTTGCGAACCGTGCCGTTTGGGCAAGATGACTAAAACTCCGTTCTCCGGAACAATGGAACAAGCTACTGACTTATTGGAAATAATACATACCGATGTATGCGATCCAATGAGTGTTGATGCTCGTGGCAAGTATCGTTATTTTCTGACCTTCACAAGATGATTTGAGCAGATATAGGTATATCTACTTGATGAAACATAAGTCTGAAATAGTTGAAAGGTTCAAAGTATTTCAGAGTGAAGTGGAAAATCATCGTAACAAGAAAATAAAATTTCTACGATCTGATCGCGGAGACGAATATTTGAGTTACGAGTTTGGTCTTCAATTAAAACAATGTGGAATAGTTTCACATCTCACGCCACCTGGAACACCACAACGTTATGGTATGTCTGAATGTCGTAACCGCACTTTATTGGATATGGTGCAATCTATGATGTTTCTTATTGATTTACCATTATTGTTTTGGGGTTATGCATTAGAGACAGCTGCATTCACGTTAAAAGGGCACCATCTAAATCCATTGAGACGACACCATATGAACTGTGGTTTAGCAAGAAACCCAAGTTGTCGTTTCTTAAAGTTTGGGGCTGCGATGCTTATGTGAAAAAGTTTCATCCTGATAAGCTCAAACCCAAATCGGAGAAGTGCGTCTTCATAGAATACCCAAAGGAAATTGTTGGGTACACCTTCTATCACAGACCCGAAGGCAAAACATTCGTTGCTAAGAATGGATCCTTTCTAGAGAAGGAGTTTCTCTCGAAAGAAGTGAGTGGGAGGAAAGTAGAACTTGATAAGGTAATTTGTACCTTCTCCCGAATTGGAAAGTATTTCATCACAGAAATCAGTTCTAGTGATTCCTACACCAATTAGTGAGGAGGCTAATGATAATGATCATGAAGCTTCAGATCAAGTTACTACCGAACTTTGTAGATCTTCCAAATTAAGATGCGCACCAGAGTGGTACGATAATCCTATTCTGGAAATCATGTTACTAGACCATGATGAATCTACGAACTATGAGGAAGCGATGATGAGCCCAGATTCCGCGAAATGGCTTGAGGCCATAAAATCTGAGATATGATCCATGTATGAGAACAAAGTATGGACTTTGATTGACTTGCTCGATGATCAGGAAGCCATGTTAAATAAATGGATCTTCAAGAGGAAGACGGACGCTGATAGTAGTGTTACTATCTATAAAGCTAGACTTGTCGAAAAAGGTTTTTGACAAAGTTCAAGGTGTTGAATACAATGAGATTTTCTCACTTGTATCGATGCTTAAAAGTCTGTCCGAATCATGTTAGCAATTGCCACATTTTATGAAATTTGGCAAATGGATGTCAAAACTACATTCCTTAATGGATTTATTAAAGAAGAGTTGTATATGATACAACCAGAAGGTTTTGTCAATCCTAAAGGTGCTAACAAAGTGTGCATGCTCCAGCGATCCATCTATGGACTGGTGTAAGCATCTCAGAGTTGAAATATACACTTTGATAAGTTGATCAAAGCATATAGTTTTGTACAGACTTACGGTGAAGCCTGTATTTACAAGAAAGTGAGTGGGAGCACTACAGCATTTCTGATAAGTATATGTGAATGACATATTGTTGATCAGAAATAATGTAGAATTATTCTGCAAAGCATAAAGGAGTGTTTGAAAGGAGTTCTTTAAAAGAAAGACCTCAGTAAAGCTACTTACATATTGAGCATCAAGATCTATTGAGATAGATCAAGACACTTGATAAGATTTTTAATGAGTACATACCTTGACAAGATTTTGAAGTAGTTCAAAATGGAACAGTCAAAGAAAGAGTTCTTGCCTGTATTGCAAAGGTGTGAAATCGAGTAAGACTCAAATCCTGACCACGGCAGAAAATAGAAAAGAGAATGAAAGTCATTCCCTATGCCTCAGTCATAGGTTCTACAAAGTATGCTATGCTGTGAACCAGACCTATTGTATACCTTGCTCTGAGTTTGACAAAGGAATACAATTTTGATCTAAGAGTAGATCACTGGACAGTGGTGAAGAATATCCTTAGTGAGAACTAAGGAGATGTTTCTCGATTATGGAGGTGATAAAAGAGCCCGTCGTAAAAAGTTACAACGATGCAAGCTTTTACACATCCAAGTCTCAATCTGGATACATATTGAAAGTGGGAGCAATTAGCTAGAGTAGCTCCGTGCAGAGCATTGTAGACATAGAATATTTGAAAAATACATACGGCTCTGAATGTGACAGACCCGTTGACTAAGCTTCTCTCACGAGCAAAACATGATCACACCTTAGTACTCTTTGGGTGTTAATCACATAAGCGATGTGAACTAGATTATTGACTCTAGTAAACCCTTTGGGTGTTGGTCACATGACGATGTGAACTATGGGTGTTAATCATATACAGATATGAATATTGAAGTTAAATCACATGGAAATGTTAACTAGATTATTGACTCTAGTGCAAGTGGGAGACTGAAGGAAATATGCCCTAGAGGCAATAATAAAGTTATTATTTATTTCCTTATTTCATGATAAATGTTTATTATTCATGCTAGAATTGTATTAACCGGAAACATAATACATGTGTGAATACATAGACAAACATAGTGTCACTAGTATGCCTCTACCTGACTAGCTCGTCTTTCAAAGATGGTTATGTTTCCTAGCCATGGACAAAAGAGTTGTCATTTGATTAACGGGATCACATCATTAGGAGAATGATGTGATTGACATGACCCATTCCGTTAGCCTAGCACATGATCGTTTAGTATGTTGCTATTGCTTTCTTCATGACTTATACATGTTCCTGTAACTATGAGATTATGCAACTCCCGTTTACCGGAGGAACACTTTGGGTGCTACCAAACGTCACAACGTAACTGGGTGATTATAAAGGAGTACTACAGGTGTCTCCAAAGGTACATGTTGGGTTAGCGTAGTTCGAGATTAGGTTTTGTCACTCCGATTGTCGGAGAGGTATCTCTGGGCCCTCTCGGTAATGCACATCACTATAAGCCTTGCAAGCAATGTAGCTAATGAGTTAGTTACGGAATGATGCATTACGTAACGAGTAAAGAGACTTGCCGGTAACGAGATTGAACTAGGTATTGGGATACCGACGATCGAATCTCGGGCAAGTAACATACCGATGACAAAGGGAACAACATATGTTGTTATGCGGTTTGACCGATAAAGATCTTCGTAGAATATGTAGGAGCCAATATGAGCATCCAGCTTCCGCTATTGGTTATTGACCGAGAATAGTTCTAGGTCATGTCTACATAGTTCTCGAACCCGTAGGGTCCGCACGCTTAAGGTTTCGATGACAGTTTTATTATGAGTTTATGAGTTTAGATGTACCGAAGGAGTTCGGAGTCTCGGATGAGATCGGGGACATGACGAGGAGTCCCGAAATGGTCGAGACGTAAAGATCGATATATTGGACGACTATATTCGGAGTTCGGAAAGGTTCCGAGTGATTCGGGTATTTTTTGGAGTACCGGAGAGTTACGGGAATTCGTATTGGGCCTTAATGGGCCATACAGGAAAGGAGAGAAAGGGCCAAAAGGGTGGCCGCACCCCTCCCCTTGGACTAGTCCGAATTGGACTAGGGAGGGGGGCGCCCCCTTCCTTCCTTCTCCTTCTCTCTTGCCTTTCCTTCTCACCTACTCCTACTACATGGAAGGGTTCCTAGTTCTACTAGGAAAGGGGGAATCCTACTCCCGGTGGGAGTAGGACTCCCCTAGGGCGCGCCATAGAGAGGGCCGGCCCTCCCCCTCCTCCACTCCTTTATATACGGGGGCAGGGGGCACCCCATAGACACACAAGTTGATCTACGGATCGTTCCTTAGCCGTGTGCGGTGCCCCCCTCCACCATATTCCACCTTGGTCATATCGTCGCGGAGTTTAGGCGAAGCCCTGCGCCGGTAGAGCATCATTATCGTCACCACGCCGTCGTGCTGACGGAACTCATCCCTGACACTTTGCTGGATTGGAGTCCGGGGATCGTCATCGAGCTGAACGTGTGCTGAACTCAGAGGTGTCGTACGTTCGGTACTTGGATCGGTCGGATCGTGAAGACGTACGACTACATCAACCGCGTTGTCATAAAGCTTCCGCTTACGGTCTACGAGGGTACGTGGACAACACTCTCCCCTCTCGTTGCTATGCCATTACCATGATCTTGCGTGTGCGTAGGAAAATTTTGAAATTACTACGTTCCCCAACACGATCGACCAATAGCCCTGGCTCCTAAAATTGTCGGCTTAGCGATTGATCCAACAATAGTCGACACGGATACATTCAGGCCTCATTTGGTTCATAGGGTAGGAAAACCGTAGCAAAAGTACAGATATGTACAACACAAAATCATAGTAGTGCAGAGACGTACTCCCTCCATTCCAAAATAGATGACCTAGGCGGGCTAGTTTGGCCTAGTGGGTTTCAGTGATATGACGTGGTACAGTGCCGTCCAGTCTTTGCGTGTGGTAGCAATATTGCAGGTACATTAAGTTTTCTTGAAGAAGCAGAATTCAACGAAGTCATGATGGTTCCTTCGTCCGAACAACTTACAGTGGGAAAGGTTGGGCCTGCGATACGACTGGGGTAGACCAGGATAATTTTGTGCTTGGCAGGTGGACCAGGATGGTCGACGTCCCACATGTCGGTGAATGAAAGTATTCTTTCCGATATAGAGGACGAGCAACGAGTATTCATTGTTTATTTTTGATGAAAGCTATTGTCTCCACTGTTACGATGGAGGAGTGTGAAACACGGCAGCCCAGTGAACTTGGCATGTGCACCACTCCCTCCTTCCTCATGTAATGCTACCATACTGTTGACTATAAGGTTGGCTATAAGGTTACAACTTTTTCTCACTTTCTCTCTATCTATTTCTTCTCAAGTGTTTTTTACCTTTATTTTATAGACACAATTGTTTTTTATGCCTTTTTTTAGAATTATTTTTTATTCCTAGGAGCACGTGTAGAGACGGGCTCTTGCAGAGCCCACTCCTTGACTGTCAATGCCTCTCTCTCCTCCACATAAGCGGGCTTAGGGCTTGTACAATGGGAGATGCTTAGAAAAATAAACCAGGCTTCTATTAAGCACCAGTGCCTATTTTACAGGATAGACGCTTAGTTAAGCGTCTATCCTATACAAGTAAGCACTAGTGCTTAAGAGAAGCCTGGTTTATTTCTCTAAGCATCTTCCCTAAGCATCTCCCATTGTACAAGGCCTTATAGCCCAGTTTTTTAGTACTTGCTATGCAGGCATGCGGCGGGTAGCTGGCATCTTGAGGGGCCAGGGCGGTCAGAGCGGGCTCCGGAAGCGGTCCGGACTCTAGCATGGCCCACCTTACATTATCACCATATATTTCTTGGAGTCCGTGCGCTGCGGGCGGGCGATCTCTTCTCCCTCCCCCGTTTCTCTCTTCTCAGCCGACGCCCGCTGAGCGATTAGATTTCGGCTATGACGGTTTATTCAATTACAGTCCCACATGTCAGTGAAATTGCAAGACAACGCGTGTCCCCTCTGGTGAGCGGTGTGCGAGCCGGACTATTGGGGGTGCGACGCGTACGAGTCGTAAGTGTGCCGCCTTTTCCTTTAGAACTTGTGAAGCGTAACATTTTCACGCGATCAATCGATAGAAATCCAGAACAAAATGACAAGGGCGGTCCTTTCCTGCTCGTTAGGCTGGCTAGTTCGAGTGATATGATGTGCTACAGTGCCGTCCACTTGCTCCATTTTTATGTAAGCAAGAGTTTACACTCTTACGTGGGAGGTTTGCGAAACACCGCGGATCTGATTTTGATCGAGGGATAACTGTTCCCTGACAAATAATGGAGGACTGTTAGCGATTATAGCATGATAGTTAGGGCATCTACAGCGCTGGCCCACAAATTTACGACCGGCATCTGTCCGAGGACCCTGATGGATGCCATCCGATGCTGCCCGCATATCTTTCGACAACTATATGAACTAACCGGACGAAATACTTGCAAACAAAGCAAATTTCAAATTAACCAGATGAAATTCATTACATTTCGAAAACTTTTCCTACAAACTGGATGAAATTCATTACATATTTCGCACAAACCGTACTAAAACCTACTGTAAACCTAATCTAAACGATCGCCGGTGCCCGACCACCATGTCCGGCCATGAACCCAAGAAAGCCGGCCATTGCCTTTGCCTCCTCCTCATCCGCCTCGATAACCTCCTCCTCCGGAGCACAAGGTTCTAAAGATTTCTGCCTCCACATCGCCGTCAAGCGGCTTACCGACCGCCGATGTTTACCCCACCAAGCTTGGCATCGACTGAGTGGAGTAGCGGTGGCCTTCCTGGGACCAGAGCGGCGGAGACCTACCATGTACTACTCTTCCTCGCTGCCAGTCGTGCCCGGGCACGCGCGCCGGCTTCATGGTCGTGGCGGCGGAGGGCGGTCAGGGGGGTGCCGGCGATCTCCTTCGTTTGCTCCTGCGATAGTACGTCGAAGAGAGCTTTGGAGCGCGCCCGGAGCGGAGCCGCCGATGTCCCCCGTCTGCTCCTATGACAGTATGTCCAAGAGAGCTTCGGAGAGCCAGGAGGCCACTGTTGGAGTGGTGCCGACAGAAGGAAGGGACCGAAGGAGAATAAGTGTGGGTATTTGGCTATGGCTGGGAGCTGGGGCTCAAGTTAATATAGCGGGCGAATGGCAATGAGCCGCGGCATACGGATGGACAACTGGCGCTGGAGTAGGTTCGTCGAGCGTGAATGCAGACGCTGCTTCAGTGACTTAACTGAAGATGCGTTGGGTTACTAACATGTGGGCGCAACGGGCATCTGGCCCACATGTCAGTGACACACCAATTGCACCTGCAGTTAAGTCTAGTGAATGCGGCATTGACGTTCTGGAGAGACGGTGACCGTTTCAGGCGGGAAGCGCGCGCTAGCGATGGAAGGGGTTTCGGTGTGCAGTGGCACTAAGATCGGTCACTCACGATAGTACATACTCCGTACCATACTACCATAGTACCCTCTCTAGCTAGGCTATTTTATAGATTGTCGTTGTGATGGACGATATACATGAGCAAGGCGCTCCGAGTATGACCGTTGGTGTTGAGCCAGGTGAATACATGCTCGGTGTTCGCGTAGGCCTCCATCAAATGTCTAAACAGTAATGTCAGGCACCGCCGGGGCGCGCAGGTGATGGGCTCGCCATTTGCGTTGCGCCATGAGCAGGACTTTGATTTAGAGGGCGACGTGCATGCATTAGCATGCTTTGATAGCGTGAGCGTGAGTGTCTGACGCAAAGTATTTCATTTTCATTTGGCTGACGAGGGTGCATTGCAGCGAGGAGTCCGTGGTTTGATTCCCCACATACGCATAATTTTGGTTTTTACAGTATTTCTTTCTCCATTGACAGGTAGGCCCGCATTGATAGATAAAGAACACGAGCTGATGAGGCGCATGCAGACTGTTTGACTGGTCAACCAGACAAATACGGAGCTATAAGCTGAGCCAGTGATCGTATAATCATCATATCTCGTATACAATGATCAAAGTGAGCTATCAAGACAAGTTTGATGACCGCCAATGCATTTTACTCGGTAATAAATGACCAGGATTGAAGGGGAATCCAAATTTCCTTTGTCTTCTGTCCTTGAGCTCTTGACAAACCAATGCACTATAAGGTTGTCCGGCCACTCCACCCCAGAGCTCTCACCAAGCATTGTTCATGCCACCGCGCCGCACACTAACCGGTAAGGCAGCGATGTCATCCCGCCGCGCCAAGTTCCTCGCCACCCATGACCGCACACAAAATGGTAGGGAAGCGATGGCATCCCGCCGTGCCGAGTTCATCGCCGCTCGCGACCTCACAACTATGTGGGAGGAATTTGAAGATGCCAAGGCCGAATGGGCGGTAGAGCAAGAGGCGGCCAAAGCCGCACAGAGGGAGCGCAAAAGTCAGAAAGCACTCAAGAAAAGAGAGGCCCGCCGCCGCAAGAAAGAAAAGGACGCACGTGCTGCTGCGGAGAGGTCGGCGGAGATCCAAGCACAGTGGGGTGTCGCCGACAAAACCGGGAAGGAGAACGACGACGTCTGGCCAGCATGTGAGAAGTAGTAGTACTAGTAGTTAGTGTGTGTGTCTGTGTCTGAGTACGAGCTTGTACCAGTACTACTAGTTACTACTCTAGTTTTTAGAGCAAATTACCAGTACATTAGCCTAGACTAAATGGAAAAATTCCTATCCTATGCATCAAATGGCATCTCTTTCTCTATAGAAACTGAGATGCATGTCATCTCACTTCCTACGATTTTCATATTCCTATAAAATTCCCATCCTATGAACGAAAGGAGGCCTCTGTTGGAGTAACTATTGTAGCTAGCAATATTGCTGGTACAATAGTTTTCGTCAACAAGTGGAATTCAACGAAGTCATGATGGTTCCTTCGTCCGAGCAACTTCAAAGTGGGAAGTGGGCCTGTGATTTGACGGCTCATTAGTCATTGTTACTACGGCGCGACGACCGGGGTGACTCTCCCTTGGAGTTTTGCGTGCATGGCAAGTGGACCAGGATGGTCGACGTCCCACATGTTGGCGAACGGAAGTATTCTTTCCGATATCGAGGAGCAAGGAAACCACGTGGTATAGTATCACAGCTGATTGGTTCTCAAAAAAATAGTATCACTGCTGATTTACAATTATTTTTTATTTCTAATGAATGCTAGCATTTCAACTCTTACGACGAAGAGTGCCAAACATGGCACGTGCTGCATGTCCCACATGTTAGCGAAAGGAGTGGGACATGAACAACGTGGTAGAGCCCAGCGTAAAAAAACAGCGTGGTAGAGCGTCTCCACTTCTTCCACTTCTGGGTCGGAGACCACACGCAGTAGAACTTAGTGGTATGAACGATACAAAGTGCGACCTGGAGAGAAAGACACGTCTAGTTGGAAGGTCTCGGGGCATACACGTAAACAAATATAAAATTTAATATGTGCATCCAACTAATATAGTAGTAGTATAGTACTTACGCACGTACTCCATAACATTACCGTACGTAGTAAGAGACAAATGCCACCCAAGAGTTCCCTTCTCGACCTACTTTTGGGTGTTTGGTAGAGTGTATGGAGGGTGCATGAGTCCACACTAGTATAGCACAAATACACTAGAAGCATGCATGAAGAGAGCATGCATGAAGAGGGGTGTTGAGTTGAGCATGCATGAAGAGGGAACAACTATGCTGAGACGAGAACGCAACCAAACACACCCTATATGCCACGCATGTTCATACCATTTGTGCCTTTCTACTTCACTTACTACGCTACATTACTCAGGTTTGTACGTCCACTCCTAGGTACATGTCCGTCTCATAGTTCCATTCCCACATGTTCTTCATATAGATGGAACGATCCTTGCATAACACGTGCACCTTGATGCTAGATGTCTTGCGTGTTGGTAAAAGGATGAACAAAGCTCACGTAAAAAAATAGAGTGGAAGAACATAGATTCCCGACGACGGAGAAGGAGCAAGGAACCTCGTGGTGGAGGGTCTGCACTCATAATATTTAATATTATTCAGCGATATAAAATCAACCAATCATCTCCACAGTGGACTGGAAGAGTACGAAACACGGTAGCCCAGTGTAGTTACATCATACTAGTACATGGCTAACCCACACTATCACCATATTTCTTGGCTTCCGTGCGACACCTATCTCTAGTAATCCAGCAACATGTATCGCTTCTCCCTCCTCGTCTCTATCAAAGTGCGGCGGGCTGGTGTTTTTGCCGTCTATTGAAGTCGGTTAACTCATCACATGTTAGCGACATGCCAAGAGCATTCTAAAAAAAAGTCCTTTCACGTTCCGTTTTCAAAAAGAAAAAAATCCTTTCACGTACGAATTTGACTGTATGCTTTGAGCAACTTGCATGTCCTATATTGCTCCTGTATGATACTCTAACTTAGCTAGAGGTTAGACTAACTCATGACTAACCCTGAACTAACTGTAGCCAAAGAGGTGTTTGGGTGACAGGGTTAGATTGACAATAAATGCACTTGATGAAGAGAGAAAAGTGATTTTTCAGTGGTCCCAATGAGAACTATCTCTAGTTAGCACCTCTTGGGTGCGATAGTTTTTTTGGTGGGTTCGGTGCAACTTGCTCCAATTTAAACCCTCATGCTTGGATACTTTAGGGCTATTTGAGCCCCAACTAGCTCAAACTAACTCTAACCCATGGATCCAAACAGGGCCTATGGCCAGTCTCGACGCGGAGTAGTCTCGTGCACCGGGAAGCGGCCCTCTCTCGGCCATCGCGCCACTTCAAAGCCGGCGCCAGTGAGAGATCGCCTCCGCTCTGGTCGGGCATTAATGCTGCACTGCCGCTCTAGGGCGACGCTGACCGTTTCAACCGGGAAGCGCGCGCTGGCAAGGGAGTATAGGTTTTGAACCATTTCAGGTGTAGTACTGGTAGTTTGCAAAACTACTCAATTATTGCACTCAGTTTCCTAAGAAATTGTGGTAAAAAACGTTACTCCATAGCCCGCTTCCCTTCTCCTTCCTCTTCCACCGCCCGTGCACATCCGCGGGAAGCAATCGGTCAACCTTTATATAGGAGTGCTAGCACAAAAAGATGCATGCATGACCACTAGAATTTCCATATTAAAGCGCCGCTCCGGAGGGAGTATGGCGTATGTTGTTACCTTCGGCCGGGCCATGGCTACCGGGCGACAGCGACCAGATAAGAGGTGGCGGGAGGGGAATGAATGCAGCTACTGTTTGGGTTTGCCTTCCAGCTTAAATAAATGCGTAGCATCACATGTACCCACGGGTGCACAAATTGTAACATACATGTCTGCTTAAGTGGGCGTCACGTAACTGGTGTGTGTGTGTGAGAGATTCTGAGAGACAGAGTGCGTGTGTGCGACTCTACTCTTCGGACATGTACTCAACCTTTTGCATCGGGATATAAGTATAATGGTATTTACATTAGCTAGTGATTTACGTGGCCATGTTAACGTGGTTGTGTCAAAAAATGTCACTTCCTGCTCATGATTTGCGTTATATAATTACAAGAAATATGCTCGTGCATTGCACAGAACATCAATATGCATTTTTTTTACAAAACACCTGTTGTGATTGACCCATGCAGGAGTAATCCCATGTGTAAAAACTAATGATATCTCGAGAATTTTATCGAAAAACTGGTATCTCGAGAATGTCATCGAAAAAATGAAAGATGAGAGATAAGGCAAGGAGGAGTGGAGCATGGTGGTGACTGGTGGTCGGAATGGGCGGAGGCATAGGGATGGACGGCGTCGACAGGCGGCAGCGGCCACCATGCTAGATTGTTTCAGAGACTTCCTTTTTTAATTGCTGAGCAATGAGGTTGTGGGAGATAAGGATGTGGAGAGAGGTGCGGGTATCTTTTGTAAAATTATCATAGTTTGCTTTCTATCTGTCAAATATGGATCATATGGTCTGTATTACAAGATGGTAGGCACACCATCATTGCCAACTCATTTTTTGTAAGGGTACAGATGATAAGTTTGCTGACTACTAAAGTAAAGTGGAATTTGTCCATGTTATGCAAGTAAATTAAGGTGATTGTTTATCATACGGGTAAGGTTGGATGAAGGGTGGTAGGAACAAATGCTCCGCCCAGAGCATGTGTGTGTGAGATGGAGTCTTAGTGTGTGTGTGTGCGGTGTGTGTGTGTGTGTGTGTGAGAGAGAGAGAGAGAAAGAGAGAGAGAGATGGAGTCTTAGTGTGTGTGTGTGTGTGTGTGAGAGAGAGAGAGAGAGATGGAGTCTTAGTGTGTGTGGGGGGTGGGTGGGTGTGTGTGCGTGCGTGTGTGCGTGTGTGTGAGAGAGAGAGAGAGATGGACTCTTAGTGTGCGTGTGTGTGTGGGGGGGTGTGCGTGTGCGTGTGTGTGTGTGTGTGTTTCTATGTGTGTGTGTGTGTGTGTGTGTGTTGCGGGGTCCTCGATGGCAGATGTAATTTAAGTGTGCATGGCTTCATCATAGAGAGGTGATGTGTATGGCAGAGGCCACCAACGATGGGGTGCGAGAGAGAAAATGCCCGTAGAGAGGGAAGAGAAGGTGTGTGCGCGTGAGAGGAGTCGACATCGAGAGAACGTGTTTGTTCGAGAGACACCAAGGAAGACTACTATATATCGATGGTGCATGTAGGCGGGAATTAAACAAAGGGATGGTCTTATTGGTTCCGGGGATATAGGGGAAGAGTGAGAGGCTGGGGGTGCTAGAAGGAGATTGTTAAGTGTGAGTGTGTGTTTTACCCATCCAGGCGAAAGTTATGTGCACACAAGAGGAGAACGATTCGATGTGGCGTTAGGATTGAGGGTAATTAACTATGTATGGAGACATAGAGACCTTGAGCGTGCATGTGTGAGAGGTATACATGTATACGTGGGATGTGTGTGTGCGCGCACGCATGATCGAGATAAAAGAAAGAAGACATAAGTCATAAGATCAACGACATGGGAGAGACGGATCGGTATGACAATATGCATGCATGTGAGAATGCAGGGAAGAAGGCCCGACAATTGAGCATGTGTTTTTGTCCTTAAGAGATAGTGGCATCGGCTGGAGCATGCATCTATGGCGAGCAGAGGGAATGAGGCACAACGATTGTGCAAAAGAGGTCAACCTATAAATGCATTTGTATGGAGAGACATATATATTGTGGTGATAGGAAGCAAGACTCCGTGCGAGAAAGAAATGTTGACGGAGAAACTACAGATAGATACAGAGATGGAGATGCTAGCTAGAGGGACATCCGCTAGTTTGGGTGTTGGAGATGACTGACGGGTGGTTCAGAGGGTGAAGTTATATATGTGTGTGAGAGGGTACTTGACTGCATGTAGAGAGAAACATATGTAGTGTGCGTGATAGGAATCAAGAGTGAGGGCGAGAAACAAGGTTGATGGAGAAACAGATAAATAGAAAGATAAAGATGCTAGCTAGTGTGCGTTAGAGATAGGAGTCGAGTGGATCAGAAGGCCGAGTTATGTGTGTGGGTGTGAGAGAGATAGAGAGAGGGTGCATGTGAGTCACATACAAACAGATATCAGAGAGAAATGAGATCCCGAGAGACGGAGTTTCGTGTCTGCGATAGAGAAAGATATTTCACAACGAAAGTGATAGCTAGAGAGACATATGAGGGAACTCAAGATATCTCTGGGGAGAGAGAGTGTGTGTGACCGACATACAAGAGAACAATGGAGAAATATGAGACCCTAGGAGACAGAGTTTGTGTTTGTGTGTGAGAAAGAGATATTTAAGAGGAAGAGTCGTAGGTTCTCATATCTAAGGAGCGAAAGACATCTCTGTACGAGGGGTGTGCGAGTGGCACACATGGGAATAGTAGAGAGAAATGAGACCCCGGGAGACAAAGTTTTGTGTTTGTGTGAGAGAAAGAGATTCCACATGGAGAATCATAGTTAGAGACACATAGCAGGGAGCGAGATATACTTAGAGAGAGATAGAGTGATGAAGGTCGAGGGAGAGAGTACCGTCAGTGTGTTACGAAGATAAAAGATCATTGTCGACATACAGGTAGCACGAGAGATACCTGAGAGACAATGAACGCGTATAGGTCCAGAGAGATAGTCCTATATAAGCATGAGTGACAACTATATGAGACGAATATCTGTATTAAAGGGGATTCAAATATTTAAAATGGAGATCACAACATCGATAATATCATAACGCAAATTGGTGTATCAAACATGCATATTCATTTGAATTTGGGCACACGTGTAATGTTATATAGTTTATCAATATTGGTGATCCATAGATTCTTTAATTACAAACAATGCATGGTTTATATGCAATTATTGTCTAAATGGGATTACACTATATCTTTCGTGTGTGAAACACATTATACATGTTTGAGAAGTAAAAAAAACCGCATGAAACACACATTAATTGGAGACAGTTAGCGAGGAATGCATACACTGGATTTCAACATAAAGTGGTTTCAAATATTTGAAAATCCAAATTGATGGATACAACCTTATGAATCTGAGATCATGCCATTTGTAAACCATATTTATGTATAAATGGTGTTGTGCTTTTGAAAGTATATATGAAAAAATGATGTATATAGAATTTAATTCCAATTGAAAATGGATCCCGCCCGAAAAAAATAGAATACAAACGGGATTCCAATTGACTTGGCATGGTAAACGTGCACTCTGCAAAATTTGAATGAAGCGGGGAAAGTCGTAGTAACCAGCCGAAACAAAAATCTACGAGATGGAAATTACTACTGCCTATCCCCGCCACGCAAAGCCTATCTGCTGGATGTCTATAGGTTTCGATAGGGGTAGGTTTGTAATTTCACCCAAACGTGACGTAACCGCCTCTCACCCGGATTCATACACGGTGGGCGCCAAAACACAGTCTGTCCTTAGCCGAAATCGATTCCCTCCCCGATTCATATTCATACACGGTGGGTGCCAAAAAACTCTCGTCGGCAAATATTCGGTGTATGCGAGATCACAGTCCTATCCCCAACCGACTAATATTGCTGTGATGTAGTAGAAATTTGAAACGGGGGCTAAGTTTGTAAATTTCCTCGCATTTGAGATAAGCGTGCCCTGAATACATGGTTCCCCCTTCCTCTCTACCACCCTTTTCCCCATTCGTACTCCGTGGGCACCAAAACACCCTCTCCACCCCACCCTCCTCCATTCGCCGCCGTCCACCACCCCATCCACCGCCGTCCTCCTCCACCATGCCGGAGCTGATACCCCGACCCCGCCGTCCATTACAAGAGATCAACCTCTCTCATCCACGGCTTCGGACTAGGATCCTTGCATCCCGTCCTCTCGCTTCATCCCCATCGTCGTCCACCTTGTCGACGCCGCTCCTACGACTGTCTCGTCCACCACGCCCTGCCGCCATCGTCTACCCTCCTAGATTTGCTTCCACGCTGCCGACATCCATTGCTACCGCAGCACGTCAAATTCTCAGCAGATGCATACACGGCGCCGCACCAGAGGCGGTACTCTTTCGTATCTGCGCAACTTATTTACCACAGCAAGAAAATAGATCACCACTGCTTTACAATAATTTCTTGTCTTGGTTGCGAAGTTTCCTTTGTTTGGTTTGCACCTTCAGATCCGCCTTGGCACGCTCAACACTATACTCCCAATGCATATGGTTTTCCCCTTTTATATTCCACACTAGTTAAATCATAGTAGACTAAATTTCAAAATTGGGTCAGTCATTATTTCAGAGCTCGCCGGAGTTCGCCGGTGCAAGTGAAGGGGCTCGGGTGGTTGTGGGGCCTTGCCGAACGAAGAAAACTCGATGCGGGTGGGGGTTGGGGCGGGGGTGGGGGTGGGGGTGGCGGAGGAACACAGGCGATGGGGGCCGATGGTCCGGCCGGCGGCCCGTGCGGTGTTCTGTATGGGAAGAATCAGAGACGAGGAAGAAGAAGAATTAGGAGACGTAGGATCTTCATCCAACCACCTGAAATGGTCGAGAGACAGCTGGGATTTGCATTCTTAATGCGCTCTGGTTCATCATGTGTGGCCACTGCGCAACCAACATTTTATTATCCAAAATTTGCTTGCTCTTCTTTACCATGTTCCTCTTCCGTTCTTCTTGTACTCTCTCTGTTCCTAAATACAAGTCTTTTATAGATTCCACCATGGACTACATATGGAGCAAAATGAGTGAATCTACACTCTAAAATGTATCTGGATACATCTGTATGTGATCCATAGTGGAAATCTCTACCAAGACTTATATTTTGGAACAGAGGGAGTATGATAGTAGTACAGTATGTTCCTTGTACTGAAGATGAGCAGGGACATTTGCAGTATAGAGGTCTATACGGTCGGTTGTGATGGACACTTTGAGCCTCTTTGATTCGTAGGATTTTGTAAACATAGGAATAGGATTTGTAGTGGCCTGCCCACTTGAAACCTATAAGAATAGCAAGGAAATGCGGGGAGCTGTGTCGCCTTTGAGAGTTACAGTGATATTAACAGTACCGCACCTTCACTTGAAGAGAGCTGGTATCCGAAGCCTTTCTAGCCATACCGGCAATACTAGCACATATATTCCAGCAAGTTCCACTTTGCTGATTTTACTCTAATGCTTAAGGTTTTCCTGTTATATCTACACTATGATCTGTGTAGCTGCTTTGTGTTGCACTAGCAGCAGTCCACTCTTGAAGCTAAACACTGCAAAGACTTACAAAATTGGCACCAAGGCATTGAGTGCCATTCTGGATGCAATGAAACTCATACGCTCCCCACCTGTTGACTCTTGTTCAGAATATGATCCTAATAACTCTTGTTCAAAATTGCCACATATAGAGAGACAACATGGAATTGCATTTCTTTGGGTGCTGTGATTCTTCATGAGTGGGCAATCAACATTGTATGCAATGAAGCGGAACCTCAAGAATATGCTTCCTCTTCTATTCTTTAACATGTTCCTCTTTGTTTATTCTGTATTTAGTACGTACAATATGTTCCTTGTCAGGAAGGGGCGCAGGGACATCTGCAGTCAACAGCTGATAGAGCTGGCCTGTACGTGATCAATAGGCTTTCTATTACTAGAGGCAATACAACACCGTATTTTCAAGCCAGTTCCACTTTCCCGATTTATATATCATGGTTATGGTGTACCCCTGTTATGTACACTATGATCTGCCTAGTTGTTGTGTGCTCTTGTTATCATGGTTTGGCAATAAACTCTCTATACAGTATATTATGAACCTATCATATGCCAACTATCCTGACTTCTGGAGCCTATTTTTTGTCTACTTGTGCCAGATTATATAAATGCATGCACCATATTACAACACACATGAGCTCTCTCATCAGAATCCAGTGATAGCACACAAGTGTTTATAGGGGCGCCCCTATATTAGAATATCATCTACATTACAAAGATAATCTCACAACTATTTATGTTTTAATGGTTCTCAGATATTATATGCAATTACAGTGAATATCATAATCCGCGCATCGGAAGAATATTGTGGAACACTGTGATGACTTACAAAATTGGCACCAAGGCATTGAGTGCCATTCTGGATGCAATGAAACTCATACGCTCCCCACCTATTGATTATTGTTCAGAATATGATCCTAATGACTATTCTAACCTCGAGGAGTCAAAGGCAGAAGGCCTGTCCTGTTCACCCATCAAGGTGACTGTTCTAATTTCGCAAGGTTTTATTGATTGCGTATCTTGCATATGTTATCTTGCATTTCTTCTACTTTGTTGTACCGCCATCTGCTTAGTTTACTCATCATATATGTCGAGATGCCATGCCCATCCATTATCAATACACATTCTATCTATCATCATGCCATGTTTTTCCAGTCAAATGTTGTTCTTGTGTATCAGACATCAAAAAGGAAGACGGTGATTCCCGAACCTGAAGGAGCACTAGCAAAGTCCTTGAAAAACGTGGTGGTGCTAGAGAAATCAGACTTCACCCCACTTATATTGGTTGTACAACCAGTGACACAAAACGTAGGACCGACTCCAGCAGACTGTACCCATACTTCACTGGCCACACCACTAGCCCCACCACACAGGACCTTCACTCCAGCAAAAGGTATACCGATTTCATTTGCCATAGCACCAGCCGTACCACAGAAAAATCCCACTCCAGCAAAAAGTACAACAAGTCCACCGGCGGAAGACCTATCCCAACTGCAGAGATGGCCAATTCCTGCAGATTGGAACCCCATTCCATTTATTCCCAGTTTAAAAGACAATGCTTTCAATGTTGTTAGGGACTACGTGCATATATTCCCATCATGGGAGGATTATAGTGAAGACAAACACCATTTTCACATCTTCCTGTCCAACTTACGTGTAAGTGCTTTTATTCATGGTTATTATTTTCCTGTTTTCTGCTAATTGAACACATCAATGATTTACATTACATTGTTGTAACTAGGCGAGGGTCAATCTGGATAGTCATGACGAGTAAAGCTTGCTTGTGCTTTTCAAGGAAGCATTGCAGCAGTATCGGTGTTACCTGAGGGAATCACACTTTGATGGCAAGTCTATAAACGAATTTCCGGTGAAGTCTCCTGTGCTAAATTTAGAAGACATTGAATGGAAAAACCTTGTTATGCACTGGTCTCGTTCCTAGGATGAGGTACTGTCTATGAAATCACATGACAATTTGAACTTCTACTTTTCCGCATGTGCCTTACGGATCTTTTTTGCAGGAAATCTGCTCGAAGAAGAATTCTGGTTTGAAAACGACAGGATATCGCAAATATGCTACCCGCTGCTTTGCTCCTATTAGTACTTGTTGTCCTGTATCACTGTACTTGCATACATACCTAGTTCATTATGTGACAGCAGTATGCATGATAGCTTGCTTATCAATTGTTCGCTCCAAATTATCTGATCTGTATGAATGGTTACATTAGTGTAGAATATATCCAATGCCAATTTATTTTTTTAGCTCTGCATTGTTCTTGTAAGTACATGTTGTCCTTTATCAGCGTACTTATATTGACCGGTAGTTGTTCATGTACCATCACTCTGCAGCTTATTTTCCTTTGCCCTCCATTTTCTACACATCAGATCTATATTTACTCTTACCATAAGGTTGGTTGCTACTGTAGAAGTTTAGCTGTGCATTGCTCTTGGCTGTGCCTTTTTCCTGTATCGCTGCACATACATTTATAGCTACTTGGTTATGTAGCATCACTCTTCATCTTATCTTAAATATTCTCCTTTTTTCGTATATTATCACATCTATATTTACTCTTAACAAAATGCAGAATAAAGGCAATGCTTATGAAGAAGATTCTGTGGTAAACTTCTTGAATTCCCCCCCCCCCCCAACAGCATGGACAAGGGCTTTATAGATCCTGTCTTCACCAATAATGTAAGTTTGTCCTTCTCAAGCCTTCAAACTTTGTTGTGTATATTTGGTTAGGCATGACTGCAACAGCTGTTTATTTTTGGTGTTTGCATCAAGTTGCATGTTTAAAGTTTATTATGTAGTTCATAAACAAAAGTTTGTCCTTCTCAATTTAAGTTTTCAGTTTTACAACCAAGTTCCTTCTTCATACCATGTAAATTAAACTCGACAGAACAAGTGATGTTCTTTTGCACTGCATGTATGCTTCTGTTCTTCATCCGTAATCCAGTGGTGTGGTGAACCTACCCACTATAGCACAATGTCATATTCTGCAATGTCTTAGCTATGAACAATGTCATATCATTCTACTATTATTTAAACAGTCTCTTTATTTGCCAATCTGAAATGGGATAAATTGATAGCACACTAACCATTGATACTTATGAGTTCTTGATTTGTAATCCAGTGGTGTCGTGAAGCTGCCAACTCCTTCGCAATGTCATTTCCTGCCATGTCTTGACCTAAACAATACCATATTGTGTTAATGCAATTTTAAACTATGTCACTTTATTCGTCAGTAAGAAATGTGATGAATTATCAGCACTGATACTTTTCTATGCAAAACCTGTCATCTGTCTGCTTGTTTATCTTTCAGAGTGAGGAAGATATAAGTGTTGAACAAGCGCAGTCTCATCAGCTTGCTCAGCTGCTTGCGCTGCAGCTCCCCAGCAGCGCTAACCTTTCTTGAACTCTATTGAAGTGCTATCGGTTTTGTATATTATGTTTCGGCGTGTTTATTTGCACTGGTGGCGATCTTTGATGCCAAGTGTATGTAATCTGTTGTCTGCTTGTGCTTTATTATCATAGTGGCGAACTTTGATGCCCAGTGGATGTAATATGCCCTAATTTCTTTATCGGTCTAGGTTTTTTTCTTATTCACGATGCTGCAGTTATTTACTGTATATATATATATCCTGTCTTCGCAGTAAACCGACCAAACCGTAAAATTGCAGTACATAATCGAGCCATCATGCAATCACGATGTATGACCCGCATCATGGGCCCCGTCATCTTGGTCCGTTAAAAGGCCAATAGTAAACTGGCGAACTAGTAGATTCGGGCCTTTAATAGGCCGAGTAACCCCCGGCCCTCTTTTCGCAAGAAAACTCAATGGGCTTTTAGGAGGCTGAGAAGTAGGTTGGGCCTAAAACATGCCGAACAGCTCACGGGCCGGCAGCAGCCCGAAATGGACCCCGGTCCATGATTGTGCGAATCAAATCACGGGCTTTTAACAAGCCAAAATTGTCTCGGTCCGTGTTTGGCCCAATCAGATATCGTCTGCGAGCAGGCCGGATGCAAACCAGACCGTAGTTAAGCCCAACTATATGACGGGCTTTTAACAGGATGAAATTAATATAGGGCCCAAATGTTAAACGGGCCCTTAACAGGACGAAACTAATATCAGGCCGAATAACTAAATGGGACTTTAGCAAGTGGGCCCAAAAGCATAGCGTCCAGTTAAAGGGCCAAATCTGATATGGGACATAATTTAGCCCAAAGCCTCTTCAAGGGCCGGACCTGATCTGGGCCATAATTTGGCCCTGAATGTCATAGGCTTTTAATGAGCCGGATCTCATATGGGCCATTATTAGGCCCGGAACATGGCAGGCCATTAATGGGCCGGATCAAATATGGGACGGCATTTGGCCCAAAACATGGCAGCCAGTTAATGGGCCGGCCTACTAGGGTCCTCAAAATCTTGTGGGCCCATAGCTGGGCTGGCCCATTAATGTCGGTGAAACCTCGTGGGCCTTTAGCTGGGCCGGCCCATTATGATCCGCAGGAATCTTGTGGGCCTTTACACGGGCTGGCCCATTATGGCACACAAAAATCTTGTGGGCCTTTACCTGGGCCGGCCCATTATGGCCCGCAAAATCTTGTGGGCCTTTAGCTGGGCCAGCCCATTATGGTCCACAAAATCTCGTGGGCCTTTAGCTGGGCCGGCCCATTATGGTCCGCAAAATCTTGTGGGCCTTTAGTTGGGCCTACCCATTTAAACTTGATGGGCTGGTCCACGTGTCAACATATCATAGGCGTGTCTCGCCCATTGGATGAGTGATACCTGTGCCAACGCGGAGCTGACACGTGTCTCCTCCAGCCAATGATGATTTTACACATGGAAAATCCCCATTGGTCGGGGCTGTTAACGGGTTATCGGATCCAAAACCTGACCCGATAGCTTAACGGCGTTCCATTACGGTGGATGCCACGTGAAGCACTTATGTGATGCGCGATTTATCATCATGGAAGTGGACACTTCCATGATGATAATTTTGGTAATGTCATGGAACACTTCTACGACAACACAGGTATGACTATCTTGATTCTGTCATAAAATCGTCATGGATGTACATGCGTGACAAAAAACGCGACCTACTGTGACAAACACGTATCATCACGGAAGTGTTTTTTTTGTAGTGTAGGTGGCTCGCAGGCACCACCCTCCTACCGCCACATCAAGAAGTTCTACCGGCAAGTATGTGCTGCCCAGGCAGGCTCGGGGGCTCCCCCGGGCTGGGCGGCGCCTAAGCCTGACCTCACCTTTGGCCCCGAGGATCATCTAGCCACCACGACAGGAGCAGGCGCGCTCCCGATGCTTTGCACCCCCACCATCTGCAACGTGGTGGTCACAAAGACCCTCACCGACGGTGGAGCTGGTCTCAACATGCTCTCCGCGGAGATGTTCGGCCTGCTGCACGTGCCCCCCGGCCAGCTCCGCCCCACCAAGCCCTTCTCCGGGGTCAGCGATGGCTCCACCAGCCCCCTGGGGCAGATCCGCCTTTCCGTCACCTTTGGGACCCGCGACAGCTACTGCACCGAGCTCATCGACTTTGACATCGCTCGGATCGACCTGCCATACAACGCTATCCTGGGGTACCCGGCCGTGGCCAAGTTCATGGCGGTGACTCACCCATCTTACAGCCTCATGAAGATGCCTGGCAGCAACGGTGTCCTCACGGTGGCAGGGGACACCAAAGACGCGGTGCAGGCCCTCAAGCTCGCCTTCAGGTCAGTGGCATCCGCGTTGCCTGGTGACAAAGGGGGTCCTGGGGCCCCGGGAGCGGTGCTGGCCAAGAAGAAGCAGTTGTTCTCCCAATACCAAACCGAGACAAAGCAACTGCTAGTCAGTGGGGAGGGAACGACCAGCGCCACCTTCACCATAGGAGCTGGCCTCCCTCAGGACCAAGAGAAAGTGTAGGTCGACTTCTTGCACGCCAACAAGGATGTATTCGCTTGGGAGCCTAATGACCTGGCTTGGGTCCCGAGGGGAATAATCGAGAAGCACCTAAAGGTATGACCAAACGTGTGGCCGGTGAAGCAGAAGGCTCATTGTCAGTCCACCGACAAGCAAGCCTTTATCGTCCAAGAAACCCGCAAGATGCAAGACGCGGGGGGTCATCAGGGAAGTATGATACCCGAAGTGGCTGGCAAACCCATTGTCATCCCCAAGAAAGGAGGGAAGGAGCGCATGTGTGTCGACTTCGCCAACCTCAACAAGGCCTGCCCTCAAGATCCCTTTCTGCTTCCTCGCATTGACCAGATCGGGGACTCCACCACCGAGTGTGACCTGTTGTGCTTCTTGGACGCCTTCTCAGGCTACCACCAGATCAAGATGGTCGTGCAAGATGTGGAGAAGACGGTGTTCCTGGCCCCCTGTGAGGTGTATTGCTACACCTGCATGCCCTTCGGGCTGCGTAATGCTGGGGCACCTTCCAGTGGCTGATGCATATCGCCCCGGGCACGCAGCTCGGGAGAAACGCAGAGGCCTATGTTGATGACATAGTAGTGAAGTCTCAGGAGGCTAGGACCCTGATAGCAGATCTGGAGGAGACGTTTGCCGGCTTGCTTAAGGTGGATCTTTGGCTCAATCCCGAGAAGTGTGTATTCGGGGTTCCCTCTGGCAAGCTACTGGGCTTCCTGGTGTCACATAGAGGCATCGAGGCCAATCCGGAGAAGGTCAAAGCAATAGAAGACATGAGCCCCCCGCAGACCCTAAAGGAGATGCAAAAGCTGTCGGGCTGCGTAACGTCACTTGGGCACTTCATCTCCAAGCTGGGGGAGTGCACCCTCCCATTCTTCAAGCTGATGAAAAGGAAGGAGCCGTTCGAGTGGACCCGGAGGCAGGCGCAACCTTGCAATACCTCAAGAGATACCTGACCAGCCCACCAGTGATGGTGGCGCCGCGCCTTCTTGAGCCCTTGGTGCTCTATTTGGCAGCCACCCCTCACTCAGCCATTGCCGCCCTGGTGGCGTGATGTCTACTATGCAACCTTCTTCTTGTAGACGTTGTTGGGCCTCCAAGTGCAGAGGTCTGTAGGACAGTAGCAAATTTCCCTCAAGTGGATGACCTAAGGTTTATCAGTCCATAGGAGGCATAGAATGAAGATGGTCTCTCTCAAACAACCCTGCAACCAAATAACAAAGAGTCTCTTGTGTCACCAACACACCCAATACAATGGTAAATTGTATAATTGCACTAGTTCGGCGAAGAGATGGTGATACAAGTGCAATATGGATGGTAGATATAGGTTTTTGTAATCTGAAATTATAAAAACAACAAGGTAACTAATGATAAAAGTGAGCACAAACAGTATTGCAATGCTAGGAAACGAGGCCTAGGGTTCATACTTTCACTAGTGCAAGTTCTCTCAACAATAATAACATAATTAGAGCATATAACAATCCTTCAACATGCAACAAAGAGTCACTCCAAAGTCACTAATAGCGGAGAACAAACAAAAAGATTATTTTAGGGTACAAAACCACCTCAAAGTTATCCTTTCTGATCGATCTATTCAAGAGTCTGTAGTAAAATAACACGAAGCTATTCTTTCTTTTCGATCTATCATAGAGTTCGTACTAGAATAACACCTTAAGACACAAACCAACCAAAACCCTAATGTCACCTAGATACTCCAATGTCACCTCAAGTATCTGTGGGCATGATTATACGATACGCATCACACAATCTCAGATTCATCTATTCAACCAACACAAAGTACTTCAAAGAGTGCCCCAAAGTTTCTACCGGAGAGTCAAGACGTAAATGTGTGCCAACCCCTATGCATAAGTTCACAATGTTACGGAACCCGCAAGTTGATCACCAAAACATACATCAAGTAGATCACGTGAATATCCCATTGTCACCACAGATAAGCACATGCAAGACATACATAAAGTGTTCTCAAATCCTTAAAGACTCAATCCAACAAGATAACTTCAAGGGGAAAACTCAATTCATCACAAAAGAGTAGAGGGGGAGAAACATCATAAGATCCAACTATAATAGCAAAGCTCGCGGTACATCAAGATCGTGCCAAATCAAGAACACGAGAGAGAGAGATCAAACACATAGCTACTGGTACATACCCTTAGCCCCAAGGGTGAACTACTCCCTCCTCATCATGGAGAGCACCGGGATGATGAAGATGACCTCTGGTGAGGGATCCCCCCTCCGGCAGGGTGCCGGAACAGGGTCCCGATTGGTTTTTGGTGGCTACAGAGGCTTGCGGCGGCAGAACTCCCGATCTATTATGCTCGTGGATGTTTTCGGGGTGTATGGATATATATATATAGGCGAAAGAACTCGGTCAGGGGAGCCATGAGGGGCCCACAAGGTTGGGGGGGGGGCGCCCAGGGGGGTAGGGCACGCCTCCGTACCTAGTGGCTTCCTCGAAGCTTCCCTGGCGTCTACTCCAAGTCTCCTGGATTGCTTCCGTTCTAAAAATAATTGTCCCGAAGGTTTCATTCCATTTGGACTCCGTTTGATATTCCTTTTCTTCGAAACACTGAAATAGGCAAGAAAACATCAATTTGGGCTGGGCCTCCGGTTAATAGGTTAGTCCCAAAAATTATATAAAAGTGTATAGTAAAGCCCATAAACATCCAAAACAAATAATATAATAGCATGGAACAATAAAAATTATAGATACGTTGGAGACGTATCAAGCATCCCCAAGCTTAACTCCTGCTCGTCATCGAGTAGGTAAATGGTAAAAATAGAAGTTTTGATGTGGAATGCTACCTAGCATATTTCTCAATGTAATTTTCTTTACTGTGGCATGAATGTTCAGATCCAAATGATTCAGGATAAAAGTTCATATTGACATAAGAGTAATAATACTTCAACCATACTAACAAAGTAATCATGTCTTATCAAAATAACATAGCCAAAGAAAGCTTATCCCTACAAAATCATATAGTTAGGCTATGTTTCATTTTCGTCACACAAAATACTCCAATCATGCACAACCCCGGTTTCAGCCAGGCAATTGGTTCATACTTTTTAACGTGATTCAGCTTTTTTAACTCTCACGCAATACATGAGCGTAAGCCATGGATATAGCACTATGGGTGGAATAGAATATGTTGATGGAGGTTGTGTGGAGAAGACAAAAAGGAGAAAGTCTCACGTTGACGAGGCTAATCAACGGGCTATGGAGATGCCCATCAATTGATGTCAACATGAGCAGTAGGGATTGCTATGCAACGGATGCACTAGAGCTATAAATGTATGAAAGCTCAACAAAAGAAACTAAGTGGGTGTGCATCCAACTTGCTTGCTCACGAAGACCTAGGGCATTTTGAGGAAGCCCATCGTTGGAATATACAAGCCAAGTTCTATAATGAAAAATTCCCGCTAGTATATGAAAGTGACTACGTAGGAGACTCTCTATCATGAAGATCATGGTGCTACTTTGAAGCACAAGTGTGGAAAAAGATAGTAACATTGTCCCCCTTTTTATTTTCTTTTTTTGGGCCTTTCTTTTTTTTTGGCCTTTCCCTTTTTCTTTCTTTATTTGTCCTTTCTTTTTTTTGGCCTTTCTTTTCAAGGGACAATGCTCTACTAATGATGATCATCACACTTCTATTTACTTACAACTCATGGATTACAACTTGATACTAGAACAAAATATGACTCTATATGAATGCCTCTGGCGGTGTACCAGGATATGCAATGAATCAAGAGCGACATGTATGAAAAATTATGAAGGTGGCTTTGCCACAAATATGATGTCAACTAAATGATCATGCAAAAGCAATATGACAATGATGGAACGTGTCATAACAAACAGAACGGTGGAAAGTTGCATAGCAATATATCTCTGAATGGCTATGGAAATGCCATAATAGGTAGGTACGGTGGTTGTTTTGAGGAAGATATAAGGAGGTTTATGTGTGATAGATCAGATCGTATCACGGGGTTTGGATGCACCGGCGAAGTTTGCACCAACTCTCAAGGTGAGAAAGGGCAATGCATGGTACCGTAGAGGCTAGAAATGATGGAAGGGTAAGAGTGCGTATAATCCATGGACTCACATTAGTCATAAAGAACTCATACACTTATTGCAAAAGTTTATTAGCCCTCGAAGCAAAGTACTACAACGCATGCTCCTAGGGGAAGGGTCGGTAGGAGTTAACCATCGCGTGATCCCGACCTCCACTCATAAGGAAGGCAATCAAAGAGCACCCCATGCTACAAATTTGTTACACAACTTTTACCATACGTGCATGCTACGAGACTTGGCAACTTTAACACAAGTATTTCTCAATTTCATAATTACCCAACTAGCATGACTCTAACATTACCACCTTTATATCTCAAAACAATTACCAATTATCAAACTTCTCATAGTATTCAATGCACTTTATGTGAAAGTTCAAAGCAAATTACCATGCTGTTCTAAAAGACTCTCAAAATAATATAAGTGAAGCATGAGAGTTCATCTTTTCTTCAAAATAAAACCACCATCGTGCTCTAAAAGGATATAAGTCAAGCACTAGAGCAAATGACAAACTACTCTGAAAGGTATAAGTGAAGATCAATGAGTAGTCGAATGATTGTGCAACTATGTGAAGACTCTCTAACATTAAAGAATTTCAGATCTTGGTATTTTATTCAAACAGCAAGCAAAACAAAACAAAATGACATTTCAAGCATAGCACACATCATGTGAAGAAGCAAAAGCTTAGGTTCAACCGATACTAGCCGATAATTGTTGAAGAAGAAAGGTGGGATGCCTACCGGGGCATCCCCAAGCTCGGATGCTTGAGACTTCTTGAAATGTTATCTTGGGGTGCCTTGGGCATCCCCAAGCTTGAGCTTTTGTGTCTCCTTAATTCCTTTTATATCACGACTTCTCTACACCTTAAAAACTTCATCCACACAAAACTCAACAAGAACTCGTGAGATAAGTTAGTATAAAACAACGCAATAACCTTATCATTCTCTACTGTAACAAATCACTAAAATTATTATTCAACATTGCATAGTAAATTCCTCTGCATATTTATTACTCCTATCCTCGAATAAAATCATTAAACAAGCAAACATATGCAAACAATGCAAACATAACAGCAATCTGCCAAAACAGTACAGTCTGTAAAGAATGCAAGATTCATCATACTTCCCTAACTCCAGAAATTATGAGAAAAATACTAAACTTTAGAAAATTTATCAGATCTTATTTTTCAAAAAGTTTCAACAATTTATCATATTCTGACTTTTCTAGGGATTTTTTGCAACATCGATAAACTTTCTGTTTTGAAACAGCAGCATGTATACTTGCAAAATAAGCATGGTAAAGGCTATCCTTGAAATTTTTATTGAAAATATAGATGCAAAACATTATTCTAAATAACAGCAAGCAAATACTAACAAAAGAAAATGATGCTCCAAGCAAAACACATATCATGTGGTGAATAAAAATATAGCTCCAAGTAAAGTTACCGATGAACGAAGACGAAAGAGGGGATGTCATCCGGGGCATCCCCAAGCTTAGGCTCTTGGTTGTCCTTTAATATTAAATTGGTGTGCCTTGGGCATCCCCAAGATTAGGCTCTTGCCACTCCTTATTCCATAGTCCATCGAATCTTTACCCAAAATTGAAAACTTCACAACATAAAACTCAACAGAAAACTCGTAAGATCCGTTAGTATAAGAAATAAAATCACCACTTAGGTACTATTGTGAACTAATTCTAAATTCGTATTGGTGTAATATCTATTGTATTTCAACTTCCCTATGGTTCAGACCCTCCAACAGTACTCATAGATTCATCAAAATAAGCAAACAACACATAGAAAACAGAATCTGTCAAAAACAGAACAGTCTGTAGTAATCTGTATCATTCGAATACTTCTGTAACTACAAAAATCGTACCGAATTAGGAAACCATGAGAAATTTGTGTACCAATCCAGATCAAAAAGAATTAGATCAAAAGCATGTTTCTGTGAATTATCAAAACTAATTTTCTGGGTGCAAAAGTTTCTGATTTTCAGCAGGATCAACACAACTATCACCGTAAGCTATCCTAAAGGTCTTACTTGGCACTTTATTGAAACAAAAGATATAAAACATGATTACTACAGTAGCATAATCATGTGGACACACAAAAACAGTAGGGGTAAATATTGGATTGTCTCCCAACAAGCGCTTTTCTTTAATGCCTTTCTAGCTAGGCATGATGATGACAATGATGCTCACATAAAAGATAAGAATTGAAACATAAAGAGAGCATCATGAAGAATATGACTAGCACATTTAAGTCTATCCCACTTCCTATGCATAGGGATTTTGTGAGCAAACAACTTATGGGAACAATAATCAACTAGCATAGGAAGGTAAAACAAGCATAGCTTCAAGATTTTCAACACATGATATTATTGCAATTCCTACAAGCATATGTTCCTCCCTCATAATAATTTTCAGCAGCATCATGAATGAATTCAACAATATAACCAGCACATAAAGCATTCTTTTCATGATCCATAAGCATAGAATTTTTATTACTCTCCACATAAGAAAGTTTATTCTTTATGGCATACGTATCATCACAATAATCATCATAAATAGGAGGCATGCTTTCATCATAAGAAATTTGCTCATCAAAACTTGGGGGAAAAAAATATCATCTTCATCTAACATAGCTTCCCCAAGCCTGTGGATTTGCATATCATTAGCATCATATTCAAGGACTTCATACTAGCAACATTGCAATCATGCTCATCATACAAAGATTTAGGGCCAAACATTTTATAGACTTCTTCTTCTAGCACTTGAGCACAATTTTCCTTTCCATCATTTTCACGAAAGATATTAAAAAGTTAAGCGTATGAGGAAAACTCAATTCCATTTTTTGTACTTTACTTTTATAAGCTAAACTAGTGAAAAAACAAAAAACAAAAAGATTCGATTGCAAGATCTAAAGATATACCTTCAAGCACTCGCCTCCCCGGCAACGGCGCCGGAAAAGATCTTGATGTCTACTACACAACCTTCTTCTTGTAGACGTTGTTGGGCCTCCAAGTGCAGAGGTTTGTAGGACAGTAGCAAATTTCCCTCAAGTGGATGACCTAAGGTTTATCAATCCGTGGGAGGCATAGGATCAAGATGGTCTCTCTCAAACAACCCTGCAACCAAATAACAAAGAGTCTCTTGTGTCCCCAACACACCCAATACAATGGTAAATTGTATAGGTGCACTAGTTCGGGGAAAAGATGGTGATACAAGTGCAATATGGATGGTAGATACATGTTTTTGTAATCTGAAACTATAAAAACAGCAAGGTAACTAATGATAAAAGTGAGCATAAACGGTATTGCAATGCTAGGAAACGAGGCCTAGGGTTCATACTTTCACTAGTGCAAGTTCTCTCAACAATAATAACATAATTAGATCATATAACAATCCCTCAACATACAACAAAGAGTCACTCCAACGTCACTAATAGCAGAGAACAAACGAAGAGATTATTGTAGGGTACGAAACCACCTCAAAGTTATCCTTTCTGATCGATCTATTCAAGAGTCCGTAGTAAAATAACACGAAGTTATTCTTTCCGTTCGATCTATCATAGAGTTTGTACTAGAATAACACCTTAAGACACAAATCAACCAAAACCCTAATGTCACCTAGATACTCCAATGTCACCTCAAGTATCCGTGGGCATGATTATACGATATGCATCACACAATCTCAGATTCATCTATTCAACCAACACAAAGTACTTCAAAGAGTGCCCCAAACTTTCTACCGGGGAGTCAAGACGGAAACGTGTGCCAACCCTATGCATAAGTTCACAATGTTACAGAACCCGCAAGTTGATCACCAAAACATACATCAAGTAGATCACGTGAATATCCCATTGTTACCACAGATAAGCACATGCAAGACATACATAAATTGTTCTCAAATCCTTAAAGACTCAATCCGACAAGATAACTTCAAGGGGAAAACTCAATTCATCAAAAAAGAGTAGAGGGGGGAGAAACATCATAAGATCCAACTATAATAGCAAAGCTCGTGGTACATCAAGATCGTGCCAAATCAAGAACACGAGAGAGAGAGAGAGATCAAACACATAGCTACTGGTACATACCCTCAGCCCCGAGGGTGAACTACTCCCTCCTCATCATGGAGAGCGTTGGGATGATGAAGATGGCCACCGGTGAGGGATCCCCCCTCCGGCAGGGTGCCGGAATAGGGTCCCGATTGGTTTTTGGTGGCTACAGAGGCTTGCGGCGGTGGGACTCCTGATCTATTGTGCTCCTGGATGATTTTGGGGTGTATATATACATGTGTGTGTGTGTGTGTGTGTGTGTATAGGCAAAAGAAGTCGGTCAGGGGAGCCACGAGGGGCCCACGAGGGTGGGGGCGCACCTCCCTGCCTCGTGGCTTCCTCAAAGCTTCCCTGACATCTACTCCAAGTCTCCTGGATTGCTTCCGTTCCAAAAATAACTCTCCCGAAGGTTTCATACCGTTTGGACTCCCTTTGATATTCCTTTTCTTCGAAACACCGAAATAGGTCAGAAAACGACAATTTGGGCTGGGCCTCCTGTTAATAGGTTAGTCCCAAAAATAATATAAAAGTGTATAGTAAAGCCCATAAACATCCAAAACAGATAATATAATAGCATGGAACAATAAAAAATTATAGATACGTTGGAGATGTATCATGGCGCTAAGGAAGGAGCGCCCATCCAAGGACCCTCGGCAGGGCGCTCAACCACCAAGCAAGACGCAACGCCCTCAGGACGGTGCACATGGGGCCTCGGCCATCCCAGCGGCCGATGCCCCTCACGAGGCTGCGATTGACCCCGCGGCTGGGGGGGGGGGGGCTCCTGAGGACGGACCTCGTCGAGCACCATGTCTACTTCGTCAGCATGATGCTGAGGGAGGCACAGGCACGCAACCCCATGCCTCAGAAACTCTTGCTCGCGCTCCTCGTCGCCTCCCGAAAGCTGTGCCACTACTTCCAAGGCCACCCCATCAAAGTCATTTTGGCGTACCCACTCGATAGGGTGCTTCGGAGCCCGAACGCCGCTGGGTGAGTTGCAGAATGGAACATCGAGCTTCAGGCATTCCATCTCGAGTTCAGCACCACCAGGGTCATCAAGGGTGCGGCCCTCCCTGATTTCGTGGCCGAGTGGACTGACCTCCCCGACTACGGGGTGAGCGAGGACCGCTCCCTCTTACCTGGGGACGAGGAACCAGACCGGTGGATCATGTACTTTAGCAGAGCGTTCGCACGACAAGGCGCAGGAGTAGGAGCAGTCCTTACCTCACCTACCAAGGGCAAGCTCTGCTACGCGGTACAACTCTGTTTCCAGCGGGGCGAGAAGGTCTCCAACAATATCGCGGAGTTCGAGGGCTTACTCGCAGGTCTCAGGGCCGCGGCGGTACTGGGGGTGAGGCGCCTCACCATCAAGGGCGATTCCCAGCTCCTCGTCAACTTCTCCGACAAGGATTACACGCCCAAGGACGAGCACATGGAGGCATACCTAGAAGAGGTACGCAAGATGGAGAAGCAATTCTTGGGCTTGGAACTACAACACGTGCCGCGAGGGACGAAGAAGGAGGTGGATGATATCGCCAAGAGAGCCTCCCGAAGGCTCCCACAGGACCGAGGGTGTTTGAGGAGCGGCTTTTCAAGCCATATGCGGCTCCCCCCACTGCAACTCCAGTACCGCCTCAGGCGGATCTGCCTCGGGCGCCTGAGACGGGCGCCCCAGCCTGCGGCCATCCCATAGGGGCCCGCTTGCTGCTTGTGCTCGAGCCTCAGGACGGGTGCTGGACTGAGGAGTTCAAGGCATACCTGCTTCAAGATACCTTGCCGGAGAAGGAGGAGGACGCCGAGCGCGTGGCTCGTCAAGCCACTGTCTACTGCATCCAGGATGGTGAGTTATATCGCAAGAGGCCCAATGATGTTTCATTACGATGCATCTCCAGGGAGCAGGGACTTGAGCTGCTAGCAGACATACATGGTGGGGACTGCGGGCATCATTCCTCATCACGCACTCTGGTGGGCAAGGCGTTCCGCAACGGCTTCTATTGGCCCACCATGCTCAACGACGCCACAGAGCTGGTGCGTTCCTGTGAAGCATGCCAGTTCCACGCCAAGAAAATTCATCAGCCCGCGCAGGGCCTTCAGACAATCCCGCTCACATGGCCATTCGCGGTCTGGGGGCTGGACATCTTAGGGTCGTTCCCTTGAGCGCCAGGGGGCTACCGATACCTCGACGTTGCCATCGACAAATTCACCAAATGGGCGGAGGTAGAAGATGTTCGCACCATCCCAGCTGGATCAGCCGTCAAGTTCATCAAGGGCATCGTGAGCCGGTTTGGGGTTCCTAATTGCATCATCACCGACAATGGCTCGCAATTCACTAGCAACCTTTTCAAAACATACTGTGCTAACCTTGGAACGTAGATATGCTACGCCTCAGTGGCACACCCCAGGAGCAAAGGCCAAGCCAAGTGGGCCAATGTAGAAGTCCTGAGGGGCCTCAAGACAAGAACCTTCAAGAAGAAGCTCGAGGCATGCGGCAGGGGCTGCCTCAACGAGCTATAGCCCATATCGTGGTCCATCCGCACCATTGCGACCAAGCCAACGAGAGAGACATCATTCTTCCTCATCTACGGAGCAGAGGAGGTTCTCCCACACGAGGTCAAGCATCGCTCCACGCGGGTCCTGGCATTCGACGAGGCCCATCAGGATGCCACGCGGGGGATGTATCTTGTGCTGGGGAGGAATGTCGTCGTCAAGCCTCGCTCCGGGCGGCAAGATACCAGTAGGCGCTGTGGCGGTATCACTGCCGCAGCGTCCGCTCCAGGACGTTGGAGGTGGGCGACCTCCTCCTGAGGCGGGTGCTCTCCAGGAAAGGGTTGCACAAGCTCTCTCCTATGTGGGAGGGCCATTTAGGATCATCCGTGTCTCCAGGCCTGGTGCCACGTGCTTGGAGACACAGGACGGGGTCCCCATCCAGAATGTCTGGAACATCCAACACCTCCGGAAGTTCTACCCTGAATAAAGGCTCCGGCCTGTGAACGTCTCCGCTTGTGACACTCTCACGTAATAATGAGTGGGGCTGTACACACCCAGGAGTCTCCTGAGAGTCGCCCTGAGGCCTCACGGGGGCTCCCTCCCACGTCTTAGTGGCAGCACTTAGCTCCACGCTGGTGAGAAGACTAGATTAGGTGTCGGACGCGGCTATTCATTTGCTTTCCGAAGTTGCTTGCAGTTTTTAGTAATCTTTCAATGGATTTGGTGCTTTCGTGTTCTGGTTCGCCGAGTTAATTTCTTCTCCTCCGGCTTGGTTGTTTTTGGCCTGAGGACAGGAGAGAGGTGGCAGTTGCTCGTCACTCTCCCTCGCGCGCCTCACGCGTGGGGTCTAGGCAGGTTTGTGTGCCTTGGGCCTACCCTTGTGCGCGCGCACCACGCCGAACCCCGCTGCCCTGGTGCTTCAGCCTTGTCCTCGCGAGGAGCCCTCGATCAAGCTCACAGGCATCAGCACCCCTCATATCTGTGCCCCCCGAGGAGCGCGACGCGGTGCATTAAGTCAGAGCTAACCTATAACATGGGGCTCACATAAGGAGGAGTGAGGTGCTCGTCAGGTTTCCTTTTCCTTTAAAAGCGGCCCCGCAGCGGTTCCACGGCGGCTCCCGAGACCTTGAGGCATCTCTCGAGGTCTGTGTCCTCCGGCTCCCCAAGAAAGGGGCCTCGTTGAGCGCCAGAAGCCAAGACCCTAGCGAGGCAGAAAGCTACTGTGCACATATCAAGCTAAGTTTTCCTATCCTGGCTTACTCAAAGCGCAAACATTACAGCACATCATCGAGATAGCAAACATAGCATAAAGGGCATAATTGCCATAGTTCATTACACACCCCGACGGGGTACACCATCATTTTTTCGAATTACAGGAGAAAGGAAAGGCTAAACAAAGAAGACCCGAGGGCATACGAACCCGGCACCAGCGCCGCATCCTCAAGCAGCGCCTCAAGGTGGCCCAACGCTCCACCAGTTCCCCCATAGGTGACCTAGGGCTGCGGCCAGTCTTGAGTCCAAGTTCGGCGGCCCCCAGACTCACACCGGACTCCTCTCCAGCTTCACTGGAGCGCTGTGACGGGACGAACCACCACCATCCTCGACCCGGGCGCGACGGCATGGGGGCCGGTTGTAGCCACCACTGCTCGAGCTCTCATCCGAGGAAGAGCTGCCATCGCGAGAAGAGGGGAGCGCACTGCCAAGGCAATGCTCACCTTCTCCACCCTCGTCGTTGCTGCCGTCCTCCGGGCAACACCCCACGCGGCGGCCGTCCTCCCTGAACACCCTCATGTAGAGGGTCGCCAGGCCCTCGTACTTGAAGTGGAGGGTGCACCTTCCGCCCAGGCCTCGCGCGCGGGCGAACGTCTGCCAGCCGCGGGTCAGGACCATGCTGCCAGAGGTGGCGACCTCGGTCCCGACCCATGAAGCTCTACTGCAGCAGCCGTCAGCCTGCAGCCAGAGACCATCAAGCCCCGAGGATGGAAGCTCGTCGGAGAAGAAATGCGGAAGCTGGAGCAAGGTGCCGGTCGGGCTCTCTGACCACACCATGAACTCAGGGAGCACATCTAGCAAGGAGAAGCACGACTGAGGAGGGCGCAAGATCACAGCGCGCCTCCCCTCGTCATGGGGGCTGCTCCGAAGCCGGTGGCCCCCACCATGAGAAGAGGTGCCATTGCGGGCACCAAGAGAGACGCCAGCTGTGGGGGGTGCGCACCCGCGCCCCCAGGGGGCCGCGGCGGCGGCCGCGGGGTGCTTATGGGGATGGCCGCGGCCTCTCTTGGGAGGCGGAGAGGCTAGTTCCTCCTTGGAAGATTTCCCCTTCTCGGCCGTCGAAAACCTCCTCGGCGACGCCATGGAAGCAAGACGAAGAAGGAGAAGAAGCGGGCGGCAGGAAGACGAAGAAGAGATGAGCGGGGGGAGGGGGGGGGGGCTCTGCCCCTCCCCCACATTTATAGCCAAGGAAGGCCAACCGCCAGCCTCCACGACCTCGCGCCATGATGATCTTCTGCTTGCCGCGTCATTCCATCAAGTCGAACAGTTGCCAAGGCAGCGTGGGGAAGTGGAGACGCCCACGTCCCATCAATCGCCGCGCGTCATCAAGGCAGCAGGCGGTTAGGGATCGCGGCGCTCCGCACTTCCCCTTTGGCTTCGCCTGGAAGCCAAGTCCGAGAGCGCCTTGGGCCCGGGGGCTACTTTCGATGTTCTGGATATGGTGGTATCCAGACTTGCCTGCCTGCGGCCCACCGCATGGCTTCATCGATGGCCTGGTATGGCCCAGCTTCGACATCAACAACTCAATACCCTTGCGAGGGGCCAAGCCTCGCAAGGCAGATGACGCCAAGACCCCCGAGGGGACCGGCCTCTTCAGGCTGGCTTCCTAGGGGCGGAGAGTTCTATTCAAGGTGCACCTCATGAGGCTCAGCTGACGTGACCCATGACGACCAAGGCTAGGTGGGCGCCAGCGGGCGCAGAGAGCCAGTTTCCTCTTCGGTGCAAGGGAGGCAAGCCACAGGCGTGGAGTCCCGAGGAATCAGCAAAAGGTTTCCATTCTGGTGCAACAAGACCAAGACCACCAGGACGGCAGGATGGAGGTCATCACCGAGCCCACCGCAGCATCACGACCAAGGGCTTTTCGCAGGCGAAGACCACTTTTGTCAGGATAAGTTGTACTACTTGTCCCCTTTCAAATCTGGCCGATGTGGGATCCCTTCCCGCCAACATTTGGGAAGAGGACCAAGGCTGATGAGGATACAGACCTGGGGTAGGGTCATGGGCCTGACCCACATGTCCTACCCAAGGTCACTACCCTGGAAGATAAGAAGTCCAAGAGGCAACAAGAGACCCCCAGTCAAAGATGTCGAGTGTAATCCACTCGACCAGTCATATCACTCGGGCGACCCCCTACCTATTGCCACTCGACCATTCAAGGAATCACTCGACCCACCGAGGATCAGGAGTCACTCAGCATTGCAATGGTCAGGCGTTCACTCTGTAGTCTTTAAGGTCATAAATAACACTTAAGGCTGGCGTTATTAGTAACGCCCCTACTTATGTACATTAAGCCCCTTGTAATGGAGGACGGCTGGGGTCCTGGCGCACTCTATATAAGCCACCCCCTCCTCTGGGACAAGGGTTCGCACCCCCTGTAACATTGCACACTTATAATCCAATCGACCGCCTCCGGGCACCGAGACGTAGGGCTGTTACTTCCTCCGAGAAGGGCCTGAACTCGTAAATCCCGTGTGTACACCTTCACCATAGCTAAGATCTTGCCTCTCCATACCTACCCCCTTTCTACTGTCAGTCTTAGAACCACGACAGTTGGCGCCCACCATGGGGCAGGTGTCTGAGCTACTTGTTGGTGAAGTTGTAATTTTTCCGATCAACATCATCATGGTTTCCGGCAGTGGATTGGCTGAGGGCCACGAGATCCGTCTCGGCGCGCTCGTTTTCATCGCCGACGACTCCGCTTGGCTTCTGGAAGCCCCCCTTGACGTCGAGGCGCTCCCCGTACGAGGGGCGACGCACTTTCGCGCGTGCGTTTGCGGTGTCCTTCTACGGCAGCCGTCGACCCAGTATCGGTCGGCCCTGATGGTGTCTGCCCTCCCCTCTGTTTGCCGCCGCAAGCGATCTGCTCGGTCGCGGCTTCAGCGGTGGGTGAAACACACGGTGGCTCGGCATTCGGCCACCCATCAAGTTGCGGCAATTGAGCCCGACAAAACTCTCCACGGCCTATTCGATCTGTCGACTGGCTCCGCGGAGACCACATCCGAGTGTGATAGCAGCGACCCTGCGGCTGAAGTCTTGATGGTCAATGGACCACGTAGTCCGCCTAGTTTCCACCGTGCTGACGGCGAGGATGGTGGCGGCGATCCATCACGCGTCCACGAGGAGTACCATCCCGAACCCCTCTCTTTGCAGCTGAGGGAGGAACTTCGTCGCCGCAACATGGATGCACTCCACACACCCATCATTGGAGAAACCCCCGAGGCTCGGGCCTTGGAAGAGGTGCGCTTGGCTAATTTGGCTGAGCACACTCGAATGGAGAACCTTCAGCGTGCTCTCGACGAGCGTGCTCAGGAGCGGATTCCTGAGTCCACTCAACGACAGCTTTTCCCACCTCCGCCTAAGGTATAACATACTCCGATTCAGAATCTCATGGCTGCGGCCCGAATAGCAGAGTCGATTCAACCTTCCCAGTCGGAGGCTGGCAGAGGTTTGATGTAGATCTAGGACTTGCTCAAGGCAGCAGGAGAACGGAACACAGCAGTGTCTCAGTCACGTTTAGGATTCACAGCAGATTCGTAGTCGCGGATACAGTTCAGTCGGCCCACAGCCCAAGATCGCCCCCACCACATGAAGGCAGTGGGCAGTATAATCATCGACTTGACCGCGACAATCGCTGTCGAGTGCCTACAGCTCCTTCGAGGAGTGCATCATATGTGCCTCGGCAGTATGATGATAGACGCCGTCACAGTGGCGAGCGCAGAGCACCAGTTGACCCAAGAGAGCCAGGCTTCGATGCAAGATCTATCCTCGTTCAAGGTCTAGTTGACCGGAACAGAGCGCATAGAGAAGACCCTGGCAAAGATCGTCCGACCGGCAGCAGAGTGCATGTTTTGGGTCCATATTTTTCAGTAGAGCCATCAGGGCTGCAGTGAATCCACCCAACTTCAGGTTGGCGACTGTGTCAGTAAGTTCACTGGAGAGTCCAAGCCTGAAACTTGGCTTGTGGATTACCGAGTGGCTGTGCAGATCGGTGGCGGGAATGATGAAGTGGCAATGAAACATCTTCCTCTGATGTTAGAAGGGTCGGCCCGAGCATGGTTGACTCAATTAGCCCCAAACAGTATATACAGTTGGGAAGAGCTGGCTCGAGTGTTCGTTAGAACTTTTGAGGGCACTTGCAAGCGGCCAGCAGGATTGACCGAGTTGCAGCATTGTGTGCAGAAACCGAGTGAGACTCTAAGGGATTTCATTCAGAGGTGGACCACTTTGCATCACACCGTTGAAAATGTTTCAGAGCATCAGGCAGTGTGTGCCTTCAAGGAGGGCGTCAAATATCGAGAGTTGGTTCTGAAGTTCAGTCGGACTGGAGATATGACTCTAACTCGGATGATGGAGATAGCCACCCGGTACGCTAATGGAGAAGAAGAGGATCGACTCCGTAGCGGAAAGGGTAAACCAGTTGGCCAATAGGCCGGTGGGGGTAATTCCAATCGGAAACAGAAACGTAAGGCCAAGCCTGTAGCACCCGGTAAGATAGCAACAGTGACTCAAGGGAAGTTTAAGGGAAAACCTAAAGGGCCCTGGCCCCCTAAGAAAGTAAAGGATCAAGCAGGAAATGATGTGTTGGATTTACCGTGTCACATTCACACGAAGGACAAAGAGGGTATTCTTATTTACCCTAAGCATACCACTCGACAATGTCAACTCCTGATCCAGCAGTTCCGAGAGAAACAGCCCAGTGGGAAGGAAAAAGAGTCGAACAAAGACGAGGACGAAGAGGAAGATGACGGTTATCCCAAAGTCAATTCCACCCTCATGATTTTTGCTGATGTTGATAGCAAGAGTCGGCTGAAAGTTATCAACAGAGAAGTGAATATGGTTGCCCCGGCAACGACAACCACATACCTGAAATGGTCTTAGACAGCCATCACATTCGACCAGTCTGATCACCCTGCTCGCATAGCCACCCCTGGGAGGCAAGCGTTGCTGGTCGACCCAATGGTCGAAGGCACCAGACTGACCAAAGTGCTAATGGATGGTGGAAGCGGTCTGAACATCCTTTATGCTGAAACTTTGAACGGGAGATGTCCAAACTTAGCGAGAGCAATATGGGTTTCCATGGCGTTATCCCTGGAAAGAAAGCCGAATCACTCGGTCAGATTGCCCTTGACATGGTTTTTGGTGATTACAAGAATTACCGTAAGGAAAAATTGACATTTGAAGTTGTGGATTTCCAGAGTGCTTATCATGCCATTCTAGGTAGGCCTGCCTATGCATGTTTTATGGCTCGACCATGTTACGTGTACCTCGAGTTGAAGATGCCTGGCCCAGAGGTGTGATAACAGTTACTGGCAATCGACAGAAGGCGGAGGAGTGCTTCCAGAAGGGTTCCAAAATTGCCGATGCACAAATGGCAGCAGTTAAATTTCAAGAGTATCAGAAGAATGCATATCCGAGTGATTTACTCCGAGCTAAGAAGCCTGCCACAGATTCTGCATTATAGTCGTCTGGTGAAACGAAGCCGACTCATATTCACCCGACCGACCCCAATGCCGCACCGACTCATATATCAACGACACTCGACAGCAAATAGGAAGAAGCGCTCATCCAGTTCCTCCATGAGAACTGGGACATCTTTGCTTGGAAACCTTCTGACATGCCGGGTGTACCTAGAGAACTAGCTGAGCACTGTTTGCATGTTGACCCCAAGGTAAAACTGTCGGCGTTCTGGGAACGGGGATACCCAGACTTGCCTGCCTGCGGCCTGCGGTGTGGCTCAAGGAGTGGCCCAGTACGGCCCATCTTCATCAACACATGCTCAAGACCCTTGCGAGGGGCCAAGCCTCGCGGGGCGGATGACAGGAGGCTTCCTCGGGCACAGCCTCGTTAGGCTGGCTCGCGAGGAGGCGGAGAAATCAAGGCAGGGTACCTCACGAGGTACCCATGATGCAAGCCATGACGACCGAGGCCAGGCGGGCGCCAGGTGGGCACCGGCCTGCGCACAGTCCGTGCTTCCTCTTTGGTGCAAAGGGGGCAAGCGCAGGCAAGGGTATCAAGCAAAGGCAACCATTTCGGTGCAACAAGACCAAGACCAGCATGACGGGAGGATGGAGGTCATCGTGGAGCCCAAGTCGGCGTCATCGTCAGGGTCTTTGGCAGGCGAGGACCAACTTTCGTCAGGATAAGTGTACTAGATGTTCCCCTTAAAAATGGCCAATTGTTGGCGCCCTTCCCGCTCAATATTTGGGAAGAAGCCCAGGGCCTCCGCCTATAAATAGGACTAGCCACCCACAGGCAAGGGGGGATCCAGATCTCGGGTAGACTAGAGAGAGAGAGAGAGGCGAGTGAACTCCCCCTAGCAGTTCATTGCTCCAGCCAAGAACAAACCCTCGCGAGGCTGTTCTTCCTTGTATTGTTCACCATCAGCCCCTGAGGCAATCCACACATCACAAACTGGAGTAGGGTATTACACCACAATGGTGGCCTGAACCAGTATAAACCTCATGTCCCTTGTGTTGTTCTTCGTGTAGTTTAGATTCTTGCAAGGTGACGAGACACGGGTAGGCATTAGGTGTGATCTCCGCACGCACCCCAGAGTTCGGACCTTGAGGGTCCGCCGGAACCCGAAAGCCAACATTTGGTGCGCCGGGTAGGGGTGTACCGGAATCTGTCTTCCGTCGCCGCGTGTTTCCCTGCCCGTCACATCCATGTCAGACGCTCGTCGAGCCCGCGCCGAGCGCCGGGCCGCTCTCGCCACTCGCGTCGCCCAGACGGCCCCCATCGACGGGCGCCCCCGCCGTTCCCCGTCGCCTGCCGTCAACGCCGCCACCAGCCCGGCGGGCAACGAGCAGCAGGCGTCATCCCTGTATCCTTCGGTGCGGCGAGAAGGCCGCACCACCACCCCATCGCTGACTCTAGCTGGTTCCTCGTCCCACGACTGTCGCGCTCCTGCGGACGCGCACGCCGCGCTGCTCCCGGCGCGGGAGCTCCTACACTACCATCCCGTCGACGACCTCTACGACGAGTGGCTCGCCGCATCATCGAGCTCGTCAGCGCCGCTGGGGGCTCCCCAGCGCCATCCCTCTCACTACACCGCGCCCCGCCCTGCGTGGGCGACGAAGCTCCATGGGCGCCTCAGCCGCCTCCCCCTCAAGAAGGCGCATTGGCCCCAAGGCGCATGGCCCCTGGGCGGAACCCACTCTGTCCAGCGCCAGCACAGCAAGAGAAGAGCTGCCAGGAGATCCCTCGCCCCCAAGAAGCTGCCCGTGTGCTCCCCGCACCGGCCCGGCATGAACGCGCTCCTGCTCCAGCGTATCAAGGCCCCGCGCTACACCTAGCGGCAGCGCACAGAGACTTCCAAGATCAAGCTCTCCATCATCCAAGGCCTCCCACGGCCACTGCAGGCTGGTGTGCCTTCACCGCCGAGCTGCGCAGCATGCCCTGGCCAGGCAAGTTCAAGCCAGATCTGGCCTCGCGCTACGATGGCACGGTTGACCCTGCGGAGTTCCTCTAGCTCTATGAGCTGGGCATCGAAGCCGCCAATGGGGACGAGAAGGTCATGGCGAACTGGTTCCCCATGGCGCTCAAGGACGGCACCCGCACCTGGCTCCTAAACCTGGCTCCTGGCATGATATCCTCCTGGGATGAGATGCGCACCCGATTCATCGCCAACTTCCAAGGCACACGCGATCGACCCCCGTCCATGAGCGACTTGCGCCGCATCAAGCAGCAGCCGGGAGAAACCCTGCAGAAGTTCATCCAGCGCTTCAATAGCGCTCGCCTTAAGATGCCCAAGGTGTCTGAGGAGGCCATCATCTCAGCCTTCTCCGACGGTGTACGTGACATCAAGATGAAGGAGGAGCTTGCGATCCATGAGGACCTGTGCACCTCCCTGGAGCTGTTCAATTTGGCGACCAAGTGCGCTAGGGCTGAGGAAGGGCGCCTCTCCTCCTCGAGTTGCCAGCTGCTGACCCAAAAGAGAAGAATCCCAAGGTCAAGGACGTAAAGCGCAAGGGGGTTGCCGTACTTGCAGCAGAACCGGACACCAAGCGAGGCAGGGATCAGCCTAAGTCATCCAAGGGCAGCCGATACTGCGTGTACCATGACCTCCACACCCACAACACCAACGAATGCCAATAGCTCAGGGCCCTGCGGGACGTGCGTGCCGGCTGACGCCCCGAGCGCAGCGACCGGGGCTATGGCCGAGGAGGAGGAAGAGGTGGAGGATGTTGGGAAGACCGTGGCCCTCGCCAAGGGTGGCACGACTGACCTCGCGAGGACAGCTGGCAGGACCAGCCTCGTGAGGGAGGTTGGAGGGACCCACCTCGCGAGGGGGGTTGGTGCGATCAGCCTCGCGAGGATCGCCCACAAGGCAACGCGGGCCTCCCTCCTCTGCCACCACAGCCGAGGAGGAATGAAGCCATCATCAGGACGAGGGGGCTGGAGGCTTCCAGGAGCCGTGCGCAATCGCTTGCATCTTGGGCGGCGCTCAAGCCCCGGCCTCTCAACGCATCTTCAAGCAGTTTGCTCGCGAAGTGAATGAAGTCCTCCCCAAGCTTGAGGCCACACGCCCTCTCAGGTGGTCAGCGTGCGCCATCACGTTCAGCTCAGCGGATCAGCTCAAATGCGCGGCCACAGCCGGAGTCCTCCCGATGCTTTGTTCCCCAATCATCAGCAATGTGCAAGTCACCAGGACCCTCATTGACGGCGGAGCAGGGCTCAATGTCCTATCCGTCGAGACATTCAACAATCTCCAAGTGCCCTACAATCAGCTGCAGCCAACTAAGCCTTTCTCAGGAGTCACTGTGGTTCCACGGTCCCGATAGGGAAGGTCCGCCTTCCTGTTACCTTCGGGAAGCGCGACAACTACCGCACTAAGCTCATTGACTTTGATGTCGCTCACATTTGCCTGCCGTACAATGCCATCCTCGGGTACCCAGCCCTGGCCATGTTTATGGCCGTGATTCATCACGGCTACAATGTCCTCAAAATGCCAGGAAGCGGTGGAGTCATCACGATGCCTTGCGAAGAGAGAGACGCTGTGTCTTCTCCGGAGCGTGCTTGCCAAGCCGCATCGATTGAAGACCCAGATCACAGCAGTGGGAGGCTTCCCGAGGCTGCTTCTAAGAAGAAGAAGACATCACCTGGTTCGACCCCTAAGGAGGCAGTCCTCTCAGGGCCTGCGCCTGTTCAGGGGGCGCCTCCTTCTGTCGCATAGGAAGGCGCGCCCGACGCCCTCCTCGAGCAAGGCTTGGGGGCTCTCTCCTGGAGGGCTATCGACTTAGCTAGCATCACGAGGGAGGCGCTCGGGCACCACTTGGAGGTGTGCTTCAACGCACGTTTCCCTCAGGAAGAAGCAAGGCAAGGAGGGCCAAACCCTCGGAAGTTCGTCAGCGAGATCATTCAGGAGCTGCAGGAGTCAAGAGTCATGAGTGGCAGCTGCCGCTTACCCACCGTAGCTCAGCATCCAGGAGAGGATGGTGGGCTGCGCATCTGCATTGACATACCAGGACTAAACCGAGCCGCCTCGCAGGAGCGCCTCTGGCCCTCACGCGTGGGACGCTGCGAAGGTCCACCCCACAGCTATGTTCGCATGCCTTACGGCCTGCCGAACGAGGCTGCCATGCGTCAGCGCCTCATGAGGAGCATCCTGGAGGCTCAAGCGGTCAGGCACTCCGCAGTCCTGGCGGAGATGGAGATGGTCTGCGAGGAGCCACCAGCGCCCCCGGAGCCTCCCGAGGCTCCTGGGCCTAGGGGCTCGTGAAGATCAGCTTCTGCAGCGCACGCCGACCGCTACTCCAGCATCCCTTCATCTTCAGCATCATCAGGTGACATCCTTCGAGTTTCGTTTTCAGCTGGGAGCTCCCCCCCCCCAGGGCTGCATCATTCCCAGGCCGCGTGGGTCCGTCCCTGCGGCATGTATCCCTTTAGTTCATCTTTTTAGTTTACTCTATCGGGGGCGCCCCTCGGGCTGCATCATCCCCAAGTCGCTCGGGTCCGACCCAACGGCGTTCGCCTCTTTATATGCCTATCTAATTGGGTCCGCTCGTTCATGATTAACGTGCTTGACTTAATCGCCCGCTCGATTGGCACCATCTGATAGAGATCCTCCCTCACGGCACGACACTTGCGCATGGGTCCGTCCCTACAACGTCGACAAACTTGGATGGCTGAGCTCTGGCTGCGGCAACCCCGCAGGGCGTCACCTCACCAAGCCTTCAGTGCTTCGTCACCTTCCCAGAGCAACCAGCAGCGGCAATTGTAACCGCAAACCCTCGCTTTTCTCATGATGAACTCGCAGGATCGCTTTAGGGAGCAGCGTCGGGCAAGGCCTCCATAGCGCTTCCTTCGCTCTCATCCGCGCGAACCGCTTGCACGTTAAAGGGGGGTACCTGAGCATCGTGACTCATGGACTCTTACTGGCTCTCCAGCCCTCACCTCCTGGCCTTGGCCACGGCATCGCGACCTGGCATACCAGCGACGGCTGAGCTCGCTCGAGGGCCAGGACCTGAGGACGTAGAGCACGAGGGGGAGCAAAGGCGAGAGGGAAGAGGCACGTGGGGACCACACCGGGCAACTCCTCAACTGTCTATGCGTGGGCCCGGCGCTGCGCCAAGGAGTGACTCCTGACCCCCGAGATAGGTCATCCTTCGGAAATACTAGCTATCGCAACACCAACCTCGCACCTAATGCGGTTCCGTTTTGGCAACGTCGCACTCCTTTCTCACCGAACGATGACTGCTTGAGCGCTAAAGGGGACCTCCTGAGCATCGCGACTCAGGGGCTCTTACTGGACCCCGGGCCGCTCACCTCCTGGCCTTGACCACAGCATCGCGACCTGGCATACCAGCGACGACCGAAGCCTGCCTTGGGACCGGGACCTGTCAGTGCAGAGCGTCAAGTCCTCGCGAGGTTCGAAAGGAGGAACTAAGCTAAGACGGGACGAGCATCTCTCACCGCTTCACGATAAGGATCATATTAACAGATCGAACTACAAGCACCTTACAAACACCACGGGGTGTGTTCTTCGATTCTTCGCAGGGAACAAAGGGAGCAAATCCTAAAGAGCGCTAACTACACGCGCCTCTGCAAAAGACGCCATCATCAACAGTGGGCCGTCAGGCACCGGCGCCAACCCCATACAGATCAGTGGCGACGGCGGCCTGACGAGCCCGCCCTGCTCCGAGAGCGATGCAAGCTCGGGGGCTCGTAGCTGTCGTCGCTCGTCTCCGGAGTCGCAGAGCTCGGCGGAGTCGCTGGATCCTCCGACACCTCCGCTGCCTGAGGAGCTGCTGTGGAAGCGATTGGCGAGCCTAGTTCTCGTCGCGGCAGGGCCCTGGCCGCCTTTCTCAGGGTAGCACTCCAGCCGGCGCCCCTCCACGTCGAAGACCTTGAAGAACATCAGGGAGGCGCCGTTGTACTCAAGGTGGATTACGAGGGCGCCACCCGTCCTGCAGACCCGGGCGATCTCGCCCCAGCCACGGGTCAGGTGGACCCTGCCCGGAGCGACGACCTCGACCTCCGCTTCGGTCGCAGGGGTACTGCAGCCAGCATGCTGCAGCCAAAGCTCGATAGGCCCCCTCGGCGGGATCTCAAAGGCTAAGGAAGGAGGGAGGCGAATCCAAGACCGAGGAGGCATGGCGGCGTGAAGCGCGAGCTCGCGAGAGGAGCCCCCAGCATGGACTCCAGGAGGAACGATGCGCACCGCCGTGATCCGCCGGCGGCGACGGCGCCTCTGGCGGTGCCACTCGGCGCCAGCGCCTTCAGGACCCTTGATCCGGGCGTACAAGGGCAATGGGAATCTAGGCGGCGGCCGCTCGAACCATGGCCTCGACACCTCCTGCCAAGCACTCCCTTCTCCGTGGCAAGAGGTGGGCCGTTTCTTCGGAGGAAGCGGGACAGGACCCTCTCGGGGGGCCTTCCCCTTCTCTTTAGCAGAAAACCGACAGATCGGTGCCATTGGCGTAGGGAGGAGCGAGGACGAAGAGGAAGATGGAGAGTAGCGGGAAGAGATGGACTAGAAGGGCTCGTGCCGTTCCGTACATATAGCCGAGGGAGGCCAACCGTCGGCCTCCATGATCACAGGTAATCATGACCCGTTTTGCATGCAGGGACTTGTCAATTCGTGCAGTTGCCGAGGCGTCGTGGGGGAGCCAGGACGCCCACGTCCAATCAACCGCCACGTGGCACCCAAGGCCGCAGGCTATTGGCGCCCGCGGCGCTTCGTACTTGCCCCTTCGCTTCTTTGCTAAGCCAAGTCCAGGCGCCCCTTGGGCCCGGGGGCTACGGTCGGCGTTCTAGGAACGGGGGTACCGAGACTTGCCTGCCTGTGGCCTGCGGCGTGGCTCAAGGAGTGGCCCAGTACGGCCCATCTTCATCAACACATGCTCAAGACCCTCGCGAGGGGCCAAGCCTCGCGGGGCGGACGACAGGAGGCTTCCTCGGGCACAACCTCGTCATGCTGGCTCGCGAGGAGGCGGAGAAATCAAGGCGGGGTACCTCACGAGGTGCCCATGACGCAAGCCATGACGACCGAGGCCAGGCGGGCGCCAGGCAGGCGCCGGCCTGCGCAGAGTCCTTGCTTCCTCTTTGGTGCAAAGGGTCAAGCAAAGGCAAGGGTATCAAGCAAAGGCAACCATTTTGGTGCAACAAGACCAAGACCAGCAGGACGGCAGGATGGAGGTCATCGTGGAGCCCAAGCCGGCGTCATCGTCAGGGTCTTTGGCAGGCGAGGACCAACTTTAGTCAGGATAAGTGTACTAGATGTTCCCCTTCAAAATGGCCAATTGTTGGCGCCCTTCCCGCTCAATATTTGGGAAGAGGCCCAGGGCCTCCACCTATAAATAGGACTAGCCACCCACAGGCAAGGGGGGATCCAGATCTCGGGTAGACTAGAGAGAGAGAGAGAGAGGCGGATGAACTCCCCCTAGCAGTTCATCGCTCCAGCCAAGAACAGACCCTCACGAGGCTGTTCTTCCTTGTGTTGTTCACCATCAGCCCCTGAGGCAATCCACACACCACAAACTGGAGTAGGGTATTACACCACAATGGTGGCCTGAACCAGTATAAACCTCGTGTCCCTTGTGTTGTTCTTCGTGTAGTTTAGATTCTTGCGAGGCGACGAGACACGGGTAGGCGGTAGGTGTGATCTCCACGCGCACCCCAGAGTTCGAACCTTGCGGGTCTGCCGGAACCTGAAATCCGACAAAAACCCATCAAAGAACATCTTCGGCGGTCCTCCGTGCGGAAGAGAAAAGCAATTGGCGAGGAAGTGGCTCGGCTCCTAGCAGCAGAGGTCATCGGTGAGATCTACCACTCTGAGTGGCTTGCCAATGTAGTCATGGTCCCTAAGAAGGACGATTCACTTCGTATGTGCATTGATTTCAAGCATATCAATCGGGCCTGCCCGAAAGATCATTTCCCTCTCCCCCATCGATCAGATTGTTGACTCGACGGCGGGGTGTGAGCGCTTGTCTTTTTTAGATGCATATTCCGGGTATCATCAGATCCGACTGTATGGTCCCGATGAAATAAAAACAGCCTTCATCACCCCATTCGGGTGCTTTTGCTATGTTACCATGCCATTTGGTCTTAAAAATGCTGGAGCCACATTCATGAGAATGATTCAGAAGTGCCTGCTCACTCAAATCAGTCGGAATGTGGAAACATACATGGACGACATTGTGGTCAAGTCTCGCAAAGGTTCCGACCTACTGACTGACCTCGCAGAAACCTTTGCCATCCTAATAAGGTATGATATCAAGCTTAATCCGTAAAAGTGCACATTCGGAGTTCCAGGTGGAAAGTTACTCGGTTTTCTCATTTCCGAACGAGGGATTGACACCAATCCAGAAAAAGTTGATACCATCCTCCGAATGAAATGCCATGTGCGTGTGCATGATGTTCAGAGGCTTACTGGTTGTTTGGCCACCTTGAGTCGATTCATTTCTCGTCTCGGTGAAAAGGCTTTACCTTTTTACCGATTGATGAAGAAAACTGATAAGTTCGAGTGGACTGATGAAGCTGATGCAACGTTTGCAGAGCTCAAAGCCCTTCTTTCCACCCAACCGGTGCTTGCTATGCCAATCAGCAAAGAGCCTTTACTGCTTTATATTGCAGTCACTGGACAAGTTGTCAGTACAGTACTCACGGTCGAGCGAGAAGAAGAAGGAAATACTTACAAGGTTCAACGCCCAGTATATTATCTCTCTGAAGTTTTGACTCCATCCAAGCAACGATATCCACATTATCAGAAGCTTGTCTATGGAATCTACATGACCATGAAGAAGGCTGCACACTATTTCTCTGATCACTCCATTATAGTCGTCAGTGACGCACCATTATCTGAAATTCTGAACAATAGAGATGCAACTAGTCGAGTGAAAAAATGGGCAATTGAACTCCTTCCATTGGATATCAAGTTTGAGGCGAAGAAAGCTATCAAGTCCCAAGCAATCACAGATTTTCTAGCCGAGTGGATTGAGCAGCAACTGCCGACTCAAGTTCACTCGGAGCATTGGACCATGTTCTTCGATGGCTCCAAGATGTTGAATGGCTCAGGTGCTGGGGTAGTATTGGTATCTCCCCGTGGAGACAAGCTTAGCTATGTTCTCCAGGTTCATTTTGATTCCTCCAATAACGAAGCTGAATATGAAGCACTTTTATATGGGTTGCGTATGGCCATTTCACTCGGCGTCCGTCGCCTTATGGTCTACGGTGACTTAGATTTGGTGGTTAATCAAGTGATGAAAGAGTGGGATGTCAGGAGCCCGTCCATGACTGGTTATTGCAATGCGGTATGAAAGCTGGAAAAGAAGTTTGAAGGGTTGGAGCTTCACCATATACCACGACTGAAAAATCAAGCTGCAGATGAATTGGCAAAGATAGGTTCTAAGAGAGAGGCCATTCCCAGTAATGTGTTTTTGGAGCATATTCATTCACCTTCAGTTCAGGGAGACCCTTTCACTGAAGAGTCCCCACAGCCTAAGAGCGCCACAGATCCGACTGAAGTCGAAATCCCAGCCGTGGTCGACTTAGTCATGGAGGTTTTGGTCGTCACTCCCGACTGGACAGTGCCGTAAGTTGCATATATTCTTAGGGAAGAACTTCTAGAGGATGAAGAAGAGGCTCGACAGATTGTCCGACGATATAAAGCCTTTACCGTGATAAAAGGTCAGTTGTTCAGAGAAAGTGTAACTGGAGTCTGCCAGAAATGCATCACGCCAGAAGAAGGCCGAATGATCCTCAATGATATTCACTCGGGAACCTGTGGTCACCATGCGTCCTCTCGGACCATCGTGGCCAAAGCATACCGAGCCGGATTTTACTGCCCACATGCCAACGAGATGGCAAAAGAAATAGTGGACAAATGTGAAGGCTGTCAGTTTTACTCCAACATGTCCCATAAGCCTGCGTCAGCTCTGAAGACTATTCCACTCATCTAGCCTTTCGCTGTCTGGGGATTAGACATGGTTGGACCTCTGAGGACTGGCAGGAGTGGGTTTACCCATGTGCTGGTGGCAGTCGACAAGTTTACCAAATGGATCTAAGCCAAGCCCATTAAAAACCTTGAAGCAAGTACAGCTGTAAGTTTCATCAGAGAATTGATATTCAGATATGGTGTTCTGCACAGCATCATCATGGATAATGGGTCGAACTTTGACTCTGACGAATTCAGAGCCTTTTGTGCTTCCCAAGGCACGAGGGTTGATTATGCTTCGGTCGCCCATCCTCAGTCGAATGGGCAGGCTGAAAGAGCAAATGGATTGATTCTCAAGGGGCTGAAACCCCGATTGATGCGTGACGTCAAGCATGCAGCAGGGGCCTTGGTCGATGAACTTCCATCAGTACTTTGGGGATTGAGGACAACTCCTAATCGATCGACTGGACGAACTCCATTCTTCTTAGTCTACGGAGCTGAAGCCGTACTCCCGAGTGATCTGCTCCATAATGCGCCCCGAGTCGAGCTCTTCTCAGAAGAGGAAGCAGAATAGGCTCGGCAAGATGTAGTCGATCTCTTGGAAGAAGAAAGAGAGATGGCCTTTATTTGGTCGACCATTTATCAACAAGACCTGCGTCAATTCCATGCCAGAAACGTAAGGGGTCGGGCATTTCTGGAAGGAGACCTGGTTCTTCGAGTGGACCAGCAGAAACCACACAAGCTCGCTCCTTCTTGGGAAGGCCCTTTCGTCGTCACCAAAGTGCTCCACAACGGAGCATATCGTCTTTTCAACGTCGAGCACAATAAAGATGAGCCACGCGCTTGGAATGTGGAACTGCTCCGCCCCTTTTACTCTTAAAGTATTCAGACTATTGAGATGTAATAAGAAGTACCTTTTAGTTTGATTATCAAAAGACATGATTTTACAGTCTTCCGAATGATTGTTGTTCATTTTTTACATGTTCTAAAATCCCCCAATGGGTGCCTTAGCTGCGAATCCGTTTCTCCTAAGTTGAAGAGAAAATCCTACCGAGTGGTGAGCCAGCCTCTCACTCGGAGGCTTAGCTGCAAATCCGTTTCGCCTAAGTGTTAAAAATCCTACCGAGTGGTGAGCCAGCCTCTCACTTGGAGGCTTAGCTGCAGTCCAGTACTCGCCTAAGTGTTAGAAAATCCTACCGAGTGGTGAGCCAGCCTCTCACTCGGAGGGTTAGCTGCAGTCCAGTACTCGCCTAAGTGTTAGAAAATCCTACCGAGTGGTGAGCCAGCCTCTCACTCGGAGGCTTAGCTGCAGTCCAGTACTCGCCTAAGTGTAAAAGGTCCTACCAAACGGTATGGGTCGAGCACGATCCCCCCGGGCTGCACCATCAAGAAGAAGGACGAGCTTGTGAGAGCAATCCTCTCACTCAGGGGCTTAGCTGCGATCCAGTACTCGCCTAAGTTTGAAAAATCCTACCGAGTGGTGAGCAATCCTCCCACTCGGGGCTTAGTTGCAGTCCATTACTCGCCTAAGTTTGAAAAATCCTACCGAGTGGTGAGAAATCCTCCCACTCGGGGGCTTAGCTGTAGTCCATTACTCGCCTAAGTTTGAAAAATCCTACTGAGTGGTGAGCAATCCTCCCACTCGGAGGCTTAGCTGCAGTCCAGTACTCGCCTATGTTTGAAAAATCCTACCGAGTGGTGAGCAATCCTTCAACTCGGGGGATTAGCTGCAGTCCAGTACTCGCCTAAGTTTGAAAAACCCTACCGAGTGGTGAGCAATCCTCCCATTCGGGGGCTTAGCTGCAGTCCAGTACTCGCAAGTTTGAAAAATCCTACCGAGTGGTGAGCAATCCTCCCACTCGGGGGCTTAGCTCCAGTCCAGTACTCGCCTAAGTTTGTAAGTACATTCCGAGTGGAAACTAATCTTCTCGCTTGGAGACTTAGCCATACACTCCATTCCGATCCACAAAGACGGCGAGGTGCAGGTCGACCACGACCCCCTCCTCAGAGTTGCACCATCAAGAAGAAGGACAAGATTGAGCGTGTTGCCAAGGCAAGCCACTTTCAGGAACGTCAAGACCATTGTTGAATGCCTCGCTGATGAGCTGATCAATGCTGCCAAAGGCTCATACAACGGCTAGCGCCAAGACGAGCTGCTTTCATGAGCTGATCAATCCTGCCGAGCGGTGCGGGTAGACCACGATCCCCCCCCTCCTCCGGGGCTGCACGGTCAAGAAGAAGGACGAGATTGTGCGCACTGTAAAAGGCCCATTCAATGGCTGGCGCCAAGGGAAACTGCTGTCAGGAACGTCAAGACCATTGTTGAGTGCCTTGTTGATGAGATGATCAATGATGCTCAAGGCTCGTCCAACAGGTCGACCGCGGATTCTTCCTCAGAAGCTGCATTGAAAGTACAAAAACCAATCCGAGAGACGAACGAGTTTCACTCGAAGATAAACACAACATATTCCAAGATAAATCCAAAGGTTTCTAACCGCAGATTAAAGTACTCAGGCGTCAGGCCCGAAGGAGTTTCAACGATTACAAAATCACTCGGCATTCCAAGGCAAATGAGGGTGAAGCATAATGTTTTTTCAGTCACTCGGCAGGAGAAGGGTTGGCTCGATCGTAGAAGCAGTCAAGGTCGATGCTGTCAGCAATACAAGTGGCTGCCTCAAGGAAGGTGTCCATGAAGGACTAGAAGGAGTGCTTCTTAATATTCACAACCTTGAGGGCCGCCAACTTGTCTTCTCTAGCCTCCTTGCAGTGCACTCGAACCAATGACAGGGCAATGTCAGCGCCACAGCAAGCAGATGACTTCTTCCACTCTTGCACTCGGCCAGGAATCTTATCTAGTCGAGTCATCGGCGACTTGATGTCTTGAGAAAGTTCCGCCTGAGGCCAAAGTTCGGAATCCACTCGGGTCATCGCAGCCTTCAGTCAAGCCAGATAGGCAACAGCGTCGTCCAAGCGTGATTCCTATCGCAGCAAGTTCATCGCAACGTCATCTTTCACGGGACAATTGATGGTCTCGACCCGCCCGGTTTCAGCTTCAAAATCCTGGCAAAGTTCTGTTCCATCGCGAAAAATAATGAGTCGACAATATTACAACATACTTTGATCGACGACAATTAACCAGTTGAGTGACTATACCTTCAAGCTTCAGAACTAGTTTCGCGGCAAGTTGTCCCAGATAGGACTCTAACTTGCATGTCTTGGTTCTGAGGCCTCCAACTTCAGTGGTCAGGTTCTCCTTGTCCTTCTTCAGTTGCTCTACTTCTCGATTGGCTTCCTAGATGGCGGTCTTCAACTTCGCGTTCTCCTCTTCCAACTTGCCGACTGAAGCCAGCTTTTGGTCTGCAAGTGTTGTCTTCTCACGTGCTTCCTTCTAAGCAGCAGCAAGGTCCTGGTCCTTCTTCTCCAAAGCTTCCTTCATTCTCTCTAAAGAAACAACACTCTTTAGACGAGCCTGAAGTTGGTGGTTTTCACTACACACATCTGCCTGTGTGAAGTCACTCGGTTCAAAGAGACTGAAAGAAAAAGCAGTGAAAGACGCGAGCTACTAAGTAGGCAACAGTCGAATGGTTACCTCCCATGATGGCCATCTCTTGTTGAGCAGTCTTGAGGTTCTTCTTTGCGAGTTCAAGATCAAGTTCAACGCTGATATGCTTCTTCTTTAACTCGAAAAGTCGAGCTCCAAGATCACAAGACCTCTGCAGTCAGCGAGAGAGATATGTCAGTCGACAGAAATAAGAGCCAATGACAATGAAAAGTTATGCCAGCAGTCGACCGTGGTCTCGAGGACTACACCAAGTGGGTGCACTTAGCGTGCCCCCACTGGTTCAGATCAACACTCAGCAGGGTCTGCCATGCCCCCACTGGTCCGGACAGATTAGTAAGACTCAGCTTGAGTCGAGTGAAGTGGAAGATTTCCTAAACTCTAAACAAAGGCACACCCCAATGGGTGATCGGATATAAAACAACATTCAAAAGTTTAGTTGGAGTTTGTTGACCTGAACATTGGTCTGCAGGCAGTGCTGGCGTTATAAGCCACCTGACTAGCCTCGTGCATCACCTTCACCTGCTCCATGACAAGGTTCACCTGGCGAAGAGCCTCCCTGGCAGCACTCGGCGAGTCGTCTGGGGTCTGATATGCAGTGAAGAGTGATGGCTCCAAGGCGGTCGAAGCAGCTATTGGGTCAGACGCGTGGATTTGCACTGGAGCGGAAGGAGTCGGAGCAGTCGATCCCGACGGACGATCAGTCGTCGGCGGGTTGGCAAATGTGACGTTGGTCCGAACCGGATCTCCAGAACGTTCGACCACCGCCTCAAGCGCCAGCGTCGACTGAGGGACTTGAACTTCAAGCCTCTTCATGCTTGAGGGAGTCCTGGACTAGGGGGTGTCCGGACAGCCGGACTATCGTCGTTCGCCGGACTCCAAGACTACGAAGATACAAGATTGAAGACTCTGTCCCGTGTCCGGATGGGACTTTCCTTGGTGTGGAAGGCAAGCTTGGCAATACGGATATGTAGATCTCCTAACATTGTAACCGACTCTGTGTAACCCTATCCTCCTCCGGTGTCTATATAAACCGGAGGGCTTTAGTCCGTAGGACACAACATACATCACAACAATCATACCATAGGCTAGCTTTAGGGTTTAGCCTCCTTGATCTCGTGGTAGATCCACTCTTGTACTACCCATATCATCAATATTAATCAAGAAGGACGTAGGGTTTTACCTCCATCAAGAGGGCCCGAACCTGGGTAAAACATCGTGTCCCTTGTCTCCTGTTACTATCCGCCTAGACGCACAGTTCGGGACCCCCTACCCGAGATCCGCCGGTTTTGACACCGACATTGGTGCTTTCATTGAGAGTTCCTCTGTGTCGTCACCGATAGGCTCGATGGCATCTTCAATCAACAACGCTGTCCAGGGTAAAACTTTTCTCCCCGGACAGATCTTCGTATTCGGCGGCTTCGCACTGCGGGCTAATTCACTTGGCCATCTGGAGCAGATCGAAAGCTACGCCCCTGGCCATCAGGTCAGATTCGGAAGCCTAAACTTCACAGCCGACATCCGCGGGGACTTGATCTTCGACGGGCTCGAGCCAAAGCCAAGCGCGCCGCACTGTTGCGATGGGCATGATCTAGCTCTGCCGCCGAACAGTGCCTTGGTGTCCGCGCACGAATCTGCCTTGGCCCTTAGTCCGGAGCCGATCGCCCAGATCGAGGACCGGTGGATGGACACCACCTCGGGGGCTTCAACTTCCACGGCGATGGAGCCAAACACTAACCTTGTCCCTCGCGAAACTCGTGATTCCGAGGTGCCGGACTCCTTGCCGGACTCTGGACCTCCCGCGCCCTTGCCAATCGAATCGGATTGGGCGCCGGTTATGGAATTCACCGCCGCGGACATCTTCCAATACTCGCCCTTTGGCGACATCCTAAATTCGCTAAAGCATCTCTCGCTATCAGGAGAGTCCTGGCCGGACTATGGCCAGGATGGTTGGGATACGGACGACGAAGAAATTCAGAACCCACCCACCACCCACTTTGTAGCCACTTTCGACGATCTTACCGACATGCTAGACTACGACTCCGAAGACATCGACGCTATGGACGACGATGCCGGAGACGAATAGGAACCAGCGCCTACAGGGCACTGGAAGACCACCTCGTCATACGACATATACATGGTGGACACCCCAAAGGACGGGGACGGCGAAGAAGTAGCAGAGGCAGATTCCTTAAAGAAACAGCCCAAGCGCCAGCGTCAGCGGCGCCGCTCTAAATCCCGCCACAGCAAGAATGGAGATTCCGACACAGGAGATAATAATACCCCAGAAAGTGCCGAAGATAATCCCCACCAGCAAGACTCAGCGCAGGAGGACGCAGAAGCAAGCCCCCACGAGAGGGCGGCAGACGAAGAGGTCGAGGATTATAACTATATACCTCCCTCCGAAGACGAGGCAAGCCTCAACGACGACGAATTCATCATGCCCGAGGATCCCGTCGAACAAGAGCGTTTTAAACGCAGGCTTATCGCCACGGCAAATAGCCTAAAGAAAAAGCAGCAGTATCTTCAAGCTAATCAGGACCTGCTGGCCGATCGATGGACCGAGGTCCTCGCGGCCGAAGAGTTTAAACTCGAACGCCCCTCCAAAAGCTACCCCAGACGCAAGTTGCTCCCCCGATTAGAGGAGGAAGCATACATACCTTCATCACCAGCGCATGATACGGCCGACCGACCACCCCGTGGTCGCGACAGAGAGGCATCCAGACCCTCCACAAAGACCGTACCCCGGCATCGCTCCAAAAGTACGAAGCCAAGAGGGAACGCGCCGGACTTGCGGGACGTATTGGAGGACAAAGCAAGGCAATCCAGATCCATCTACGGATCACGAGGGCGCCCCACGACCCGCGACAAATACCGTCGCGCCGGATACAATAACTCTGGCCGGGCCGAACACAGCAGACAACGCTCTCTCGAGCTGTGTCGTGATATTTCTCAATATAGAGGCGCCGCACACCTGCTATGCTTCACTGACGAAGTAATGGATCATCAAATCCCTGAAGGGTTTAAACCCGTAAACATCGAATCCTACGACGGCACAACAGACCCCGCGGTTTGGATTGAAGATTATCTCCTTCACATCCATATGGCCCGCGGCGACGATCTCCATGCCATCAAGTACCTCCCACTCAAGCTTAAAGGACCAGCTCGGTATTAGCTTAACAGCTTGCCCGCAAAGTCAATTGGGTGTTGGGAAGACCTGGAAGCCGCATTCCTCGACAATTTTCAGGGCACGTATGTGCGGCCACCAGACGCCGATGACCTAAGCCACATAATTCAGCAGCCAGAGGAATCGGCCAGACAATTCTGGACACGGTTCTTGACAAAGAAAAACCAAATCGTCGACTGTCCGGATGCAGAGGCCCTCGCAGCCTTCAAACATAACATCCGCGACGAGTGGCTAGCCCGGCACCTGGGACAGGAAAAGCCGAAATCCATGGCAGCACTCACATCATTAATGACCCGCTTTTGCGCGGGAGAGGATAGCTGGCTAGCTCGCAGCAACAACCTCAATAAAAATTCTGGCAGTCTGGATACTAAGGACCACAACGGCAGGTCACGTCGAAACAAAAACAAATGCCGCATTGACGGCAACGATAAGGAGGATACGGCAGTCAACGCCGGATTCCGAGGCTCTAAACCCGGTCAGCGGAAGAAGCCATTCAAAAGAACCACTCCGGGTCCGTCCAACTTGGACCGAATACTCGACCGCTTATGCCAGATACATGGCACCCCCGAAAAGCCAGCCAATCACACCAACAGAGATTGCTGGGTGTTCAAGCAGGCAGGCAAGTTAATTGCCGAAAACATTGACAAGGGGCTAAACAGCGATGACGAGGAGGAGACCCGACCGCCGAACAATAAAGGACAGAAGGGTTTCCCCCCACAAGTGCGGACGGTGAACATGATTTACGCAACCCATATACCCAAGAGGGAGAGGAAGCGCGCACTAAGGGACGTCTATGCGATGGAGCCAGTCGCCCCGAAGTTCAATCCATGGTCCTCTTGTCCGATCACTTTCGATCAAAGAGACCATCCAACCAGCATACGCCATGGCGGATTCGCCGCATTGGTTTTAGACCCAATCGTTGATGGATTTCACCTCACGAGAGTCCTGGTGGACGGCGGTAGTAGCCTGAACCTGCTTTATCAGGATACAGTGCGCAAGATGGGCATAGACCCCTCAAGCATTAAACCTACAAAGACAACCTTTAAAGGTGTCATACCAGGTGTGGAAGCCAATTGTACGGGCTCGGTCACACTGGAAGTGGTCTTCCGATCCCCGGATAATTTCCGGAGCGAAGAGTTAATCTTCAATATAGTCCCATTTCGCAGCGGCTATCACGCTTTGCTCAGACGAACCGCGTTTGCAAAGTTCAACGCGGTGCCGCATTATGCATACCTCAAGCTCAAGATGCCAGGCCCTCGTGGAGTCATCACGGTCAACGGAAATACGGAACGCTCCCTCCGAACGGAGGAACATACAGTGGCTCTCGCGGCAGAAGTACAGAGCAGCCTTTTAAGGCAATTTTCGAGTCCGACCGTTAAACAGCCGGATATAGCAAAACGTGCCCGAAGCAATACCAACCAATACAACCTGGCACGATCAGAGCACGCGTAGCAATGCAGCCCTAACCCCCGCCCTCGCATGATTGCAAGAACAACCCTCCGCATACATCATTACGCTTTGGAGATACCATGGGCGCAGGGGAAGGGGCACGATCACAAAGGACCCAAAGTGCGGCTCGACCACACCAGGGGCTCGCAAGTGCGCCACCCTTTTTTATTATTATTTTCCTTCTTTGTATACACAGGACTCCGTTAACCAGAGGCCTTGTCCGGCGGTGAACCTGCCGAACTCACGATGCAACAGCCAGGGAAGAAAGAAGGCTGCGACGAACACTCAGGTGGTCTCAGTTACGAGCATTAAATTTGATTATACACACCAAGTCCGCAGCTCATCCCTGGAGGGGGACATGTTTAATTAGTCCAAATCCCTTGCTTACCGCACTATTTGTATCAGTCCGCACTCATAGCAGACTTCCTTTAATAAATAATGCAGCATTTTTCGACTGCAATTACATTACTTTATATATATATATATATATATATATATATATATATATATATATATATGTTCATTACAGGACATCTTGCACCCGTATATTTTGGTACGGTCTAATACACCAGGGGCTTATGTTCCCCACATTATGGTGTGATAAGTCCGAACACTTTCATAAGTGCGGCACCCCGAACTTATAGCATTATATGAATCGGCTCCGAATCATGTCTTGGGTCAATAGTTGGGTTTGCCCGGCTCCCACGTTTTGGTGCCTTATGTTCCGTTCTGTCGGCTAAGGTGGCACTGGGAGAACCACTGCGATTGCGCCCCGGTTGAGTCGGGCGAGTGCCTCAGTGGAGAAAGCTAAAACTGACCGGCATGATAAGGCGAGAGACTGGTCGCTGTTCGAGAGGTCTTTTCGAGTCCTTAAAGACTCACGCCGCTTCAAGCGAAGTTCCGGATAAATGTCTGACGAAGGCGTGGATAGCGCCCCGGATTCGGTCTTCCGAATACTAGGGGCTTCGCCGAAATTTAAAATTATAGAATTCTATGGCTAAGTGGAGTGTTCAAGCATTATAAGTCTGGTTGCCTTGTTCGTTGTGTTGAGTGCCTCCCTAGATGGACCCAAAAATGGGAACAAGAGTGCTCAAGTTTATCCCGAACACCCCAGCACTCGCGGCTCGGGGGCTGAAGCCAACGACTTGCCATCTCTCAGATTTTATAAACGGCCGCACAGAAGGTAATATTTTAAATTAAACAAGCGTTGCTTAATGCGCATATGAACAAAGTTTTCAGCGCACAGGATAATACATAGCGAGTTTACTCAAAAATTACATCTCTGGGGCATTCATCCGCAATATCGCGGGCTCCCTTCAGGACAGTTTTATAATACATTTCGGGCGTACGATACTCCTTGCCCGGTGGCGGCAGGTCAGTGAGAAGCTTCTCCGCATCCAGCCTGCCCCAGTGCACCTTTGTGCGGGCAAGGGCCCGACGAGCACCTTCAATACAGGCGGAGCGCTTGATGACCTCCACCCAGGGGCACGCATCCACCAGCCGTCGCACGAGGCCGAAGTAGCTCCCAGGCATGGCCTGTCCAGGCCACAGCTGGACTATAAGGCCCTTCATGGCCTCCTCAGCTACCTTGTGGAGTTCGACCAGCTGCTTCAGCTGGTCGCTTGGGGGCACCGGATGGCCGGCCTCAGCGTACTGAGACCACAAGACCTTCTCCGTCGAGCTCCCCTCCTCGCCACGATAGAATGCGGCGGCATTGGACACACTACGCGGCAGATCTGCAAACGCCCCTGGAGAGCTCCGAATGCGGGTAAGTGTCAGGTAGTTTACATTAACATGCTTGCTTTGCATGAAAAATTCCTTACCCGCCGCTATCTTCTTTACATCTTCAACCTCCTGAAGGGCCTTACGGGCCTCGGCCTTGGCGGACTTGGCACTTTCGAGAGCCGAGGCAAGCTCGGACTCTCGAGTCTTGGAGTCACGCTCCAAGCTCTCATGCTTCTCCATGAGAGCCTGGAGCTCTTGCCGTACTTCCGCCATCTGTGCCTCCTGCTTTTCTCGCTCTGCCCGTTCCGCGGCCGCACTACGTTCGGCCGTAGACACAGCATCCTTCAGGGCTGCCACCTCGTTCGTGGCCCCTGCAATACCCATATTATCCTTGTTAATTTTATTGCAACCAAAATCCTTTTCTATAAGGTAACTATTCAAAGTGGTGTTACTCACCTTCTTTGTCCTCGAGCTGCTTCTTGGCATGGCCGAGCTCTTGCTTGGACCGCTCGAGATCCTGCTTCAACGCACCGACCTCCGCAGTCAGTGCGGAAAAGGTCAGTAGCGCAGCCTGCAAACCCATATTGACATATTTTAAGCAACCCTGCGTATATCTTCTTAGATCCTCAGTCCGGCTTTTCTTTCCGAACACCGAACTGAGCATCAGGGGCTACTGTCTATGCGGTATTACATTACATAATTATAACTTCTTACCTCAAAGCCTGTTAGAAGGCTGCTGCAGGCTTCGGTCAGCCCGCTCTTGGCGAGCTGAACCTTCTGAATCACCGCACTCATGATAGTGCGGTGTTCTAGCTCGATGGAAGCGCCTTTATGCGCCTCCAACAAGTTGTCCGGCGCCTCCGATTGGACGGAGGCCGCCGGTGTCACAGTCTTGCCCTTCTTTTGAAGGGGCCGCCTGCCGGACTCTGGAACCGCTGCAGGTTCCGATGTAGAGTCCGGTGCAAAGTCCGGGAGGCTGCCTGGCGGCGCCTCTGGAGCCTCCTCCTGATGGGTCCCTCTCTGGGATCCCACCTCGGCGTCCTCATCGGCGCGGGGGGTAGAGGCAGTCGGAAGTGAATCCACATCCGACGGGGCCAACGACCCGCTCGATGAAGCGGGGAGATCATCATCGGCCGGACTGCGGACAATATGCGATATTAGTAGGACACTAGGTGACGCGAAAGAAATTGCATATCAGGGATCCGGATACTTACGATCTCGCCGGAGGCCTGGCCCTTGAAGGCCACTCTTCCTCGCCAACGATGGTGTTGGCGGAACTGTCCGGGGGAATAGTTCTCCCCCTCTTGGACCCTTCGGCCTCCCCTATTGGGGAAGCCTTCCTCTTCCTCTCTCCCTCCTCCGGGAGAGAGTCTTCTTCCTCCTCCTCGTCTTCGGGGGAGGAGTCCGCCTCATCGTCGGACGCTTGATTGCGGGAACTCTTTCGAGTCCCCGTGGCCACCTTCTTGGCCTTCTTCTCCGGCACCACGTGCGGTGCCGGAACCAGTAGCCCTGCTAGACGGGCGTTCACTGGGTCTTCTGGCATGGGAGCCGGACAGATGAGCTGCTCGGCCTTCTCCATCCATTCCTGCCAAAGGAAAAGAGAGATTGAAACCCTCTTAGAATCAATCTGTTTACCACAAGTGTCCCGTAAAGGGGTTGAATCACTTACCTCGTCAGCTGGATGCTGCGAGCGAAATCCGCAATCTTCCATCGCGGATGCGGGGGCTTCGGCGCCCTTAAATAGCACCCTCCAGGCGCCTTCATACGTCGTGTCGAAGAGCCCGCTTAGCGCCTGGTGCTGTTCCGGATTGAACTCCCACAGATTGAATGCCCGTTCTTGGCATGGGAGAATCCGGCGGATGAGCATGACTTGGACCACGTCGACGAGCCTGAGCTTATTGTTCACCAGCTTCTGGATGCAGGCTCAGAGTCCCGTCAGCTCCTTCGGATTGCCCCACAACAAGCCCTTCTCTTTCCAGGAGGTGAGCTGCGTGGGGATGCCAGATCTGAACTCGGGGGCCGCCGCCCACGTGGGTTCGCGCGGCTCGGTGATGTAGAACCACCCCGATTGCCACCCCTTAACGGAGTCCACGAAGGCCCCTTCGAGCCAAAGGACGTTGGGCAACTTGCCCAACATGGCGCCTCCGCATTCCGCTTGCATGCCCTTCACAACCTTCGGCTTGACGTTGAAGGTCTTGAGCCACAGGCCGAAGTGGGGCTGGATGCAGAGGAAGGCCTCGCACACGACGATAAACGCCGAGATGTTGAGGATGAAGTTCGGCGCCAGATCGTGGAAATCCAGGCCGTAATAGAACATGAGCCCTCGGATGAAAGGGTGCAGTGGAAAGCCCAGTCCGCGGAGGAAGTGGGGAAGGAAGACAACCCTCTCATGGGGCCCAGGGGTAGGGATGAGCTGCCCCTCGTCGGGCAGCCGGTGCGCAATATCGTAGGAAAAGTATCCGGCGTTGCGCAGCTTGGTGATGTGCTCCTCCTTGACGGTGGAAGCCAACCACTTGCCTCCCCCTCCGGACATGGTCGGGGAAGGTTAAGACGAGATGCGCGAGCTTGGGCGTTGGAGCTTGAGTGCACGGAGGTGGATGAGCAAAGGAGGAAGAAGGCGTGGGTGAAAAGGTGAATCCTTATCCCTTATATAGGCAGGGCGAAGACTATGCACCCCCCACCAGCCTGGTAAAACTCGCTTATCTCCCAAGCGCCACCATCAATGGCGCGGTTGGGTTACCCATGTCCGTATTGATTAGAATCCTAGAATAAGGGGAACACAATCTCTGCTTCGACAAGACGTGCCAAGGAAACCACTTCGCTAAACGTGTTGAGGTTGTATAATAAAAAAAACGATTCAAGTAAAAGCCTGGTAGCAGTGTGATGTCATGCCGCATAATACGTCAGCAGATTGGACTTGTATACATTTTATTCTCTCTACAGTTGAATGTGGAATTTATTTTGCAGAGCCGGACACTATCCTGGTGTTCATGATCTTCTCTGGATTATTCAAGGGAGGAACCCGACTTGCAATGCCGAACATTATGTGCGCCGGACTTATTGTCATTGAAGCCTGGTTCAGGGGCTACTGAGGGAGTCCTGGACTAGGGGGTGTCCGGACAGCCGGACTATCATCGTTCGCTGGACTCCAAGACTACGAAGATACAAGATTGAAGACTCCGTCCCGTGTCCGGATGGGACTTTCCTCGGCGTGGAAGGCAAGCTTGGCAATACGGATATGTAGATCTCCTACCATTGTAACCGACTCTGTGTAACCCTAGCCTCCTCCGGTGTCTATATAAACCGGAGGGCTTTAGTCCGTAGGACACAACATACATCACAACAATCATACCATAGGCTAGCTTTAGGGTTTAGCCTCCTTGATCTCGTGGTAGATCCACTCTTGTACTACCCATATCATCAATATTAATCAAGTAGGACGTAGGGTTTTACCTCCATCAAGAGGGCCCGAACCTGGGTAAAACATCATGTCCCTTGTCTCCTGTTACCATCCGCCTAGACGCATAGTTCGGGACCCCCTACCCGAGATCCGCCGGTTTTGACACCGACATTGGTGCTTTCATTGAGAGTTCCTCTGTTTCGTCACCGATAGGCTCGATGGCATCTTCAATCAACAACGCTGTCCAGGGTGAAACTTTTCTCCCCGGACAGATCTTCGTATTCGGCGGCTTCGCACTGCGGGCTAATTCACTTGGCCATCTGGAGCAGATCGAAAGCTACGCCCCTGGCCATCAGGCCAGATTCGGAAGCCTAAACTTCACAGCCGACATCCGCGGGGACTTGATCTTCGACGGGCTCGAGCCAAAGCCAAGCGCGCCGCACTGTTGCGATGGGCATGATCTAGCTCTGCCGCTGAACAGTGCCTTGGTGTCCGCGCACGAATCCGCCTTGGCCCTTAGTCCGGAGCCGATCGCCCAGATCGAGGACCGGTGGATGGACACCACCTCGAGGGCTTCAACTTCCACGACGATGGAGCCAAACACTAACCTTGTCCCTCGTGAAACTCGTGATTCCGAGGTGCCGGACTCCTTGCCGGACTCTGGACCTCCCACGCCCTTGCCAATCGAATCGGTCAGCCTATATAAACACAAGCAAGATACTCACCCCGAAGCAACAGGGACGTCCATCTTGATCCGCGACAAAGTCTTCCGAGCCTTTGGAGGAGCAACCTTGGGCTGCTTAGCGACCTTCTCCGTCGGCTCCAGAGTCGACATCCGAGTGCGTTTCTAAGTGTGGGTACCGGAAGCCACGTTCTTCCTGCGCCCGCCCACCGGGTCATGGTGCTGCTTGGATCGGTGTTCGGAGCGCCGCGGTGAGTCGACTTCTTCCTCGTCGTCCGACTCCTCGCTCTCCTCCTCCTCCTCTACATCCAAAGACTCCCATTCACCGGTCTCCTCTGTGCTAGCCTCTCCCTCCTGGTCCTACTCTAGAGCTTGTTCGCCGTTGGGCATCGAATACATCTCAGTGAAAACCTACAAGACAAAAAGTTGAGTAAAAGTCAGTCGACATCAAGTACAGTCGGAACATATATGCAAGACAGTCGGAATAAAGAGCATACCTTGTCGGGTTGATTGTCGTCGCTGAAGGGGATGACTCGCCTGGCTCCTCTGGGGTTGTCCTGGTTGCCTGTGATGCTCTTCAACCACATGGCCATGGTCTTGGGTGGCACTTCCTCTGGATGGACCCGAGCAGTGTCGTCAGATCCGGAGTACAGCCACATAGGATGGTCACGAGCCTGAAGAGGCTGGATGCGTTGACTAAGGAACACTTCCAGCAGGTCCAGGCCGGTGACACCCTCATTAGTCAGTTGGACCACTTTCTCAACCAACATCTTCATCTCCACGTTCTCAGCAGTAGTCACTTTCAGTGGAGAAGGAGTCTGAACACGGTCGAATGTGAAGTGGGGAAGGCTAGTCGACTAACCTGGAGTTGCGACATCCTGGCAGTAGAACCAGGTCGACTGCCAGCCTCTAACCGATTCAGGGAGAGTCATAACAGGGAAAGAACTCCTATGCCTCTTCTGAATACCCAAACCCCCACACATCTGGATGACATGGGTCTTGAGTCACTCGTTTTTGCTTTCTTGACCGACTGGGATCGGATGGTGAAGATATGTTTGAAAAGGCCCCAGTGCGGTCGACACCCCAAAAAGTTTTCACACATCAACATGAATGCGGCCAGGTACGTGATGGTGTTGGGAGAAAAATGATGGAGTTGAGCACTGAAGAAGTTCAGGAAACCCCGGAAGAGGGGTACGGGGGGAGCAAAAATCCCCAGTCAACGTGGGTGGCGAGCAGTACACACTCACCCGGTCGAGGCTGCGGCTCCATCTCGCCCTCAGGTAGCCTTGCCGCACCCTTGGCGATCAGTCTGGACTCCCCCAGCTCGTCTAGATCTTCTTTCCGGAGCGAAGACCGGATCCAATCACCCTGGATCGAGCCTGGTAGCAGCCCCGCGCGCGATGACGACCCGCGGTTCTGCTTCTTGCCTTTCGCCGCCCCCACCACCTTCTTTGCACGCTCTAGTGCCGCTGTCTTGTCCTTCACCATGGCGGCAGAGCGGCAGCGTCGAGAGCAGAAGAGCTGGATGCGATGGAGAAGCAGGGGAAGAAGAAAGAGAAACATGCATGCACAGTGCAGACGCCTCAGCCCCGTCGCCTTATAAAGGGCTGCTTCCGAGTGGCTGACGCGTGGGACCAGGCGATCCTGTCAAATCCCACAACAGTCACGCGCGACGTACGTGGTGAAAAAGGCGGCGCGGAAAGTGAGGCACCGCCTACTTCGGCACTCCCCGTCCCGCGCGCTTCCCCGAAATTTTGTATCCCATGAAATCCGGGATACACTACAACCAATCGCGCCAAGGATTTTGCACTCCAAGAGATCACTCGGCGGATGGTGCTATAAGTTCAGTCGGCAAATATCTGAATGGATCAAGGCGACTGAATCGACGCTGAAATACCAACGTGAGTTTTCCATCTTGCATAAAACACTCGCGAGGTGCAAAGCTCAGAACAAATTCAACTTCAACCTACTTTCCATTCGAACCTTAATCCATTCGGGGGCTACTGATGAGGATACAGACCTGGGGTAGGGTCATGGGCCTGACCCATACGTCCTACCCAAGGTCACTACCCTGGAAGATAAGAAGTCCAAGAGGCAACAAGGGACCCCCAATCAAAGATGTCGAGTGTAATCCACTCGACCAGTCATATCACTCGAGCGACCCCCTACCTATTGCCACTCGACCATTCAAGGAATCACTCGACCCACCGAGGATCAGGAGTGACTCAGCATTGCAACGGTCAGGCGTTCACTCCGTAGTCTTTAAGGTCATAAATAACACTTAAGGCTGGCGTTATCAGTAATGCCCCTACTTATGTACATTAAGCCCCTTGTAATAGAGGACGGCTGGGGTCCTGGCGCACTCTAGCTAAGCCACCCCCTCCTCTGGGACAAGGGTTCGCACCCCCTGTAACATTGCACACATATAATCCAGTCGACCGCCTCCGGGCACTGAGACGTAGGGCTGTTACTTCCTCCGAGAAGGGCCTGAACTCGTAAATCCCGTGTGTACACCTTCACCATAGCTAAGATCTTGCCTCTCCATACCTACCCCCCCTTTCTACTGTCAGTCTTAGAACCACGATAAAGGCCACTATAAATAGGACTTAGCCACCACCATAGAGGGGGATCTGATCACATCGGATCTAGTCCACGTCTCACTAGCTCTCTTGAGCTCAAGAACACCTCACCTACTGAGGCCAAGTCACCCACTATACTAGTTCATTCTCAGCCCTTCGAGGCAATCCACCAACACGCTGGAGTAGGGTATTACACCACAAGGTGGCTCGAACCAAGATAAAACTGTTGTGTCCCTTTGTCTTGTCGATCTTGTTGCGCTAGGCTTAGGAGGATCGCGAGTAGGCAGGCTGGGTAGGTTGAGATCTCCGCATGCACCCCACAGTTTGAACCTTTCAAGGGTTTGCGGAACCCGTAATCCAATAGTCTTGGGGGTAGAAAGTATCGCTTGGTGATTGTGGATGATTATTCAAGATACACTTGGGTATATTTCTTCAAGAGGAAGAGTGAGACTCAACAAACCGTCATCGACTTTGCAAATGAAGCTCAACGTCAACACAATGCAAAGATCTTGACAATAAGAAGTGACAACGACACTGAGTTCAAGAACTACACCTTGGATGAGTTTCTTAATGATTAGGGGCTCAAGCATCAATATTCCGCACCTTACACCCCTCAACAAAATGTTGTAGCGGAGAGGAAGAACCGGACGTTGATGGACGCGGCAAGGACCATGATGGCGGAGTTAAAGTCTCTCTACAACTTTTGGGCCGAAGCCATCAACACCGTTTGTCATGCATCCAATCGGCTCTATCTCCGCAAAGGCTTGAACAAGACTCCATATGAGATACTTACCGGCAACAAGCCCAACCTCAAGTACTTCCGGGTGTTCGGTTGTAAGTGTTTCATTCTCAAGAAAGGTGTTCGTTTGTCTAAATTTGAGGCTAGAGCTCATGAGGGTATATTTGTTGGTTATACTGCAAATTCTCTTGCTTACCGTGTCCTCAACAAGTCCATGGGACTGATTGAGGAGACATTTAACATGGAGTTTGACGAGAATAACGACTCCCAAGTGGAGCACAGTGGTACTTGTGATGTAGGTGATGAAATTCTTCCCCAAGCCATAAGAAGAATGGGTGTTGGTCATATCCTACCCATTGAGGAACCCCTTGTGGCCGAAGGAGAAGGACAAAGTTCCACTCAAGTGGAGCCATCACCAACCCAAGACCCACATGCTTCCAAAGAACAAAGTGAAGGCCCTCAACCAAGTGAACAAGATCAAGGGCAAGATCAATCTCAAGATGACGGTGAACCACCAAGTGATGCCCACGGTCAAGTTCTCCCTCCCGAGAAAGTTCAAGATCAAGAGCAAGCTCAAGATCAAGAACAAGCTCAAGACGACGCTCAACATGATCAAGTTACCGCTCCTCAACTATCTCTTGAGGAGGAATTGGAGCGGTGTGCCACCAAGATTGCTTCTGAGCTCACTACCAAAGATCATCTTATGAAGAATGTGCTTGGAAGTTTGAGAAAGGGGGTAAGCACTCGTAGACAATTTGTAAACTATTGTGAACATAACATGTTTGTTTCTTGTGTTGAACCCCAAATGGTCTACGAGGAGCTCGAGGATCCGGATTGGCTCAATGCCATGCATGAAGAACTCAACAACTTCGAGCACAACAAGGTGTGGCGATTGGTGCCAAGGCCAATGGGGAACCATAATGTCATTGGAACCAAGTGGATATTCAAGAACAAGCAAGATTCTCATGGGATTATCGTTTGCAACAAGGCTCGTTTGGTAGCACAAGGCTAATCCCAAGTCGAGGGTATCGACTACGGTGAAACCTTTGCTCCCGTTGCTCGCCTTGAATCTATTCGTTTGTTGATTTCTTATGCTACATAACTTCTAGTTGCAACAAATGAATGTGAAGAGTGCTTTTCTTAATAGTCCTATTAATGAGTTGGTGTATGTCAAATAACCCTCGGGGTTTGAGGATCCTGAGTTCCGCAATCATGTGTACCAACTCGATAAGGCACTCTATGGCCTTAAACAAGCCCCACGTGCGTGGTATGACCACCTTACCGAGTTGTCATAAGATCGTGGGTTTGAAATTGGGAAAATCGACCCCACTCTCTTTACTAAGAAGGTCCAAGCGGAGTTGTGTTGTAGGGTGGAACCCTAAGTGAAGATCTTTCACGAATTGGAGGGGCAATCCCCAAGAACAAGATGAACACAAGAGAGAAAACAAGAACAATACTCAAGAACAAGTCTAATCACACATCCACTAGACCAACAAACACACAAGATCCACAAGGTACATGAACAATCAAAGGGAAACAAGATACATGGTAGAGTTCATCCCAAATCCTATGAAGGAGATGAGGGCTTGATGATCTAGGTAGATCCTTCCATCAAGGGGGGCTTGAATCCCTAGGGATCTTCTCCAATGGAGGTCTTGTACTCCAATGGAGTCTTCTCTCTCAAGAGGAATCCCACAAGGGGAGATACATGAGCTAAGCTCTATGATTTGTGTTTATTCTTAGTTGTCCTCTAAATGAGCTAGGTGATGCCCTTATATAGTTTAGGGACGAAATAAGAGAGGAGGAGGGATACAAGGGCAAAGCCCCAAGGAGGCACGCAGGCTCTCAGTGTGGTGCGGGCACCCGGGGTAAAGGGGCTGGGAGGCTTCGGCCGGGCATCGGGGGTGTGCTGGGCCGGCGCGGGAGGTGGCCCGGGCACCCGGGGCAGCGAGGCCGGGCACCTAGAGTGGGCTGGGCCGGCGGCTGGAGGTGACCCGGACACCCGGGGCGGCTGGGCCGGCGGCTGGGAGCGGCCGGGCACCCAGGGCTCCACCGGCCGGGCACCCGGGGCCGGCTGGGGGCGATGCCCAGGGAGCGGCCGGGCACCTGGTGCCAAAGAGTCCGGGCACCCGGGGTGTCCACGGAGCTCCGACTCCTCTCGTTCTTCTCGCTTCTCTCCTTATCCTTCTTCTTGTGTGTCCAGGTCTTCGTCCTCCGTAGGTCTTCGGTGAACTTGGTGATTCCTTCGTGCTTCATCGTGACGATATCCGAAGTACCTAAGAATGCATAGTGTATTTCTTTGAGGTAGAATCCCATTCTCATGTGAAACCAACTGAAACTCGGAGAGGAAAGAAGTGACCTCGTTCTCAATGTTGCGTGCATGTGTTCTTGTCATTGGACCTCTTGATGCTTGCGGTGGTGATGGAGTGTTGGTGTGAGTGATCGAGGGATGCTCCGCATCATCTCCGCCCCCCTGGGAGAGATCCGTCCACGGATCATGCTCTTCATCACCATGGGAAAGAGTGGGCGTCGCCGTGTAGAAGTGGACAACCACCAAGCACTTATCAAGTTGAAGCTCGAAATGGGCACTCTCCAATGTTGCACCGTCTCGTGATTCCTGCAAAAGGAGCTAGTATAACAAACACTTGGAAAAACAAATGGGGTTACCGTTAGTGCATTACCAAGCATTCAAGAGGTTAGTCACCAAACAAGTGTCGTCATCAAGCATAATATATGGTGTGACAAGAGATTGTGACATGGCATGTAAGAACATAAATTGAGCACAAGCAAAGACATCATGGAAACAAGCATTCAAATGTGAGGTAGTAATGCAAATATATTTGAGTAGATAGCAAGCATCGACCTCAAGATCATAGCAAACATGCATAAAGCACTCGACAAATGGTCTATGGTAGGCATAAGAGTCATTCACAACACCAAATGAAAGGCAATGTCTAAACACATGGGGCAAGTGCAATACAATCCAAGCATAATGTGCATATGGTGTTTTGAAGAAAGTGAGGCACTCAACACAAATGATATAGCAATTTTGCAACATGTGCGAGGCAATCAAGTCAATCATGTGACAAGCAATGGGACATGTCATATGTGAAGTGATGACATTGTTGCAACCAAACATATGATAGGAGCAAGTAATCCAAGAATTGGATGCAACATGAGAAAGCATAGAAATCAGGTCGTGTAAACTAGTGGAGCAAAGATGCAACACACTAGAGGAAATCATGGCAATCATGTCATGTGAGCAAATAAGATATATAGGCAATGCACATGACATATCGCGAGAACAAACACAAAGCAAGATCATAGTATCATCGTAGGCATGGGGCACATAGCAAACATGGCAATAACAAGCAATATATCCACCAAGCTTGCAAATACACATACAAGTAGTAGAATCAATCATCATGTGTATGCAAAGCATGGGTCACAAATGCATGGCAAAGGCATAGGAATGAGCATATCATGCAAAGTGAACATGGCAAGATGGGCATATAAGATGTAATGGACGATAACCCATAACCATGTGAAAGCCATGTAGAAGAAATGCACAAAGTCTTTGCACGAAGAGAGCGGTGGGAAAGACACTCCAAGGGATCCCAAGTCATCATTGCTCTCTAGAGCTCCATTTTTCAACTCATGGGATTGTGAGGTTGACAAGTATTCATGGGTATCTACACAAAAGAGACACAAACCAAAGAAAGTGTGTGCGTCGTAAATGTACACATCATCCATCATGATGTGTATGTGCACATGCGAGTTAGCACAATATAAGCATCGCTCAAAGAAATTTGATGCATGGTATAAGAACATGTCCTCCATCATGAAAGAATAGTTATTGTGTATGACACGATGGGGATGCAAATTTAGCATTGTCGGTGTACTAAAGTAGGGGTACCTTAGTATCCCAAACTTGTGCATGGGCAGTTGCAGCACCCAGCGGCAAGGCTTGCCGGGCGTCCGCCAAGATCCTCCGTAGACCCTGTTGGTGCCATTCAAGAACAAAGTGTTTAACTGAGAAGACAGAGCCCCGGCAAGAGGAGCTTGCCGGGAAGGACAAGACCCCGGCAAGAGGAGCTTGCCGAGAAGGCCAACCAAGGCATTTCAAGAGACTTGCCGTGACGCACCAGGCGTCCCGGCAAGACCCGGCGAGCGACAAGCTTGCGGGTGCGACAAGACAGCGACCGCGGCAAGGCGCTTGCCACGGTGAAGCCACCACTCTGCGCCCACGCTCCAGCGCGTCGTCCGACGACGTGTCACCACAGGATCGTTCCTGGTGCACGTGGCGAGTAGCTGTGCAGCCAAGCGGTGTGAGGTGGCAAGTGGAGATGACAAGAAGGCCATCATGGCGATCGGTGGCGCCCCTAACGGTCGTTTCTTGCACTGTTTGGGCGACCGGACGGGCATTAAATGCCCTTGTCCCCTGCCGTCAGAGTTAGGTATGGGACGCTGTAGATAGCGGTTGTACCAACCCCTCTTTTTACTTTTTACCCCTCTCTCTGCATTGCCACCTATCGGTGACCCCTTTAGCCTATAAAAAGGAGGCCCATGCGCACGTAGGAGAGGTTCGACTCATTCGAAACTACAACGTTCCCACGCTCTTGAGCAAGAACAGAATATAAACACAAAGCAGCAGTAGGAGTTTTATCTCTCCGGAGAGCTCCGAAGCTGGGTAAAATCCCTCGCGTGCTTTGCCTCGATCTGCTCTTCGTGCGCTCTCCGCTCCCTTGCCGGACCGAAAGGGGCCCTGCCCCATAGGTGTTCGTTTCCCACGACATCTTTGGCGCGCCAGGTAGGGGAGCGTCGAGATTGTGCGAACCTGATCCGGCGTTCGTGCGCGCTACATCAACATCTTCATCGACATGCCACCGAAGAAGAAGGCTTCGGAGGTGGCCGCTCCGTCCACGTCGATCCTACCGTCACCAGAGCAAACGGGCCGTGGGGTGGACGCCGGCGGAGGAGCGGGCGCCGACGGGGGGACTCACGTCGTCACCAGGTCCAAGGACAAGGCCCCGCAAGCTTCGGCGTCTGTACATACACCGCACCCCTCCCAAGAGGTGCAGGATCGACAATGCCATGGTGCTCCTAGCACCGTACTCGCATTAGAGCAAGGCCGAGCTGGTGGATCGCGGGACGCTCAAGGCCAACATGTGCGTCAACATGTTGGCACGAGCGTGGTACGGTCGCCTGGATGAGATGTTGCTCCTTCTAACACTGTTAGAAGTCTGAGCATATCTCGCTCCTCACGTCGTTCGCCGCCACCGCCCAAGACTCCAGAGGAAGCGCTGGCCCGAGCCCAGCTGCTTCTAGACTACCCTCCAGCGCCAGACAAGATCGACGACTGGAGGGCCACCATTCAGAGCCTCATCGGCTTCGCCAACGGTGACAAGCCCCGGCAACCGAGCACATCGAAGCCCCGGCAAGACGCCCAGGCGCAAGCTGACGCCGACAAGACCGCTGGGGGTGCCACCACCGTGCACTCCCCGCCCCGAAGGCCAAGATCGCCAGCTCGCCAGGCTAACCTCGACACCGACTCCACCGCGTCGTCGGACCCGCGAGCTCATCGCGATCAGCGCCAAGTTCTCCAAGAACGACGACAAGAAGACGCTCGTACTCGCATCGAGCGTCAAAGAGAAGCGCGGCGTCAGTCAGACCAGCGTGCTGGGCCCACTGTTGATATGCATGCACCAGGGGAACCAGGCGACTTGCCGTACGCGGTAGGTTGCCCTGCGTTCACCCGTGAGCTGCGGCAGGTCCAGTGGCCCAGTACCAAGAACTTCAAGCCAGATGTACCCGAGAAGTACGATGGCAGGATACATCCGTCGGAGTTCCTCAGCGTCTACACCATCGCGGTGCAGGCTGCCGGGGGGGACGACAAGAAGATCCTCGCCAACTACTTCCCGCTGGTGCTCAAGCCCAACGTCAGATCTTGGCTCATGCACTTGCCGGACAACTCCATCTCTTCGTGGGCGGACCTGTGTCATCAGTTTGTCGGCGCCTTCATAGGCGGCCACAAACCCCATGGCCAGGAGAGCGATCTTCATCTGCTCGCCCAGAAGGAAGGAGAACCCCTGCGCAAGTACATACAGAGATTCAGCTAGGTGCAGCGCAACATCCCAGACGTCCACCCTGCCGCGGTTATCAGCGCGTTCCATCAGAACGTACGTAACCGCCGGATGAGGGAGGAGATGGCGATGTGCAAAATCAGAGATGTCAGCGAGCTATATGCTCTGGCCGACAAGTGTGCACGTGCTGAGGAGGGGAGGAAACTCCCCGGAGAGAACGCAGGAGCAGAAGGGTCTGATAGTGAGGATGCCGCCCCGGCAAAGAAGAACCGGAGGCGGAATAACAAAAAGAGGAAAGCCAAGGATGTGCTAGTTGTCGAGCAGTCCAGCAACGGAGGTGGCACCGAGAAGGCCAAAGCTGGTGACTCCAGCGAGGCTGTGGTGGCCGCCGACAAGCAGGACGGCTCCGGCAAGCAGTACTGCAAGATCCACCGCACCAAGGGCCATGACCTCCAGGCCTGCAAGAAGGTTGAGCAGCTTGTAGAGCTACAGAAAGCTGAATACGAGCGCCGCGACAAGGAGAAGGCCCAGGAAGGTGGCGGAGGATCCGGCAAGAAGCGTCCCGGCCGGGGAGGACGCCGCGGCAAGGCCAAGCAGCGGCAAGGAGACAGGCCTCCCCGCGGCCGCGACAAGGACGAAGACGAGGACGAAGATGAAGAGATGGATGAGGATGAGGCCGACGAGCAGGAGTTTCAGAAGGTGACGGAGGTTTTGTGCGTCGACGGTGGTGCTTCTCTGCATACCTCACACCGCCAACTCAAACAGTGGGTGCAGGAAGTAAATGCAGCAGAACCGTCCGTTGAGTCGCGCAAGCCCCTGAAGTGGTCCAGCACGCCCATCATCTTTGATGTCGAGGATCACCCTGATCGCATAACTGCGGTCGGGTGCTTGCCGATGTTGGTTTCGCCAACTATCCGCAACCTCAAGGTCACAAAGATGCTGGTTGACGGCGGAGCCGGCCTGAATCTGATCTCCTCAGCGGTACTCAAGAAGCTCCAGATCCCCGACAGCGAGCTCGAAGAGACCGACACTTTTCAAGGAATCAACCCGGGAAGGAGCAAGCCGAAGGGGAAGATTACACTGCCAGTAACGTTTGGCAGCGAGCTGAACTTCAGGATAGAGAGAGTCACATTTGACGTTGCTGATTTCCCATTGCCCTACAATGGGATACTTGGCCGTCCAGCGCTCGCCAAGTTCATGGCAGCCTCTCATTATGCTTACAACGTGCTCAAGATGCCCGGTCCGATAAGTGTCATTTCTGTCCATGGTGACAAGAAAGATGCCCTTATCTGTACCGACAAGATCTACCGGGAAGCAGCAGCCGCAGCAGAACGCAAACCACTTGCCGCTGAAGCTCCCGGGGGGAAGAAGAAGACCAAGTCCGGCAAGAGTAGCTCTGATGCTCACTCCGGCAAGCGCACCTCTTCAGAGTGATGCGCTACTGTCGAGGACGCACCATCGAGCTCCACCGGCAAGTGCAAGAAGGCAAAGACAGCTTCACTAGAGACCAAGAAAGTGGCCGCCAAGGAGGACGGCACTGGTGGTACCTTCACCATCAGTACCACGCTTGACCCCAAATAGGAAAGCGCGCTCATTGCTTTCCTGCGGGCGAATGTCGATGTGTTTGCATGGCAACCATCTGACATCCCCGGTGTTCCCAGGAAAGTAATTGAGCACCACCTCGCCGTCTGCCCTCACGCGCGGCCCGTCAAGCAGAGAGTTAGGAAGCAAGCAGTGGAGCGACAAGAATTCATTGCTGAAGAGATCAAGAAATTGGAAGCAGCAGGCCTGGTCCGAGGAGTACTCCATCCAACGTGGTTAGCCAATCCAGTAGTCGTGCGCAAAGCGAATGGGAAGTGGAGGCTTTGTATTGACTTCACTAATGTTAATAAAGCTTGTCCCAAGGATCCATTTCCCTTGCCGCGCATTGACCAGATTGTCGACTCCACGGCAGGATGTGATCTGCTTTCATTCCTTGATGCATATTCAGGATATCATCAGATCTTCATGGCAGAAGAGGATGAAGAGAAAACCGCATTCATTACTCCATGTGGCACGTACTGCTTTGTACGGATGCCTTTTGGACTAAAGAATGCTGGTTCAACATTTGCAAGAGTAGTTAGTCATGCTTTTGAGCCACAGTTGCACAGGAATGTAGAAGCTTACATGGATGACATAGCGGTCAAGAGCAAGGACAGAGAAACGTTGATCCAAGATTTGGACGAAACCTTCACAAATCTGCGCAAGATCAATCTCAAGTTGAACCTCGAGAAGTGCGTGTTTGGAGTTCCTTCCGGCAAACTTCTCGGGTTCTTTGTGTCCCAGAGGGGGATTAAAGCCAATCCCGACAAGATCAAGGCCATTGAGCAGATCGAAGCATCGAAGCGCGTCAAGGATGTGCGAAGGCTTGCCGGCTGCGTTGCTGCTCTCAGTAGGTTCATCTCTAAGTCTGCTGAGCGTGCCCTGCCATTTTTCAAAATTTTGAAAAAGGCAGGTCCAATGAAATGGACTCCGGAAGCGGAGGCTGCGCTGCAGGACTTGAAGAGATACCTGTCCTCCACTCCAATACTTGTCGCACCTAGGCCACAAGAGAAGTTGCTGCTGTATCTGGCGGCAACCAATCAAGTGGTTAGTGCTGCGTTAGTAGCAGAGAGGGAGGCGGATGATGAGCCAGAGCACTAGCGTACATACATGGAGGCATATGTGGTCACCACATTGGCGCAAGAGCACTTGCCGGCAAAGCCTTCCGGCAAGGTTTCTTCTGGCCGACAGCCCTCCAGGATGCAACTGCACAAGTAACCAAGTGTGAAGCATGCCAGTTCCACTCCAAGCAGATACATCAACCAGCTCAAGCTCTCCAAACAATCCCTTTATCCTGGCCATTTTCGGTCTGGGGGCTCGACATCCTCGGCCCCTTTCCCCGAGCTGTCGAGGGCTTTGAGTACTTGTACATTGCAATCGACAAGTTCACAAAGTGGCCTGAAGTGGAAGCGGTGAGGAAGGTGACAGCACAATCAGCAGTCAAGTTCTTCAGGTCAATTGTTTGCCGTTTCGGAGTCCCTAACAGGATCATCGCCGACAATGGTACACAATTCACGAGCCGCACCTTCATGCAGTACGTCCAAGATCTTGGCGCCAAGATCTGCTTCGCTTTTGTTGCTCACCCGAGAAGCAACGGTCAAGCGGAGAGGGCAAACGCTGAAGTGCTGCGCGGGCTCAAGACCAGAACTTTCTACAGGCTGCGCAAGTGCGGAAGAAATTGGATCGAGGAGCTGCCGGTGGTTCTTTGGTCGATCAGGACGACGCCAAATCGAGCCACTGGCCAGACACCTTTTGCTCTAGTCTATGGAGCAGAAGCAGTTCTCCCCATGGAACTCGTATACTGATCGCCTCGAGTGCTCGCTTATGATGAGCTTGAGCAAGAGCAGCTGCGGCAAGATGACGCGCTGCTCCTCGAGGAAGATCGTCTTCAGGCTGTTGTACAAGCTGGTCGCTACCAGCAAGCTTTGCGTCGCTACCATAGCCGCAAAGTTAATGCCAGAAGCTTCGAGGAAGGCGACCTTGTTCTTCGGTGCGTTCAATCCGCCAAGAATTCCAACAAGTTGACGCCGAAGTGGGAAGGCCCTTATCGGGTGAAACGAGTCACTAGGCCTGGCGCTGTCTGCCTTGAGACCGAAGATGGCTTTCTGGTGAGCAACTCCTGGAACATAGAGCATCTTCGTAAGTTTTACCCATAAGGAGCGGTTGCCGGAACCTGTTCCGGCAACCACCTTTTGTACAAGCCTTGCCGCTGTTGCATGTAACCCTTTGTACAAAGCCGGGCGCAGATCCCATGCATAAATAAAGTTTATGTGTTCCGCACATCTTGTCAAATTTCATGCATTCTTTCTTTTTTGCATGTTTTATCTGACACTTTGTGCAGCACTTGCCCCCGGTAAGCAATAACGAGCCTTAAGGCCCCATATCATTATTTTCTCTTCTTTCTTTTTTCTCAAAAGGAAGGTTCCTTCGCCCACAAGTTCACGGGGGGGGGGGGGGGGGGGGGGAAGGAGAGGATAAAGGTATGGACCGGGCGTCGTTCAAAGAAGTATAGCCTTGCCTGGACACAGACGACAGAAAAGCTAAGTTGCCAAAGTTTGAGCATGATCAGTTTTTAAAATTTTAAGTTATCTTCCTTGAACGCCCGTGTTTTGTATGGAAAACCTGTGCGCGGAGGAACCTCCTCGTAGCTAGTTTGCGCCCTTACTTTGTTTCGAGTCAGCTCAACAACTTAAGTGTGCTACAACTAGTTGCGGCAAGGTTTCTTGCCGGAGCCGGCACCGCCAACAGGCTGCTGATGTTCCGCACTCAGCACTTGCGGCAAGCGTGCCCGCGCTGGCAAGTTCCCTAGAAGTTTGGGGTAAAAACATACAAAGAAAGGAATCAAGTAAAGGAGATAGCATAGCAAGCATTGCCCAGAATAAAGTTATATTACAAAAGTAACTTGTTGCAGCACTGACTAAATTGTTCTCATAACTTAAATAACAGCGACAAGGAAGGGAGAAGAAGGGTGGCCTAATCCACGCGCTCGCCGTCAACCCTCCTGACTTCATTCACCTTGTCCACAATGGGTGCGACAATGGCTTTGAGCTCTTCGAGATCAGTGCCCGCCGGCAGCTTCTTGAGGACGCGGGTGAGGTCGAGGCCCGGATTGCGGAAGAGTATCTTCACCAACACCTTCTCCAAGACCTTGGCGCAGATTGCGCGTGACTCGTCCGCCAGCTTCTTTGGGATCCTTTCCCGGAGTTGCTGGAGGGCCGTCACCACACCCTTGAAGAAAAGAGTAAGCTTGGCGCTGGGCTGGAGGTTCTCATCAGTGGAGTACCCGAAGCCCGCCAAGTCCAGTTCCGCCAGCTCCTCGTCGATGGTTGCGGCAATGTTGACGAGGCCCTCCGTCCAGAGCTCCACCGTGGCCCTGAAGGTGTTTTGAGTCTCGGCGGCCCTCGTCAGCATCTCCTCGTTGCCCTTGATCTCTTTCTTCAAGTCATCCTCGCGCTTCTTGGCGCCGTCCAGCGTCTATGTCAGTGTGGCCAGCTTCAGCTCTAGATCAGCGCTTGAGTCCTTGGCGGCGTTCAGTTCCTTGACCTTGTCGGCAAGTTGAACTTGCAGATCATCATGGGCAAGGGCATCCTTCTCACGTTCGCGCTGGAGTGCGGCAAGCTCCTCATTTTTCCCTTTCATGTCAGCCTCCAGCTGCGTCACCTTCACTCCCAATTCCCTCTTGGCGGCCTCGGCAGCTGCGGCAGCATCCTTCGCTTCCTTGAGCGCCCCGCCAAGTGATTGTTCCCGGGCAGCGAGATCCTCCTCGTGGCTGTCCAAGTTTACCTTTTTCTGCGTCAGCTCACCTTCCCGCCTGGACAGCTCCTCGGCGGCGAGCCTCTGCTGCTCTTCGGCTTCAGCCTTTTCAAGGATGAACGCCTTCTTCGCCTCGACGAGCTGCGCCCTCTCCTCAGCAATGGATCGGAGGGCCTCTTGGTTGCGGCTCCGGAGCTCCTCCGCATGCTTCTCTATGTCAACTCCCGCCCGCGCGACAAGCGCTTCCCGGGACTCTAACTTCGCTTGCCGGGCGCGGTAGAGTGACACCAACTTCCGGAGCAACTGCTCCTCCTCGAACTCGCCGCTGCTGCTGCTTGGCGCGTCAACCACTGCCAGCCCAGCAGAGGCGAGTACTTCCCCGTCAAACTCCTCTCCTTCGACCGGCGCCCTGGAGCTCGACGCCCAGGGAAGCTTAATGTAGACACCCTCGCCGGCCTTCAAGTAAGCGCCGGGCTGTGGCTCCTCGAGGCCCGGCGCTGCATCAGCGGCGGAGGGATCGGCGGTCGGTGTAGCGCCTTGCGCTCCTGCGCCCTCCGGGTCGCCAGTGCGATCGCCGGATCCCCCGCCAGCTTCTGCGCCAGCAGCTTTGGCGGCTTCTTCGCCGGCGGGTTCATCAGCGCCGGCCTCTTCCTCGTCAGCAGCGACATCTTCAGTGTTGCCGCGTGCGTCTTCCTCGCCAGTGGCTTCAGTCTCCATCGGGTCTGTGAGAGGGGGATCTAAGTACAGGAAGAGGAAGGAAAAGTCAAGCAAATATCCAAAAAAGAAGATCAGAAGAAGAAAAACCCAAGGGAAAATTTTCGACAAGGAGGGTTACCTGTGCTGGGCTCCATGACCATGGGCTCCACCACCGGAGGATCGCTGGTCCCGTCCCTCGCCGGGGAACTGCCCCTTGCCGGGGACCGCTCCCTTGCCGGAGAGCGCTCCCTTGTCGGAGAATCTCCCCTTGGCGGCGTAGTTGAAGCAGACAGCACCTCTGGAGCGGCTTCTGGTGGCTCCTGATGGGCCTGTTCTGCTCCTACACAAATAAATCAACAACCAAGATGTCAGCAAAAGAAAAGGCACCCATGCGCGCCCCACAACAGGAAGTGATCCAAACACTTACGCTGGGGGCTGTGCTGGGGGCTGCTTCGAGGAGATGGTATCAGGTCCGTCAAGGTAGTCTCGGACGTGTCATCTGCTGTCACAGCAGGATCGTCCTCGATGACAACCACGGGGACCTTGGCCCTCTTCGCCGCTCTCTCGGCCAGAGTCCTGAAATGGAACGAGGTTCAGAGGGAAGTGGATCAGATGCAAGATAAGAAACTACAAGAATCGAAGAAACACAAGTACAACAAGAAGAAAGTCTTACTCCTCCTCTTCTTCTTCCTCCTCATCGGAGCTCAGCGCGGAGAGGTCGAAGTCCGGCACCCTCTCAGCGCGACGAGGCGGAGGAGTAGGCTCCCTTGGACGCTTGGCGGGAGCTACGGCAGGATCAGGAGTGGCGGCCCGAGAAGATCCCGCTCCGGTTGCCGGCGCGGCATGAGGCGCTCCCGCGGCGACGGTGCTTGTCGCGATAGAGCGCGTCCCGCGGCGCTGCGGCTGTTGGCCTGCCCGCCGCCCTGCTGCGTCTCCAGTCTTGCGGAGGCGCCTTCTTGGTTGAGCTGGGGGCTGCACTGAGGGCCCCGTCTGCGGCAAGCTGCTTGAAGACGGCTGGCCACTTGCGCTCCCAGCAGGCACGCTTCCCTCGGCTTCGGGCTCCTCCTCGCCAGCGACCTCCCTGCCAAGGTCCTCCCGTTCGGCAAGGCTTGCCGCCTCGGCCGCCTCTGCCTCCTCCAACGTGAACCCAAACTCGCCCGCAGCGGCGGCTGCCGCCGCCTCCTCGGCCCTGGTGGCGATGTACAGCATTGCGTCGTCGGTGGTGTCGCGGGTGAGGAGCCTCTGCTCGTCGGCGTGGACTGCTACCTCCGCCAAGCCGTCAAAGAATTGCCGCACGACGTCGTCGGTGGGCTCCATCCAAGTTGGGACAATCCCGTGCGAGTCGCACTCCGGCATCATTGCACAGATGCGATCACGCTGGGAGTTGTTGCATAGTGGGATGATGCCCTGCGGCAGCCTGAACCACTCCGGATGGTTGGCGTCATGCTTGAACAGCTCCTTGAGCATCCCGTCAAGCTCCAGAACTGTGAAGTTGAAGTTGAGGCCTGGACGCAACCTCATGATATCCGCCGGGCCGCCAAACAACCAGGCTGGCCTTCTCCTCTCCTGCAGAGGGGCGATGCAACGGCGAAGGAAATCCGCGCCAACGGCCCCTACTGTGAGCCCGGCAAGCCTGAGCCGCAGGATTCGGGTGGTGGCGATCTTCAGCTTGGCATCGTCCAGCGACAGAGCGCTCCAGTCGCCGCCGCGCACTACCCGGGTCTGGCGCAGGCTGGTAAAATGCTGCGGATTGGCGTCAACAATCCAGCACCACTCCGCCCTCCACTCGTCCCATTTGCTGCGGAGCTCCCCCTCCAGATACACCTCCTTCATGCCGACTCGTGAGATCCAGGCGATCCCGCCGGCTAAGGGCTCTCCTTTCTCGGCTCGGGGGATGAAATAGTGGCGAAAGAGGGCGACATTTGGGTGGATTCCAACGAAGTTCTCATAGAGGTGTGCGAAAACCGCCATTGTCAGAACGGCGTTGGGGGTGAAGTCAAGAAGATGAAACCCGTAGGTATTCATGATGTCGCAGAAGAAATCGGAAAAAGGTGGGCAAAGCCCGCAATAGAAGAACAGAGGGAAGAAATAGTATCCTCTGGGACACTTTTTCGAAGTAGAAGCTTCGGCGGAGAGTACCTACGTGCGCGGATGCACCCGCGTCTCCGTCGACCAGAAGAGGTAGAACTCCTCCCGCAGCGCCTTCGGGGTGAGCTCGGGGGGGAAAAGCGCTCGTTCCTTGCGCAGCGCCTCAAGCCGCAGCGCCTCGGCCAACTTCACGCTCTTCCTGGTCTTCGGAGCCATGGCGGAAGCAGTGGAGAAGGTTGGCGGCGACGGCGGCGACGGGCGGCGGAGCGCTGCTCTCTTTCAGCTTGGGAAGCGGAGGGGAGCGGCGGAGCTTTCTGAGGAAGAAACCGCAAGTGGCGAAGGTGGGGGAACGGCCCCTATTTCCTCTGCTTATAAAGGGGAGAGGCGAACGTTACGCCTTTCCTGATTAAAGAATTGCCCACGATCTCTCCCACGACACCGCGTTTGACGCGTGCTGTTACGAGAGGGCGCGGTGGATACGGAGTCAGATTTGGTATGGACCCAGGCCGCGAGTGCCCGTGCCCTGTTTTGGGCCTGGCCCGACAACGCTCGGCACCGTGTACGGCCCAGGCCCGGGGGCTCCTCTCGGTGTACTAAAGTAGGGGTACCTTAGTATCCCGAACTTGTGCACGGGCAGTTGCAGCACCCAGCGGCAAGGCTTGCCGGGCGTCCGCCAAGATCCTCTGTAGACCCTGTTGGTGCCATTCAAGAACAAAGTGTTTAACTGAGAAGACAGTGCCCCGGCAAGAGGAGCTTGCCGGGAAGGACAAGACCCCGGCAAGAGGAGCTTGCCGGGAAGGCCAACCAAGGCATTTCAAGAGACTTGCCGCGACGCACCAGGCGTCCCGGCAAGACCCGGCGAGCGGCAAGCTTGCGGGTGCGACAAGACAGTGACCGCGGCAAGGCGCTTGCCGCAGCGAAGCCACCACTCTGCGCCCACGGTCCAGCGCGTCGTCCGACGACGTGTCGCCACAGGATCGTTCCTGGTGCACGTGGCGAGTAGCTGTGCAGCCAAGCGGTGCGAGGTGGCAAGTGGAGATGACAAGAAGGCCATCGTGGCGATCGGTGGCGCCCCTAACGGTCGTTTCTTGCACTGTATGGGCGACCGGACGGGCATTAAATGCCCTTGTCCCCTGCCGTCAGAGTTAGGTATGGGACGCTGTAGATAGCGGTTGTACCAACCCCTCTTTTTACTTTTTTACCCCTCTCTCTGCGTTGCCACCTGTCGGTGACCCCTTTAGCCTATAAAAAGGAGGCCCATGCGCACGTAGGAGAGGTTCGACTCATTCGAAACTACAACGTTCCCACACTCTTGAGCAAGAACAGAATATAAACACAAAGCAACAGTAGGAGTTTTATCTCTCCGGAGAGCTCCGAAGCTGGGTAAAATCCCTCGCGTGCTTCGCCTCGATCTGCTCTTCGTGCGCTCTCCGCTCCCTTGCCGGACCGAAAGGGGCCCTGCCCCATAGGTGTTCGTTTCCCATGACAAGCATAGAAGTATATGGCACATCAATAGCATGTTTATTCATGGGAAGCATATTGTGCACACAAGTATTGGGATCATGCAATGGATAGGATGAATCAAAATCTCCTAAAATGTATGAGGAAACTATGGGGGTCTCCTCATGAGCAATATTGGAAACATCACATGGAGAATATTGACAACATCCAAAACAAAGCATATTTGGTTCTATGTGGTCACGGCATGGTATAGTAGATGAATTGCGCAAATCATGTAAAGGAAGCATGGCAATATCATCGCATGAAAAACAAAAGCCAATGACCATGGGCTTGTCATCTATGCCATATGTGCAAATTGGATTAATTTTAATGGCATATGCATAGTCACTATGATGAGATTGCAAATAAGACATATGATTGATCTCATGCATAGCATATGACAAGTCAAGCGAATTATCAAACATGATGTGACCAAGAGAATTATTACAAGAGATCCTATGTAACATGGCATCACAACTACTAGACTCCGCATGGCAATCATCAAACTCATCATAAATGGGTAAATCATCGCATGAGGAAATCATACTAGCATGAAGCATGGTAATAGGTGGGTCAACATCATGCAAGCAATCAATGTCTAGAATGTCCACTAATGGGACAAGAGCATCACCGTCACCTATATTACCGATGTTATTCCACTCATGTGGTGTACGTGAGGTGGAAAATACCAAATGGTGGTCATCATCTTCATCCTGATGGAACCATGTGGGGGTGCATCATATTCCACCATGGCCATCGTCTTGTCCATAGGAAGGACGAAGTCGTCGCGGATCGGCGCATCATCGTATATGGGACCTAGCACCAATTGAGAAAACACAATAGAGGTAGAGGTCAAGTTGTTAGCAATGAAAAGGGCCTCATGTGCCCTATCAACTTCCTCACTCTCTCTATGTGGTGGTGGCTCACTCACTTCCTCAAGGTAGGTGCACGCAATGTCACATATGGTGGAGTCACTCATCTCACTCAAGTGCTGGGGGTTGTGGCTCTCCTCACATGGGAATTGTGGCAACTCATCATATATGGGGCTAGTGGTGAAGTCACTCTCACTCTCCATATGGTGGAAAAAGTCACTCAAGTCATCATACGTCGCCGTGGTTGAAGGGAAAATCCCATGCTCAACCATCTTGTCGTCGTCGCCGTGGATGAAGGCCGAAGATGACACATCATCGCTCTCCTCCATGACCAAAGGGAAAATCCCATGGTCGATCATCTCATCACCGTCGCCGTGGAGGAAGGCTGATGTAGGCGTACTCGTCGGAGGTAGGCAAAGATGACATACGTCCAAAGGCGAAGATGCCTTGATGACACTTGGTGAAGATGCCGAAGTGGTCGTAGTAGTCGTAGCTCCGTCTTGGTGGTGCTTGTCTCGCGGTCTTCTCTTGTGCTCATGATGTCTGGCCGTAGCTTGATGTAGAGCTTGTTGGGACTTGTAGGTGTACACATCATGAGCAGCTTCATCTGGATGGTGTTGTAGTGCTTGAGCTCGATGACGTTCCGAAGATTGGCCACTTGAGCGTCGCTGCCTTGAAGATGACGAAGGGGAAGAATACTTGTAGTTGGCCACCATGTCTCGTACTTGATCCCTTTGTTCGGCCAACTTGGTGTCGAGGTAGTCCCTTGTCCTTGCTTTGTTTTGGCGAATGTCGATGGCGAGTCGCTCAATGCCTTGCATTGCTCATTGTAGTCCGAAGATGGACGTTTTGGTGATGTAGTTGTTCATGTTGTCGTTGTCGTGGAAGATCGGAGATGATATGCCTTGCCTATCCATCACAAGACTCGAGTAGAGGTGAGTAGAAAATGAGATAAACAATACCAAGTTACCTTTTCCCAAAGTTGAGGATGTATCCCGTTTCACTCAATGTGAGATGAAAGAATAGTGGAATTGGTACCAGACTTGTTCACTCACACCTATCAAGTAAAGCTTATGGTGGAGCTCGGTGAGGATAGTGGCACAAAAATTTGATGCAAAATGTTAGCAAGATTAAATAATGTTGGAAAAGATTCACAAATTCGCAAGTGAAACAAGTAGACCAATAGCAATACATGGCACACGGAAACACACACACGGATAGATAAATGGGGTCGTGCAACCAAGGAATGAGCACAAAATGTGGAATCCACGGAAAACGTTCGTGTTGCACAACTCAAGAGAGACGCTAGCACGATTGCTCAATAGGCGGATATGACACTTGTGCACAACCTATAAGATGGAAAATATATGAGCCTTCGATCCCAAGTATGATATGTGTATGATGTTCCCGTGTTTTTCTCAAGATGATCGGATATGACAATCTTATGTGCAATGTGGTATGATGCTATGGCTCTTGCTCACAAGCTCTTTGCTCTCTTTTTGCTTAAAAGCTTATTCTCTTTTTTTTATATGGCCACTTATGCAAAATTCACAAACCAAGATAGCAATTGTGTATATGTGGGAACAATCTTGTGACACAAGGGATGATATGATGATACCAAGATGACACCAATATGATATGGTATGTATGCAATGGAAGGTACGGATCACTAATGTGCACATGTAACATTGCCGGCAATACTCAAATGGCTAGTCTCGCTAGGCAAGTGACGCAAAATGGGCTAAGGGGTTAACAATGTAAAGGCAAGAATGAATGTACAATGATGGGATACCACGATACCAATGTGATATGGAGGTTACCGTTCTTGCTTACGGTTAGGGTGTCAAATTGGTGAAGTGGTCGATGTCGATGACGACCTCGCGGCGATGATGAGTGGTGGTGTAGATACCAAGATGATGTATACCCGTCCCTAAGTATCCGAAACACCTTAGGAAACGGTAAAAAACTGGGAACTCAAAATCTCAAGGAAAATGTCAAATGGTGGTAGCGGAATGTGTAGGTGGTTCCGGAGTTAGCAATGCGGAAGTGGTGGTGGTGGTTGATGACTAAGCAACCGTCCCTAAGTAGCCGAAACACCTTAGGAGACTCAAGTCACCCCACAAGCAACCACAAATGCTATATGGAGCAAAAATGGGTTAGGTTGCGGAAAGTTATGGTGTTTTTGCGGATGATATGGTGGATGGCCGAGGCAAAGATGCCAAAATGCCAAATTGTTGATGGAGTAAAATGTTGGTAAAACCAAGATGAGAAGCTCGGACACGTCGCTAGCTTTTCAACGAGCCAAAGAACACCCAAATCGGAGTTCAAGAGTGAAAGTTATGAGGAAAAACGTAAAGTGCACGCGGCTAATTCTGGGAGGTGCGGGTGCCCGTGGTTGGAAGGTGCGGGCACCCGGGGTGGTCCGAGGAAAACAGCCCGGGGGTGCGGGTGCCCGGGGTTTGGGGTGAGGGTACCCGAGGTTTGGGGTGCAGGCACCCGGGGTGGTCAGCGGGGGAGGGCGGGGGGGTCCGGGTGCCCGAGGTTTGAGGTCTGGGTGCCCGGGGGTGTCGGATTTGGGCGAAAATTCGTGGGAAATGGGAGAAATTGGTGGATTTCATGGAGGGAAAGTGGAGATGGATGTGGGGAAGGCTATATCCACTTGAAACCATGCAAATCCATGGATCAAATCCAACAAAACCTCATCAAACCAACAAATCACAAAAAAAAATTGGGGCTATTTTTGGTGGGGAATTTTCGAAATTGGGAAGAACACAACAAAATTAGGCTAGAAAACAAAGAGGGGAGGCTCCAATTTCATGATAAACGTGGCTCATGGTACCAAGATGTTGTAGGGTGGAACCCTAAGTGAAGATTTGCCATGAATTGGAGGGGGAATCCCCAAGAACAAGATGAACACAAGAGAGAAAACAAGAGGAACACTCAAGAACAAGTCCAATCACACATCCACTAGACCAACAAACACACAAGATCCACAAGGTACATGAACAATCAAAGGGAAACAAGATACATGGTAGAGTTCATCCCAAATCCTATGAAGGAGATGAGGGCTTGATGATCTAGGTAGATCCTTCCCTCAAGGGGGGCTTGAATCCCTAGGGATCTTCTGCAATGAAGGTCTTGTACTCCAATGGAGTCTTCTCTCTCAAGAGGAATCCCACAAGGGGAGTTATAGGAGCTAAGCTCTATGATTTGTGTCTATTCTTAGCTGTCCTCTAAATGAGCTAGGTGATGCCCTTATATAGTTTAGGGACGAAATAAGAGAGGATGGGGGATACAAGGGCAAAGCCCCAAGGAGGCACGCATGCTTTCGGTGTGGTGCGGGCACCCGGGGTAAAGGGACCGGGCACCCGCACCGGTCAGGGACCCGGAGGAGGAGGGGCCGGGCACCAGGGGGACTCAGGCCCGGGCACCCGAGGTCGGTGCAGGGGGCTGGGCGGCTTCGACCGGGCACCCGGGGCCCCAAAGCCCAGGCACCCGGGGGTTTGCTGGGCCGGCGCAGGAGGTGGCCTGGGCAGGGTAGTGAGGCCGGGCACCCGGGGCGGCTGGGCCGGCGGCTGGGAGCGGCCGGGCACCCGGGGCTCCATCGGCCGGGCACCCGGGACCGGCTGGGGGCGACGCCCAGGGAGCGCCGGGCACCCGGTGCCAAAGAGTCCGGGCACCCGGGGTGTCCAGGGAGCTCCGACTCCTCTCATTCTTCTTGCTTCTCTCCTTCTCCTTCTTCTTGTGTGTCCAGGTCTTCATCCTCCATAGGTCTTCGGTGAACTTGATGATTCCTCCGTGCTTCATCATGACGATATCCGAAGTACCTAAGAATGCATAGTGTATCTCTTTGAGGTAGAATCCCATTCTCATGTGAAACCAACCGAAACTCAGAGAGGAAAGAAGTGACCTCGTTCTCAATGTTGCGTGCATGTGTTCTTGTCATTGGACCTCTTGATGTTTGCGGTGGTGATGGAGTGTCGGTGCGAGTGGTCGAGGGATGCTCCGCCTCAAGTTGTTTATATGCCAACTATATGTTGATGATATTATCTTGGGTTCCTCTAACAAAGCTTCCAATGAGGAATTTATCGCTCTCATGACCTCAAAGTTCAAGATGTCCATGATGGGAGAGTTGAAGTTCTTTCTCGGGTTCGAAATCAAGCAAAGAAGAGAAGGAACCTTCATCAACCAAGCCAAATACACTCAAGACATGCTCAAGAGATTCAAGCTAAGTGATGTCAAGTCGGCTTCCACTCCAATGCCTATCAAATGCCAACTTGACATAGATCCCAATGGTAAAGCGGTGGATCAAAAGGTATATCGTTCCATGATTGGCTCCATGCTTTACCTTTGTTCATCTAGACATGATATCATGTTGAGTGTAGGAATTTGTGCACGGTTTCAAGCCGCACCTAAGGAAAGCCACTATGTGGCGGTCAAGCGAATCTTTGATATTTAGCTCATACCCCAAACTTTGGCTTATGGTACCCAAAAGGAGCTAACTTCAACCTTCTGGGCTATTCGGACTCGGATTGGGCGGGAGACAAAGTGGATAGGAAGTCAACCTCCGGAGGGTGCCAATTTCTTGGTTGCTCTTTGGTGAGTTGTTCTTATAAGAAGCAAAGTTCCGTGTCTTTCTCATCCACCGAAGCGGAGTATGTTGCTGTCAGTAGTTGTTGTGCTCAACTTCTATGGATGAGGCAAACTTTAAAGGATTATGGTGTCATTTGTGACAAAGTGCCTCTTTGGTGTGACAATGAAAGTGCCATCAAGATCTCTCTCAACCCGGTGCAACACTTCAAGACGAAGCATATTGAGATTCGGTATCACTTCATCCGAGATCACATTAGGAGAGGGGAGATCCAGCTCAAATATGTCAACACTCATGATAACTTTGCAGATATTTTCACGAAGCCCTTGGATGAAGCAAGATTTCGCGAGTTAAGGCATGAGCTAAATATCATTGATTCGAGCAATGTGGCTTGAACCCTTGCACACCCCACCATACTCATCTTGATGTCTTGTTTAGGTGTAGGCATGGACATAGGGGGAGTGTTGTTCTCTCAATGAACTCTCCCTCCCCCCATTATGCATAAATTGATCAACTCTTTCACATTAGCCATTTTTGATGGTACTTGTGCTTTAAAGATGAGTTTTGGTCATGGGCCCAAGGATAATTCTTCGCGGTGCCATACCAATTGACTCAAACATAGGTGGCTCCGGCCACCGCCCTCTCCTCTTGAGAGGTTTTGTTTCTTGTTTGGTCCCCATTGTCTTTTGCCTTATTTTGAGCTGTGTTTGTGTTTGAGTTGCCTCGTGTGTGTGCGTTTACGTGTCCGGTTCCTTGAAGGTTGCTTTGCAAAGGCCGTTCTTTTCTGTTTTGTCGAAACTTGCACTTTCTTGGGTTAACGATACTACCGCAGCAAGCCACGATAGTACCGCAGGAGATGGGTTGCCTTGTGCGTGCACAGCTGAATCCCAAGCACGGTACTACTGCTTCCATCGCGGCAGTATTTTTTTACTGCCGCTGGAAGAGCGGTACTACCGCCCTGTGTGCGGTACTTCCGCCCGGGCGGTACTACCGTGCCGTCGTGAGAGAGTGGGGGTTAAGAGCGGGCAGGGGGAGTTCCAACTCCCCCATACCCATTCATCACTTTTCCCCACCTCGTCTCTCTCTCTCTCTCTCTCTCTCTCTCTCTCCTGCCCAACAACGGCGCCGGAGGACCTCTGGATCTCCGTCTCCTGCCGCCCTCCTTGCATTCCGACCGGTGGAATCGATCCCCACCTCGCCCTCTTTCCGTGGAACCCGGTATCTCCCCTAGCCCTTCTCTCTTTGTCTCATCATTTTGCTTCTAGGTTTTGGAGATGCATGTGTAGTTCTTGAGATTTTTGGCTAAATCGTTGCAAGAGGCGAGTGTAGGAGAGTGCTAGTGCTGTAGAGATGCTATTTGGTATGTTGCAACATGGTAATTTTTATCAATGGTAGTACCGACCCAAATTTGCGGATGTGCATAGATCCGTTCTTCCCATAATCAAATCCGCGCGGTACTACCATGCCTCTCGTGCGGTACTACCGCTCTGGCGAGATCCGCCTCGTACAGTACTACTGCTCCATTGGAGCGGTACTACCGCCCGATGCACGGAAGTAAAAATTTACTTCCGCTCTAGGCGCGGTACTATGCCATCCCGGCACGCAGTACTACCGTGGCTAGAGAAGATGTAAATTTTTACGTCCGCCTCATGGTGCGGTACTACCATTGACATATGAACTACTTTGTTGTGACCACCCAATCTCATTTCTACATGTTTTGTTTGTTTTGGCCTTGGTCTTTGCAATGAACCTTCTCATTCTTCTCGTGTGTTTGTGTTGTGTGTCATAGGTGGTGGCTCCAATGTCCGTCGCTCAAACCCCAGCCGCGACACTAGCTCCAAGCGGCTTCACAATCCAGAAGCACCTGAGGGCTCCAATGCCCCACAACGCAACATCAAGAAGATAGCTAACAAGTTCAAGGAGCCAACTTTTGGCATGGACAAGATGCCTCAAGCCGAGTTCATCACTCGAAGGAGGATTAACCCCTATGTGAACCCTCATGAGAATGTCAGAGGGAATGAGTTGTTCTGGACCAAGCAGCAGAATCTCATCTACATCAATGTGATCAAGTCCAAGCACAACATCTATGATCCAATGCAGTGGATTGATATGAATCATCTGAGGAAGGACCGGGCATAATTTGGTGAGGTGTTGGACTTGGTGGAGCAATTTGGCATTGAAGAGTTTATCACGTTCCACATGGACTTTTACCCGGAGATCGTGGCTCAGTTCTTTGCTTCCATCCACTTCCACGAGGATGAGGAGCGTACTATGACTTGGATGACCAATGGGAAGAGGATGTCTGCTAAGTGGAAGGAATTCATGGAGATGATGCACGTTCGTGATGAGGGGCTCAATGTGCCCATTGGTGTCTGCCCTCACGGCAACCCAGAGTCCGCCAACAAGAACAAGCTTCAACCATTCCTTGTGGAGAAGAAGCTAGCCTATGGCACGCGGCCTTGGGTACTCAACCCTTTCCTTGATGTCATGCACCGGATCTTCCGCAACACTCTCTTTTGGCGCATTGATGACATGGATAAGGTGCATGCTTATCTCGTGGATATGATGCTTCTTTGTGAGGAGACGCATCGTCAAGTTACCCAACCACTGGACATCTCTCATATCATGTAAGTCGGAAAGTTCCCCTCTATGGTCCATACCTTCACCTCTTGATCTCGAAGACTTGGGAGAAGCTCTTTCCTGATGAAGAATTTTTTGCTCCAAACTGGGTTTGCCACGAGCCTATCAAGCTGTGTCAAAAGAACAAGTGGGCCAATGCCACTACCAGGGCTGAGGCTGCTAGGATGAATGTTGATGAGGACGAGGTTCAGGTGGAGGAGGCTGAGGACAGTTTTGCGGGGTACGCTCCTCCATCTACTGAGCCCTCTTGGGCTAAGAAGCTGAAGGCAAAGATGAAGGCTCTGTTCTGCATGCAGGCCAAGGGGCAGTACAAGACCCATGTTGCTCAGAAGGAGAGTCACCGGCGTGACAAGAGGATCTTGAGGACGTTCGGCGATATCGTGGAGAGCGGGTCAGAGAAGAACATCACTCCTGAGGCTGACTGGATGACGAAGCAGGGCTATCAGTGGACCGAGTCAGATGAGGAGTCCATTCTCGTTGCCGAGACCGATGAGGAGATTGTTGGGTGATCTCTGCAGAGGAAGCTACCACCTGTGTTGTAGGTGTCCTCTCTGCCTTTTTGGTGTCTCGATGCGAAAGGGGGAGAGAGTGTAGGATTTCCGAGTCGTGTCTTTTTGTTTTCGTTTCGTTGGTCCTTCATTCGTGTTGCTTTGGTTTGTTGGTTTGCGTTTGTGTTCGTGTGTGTCCCGGAGACTATCATATGGTGTGAGACATATGCACTCAAGCTTATCTTATTGTCTAATATGCTTAGTAGTTTGTGAGCTTATGATGTCTTGTGCCATTTCCTTTATGCTCATATACATTACCTTGCATCCATGCTTAGTGTCATTTATATTGTTGCAAGGAATGCCTTGTCTATAAAATATAGGGGGAGTGTTGATCCTAGCATGTGTGTCATGCAGTCAAAATCATATCCATAGAGTGCACACATCTAGGGGGCTGTCTATATTTTATAGATGTTGGGTTTGCTTATGTTCATTTTATATCCTTTTGTGCAAATCCCGTATTGCCATCAATCCACCAAAAGGGGGGAGATTGTAAGGGCATATTTCTCCCTATGTGGTTTTGGTGATTGATGACAATGAATTTGCGGACTAATCGTGTGCATTGAGTATTTCAGATATCTCATGTCTAGGCACAAGACGATTCGGTGCCCCTCGGAGCCTAATGAAGACGGCGTTTCTCTATGTTTCTTTTTGGTGGATTTGAGTCGTCGGAAAGCCATACTATTAAGAGGGGTTCTGCTTCGAAAAGTCTAGGGTGGAATCAACACATACACGTCTGTCCCTGTGCACCATCTTTCCTTTGCTTCTTTAGAGCACCGACAATTTATTCGTGTCGTCACAAAATGAAGGACTCCAATTGCTATTGTGTTGTGGCATGCGGTAGTACAGATCAAGGGAGCAGCAGTACCGCAGTGGCCCATGGTAGTACCGGCCAGGGAAGTGGTAGTACCGCGCTATGCGGTAGTACCGTTCCTCAGGAGCGGTAGTACTAATGGCCTCTAGCCCACCACACTAACTTACGCGGAAGTAGGCGTGGAAGTATTTTTTTACATTCGTGACCTACGCGGTAGTACCGCTCCCTATATGCGGTAGTACCTGATACGTCTCCAACGTATCTATAATTTTTGATGTATTCATGCCATGTTTAGAATATATCTACTTGATTTTGGTATGATTTGGTTAGAACTAACCCGGACTGACGCTGTTTTCAGCAGAACTACCATGCTGTTGTTTTTGTGCAAAAATAAAAGTTCTCAGAATGCGCTGAAAATCAACGGAGATTTTTTCTGGAAAATATAAAAATACTGGAACAAAAAGTTATCGGAGAGGAGTCCCATGGGGCCCACGAGGGTGGAGGGCGCCCCCCCCCTGGGGGGACGCCCCTGTGCCTTGTGGACACCCCCTGGGTCCTCCTGACTTGTTCTTGACGCCAACCCTCCTATAAATACAAAAACCTCCGAAAAATAACCTAGATCGGGAGTTCTGCCACCGCAAGCCTCTGTAGCCACCAAAAACCTCTCGGGACCCTGTTTCGGCACCCTGCCGGAGGGGGAAATCATCACCGGTGGCCATCTTCATCATCCAGGCTCTCTCCATGATGAGGAGGGAGTAGTTCACCCTCGGGGCTAAGGGTATGTACCATTAGCTATGTGTTTAATCTCTCTCTCGTGTTCTTTATATGGCACGATCTTGATGTATCGCGAGCTTTGCTATTATAGTTGGATCTTACGATTTTTCTACCCCTCTACCTTCTTGTAATGGATTTAGTTTTCCCTTTGAAATCATCTTATCGGATTGAGTCTTTAATGATTTGAGAACACTTGATGTATGTCTTGCATGTGCTTATCTTTGGAGACAATGGGACATTCACGTGATCCACTTGATGTATGTTTTGGTGATCAACTTGCGGGTTCAGTGACCTTGTGAACTTATGCATAGGGTTGGCACACGTTTTCGTCTTGACTCTCCGGTAGAAACTTTGGGGCACTCTTTGAAGTTCTTTGTGTTGGTTTAATAGATGAATCTGAGATTGTGTGATGCATATCGTATAATCATACCCACAGATACTTGAGGTGACACTGGAGTATCTAGGTGACATTAGGGTTTTGGTTGATTTGTGTCCTAAGGTGTTATTTTACTACAAACTCTAGGGCAGTTTGTGACACTTATAGGAATAGCCCAATGGATTGATCGGAAAGAATAACTTTGAGGTGGTTTCGTACCCTACAATAATCTCTTCATTTGTTCTCCGCTATTAGTGACTTTGGAGTGACTCTTTGTTTCATGTTGAGGGATTGTTATATGATCTAATTATGTTATCCTTTTTGAGAGAACTTACACTCGTGAAAGTATGAACCCTAGGCCTTGTTTCCAAGCATTGCAATACCGTTTATGCTCACTTTTGTTATTTACTACCTTGCTGTTTTTATATTTTCAGATTACAAAAACCTATATCTACCATCCATATTGCACTTGTATCACCATCTCTTCACCGAACTAGTGCACCTATACAATTTACCATTGTATCGGGTGTGTTGGGGACACAAGAGACTCTTTGTTATTTGGTTGCAGGGTTGTTTGAGAGACCATCTTCATCCTACGCCTGCACTTAGAGGCCCAACAACATCTACAAGAAGAAGGTTGCGTAGTAGACAACAAGCTCTTTTCTGGCGCCGTTGTCGGGGAGGCTAGGTAAGCGGCACTAACACCCCGTCAACTAAGCTCTTTTCTGGCGCCGTTGCCGGGGGGTTAGTGCTTGAAGGTATATCTTTCTTGCAATCGTATCTTTTAGTTTATTGTTTTATCACTAGTTTAGTTTATAAAAGAAAACTACAAAAAATGGAATTGAGGTTGCCTCATATGCTTCATCTTTTAAATATCTTTCGTGAAAATGATGGAAAGGAAAATTGTGCTCAAGTGTGCTACCTCTTGAGCATGCATTAGTTTTCCCTTGAAGAGGAAAGGGTGATGCAGCAAAGTAGTGTAAGTATTTCCCTCACTTTTTGAGAACCAAAGTATCAATCCAGTAGGAGGTTACGCAAGTCGCCTTATACCTGCACAAACAAATAAGAACCTTGCAACCAACATGATAAAGGGGTTGTCTATCCCTTCACGGCCTCTTGCAAAAGTGATATCTGGTAGAGATAATAAGATAAATATTTTTGGTATTTTTGTTGTATAGATTGAAAAGTAAATATTGCAAAATAATAAACGAGATGCAATGTAAATAAAAGAGATATAATATGATGGAAAAGAGACCCGGGGGCCATAGGTTTCACTAGTGGCTTGTCTCAAGATAGCATATCTTATGGCGGGTGAACAAATTACTGTCGAGCAATTGATAGAAGAGTGCATAGTTATGAGAATATCTAGGCATGATCATGTATACAGGCATCATGTCCGTGACAAGTAGATCGAAACGATTCTGCATCTACTACTACTATTACTCCACACATCGACCGCTCTCCAGCATGCATCTAGAGTATTAAGTTTATAAGAACAGAGTAACACATCTTTTTATCCTCGATGGCAAGAATACAATACGTGCCTTGCTGCCCCTGCTGTCATTGGGAAAGGACACCGCAAGATTGAACCCAAAGCTAAGCACTTCTCCCATTGCAAGAAAGATCAATCTAGTAGGCCAAACCAAACTAATAATTTGAAAAGACTTGCAAAGATATCAAATCATACATATAAGAATTCAGAGAAGAATCAAATATTGTTCATAGACAATCTTGATCATAAACCCACAATTCATCGGATCTCGACAAACACACCGCAAAAGGTATTACATCGAATAGATCTCCAAGAAGATCGAGGAGAACTTTGTATTGAGAATCAAAGAGAGAGAAGAAGCAATCTAGCTAATAACTATGGACCCAAAGGTCTGTGGTAAACTACTCACACATCATCGGAGAGGCTATGGTGTTGATGTAGAAGCCATCCGTGATCGATTCCCCCACCAGCAGAGCGCTGGAGAAGGCCCCAAGATGGGATCTCATGGGTACAGAAGGTTGCGGCGGTGGAAATAGGGTTTCGTGGTGCTCCTGGATGTTTTCGGGGTATATGAGTATATATAGGCGAAAGAAGTAGGTCGGTGGAGCCACGAGGGGCCCATGAGGGTGGGGGCGTGCCTACCCCCCTGGGCGCGCCCTCCTACCTCGTGGCCGCCTCGTTGCTTCCTTGACGCCCACTCCAAGTTTCCTGGATTGCATTTGTTCCAAAAACAATTCTCCCAAAGATTTCATTTCGTTTGGACTCCGTTTGATATTCCTTTTCTGTGAAACACTGAAATAGGCAAAAAACAGGAATTTGCACTGGGCCTCCGGTTAATAGGTTAGTCCCAAAAATAATATAAAAGTGCATAATAAAGCCCATTAAACATCCAAAACAGATAATATAATAGCATGGAACAATAAAAAAATTATATATATGTTGGAGACGTATGAAGCATCTCCAAGCTTAATTCCTGCTCATCCTCGAGTAGGTAAATAATAAAAACAGAATTTTTGATGTGGAATGCTACCTAACATAATTTTCAATGTAATTCTCTTTATTTTGGGATGTATGTTCAGATCCAAAAGATTCAACACAAAAGTTTAATATTGACATAAAAATAGTAATACTTCAAGCATGGTAACCAAGCAGTTTATGTCTTATCAAAATAACATAGCCAAAGAAAGCTTATCCCTACAAAATCATATAGTTTGGCCATGCATCATTTTCGTCACACAAAATGCAATCATCATGCACAACCCCGGTTTCTGCCAAGAAATTGGTTCATACTTTTTAACGTGCTTCAGCCTTTTCAACCCTCGCGCAATACATGAGCGTAAGCCATGGACATAGCACTATGGGTGGAGTAGAGTATGATGATAGGGATTATGTGAGAAAACAGAAAAAAGGGGAAAGTCTCACATTGACGTGGCTAATCAACGGGCTATGGAGATTCCCATCAATTGATGTCAATACGAGGAGTAGGGATTGCCATGCAACGGATGGACTAGAGCTATAAATGTATGAAAGCTCATCAAAAAGAAACTAAGTGGGTATGCATCAAACTTGCCTGCTCACGAAGACCTAGGGCATTTTTAGGAAGCCCATTATTGCAATATAAAAGCCAAGTTCTATAATGAAAAATTCCTACTAGTATACGAAAGTGACAAAATAAGAAACTCTCTATCATGAAGATCATGGTGCTATTTTGAAGCACAAGTGTAGAAAAAGGATAGTAACATTGTCCCTTCTCTCTTTTTCTCTCATTTTTTTATTTGGGCTTCTTTGGCCTCTAATTTTCTCTTTTTTTTAATTTTTCTCTCTCTTTTTTTTATTTCATCTGGAGTCTCATCCCGACTTGTGGGGGAATCATAGTGTCCATCATCCTTTCCTCACATGGAACAATTCTCTAATAATGGAAATCATCACACTTCTATTTATTTACAACTCAAGAATTACAACTCAATACTTAGGACAAAATATGACTCTATGTGAATGCCTCCAGCGGTGTACCCGGATATGCAATGAATCAAGAGCGACATGTATGCAAGAATTATAAAGGTGGCTTTGCCACAAATACGATGTCAACTACATGATCATGCAAAGCAATATGACAATGATGGAGTGTGTCATAATAAACGGAACGGTGGAAAGTTGCATGGCAATATATCTCGGAATGGCTATGGAAATGCCATTATAGGTAGGTATGGTGGCTGTTTTGAGGAAGATATAAGGAGGTTTATGTGTGTTAGAGCATATCGTACCACGGGGTTTGGATGCACCGGCGAAGTTTGCACCAACTCTCAAGGTGACAAAGGGCAATGCACGGTACCGTAAAGGCTAGCAAATTGCGGAAGGGTAAGAGTGCGTATAATCCATGGACTCACATTAGTCATAAAGAACTCATATACTTATTGCAAAAGTTTATTATCCCACGAAGCAAAGTACTACTACACATTCTCCTAGGGGAAGGGTTGGTAGGAGTTAACCATTGCGCGATCCCGATCTCCACTCATAAGGAAGGCAATCAAAGAACACCCCATGCTTCAAATTTGACACACAACGTTCATCATACGTGCATGCTACGGGACTTCCCAACTTTAACACAAATATTTCTCAATTTCATAATTACCCAACTAGCATGACTCTAACATTACCACCTTTATATCTCAAAACAATTATCAAGTATCAAATTTATCATAGTGTTTAATGCACTCCATATGAAAGTTTTTATTTTACTCAACTTGGATGCCCATCATATTAGGACTAATTTTATAACCAAATCAAATTACCATGCTGTTCTAAAAGTCTCTCAAAATAATATAAGTGAAGCATGGGAGATCAATAATTTCTACAAAATAAAACCACCACCATGCTCTAAAAAGGTATAAGTGAGCACTAGAGCAAAATTGTCTAGCTCAAAAGATATAAGTGAGCACATAGAGTATTCTAATAAATTCCGATTCATGTGTGTCTCTCCAAAATGTGTGCACATCAAGGATGATTGTGATAAACTAAAAAGCAAAGACTCAAATCATACAAGACGCTCCAAGCAAAACACATATCATGTGGTGAATAAAAATATAGCCTCAAGTAAAGTTACCGATAGATGAAGACGAAAGAGGGGATGCCTTCCGGGGCATCCCCAAGCTTAGGATTTTGGTTGTCCTTGAATTTTACCTTGGTGTGCCTTGGGCATCCCCAAGCTTAGGCTCTTGCCACTCCTTATTCCAAAATCTGTCAAATCTTTACCCAAAACTTGAAAACTTCGCAACACAAAACTCAACAGAAAATCTCATGAGCTCCGTTAGTGCAAGAAAGCAAACCGCCACTTTAAGGTACTGTAATGAACTCACTCTTTATTTATATTGGTGTTAAACCTACTGTATTCCAACTTCTCTATGGTTCATACCCCCCGATACTAGCCATAGATTCATCAAAATAAGCAAACAACACACGAAAAACAGAATCTGTCAAAAACAGAACAGTCTGTAGATATCTGTAACTCCCGAATACTTCTGGAATCCCAACAATTCTACCAAATTAGGAAGGCCTAGGTAATTTGTTTGTTAATCTTCTTAAACAAGAATAAACTGAAAAGCACGTTTCTGTGATTTATGAAAACTAATCTTGTTCGCGCAAAAGTTTCTGTTTTTCAGCAAGATCAAATTAACTATCATCGTAGGTTACCCTAAAGGTTTTACTTGGCACAAACACTAATTAAAACACAAAACCACACCTAACCAGAGGCTAGATGAATGTTTTATTACTAAACAGGAACAAAAAGTAAAGAACAAAAATAAAATTGGGTTACCTCCCAACAAGCGCTATCGTTTAACGCCCTGGCTAGGCATAAAAACAAGAATAGATCTATGTATTACCATCTTTGGTATTCAATTCATAAGTGGCTCTCATAGTAGATTCATAAGGTAATTTAATTTTCTTCCTAGGAAAGTGCTCCATTCCTTTCCTTAATGGAAATTGGAATCTAATATTTCCTTCTTTCATATCAATAATTGCACCAATCGTTCTAAGGAAAGGTCTACCAAGAATAATAGGACATGAAGGATTACAATCTATATCAAGGACAATGAAATCTACGGGCACATAATTCCTATTGCAACAATCAGAACATCATTAATACTTCTCATAGGTTTCTTAATGGTGGAATCCGCAAGATGCAAATTTAAAGAACAATCATCAAATTCATGGAAACCTAGCATATCACACAAAGTTTTAGGAATCGTGGAAACACTAGCACCCACACAAAGCATAGCATTCATGATTTTTAATCTTAATTTTAATAGTAGGTTCCCAATCATAATAAAGTTTTCTAGGGATAGAAACTTCTAATTAAGTTTTTCTTCATAAGATTGCATTAAGGCATCAACGATATGTTTGGTAAAAGCTTTATTTTGACTATAAGCATGAGGAGAATTTAGCATGGATTGCAACAAGGAAATACAATCTATCAAAGAGCAATTATCATAATTAAATTCCTTGAAATCCAAAATAGTGAGTTCATTTCTATGTAAAGTTTTGACCTCTTCAATCCCACTTTTACCAATTTTTGCATCAAGATCTAAAAACTCTGAATCATTGGGACGCCTTTTAGCTAAAGTTGACTCATATCCAGTCCCGTCTTTATCAAGATTCATATTGGGAAACAAAGATTTAATAGTACACACATCAATCACTTTCAGATCTTCATCCTTATTATCATGAAAACTAGAAGAACACGCTTTCACAAAGCAATCCTTTTTAGCATGCATCCTAGCGGTTCTTTCTTTGCACTCATCAATGGAAATTCTCATGGCTTTGAGAAACTCATTGATATCATGCTTAGGTGGAATAGATATAAGTTTCAAAGAATCAACTTAAAGAGAAATTCTGTCCTCGTTCCTAGCCAACCCATCAATCTTAGGCAATTTTTCGTCAAGCAAAGCATTGAAATTCTTTTGTGAAATCATAAATTCTTTAACACTAGTCTCAAAATCAGAGGGTATCTTATTGAAATTTCCATAAGAATTCTTGTAGGAATTACCATAATTATTAGAGGAATTACTAGGGAACGACCTATAATTAAAGTTTCCTCTATACATGTTGTTACCAAAATTGTTACATCGAATATATCTCCAACAAGATCGAGGAGAACTTTGTATTGAGAATCAAAGAGAGAGAAGAAGCCATCTAGCTAATAACTATGGACCCGAAGGTATGTGGTAAACTACTCACACATCATCGGAGAGGCTATGGTGTTGATGTAGAAGCCCTCTGTGATAGATTCCCCCTCCGGCGGAGCGCCGGAAAAGGCCCCAAGATGGGATCTCACAGTTACAGAACGTTGTGGCGGTGGAAATAGAGTTTCGTGGTGCTCCTGGATGTTTTCGGGGTATATGAGTATATATAGGCGAAAGAAGTAGGTCGGTGGAGCCATGAGGGGCCCACGAGGGTGGGGGGCGCGCCTACCCCCCTGGGCGCGCCCTCCTACCTCATGGCCGCCTCGTTGCTTCCTTGACGTCCAATCCAAGTCTCCTGGATTGCGTTTGTTCCAAAAATGATTCTCCCGAAGGTTTCATTCCGTTTGGACTCTGTTTGATATTCCTTTTCTATGAAACACTGAAATAGGCAAAACAACAACAATTTACACTGGGCCTCTGGTTAGTAGGTTAGTTTTAAAATAATACAAAATTGCATAATAAAGCCCATTAAACATCCAAAACAGATAATATAATAGCATGGAATAGCATGGTAATTTGCTAAGGTTATGAATTTAGTCCTAATATGATGGGCATCCAAGAGGGATATAATAAAAACTTTCATATAAAGTGCATTGAATACTAAGATAAGTTTGACTCCTTATGATTGTTTTGAGATATGAGGATGGTGATATTAGAGTCATGCTAGTGAGTAAATGTGGATTGTAGAAATACTTGTGTTAAAGTTTGTGATTCCCGTAGCATGCACATATGGTGAACCATTATGTGATGAAGTCGGAGCATGATTTATTATTGATTGTCTTCCTTATGAGTGGAGGTCAGGATCGCGCTATGGTTAACTCCTACCAACCCTTCCCGTAGGAGCATGCGTTAGTACTTTGTTTTGGTGACTTGTAGATTTTTGCAATAAGTATTTGAGTTCTTTATGACTAATGTTGAGTCCATGGATTATATGCACTCTCACCCTTCCACCATTGCTACTCTCTCTTGTGCCGCGCAACTTTCGCCGGTACCATACTGTGACGCCCGGATGATTAGCTACAGTTATCCCACATTAATGATGCCATGTCACCACGGTCACTGTTGTTAACCTCGCGATGATTCGCAAACATATTCAAAATTCAAATTCAAATTAATGTCAACAATAAAAGTTTTCGAAAGTTAAAACAAAAATGTTCGGGAGGTGCCATAATTTGCATATGTAATTATGGGGCAATAAACGCATTTTTATAAAATGCCTAGATATTTTATAGTGGATGGAAACAACAAAACAATTAAATAAAAGAAAAGCAGAACCTAACTAAAACAAAAAAAACAAAAGCCTGCCGCCCCACCCCCCCACTTGGCCTCGGCCCAGCTGGCCATCGGGCCAACCAGGCCGGCCCACCCGCGCCTACTAACCCCCACCCTGGTCAAACCCTATCCCACCGACACCCCCACTCCCCCACTCGCTCACCTCTCCCTCTCCCCCCTCTCCTCTCGATCCCATCTGGATCAGGGAGGGGCCCGACCCCGACGCTACAATCGCACCTACGCCCCATCGCCATCCCCTGCCGCGCCGGAGCCCCACCACCGCTGTTGCGCCAGCGCCGGGGAATCCCCCGCCTATCGGCGTCCTCGCGCCATCGCCGCGCAGAAGCTCCTCCCTCGCCGCCTGAAGGCCTCGCCGTCGTCGGACCTCCCCACCGGACCTCCTCATCTCCTCGTCGCCGGTCTACCCGAGGCCTCGCTGCCTCTTCCCTGCAACGTTGGTGAGGCCCCCGGCCTTCGCCTTCCCTACTTCCTCGCCCCCCTTTCCTCTCTATCACCGCGGCCACCGCGCCCTCAATGGGGTCCGGCACGCCCGCGGTCACTGCGCCCCGCCGTGCCCCCTACTCCTAGCTGCTGCAACTGCTTCTTCTGTTGCCCTGTTGGAACTCGTCCCCTCGCCACCGCTCGTCGGAGCCGCCGCGCCGCGCCAACCCGGCTCCCGCGCTGTCCCGTTCACCGCGCCCGACCCTCACACCACAGCCCCGCCTCTGCGTTCGCCGGCATCGCGCCGCGCGCCCGCCCCTTCTCTCGCTGACCGCAACCCCCGCTCGGGTGCCCATCCGGGCTCGCCCGTTAACCCGTTTGCCCAGCACCCGCTCCAGGTGCCTGTCGGCCCGACCCGCTGTGGCCTCTATGCCACTGACCAGAGGGGCCCAGCCCACATAACGTTTTAACAGAAAAAGAAAAGGAAAATAATAAATAAATAATAATAATTAAAATATAAATTAATTAATTAAAGAATTAATTAACTTAATTAATCCTGATTAAATTAATCTAATCACTAGTTAACTTAATTAAACTCTGATTAGCCTGTTCAGTCAATGACATATAGGACCCACACGTCAGCTTGACCAGTCAACACCTCTGTTGACTGATGATGTCATGCTGACATCATGCTGATGCGATAATACTATTTTCGAATTTAATTAATAATTAATAAGTTAGAAAATGATTTAAAAACTTTAAACATTAATATAAAATAAACCGTAGCTCAGATGGAAAAACTTTGTACATGAAAGTTGCTCAAAACGACGAGACGATTCCGGATACGCAACCCATTCGTCCGCCACACCCCCCTACCTATCGAACTCGCAACTTTCCCCCTCCGGCTCCTCTGCCCGAAAACGCAAAACGCCGGGGATACTTTCCCGGATGTTTTCCCTCTTCACCGGTATCACCTCATACTGCGTTAGGTCAACCCTAGCACCGCGTATCACCATGTTATGCTTTGTGTTGCTTTGATTGCTCTGTTATTTATTATGTTCCCCCTCCGTTACTTCTTTTCGGTAGACCCCGAGGCTGCCGGCAACCCCCAGATCGACTACGGAGTTGACGACCCCTCTCTCTTGCTAGAGCAACCAGGCAAGCCCCCCCCCCCCTTGATCACCAGATATCGCCTATTCTTCTCTATACTGCTTGCATTAGAGTAGTGTAGCATGTTACTATTCGGTTACTCCTATTCTGTTGCATAGCCTGTCATTGTTGCTACAGTCATTGATACCTTACCCGCAATCCTAAATGCTTAGTATAGGATGCTAGTTTATCATCATTGGCCCTACATTCTTGTCAGTCTGCCTTGCTATACTATTGGGCCGTGATCACTTGGGAGGTGATCATGGGTATATACTATACATATATACATACTACAGATGGTGACTAAAGTCGGGTCCGCTTGATGAGTACCCGCAAGTGATTCTGATGAGGGGGCTGAAAGGACAGGTGGCTCCATCCCGGTAGAGGTGGGCCTGGGTTCCCGACGGCCCCCGACTGTTACTTTGTGGCGGAGCGACAGGGCAGGTTGAGACCACCTAGGAGACAAGTGGGCCTGGCCCTGTTCGGCGTTCACGGATACTTAACACGCTTAACGAGATCTTGGTATTTGATCTGAGTCTGGCCATTTGGTCTATACGCACTAACCATCTACGCGGGAGTAGTTATGGGTATCCCGGCGTCGTGGTATCAGCCGAAGCCTTCTAGACGTCAGCGACTGAGCGGCGCGCGCCGGATTGGAACATAAGCCTGCTCTTGTATTAAGGGGGCTAGTTCTGCTTTCGGCCGCCCTCGCAACGTGCAGGTGTGCAATGGGCAATGGGCCCAGACCCCTGCGCCATAGGAGTTAGACCGGCGTGCTGACCTCTCTGTTAGGCCTAGGTGGGGCTGCGACGTGTTGATCTTCCGAGGCCGGGCATGACCCAGGAAAGTGTGTCCGGCCAAATGGGATCGAGCGTGTTGGGTTATGTGGTGCACCCCTGCAGGGAAGTTAATCTATTCGAATAGCCGTGTCCCTCGGTAAAAGGACGACCCGGAGTTGTACCTTGACCTTATGACAACTAGAACCGGATACTTAATAAAACACACCCTTCCAAGTTCCACAGACAACCCGGTGATCGCTTTTCCACAGGGCGACGAGGGGATGATTGCCGGGTAGGATTATGCTATGCGATGCTACACTGGAGATGCTACTTGGAGATGCTACTTGGAGGACTTCAATCTACTCTCTTCTACATGCTGTAAGATGGAGGCTGCCAGAAGCGTAGTCTTCGATAGGACTAGCTATCCCCCTCTTATTTTGGCATTCTGCAGTTGAGTCCACTGATATGGCCTCCTTACACATATACCCATGCATATGTAGTGTAGCTCCTTGCTTGCGAGTACTTTGGATGAGTACTCACGGTTGCTTTCTCCCCCCTTTTCCCCCTTTCCTTTCTTTCTGGTTGTCGCAACCAGATGCTGGAGTCCAGGAGCCAGACGCTACCGTCGATGACGACTACTACACTGGAGGTGCCTACTACTACGTGCAGGCTGCTGACGACGACCAGGAGTAGTTTAGGAGGATCCCAGGCAGGAGGCCTGCGCCTCTTTCGATCTGTATCCCAGTTTGTGCTAGCCTTCTTAAGGCAAACTTGTTTAACTTATGTCTGTACTCAGATATTGTTGCTTCCACTGACTCGTCTATGATCGAGCACTTGTATTCGAGCCCTCGAGGCCCCTAGCTTGTATTATGATGCTTGTATGACTTATTTATGTTTTTAGAGTTGTGTTGTGATATCTTCCCGTGAGTCCCTGATCTTGATCGTACACGTTTGCATGCATGATTAGTGTACGATTAAATCGGGGGCGTCACAAGTTGGTATCAGAGCCGACTGCCAGTAGAAATCCCCTTTCCATACTCCTTGGCCGAAGTTGAGTCTAGTTGATGAAAATTGTTTTACTAACTTAGCTGTGCGGCCCCTGGGCCCACGTCTCCATCGGGTGGTGTTAGGATCTTTTATTTCCCGACCTATACTCTGGGACTCTAATCTCTCTTCTATTCGGGTTAAATGATTTTGCTAAAAACAAAACTAACTTTAGGTTCTCGAAAGTACTTTCTCCCGGAGAGCCCCTCACTTCAGATGATCGCCTGTTGCACTAGAAGATACCGATGTTACTCTACGATGTTATCTCGAGTCTTTGTGCCATCGCATTTGCGATTTCCTTCCACCGTCAACCCCTATGGAAACGGCATACACTTGACATTCATACAATCATTCCCCATGATCTTGTTATAGCAAGGTACCCCGGGAATACTTTGTGCCTACTGCCTTGCATTTCTCGCCACCTGAATACCCCTACGGATAATTCTCGCACTTATCGAGTATCCGCTCATTCCCCAGTTGTTCATGTGTTTCATTGGTCTTCGAAATACTATTCGATCCTCCAGGAATCCTTAGTAGCTTATTGCTCTGCAATACTTGTCTGCTTGCATTATGGATGCTTTCCATATGTCTGGCAAAATTCGTTAGTATCCTTAGACACCGTCATTTTGATCCTATCGATTCAACATGTGTGTGAAAGCATGCAATCATCAGTTGATCCTTCTAAATTATCTTTCCGGCTCTGACGTCATTTTGAACATGAGTTGGATATCGACCCATCAAATTGTTGATGATTGTACCCCTAAGGCTATTCAACTTATCCATCCCTAATCAGAGCATTGCTTCTGATCCCTTGTCTTGGAATTCATAATTCCTTTGCGATTGAGCTTTGAATAAGTCAGTTGTTTCTATCATATGATCTCCTTGCATTCTTTCTTCTTCTGGTTGAGTACCGATGCTCACATCAGATACCTTATGGACCACCGGATCCTTTGCTGGATTTTATCTAACAACGCCCTTCATATTCAATAACCTTGTGAGCCTTTCCGCGGGTATAAAATGCCTTTGGTAAATTGTATCCTCTGCTTTGTCAACCATGCTCTACTTTCGAGCTTGTATTATTTACTCCAAGATTGTGGTATATGATTCTAAGATGCCCCAATGGGTTGAACCTATACCTTTTTCTAATCTGTGTAAACCCGGAAACTTCTGCGGGTCATACCCTACTGGTGTTATGCCAGGTAAAACTTTCAACACCAATGCCTTCATCAAAGCGAGAAGTGAATGGAAGGTTATACATTGAAGAAGTGGGAGTCGACCTTGAACTTTGTGTTCATGCCCATGGACACGATGTAGATCCTATCATGGAAGCTTCTTGTAATAATAACTATTTCCTTGTTATAATATCATTTGGAATCTGTGAATTGATCCTTTGCAATCATGGATCCGACCATATTTTCTACTTGATTCCATTTCTCGGACAAGTTAAACCACTTGTCCTCTACAGATCAATACACCCATCCAACCTCTATCTTGATCTACCTTCGAGTACTAACCCCCTAGTATCTCGAGGATATCAACCGATTGCACTACATCTTATGCATTTCTGATGAAGTAGTGCCTTTCCCCATCATAGTCACTCCACGGGTTCTGGGTTGTCGTCAACCGAGAACACCGATTAGCGAATCGAATCGCCCCTGTGATTTAGTACTCCTAGTACATTGCGGGTGAGAAGTTTAATACTCCATCACGTCATTCCTAGCCTGATCAGCTATATCATTTTGTGCTAAATTTTAACTATGCTACCTGGTCCTTTCTTCCCGGAGCACAATTTTCGACGATGAGCTAAGCTTACGTCGATTTTCCTCGTCATATCATTTCACCTTGAACAACAAGCTTGATTTCAAGTTTGTGTCGTACCCATGGTTCCAATAACCTTTTGCTTCATAATTCCTTTAACTTGATGTCATCGCCGATGGACTACATCTTCGTGGAGCCTCTCGACAAAATTTGTCGTGATCATCATCAACATCTTGACTCCTTCCTGGATATCTATTGAATTCATGATGAGAAATACCATCCTTGCCTTCGATGATTTGTGTTGTCATCGACCACTTTAATGCCTCCCCTCTAACACAAACTTGTTCGTGTTTTGTGTTGTACCTGGAGATCCTTGCTACCCAGCATTGTTCTTCTTTACCTTGGAATATTACCACCTTTTATGTCAAGAATGTCGTGAGAATTTCACCACCTCTTAAGAAATTCTTGTTGCAGCGATGCTTCTCGCCATCACCATTCTTTCTTGGTCCCCGTGTTGGTTCTAACCAGGATACCAACAGATGAACGATGCTATTTGGATTCTGCCCTTCTAGCAACCCTATTGCTTTGAAGTTAATGGTTGGCCGTTCATTCTTAGACATTTGATTATTGAATCACCATTTCGACGTTGGTTGTGCAACCCAGCCCATATTTCGGGTGCACCTTTCAACCAATGTTTAATTGTGTATGTTTTCCTCAAGCATACATCATTATACCATTTGATCTGACAAATGTTATCTCCTTGTTCACATAATTGTGGAAATCCATCTTTTGTTAATCTCGATGAATTGTCGCTGATTCCATCAGCCACCTCCTCATCCTCTCATTGGTTTACCGATGAACCTTGTTTCGAAACTGGCTTCAATGGTTCATCTCCCGAGAATCTTCGATGTCATCTCGTCAATTTGTATCGCACCTTTTCTCCTCAAGCATCGTGAGTTTGAGGTATCCTAACACCGATTAGATCTGAATCTCGGTCAGATATGATGGTTGGAACATTTTTCCAAGAGTTATAACACTGGTCTTTTATGACCCGGTAAGGTGATGGCATGCCCAGCACACCTGGCCGGATGACCTGTTGTTATAGTTTCCTTATTAGCAAGGTTATCCATTCTTCCATGTGCAAATTGTAAGACTTATTCTACAAGTTGTTCCTGATGGATCCTTCATTTATCCAAAGTCTGACCTTTGTTTGAAGACCATGTCAATGCTATCTCGAAGCATGTGTATGGTAATCAGATTTTCAATAAGAGCATTTGAAGCACAATGCTAAATTTCCTTTATCATTTATCCTAACACCGTTGTATGGGTAATATCATGAGATTCCTCCCCCCTTGCCTAAATGGTTTTCTAGTTTCTATCCTGTCATGGATATCATGCTCCGCTTGTCCTTGGGAAGGATATACCCCCGAAATATGTGTGTATACACATTTTCCCTTCCATTCTTCTGTTTAAACCTGATAAACACTTTTCCTTTCCATTGGTTTGTTTAAACCTTCTTGTGATGTATATTAGATAACCAGTAATATTCTCTTGCTTATGTAAACACCTCGGTGTACAATACTGTCAGTAAGACCCTGTTACTATTGTTGATGACATTCCGATAACCACCAATGGATGAGAACTTTGCCTATTGGTCCGCCTCATTCAACGAGCAGGAAAATGGTTCTCTTTGTCCCTCGCCCTTGGTACCGACATTGTTGCCAACATAAATGGCAGGCTACCCTCTGACTTACCTTACTATCGTGACCGTGCAAAATGTCAGCACCCTTTATACTTTTAACCCACGTGGTGGGCCCATAACCCACAGTTCCACAGGATCGAAACCTGACTCTCCTGTACACCCCCGGTTCCTAAAGTTATTCCTCGCGCGTGGCCTCGTATGTAATTCACGGACCACCTGTCTAGTGATCTATTCTGGTATCAGACGCAATACTTATTCTCGTTGCCCTGAAACCCTTTCACCTTCTGATTAGGCATCGAAAGATTGCCTACCCGATTGAAACTTCTCATGGTACCTTCTTCCTTTGCTCTTGATATCTTCTTAAGTTTCAATTCGAGAGATACTTATGCTTTTCCCCTGAGTTAACCGTCTGATGCTCGATCTTGTTAGAATCCATTCTTATGGAGTTTTCCCTTCTTAGCCTTTCGTAAGTACGATGGAGTTCCCGAGGAAAGGATGCCGACTTCATCAAGATGACCTGAAGCAGAGAAATGAAGACATCAACGTAATGGATCGACCTCTTCGAGAGGAGCAATCAAGACCAAGAAGATCCGTTAGATTTTTCGTAACCCAATCCTTTCCCCCTTACTCCCCTCCTAAATCTCGGGACGAGATTTCTTGTAGTGGAGGAGAATTGTGACGCCCGGATGATTAGCTACAGTTATCCCACATTAATGATGCCATGTCACCACGGTCACTGTTGTTAATCTCGCGATGATTCGCAAACATATTCAAAATTCAAATTCAAATTAATGTCAACAATAAAAGTTTTCGAAAGTTAAAACAAAAATATTCGGGAGGTGCCATAATTTGCATATGTAAATATGTGCCAATAAACACATTTTTATAAAATGCCTAGATATTTTATAGTGGATGGAAACAACAAAACAATTAAATAAAAGAAAAGCA